>BSBM01000848.1:7946666-9301250 GCA_027924585.1 Larix kaempferi
GTTGTCGATCACTGCTGTGCCATTTCAGATCCAGTCGTTCAGATCCATTCTGAAAGTCATTCCAGATCCAACCGTTTTCAACCCATTTTGCGCCATTTAAGATCCCTCTGTTTCCGCTCACTTCTGGGCCATTGCAAATCTATCTGTTTCAGATCCCTTTCGATTCAGTTTTTCTCCATATCTCGCTTGTTTTCACTCCATTTCCCTTAAAAATTTTGGGGAACCCCTGTCATCCCATTCTGCATATTTCATTCATGTGGACCCTATCCCCAATTCCACTTTCCAAAGCCTGAAATCCCACATTTGTCTATTTTTAGGGTTTGCCATAACTTCCTCAGATTCCACCCAATCACCTTCAAATTTTACCATAGAGTTCCTTTCCGAATTCTGCTTCTTTGTCCCCCTCTGCCAAATTTTCCCATTCTTTCACCCCGCTTCTGAAATCCTCATTTTTTGCTTCCCTGTCTATTCGACAGTGTCCAAAACCTAGTCAAACTTCAATTACCCTTCATATTTTTTCCCAAATCCATATTTTCCTTTACTAAAGCAGTTTATGTTTTTGTTTTTCTACCTAGTCAACCAAAAAAAAAAAAACTTGTGGATATGGTTGTCACCCGCGCAGGAGCAAAAACCATGGAAGAAACACTTGCAGCCATCCAAACCAAACGTCAAGATCTGGATGAAAAATTTCTCAGCCCCCATCTTCAACATTCAGCCATGAACAATAATCGACAGCCAGAATATTTTGCAGCCACCGGGTTCTCTTCTTCCAACAATTTTTGTGGGCCGAAGCTTGATTTTCCTCGCTTCAATGGCACTGATCTGACTGGATGGATATATCGAGCAGAACAATATTTCAGTCTGCACAATACTTTTGATGTCCAGAAAGTTCCACTTACATCCTTTCATTTGGAACAAGAATCCCTTCAATGGTACCGTTGGTACATCAAAGCTCATCCCGAACCAAACTGGACATATTTTTGACAACTCCTTTTGCCACGATTTGGTCCTAGTGCTTTTGATGACTTCACAGGAGCACTCACTAAACTTCACCAAAATAGCACAGTGAGAGAGTATCAGACAAAATTTGAGAAACTGGCCAATCACACAGAAGGATTTTCTGATGAATTCTATAGGAGTTGTTTTATCAGTGGTCTCAAGGATGAAATCCGCTCAGAGGTCAAAATGTTCTGTCCCAACACAATGATGGAAGTCCTAGCGTTGGCTAAGTTGGTAGAGTACAAGATCGTAGCTCAACAACGCTCCAAACCCACCTTTGTTCCCTTCAGAAATATGGGTTCCCAATGACCTCCCATCACGCCTGCTCCTCAACCAACTCATATCAAGCATTTGTCTGAAATAGAGCTGCAGGCACGCCGAGAAAAAAGGCTTTGTTATAATTGTGACAAGAAATTCACTCGGGGACATAGATGTGTTCAACAAAAGCTCTATCTCTTGGATGTGGATTCTCCGCCTACCTCAGAAATTGATGAAGAAGCTCCAGATACAGTAGATGATCAGGTCGACATTCAACACCCTCCTATTGACACCCCATCTCAGGACGACCCACCCGAGATATCTCTCCATGCTGTAACCGGCGTCACCACCCCACAAACAATGCGAGTCAGGGGATACTTCAAGAAGCTCCCTCTTACCATACTCATTGATTCTGGTAGCACTCATAACTTCATTGACCCTCGGATTGCCAAACAAGTTGATTGTTTTGTCCATCCTTGCTCCAACTTTGAAGTCATGGTTGCCAATGGGGGCACCTTACCTTACAAGGGGAAGTGTCACAATGTGCATATCTCTATGGAATATTATAACCTGCGCTCTGACATGTTTTCCTTTTCCTTAGGCAGATGTGATGTGGCGTTGGGTGTTCAATGGTTACGCACACTTGGACCCATCTTATGGGATTGTGCAGAACTTTGGATGCAGTTTTCAGTCAATGGGGAAGAACACAAATTAATGGGCTTACAACCAGGCTATCTCTGCATCATTAGTTAGCATCGCTTGGAAAAAATCCTAGATATGCAGGTGTCTTTGCTGAACCAATGAGCTTGCCACCTTCAAGAGACCTTTCCAGTAATAATTTAGTCGCATCTACCTCTCAGCACGAATTGATGGCTATTTTGCATGCAGTACAGAAGTGGAAGCCATACCTATTAGGGAATTATTTTTGCATCAAGACTGATCTCCAGAGTGTGGAAAATTTTCTGGAACAATGGGTCTCCTACCCAACACACCTGAAATGGGTTATCCAACTCATGGGTTATCCCTATGCGATCACTTACAAGAAGGGTAAGGACAATATGGTGGCAGATGCTCCTTCTCGCACAATTGATGACCCAGTTTCTCTTACAGCTCTTTCTTTGCTTGTTCCAAATTGGTTGCAATATGTTCAACAGGGCTATCTCTTCTATGAACTCCCTGCTTCTTCATCAGTAGGGCACTCTGGGTTCTTCAAAAGGTATGACCGGGAACAATGTAATTTCTTTTGGCAGGGACTAAAAATGACAATTCAACAGATGGTGGTTGACTGTGATACTTTCCAGGTCAGCAAGGGTGAAACGACACTCCTTTCGAGATTACTCAAACCCTTGCCCATAACTACACAGGTTTGGCCAAATATTTCTATGGATTTCCTAGCAGCGCTCTAGTGGTACAATACCACATCTCAAAGGACACCATATGAAGCAGTCTATGGACAGACACCACCAGTTCTTCTTCCATACACCCTTCGCAACTCCCCAGTTCATGAAATTGACTAAGTTCTTCGCAACCGCGATCAGATTCTTCTCATTCTACAGGACAATCTTCACATGGACAGAATTCGCCTGAAACAACAAGCCGATCAACACCATTTTGAGCGCACTTTTCACACAGCTGATATGGTTCTTCTTCTTCTACAACCTTCCAAGCAATCCTCCCTGAAACTCCAAAGGAGTCAGTGGCCCAAAATGCAACTCGAGGATGTTACCGAGGAACCACTCATTCAAATTCTGCATCAATTTCCCAAACCAAATCTTTGAGGACAAAGCTTTTTCTAAGGGAGAGGGGATGCTAGGAACCCGTGTCAACCCTTCTCTTTACTTTGTTAGTATATTGTTGTTGGACGCATATGATTTGTAAGTCGTCCCGTAGTATTTGTTGATCCATAGTTTATATTAGCCCATAGCGTTGACCCATAGTATTGGACGCATATGCTTTGTAAGTCATCATGTAGTATTATATGTCCCATGATTTTGACCCATAGTATTGGGCATAGACTTAGTATATAAGTGTGTGTTGATGTCATTGAAGGCACCGTGAAGTTAATTGTATTGAGCTTGCTCAAAGGAGGTTGCCCCCTCGAAGTGGCCCGTGATCAATATAAAAGTGATTTTGAGATCTATTATTTCTGATATCTCATGTATTTGCATTAATTAATTATTGCAGGTTCATCACAGTCTGATGGTGGATCCTGCGAAGATCGCAGTAATTGTAAACCTACCTGCACCAAATTTAGTAAAGCAGCTTCACACCACATTGGGGCATATGGGTTACTACAGGAAATTCATCAAAGGTTATGCACAGATAGAGAAACTGTTGAAAAAAGATGCGTAGTTCATTTGGAACGCAAAATGTGAGCAAGGCTTAGAAACTTTAACAGAGAAAATGGTAACTATGTCGATCCTAGTTTTTCCAGACTGGGAGAAACCATTTCATGTACATGTTGATGCTTCATGTATAGCATTGGTTGTTGTGCTAGTACTACCCGGAGAGGGATGTATTGACCATCCCATTTCATTCTCGAGCAGGAATCTTTCATCTGCTGAAAAGAATTATACAACCACTGAGAGAGAGAGGGTCTAGATATGGTCTACGCACTATAGAAATTTAGGCACTATATGCTCAGTGCGCACTTCTCTATGTACACGGACCATTCAGTGTTGAAATACCTAGTCAATAAGCCAATGTTAGGGGGAAGAATCTGTAGATGGTTGTTACTATTTCAGTAGTATG
Source organism: Larix kaempferi (assembly GCA_027924585.1). Taxonomy (NCBI): domain Eukaryota; kingdom Viridiplantae; phylum Streptophyta; class Pinopsida; order Pinales; family Pinaceae; genus Larix; species Larix kaempferi. The sequence continues at coordinate 7,950,675 of BSBM01000848.1, forward strand.
AATTTGAAATCATAGTTAAGCCAGTCAGATTAAACTTAGGACCTGACCATCTTTCAAGGATTGAGTTAGGAGAGGAACCCAACAATCTTGAAGACAGTCTTCCTGACGCGGACTTGTTTTCTATACAGATCGCAGATGACTACTACAAATACATTGTTGATTTCTTGACTACTGGGTTAGCACCGACAGAGTTTACTACACAGCAGAAGAAGCAGCTGGTAGTAGGAGCAACAGACTTCACCATAATTGCGGGACAACTATGCAAATTGGGACTGGATGAAGTGCTACGCAGATGTGTACTAGATCATGAGAAGCCATTAATTTTGGCTAAGGCACATTCAGGTGTATCGAGAGGCCACTATGCAAGAAGAGCCACTGTGCAGAAGATATTGCGAGCAGGGCTATAGTGGCCTACTATCCACAGAGACGTAAAGGAACACTTCCAGAACTGCGATGTCTGTCAAAGGACAGAAAATCCATCGCACGGAGATGAAATGCATTTGAATCCGGAGTTGACACTTCAGGCATTTGAGAAATGGTCCATTGATTTCGTGGGACCTATAAACCCACCGGGGAAAAGGAATGGTGCCAGATATATTATTACTGCAACTGATTATCTCACCAGATGGTAAAAAGCGAAGCCAGTGAAGGACTGTAGCGCAGTTAATGCCGCGTAGTTCATTTTTGAGAACATCCTTACTAGGTTTGGATGTCCAAATATTTTGATGAGTGACCACGACACTCATTTTTTGAACAAAACTATTGAGGCATTGACTGAATAAATCCACATTTACCACCAGCGAAGTACACCATATCATCCACAAGCTAATGGAACTGTGGAAGCTTTCAATAAGGTACTGGAAAATGCGCTGGCAAAAGTATGCAATGTCAATCGAGTTGATTGGGACCTAGCATTCCAGCTGTGTTATGGGCATACAGAACTACTTGTAAGAAGTTGACTAGCCATACACCTTTTCGGTTGGCCTATGGATAGGAAGCAGTGAGGCCTATGGAGTACATTATTCCCAGCTTGAGAATAGCTGCATATAAATCAATGGAATATCAAGAGGCACTTGAAGAAAGGCTTCTACACTTGGTTGGGTTGGACGAAGATCGCTTCATAGCAGGATTTCACCAGCAAGTGCAGAAAGACACAGAAAAAGCATGGCATGATCGCCATATCAAAAACAAGTCCTTTCAGGTAGGTGATCTAGTCCTCCTTGTTGGCCCTAAAAATTGCTCTAGGTCAACTAACGGAAAGACAGCCCACACACTCGACTTAATGCAACCTTGTATGTGTTTAAGGTAACTATCTTTCAAAGGATCAAGGCCCTGCTTCCTATGTGATGTGCTCTTCAAAGTAAAGAGTCTCTCTAAGTTGAGTGTGTGTCAAGTTGACTTAAATCAACTTGCTAATAAACCAAAGAAATTTAACCTAATGACTAACTAGTTCTAGAGACTGTTTTATGCTAAATGCAGAAAATTAGTAGCTCTTAATTTATTCTATGATAACCTAAAATGTTGATTATCTATCTTCGCCAAGAGCATGAATTATAATATTGATCTAGGGTTTAAAATAAGAAAATAATTTAAACTTCAAAATTGGTAGAAAAATCCCCAGATTTAGAAGTAAATCTTTAATCTTTTCACAATAGATAAAAATCTACTGCAGAATAATTATAAAAGAGTTTCAAACCTGAAATCAACGATGCTAAGTTGAATATAAAATTCTGGAGACAATATAAATATGTAATTATATATTAACTTGCAAATGAACCATAATCATCATACAAATTAACATATAACGAGAACTAATTTATCAAAGATTAAAATAACAAAACAGTTTATTAATTTCAATTATGAATAAATAATTCACGTTCCAGGTTAGCATATTAATTCGAAATCACCAAACATTAACTTCATATATCATAGTAAGGTATACATACATGTAAGTGAAGGAAAGACAAAAGAGTTTGAAGCAACGAAAAGATACAACAGATGAATATAATATTCAAATACTTAACCAAAGCCTCCAAATTTCTGCAATGACTTCGAACTTCAGAAAAATTTCAAAGAAAATCTAAATAACGCAGAAATATGATAAAATACTGTATAAAGATGTTTCTCTCAGATGTCCAGGAAATCGGACCCATATACAATGTTTGAAATTTGTTTATATAAGAAACCACAGGGCATCTAATCATTTAACCACCCTATCTCTATGAAACCACGTGGATCTGTATCCTAATATACAACAGAAATCGAATATAACTTGATGCTAGTTCTCCCATAATTCTAGGTGTGCCATTGAGTGACATACAGTATAGAGTAATGTAGAAACAACCGACTTACTGGAAAAATCCACCATCGTGACTCCTCTGAATGAAGGTGTTCTTCTCATCTGACATCCAATCAACTATCAATGCCCAAAATAGAAAATAAGCTTCCAATAGATCATCAAATGATTGCACATTCGTAGCATGAAGACACAGGTAAGCTCCAACTGGTGAGTTCCAAAACTGTAAGAAACAAAATCGATCTTCCATCCATAAATCAAAACGCCGCCTGTAATTTTCAAAACATAATCAGTAACAAAGTGTTAATAAATAAAAATGAATGATAAATAGGATTCCTGCATAATTTTAATTTTGTAGGTGTCCTTATAAAAAACTTTGTATTAAAAACTAGGGCTAAAATGCGAATGATTTACCTGTATTTGCTGATTGTTTATAATCCCTGTAAGTCGACAAAATTCAATTATCAAACAAAAATGGAAATTGATTTCTAAGAGAATCAGGGTTTTGGGGATGATTCGAAAGAAACTCAAACCAGAACGATCCTCCTTGCTTCGTTAAGTTTGGATTTAAATCTCACGGCCCTTTTATTTGCAATTCTATTTTGTTTAACTAATTTCCAGTTCTTCGACAAAAGGTTCTTTCCATAAGTTTTATATCTGCGTTTTTGCTCTTTTAGACAATTCCATTTTTCGACCCAAGTTGCCAATTCACTTTTCAGGTTGGCAATTTCTTCCATAGTGAAAGTGTTAACGATTTGAGCTTTCTTAAGATTAATCTCTAAGGATGATATCTCCTGAGCTTGGGGTGTTGGAACAAGTACTTCTGCTAGTTCCACATTCGGTTCACCGAACTTTTCTACCTCTGTACATGGCTTTTGGTCGACTTCTTGATCTATATGGGGAATAGGATTGGATTGTTGGGCGTTTCTAGCCCATGTCTCGGAGGTTGAATCCTACATGTATTTCAGATCAATATGATTCATGGGAGAATCATCTTGCCGAGACTCCGAAGAGTTACTTAATTCAACGATAGGGGTATCCCCTGCAGCTAAATTCCTTTTTGCAAGGAGTACGGCTATTAGGCTACGAGTAGTTCAGTGAGTTTCCTGATCACTTAGCACTTTACTCGTTTCATCTTCATCTGGTTCATGACCAACACTTGTTTCTAGACATGGAATACCATCATTTAGATTTGGTGGAGCATCCAAAGGTTCATCTATTTCCATCTGAGGATTGTCACAGGACATCTCAGGGTTTTCCCCATATTCAAACTCAGGGTCATCGTCAACTAGGGTTTCACCAAGGCTTTGTATCCCATTTTCAGGGTTAGTTTCAAAACTAGGTTCTCCTACCTCAATATCAATATGCCTTTGTCTGGTTTTCGACCTTCTTCGGGGCCATTCATCGTTAACCCCAAACTCATTCCTGGCAAGGAACGACTCCCAATTGTCACGCAATCCTCCCAATCGGTGTGAAACAAGGATCTTAATTAGCCCATGATGGAACAAACTATGTTCCTTATCACTCACATTGCTCTCGTATGTGCATACCATCTTCTATAAACTATTCATGAAATAGTATGGGATATTTATAGGGTGACCTTTGAAAACCATTAACAGGAGAAGATGATAGAAATGGGTCTGAGAAAGTCGGCCCTCACATGTAACGTACCTATTGATAATCCCAAGCAATGACCCCCACTTCATTTTCATCATTCAGGAAGAAAAACCAGATTTTGATTCTATTTGTTGATTAGCCGCGGTCAGAAACCCTCGTTGATCCTCACTCTTCAGATGCTTTCCTTTGAACCAACATTCCCCATCCAACAACAAACCTATAGCCTGGGAAACGAATTCATCTATTAGCTGCAACTCAATATACCCAATTTTTGCTTTTACACCATCGAATGAAGTTGCAAATGCCCGAGAAACCTCCATATTAAAACCAGAGAACTTCTGTAAAAACCCTAGCCATCCTGCCCTTTTAACCGGTTCTATGCATTTTGGAGCCGCATCTAAATATTCATCGCCAAAAAGCTCGAAACGGTTTACAGGAGCCATGCGGGTAAGGGAGATGGCAGAGGTCACATATAGGTGAAAAATCAAGATAGAAGAATCGAAAGGACCGATATCTAAAGCCCTTCGAACCAGCAAAATGATAATCAACTTCATATTGCCTAAGTGAAGTAGGTAATCGAAAATCGAATGGGGGTATGAAGTAATGATAGCCTTGAACCAGAGCCTCGCATTCGAATTAGCAGAGCACATATAGTATAATAATGATTTTCAGGGTTTTGATGAGTATGTGATACCAAGAAGTGACATTTTTGTCATCATGACTCAACAGATGGAAACAACTCATAATGAAAATATCAACCCATAATCTTTGTCGTAAATTTCAATGCTAAAACCGACTTACCGCTTGGCCAATTTGGCCATAGAACGAAACCAAATAATTCGAGCTAACCCTAAATCATGAACTGAATATTCCAGTTGTAAATTTTTTCCACCATATACATTAATAATAACCAAAGTTTAATGGGGAGTAAGATTAATAATCAAACCTGAATCTTTGCTAACATTGCGTAATCGTGGTTGTAATCATGCTACAAGACATGGTTAGGGTTAATACAATCAAACCATTTGAATAGATCTCACTTCCAATCGCTTGACAAAAGAGTCATAATTACATGGATCTTTCTTATCATAAAATGCAGAGTTTAGATATAAGAATAGAAATATGGAAATGACAAATCATAACAATGATTTAAAATGAGTTTTATCACCAAGCTTACCATACTGAGATTAGGTCTTTAAGATAAGCACATCCATTGAGATCAAGAAGATAGATCAAAATAATGATAGGTCATACAAGTGATTATTCCATAATTCAAAACATTAAAATAATGAATGTAATAATTTTGCATGACTTCTCTTTACATAAATGTTCTAATCTGTAAAATTAGGATTTGCTAATTTCTAGTGTTATGATCTGCATAAATGATCGACCAGAAATAAGAAACCAAAATTACAAGGTCAACTCAATTGGATACTGACAACAAGTCTTTCAATCTCTATGTATCATTCAATATTTCAACCTTATTGGGAGTACCTTCAGAATCAAATATTCTTAAGGAACTCCTAAAATATTTATTAATGAGTATTGATTAAGGTTGCGACATATAACATTGTTCATGATTATAAGATTGATGTATTGACAAATTCAAATTTAGTGCTCAAACTGATCCGGAGGGTGTTGCTTGCCAACAAATGGCGACATGCTGGGACCGAACCAGTTATCTCTGTGAGAACAAATTCCATAACTCAAATAATTAAAGATGATGTCTTGAAGTATCAAACACCTGCTCGAATGATTCAAATTCCAAACTAGTCCCAAAATGCTAGTCCTTGACAGATTCTTCAACAACGAGGCTTTAGCGGTTATTTGAGTATTCCTTTCCTACTTCACCTTTTGACTGAGAGGGAGTAAAATGACTTGGTTCCAGAGGAAATATTTAAGGCCAGAGACATATTATCCAATATTAGTGAAAGGTATAGCTTCTCAAGAGCATCAGATGATTTTCTTCTCATGCAAACAAAGGGAACAGGCAATATTTTTTCATTTTTTTTTAAATGAAAAAAATGTACAAGTAGATAAATATGGAAAATATTAATCAGGGATACTACCTTAGCTTGGTAACCAAATGATGATAGCATTATTCAGCAATCCTACCAGAAATTGATCGAGCCAGCTTGTGATGAGACTTCCTGCCTTTCAGCTTTTCAACTAAGAGTCGTTGTCCTGGCTTGGTGACCAGCAATTGACAATGTCAATCCAATAGAACCTATGATCATAAACAGACCGACTTGGCATGATACCTTCTATTCCCTGATTAACCTCTTTCATATTCATAATTAAAGAAAATTAAAGCTTTTGGTTCAAGACTACTGCCCAGGCTTGGTGACCAGAAGTTGACAGCATCATTCACGAGAACTACTGAAAGTGAACAGGCCGGCTCCTAATGAGACCTCCTTATTCTCATTTTCTCAAACAAGAATCATCACCCTAGCTTGGTGACCAGATATGGTGCTATCATCCGCAGTAGGGCTGAGGATCATGATAGGTCGGCTTTATAAAAAGACCTCCTATTCTTGAACCAAAATTTTATTACTAAAGGGTTATTTACAGATGTATTTACAGAAATGAGTGAGAAAATCACTAACTTCTCGAGATAGGTTAAGTATGACTAGATATCTTCAGTTGGTCTTCAGGCCTGGTAGACTCTATTGGAACCAGTGAATAAGTTTTATGAGTCATTGTTTTGTAGCTAGATATCCAAAGATAACAACCAGGGATTGCTACAAGAAACAGTAGAGTCACAAACTAAAACAAGTTGTGGGATCAACTCACTGAGGAGGCAGGAGATACTTAAAGCAAAATCAATAATTACGATCTGATATGTATTTCAGTCGTTCCAATTGACACACTTTGACCAGCCAACTAGTTCTTCAAGCCATGTCATATATTCACACCAGATTTATGAGAAAGTATAGGATGCGTCTGATGAAGAAAATATTTACCGAAATGAGCAAGCTAATTATGTACGATATTTTGTACAAAATATTTACAACTTCAACAGACATAAGTATTCTCATAGTTTAAGGTTGTTTTAATTTAAGTATGATTCAACCAATTCTTAGAGTCAAAGGGATTAGAATGATTTCTGCAGAATGAGATTTATGAGATCACTCAGCCATGTGACTTATTCTGGAATGAGAGTTGACTAAATCAAAAACAATTCAACAAAGATAACCTGATAAGAACCAAACAGGGGTTAATATAAACAATTATATGTACAAGTAATAATCATCTATTATGTACAAAAATTATAAACAAGAGAAAAGATGAAATTAGAAATGGATATTCTAGGTGGCCCCAAAAAAATATGTCATAAACAAATAGACACCTGTGAATGTGCTTCTATCAGGATGATACTGAATAATAAGAATTATTTCGTGTAACCCATCATCTAAAATTTATAAATAAGTAGAATCAACGACTGAATTAAAAATCATCAGCAAATACAAGATCATCAAATTGTACAGACTTGGAAATCAGAATGAAAAGATAAATATGTATAGAAATATATAAACAATCGGTTATATACAATGAGAGTGATTTGAGTGATTTAAGACTACTAGAAATATTTTCTAAGGACCTGCCCATTCACCGGAAAGGTATCAAGTTGTCCTTGCAAAGTATGTAACCGAAAAGTGCTCGGGCCTAGTTTTTCTGCTACTGTGTATGGACCTAACCAGAGGCGTTGGAATTTTGTGTGTTCCCCTTTTACCTCATGTTCCTTGTCCCATTTTAAAAATAGGTCACCTATATGGAAATCTTTGTTTGAGGATGACCCGTGATCCAACTAGGATTTAATAATTTGATGGCATTTTGAGAAGTGTCGTTTTGTGTTTTCCCTCTCATCCTCCAACTTCAACAACATATTAATTCTCTTTTCAATGGAAGAGCATTCTGTATCCTGTACAGATTGTGCAAGTTGTAACGAAGGAAGAAACAGATTTGGTGGAAGAATAGCTTCTAGCACCATTTGTTGGCCCTTAAAACTGTCCTCGGCCAACTAACAAAAAGACAGCCCACACACTCGACTTAATGCTATCTTGTATGTGTTTAAGGTAACTATGTTTCATAAGATCGAGGCCCTGCTGCCTATGTGATGTGCTCTTCAATGTAAAGAGTCTCTCTAAGGTGAGTCTACGTCAAGTTCACTTAAATCAATTTGCTAATAAACCAAATAAACTTAACCTAATGACTAACTAGTTCTAGAGACTGTTTTATGCTAAATTCGGAAAATTAGTAGCTCCTAATTCTATTCTATGATAACCTAAAATGTTGATTATCTATCTTGGGTAAGAGCATGAATCATAATATTGATCTAGGGTTTAAAACAAGAAAATAATTGACACTTCAAAATTGGCTAACAAATCCCCAGATTTAGAAGTAAATCTTTAATCTTTTCACAATAGATAAAAATCTACTGCAAAATAATTATAAAAGAGTTTCAAACCTGAAATCAAGAATGCCAAATTGAATATACAATTCTGGAAATAATAGAAATACGTAATTATATATTAACTTGCAAATGAAACACTATCATCATACAATTTAACATATAATGAGAACTGATTTATCAAAGATTAAAATAACAAAACAGTTTATTAATTTCAATTATGAATAAATCATTCACGTTCCAGGTTACAATATTAATTATAAATCACCAAACATTAACTTCATATATCATAGTAAGGTATACATACATGTAAGTGAATCAAAGACTCTTTACTTTGAAGAGCACATCACACAAGCAGTAGGGCCTTGATCGTGTGAAAGATACTTACCCTAAACGCACACAAGATTCCATTAAGTCGAGTGTGTGGGCTATATTTCTGTTGGTTGGCCTAGGACAGTTTTTAGGGCCAACACTCCTGTATGATAGAAAATTTATAAAATTCCTTGGAAAGTTTAAGATGCATTGGCTTGGTCCATACACTGTTGTACATGTTACTAATGGTGGCGCAACTCAGTTGGCAACGTTAGTTGGAGACAATCTACCTGTATTAGTGAATGGAAGTAGGATAAAACCCTATCGGGATAGTCCTACTTCACAAAACCCTCTATAGAGTGAAGCCGCGAAGTAAAAAAAAAAGGAGAGAAAGAAAAGAAGAATCGTGCAGCTTGAAGCTCCAACAGGTAGCTGCACAGATCAAATGAAGCAGAGAACGTTCAAGTTCAGAACCAAGAAGCTTGACACAGTGAAGTAACTGCACTACAATAGTGATGGTCCACCGCGCAGTTCGATGCAACAATCCAAGAAATTAGCCATTAGAATGTCGGTCGGAAAACTAGCCATTATACAGTGATTTTGTCGATAACCGCTTGAGCATTTAACGCAGAAATAACCGTTCTGATGCAATTAATGAAGGAAATGACCCAAATCTGCGGAGGATTTGGCTAACGGACATGTCATTTAATGATTTTCTAGCCATTGAAGGGCGTGACTGGGCCTTGCTGCGCCTATAAATATCGTTGCATTTGGACTCGCGACATTACTGTAACTCTAAAATTTTCTTGCAGGCCATACTTTGAATTTGCTTACATCAAGCCCTAAGTGATCCTGTCAGTTTGTTGAGAGATTACCCATTGAATGTCTGAAATTTCATCCGTTGAGGAAGAATTCACAGTCAAGGAGACTGTGAAGGTGTTTAAATACAGATGGATTGAAGCGTTGATGAGAACCCCCACTAAGAAAGCCGTTACTAAGCAAGGTGAAGGTTCCCTATGATCACCAAGACATTTTACAGTTACGCGGGATAAAGGAAAAGGACGAGCAACAGAGAAATCAAAACCAAAGATGATGAGCTCCATAGAACCAGAACTCCTACTGGGTGACAAGGAAATACAACTTAAGATGACCCCTCAGTATATCTCACCACGTGCAAAGGATGCACCAGCCATCAAGCTATTAAAGAACGAAAAGTATGAGATTCTGCTCTCACCTATCTCCAAGCATGTGAGGATAGAAGGAAATATGTTAGGGAATATTGCAGATTGAAAGTTTGAGGACTTCGACCTGCTTCAGATGCAGAAACACCAAGCTGAGACAAAGTTCCCGAAATTCCAGCCAGATCAGTACATGTGTTGGAGGAAGGATGTAAAAGGAAATTTTGTGTTGGTTGCGCAGAACTAGTTATCCGGAGTAGTCAAATCGGGACTGCTCAATCTGTTGAGGCTCCCGCACTTCGATCGAACACCAGAGCTGAATGTGGTGGTGCGCACTCTGATGTCGTGCATCCACCAAGGATACCTATGGTTGGATCACAACATCGACCTGAACATCGACTTGATCCATTGCATCATGGGGCTAAGCAAGCGAGGCGAGGACCCCAAGCAGTTTTTTCAAGGAAAGAACCGGGACAAGGAGATCACCGCAAAGATGAAAAACTCACATACTGTAGTGAAAGGAAGAGAGGTTTCATCATAAACGAAATAGATGATGAAGCTATGTGGTTTGTAACACAACTGTTAGCAGGAAATATTCCGCGAAACACAAGACTTGTTGAAGTACGCGCTGGTGCATTTCTCCTTGGGGAAAAGGCTGCGACTGGGGAAAGATTTAACTGGTGTCAGTACCTGTTAAATGAATTTTGTGAAGAAGTGAGTGATACACAAATGCATGTCAACAATTTACACTATACCTGGTTGATAGTGTTGATTGCATTTGTAGGGTGGAAGGACCCAAGGCATTATGTTGGGTGGTCACAGACATCAACGATTGTAAATGAGCCTGCTATGCCAACCTTTGGGTGAATTTGATATCAAAAAGACAATACGCGTCAGCTGAAATATTCTACACCTACTATGAGTAGCTGCACGAAGTCATCATCATCAAGCCATGGATATCAAAAGAGGTAACGGCTAAGTATATTGGCACTGCCAATTTTTTTGTTGATATGCATTCTATCTTTATTTCAGCAAAGGCTCAGAAGAAGAATTTTGAATGGTTCCAAGGAAACTACCACATGACTGAAGAAGACATTGACACCATTATGAAGGAATGGATACCCGAGTTTAAAGTCGAAGGGATTGTGGAAATCGAGAGTGATTCCGCGGAGAATAATACCATTCCTACACCTATTGTTGAAGAGTCGTGGACGGGAAAAAGGAAGGAATCTGAGAGTCCTGTACAACAAAAGGTACAAAAGAAGAAGCAGAAAGTTGTTAAAGGCCAGTCAGAAGCCAAGCTCCATGATGACGATTATGAGATGATCGCATCCACGGTAACAACGTAGATGGAAGACCTGATGGCCTCCAAAGAGAAAAAGGAAAAGGTGATTCAAGAGACTTTGCAAAAGAACCTCACCACGCTACAAGGTATTACATAAAATTTTTAGCAAGTACAGTGCAGTTTATTCTTACAACGAGATTCAGAATCAGAAGGAAAGTCAAGGGGTACTTCACAGTCGCAGACAACAACTCTAGACCTAACCTTGAAATCGAAACTGCGCATAGTCCAACTCAACCCGATAAGCATAAGGTTACCGCGCGAACTTATAGCTTCGAATGACATACAACATGTGGACATTGACATCTCAGTGCTGCCAATGGAGGGTCTACATAATCTGCACCTGCAGGTTGTGGAGGAGATCCTTGAGAGAGATGTAGTCGCTTGGAACTAGCACCATGAGTTAGTTGCGAACTATTAGAAATTGAAGGAATCAACATTAAAGAGGTCCATGCAACTTCAGGATGAGCACGACTGCCGAATCAGATTAGAGCATACGGTCTGTTCAGTACCCGCGGAGATATCGGAATGCAACGCGCAGCTAGAGCCTGCAGACACTGTTCTTAAGATCGATAAGGTGGTCAACGATCTTAAAGTTGAGATGAAAGATATGGAGATCAATTATCAAGTGAAGATTGCTACGTTAGAAGCGCATAACCAGCCGTAGACACCACTTGATCAGCAACAGCTCAAAGCAATGGAAGTGAAAGCTGCAACAAAGAGTATAGCCAGTGAAGCGGCTAAGTGCCAAACTCTGCAAGACGAGGAAACGAAAACATTTACTGCACTGGAAGAGGACCCAGAGTTGCAGGAACTCAAGGACACTTTGAAGGAAAAGAAGGCTGCATTAGAGGCCCTGGACGTGGAGGTGAAGGCACTCCAGCCACGAGATTGGTAAAAAGATATCCCGAAGTCAGAGAATTGAAAAAACAAGTTCAAGTGTTGAGAGACAGGGAGACTGAAGTCGGAGATAAATCACAGCCCTTGCAAGAAGAAGCCCATGAACTAACAAAGAAAATTGAAGAAGCATTGAGGGAACTCCGCGAAGGACAGGATTCATTACAAGAGCAAGAAGAGGATCAAATAACATCTGATGTGTTGGAGACCATCAAGAAAATTGAGCAGGACACCAAGGAAACAATTGTAAAGTTGAGTGAAAAATATCAAGCGTTCACTGTGAAGTTAACTCTGCAGGAGGACGAGCAGCTCGGTGAAGCAGAAGTTGAAAGTGGCTTAGGGACGAGCCACATGTAAGTGTTAGGGGCCTGTTGGGCCTGGCCCAAGTGGGGCATTTTTGTGGAAGTCAGTTTTGGAACTGCGAAGTTGAGCACAGTTCAGATGAAGACTTTTTGGCAAGACAGTGTTTGAGGAGCTACTAGGTGAGTGCAGTGCAGTATCAGTAGGATGGGAACCACGCAGCTGAGGACCGGTTCCGCGGAGTAGTAGCGCGGCGATGTGCTAGCAGGGCACCTGTTTTGGGTAAAGAATGAAGGTAAGGTCAGATGGGTGAAAGCGACCTATTTTTGGTTAAGATGCTCCATGATTACCAAGCTATGGGTAAGGAGTAAGAAGAAAGGAAAGCGACCAGTCACACACACAGAGGAAGTACAATGTGAACCGGCCTCATAAGGTTGTTAGAGAAGAAACAACCGAGTGAAATAGATAGTCAGCATGTGGTCGACAGGGCAGGCTGAAAGCGATGTGACCATGTGCATAGGATGGCCACGACGGAAGATTCGCTACCAGAAGCCAGTAAGTCTAATTAAGGGAAAACCGTGACAGTTTTGAGAAACCTTATGTTTTTTGCCTACTCATTGTAAAGACATGACCTACGGGCATGATCTATAAGAAGGAACATTTTGTAAGGGAAAGGGTTAATGTTAATGTTGTTGGTTCTTGAATATTGAATTGTAATTGCTGAAAGCCATTGTAAAGGCTCTGCAAGCTGCATGTGCAAAGACCTATTAAGAGAGAAGAGAGTCTGCAGATAAGTGCATAGATTGGAACTATTGTACCCTTCCCAAATACTAATATAACAACAATTCCTGTGTGTTAGGATATTCCTATACTCCATCCTAGTCCTACCCGTGTTTTTTGCATTATGGCAGTTCTGCATGCAACAGTTTTGCATGCATGCATGCAATTGCATGCATCCATGCAAATACATGCATATCAGTCATCAATATGGTGTCTCCTAGCACCTAGTGCTTAGTTTACTAGCCCCGAGAGCCTGTTTCCACTCAGTTCCAGTCCTCCTGTTCTGTGATGTTCCCTCTCTCACCTACCATAGGAAGAAGTGCGCCCTCTCTCAACTACCACCAGTGACACACTCAGTTAGTGCGCCTTCTCTCACCTACCACCAATGACACACTCAATTTTTGCTTGATTTGTGGATCTGATCCTTGATTTAAGGACAGATTGACTGATACACTCAGTGAGACCTCCAGAGAGACTAGTTGATCTATTCTGACTGTAGTTAGCTCCTCATGCGCCATCCATTAGTGCTCCATGCATCAGTTACACCAACTACATTATGTTAGACTCAGTTACATTTAGTAGCTCAGTTTGACACATGGACAACCACTTGTGATCTGATGGCACCACTACTAATTTGATGATTAGGACTCCTAGTGCAGATAATCCATGCTCATGCATGCTAATTCGAATTGCCACCTTGCCATTCGAATCCTCTCCATTGTATTATTTATTGTTCATATTACGATTAATGAATTAGTGTGTGATGTTATTCTGCTTCTATCTGAGTTCTACTGTATCATAATTTTGTTGCTCCTTTACACTGCATTGACCACTCTTCTTCTATTTTCTTGCTTAATCTTAATCTTTCTTGTGAGGTATACATCAGCTCTTAGATCTGCTGTGAGGATTTTCACATGGTATCAGAGCATGTTGAGAGCATAGTCTATCTCCACTTCTAAGAGTTTTTTGCAGGTTATTACCAAGATTTCGAGTGCAACAACAATTTTATGCAGTTTTACAGCAGTAGCAATTGTAGATATTCTCTATTTTTTTTGCAGGTCTTCTGCAACAACTTCCATGAATCTAGAAGGAATTCCTCCTCTCTCTCCATTCAACTATGATGAGTGAAAACCAAAGATGATAGCATATTTGAAGAGACATGGTCTTTTTGAGTATTGTCTTGAAAGAGAGTTTGAATCCTCTAAAGAAGAGAATGATTGGTTAAATGAAGGTGACAGAGCCTATGGAGCAATGTTGACTGCTATGTCTTGTTGTATGTTAATCCACTTCCATGATTCTGCTGAATCTCCAAAAGAGCTATGGGCCCATCTGGATGAAATATTTGGAAAACAAAATGAAGGGATTGGTGCAAACTATTTGGAGACAAAGCCCAGTGATGCATTCGCCCTCCTTGATGGTCTCTCTAACCATGATTCAGTATAAAAAATATCTCATAATGAAGTTGTCCAAAAAGAAGAACTTGCATATTCAACACTCATGTACTCAATTTCTTCTATTTCGAATTTTGAGCCAGCTCACACTCTAGAAACTGAAGAGGTTCTTAAATCCTCTCTTGCACAAGAGTCTGTTGGTTTTCATAATGATGATTTATTGAATGTTTTGGAGGTTAAATCAACAATTGGAGGTGATTCATTTGCTCTCCTTGATCACTTACCTCTTAATGGTTCAAAGGAGATCTCAAGAAACCATTTATCAAGTCTTGGAGATGGTTTGAAATCCAAACAACCACTATCATGTGATGGTTCTTTTGGGCATGATATCACCTATGATGGTTCAAAGGAGATAACAAAAGACTATCTACACATTCATGGATCTGATCCTACCTCAGCTGATTCAAATCACAGGTTCCAAGATCATCCTCGTACTTTTTGATTTGTTCTCATCACAGTCGGTCTGAAGAGCAAGTATAAGCACATGTTTTTGGAACATGAACCACTTATTCCCAAGAAGAAGATACCTCTATACATATGACCAAGCATCACACCTTCTTGAGTTTGGAGCATTTTTTTTGTTGTTCCTTACAGTCTCTTTTGAGGGGGGGTTATTTTTCCCATGAGGTTTTTCCCCATTTCCTTGTTTCCTGGACTGTTCTTTATTATTCATTGTATTGGGTGACCTTTGGTCTTAGTTACTAGGGCCCAGGATGGATTAATGGGGGGTGTTAGGATATTCCTATACTCCATCCTAGTACTACCATCATTTTTTTCATTATGTCAGTTCTGCATGCAATTGCATGCATCCCAGTCATCAGTATGGTGTCTCCCAACACCCAGTGCTTAGTTTACTAGCCTCGGGAGCCTGTTTCCACTCAGTTCCAGCCCTCCTAGTCTGTGATGCGCCCTCTCTCACCTACCACAGGAAGAAGTGCGCCCTCTCTCACCTACCACCAGTAACACTCTTAGTTTCTGCTCCCTCTCTCACCTACCACCAGTGACACAGTCAGTTGTTGCTTGATTTGTGGATATGATCCTTGATTTAGGGACAGATTGACTGATACACTCGGTGAGACCTCCAGAGAGAATAGTTGATCTGTTATGAATGTAGTTAGCTCCTCAAGTGCACTCTATTAGTGCTCCATGCATTAGTTACACCTACTACATTCAGTTAGACTCAGTTACATTCAGTTAGCTCAGTTTGACACATGGACAACCACTTGTGATTTGTTGGCACCACTACCGATCTGATGATTAGGACTCCTAGTGCAGATAAGCCATGCTCATGCATGCTAATTCGAATTTCCACCTTGGCATTCAAATCCTCTCCATTGTATTATTTATTGTTCATATTATGATTAATGAATTAGTGTGTGATGTTATTCTGCTTCTATCTGAGTTCAACTGGATCATAATTTTGTTGCTCCTTTACACTGCATTGACCACTCTTCTTCTATTTTCCTGCTTAATCTTAATCTTTCTTGTGAGGTATACATCAACTCTTAGATCTGCTGTGAGGATTTTTACACTCTGGAAGTAGCTCCCATCCTGGGGGTGAACCACGTTAAATTCATGTTTTGTGTGATTGCTTACATATTGGCACCTATTTATTTGCTTACAATGAATGCTTAAGATCTTGCTTATCACTTTATGTGTTTTACTTTTATATGTATTCACCATAAAGAATGAGATGGGAATAATATTTTAACGCATATGTGGATGAATTTTAGATGCACAAGTATTTCTAAGTCTGTGAGTGCATAAGTCAGTTGGATAATCACTTAAGTGTGCAGTATTTTGTGTTCTGTCATATAGCATAAGCCATAAGATAAATAACCTAAGGCAATTGATGAATGAATAGGGAATCCTAAGAAGAATAGCTGAAATTGGTTAAGTCTGCACAGGAAGCGTAGTTATCAGTTGCGCTATCCTGCGACGAATTCCCATCCGACATCGAGTAGTCCTTGGATGCACGATAGAGTAAGAGTTGACCACGAAGGAGATAATATTCACACAGTATTCAGTTCATAGTGTGATTCCCGCAGTGTGTTGTTCATCAGATCCATTTAAGCACTCATCACGTGCTTGTGGAAACCAGATTCCGCAACCCCCTCCCATAACTTATCCTCGGGTGAGACCTCAGTCTGTTCGCAGATTGTTGCTGAAAGGGCCGGTGAAAAGGGGTTTTTTTTGTTCCTTGAACCACAAAGAACCTGGGTCTTTATATAATACCTTAAGACAGTTAGTTAATCCAACAAAAAGACATCTGAAAACCCCTTTAATATTCTGGTCAAACTAGGGAGTTCAACTAGCAATTTCTCTTTGACTAGTATTAGCCCCTTGGTTTCCAAATGATTCCAAATTATTCAAAATTGATACAGAAGGTACTTGGATGGTATTAATACATATTTATAATTTTTATGGATGCTCTAGAGTGTTCATATGACTTCTGCAACTCCTCTTTCAAAACTGGTCAAGATAGAGATTTTTACTAGTAAATTGTGGTTCAAATCCCCTAGAGGTAGATGATGAAAATGACTTTCCAAATGCACTCAATAGAACTCAAATTTCTGAATGGAATTAGGGAAAATATAAAGGAAATCAACATGAACTCGTATTCATCACCATTCAACTTTTATTCTTTCCTATAACTCCCTTAAATCAGATGCAAGAAGACTAGTTTTGACCTTGAGGAAATAGCATTAAATCTTTTTCAAATGAAATAAAACTGGGCAAGATGGATCCAAATGCTTAAGTGTTGAACATGAAACTTGTAATAATCATCAATGGAATTCCATACATCATAAATATATCATAGAAACATTCTTCCATCCAAAATCATCATCAATACATTGGCATACATCAATCTAGTGGGGGAATGGTCACTGTTTTCTCAATAATCATCAATTTTACATACAACCAATTGATATTTTGACCTAAAACTTTCTGGAGATTAAGAAAATAGTATTTAATTCATATTATAAAATAAATGGGGCATTAGAAGCTCCCCCAAATAGTATAATAGCTCACCAAAAACGGCCTCCCTCAAGCATCAAGAATATGCAATGAAAACTGGAAATGGTTGAAGGAATGAGCTGCAATAGAAGAAACCATGATCTTTCCTATAGCTTACACCTGCAACAAATGGCTCCATTAAATCTCCAAATGAAACTTCTGAATGGACTTTCCAATTACCAACTTAGATGG
This sequence comes from Larix kaempferi, assembly GCA_027924585.1. Lineage (NCBI taxonomy): Eukaryota > Viridiplantae > Streptophyta > Pinopsida > Pinales > Pinaceae > Larix > Larix kaempferi. Next base: position 7,968,469 of record BSBM01000848.1, read on the forward strand.
GAATCTTTCACCCTCGAAATTGGCTAAGGCAAGAAACTAGTCATCCACTAGCTCTCCCTTCTCACAAATGCAATTGCAAATTCTACAAATGATCAAAATATGCCTTCATTATTTTTTATTGACATTTATAAAATTTCCAAGCTCTATATGGGTCGCGTTCCTTCCAATCGATTCATTCCAACTCAAGTTGGGAAGAGATTCCAAGGGATGCCACTTGTGCAACAATTCCTAGTCTCCAACTTCCGCCAAATCACATGTGGAAGCATCTTAGCTGCCCTAACTCCCTTGAGCGCCCTCTTGGAGGCTATTTTTAGCCCTGACATTTTGTATATGTCATATGTCATACTTCAGGTCTGATTTGTGTCATAGGTTTCATAGCATCTTCATCATTGTTGTCATAGAGCTAGGGAACCTAGTCCAAGTGTCTCACTAGCTCCAAAATTCCTCTTCCTCTTCCATGGGAGTTACTCTTCCACTCTAATTTGACCTTAATCGATTCATTCCAAGTATATTGACCTTCCAACTCATACCAAGACCCTTGGGATTCTTAAGGATTCGAAATGACAAGAGGAGGATGCCATGTGGCATAGAAAACCTAGCTTGTGTGGGTCCCACTTCCTCCATGTGTCTTCATGGTCAAATGCCACTTTGATTTTCCCTTGTATATATTTATTTAGCTCCTTTATTAAATATTTATTCTATTCTAATTTCCACACATAATTTATTATACTTCTTATTTCAAATCCCAATGCTTCCACCCACAACCTAGGAAACTAGTAATTTTCCTCGTTGGCAATTATTTGACCCTTAACATTTAATTTGACAAACTCTCATGAATATGGCCAATGGACTTAGGTCATTGTGACCCAATGCAAAATTTGGGACATGAAAAATCCTCCCTTCCCAATATTGCTCGTTCTCAAGCATTTTCAAACATGGGTGTTGAAGAACCTACTTTCTCTATAATTCTTTGAAGTTGCCACTAAGTTGCCACTAAGTTGCCCAACTTTGAGTCTTCGAGATTCCATGAAGATTTTAGAGAGGAAACACCATGCTTGCTGCTGCACTGCTCTGATTAAAATCACTTTATTAAGTGGGGAATCCATCCCCCATACTACTTGTTTCCCCAAAAAATTGAAACCAATGAGACTAAGAATTATCCCAGGGTCCCATTGCTTGTATTGCACTCCAACAATTAGAAGTGCTCTCCAATTCATAGTTCTTGGATCCCATTTTCTTGTATTCATTCTTCCAAAAATGATGAGTAAAAAATATATATCATCAAAGTACATAACAACATAAAGAAAATGAACATCAAGAAGATGCTTCCTCAAAGAATCATGAAAGTTCTTATACCTCCAAGCAAGTAGACCACCATTGTCCAAGTGCATACAAGCATCAAGTAACCAATCCAATCTGCTCCAATGACATAGGTGAGGATCCCATGTCCTATCATGCTTCTCCAAAAGGATGTGATATGCATCCAAATATTCAGCCATGTGTTCTTTCATCCAAGAAGTGAATGAAGAATCTCCACTAAAATATGAACCGAATGATGAGCAAGAAAAACAAGGAGACTTCAAATGACTCAAAGAAGTCTCACCCATACATCCATGAATGTGAGAATCATAAAGATATAACAAAGTATGTGGATTCCAACAAAAATATTCTCCAATCATAAATCTATTCACCCCAGTGATGTATGAAGTTCCTCCAACATCAAATGAACCGAGTGTTGAGCAAGAAAAACCATGAGTCTTCAAGTGACTCAAATCCATATCACAGGTGCATCCATGTAGATGTGCCTCATCATAAAGTAACAAAGCATGCTACTGCAAATGTGGATAAGAATGTGCTCCAACCCTGTCATCATAAAAGGTAAATCTAGGAGTTCCATACTCCTCATGTGGCACCATCATATATTTATTTATGTCTCGAACCTATTCTAGTGATAAATACAATCTATGCTTCAATTTTCCTTCATGATATGGCTTTATTTTGTAACATTGGAAAGTTACATGTACTAATTTGAAATAGGATTGTTCCTACATAAGAATTTTTATTTAAGTTATCAGTGATATTTAACTATTAGTAACAATAGTGAAGATACATTAAGTTCCACGTTTAGTGCTTCTCGCTCTCTTAACGAAAAGAACAACCTTCAGACATTGCATTTAGAAATATCTCTGCATATATATTCATTTTGGAAATTAAGAACTTTAAATCACACATAGCGAAACCAATAATGGTTATCGCGATAGAATCTAGATGGACTCCCCACACTATGCAGAGTCTAGTTGGTACTTTGTACTAGGGAGGGTCCTTACTATTGATCACACATGGCCATCAAGCCATGTCAACAATATTTTTGGTGTTAGAAGGAGGTCCTTGAATGGATAATAGAAAGATTAATCAACGAAGACATACTTGCTTTTAGTCATATTATAGTAAACATTAAATGCTTATATCCCTACCCAAGGTGAATATTCCAATCCCATCTTTACAATGTTGAATTAGTTTTTGAAGATAACACTACCAATTTTGAAAATACACTTCTCATTTAAACAAGAACATTGTATGCAATTTGTAATCACAAAGTAAACCATGTGACTCACTTCACTCGGGCTTATGTAAAGAAGATTGGTTGATTTCTCACTGCTCCTTTGCATCCCAAGAGAGTAAGAACAATTAAGACCCCCATTCGCACCACCAGTCAAATTCTTGTTAATTATGTTGAAAATTCGATTGATATTTCAGTGGATGAAATCCCTGAACCATTGAACTATAGCCATGCAAATCCTCTATACCTTGAATCCCAATATCACACTCTTCAAATTCTTTTTATGAAAGGTATGACATGGTTGAAATAGATCAAGAAATTGAATTTACTAGGCAATTTTTAGAAAGATAGATATATCAAAATCAACCTAGAATACCATCTTGTCATGGCTAAGGCGCCCTTAACCTAGGAGACCAAATACATTACTTACTTAGGTTCCCTTACTGCATGCTACCAATTTTTTATCCTAAAAAATCCAGTTCCCCTGAAGACCACATTAAATTTATTTACATGGCCATCAAATTGAAGAACATCAAACACAAATATGTGGTATGTTGAATTTTTCCACACAGGTTTAAGAATAAGGCCTCTATGTGGTATTTAAACCTTTCTACTGGATGGATTTCTACCTAGGATGAATTTTAAAAATATTTTATAGAACAAATTGGTGAATAAATTTATCTTGCAACATTGTTAAAAGAACTTACAACAACTAAGATGAAAAAGGGGGAAAAAATATGTTAATGAGCGCTATATAAGAATTCTTAGTAGGTTCTTGGATGGTTCTCCACTAGATGAAAACGTTGGGATAGAATATATTAGTACAAATTGAGAGATAAGTGACCAGGAGACCAAAAAAATTGGTCACCACAGCTTTTTTCAAGGGATAAATGACCAAAATTGATCAATCTAAGTGAAGTAACTAAAAAAGACCAAGATAAATGACCACTTTTGGTCACGGGATAAAACACTAAACTAAAAAGACCAAGATAAATAACGAAATTTGGTCACGAGATATCTAAACTAAAATTGACCACATAACAATTGGTCATTTATAAATGTGGATCACTTCGGCAATGGAAAATTACAATTTTGACAATGAATTTGTATAATTTACTAAATTCTTACACCGTAGTTGGATTCAGAGACCCCCTACAAGAGCCCACACTCTGATTATATCCTGAGTGATCATCCTCTTTCTCTGCAATTATATTTGTGCATTTATTCCCTTTTAAGGTGGAAGGATATTGGAGTTTAAGTCTGGCATTGAAAGGCGTTGGTAGAAGATTGTTCGTATAAGGTGTGAAGTAAGTCTCGTTGAAGGAACAAATAGCCTTGTTGGGAAGGAGTGCAGTAATCCATACCAAGCTTCAATCTCTTCGATTCTCTAGGTTCTCATTTTTATTCCTCTTATCCTTAACTAATGGATTCTTCCAGCAATAGCAGCTTCTATTTTCCCGAATCTGCTTCATCTCGCAGAGAGAAACATGTTAAAATATGGTCATGGTTGAATAAGTATCCGAACAAAACTAGTTCTAACACATTTTATGATACTAGATTCATGTCAGGAATATGATCCACAACCCAATTGGGCATTACTTGAAATTGATGTTGATAAGGTTTATGATCTCCCGATGTTTAAATTTCGTGTTGCTCAATTTTTCCGGTTCACCTCTGTTAATATACCTATAACTATCGTTCAGTCAGTATATCAATTTCCATTAATCAAGAAAGAATATATTGTATGGCAGGGTAATTTTTAAGTGCGAAATTTCGCCAATTGGCTATTTTTTGGACTTTTTTCCAACAAAAACAACTCTAATTGGTCATTTTTACTCTACCTAGTCACCTATTATTACATAAAATATGTTTTTTATACATAATATTCGCCAAAAATTACAAGTTTTAGTAGTAAATTCTATGTTTCTTATTCAATATTCACCTATCTATCTATATGTATGATTTTTTAATCCAAAATAATCGCCTAGAATACTACACTTAGGTATCATTTTTGAATCCTTAAAAAATACCATGTTGTATGGGGTTTAGAACATGGTTACAAATATATTCATATTGGATTACTTCAGTTTGGCGTTAATCCCTTAGTTCGTCCTGGTTTAAATAACTCTTGTTTAACATGCATCCTGGAATCTCGTCTTAAAAAATTTGAAGATGCTTTGGGTGGTTTCCAGAGTCCTCTAAACAATGGCCCTACTTGGTCATCCCTTTTCCCCAGATATCAGGTATCGCTCACTGATCCCTATATCAACGAGTTTTTATAGGCTTATATTCAGTTTTCTGGCTTTGATGTGTCTCCACAAGCCCAAATTTCCCAATTACATTCCACTTTGTGTATTCGCTTTGTCTCCACTACCATGCCAACTATCAATACTAAGAGGGGGTAGTAGTAGGTCCCGGAAATACTACACCTTTACAACTTGTTTTTTCCAAGGCTACTTTATCTGATGAATGGAATAGTAGTTAATTTCCTTTGTCTCAAAAATATCCTGAATTACAACATTTTGGTTCTAAATAGCTCAGAATGGTCCAATCATCAAATGGAAGTACTTCTTTAATATTTGGTTCTTCTCAGTATTTCAATCCATCCACTTCTTCTCCTTGCTTCAGTCGGTATGCATCTCATTCTATTACACTTCCAAGAAGATTACATGTGGCTATACATATAAATCCATATGATAGTCAAATGCACCAACATATCACTAATGATAGTCAATTTCAATCCTCTTCATGTAGATTCTACAAGGAGAAAAATATTATAAAAAAAAAGGAAAAACATTCTCGTTCATTGATGAATCATCTTCCCATCTTTCATTAGATAATGGACATCATTCCAACTGTGTTGATTGTTCCTCGCTCTTCAAAGATATAAAGAGGTTTACTCTTCCTAGAGAAAATCCTAGTCAACTAGTCAGATTGAATGAAAGGAGATTGGATACAAGAAACCTCACTCCTACATTTAAAGAGGGAACCTTACAAGCAGATCTGCAATTTGTCAAACTTAGAAGTCCTGCATATCCAGAACCAACATAACAAATCAAGCTACAGAATTATACAAACTTTCGGTCAGTTTGTATTTCTCATAATCTTGAGGACATGGCTCAAGATGTCTTAGAACTTAAAGAACATTTGAAAACATTGCATGCCACCATTGACCAGATTTTTTGTTCCATAGATCATTTTTAAAATGTTCAAAGAGAAAGAAATGATAAGCTTGATGACATTGAGTCTAAGATAGACGTCATAGCAAAATCTGTAAGCAGTTTGCAGTTGACTATTCTAAAGCCTCCTTAACCTCCCAGATACAGTCAGATTGATAATGAAGGCTATAAATTTAGATACCATCCTGATAGCTCTAGCTCCCAGAAATATTTAAAGCAATTAAGTCCTCATCAGTTGCAAAGAATTCAGTAAGGTGTTGAATTAGCTAGAGAAAAAATTGAGTTAACGAAACATAGAGCTGCAGAGTTAGAAATTCAAGAAATAAAAATGGCATGCTCCCAAATCTCATTTGATTCAGAGATTAGAGAATATTATGTCCCTAATCCTAGTAACGAAATAGAGACGAAACTCATTTCTTTTAGAATGAAGCTAGGAAAGTCAAAGTCCATGATGTCAATCAAGAAAAGTTCAGAAGTCCATTTTTCAGATGGACAAATGAGTTAAAAAATGTTAATGTTAAAATTGATTCCAAATATTTGTCAAAACGCTTTCAGAATACATTGATAATTAATTTTGATTTTTTGTCTCATGGACAAATTCTAAATTTGTTCCAGAAAATAAATGCATGGGAATTTCAGAGGAAATCCGAAACCAAGTCCTCATGGAAAGATATCACTACTCAGTTAACTTGGGCTTTCACAGGCATTGTCAAACTTTGGTGGGAAAATATTTCATACACTGAAAAGGAACACATCATGGATGATACATATCGTCTTGGAGCTTTATTCCAAGATTTAGCACATGAATTCCTTGGCGCATTTCCTCCATATGCTTCACACACTGCTCAAATGTTTATGTCACAAAAGCTCTACAACATTGATTTACTTCCACATTACTTTTGTGCCATGCAGTCTATGCTTTATAAGATTATTGATCATCAAAATGTAGCATACCTCCACCATTATCTTTCCTCTCTTCCTGGTAAGATACCTGATTTAGTCTCCAGATATCTCAGTAATCACCATGTAAATATTGAAGATATTTCTTTGGTTGGTATTAACTAGCATGTATTGACAGCTCTCCAAAAAGAATGTGTCACCATGAATACACAAAAGAATTCGAAAAAGAAGATCTTCCTCTCACACTCTGCTTGACAGTAGTTTCAAGAGACTGCTAGTTATGGTTGTTTCAAGCCTAAACCTCCAAAGGATTCTTCTTTTTCTTCCTGCACTTGTTCCTCACAAAAGAAGGGTGGATCCCTACATCATTCCTCTTCTCAAAAAAAATTCAGAAAAAGATCAACACTTTTGAATGTTAAATTTTGAGCATTAATTCACAATACTCTAGGATCTTTACTAAGAGAATAACATGTACAGTATATCAATGCATATCAATCATAACAAGCATGTCAATCATCACAAGAAGGAAAAGCATGATAGACAAGAGACAAAGATTTTCCGTGGGGAAAACCCTAAGGTGAAAAACCCCACAACTTCCTCAGAGATAGAGAGAGTAATGGCTCAACCAAAGTACAACCAAAATACACAGAGATAGTCTCCTAGTAGCAGATGATCCTCCTCCTCACATGTGCACCACTTGCTGAGTGAAGGAAGAATGAGTTTCTGAGTGATCCAAATAGAGATATCCCGATCTCTATTTATACTTGATTTGTTTGCCCAGTGACCTAATGGGGATGACTTGTCTAGCTAGGTACAACAACCATATATTATATAAATCAGGGACAACCCCACACATGGTGGTCTAATAACCCATCGGCAAGTTACCATACTTGCGACACTTTTCAATACACATGACAACACTTCCATATAGAGGAATGACACATCTTTATAGGAGTACAATAATATATAAATGAAATACATGTATGAAATACATTCCGAAGTTACATATACATCAACACTCCCTCTTAACTAGGAAGGTATTTCTCGACACAGATCTGCTAGCAGAAGTCTTCTTCTCTGGATCATCGTCATCGTCATCGTCACTGCTCCTGCTATCTCAACCAATCTCTGAGTCTACTCGTCATAGGAAGTTCTACAGAGCCATTCCTTTTTCATACTGGATGTAGGCCCACCACCTGCAGGTCTTCATCACTGGCCATACTGTGGAATCCTCAGGACTTATTACGTGCATCACAAAACCTAGCAGTAGCATCCCAAGCTATTATGAGCACACAGCTCTACCTATCGGATCTCCCAGGAGCACATTACATGTGACCCATCACAAAACCTGGCTGAAGCATCCCAGGCCGTTACGAGCACACAGCTCTACCTGTCGGATCTCCCAGGGGCACATTACATGTGATCTCACCATAAGACCTGGATAAAGCATCTGAGGCCTTTTTCATCCTGTCCAGATCTCCCAGGAGCAAATTACATGTTGTCATGGAAAAACCTGGCTGAAGCATCTGAGGCCTTTTTAATCCTGTCCAGATCTCCCAGGAGCAAATTACATGCCATAGGACAAAACATCGAAAGAGCATCCCAGGATGTTACGGGTACACAAATCCCACCTAAAGGATCTCCCAGGGAGCTATTATATGTCCTCCCAAAGCAATGTCTCGAAAGAGCATCCCAGGCTGTTACAGGTACACAACTCCGACCTATAGGATCTCCCAGACATGCTTATCTGCACAACCTGTTCCACGTCCATAGAGTATCATCCTGATACTCACCATATATCATCTCTATGTACACATGATCGTCCTAATCATCATCTCTGCATCGTCCTAATGCATGTCATCTAGAGAAGCTCGTCATCCACGATCATCCTGATCATACAATGCATCTACCTGATGCATACCAAGTATCTACCTGATACATATCACCATACACAGTGTATCCACCTGATACATATATAGATACATGATCCACAAAATCTATCTACCTGATACATATCAACATACATGATCCACACAATGTATCTACCTGATACATATCAACATACATGTTCTACCTGATCATACAATGTATCCACCTGATACAGATACATGATCCAAGCATCCAACATGATGCATACATACATAAATGATCCAACTGATCATATCCAGCATCCAACATGATGCGTACATACATAAATGATCCAACTGATCATATCCAGCATCCAACATGATGCGTACATACATAAATGATCCAACTAATCATATAGAGTAGAAACTAGAACATCATCCTGATGCTCAATATCCAGCGCTTACATCCACAGCCATGTGAAGGATCCCCCTTCCACTATGATAGGAATGGATACAGCAAATGTCTCCATCACTTCTTCCTCGAAGTGTCATCGATCCAAAGAACACCAATCCTCTCTCTGAAGTACTCGAACTTCACTCTGGATAGTGGCTTCGTCAACACATCTGCAATCTGCTCATCTGTCGCAACATACAGGAGCTTCACTGCTCCCCTTTGCACCATATCCCTGATATAGTGATATTTGATCTCTATGTGTTTCGACTTGTCATGTAACACCAAGTTCTCAAACAGATTCACACAACTCTGGTTGTCACAGAAGATACCAGTAGCATCCAACAGTAGATAAAATAACTCAGATAGTAGCTTCCTCAGCCATACTGCCTCACAACTAGCCAAACAGGTTGCAAAATACTCTGCCTCAGCTGTACTCAGTGCTACGCAGGACTGCTTCCTTCTAAACCAAGAAATCACACCTGATCCCATACTGAAGCAGCACCCATATGTGCTCTTCCTATCTACAGCACTTCCTGCCCAAACTGAATCAACATAACCCTGCAGGTTAAAATTTTGATTCACTTCATACTTGATCCCATAATCAATTGTACCCTTTAGGTACCTCAGAATATGCTTTCAGCAACCAGGTGAACACTCCTCGGATCCATCAGGAACTGTCTCAATGTGTTCACCGCAAAGCAAATATATGGTCTCGTGTTCGTCAGGTACATCAAGGACCCAATCATCTGACGATACAAGAGACATCCACCGGCTCAGATGAAGCATCACAAAGAAGCTTCAAATTTGATGCCATAGGTGTGACCATGGCCTTGCAATCCATCATCCCGAACCTCTTCAGGATATCTACAATATACTTCCCTTGTCCAAGGAAGATCCCATCTGCACTCTGCCACACCTCCATACCTAGAAAATAGTGCATCATCCCCAAGTCCTTCATATCGAACTCGGTAGCAAGCTTCCTCTTTGTATCAGCAATCAATCTATCATCTCATGTTACAAATAGGTCATCCACATACAGGAGTAGAATCACAGGATTCCCTTCCTCAACCTTGTAGTAAAGGTTGGAATCCGCTTTACTCTTGGTAAAGCCCAAACTAGATAGGAAACTGTCCATCCTACCATACCAAGTTCTGGGAGCTTGCTTCAAGCCATACAAGGATTTCTTCAATCTACACACATGTGACTCCCTGTCATGTGTTTCAAAACCGAGTGGCTTCTCCACATATACTTCCTCTTCGACTACACCATTCAAGAAAGCATTCTTGACATCCATCTGGTGTATCTTCCATTTCATCGTTGCAGCCAGGGCAAGTATTGATCTGATGGAAGTGTACCTGGCTACAGGAGAAAAAGTTTCTTCATAGTTTATTCCCTCTTTTTGAGAGAAGCCACGAGATATGAATCTTCCCTTGTATTTCTCTATGCTTCCATCTGTAGCATGCTTGATCTTGTAGATCCATTTGGAAGTCACAACAAACTTCCCTTCAGGTCTTGGAACAACATCCCAAACATCGTTCTTCATTATTGATTGGTATTCCTCGACCATGGCATCCTTCCATTCTTTCTTTTCTGTTGCTTCTTCATAATTGGGAGGTTCTTTGTTCATGATATCACAGAGTAAAGCAACATAGCTGGTGTGAGATCTAGTTCTCTTCTTTGCTCTGTGTTCTTCTTTTGGAATGCCAAATATTTCTGCATCTTGAATGAGCTCTCTAGCCCATGCAGGTTTCCTCTTGTGAGAGTTGTCCTCACGTGGTGGATCTACAGGTTGTTGCAGATCTTCAATTTCACTATCAACATATGGAATTGCTTCAGTCATGGTAGTGTCTTGAAATCTAGTTTCCTTGGGTTCTTCATAATCTTCAACAGGTGTCTTCCTTGATTTGATGAATGCTGAGTTTTCATCAAATGTTACATCCCTGCTGACATCAATCTTCTTTAACTGTGGAAAGCATATTCTATAAGCCTTCGAGCTTTCACTGTAACCCACAAAGATACCCTTCTTTCCTGAAGGATCCAGCTTGTTCATCTTTTCCTTTGGAACATGTGTATCTACTGGACAACCAAATATTCTGAGATGGCTGACCTCAGGTTTCTTACTAGAGAAAACCTCTTCTGGTGTCTTGTTGTCCAATATCTTGTGGGGTGTTCTGTTCTGCACATATACAACTGTCCTAGCTGCTTCTGCCCATAGATGCATAGGTAGATCCTAGTCATGCAGCATTGCCCTTGCTGCTTCCATAATTGTTCGATTCTTTATTTCTGCAACTCCATTCTGTTGTGGATTGTAAGGAGTAGTCAACTCCCTCTTAATCCCCGAATCACTGCATAACTTCTTGAAGTCACCTGAAGTGAATTCTCCACCATTGTCGGATCTAAATGTCTTGATCTTCTTATCAATTTGGTTCTCCATCAAGGTTTTGAATTCCTTGAACTTATCAAACACTTCGTCTTTGTTTTTCAAGAATTAGACCCAAGTCTTCCTGGAAAAGTCATCAATGAAAGAGACATAGTAAACATACCCACTCAGAGAACTGGATGACATCGGACCACATACATCGGAGTGGATAATTTCCAAGATATCTTTTGCCTTGCTTTCACTACTTGGAAATGCTTTCTTTATGTTCTTTCCTTTTGCACATCCTTTGCAAACACCTTAATGTTTGGTCTTGATTTCAGGAAGACCCTCTACAGCCTTGCTTGCAATTGGAAGTGCCCTATAGTGCATATGAGCAAGTCTTCTATGCCAAAGTTCACTTCGCTCCATGGATTCATGCACCATGGCATGTTCAGGTCATCCCTTTAGTTTATACAATCCTCCCTCTTGCTCTCCAATCACTACTGCATATTCTATGGCCTTTCCCTTATGCCACATTAGAACTTGACCATCCACAAATGCAACCCTCATACCTTTTGCATCCAATGCGGATATGGAGAGAAGGTTCTTCTTGAGCCCAGGTACATACAAAACATCTTTCATCCTCAAAGAATTCCCAGAGTCTAGATTGTAGGAGGCCTCACCACTTCCTTTGATAGGATATTGGTAGTCATCCCCAAGTTTCACCTTTTGGGGTGACTCATGCTCAGATAGATTAGCAAAGGATTCTTTAAACCCAATCATGTGTTCTGAAGCCCCATTGTCAATAAGTCAATCATTACAACCATGAGAGATAGTACTTGTGAGAGCAGAGATTAGAACATACTCTTCTTCGCTTGATGAGTCATTATCATCACTTTCTACTCTAGCCTTCTTCTTGGGAGGTTCATCATCCTCGGCAGCATGAGAATGGTACCTTCTTTTGTTTCCCTTATTCTTCTTGTTGAAGTTGTTGTTGTCCTTCTTGTTCTTGGGACAATTTATGGCAATATGTCCCTTTTCATTACAGGTGAAGCATATTCCCCTTTCTTTTATGGTGATGTGAAGATTTCTTGAAGTGAGATGGCTCTCTCTTGGACTTCCCTTTCTTGGTGTGAGCTGTGAGAGCTTGATCTTCATTCCCCATATTTTCTTCTCATGCCACAAGCCTTTCTTCTTCTTTTGAACATTCTTCCCGTAACCTGCTGAAGGATACCAACTTCTTTCTTGCACAGATTCCTTGGATAAAGGAGTCCCATGACCTGGGTAGGCCATTCAGAGTGGTCATGACAACTTCACCATTCTACACCATTTCATCCACTGCTTCTAGTTGTTCCTTGATTTGCAGACCCTAGAAAAATAAGATTGAATGGATTCTCCATTCTGAAGTTTTACCCCTTTCAATTGGTTCCACGGAGTCATCTTCCGATTTATGTTCTTCCCTTCAAATAGCTTGGATAGGGAATCAAACATCTCTTTGGGTGTCTTCAGATATGACACATGGGGGATGAGATGGTCCTTGATAGAATCAACAATGATTCTCTTTGCCTTGACCAAGTTCTTCTTATGCAATATCTTAGCCTCTTCATCCTATGGGATAGGGATGTCTTCTTTTACATATGAGTCCAACTCATTTTCTTCCAGGATTAACCCAATCCTACACTTCCAGGATCGGAATTTATTAGCCCTTTCAAGCTTATCCTCAATCTTGGTGTGGTTATTCATCTTAAAGAGTACTTCAAATGGAAATAGAAAAGATTTAGGTCTTACCACATGACTTCCTGAAAACTGGATCTGGTCCTGGATTTGGGTTTGTCAAAGAAATCCTAAAAATTCAAAATGTGAATTTCAACTTTCTGAAAGGATAGAAAGATGCGCCTTGATGAGCTGATCAGCCTGGTGTATTCAGAATTTGAGATATGCAAAGCTTCACCCTTCATAAATGCCTTTTTGTCTTCCTGGGTTCACTAAGGAGGACCCTAAATTGGGGTTTGAGTTTCCCGGAGATCTACCCAGCCAAAAATCTCGATCCAAAGCTCTAAACTTCAATTTTTGCAAGGAGCTTCTAGCTATGTCTTTAGATTCCAGAAGTTCGTATTTTGTGGAAACCCTAATTTTTAGGGCCAAATCTGAAAATGCTCATAATTGAATTCTGATTGGACAGATAGATTCTCCTTGATGAGTAGAGTCAATCTACTATATGGCTTTTCCAAAATCTGTGGAGAGAAACCCAATAAACAAGAAACCCTTGGTTTCTGTCACTACACAATGTCTTCTTCTCAGGTTAGCTCTGATACCATGTTAAATTTTGAGCATTAATTCATAATACTCTAAGATCTTTACTAAGAGAACAACATGTACAGTATATCAATGCATATCAATCATAACAAGCATGTCAATCATCACAAGAAGCAAAAGCATGAGAGACAAGAGACACAGAGTTTCCATGGGGAAAACCCTAAGGTGAAAAACCCCACAACTTCCTCAGAGATAGAGAGAGCAATGGCTCAACCAAAGTACAACCAAAATACACAGAGATAGTCTCCTAGTAGCAGATGATCCTCCTCCTCACATGTGCACGACTTTTCGAGTGAAGGAAGAATGAGTTTCTGAGTGATCCAAATAGAGATCTCACGATCTCTATTTATACTTGATATGTTTGCCCAGTGACCTTATGAGGCCGACTTGTCTAGCTAGGTACATCAACCATATATTATATAAATCAGGGCCGACCCCACACATGGTGGTCTAATAACCCATCGGCAAGTTACCATACTTACGACACTTGTCAATACACATGACGACATTCCTGTATAGAGGAATGACACATCTCTATAGGAGTACAATAATATATAAATGAAATACATTCCGAAGTTACATATACATCAACATTGAAAAAATCATCATGCTATATTTGTGGCAAAACAGGGCATTGGGAAAATTCTTGTCCTGGTAAGAAGACAAATATGCAACATAAACTCTGTGAAATATTCAACACATAATACAATCATGCTAAATGAGACTTAGTTCAAGAGTTGCAACAAGAAGACAAAGGTTTTTCAATCCATGAGTCAGAAACTGAATCTGAGTATGATAGTGACATAGAAAGAATTGGTTTTAGAAAATTATCAATAAAATCCTCGGATAGCTCAGACAGTGAATGTGCATTCATTAGCAACTATCTAGTTTTAGAATGTTTCATGTTTTCAGTTTCTTCAATATGAAAACAAATAGAAGAAACTGACGAAAGAAAGGCCAACCTTTCTCCAGGATTGGTAACAATCAGAAGAAGATTGCAAGAAAATATTGATGAACTCTCTCAGCGGTTTCCAGAACCAAAGAATACAGAGTTTGATCTAGAAGATGAAAATTGGTTTGATGATTTCCCACAAGATCAAGGTGAGTCATTTATTTTGAGGAAAATAAATTACTTTGAAAACAAAGTAAAAGATGAAAGAGAACAACTAGCCACTTTGGCTACAAGCATTCAGAGTTCTTTGCATAAGTTGGATGAGTTAAATTCAAAATATATAAAACTTAAAATGAGAAAAGCTCACAGCTTTTATCCAAAACAAGAATCTACTCCTTCTGATACAGTCATCGAACAAAAGATTCTTGGTGACCGGATGGTCATTTCGATTGGAATACAAAGATAAGGATATAAGCTCTATGAACTTGATGCACAGACAGACACTAGTGCCATGAGTAGTTGCTGTAAGTATAAAGCTATACGTACATATTTTTGGTAGCCTGCATCTATCAATTTTAGAGCTGTAAATAAAGAAATCATTAAGATTTATTTTATAGCTCTAGATTTTCCTATCATGTTAGAAAAATTCAAGACATTTGTAACATTGTATTGCTTATATATAGGAGCTGATATTCTGTTAGGCCATGATTTTGTTAAAAAACACTTAGCCATGGCAATCAGAGAAGACTTAGTTGAGTTTACTGTGCAACGTTTAAAAGTGTTTGTACCAGTCAAAACATATTTTATAGTTTGAATATCTGCTGATAAGCCATATGTGGTTGAAGAGTCAGTAAAATATATCACTAAAATAAAAAAGATTGTTAAGCATGCAAACATCCATGGTCAAGAAATTTAGGTAGATATTACTAGAAAAGTGAAAGAAGACTGCACTTCCATCTATCCAGATGCATTATGGACCAGGGAGAAATATCTTGTCAACCTTCCTTACAAGCAGAATGCAATCATTAAGACACAAAAATATTCGTCCAACAACATGAGTCCTACAGAGCAGAAATCTTGCAAAGAAGAGATCCAACAGTTGCTTGACAGAAAGTTAATTGAGCCATGCAAAAGTGCATGGGCTTGTCCAACCTTCTATGTCAACAAGCATTCTGAACAAAAAAGAGGTAAAAAGAGACTGGTTGTTAATTATGATGAATTTAATCAGGACTTAGAGCCAATCAGATATCCATTACCTCACAAAGAACTGCCTTTGACAAAAATTTCTAAAGCTAATGTATATAGTAAATTTGATTTGAAAAGTGGAATTTGGAAAATTGGCATAACTCCAAAAGACCATTATAAGACAACTTTTGTTTTTCCACATGGAAAATATCAGTGGACAGCCATGCCTTTTGGATTAAAGAACGCTCCATCATAGTTTCAGAAGCGAATGGAGGACAGATTTAGGCCTTTAGAATTTGTGATTGTATATATTGATGATTTGCTTTTATTTAGCAGAGATATAGCTGAACATAAAATGAATTTACTAGAAGAATTTTATGCATATGTATTCAGAGATAGCATTGTTTTATCTTCTTCATCTAACAAGTTTGTCATTGCCCAAAGAACTATTTAGTTTTTGGGACTACAAATTTCCCAAGGTAAAGTCACTCTCCAGCCGCATGTTCTACAAAAATTGTTGAACTTCCCAGATAAATTGCAAGATATCAAGACTGTTAAGAGATTCCTTGGTTGTTTGAATTATATTTGACAGTTTTATCAAAATCAAGCCAATCACACAAAATTGATCCAACGAAGGTTAAAAGAAGGTTCAGAATGGACGGATGCTATGACAATTACAGTCAAAAGGATAAAGTCAAATATTCAAAAGCTTCCACCATTATCATTGATAGACCAATGTCTGCCTTATATTTTAGAAACTGATGCATCTGATCAAATATGGGCAGCAGTCCTTCTGCAAAAACACTCCAAGCGAGATGAAATATGTGCATATACTTTTGGTACATTCTCTGATGCTGAAATGAAATACCCCTCGTCTCATAACGAAATTTTAGCTGTCAAATATGGAATACAATGATTCAGATTGTTTCTCAAAAGTTTTCATTTTACAGTTCGAACATATCTGAAGCACATGAAAGGTATGCTTTGCAATAAAATATTACTTGAACAAGGAAATTCCCAAGTATTAAGATGGGCGGTATGGTTACAGGGTTTTGATTTTGACATTGTTTATAAAGTTGGTAAAGAAAACCATCTTGCAGACATGCTCACCAAAGAAGGTACTCCCGTTCATGACATCAACGTATTCACTCGAGGTGAATCCTCTTCTTCTCAGGGTGTTAGGAGAAACACATTTTCTGAACATATTTGTCATGAATTTTATCTACATTTTTGCATTGATTGTCTAGGAGATAGAGTAAAGAGTCTTCCGACAGAAACTCAAAGGAAAATTCTTCAAGACATAATGGATTGTTCTCAAGGAAGACACAGCTATGATATTAACTACAACATGCTAGTTAATAATGTAAATATAGTTATTGGTCATTTCCATCTCTTTACAGGAGAAATCCAATTTTATGCATATATATTTGATCCATCACTCAGGTGGATTGATTTCTATGCCATTCATCATATTTCCTGAGCACATTCGAAGATTACAATTTTCTTCTACTGTGAGGATTTTCAAAACAATTACAGGATCTGGAGTCCATGGATGAAGATCTTGTTTTTTCTTTATGTTCCAAGATTTTCTGCATTGGAGAAAGCCTCTCCATTTCGGTTTATATCAACATTGCAACATGATTTAGAAGAAGGTTCACTTGCATTCAAGGTGTTCCACCTTGAATTATTATGGAAGGGTGCAATAGTCAAGCCTAATCCTGACACTAGTCAAGTGTTAGATTTTGTGATTGAAAATCATTTCTTTGGCGAAGTTTCAATTCCCGAATCCTTCCGTCAAAGATATTTCATCCAGTCACCATTTTTTTCCTGTTTCCGAGAGAATCCTCCAACATGGATGGAGAACATCTTGCCGTATGGTACAACTTCAAAACAAGTCTTTTCCACATATCTTGGTCAAGGTTTTGACAATGATGATGTCTATGATGGATTTGATTCTAATTTCTTTGATTCTGATCACAGTCCACCAGACTGAATTTAAGTCTAATATTTCGTGGGTTCTCGTGAAGAATCTCCACATTGTAACTTTTCGTACCATAATAATGGTCCGCTAGTTTTTCAACCATTTGTTTTATCTGTTTATGTCATTTTTTTCATGGGTTCTTTCAATAAAGAATATCCACAGTGTGATTTGCAAATATTTTCCGTAACATCTCAATCTCTTTTAGAGATATGTCATAGATCTGTCATAAGGGACAAAATATTGTCTCAGAGATTCCTAGTTTCTTGAAGGGGCTTCTACCTCTTATAAAAGGAAGAAGGATTTCTCATTTGAGACATCCGGAAATCGAGCCCGAAATATCTTTGAATATTGTGTCCCAAAGTGATAATATAATATATTTTTGTCCCATATTGTGCGTTCATGTGTATTTTTCATTTGTTGTTGTTACACCGTAATTTTTCACCTTGTGAGTATCAGCATTCTTTGGCCTGCAGGATCCATTTCACTGACTCAGATCCACTTTATATCCTTCAGACACTATTTTTCCCTATTTTTTCCCTTTTACGCTAGCTGCATCATTATAGTGGGCGTACCCGTGAGTTACATCACTATAGCCCGTGGGTAGCATGTAAACTGGTAAAAATCACTAGTTTGTTACTTTTTACTCCCAAAAAGTGGTTATTGGGTGACCTTTGACCCTCCATATTCCCAGGAAACACCTCTATGTGTCTTTTCACTTACCTTTGAGAGGGCTATATATTGAGCACATATGGCTTATGGACTGGAGGAAAAAAATGAGAAGAGCAAGAGAACTCTAGTGGATTTTTGCCCTATCTTGAGTCTACACTCATTGATCCTTGTAGTTGTGAACCCCTTATGTTCACCTTCCAAAATCCTACCATAATTTTGAGTTTTCCATTCATGGAGGATTGAAGTGGTGGAGGTGCAAGTGGATTGATCCATATCTTGGTTCAGATTGGTTGTTGGCAAGAGGTTGTATCACATTGTACTTCTTCTTGTTTATTAATAGAAACACCCATATTCTCGTCCATTAATGTTGTGAATGTTGTTTACATGACATTGGGCTACATTTACTTATAATATCATGGACCAATGCTATTGATGATGTTAATGTCATTTATATATTATATGTACTTGTTGTCTATTGGTTGTCAAGACTAATTTGCAGATTCAAGTGCACAGATTGAAAGCTCCAACGAGGATCTACATCAAACATTGGATCGAGGTTGGTTACATTCTCCATTATCTTAGCATTGTCATTTATATAGCATAGTTTTGAGAATTGAGTTAATTTTTCGTAGTCAGCTGTCTGTTGTGGTCTACCCCAAGCCATAGTGAGTTTTCTCCAATACAAAAATGGCGACTCCGTTGGGGAGAACATCCATGTTTGGGGATTTTTTGAGCATTAGTCCTTAATTAGAGTTGTTGTTTGTCGAAGCTCTATGTCACTGATTGGCCATTGAGATACACTATAGAAAACTTGTTTTTTCTGAGCCATTGGACTCTTTATTTTCCCATTTTCCTTTCCTTACCCGCGGGCTAGATTTTCTCTGCCCGCGTACACTCGCCTCTATTTACTCTACTGCTCGCGGGTACCCGCAGGTTTTCCTTTGACAGTAGCATACAACTCCGGCTTTGGTTGATTTATGACTTTTGGTTGTTGCTGGGTTGGATTTAGATGGTCTTGAGTCTTTGATGGCCCGTTTCTTGACTGTTCCATGCCTTCGTTGTGACCATAACTCTTATTTTCTCTTGGTTGAGCCTGGTTGGTTTTTTAGCCATCTTTGGATTTAGCCTTGTTGGTTTTTTCCTTTTGAGCTCATTCCTTTGGCTGAGTCTTACTGTTTGGTATCTGCTGGGTTGTCTTAGTGATCTCCTTGGCATATCAGTGACTAGATAGTAGGGTTTTGCTTGCATTTTTCATTTCCTTATATTGAAAAATACAAAAAAAATACATATAGTTTTGCATTTTCCTTTTGCTTATAAGAGAAAATACAAAAATAAATATTTTACTTTCATGTACCGCATCTTGCATTGAGTGCTTGCTTCCTTCATTTAGGTTATGCTTGTGCATCGAAAATATAAAAGATTGGATTTTTATTTCGAAATCGTTGGATTGATTTTGCATGTTAGTGACATTGTTTTATTGGATAGATGAGTCTAGGATTTGATGATTTTGCATAATATTGAATCATACACATCACTAGTTTCACGACCATATCCCTTGAGTAACCACAACCACTAAAATTAACGCTTAATATTAAAATTGATTAGACCGATTTTATTTATAGGGTACACCAACTAACATAGGTTTAGAGTCTTGGAATAGATCATTGTGAGTTAACAATCCAAGACTACTAGACGAAACATTAGGTGTATGACCAGGGAGTGGAGGAATCCATGGTATATATCGGTGTTCTCAGGAAGCTCTACTCAAACTAGAGTTAAGCACGACGTCACAGGAGGTTGGTTGAAGGGATATCCCTCTAATACCGGTTGAATGTGGGAGATACTTCCAGGATTTGTTCATATCTAGGGACTCTTGGGGGATTTGACCCTCATTGAGTTTCGGGCTCATCTACTATGTCCATACAACAGATCCCACCTGCGACTATCCCCCTGAGCTTTGGTTTTATTGCGGTGATCATAGTTTCCTTACCTAGGTATTGCATAGGGTACTTGCAGTGGTTATGTTGTTTGTGTCCTGATAAAGATAGGGATTGGACAGCATAGTTGTTTGCCGAGGGTTATGGCCCTTTGCACGCAGTGAAGCCTAGGTGTCTCTATAACTGATTCTGTTACCTCCAGCTATAGTTTGGGAGTCTCAAGCCTCTCCTAGGCGAGACATACCGGCTCTAGTGTCAGGAGCTCATTTATCCACTCTGTTTGTATGCTCTTGGTTGTAGTTTCTCTAGGTGTGTGATTTTGATTTACTATTTTTTGATCGATAGTTGGCCGTTAGGAGATGTTGTCATTTGATATTCTCTCCGGAGATATTGTGGCAAGGAGTCCTACTCTCCGTCGATCCCGTCGATTAGCTGGTTTAGAACCAGCCGAGATTTCATGCCGTGTTGCTCGGGGATGCCGGTGGGATCCCTCTTAGTCTTTGGATTCTTATGAGACATATGTTGTTGACGTTATGACGGCTGCACACTTTGACACGGGAGAAATCCCTACGATTCCATCAGGTGGAGTCGAACACACTTCAGACACCCCCACACCTCGAGAGGCCTCGGGAAATGATCCACATAAGACTCAACCTGGTTCGATTTGGCCAAATCCACTCGAGAACGATCCGTTCGATCCTTCGAATCCGGATAATTATCTTTATGGGATGCCAACCTTACCTGACGACGAAGATCCTGCGACCAATGTTAACCCATTCTCATAAAGTATGCCTAGTTTCAACACAGTTGATCCTCCCACTGCTTTTGGTAGTCATGCTAGCACTAGTCTTGGTGTTAGAAACATTGCACCCACTGGGGGAAATACCCTCGCCGGGGGCACCACGTTGTCCACTCACACACATAATATGGGGACTGGTCATTATCCTCCTAACAATACTAATGTTGGAAGAAGACCACCTCCTGGGACTGCCCAACCTAATAGGAACACTATTCAAAACACGACTCACCATTCACCACCTAACACACATATCGTTACTCGTCAACCGAGGACCACCTTCACAGATGTTAATGCTCCTCCTAACCATGGGAATGGACATATACCGCACACTTTTGCATACACCACCGCTACTAGTAATACTAATGTAGGAGGTGGGAATATATCTTATCTTAATGGTCATAACACCACCATTCCTGCTACTAGTAACACCAACATTGGGGTTGGGAATACTTCTCATACTTTGGGTCACCACACGACTACTTATGCTAATCCTAATGCTGGGGGTGGGAATATACCTCACCATTATGGTCATTACAACTCGGTTCGCACTGCGAATAGTAGGTATATGCCCCATACTTATGGTGGCAACCTTTACTACAACACAGTCAGTGCTGGCCATCAGTTCAACCCACCTCAATGTGGTGCCCAAAATACTTATATACATGCTTACTCTCATATGGGTCAGGTCAGGGGAGGTTATCAACCTTATGGCCATGGTCAAGCTTATGGTCCGCTAGGCCCTCATTATCAGCAGTTTAATACTCATGGTCAAGCTTTTGATCCACCTTATAATTCAGTTCTGTTCAACCATCCTTTTATGGGAGCTTATAATCAAGCTTTCTAGCTGCAGCTCCCATTCCTTGCACGTTTGAATCTTCTGGATCTTTCGAAGCTCACGAATGATCTGGTGTGTCATGACCCTAATTGGCCTCTCGTCCCTACCAAGCTCCCTTTGGACATTCCTAAGTTTGAGGGGAAAGGTGGTGAGGACCCGGGGGATCATGTAACAACATTTCACCTTTGGTGTTCTTCCAACTCGTTGAATCACGATTCCATTAGATTACAACTATTTCAATGCACCCTCACGGGGGCAGCTGCGAAGTGGTATGTTGAGTTTCCTGGGAACACTTATAAAGGATTCAATGAGATCGCTTTGGTTTTATTGGACCATTTCTAGTTGTCGATTCGATATGATACTGGTACTGAACTTTTGTCTACCTTCCGTCAGAATAAAGCCACACATATTTCTGACCATGTTCAAGAGTGGCGTCGGCGGAAGAGATTAGTGAAATCCAACATTCCTCTAGAATTTCTGTTGGAACGGTTCCTCAAGTCCTTACTCCCATATATTGCCAAATATGTTTCGATGTCCAGCATTGTGACTGAGGAGCAAGCCATCTTGAAGGTCCAGCAGTTAGACCTTCTATATCCTCAGTCTGGCATTTTATATGACATTATTCCTGATGCACCTAGAACACACCATGAGCCCAAGTTAGTTCCTGGACCACATGCCGATGGCATAGTGGGATCCACAAGCACTCACCCTGTAGATTTGGTGGCTAATCAAATGTAAAATTTTTGCTAAACCAATCTAGTCTCGGACAGGTTCACACCTTGTCCACTTTCACCCCATCGTCTGATGGACACAATGTGCAATCGATGAAACCATCAGGTAACTAGCAGCCTGGTGGTAAGAAAATGGGGAGAAAAAACCGTAGGGGTGGAAACAATGGGAATAACAATAATAGAAATCCCAATACTCCTTGTAAAGAGAATGCCAACCCTCCTCGGGAAGGTGGAAATGCTAGTGAGGACCGTAAACCTTGGCGTAAGGTGAAGTTTCCTTGCAAGCTCTATGGGGAAGATCATCTTACTCACTTATGTCCTCGAATTGAAGAAGCATCGAAGCATTTGGCACAGAGCCCAACTATGTTAAAGGATCCCCTTCCTCATCATCAAAACATGGCTTTGCATGCTCCCACCACTAGTTATGGACCTACTGAGACGAAAACGTCTTCTTCCAATACTAGTGGTTATGGATGTGTGAATATGGTTCAATCGAAGGTTAGTGTTGCCACTCATCAACGCGATTATGGTGCACCACAACCTAACATGGGGAGTGAGTCTCCCCCTCCTCCTGACAATTCATTTCATATCAAGAAGCCCTCTAATATGCCGTGGATACCAAAAGGTGTTCTTAAGTTCTCTACGCATAATCCTAATGCTCGAGCCGCCCATAACTACTCAATTGTGGAAGATTTGGGCCAAACTCCATGTGCCATGTCGGCTCTTGAAGTCTTGTAGGCCTGCCCTTCTCAAAAGCATTCCCTTTTGAGTGAGTTAGGAGTTCAGGATGGGGGAAGTCCCAATGTGATCAAGTTAGATACTACTGATGTTCAACCTCGTTTACCTTACCACGTGGCTTTTCAAATCCAGGTGGCGTGCCTTCAGAATTTTGTCAAACGTACTATGGTTGATGAAGGTGCTTCTGTGCAGTAATGTCATTAACTTGTTGGAAAGCTCTTAGCTCTCCTCCTCTACTCGCATCTAGAACCACGCTCACTACATTTGATGGTCAATCATCTAAGCCGCATAGAATTATCCCTTCCCTTGTTGTCTTCCTGGGAGGTAAGTCTGTGCCTATTGAAGTCGAGGTGGTTGATGTGCCCATCGACTACAACCTTTTACTGGGTCGAAATTGGATGTACGCTATGAAGGCTATCGCGTCCACTGTATTCAGAGTTATATGCTTTCCTCATGAAGGAAACATTGTGACGATCGATCAACTGGATTTCATTAACACTCCTTCCATAGCATCCATGGGATCCATAGTCCCGCAAGTTACCGATTCTAAGCCAGCAACTAGGAACATAGGTGTTGGTATGTACCCTTCATTGATGGGAACTTATAGTTTTCCTGCACTTGTGAGCTTCATCGGAACCATTTCCGACGATGTGTCTCCTCATTTGCATAGTATGCCATTTTGGACTTCCTATTGTAATGACCCATGGACTTTACTGTCCACAATTTCTACGTCTGGAGATATTACACACATCGGGATGTCTATGCCACTATCTGTAGCTGAGCTTGCTTACCAGCATATTCAACAAGCCATTGCAGAACCAGATCTCCCTTCTTCTCAGATAGTCGAAGAAGATCTTGTTACGCTGCCAGTTTGGGTAGCCAACTCATCTTGTTCACACGACTGCCTTGATGATACTTTTCCTTCTTATGAAGCCATTATGGAGGCCATGTGTGGTAGTGAGAGGCCTTGGGAGGATACACACCATCGCTCTTATTTCCTTCACAACCTTGAGCTCGTTGAACAGGAAGAGTTTAGGATGACTCTAGCAGAGATGGTTGGTCACTCTCTGGCTCTTTTAGGGTCACATGATATTTTTGCGGAGGGGAATATGGCCAACCTTTCCCCGACTATGTCGATCAACATCTCTCGTACTCCCAAAAAAGTGGAGAATGTCTACATCAATGTAGATTGCACTCTTGATGAGATTGCTATTTACATTGATTTGTTTACAGAACTCTGGGAAGATTTCTCCTAGTCATATGAGGAGATGCCAACAATAGAACCCCGCATTGTTGAACATGAGATTAGAACGTATCCCAACACTAAACTGGTTCGACAATGCCTTCATGCTGTGAACACTAGGAAGGCAACCACTATCAAGGCAGAAGGGGAGAAACTACTCAAAGCTGGTTTCATCTACCCCGTTCCCCTTACCGAATGGGTGTCAAATCCCATTCCCGTGGATAAGAAGCAGGGAACGATCCGCGTATGCACTAATTTTAGAGATTTGAACCGTACATGTCCGAAAGACAACTTCCCCACTCCATTCATCGATCAGATCTTGGATGCTTGTGCAGGAAGTGAGATTTTTTCGTTTATGGACGGCTTTTCAGGGTATAATCAGATTCAAATCAAACCCGAGGACCAGCATAAGACAACTTTCATTTATCATTGGGGGACGCTTGCATATCGGAAAATGCCCTTCAGCCTTAAAAACACCGGAGCTATGTTTCAGCGTGCCATGACCTACGCCTTTCACGATCTTAAAAATATTATGGAGGTTTTCTTGGATGATCTTTCCGGCAATTCTCGCAAGAGAGTGGACCACCCCAAGCACCTTCGCCTGATTCTTGAACGATGTATACGCTACAAGATTCGATTGAATCCTAATAAATGCATCTTTGCTGTAAGGACTGGTCGCCTTCTGGGATTTATAGTTTCGAAAGAGGGTATTAGAGTCAATCCTCTCAAAGTTGAGGCAATACTTCGGTTTCCTCCTCCGCGCAACTTGTTACAACTTCAGAGCCTCCAAGGTAAAGCTACTTTTCTGCGTCGATTTGTAGTCAATTATGCTAATCTTACCAAAGGTTTCGTGCGCTTATTGAAGAAATACACACCTTTTATCTGGGATGAGCAAGCCCAGCAGTCTTTCGACGCCCTTAAGAAAGCTTTGGTATCAGCCCCTATGCTTAGTCCACCAGACTTCGCACGAGATTTTATCCTTTATGTGGCTGCGTCTCAAGAGACGATTGGCATGGTCTTAGTTCAGGTTGATGACGCGCTCGTTGAGCATGTTATCTATCACCTTAGTCGAAATCTAGTAGATGCTGAACTGAGATATACTCATGTGGAAAAGCTGGCACTTGCGACTGTCCATGCAGTCCAGCGGTTACGACATTGCATTTTTCTTAGAACTACCACAATTATAGCACATATTAATCCATTTTAGTTCGTGCTATCACGACACCTTATAGGAGGGAAGTATAATAAATGGATTGTGATCCTTCAGGAGTTTGATCTCGATTTTGCTTCGGCCAAATCGATGAAATCATTAGTGTTCACTGAGCTTATGTCGGACCTTCCGAGACTTGATGAGGATGTCATTCATGAAGATTCCTTTGTGGATGACCACTTATTTCTTATCTCATCCGAAGACCATTGGTATGGAGATGTCATTGTATATCTCCAAACTTTGAAGTTTCCTCCACATTATTCATGAGACGAGTGACGGCATGTGAAACATCACGCTAAAGATTATACTATCCTCGATGACACTTTGTATCGCCGAGGAAAGGATTCCATTCTCCATCATTGTTTAACTCACGAAGAAGTGGAGCAGGTGCTTAATGATTGCCATGTAGGGGCGTGTGGTAGTCACTTATTCGGGCTTGCTACAGCCCAACGTATTATGCGAGCTGGTTACTTTTGGCCTTCAATCTTTAAAGATTGTATTAATGTTGTGAATATATGCCACCCTTGCCAGGTGTTCTCTCGGAACATACACTCGCATCCAACGCCCCTTCATCCGGTCGTCACCATCGGTCACTTCACCAAGTGGGGGGTGGATTTCATGGATTGCAAACCAGTTTTGGCTGGGGGGCATCACCATATTATAGTGGTTGTGGACTACTTTTCCAAATGGGCTGAGGCCATTCCTACCGTAAAATCCGATGGTGCTACAGTAGCCCATTTCGTGTTCAATCAAATTATCACTCGGTTCGGTATCCCGAAAGAGATTGTCACTGACCATGGCAGTCACTTTCAAAACAAGATGATGGAGGATTTGTCTCTCAAGCTTGGGTCTCATCAAGAACACTTGTCTTCTTATTATCCCCAAGCAAATGGTCAAGTTGAAGCAGTTAATAATTCTTCGAAGATCATTCTCCAACTGTTGTGGGGAAAATGCACCTATAGTTAAGGGGAGAAACTACCAACTTATGGTGATAAAGATAGACTTACAAGCATTCTGCAAGTACAACAAATAAATGAAGAGATTAGGGTTTAGAGATGTAGGCACCTCATTTAGAAGGTTGATCCTAGCTTTGCCTCCCTCGCTCTTCAATGCTTATCCAGTGTTGCAATGCCCAGACCTGCAAAACAACTTGATACCTTTCTCAAATACATTTGACTACACATATAAGACTGATATTCATAATAGAAGAAGACATCAGATTATAAACAAACTGTAATCAAATCTGAGACACATTAATAGGTCATATTTGGAAAGAGAAGAACATCTGATCTTTATTGATGAATGAAAGCAAGTACATAAAGTTATACCGTCCTTCAAGCTTGGCACTTCACGAAACCTAGATTCAAGGTCTTCTGCTTCCGTTCTCCAAGGATTCCAGCCTCTAATCAACTGTGCTAGGGTTTACCAAAACTAAAGCACAAGAGAGGGGAATGAGGGTCTCCATTCCTCCAGCATAACTTTGTAATTGGGCTTAGTCCCTTCACATGACCCTTCTACCCTCCTTATATAGTCAATGAGGAAGAGGAAAATAAGTTATAACCGCTCAAGAGGTTTCCCAACCAACTTAACTTACTCGAATTTTGAGATTTTGACCAAAACAGGGGTGTACGCTACTCTATAGTAGACAAAGTCGTGTACACATGGAAATGGGCGCTACTATTATAACAGTGGAGTCACGCTCAATAGGGTATACACGCTACTATCATGCCTGTGTACCAGCGCTCATATTGAAAAATGGCCAAAAACAGGCTTTTCTGCTCATTTTCAGGAGATGGTTTGGTCTGGAAAAATGTTCCTAAGGGTCATATATATCAAATGGGTCAAGAATGAGGTAATTTCAACCATTTTTAGTGTCCCAAATGACTCCTCCATCCACAAATGTCCTGTTGTGTGACTTAACTTGATCTCAAGAAGTGTCGTCATGCGACCAAGGGAAGCAAGTGTTGTCACGGATGGAGAGGTGTCATTTCAAGCTATAACACCAACGTACCATCCAATAAAGCAAGAACAAGTGGCACATCATGTTATATCCTGCTTTGTGGGCGTATCGAACCGCAGTTAAGATTTCCACCGGGTTCTCGCCATTTCAGTTAGTACACGGTGTGGAGTCGATTTTACCGGTTGAATGTGAAATCCCTTCGCTTAAATTGACGATAGAGCTCCTCCCTGATACGACGGGTATTGAGCAATGTTTAATCCACCTTGAGCAACTTGATGAGCAACGTCAAGATGCCGCTGTGGCTATAGCTTCCAAGAAAAGTTGTGTCAAGGTTCAGTATGATAGGTCCGTCCTTCCCCAGCAGTAGGCTGAAGGTTACTTGGTTCTCTTATATGACCAAGCTAAAGAACCCCTGGGGGCAGGCAAGTTTAACCCCATGTGGCACGGTCCTTACATTGTGAGGTGTGTCCTGAAAAAAGGAGCCTATGAGTTGGAAGACTATGAGGGGACTGTCTTGAAGGAGCCTAGGAATGGGCTCTACCTCAAGCAGTATTACACTTGAACCTCTAGTTTAGGCTAATACTTTTGTATACTACTATATAGTTACTTCTGTACATAGTTTAACTTTCTTTTGGTTTTTTGGGTCTGTTGATTTGCTTCCGTTTGATTGACAGATGTCAGCGAAATCTCCTACGTTCTGAGGGTTCGCGGATGGGGCTAGCCGTCATACGCAATAGCTTACTTCTGCTTCCTGGGTTATTTTCTCACCTAACCACCTAGTTGTGTCTTCAGGAGGTCCTTTCCTCGATCCTACATCTAACAATGTGGCTGAGTATAGTGCCGTGATTGAGCTACTTCGGGATACCATTTCACATGGTATCCAGTCTTTAGAAGTCCTCTTGGATTCACAAACTGGTTGTGTCTCAGTTGAATGGGCAGTACCGCATGCGAGATCCTACGTTACTATGGAAATTCCTAAGGGTAAGACTCTTGGAACGACATTTTGTTTCAATCACATACATACATGTTCCGAGAAGTATTAATCATATATTTGATGCATACACTAACTATGTATTAGATTGACATTTGTCACATTCACTATGAAGCACAAAAATAAAAGAGACATTCACACATTTGTACATACACACATATAGTAGAACTGGAGAACCAAAGTTTTTTATAAGTAATATGTCCAAAATGGTAGTATCATGATACAAAACGGGAACCCGTAGCCCTAACAAATATACATATTGATATAAAAAATGAGATCCTGAGATATCTACTCCCTACGAGGAGGCCTAGCTGTCGCCCCGACTGGATGTGTCTCATAGAAGTACTATACTGCATTTGCTATCGGCTGCAGAAGTCATACCTAGTTACCCAACACTCCCACTACCTAGCGCTGCATATCCTCTGGTAGCTGCGCCACCTCTTCCTCTGGTACCCTAGAAGTCATCCGTTATATGTTGGACCGCAGAGTCTGTAGTGTCCTCTCTGCTGCAACACCTGCCATCTCATCACCCCTGCCCCGGTGATGATGTCTCGGGAATCCATCGGGTCTCACTGGGTGCTTATCTGCGAGCAAACAGTCAAACATCAATACATGATACTACCCCCAAAAAGGTTTTTGCATTTACATCTATAATAAAAAATCCATAAAAATTTAATACACACAAAAACCTAAAAAGAGTACTCACTGATGTCTCCGAACACTGCATCTAGTGGGAGCGGCATGTCTCGATCCTGCCGGAAGTCTATCCTTGCATAAGGGTAGTCATCTATCACTATGACCTGTCGATCCCACAAATGAAAGAACTCCTCTGTATACAGTGATGCCTGATGGCCACCACCCTGTTGTGTCAAGACCTCAGCCCACCGGGTCATTGCTAGGTCGCGGAGACTATGTGGAGGGACCTCAACCCTCGGACTAAGCCCCAGAACCCACTCGAAGAAGAAGTTGCATAAAATACTACCATAGCCGAACTTTTTCGCATCCCCTTGCTTGCACTCTGTCAACTGGGTCTTCATGGACCCTAGTAGCATAGTACACCAGTCAAATATCATAAGTTGCATGCAGTGTGATGCATAGAACATAACTAGCCTCGATGCCTGGTGAAGAGCTTTGGATCCATTGATCCGCACTAAAGTTGCCACGACAACCTTCATACTCATGTTGACTATGTCTTTGATGGGCACCTGACTTCCCATTGCTCGAGTATTTGGAACACAATATCTCTCTATGTAGTCGGGGATAGTGATCCCACCACCCACAGTCCGAGATCGAAGGCTAGCCACCTCACCTCGGTGGGACAAACCTGTGATGAAATAGATATCTTCCACCTCCAGTGAAAGTATTTTCCCATCTAGGTTGAAGTTATATGCATCAACATCCCAATAGTCTATCAAATGATGGAGCAATAGGTTTTGGTCCCTCAAACCCCCTATGCTCCAGAACTTGTATAAACCACATGCTTGCAACACTTGCTGTGCACGGAGATCGTTACGAACAACCTCGTCTACTAGGTCATGTTCCCTCTCCATCCACTCTAGAGCCATCCTAGAGTGAGAAAAAACAAAGATTTTAGTCAATTTCCTTTGCAAAATCAACTTCACGGCCATACCTGCGGGAAAATTTGCATACAGTGGTGGGTACCCGTGGTCAACCTATGCGTTGATTGTGAGTATGATGCCCTACCCGCGACCCGCATAGTAGTAGCCCGCGGGTAGCGCCGAAGCCATTTAGGGCTTGGCTAAACTAAAAATCCAACCAATGAAATTTGAAATAAAAGAATTGAAATGGAAAGTGGGGATGAAATTAACAACCTGCTCCTAACGGTTCGATGATCGGACGCCTGTAGCTCCCGGAATCAACAACTGAACTTGGAGGTGAAAACTAACCACAAAACTCCAAATGGGTGAATAGTAAAAATGAATTGTAAATTGTAAATTTTTGTTACTATTTATCATTTTCAAGACCCACCTGTCTATAGTTTTCGCCATTTAATGTTGTTATGGACTAATATAACGTCTTGGAGTAGCATTTTTGACCAAATCTCTTCGGCGGAAGTTGTTTCCGAGCATTTCACACCTACGTGTTGGCACCCCAACAACTCCCCTTGATTTGTGCAAATAAAGTGCCCCCCATTAGATTTTTTGTAAATACTTAGCTTTTCATTTATTTTATTTTTTGCTTGATTTGATAGGTGATTTCATGATTTTCTTTCGTTGATCTTTCACTCATTCTGATGCTTGTTCTTTGGCTTGGTTTTCATGGATTTAAGGATTTGGTGATTGACATTTTATTTGACTCCGGTTTCTTGGTTTCTCAATAACAATTGCATGTACTCTTATTTGAACATGTCTGAGTTGATCATATGTCTTTATTCACTTGAGTTGGATCAATTTGATTCTTCTACGACCTTATGAAATTCTTGTCAAATTTCCCCTTCACTTTATCAATGAATAAGTAAGCATCTTGGTAGATGGAACCATGTCACGTCCTAAATGATTACATATTGAAGAATGGAACCATGTCTTTATCAAAATTATTGATCTCCTCTCTAGAATTCTAATACTGGTTAAGCTTATTATGAATGAAGAAAACATTAAAGATAATATGGTTTAAGTTTATAATGAAACACACTTGTTTTGGGTTTTATTTACACATTAGCCAATTATCTATTACATGAAAATTAACAAAATTAAAAAATAGATATTAAAATGACTTTTATATAAGTATCTAAATTAATGAGGTGTTTTCATTATCTTTATTTGAAAAAGTTTTCTTCATAATTATGGGATGGATGAATGATAATTAAAGTTATAATCATTTAAACTTTGTACATTGGAAATCCATATTCATAACTTAAGGAGCATTTTAAAAATGATAAATAACTAAAGTCAATATCAATCCTTTTTGCTACATCTTATTGTTTTGCAATAATGAACATGGAAGAGGGTCACGATTTTAAAGCAATTAAAGACACATTTGTATAGTAATATCAATAAATTTCTTTCTTTTGTTTTAAAAGTTATACTTCACTAATACATACTTTTAAAAGAGGAGATCCTTTTCAATATAAAACATTATCACTTACAGCTCTTTTAAAATGTAACTTGCGCGCGTATCACTTTGATTGAAAGAACTTCTATTTTGTGATTAATTTATGGGTGTGTCGTTTTGAGCAGGGAAACCATTACCGTTATCACGACAAAATTCAGAATTTGTTTGATTCTTGTACATGATTGCCACGATTGCTGAGAAAGACGGGATATGTTCTTATATGCCAGCATCTGAAGAACT
Organism: Larix kaempferi; assembly: GCA_027924585.1. Lineage (NCBI taxonomy): Eukaryota > Viridiplantae > Streptophyta > Pinopsida > Pinales > Pinaceae > Larix > Larix kaempferi. Next base: position 8,000,567 of record BSBM01000848.1, read on the forward strand.
CTCAAATGAGGAAGTTGAATCTAATTAGCATCTGCTGCCACGTGTACATCACCTAAATTGCTGCCACCACATCATAAACCCATAAAGGATTGCGTACCGGTGCAATAGTAAAGTTTGTTGAAGGATAGGAAAGGGAACGCCGACTCATCAGTTTGGTGTGATTTTCACGCCTTAATTTTAGCTGCCATCAATAAATGATATGCTTTCATTGTTAATAGCCATCAAAGAAATTGTTGGAACACATTTCACGTTGCATTGAGTTCTACCCAGAGCAGGTGTCACGCTATCCATGAAGATTGCAGCCAGCTCAAGATGGTTTTTACGGTAGCGAGACACGTTGCGAAGGGTATTGCCACTCAAGATGGTTTTTACGGTAGTGAGACACGTTGCGAAGGGTATTACCACGATGTGGGGTTATCGAAAATATTCGCCAAAGAACAATCGTTGCAAACTAAAAGCTCTAACGAATTGTCAACCTGTCACCGCGTGTTGAGGAGAATTTCTTGAAATTGTTAACTTGAAGTTTCTGAAGTGTTCGCTCATTAGATGAAAGTGATGAAGTTGTCGAGCAGTAATTTCTCGGAAGAATTAAGTGCCACCTCTTTTGTTGAGGAGGCGGTTAGAGTTTTATTTTCCTATATAACTTGCAATCAGTAGATTGAGAGGGGGGTAGGAACGCTCCAGGAAACTGGACTGACTTATCTTTTTCATTTTTCTGTATGATGTTTCTCTGCTTGGGTAGAGGTCTCAGCAGAGGATAGAGGATGCTGCTATTCTCTATTATGTTCTTATTTGTAAATTTTTATATTTGCGAAGAAGAGGAAGCACTGCTGCTGGAAAGGATTTCTGGATATGTAATTAAATCTGTATAGTTTCTTATCAGAATTATTTTGTAATCAGAAATTCTTCTTGCTTTTGTTTCGGATTCATTGGATTGTTGCATTAAAGTTGTTTTCTGTTGATCCATTGGAATATTAGTTAGATACAATTTATCTGTTTATTTCTTTTAAATGATAGATTTGTTGTATTTAATTGTCTAGAATAATTGCAGATCTGATATATAAATCATATATGCAGAATCAAAGTATTTTTACAAGACTCTGTTATATTGATGTGCTTCAACATATTGTTGTTTGTTTAATCTTCATTAAGTAAACAATAATGTGATTTTTCCTTTATATATCTTATATCAATTCTCATGCTCCTAGCCGGGATAGGAAATAGTTATTAGATAATTGTAGTGTATATTTAGGAGCTACTAAATATTTGCTTCCTAAGATAAGTTAGCCATTATAAGTAATTAGTCATTAGTTCTAGTTTCTTTTTGTCAATTAGCAATTAGGTTAGGAAATCTAATACTCACACATCCTCATGAGACTCTCTACTTAGAGAGCACATCTTAAAGGCAGCAGGGCCTCGATTCTGTGAGAAACAACCATCTTAAACATACATAGGGTTGCATTAAGCCCTCGATGTGGGCTATTTTTCCGTAAGTTGGTCAATGATAGTTTTTCTAGCCAACAAATGGCGCTAGAAGGAGTGCCTAAGGTAAAACGAATGGTTTTTGTTTTTATCTTTTCATTATTTATTCATTCACCATTTATCCTCTTAGCTCTTATATTTCAGTGTATTATATTTTTCTTCTATGCTGTCATAGACGCATCATAGGGATGGTTAGATGGTAAGCTAATAATTTTTGAGTTAGTTTTTGTGGCTCATTCCCATATCCTTGCATTGGAGTCTAACACGACATTAAACTTGCATGGACCATTACATGAACTCCTTAGAAAGGCAGTTGCTCTCTTGCCGAGGTTTGACAGTGAAGGGAATATCACAAATTTAGAACACATAAGAAAATATGAGTCTGTATTACGTTTACTTGATATTACATATGAAGATGTTGTATGCAGGCTTTTCCCCTTCACTTTTGAAGGAAAGGTATCGGACTGGTATTTTGTTCTTCCCATTCACATTATTCATGGTTGGTCTGATTTTAAAAGAATTTTTCAAAATGCTTATGATGTTTATAATGCAACTAATATATATATATATATATATATATATATATATATATATATATATATTGATTTGGATGAAATACAAGTCAAAGAAGGCGAATCCATACGCGATTTCAACACACGCTTTCGACAAGTTTATCATCGATTCAAAGACAGTCATAAACCTTCATGTGACATTCTTTGTGAGTGGTATGTGCGTTCCTTACCCAAATCCATAGCTATGTTTGTTGCACAAAAGGGTATAATTGATTTTGATCAAGCATGCAAACATGCACAAACTCTTGAGAAGGATCTTAAGAGGTATTCCCATGATCCTTTTTCTTCTTTATTTTTCGATAATGATGATAAAAATAAAGGTGAAGAAGATAATGATTCTGAAATTTTTAGGTTGAAAGATCAAATTAAGATTTGACATAATGAAGTTTTATTGTTGCATAATCAAAAAAGTAAATCAGTCATGCATGATGAAAGGAAAGTTGCATCTATATACACAACATTAATAGGTTCACACGAAAATCAAAGTCTAGCTGTAAATTCATTACATCTTGATTATAATTATCCTCCACCTGAAATTGAATATAAGGAATGACTTACGACAAATTCTCATTGTTTTGAATCCACATTTCAAGTCCCCGAATTAGATAATAATTCAAGTTCTTTTGATTTATTAGTCGAAAATCTTACATCATTTAATCACTTTGGCCAACTTTGTCATGAATCTAAAACTGATTTGCAAACTAGTGATTCTACTCTAGATACTAATAGATTTGTGAAGGAATCAACTTCCTTTCATTGTTTACCATTTTCTAGAGTTGATAACTGCTTAGAATCGGAATCTTTTGATCATAAATCTTTCTTTGATCCGAATGACAAATTTGAAGATGATATTGAAAGTTCAAAATCTGAGAGAGAGATAATTCTGAATTCAATCGATAAATCTAATCATAATATTTCCATATCAAATTAAGTTTGGAGTTCTCCTCAATCTAACGCTTAAACTTCAAACCAAAGTTCTGTTTCATATGATTATGTGAGTAATGACAACTTATTGAATGTTTATACAAACTCACATACTATTGATACATTGGGTAATAATTACGAATGTCAAGCAGAAATATCCCATACTACTAAGACTCAAGTTTGTGTTGAATCTAAATTTCAAGTCTTAAACGAACACGAACTGAATAACGGCAACCTTCTCACCATAAAGCAATGTTTAGAAGACGGTGAGGGGAAATTTTTAGGAGATAATTTCTCTTCTAACTTCGAAGATTTCTATAAATACCGAATTTGCTCACAACAATTTTATACGGAACAAATTTTGCCTCAATGTTCTTTTCCTTCCAATTTTGAAGATGTAACAAGTACTCTTGATGATGAATTAACTAAAATTGTGTTTCAATTTGACGATCTTTATGAAAGTGTATTTGTTTACAAGATAGTATCCAGAAGGAAAAGATTGCACATCATACATTAAAGGGATCATACATGAAAGATGTATTTTACTTTCATTCGTTCTTTCTAGTTGAGGTTCATTGTGTATATTTTGATATGTAGGTTTGACGGATGAAGATAAAAAAAATGATTAATTGATGAAAGGGAGAAAAGGAATTTTACTGGATCGCCAAGGATATGAAGCCTACAGGAAAACAACCATGGAACGAAAATCAAAGTTAAATGAACTAACCTCAGCCAATGGACAGGTCACCTTCATCGGTTATGAATAAAAGTATCATCAAATAGGTTCCAAAGGATTTAATGATACCCAGGCTTCTCAAAAGTTTTCATTGAAGATTCTTCCAGCTATCATCGGATTGATTGACACTTTTCCATGTTCATTCAATGAAAGTGATGAAGTTGTCGAGCAATAATTTCTCGAAATAATTAAGTGCCACCTATTTTGTTCAGGAGGCGGTTAGAGTTTTATTTTCCTATATAACTTGCAATCAGTCGATTGAGAGGGGGGGGGGAACGCTCTAGGAAACTGGACTGACTTATCTTTTTCATTTTTCTATATGATGTTTCTCTGCTTGGGTACAGGTTTCAGCAGAGGATAGAGGATGTTGTTATTCTCTACTCTATTCTTATTTGTAAATTTTTATATTTGCGAAGAAGAGGAGGCACTGCTGTTGGAAAGGATTTTTGGATATGTAATTAAATCTATATAGTTTCTTATCAGAATTATTTTGTAATAAAAAATTCTTCTTGCTTTTGTTTCAGATTAATTGGATTATTGCAGTAAAGTTGTTTTCTGTTGATCCATTGGAATATTAGTTAGATACAATCTATTTGTTTATTTGTTTTAAATGATAGATTTGTTGTATTTAATTGTCTGGAATAATTGCAGATCTGATATATAAATCATATATGCATAATCAAAGTATTTTTACAAGACTCTGTTATATTCATGTGCTTCAACATATTGTTGTTTGTTTAATCTTCAGTACGTAAACATTAATGTGATTTTTCCTTTTATATATCTTATATCAATTCTCATGCTCTTGGACGGCATAGGAAATAGTTATTAGATCATTGTATTGTAGATTTAGGAGCTACTAAATATTTTCTTTCTAGGATAAGTTAGCCATTAGAAGTAATTAGTCATTAGTTCTAGTTTCTTTTTGTCAATTAGTAGTTAGGTTAGGAAATCTAATACTCGCACATCCTCAGGAGACTCTCCACTTAGAGAGCACATCTTAAAGGTAGCAGGGCCTCGATCCTATGAGAAATAGCTATCTTAAACATACATAGGGTTGCATTATGTTGATGTATATGTAACTTCGGAATGTATTTCATATATGTTGTATGTACTCCTATAGATATGGTATTATTCCTCTATACGGAAGTGTCGCCATTTATATTATAAATGTCGTAACTTATACTTGATGGGTTATTAGACCACCTTGTTGGGGTCGGCCCTGTATAAGTCATGTGGGTCAAGGGGTTATTAGACCATCCTATTGGGGGTCGACCATGTGGGTCAAAGGGTTATTAGACCACCCTATTGGGGGTCGGCCTAGTCAGCATTATGTTATGTGGTTAAGTTCGAGCCTACATGATTTATGTAAAAGGCAAGTCAAGTCAAGTATAAATAGAGTGCGGGAGGCACTCTATTTGTTCACTCACTTCTCACTCATGCAATTAAGGAGGAGTGGCGCACTTATGGAGGAGGAGGATCTGCTGCTAGGATATGTCTATCTCTTATGGTTGGGTTGTATCATTGTTCTATCTATCTCTGAGGAAGTTATTGGGGTTTTTCACGTTTATGGTTTTCCCCAAGTAAATCTTTGTGTCTCTTGTGTGCTTGCATTATTGTCTCCATGATTGATATGCTGTAGATATGCTGTACATGTTGTTCTCTCAGTTAATATCGTAGATCAGATTGAAGTAAATTCTGAAAATTTAACATGGTATCAGAGCTAGCCTGAAAGAAGGCATGATATGGCATGTATGACACTTGTTGCACTTACGATGCTAGGGTTTGATATAGCAAAAACCAGTCATCGTAGCACTTTCGCTATAAATCCGTTTTGGCGAAGTTTTCGGATCTGAAATCTTTACAGGTCGAATATTAAATACCCATGTACCTTGTGTCCAAAGGGAAACCTCTAATTCGTTGTACTTTGTGATTTATGATCAGTACAATATAGGGTTTCTGCCTCTTCCAGATCTGAATCAAAATCAGGTGACCTTGGGAAAAATGTCATAAATTGGGCTAGGAAGCTCCAAATGAAATTTAGTAAAAAGTAACAGGTACTACACAAACTGTACTATCTTAGAAAAATTGTTTAGAGGCCGAAGTTGAAACAGTGACACGTGGCACGCCGTACAAGTTCTCTCTCCTGTATTATCCCATAAATAGGTCATGTTGTGACACTTGGCATAACTCTCTCTCAGAGAATCCAATTGAGGTCAGACATGTCAGGAGGGAAAGATAACAGGTCGAGCTATTTTAGGAAAAATGTTTAGAGGACGAAGTTGAAACAATGACACGTGGCACTCCGTACAAGTTTGCTCTCCTGTATTATCCCATAAACAGGTCATGTTGCGACACTTGGCATATCTCTCTCTCAGAGAATCCAATTGAGGTAAGACCTGTTGGTATGGAAATCTAACAGGTCAAGCTATCTTAACAAACGTTTTCAAACCCTGTGGATCGAAAAGTTCAGAGTTACACCAGAAACAATCAGGTACATATTTCTACCAAAACAGAATTATTTTTTGAGTACCTTCATTCGAGGCTTCCGAAATTTAGGGCTTTAGAGAAAGTTGGAATTTTTGTAATAAAAAACCACGGCTGGATGCTACTCATCAAAATAGAAATTTAGAGACCAAGATCAGAATTTTTGGTTGGGAAGAAGGTCGGGCTTGATCAGACCCTAGTTCGGGACTTTGATCAGAAAAGTGGAAAATTAGGGCTTCTGTAAAAATGGGAATTTTTGAAATCTGTCAACACGACTGGAAGCTCCTAAGAAAAATAGAAGCTTAGAGCTTTGGATCAAACCTTTTGATTGGGCAGAAGAGTGGGCTTCATCAAACCCCATTTGAGGGTCACGTCCAGTGAATCCGGAAGTTTCAAAGGCAAATTTAAGGAGTGAAACTTTGCAGTTTTCAAAATCTGAATATACCAACTTGATCAGCTCATCAAGATGCATATTTCTATCCTTTCGAAAGTTTGAAATTCAAAGTTTGAATTTTTGGGGTTTCTCTGACAAACCCATATCCAGCTCCAGGTCCAGTTCTTGCAAATCAAGTGGATTGGGTTAATCCTAGAAGAAGATGGATTTGTCACCTCCATAAGTGAAGAAGTTCCTGTTTCAGAGGGAGATGAGGCTAAGGCCTTACATAAGAATATTATAAGCGATCCCGACAGGTATGACTCATCAAGGTATGTTTCGATATTTTTTCATGATTAAGTTTATGGTATGTTATTACGGTTAGTACAATCTTTATTTTAGATTTGTCGTATCACTTTAACAAAATTATGAATGCATGATAGAAGATATTCATTGGTTAGGGTGTTGACACTTATGATTGTACTAATGCATTATGGTGTTGTATGAGGTTTATGTTGTTTGCTAACACAAAAGGTACACCAAGAAAGTCAAATCATGTTCTACTTCAAAAACATATGCTCATGGTGACATGAAGACAAAGATTCATCCATTGCCATGGATCACATAGAAGATCTACTTTCGAGGTATGTATAACTTGGTTCTAAAATGGTTAACTTATGAGACATGCAGGTTACTAGCACAAGTCACTGAAGAGAACCATAAGACATCATGTGGGTATGTTAGACATAACTAGCTAGCATGCTAACCAGGTATGTTTTTCCTATATCAAGCTAGAATCCTACCTTGTGTTAGGATCTTATACTATTTTGTTGTTGATAATGATTATTCATGAAGTCATAGGTTTGAATAGTCATGGTTGTAGGCATATTATGTTTCTTACCATAATTGATGATATTACTAACCAGAAGAATCATGTAGGTATAGGTTTGAATAATCATAGGTTTTATGCATATTATATCTCTTATCTTGATTGATGATTCAACTAACCAGAAGAGTCCTATGATCAAATAAGAAAATGTATGAGTAAAAGAAGACTTCCTGAAACCTTGAATACTAATGTTTATTATTTGTGAATGATCATGAATATAGATGTTTAAGATTATTGTGTTTATTAAGATTATACTAATGAATTATGTATGAGACCTAGAGGATAACACAATGATGATACTAACAAGCATGCATGAGGATCGAGAATGTATATAAGTTCAAGGACAAGTAATCCAGGAAGCAAAGATCAAGAGGGAGCACACTCCAGTTGTTCCTACAAGAAAGCAAAGGAGCACACTTCAGTAGTTTCTGCAAGGATGCAGATATTCAGAGGGAGTTGACCATCTTTCGACATTCCACAACAAAAAGGTGTAGAAGAAGCTACCTTAGCAGCTTCTGCAAGGAAGCAAAGACTCAGAGGGAGTCCACCCAACAACCAAACAAAGATAAGTATTTTTAATTATCATTTCTTGCATATTTGTTTGTTTAAATAAAATTGTTCAATGATGTATATGCTCATGTTCCTAGACATAGGATATGTATTGTGCATATTACAATGATTGCATTAATGAACAATATACTACTAATATGCATGTGATGGGTAAGTGGCCTATGGCACAAAACAACATTCCATTGCTACTTATCTAGAATGAAACCTCTTTGCTGACATGTTGGGAGTTGTGCACACTCTTAACAATGTTCTGGTAGAGATTGGAAGGCATCTAGAAAGTTACGGGATATGGATAAATGTTGTATTGAAGCATTGGCTAAGATAATTGCATGACTGTATGACATATTTCTTTATGTGTAAGAATTTGTTCTAAAAACTATGAGATGTTTTCTAATCATGCAATTTAACTTGTTGTGTAGGAAAGATTGTATGCCATCACCTACAAAAGAAGAACTACAACATTTGTTCAAGCAACAAAATTATCTATTGAAGATATTGAAGTTCTCAGGATACGGGAAGAATGCCATGATCCGTCGATCATGAAGAATGATGTTTGGGATGTAGTCCCAAGACCTGAAGGGAAGTCTGTTGTGACTTCCAAATGGAACTATCAGATCAAGCATGTTGCAGATGGAAGGATAGAGAAATCTAAAAGTGATGAAATAGAAGATACACCATATGGATTTCAAGACAGCTTTCTTGAATGGTGTAGTTGAAGAAGAAGTGTATGTGGAGCAGTCACTTGGTTCTGAGACACATGACAGGAAATCATATATGTGCACAACTTGGTATGGTAGGATAGGCAGCTTTCTATCCAGTTTGGTCTTTACCAAAAGTAAAGTGGGTTCCTACAAGGTTGAGGAAGGCAATCCAGTAATACTACTATGTGGATGACCTGTTTGTATCAGGAGAGGATAGATTGATTGCTGACACACAGCGGAAGCTTGATGCCGAGTTCGAGTTGAGGAACTTGGGGATGATGCACTATTTGTTTTTGGCATGGAGGTGTGGCAGAGTGATGGAATCTTCCTTGGAAAAGGGAAGTTTGCAGTAGAGATCCTGAAGAGGTTCGGGATGATGAACTGCAAGGCTATGGCCACACCTATGGCATCGAACCTGAAGCATATGTATGATGCTTCATCTGAGCCGGTTGATATCACTATGTATCGTCAGATGATTGGGTCCTTGATGTACCTGACGAACATGAGACCAGATATTTGCTTTGCGGTGAACACATTGAGCTAGTTCCTGACGGATCTGAGGAGTGTTCACCTGATTGTTGTAAAGCATGTTCTGAGGTACCTGAAGGGTACAGTGGACTATGGGCTCAATTATGAAGTGAATCAAAAGTTTAACTTGCAGGGTTATGTTGATTCAGATTGGGCTAGCAGTGCTGCAGATAGGAAGAGCACATCTAGGTGCTGCTTCAGTATGGGATCAGGTGTGATCTCTTGGTTTAGCAGGAAGCAGTCCTGCGTAGCACTGAGTACAGCTAAGGAAAAGTATGTTGTAGCCTGTTCAACTAGTTGTGAGGCAGTATGGCTATGGAAGCTACTGTCTGAGTTATTTGATCTCCCGTTGGATGCTACTGGTATCTTCTGTGATAACCAGAGTTGTGTGAAGCTATCCGAGAACCCAGTGTTTCATGACAGGTCGAAACACATAGAGATCAAATATCACTATATCAGGGATATGGTGCAAAAAGGAGTTGTGAAGCTCCTGTATGTTGTGATGGACGAGCAGATTGCAGATGTGCTGACGAATCCACTAGCCAGGGTGAAGTTCGAGTACTTCAGAGAGAGGCTTGGCATTCTTTAGATCGAGGACACTTCGAGAAAAAAGTGATGGACACATTTGGTGAAGCCATTCCAAGCATGTTGGAAGGAGGATCCTTCACATGGCTGTGGATGTAAGCACTGGATGTTGATGAGCATCAGGATGATGTTCTAGTTTTTGCTTTGTATGATCAATTGGATCATTCATATGTATGTACGCATCATGTTGGATGTTGGATATGATCAGTTGGATCATTTATATGTATGTACGCATCATGTTGGATGCTGGATATGATCAGTTGGATCATTTATATGTATGTACGCATCATGTTGGATGCTGGATATGATCAGTTGGATCATTCATATGTATGTATGCATCATGTTGGATGCTGGATATGATCGGTTGGATCATTTGTATGTATTTTGTATATACATCATGTTGGATGCTTGGACCATGTATCTATATATGTATCAGGAGGATACATTGTATGATCAGGTAGATCATGTATATTGATATGTATCAGGTATGATCAGGTAGATCATGTATGTTGATGGATACATTGTGTGGATCATGTATCTATGTATCAGGTGGATACACTATGTGTGATCATATATATCAGGTAGATACTTGGTGTGCATCAGATGGATGCATTGTATGATCAGGATGATCGTGGATGACGAACTTCTCCAGATGACATGCAGCAGGATGTTGCAGTGATGATGATCAAGATGATCATGTGTACATCAGGATGATGTATGGTGAGTATCAGATGATACTTTGTGGCCATGGATCAGGTTGTGCAAGTAAGCATGTAATTTGTGCCCTGGGAGATTTGCAGATGGTCTTTCGAGGTTTTGCCTATGGCATGTAATTCGGTGCCCTGGGACATCTGGAAAATGCTCTTTCGAGGTTTTTCCTGGGAGGACATATAATTTGTGCCCTGGGAGATCTACAGATAGTCTTTCGAGGTTTTTCCTATGGCATGTAATTCAGTGCCCTGGGATATCTGGCAAATGCTCTTTCGAGGTTTTGTCCTATGGCATGTAATTTGCTCCTGGGAGATCTGGAGAGGATGAAAAATGCCTCAGATGCTTCAGCCAGGTTTCTCCATGACCACATGTAATTTTCTCCTGGGAGATCTGGACAGGATGAAAAAGGCCTCAGATGGTTCAGCTAGGTTTTGTGGTGGACCACATGTAATGTGCTCCTGGGAGATCCGACAGGTAGAGCTGTGTGCTCGTAATATCCTGGGATGCTTCAGCCAGGTTTTGTGGTGAAATCACATGTAATGTGATCCTGGGAGATCCGACAGGTAGAGTTGTGTGCTCGTAACAGCTTGGGATGCTTCAGCCAGGTTTTGTGATGGGTCACATGTAATGTGCTCCTGGAAGATCCTACAGGTAGAGATGTGTGCTCGTAATAGCCTGGGATGCTGCAGCCAGGTTTTGTGACGCACGTAATAAGTCCTGAGATTTCCACAGTATGGTTAGTGATGATGAAGACTTGCAGGTGGTGGGCCTACATCTAGTATGAAAAAGTACTGGATCTGTAGAACTTCCTATGATGAGTAGATTCAGAGATTGATTGAGATAGCAGCAGTAGTGACGATTATCCAGTGACGATGATCCAGAGAAGAAGACTTGTGCTAGAAGACCTGTGCTGAGAAATACCTTCCTAGTTAAGAGGGAGTGTTGATGTATCTATAACTTCGGAATGTATTTCATATATGTTGTATGTACTCCTATAGAGATGGTATTATTCCTCTATACGGAAGTTTCGTCATTTATATTATAAATGTCGTAACTTATACTTGATGGGTTATTAGACCACCTTGTTGGGGTCGGCCCTGTATAAGTCATGTGGGTCAAGGGGTTATGAGACCACCCTATTGGGGGTCGGACATGTGGGTCAAAGGGTTATTAGACCACCCTATTGGGGGTCAGCCCAGTCAGCATTATGTTATGTGGCTAAGTTTGAGCCTACATGATTTATGTAAAAGGCAAGTCAAGTCAAGTATAAATAGAGTGTGGGAGGCACTCTATTTGTTCACTCACTTCTCACTCATGCACTCAAGGAGGAGTGGCGCACTTATGGAGGAGGAGGATTTGCTGCTAGGATATGTCTATCTCTTATGGTTGGGTTATATCATTGCTCTATCTATCTCTGAGGAAGTTATTGGGGTTTTTCACCTTTATGGTTTTCCCCAAGTAAATCTTTGTGTCTCTTATGTGCTTGCATTATTGTCTCCATGATTGATATGTTGTAGATATGCTGTACATGTTGTTCTCTCAGTTAAGATCCTAGATCATATTGAAGTAAATTTTGAAAATTTAACACATTAAGCCCTTGGTGTGGGATGTTTTTCTATATGTTGCATTAATGTTGTTATGGACTAATATAATGTCTTGGACTAGCATTTTTTACCAGATCTCTTCGGCGAAAGTTGTTTCCAAGCATTTCACACCTACGGCGGGTACGTTTCACACCTAGCATATAGGTTAGATGTCATTTTCATATGCATTATGCATTTGACCTTTTGACCACTTTCAAAAACCCTAGGTACGACCCCGCTTCTTAACTAACACGGAACCTTCACACTGCTATAGAAGTGTTGTTATGTGGCGGTAGGGATTATCCAAACATGGGTACCCTAGTTAGAACCCCTTTGTGCATTCTGGTGCCCATGCCATTGTTTGTCCTTAGTATTGGGATTTCTTTGCAGTTACGCCATGACGTTGCGATAAAGACTCATACTCTACTTTGTCTTATGCTGGCCATCTCCCTCAACAACTCCCCTCATTTATATCTTGTTGTGATTGTATTACATCATCCTGCTTGCCACTTGAGCCTTGTGCCGGCTCTTGCTTACTCAATTGTTAGCCTGGTGCCTGAGCACTTTTCACTATCGAGCCTTGCAGAGCTTGCATTTGTCCTTCACAATTTGATGACCTTTTGACCCTAAGGGAATGCACCCCCGAGTGTCCACATCCTACATACGCCTCCTTGCATTGATCATAGGTATGTTCCACAGCTTGGGACTAGTCTTCTCACTCTTTGACACTCGTTCCCTCACTTGTTGTACTATAAGCAATTTTATTCTTTTTCAAGCTTTTCCCAAATATGAAAAAGACCAAAAAAAAATCAAATATTTCAAAAAGCCAGACGGGATTGTGATTACTACTTCTAGCTGGTAGTTCTTGTGTCGTCTTTGAACAGAGCATTCATTCCACTCCGTACATTATGAGTCGGGACTATAGTTGGACATTAGGAGATGTTCTTATTTCTCAGTTTTCTCCACCGATTGGTTAAGCTTCTAGTCATTACGGATCCCTTTGTGGTTCCTCCTACATCACACAGTCTATATCGAGTCTATGCTGCCTAAGTCTATGCATCTGCTCATGCCCTTGTTCAAAGGAAGTCTTGAAACCAGAGTTGGGCACTCCTCAGATCTCTTGACTATTGCATCTCAGCCATCCTTATAGAGTTAGTCTGTTTCACCTGAGCTCTTCCAAATCTTTCAGCATAGCTGGTACCTCATGCTAGTTTATGGGGGATGCCTTAGTGCCTCCCTCCAACGAGTCTCATTTCGTCGACTTCAACCCATTTATTCCAGGACTTGAGGCTTAGAGTTCGGTTGAGTAACTTGAGACTTACAGCCATTAGTGGCAGATTCTGTCGCCATCGACAGTTTTGGGAATACATCAATGTCCCCTGATCGATGGATTCATCTAGTGTTCGACTTCAACACATCTATTCACACTCCAGTGATTGTGCTATGTGCCTTGATACCAATTTTCATTATTGGTGGGTTATCTTGCGTCTATTAATGGTACACATCATTGACCGGTAATCAGATGATGTCACATCCGGTTCGACCCCAACTCCTTTATTCACTTGATAGGGACTTGCACCGTCGAAGACTTGTGTAGAAGACCCCAGGCGATAGTGGAATTTAGTATGCTACTTATGATTATGACTTTACATCTGAGATATCACCTCTCAGATATCAGCAGTTTGCACCAGTTGTCTCATTTTCAACAGGATACCATATCTTACTGTAGAGGGATCATGGCTATGATCCCTTATGACATCTATTCATTATATTCTGCCTATTCATGGCCATCGTATCAGATTGTTGTACTATACCGACATGTATTCAGGGATACTATTGTATTATGACGAGTGAGCTGCTCCTTCCACTTGTGTCTCCATCACTCCACTTCTGAGATTTATAATGTATTTTGGCCATCATAGCATCAGTCTCTAACCTCACACATTAGGGGGCATCTGTTACAATGTAATTTTTCACCTTGTGAGTATCAACATTCTTTGGCCCACAGGATCCATTTCACTGACTCATATCCACTTTATATCCTTCAGACACTATGTTTCCCTATTTTTTCCCTTGTACGCTAGCTACATCATTAAAGTGGGCGTACCCACGAGTTGCATCACTATAGCTTGCGGGTAGCATGTAAAATTGTAAAAATCATTAGTTTATTACTTTTTACTCCCAAAAAGTGGTTATTGGGTGACCTTTGACCCTTCATCTGCCCAAGAAATGCCTCGATGTGTCCTTTCACTTACCTTTGAGAGGGCTATATATTGAGCACATATGGCTTATGGACGGAAGGAAAAAAAGGAGAAGAGTAAGAGAACTCTAGTGGATTTTTGCCCTATCTTGAGTCTACACTCATTGATCCTTGTAGTTGTGAACCCCTTATGTTCACCTTCCAAACTCCTATCATAATTTTGATTTTGCCATTCATGTAGGATTGAAGTGGTGGAGGCGCAAGTGGATTGATCCAGATCTTGGATCAAATTGGTTGCCGGCAAGAGGTCGTATCACATTGTACTTCTTCTTGTTTATTAATAGAAACACTCATATTCTCATCCTTTAATGTTGTGAATGTTGTTTACATTAAATTGGGTTGCATTTACTTATAATATCATGGACCATTGCTATTGATGGTGTTAATGTCGTTTATATATTATATGTACTTTTTTTCTATTGGCTGTCAAGACTAATTTGCAGATTCAAGTGCACGGATTGAAAGTTGCAACGAGGATCTACATCAAAACGTTGGATCGAGGTTGGTTACATTATCCATTATCTTAGCATTGTCATTTATATAGCATAGTTCTGAGAATTGAGTTAATTTCTGGTAGTCAGCTGCCTGTTGTGGTCTACCCCAAGCCATAGTGAGTTTTCTCCAATACAGTTGTATTGTTGATATATGTTAGTTTGCATATGCTAAAGTACCCAGGAGCCTTGTAGTATATTTCGGCGTGCTGATTTCAAACCATTAAATGTCCCAGTGCTTTGTGCAAAGGTATATTTGTTTTCTTTTGTTTCCTCTATGTGCTTTGTTAATGGTAGGGGGTCTTTGAATCCATCTACAGTGTTAGAATTTAGTAAATTACTCATCGTATCATGTGTCACATGAACTCAGCCATATATATTTGACACCAAATTAGCTATAATATTCATGATGTCGATGTCCAGCTATAAGCTGCGAGCTGCTATGGCTTATATATTATATCATCATCCTGAAAATTCCATTAGGAACTAATTACTTTGAACTAGATCCAAGCATGGAAATTACTCCATATAGTCAATTTATATTAATAGATTTTATATTGCACAATATTGAGATATTTAATTTGGGGATCAACTAATTAGGAAATTAACACCAAATTATTATATATATATATATATATATATATATATATATATATATATATATATCATGACGATGTCGACGTAGCTTATAGCGAGATTATGCTTATTATATATATCAACATCTTGAAAAATCCGTTAGGAACGTCTAATTACCTTGAACTAGATCCAACCGTGGGAAAATACTCCATATATAGTCAATTATTAGACTTTATATTAGACATTGAAAGATTTAATTTGGGGAGCCTCAACCATATTAGTATAAATTATTCATAAAACATGTGTGAAAAATATGGGTTATGTTCATTAATCTACCATATCCAGAAATGAACCAATATTGAAAGTTTATAACATGAAATAAATTTTATATATTGGAAAAATTTTATAATTATATGAATTAAAATTATATTGTTACGTGGTAATTAGGATATGGCATGATGATAGTGTATGCGCTTGGCACCTAACTATGGTGTTTGCATAGCACGTGTAATGACACTACATTTAGTTCATAATTATTCGACATTGTTGCTAATCCAGGCCCGTATAGACCGACATGGGGAAGCAAGGATCGTTATCTACCAACATGGAGGAGATAGGATGGTTTTATATATGTTGTATGCCATGTAAAGCTTCTCCATCCATTAATGAAGTTCACCCATCTTATTTAATGTTAATTGGTAGGAGGGTGTTGAAAACCATGGTAAAGGATTTATTTTAATCTATACTTGTGGGAGGGTGCTAAAACAATGGGGTAAGGGCTTGATTTTCATATATAATAGCGGTTTACACTTTCACTGGCTGAGTTATCCACTCATCAATGAATTTTATGCTATCCATAACTGGTTAATTGGGGGGAAGGGCGAGAGATCTGGATTTAGGGTTGTTATTAAGTCACTATCGTTGAATTTGTTTCTTGGGTTATACTATATATTCACCACTAGTAGTATCAATGGAGAAGAAATATGCAACAGACAGAACCAAGAGGCTTTTGAAGTGGTGGGCGAGGAATTCTTTAGTAGAAGAGATGAAATCAACGTCTTCCCCTTCTCAGGTAGTCAATTTGTTCTTAGACGTATTTTGTATATTTGTTAAATTTCCAAATGCATAGAAATATCATGGATTCTATTTGTTTGTTCCACTGGTCCCTAATACCAAGAACCCATCTTCGTTATTCTTCTTATCGTTGTGAAATGGATACAAGATTTAGGTGCCTCACATTCTGCTATAACCGAGTTCGGCAAGTTGGGGGGTGTAAATCAATTTCCACCCCTTTGCATGGGAATCATAAACACATGTCTAAGATCAATTCAAGAAGAGAAATCTCAATTAGAGAAAATTTGGGTAAAAAATGGGCCTCCTAAGGAAAATAATAAAATAACAGTAGTAGAGAGAGAGAGAGTAAAAAAACTATTTTTTTGGATCGTATTTTCAACTTATATCCCTGTAGGTTTACTCAAATTTCAGGCCGGAGGACTCGTTGGATGCATAATTAAATTATGCATCCAACGAGTACCCATGTTGCATACTTTTAACAACATCCATACCATGAAAAATTGAAAATATATTAAAAAGCTTGTTTCTAGTGAGAGAAAACACATTTTTTAATGTATTTTTGATTTTTCATGGTGTGGATGTTGTTAAAAATATACAACATGGGTACTTGTTGGATGCATAATTTAATTATGCATCCAACGAGTCTCCCCGCTTGAAATTTGAGTAAACTTACAAGGAGATAAGTTGAAAATACGATCCAAAAAAGTAGTTTTTATTTTTTCGCTCCAATTTTTTTACATGCACCTTGTTTGAATTTTAAAGCATTTTGATTAGCTAATTTGTGATGACAAGAAATTGTACTTTAGGGTTAAAAGGCCCATTTTTATCCAAATTTCCTCTAATTGCATGGATGTTTGTAATTTATGTTTTCCTTATTAACAACCCATCTCTTTATACATTTCTCAAAAACTATCCCAGAAATATTATGGAGTGGTGACGAAAATTTAGAATCCTTTTCCTATATTCCCCTGATACAGAATGAGAAAAAATTATGGATAAGGCATTTCCCCCAATCGAGACCCATAGAAACAACATGTTTTCTATAGATAAAATCGTATCTGAGACTCCTTTTCGGATTCACCAAAATCGAAATTACTAATGCCATCAATATGACAATAGGGATTTAGACCATATACCCTCTCATGGATGGGAGTGGATTATGGGAGCAGGATTCTCACTGCTAGGAGGGAGATGGGATATAGATTCCCAGACAGCCAAAATTCTTATCACACTTATCAACTTTTGAATTTACCTTCAAAGGATTTGGATAGTGGATATGGAATTAGTAGCACTAGTGTAACGGGGGTTTCTTCTGGTTTAATAGGATTCTAGAACCTTGGGAATATGTGTTTCATGAACAACGCTATTCAATTCCTAGTTCATACACCTGAGTTGGTGAGATACCTTCTAGAATATTATAGCTAGGAAATAAATTGGAAAAATCCTTTGGGTATGGTTGGTGAACTTGCCAAGAAGCTTTGTGTGTTGAACTGTTTCTTCCCATGTTCATCCAACATGATAATAAACCCCTTGGTTCTTTGATTTTTAGTCATTGCAAATTCCTTTCCAACGCTGCATTTTTTCCTTCATTGACACAACACCGATATTATTTGACCTTTCCTCAACAATTTACATGCCAAACCTCTAAGAATATCTACTCAGTAATTAGGCTTCCATACAAAAAAAAAATTCTTGAAGACATACATCTTTACATGCAAGGTATCAATTAGCATGCCATTGTATTTTGGCTTGGATTATTGGGGTAGTTGAAGTCATGTTGGTCCTGGCCCAAGTGGGGCAATTTTGAACAAGGATCACTTTTGGAACTTCGAAGTTGAGCACAGCTCGGCCTAAATATTTAATTCCTATTGTATAAGTTTTGGGGATGTTGCGAAGTTGCGCACAACATAGTGATGGATAGCTGCGAAGCTCGGTGCTGTGAAGATGCGATACCGTGAAGTGTCTAGTCTATAAGGATCCAACAGGGCAGAGTGTTGGACGGGGAAGATGGCACGTGTTCCGGATAGACCAGCAGTGGTCTAATTTTGGTAAAGATGCTCCAGGAATTCCAAGTGGTGGGAAGGAGCAGATCAAGAAGAAAGCGACTGGTCGCACATGCAAAAGATGCCACCACCTATACCAGCCGCATGAAGCCATTAGAAGAAGAGCGGCTCTGTGAAAGCGACCTGTTGGAATGCGTGCGATAGGAAGGCCTATAGCGACATGAGCAGGCATGAAGGGAAGGCCATGATGGAAGATTCGCTACTAAGCGCCAGGTAGCTTGATGAGCTGGAAACTGTAACCATTTTTGGTAAACCTAAGGGTTTTTGGCCTATGTATTGTAAAGACATGACCTACAGGCATGATCTATAAAGAAGGCATGATTTTGTAAGGGAAGGGTTACTCTTCAGTTTTGATTTAGCATTGATTATTGTAGAATCTAAAAGCTTGAAAGCCATTGTAAAGGCTCTGCAGTTGAGTGCGTAGAGACCTATCTGAGAGAGAAGAGAGTCTGTAGCTGAGTGCACAGACTAAGAATGGTTGTACCCTTCCCATTAAGAGCAATATTAACAACCGTTCTTGTGGATGTAGCCTCCATCCAGGGGGTGAACCACATTAATTCTTGTGTTATGTGATTGTTGTGTGTTTATGATTGTTCATTTGCTTAGTATGGAGGTTAATACTGTAGCTATCTGTTATGTGATTGCTTTTATATGTATTCGCCACAGAGAATGGGAATGATATGTTAAGTGATACATGTATGGGTGAATGCTAGATATTCAACAAGTATAAGTCTATGACTGAATGAGTAAGTTAACTAATCACACAGTGGAACACTGAACTTGAGTGCAACATTTGGGCATGTAGTTTTGCATACCTTACTTATTTGCATATATTGTAACAATAAACCCTTAAGTATCTTGAATGCATAAAGAATGGTAGCTTGGTCGAAGTTGAATGACCCTGAATAGCCGCGCGGTCCCGTAGACATGTTGTTCCAAGTCCGTGCTATGAGGTAAGCTATCAATAGTTTACCTGCGCCAAGAAAGAGATAGTTCGTACCGTGCAGTCCTTGGACACACTAGTCGTGCAAGTCCCAAAGCTCAAAGAAGCATCCGACATGGGACGAAGACTTTGCGCGGTTTCCTGTCCGTGGCAGTCAGCAAGATATTGCGTTGATAATCCGTCTCCCCATTCTCACATCAGCAGGATGCGAAAACTTGATTCCGCATCCACCCCCTCAGTTGTTCGCCTCGAGTGAGACCTCAGGCTGCGGGATTTCTATTTCCAAAAGGGCCAGTGAATAGAGGTTTTGTTGGTTCCTTGAACCGCAAACTACTTGGGTCTACATTGGAAACCTCAAGAAGGTGATATACAGCCAACAAATGTTTCCGTTTCTCGGCTAAGACTGGTGATGCGATAGAGTGTTGGAAAATAATGTGTGAAGAAGAATAACAGTTCCCATTGGGTTCAGACAATTGGCATCCCGAAAAGAAAGAGATCTGGGATTGGTGCGACAAGATTGAAAGAGATTTTGAAAGAGAAGAGAACAAACACCCACGTCTATCTGACGTAGAGTGGTTGAATGGATACTTGTGGAGATAGATTCACGAGATTTTTTGGGCTTCATTTGGAAATGAGTTGCACGAGTGGATCTCACGACTCGCAGAAAAGAAAACTTGTTTTCAAGGAGGAGTACCTATGAAGTGGACTCCAGAGCTCACATCACATCTCAAGGCAATAGATAGCCCACTGACGCGAGCAGTCAACTTCTGGGTCAATAGTATAGTTGAAGGATTTGTGACAGAGTTTGTTGTAGACATGCTGAAGTCCTATAGTCAAGCTGAAGCATACTTTTTTGAAGGATTCAGAGTTAAGTTCTTGAACAATCTAAGTCTATACATTAAAATGCTTTTAGCTAAGAAAGAGATTTAAAAATGCTGTAATATTTTTACATCTATCATGGTCAATAGCATTTTTAGTGATTCTGATGAAGAGACACATAATCTAAGAAGTGGAAAGAGATATAAGTTTAATAAAGAAAAGAATCCTGGAGGACCTGGACTCCGCGTGAATACCTGACTTCCATGTGTCCTTAACAATCAGACCTCGCCACCATCAGCCACTATCCACCCTATTACACCTCAGAATCTACCGATTGCAGAAATCGCGCCACCCTTAGATCAGAACCCACCCGCTGTGAGTGTCACGCAGCGCACTCCCTAGAATCCTAGTAGTCCAAATATTCCCTTTATTTTCTCCACGTAGATAATCAACACTAATCAGAGCAGTGCACAACCAGGAAGGAGAATGACAGATAACGATATAAAACTACCGATATTCAAAGGAATGGGTCTAGAAGAGCCTGATCAACATTGGTTTCTATGTGAAGCAGTATGGAGTTTAAAGCAAATCTAGGACGATGCCGTGAAGAGAATGCATCTCATCACTACTTTCAGAGACTGCACGTTGCATTGGTTTATGAAATATTCTCAGTAACAACCGAGAACCCTAACAGATATTCAGGCTACACTTGTTGTAGAGTTTAAGAAGCCAAAGTTAGAATCACAGTGCATAATGGAATTAAAGGAAATCAAGCAAAATCCTACCAAATCGGTCTGGGAATTTGACCAAAAATTTAAAACATTGTTAGACCAAGTAAGCTTTGTGATAGCTCCATAACAACATAAGGAATTGTTCATCGTTGTGCTGTTGCCCCACATCAGATAACCATTGATGCAGCAGAAGGTTACATCACATGAAAAGGCCTTAGAGATTGCAATGAATTTGGAGGCTTCACCGATTGGTGAGAGTAGTACTGGGATGTCATAGATTCATAACCAGCTGACTACCTTGACATTAGAATTACAAGGTATGAAGAATGGAAAAGAACAAAGATATGAACACAGACGTGAAGTTTGGTGCACCGGATTCAAAGGAGAAGGCCATACCAGAGAACATTTCCCTTTATTTCAAGATTATATTGATAGTGGCGCACCAAACCCAATCAATATGAATCACAATCAAGCACCGTGGTGTGAAATCTACAAAACCAGAGGACACAATCTTGAAGACTGTTACCTAATACATAAATATGTAAGAACACCTAAGAGCCTATATTCTAATTTATTTAAATCAGTTGGATATGACGAATCCAACTGTCATGCATATGAGATCATGAATGAAAGAAAGCACGATATGGAAGCAATGCGAGGTGCTGAGATGTATCGCATCCAAGAGGAAAATCAACCAAAGCAAGAAAACACCCACTATGATCATGGTGGATATAGAGGCCATGGAGGTGGATACCGCAGGAGAGGAAGAAATGCCATCCCGGCGCAAGGAAGAGGCCGTGGCCAGGTAATCTGTTATAACTGTGGCTAGCCTAGTCACGTTTCTAGAGATTGTACCAACCCATGCACTATGTGCAATTACTGTAAATCATTTGAGCATGTTATTGAAGACTTCCCTATGCTTGAGGTGGAAATGCAAAAAAGAAGAAGGACAGAACCATCGAATCCCAATATTCAGTTGATCGCAGCAGAGAGCAGAATTGCGAATCCAAGTGTAAACGTGGTAATGCGTAGTGGCACTGATACAGGAAGGGATGAAGGCACAGAAGCTTCAACCTCCAAAATGTGCGACCCTAGGAAGAATCCTGGAGAGATGGTATGGATTAGGAAAGCTCTAGGGAAAACATCGAGTCTGTATTTACAAAAAAATAAGGGAGCATTTGAGGAAGCACGGGACATGTTCAGGGCACCGCCACCTGGCTCCCACAGAACACAGTTGCGCAATGAAGTACCACAAAGAGAGAACATGCCAACGGCACAAGATCAGACAAACACTGCAACAGATATAGGGACCTCTGTTGCACAGTTCTTACGTAGTTGCTTGAAATTACTAAAGACCGTAGATGCTTTTACGGAATTTGAAAAGCCACTAAGATAGTATGAGCCAAACAATGACAAGGGGGCTGCCAGTGGCGTAGTCCACAATATTAGGAGTCCTAACATAACATGAAGGGAAATGAGACTCACTGCACATATTGGGGACTATGAGATGGATGAGATCATTCTTGATCTTGGATCCAAAGTAAATGTCCTGACCAAGCAGAAATGGCATCAGATGGGTAAACCCAAGTTACAGTGGTCACCTCTATAGTTGAGAATGGCTAATGAAGGGATAGTTATACCTTTGGGGAGATTACTCAACACCATTGTTGACACTGACAGAGTGTGCAACTATGCCAATTTTGAAGTAATTGAAATAGTGGATGATAGCCATCCTTATCCAACACTGCTAGGTATCGATTGGGCAATGACTAACTCTTCCATTATTGATTTAAAGACCATGAAAATGATATTCGAAGGCAGTGATATTAGGTTCATTGCGCCATTGGACCCTTCGCAGGGTGAGAGATATGTTGAACCGATTCAAGAGGAATCCAGAGCTTAAGACTTGGACCGTATCTACAAGATGACAACCAATACTGCTGACTATATTAATCCAACTGCGGATGGCACACTTAGTTGGCAGTTTGACAGCTCTTGCGTTTCAGATTCTGATGCAGGACTGGAAAAATGGCAAAGCAGATTACATGAAGTATCTGCTAGGAAATGCATGTGGATCACAAAGTCACTCCACTGGATTGGGAAAAAGGCAACTCCAATCCCTACCTTTGATGGTTTATCTAATGTTTATTGTTTCATCAAAGAATATACTGCAGCAGTTCCGGATGAATACCGTGTCTCAGCTCTAGACATGGCACTGTGCAGCATACCTCCCAGATGGTGGGCTATGCATAAGAAGACACTGATAACATGGGATCGGTGTAGAATTAAGATGCAAATCAGGTTTGATGATAAGGTTACCCTATCCTTTGAGAAATATAATGGCCAGACAAATCCATGAGAGCATATTCGAGTCTGTTCTGAAGCATGGAAGGAGAGGCCATGGACAAAATGGGTGCATCTATTTGTGCACACATTAGAAGAACCGATTCGAAAGAAGTGGTACCTAGACCTAGAGTTCTGTAGAGGCACAGTGGACTAGTCGGGCCTGAATGCGACCTTCCAACAGGATTTCAGTTTTGAAGATGAGCATCCGAGTATCAATGACACGTTGCAAGTCATTAAGAAAAAAATATTCAGTCCAGATTGTACACAAGGAAACATGACACTGGAAGAATTCTTTGGTGCAGAAAGCATACCTGCATGCCTACAACCTGAATGGGAGGAGTAGCTAGAGCATGCCCTTGATTGTTATCACATCAATGGAGAAACAAAGGATACAACATATAGTGATGAGGAGGACCCACGCAATATACATATACCTGAGTCAGAGGGATCGCGTGAGGTAGAAGGACCTCCACTGGAAATTCTAGATATGAGTGGACCCATAAAAACAAGGAAAGTAAACATTGGTACTAGTGAAGAGCCAAAGTTTGCAGCTATTGGAGATTATTGGGATGAAGATACAGTTGAGGAGGTTGTCGGTATATTACAGGACTATCAAGAACTATTCCCGACCAAGTTCACAGAGATGAAAGGTATCTTGGGAGACTTGGGAGTGATGAAAATTCCTCTTAAGCCTGGTGTGAAGCTTGTGAAACAAAGACCATACAGACTAAACCTGTGCTAGAAAGAATGAGTTAAGGTAGAACTCGATAAGTTGCTGGATGCAGGGATCATTGAGCTAGTTGAAGAATCTGAATGGATAATCCCAATGGTTATCCAAGACAAGAAAACAAAGGGCAAGATCAAAATTTGTGTGGATCTCAGAAAACTAAACGATGTTTCAATGCATGACCCATTTCCTACACCTTTTACAGATGAAGTGCTAGATAATGTTGGAGGGAATGAGGCCTATTCTTTTACTGATGGATTCTCTGGTTACCATCAGATTAGGATTGATTGCGCAGATAGGCACAAGATGACTTTTTCTACATAATGGGGATCATTCCAATACACAGTGATGCCCTTTGGTCTGAAGAATGCACCCACCATATTCTCTAGAGTGGTCGTCGCAGCATTTAAATATTTTATACATAAGTTTTTAGAGGTTTACTTTGATGATTGGACCATTTTCGTTTTATTGAAGAACCATGCCGTGAACCTTAGGATGATGCTGGAAAAGTGCAAACAGCATCAAATTTCATTAAACTTGAAGAAGTGTGTTTTTTGTGTTCCCTATGGAGTCTTGTTGGGACACATTGTGTGCAAACAGGGCTTGATGGTAGACCCTGCTAAGATCGCAGTCATTGTAAACTTGCCTACACCCAATTTAGTTAAGCAGCTGCGCACTACACTGGGGCATACCGGTTATTACAGGAAGTTCATAAAAGGGTATGCATAGATAACCGCCTCTATGGAAAATATGTTGAAGAAAGATGTACGATTCATTTGGAATGAGGATTGTGAGAAAGGCTTCGACACATTGAAAAAGAAAATGGTCACAGCGCCAATCCTAGTTTTCCTAGACTGGGAGAAGCCATTTCAAGTCCATGTGGACACCTCATGCATAGCATTGGGCATTATTCTTGCTCAACCAAGAGAGGGAGGTATTGATCATCCCATTTCCTTTTCCAGTAGAAAGTTATAATCATCCACTGAGAAGAACTATACTACTATTGAAAGAGAAGGAATCGCAATGGTATATGCATTGTAGAAGTTTAGGCACTACTTGCTTGGTGCACACTTCTCTATGTTTACTAACCACGCTGCTTGGAAATACATGGTTAATAAGTCAGTGTTAGGCGGGCACATATGCAGATGGTTACTACTCTTTCAGGAGTATGAATTTGAGATTGTTCTTAAGCCAGGCAGATTGAATTTGAGACTTGATCGTCTGTCAAGAATTGAGTTAGGAGAAGAACCTACGAGTTTGGAGGACAATCTGCCTGATGCACAGTTGTTTTCCATACAAGTTGTAGATGAGTACTACGAGGACATCATTGATTTTTTGACCACTAGGTTCACACCCACAGAGTTCACGATGCAGCATACGAAGCAGCTGGTAGTGTGTGTAGCAGACTTCACTATAATTGCAGGTTAGCTATACAAATTGGGACCAGATGAAGTACTGTGCAGGTGTGTGCTCAAGCATGAGAAAGCTTTCATACCATCTGATGCGCACTCAGTACTTGCAGGAGGTCATTATCCAGGGAGAGCTAGTGCATAGAAGATACTTCCCACAGGGCTATGGTGGCCTACAATTCATAAAGATTCAAAGAAACATTGTCAGAGTTGCAATGTCTATAAAAGGATAGGGAAGCCATCCCGCAGAGATGAAATGCCATTAAATCCACAGTTGGCATTGCAGGCCTTTGACAAGTGGGCCATTGATTTTGTGGGTCCTATTAACCCACTAGGAAAAAGAACTGGTGTGAGGTATATCATTATTGCTACCGATTACCTCACTAGATGGGCAGAAGCAAAGCCAGTTAAAGACTGTAGCGTAGCTACAGCCGGAGAGTTTATATATGACAATATCCTTACAAGATTTGGATGCCCGAAGATATTGATGAGTGATCAAGGCACTTATTTTCTAAATAAGACCATTGAGGCTTTGACCGAAGAGTTCCACGTTCATCATCAGCGCAACACGCATTATCATCCGCAGGAAAATGGAAACGTTGAAGCATTTAACAAAGTGTTGGAGAATGCACTAACCAAGATATGCAACGTCAATTGGGATGATTGGGACCTGTGCATCCCATCTGTACTATGGGCATATAGGACTAAATGCAAGAAACTAACTGGCCATACACCTTTCAAGTTGGCCTATGGGAAGAAGCAATAATGCCAATGGAGTACATTGTTCCAAGTTTTGCGAATCACAGCATTTACAGGCATGGAAGACCACGGCGCACTGGAAGAGATACTTACTTTTACACTTGGTTGGTCATGAAGAGGATCGATTCATTGCAGGTTTTCACCAACAAGTGCAAAAGGAAAGGGAAAAATCATGGCATGATCATCACATCAAGAACAAGTCTTTCTGGGTAGGTGATCTAGTCCTCCTATACAATAGTAAGTTCATAAAATTTCCTGGAAAGTTTAAAATGCATTGGCTGGGTCCATATGCTGTATTGCACATTACTAATGCTGGTGCAGTTCAGTTAGCCACATTAGGCGGAGATACCTTCCCCACTTTGATCAATGGAATCAGACTAAAACCTTCCGGGATAGTCCTACTTCGTAGAACCCATGATGATCATCAACCAAAGAGTTCTAAGTGCCAAGTACAGTTGAAATTGGGCTCTGGAAAGCTATGTGAATCTGTACGCGATGTATATTGTGGAGTATGTATATACCATGCAGCACGGTCACAAGGTGTTGCTATGGAAAAAATAAAAAAAAAACATATAGAAGAAAAACGAAAGAAGAACAACATAGTTGTGAAGCCCAAAAATGAAACTGCGAGGAGCAAATAACATAAGGCTGAGACTTAATTCAGAAGGTCAAGTTCCAATACCGCGAAGTCACTGCACAGGACTAGGAATAACGTACTATGCAGTTTGACGCGACATTCAGAAAAATAGTCGTTAAAGTGTAGGTGCAGAAAAATAGCCATTGCCAGCAACCGCTTGGACACTTAAAGCAAAAATAGCCGTTCTGAACCGAATTTTGAAGGACAAGACCAAAGGATCCTCCAGATTTGGTCAACAGATACAGCCATTAATGCTCATCTAGTCGTTGAGGGGCGCGGAGAGGGTCCACTGTGCCTATAAGTAAGGGAGCACGTAAGAAGCAGAAAGCTGATAAAGGCCAATTAGATACAATCCTCAAGGAGGATGATTATGACATGATTGCAGTAAAATTCATGGAGCATATGGAAGATCTCATGACTGGCAAGGAGGAAAAAGATAAAGAAATACAAGATACTCTAGCCAAGAATCTGGTCATGTTGGACGGTATTACACTAAAGATTGATGAAGTACAGAAGCAGTTACCCCCGCCGCCCGATTCAGAATTCGAAGGGAAGTCCGGAGGGACTTTGCAGCAGCAGCTGACCATGACCATTCCTGCGAGGTCACGTATCATTCATCTAGATACGAACACTATCAATTTTCCTATGCCATAGCAATTGGTGCTAGACATGAAGGATGTCGAGCGAGTAGAGATTGACTTAGCCAAAATACCACTACCAAGCTTACACTTTTACACCTGCAGTGTGTGGAGGAAATGCATGAAAGAACCGCTGACGTGCTCAAAGGACAAGCTGAGATGCCGGTAGCTAATAGGCAGCTGGAGGAAGATAGCTCGCAGAGAGCTATGCAGCCGCAAGACGCAGAGGATCATCAGCTACCACTGGAAGCCACGATCACCGCGGTCGCTGATGGCATAGATGAATTTGAAGTACAAGCAGAACCAGTGGATATAGTTGCCAAGATTGGAAAACTATTTACAAGTCTTAAGACAAAAATGCAGGACATGGAGATTGTCCATGAGGCTAAGATTGCTACCTTGAAGGAACAAGTTAACCCTCAGACCCCACCAAATGAGCAGCAGTTAAGAGCAAAGGAGGTGAAAGGCACTGCGGAGACCATTGCAGCGGAAGTGGCTAAGTGTCAAGGGTTGTTGGAAATGGCCTCAGTAGCATTCACGACCCTCGAAGAGGACCCGACATTACAGAAGGTAAAGGACACCGTAAAGGAAAAGCAGGTTGCACTAGAGCAGCTGGATGCAGAAGTAAAAGCTCTTATACCGAGGGACAACCTTCCAAAGTAATAAGAAATCAACACGCTGAAAAAGGAAGTGCAGGCGTTGAGCGAAACAGAAGGTGAGCTGGGAGATAAGTCAAAAGCTTTGTTGGAAGATGCCAGTATGATCTCGTGAGAGATTGAGGATAAGATAAAGGAGCTGCATGCCAATCAAGCGCAGGTGCAAGGTTAGGTCGACGAAGAAATTACAATTGAAATAATGGACACATTCCAACAAGTTGAGCAGGACACAAAACAAGTGGTTGACAAGTTGTTCGGTGCATACAACGAGTTCACTACAAAGTTAGCTCCGCAGTAGGAGGAACAACTTGGAAAGGTTGCAAGTGGCTTGGGTGCAACCCACATGTAAGTGTTAGGGGCCTATTGGGTCTGGCCCAAGTGGGGCAATTTTGAACAAGGAACCTTTTTGGAACTTCGAAGTTGAGCACAGCTCAGCCTAAATATTTAATTCCTATTATATAAGTTTTGGGGATGCTGTGAAGTTGCGCACAGCATAGTGATGGATAGCTGCGAACCTCGGTGCTATGAGGATACAATACCATGAAGTGTCCATCCTACAAGGATCCAGCAGGGTAGAGTGTTGGACGGGGAAGATGGCACGTGTTCGGGATAGACCAGCAATGGTCTAATTTTGGTAAAGATGCTCAAGGAATGCGAAGTGGTAGGCAAGAGCGAATCAAGAAGAAAGTGACTGGTCGCACATGCAAAAGATGCCACCACCTGTACTAGTCATACGAAGCTGTTAGAAGAAGAGCGGCTCTGTGAAAGTGACTTGTTGGCATGTGTGCGACAAGAAGGCTGATATCGACATGGGCACACGCGAAGGGTAGGTCATGATGGAATATTCAATACCAGGCGCCAGCTAGCTCGATGAGATGGAAAATGTAACCATTTTTGGTAATCCTAAGGGTTTTTGGCCTGCGTATTATAAATACATGATCTATGGGCATGATCTATAAAGAAGGCATGATTTTGTAAGGGAAGGGTTACTCTTCAGTTTTGACTAAGCATTGATTATTGTAGAATATAAAAGCTTGAAAGCCATTGTAAAGGCTCTACAGCTGAGTGCGCAGAGACCTATCTGAGAGAGAAGAGAGTCTGCAGCTGAGTGCGCAGACTAAGAACGGTTGTACCCTTCCCATTAAGAGCAACATTAATAACCATTCTTGTGGACGTAGCCTCCATCCGTGGGGTGAACCACGTTAATTCCTGTGTTATGTGACTGTTGTGTGTTTATAGTTGTTCATTTGCTTAGTGTGGAGGTTAATACTGCATTTATCTGTTATGTGATTTCTTTTATATGTATTCGCTGCAGAGAATGGGAATAATATGTTAAGTGATACATGTATGGGTGAATGCTAGATATTCAACAAGTATAATTCTATGACTGAATGAGTAAGATGACTAATCACACAGTGGAACACTGAACTTGAGCACAACATTTGAGCGCGTAGTTTTTCATATCTTACTTATTTGCATATACCATAATGATAAACCCTTAAGTATCATGAATGCATAAATAATGGTAGCTTGGTCAAAGTTGAATGGCCCCGAATATCCGCGCGGTCTCATAGATGCGTTGTTCCAAGTTCGTGTTGTGAGGTAAACTGTCAATAGTTTACCTGCGCTAGGCAGGAGATAGTCCCTACCGTGCAGTCCTTGGACGCACTGGTTGTGCAAGTCCCAAAGCTCGAAGAAGCATCCGACGTGGGACAGAGACTCCACGCGGTTGGCTGTCTGCGACTGTCTGCAAGATATTGCGCTGCTAATCCTTCTCCCCACTCTCGCATCACCAGGATGTGAAAACTTGATTCTGCATCCACCCCCTCAGTTGTTCGCCTCAGGTGAGACCTCATGCTGCACGCAGTCTATTGCCGAAAGGGCCATTGAATAGAGGTTTTGTTGGTTCCTTTAACCACGAACTACCTAGATCTACACTAGAAACCTCAAGAAGGTGATATATAGACAACAAGTCATTCTGGACAATTTCTTCAAGTTGTTCCATCTGCTATTGTACCAACTTGTCTTATTCTTCTATGTTTTAACTTTGTTTCTATTACCACCTTTGACTTAAAACTCAGGAATCCTTGCCCTCATTATGAGCTTGTTGCATAGTTGTTTCAATTTGAAGGGAAGTAATTTTCAAATTCAATTTTGTGTTTACGAAATATATAGGCTTCAAGGTGGTCAATTATCCTTTCGGGCATCTTGCTAAGTTTTTTCAAATTTGACACCAAATTCAACATGTATGACTTGAATTTGGATTCTTTGATCTCTTCATCGATTAGATCTGTTTTCTTATCTTAACAAAGTTGGATGGAAATCCAGGATCAAGATGGCTCAAGATTCTCTTCTTTCTATTGCAAATGATCATGCCCATCCTTTGATGCCATTGTTGTAGTCTAGTGCACCTCACCTAATGGATTTGGATAGGGAACTTGCTATCCTAAAATAGTCAAATGCCTAGGAATATTGTTTAGAATTGGTTGAGTTGTCCCCCTATGCCCCTTAATGGCTTTCATATCTTATTATGGATTTCAAAGTGTAGTGACTTTAAGATCTGTTTATAAGACTTCTTCTGTGAGTTTCACCACTATCTTGTAGTGCTGTCAATATCTATGAAACTACTGATGTTGAGCTTGGTGATATTTTTTGGATAATGCAATGGGAAAAATATGCCTTCTATGGACTATCCTGGGGAATTTGGGTCTTGTTGAATCTCTCCTAACATCTAAGGTGGACTTGTCCCTACTAGAAGGGAGAAACTCGGTGATGGACCTTTATCTGCAAGATCCAAGTTCGGAACTTGAAGGGAGTGTAGGGAAACTATCTCCTAAAATGGGTACTAGAGATAGAATGTCTAGGTGACCTTGTGGCAATTAGCTTGCTGATATTTAAAGGGGTACTTTCTATAGTGGATGGCCCACACGCTGTGGGAAGGGGTGATAGTTGTAGTGGAGATTCAGTTAAATAATCTAGAGTTTTGTTGGATTCCTATTTTTGGGTTGAAGGGGAAAGATATGGCTTCATGTTTTGATATTCAACGCATCTACATTCTTTGTTGGGTAGTATCTTTATAATTCTATTTGCTCACTATTTTTTAAGTTTTGATATTCATCATGTTTTCATTTTTTCTTGAATAAGACTTTTTTTTTAAATTATTAATAATAGCTACATATACTACGATTTAACAAAAGTGGGCTCCAAAGGAGACCTCCACCAAGGGAGAACCCCCCCCCCCCCCCACCTTCAAAACAATGTACGCCAACTTCGAAAAAACACTTTTTTAAAATTATTATTAAGAGCAATACATAGAACGCTTGTACAATCAAGGCACCATTGTGGGATATATGATCCATGAGGGCAATGTGATCCACCAAGGCCAAGGGGGTCAAGTGGCACTTTTTGCATACTACACGAGATTCTGTGAGCAATAAAACAACCATTGTAAATGCTCCATTTCCAACACATTTCCAATTGTACTTTATGTTTTCGCACTATGATTTATGTTAACTAACTAGTACATATCCAATTGTAATTTATGTGTTTACACTATGATTTCTATTAACTAACTAGTACATGTGCCAAACAAAACATAATTTCTCTTCCTCCAAAGCCAAAAAGGATATGGACATTGATAACATCCATCCATAGTGGAATTTGATGGTACAAGGGATGCAAACTACTACCTGTCGGTCAACCTCTTCAAATAGAAAATTTGAGATTAGATTTTTGTGCCACATCCACAGAACTTGATCCTTCAATACCAAATTTCCTTCTTTAAATAGAAGATTTGAGATTAGCTTTTTGTGCCACATCCACATAACTTGATCCTTCAATACCAAATTTCCTTATGAAGAGTATTAATTACATATCCCAAGTTCCAATGCATTTTTTTGGGAAACCATAAAACCATGCTTTTTGGCACTTCTTCCATAATCCTTCAAATGGAAGAGGGTTTGGAGACCCTGTAAAATATGAAAAGTCTAAAGGAGAGTATATTTCAGCCAAATATTCCTAAGAATCAATGACTAGGGTTTGCATGGGAATCTGTAGAGTCATAAGAAACACATATGTCTAACTTATATTCTGAGATTTCCTTTTTGGAGAAAGGAAAGATGTGCCATCCACAGGGAAATATTCAACTGTTTTATCGTCATTATAATCATCTGCCACATTCTGAAAGATGTAACTGGTCTCTTATGAATGAGGAGACTCACATTCTATGCACCATATTGAACACTCAAATGCAGTAAAACTAAAGTGTTCATATAGTAAGGACTCGTGTTATTTTCCTATTTAATTGGTATATTCCAGTCTCATTTTTTAAAAGAAACGACAAAGTTGTTTGCATAGTAGGTTGTAAAATAATTTTTTAATTGTTTTATTCCAGTCTTGGGAAACATAGTAGGTTGTTTTCATATCTTCAATACACATCATCTTCAAGAAGAAAGAACATTGTGAATCAAATGCATTGAGGTAAGGATTTGAAATACAAATCTTGTTTTCCCTAAATAATCGAATCATCTACAGACATACTTTGATAAACCTAAGTTGAAATAGCCAATGAGGTTCATCTCTCATTTTTCTAATGTGAAGTAGCTTATACCATAAGGATTTTTCATTTTTTCCATGAATTGCCATTATATCATCTTATTCGTGCCATCTACATCATGCAACAACATTCCTCCTTCCTCAAATAGGGATTGAAATTTGTGTGGTATCATCGAATGAGTCCTTCAAATGCCTTGAACACAACTACCTATTTTCACCCATACAAGCAGCAGGGCATTTTAATTCAATAGGATAAGGTTTTTTTCCTAACTGGAATCACCAGACGAGATGAATGTTATTGAAAGGATATGTCTCATCAACGGTTATTATCGCATAGACAACTGATCTTTGAATATTTGACTTTGTCCTCAACAATGATGGCAATTTGTCAACACCCAAACCTACATTGTAGTAGTCAATGGAGACTTGGTGTAACTTTAGACACAATTTCCATTATCACCTCTAAATTCGTATCTCTTTCTTTGGGCTAGTGCCTTTTGAGGCTCAGGGGTGTGTTTCTTTTCCAACATGTGTATCAATCAAACAACTAGTTTCCAGCACTTTCCTATCCTAAGGATTTTTGACCAAGAGTATGACTTAAATCCACAAGCTTTGTCCTCTCTTTCTTTTTGTTTCTCTTTCCTATTGTTATTCTTTATACCTTGCCTCCTTTCTTATATTTTCATCCTTTTAAACCCTAAATTTGATTTTTTTTAAAAGGTGAGACATATTATTGAGTCATAATTGGGTATCATTACCTTGCACCAACCCTAATAATAATGCTATTGTTAATGTTCAATTATTAATGTTAGTGCTCTCAATGTTAATGTTGTTAATGTTGTTAAGTTTATTAATATTATTATTAATGTGTACTTTATTAATGATATATTGTTGTTATTAATTATTAATAATGATGTGAATGGTAATTTTTTTAATATTAATGTTGGTAATGCTAATATTATTAATGTCATTAATATTTTATTAATGTTATTACTTTGATTAATAACACTCTTAATTTTATTTTCAACTTCAATCCAAGGTTGACTTCAAGGTTGACTTCAATCCACGGTTGACTTCAATGTAAGGTTAATATTGTTAATGTTGAATTATTTATTTTAATGCTGTTAATATTAATCCCAACTATTATTATAAATGGGGAATTATTAATGTTAATGACTTTAATGCTAATATTATTAATGTTGAACTATTAATGCTAATGCCATCGATTTTATTAATATTAATATTATTAATGTTATTAATGATAACATTAATGTTAATATTCATGTTTTTAATATAAATGTTGATAATGCTAATGGTTAATAATAATGTTAATATTACTATTTTTAAAGTTAATATTGTTAATGTTCAATTATTAATGTTAGTGCTCTTAATGTTAATGTTATTAATGTTAGTTAAATTTATTAATATGATTATTAATGTAAACTTTATTAATGATATATTATTGTTATTAATTATTAATAATGATGTGCATGGTAATTTTTTCAATATAAATGTTGGTAATGCTAATATTATTAATGTCATTAATATTTTATTAATTTTATTACTTTGAACAATAATACTCTTAATTTTATTTTAAATAATGTTATTAATTTTATTAATATAGTTATTATGGTTAATCTTAATAATAACAACATTAATGTTATTATTAATTTTATTAATGAAATTATGAAATAATAATTTTATTAAATGAATTTATTATAGATGTTATTAATGGAATTATGAAATAATAATTTTATTAAATGAAATTATTATTGATCTTATTAAAAAGATCAAAAAAATTGAAAGGATCACTTCAATCCAAGGTTGACTTAAATCCATGGGTTCAACTTCAATCCAAGGTTGACTTATATGTAAGGTTGACTTAGTGTAGTTAATATTGTTAATGTTGAATTAATAATTTTGATGTTATTAATATTAATGCCGATTATTATTATATATGGTGAATTATTAATGGTAATGGTTTTAATTCTAATATTATTAGTGTTGAAGTATTAATGCTAATGTCATCCATTTTGTTAATATTATTATTAATGTTATTAATGATAACATTAATGTTAATGATGATGTTTTTAATATAAATGTTGATAACTTTATTGGTTAATAATAATGTTAATATTACTATATTTAAAGTTAATATTGTTAATGTTCATTTATTAATGTTAGTGCTCTTAATGTTAATGTTGTTAAATTTATTAATATTATTATTAATGATATATTATTGTTATTAATTATTAATAATGATGTGAATGGTAATTTTTCAATATTAATGTTGGTAATGCTAATATTATTAATGTCATTAATATTTTATTAACGTTATTACTTTGATTAATAACACTCTTAATTTTATTTTAAATATTGTTATTAACTTTATTAATATAGCTTTTTTTTTAAGAAAAATGTGAAACCATTATATTTCATAAGGAAAAAAGTTACATACATAGTTCTTACAATATAGTTGGTCCTGTCACAATAATATCTACAAGTGAACCCCCTACTGATGGACCAAACTGAAAACTGCAAACTAGTCATAGTGCACATAGCTAAAAATCTGCTAGCTGGTATTAATCTTACATCCCAAATAACCCAAACAAACAGCAATAGATCTAGAAAACTACTACTGCTTCCCCAATAACCCATATAGACTTTAGTTCTACACATCAGTACTAACATATAGACGACAACAAGGCATACGCCTTAAAATAGAAACAAGGCAAGACGAGAAACATAGACATCCCGATACATACACAAGAGAAACAGAGCAGTTAACCCGCTAGTCCAGACCCATCATCATTGTTGGCAACATGTGGCTTATTCTTTTTTGAAGAAGTGTCTCTAAGAATCAGGACTTTCGAGTTGGCAGTCACTTTAGGTTTCTTCAGGAAGGAAATGCTCATATCAGCTGCCATAGAATCAAGCTTCATATGTATGAAGTTGGTTTCCTCAGCGTGATCATTGCAGCGGTCTTCAATATTTTTAAACCTCTGAGAACCCGACAGAAAATCCACCCATGCCTCCAACGTCTGAGCAATAAGCATTTTAGTCACCAAGAACATCACCATAGCACGATTATATAAATCAATCCTACCTCGAGTATTACCAGGGTCCTGGGCCCAATCCGCCATCTCCACTACTTCCAGTGGCATCTCTTGTTCCTTGACCCAGCGCCATAGGTTCGCCTCTAGATCCTCCAAGTCACGATGCAACTCCTGAGGAAACAACCATCGAAAGAAAACCGTAGTGGCTGCAGCACTCCGTTGATCACGGCTCAGCCCACCCTCAGCCACATTCCCTCTTTTCACATTGCTCATCTCCCCATGGACAGGCCATCCCCGCCTAGCAGGTATCCCATGAGGAGGCATTCTCATTCCTTCTTTACTCACAATACCCACCCAGAACCTTAACACAAGCACTAGTAGAAAGGAAAGTGCTTCACCAGCACTATGATAGATATGTCTGCTTCCGACCAAAGTAGGGGAATTTAAAGTAATGAACCCACTATAAGCCATAGAACTTGCCATAATGAGCCTGGTTCTGTAATAACTCCCATCGTCCTTTTCTTTCATCATCTTATCAGAAACCTTGCTAATACCATACAACCTAACCGTGAGAGGTCGAGAGGCCATCATCGTTTCACACTCCAAATCTCTGGAAATGATTTCCCTTAACACGGAATGAAGGAAAGAGGATCGAGCGAAAGAATTATGCCTTTAGATAACGATATGCCTCCTGTGAATTCCATTGCGAGGCGTACTTCTATTACTGATCACATCCGCATGCTTAACATTTATAATGCCATATGGAGGATTCAAAGCACAATTGTTTGGGTCAGTGATCTGGAGGCACTTAATGCGATACATGCCCACGGGTATGTCAAGGGCCACACTTTCCCATCCAATGCCCTGACAGATAGCACCTTGATTAGCAAGGAAATTAGCCAAACCATTAGCACTCCGACGGACATGGTGGAAAGTGACAGTGTTCATTATCACAAGGATTTCTTCCAGATAGTGTAGATGCTAGGCAAGGCTCCACGATGGTTCCATCTTGGATGCAAGAAATTCATTACGCATATTCATCGTAAGCTAGATGATGAGCTTTGAGTCACCCTCCATGTAAAGAGAAGTATAACCATGTCTCCCTGCCATGCAGAGATGCTACAGCATGGCTTCACACTCCACCACATTGTTAGTCTCCCTGCCTAGAGAACCATAGTAGTTGTTAACACTCAAAAAGTGCTCACTACCTCATCTACCCCATTACATGACTCATTTGTCCATATTTGCCTCCAAAACCTTAAAAAGCCATTAAAAAGCCTCCAAAAGGCCAAAACCCTCCTTTTGCCCCCCAAAATAATGTAAATTCCTCCAAAAATAGAAAAAACCCTCTAAAAGGAGAATAAAAAATACAAAAAAGAGGAAAAAGAGGAAAAAAGGAAGCAAAAACCCTATACGACTGACCTAAACCATATGGTGCCCAAAACCATGGGATGGCACTCCACCACTAAAAACCTATAAACAGGTGATGGAGGCCCCTCATTTCACATCCACAATCATCTGTATCCTTACTCTGCCAAAATCACTCCTGAAACCCTAGCTCACCCTTGAGCTACTTTCACACTTGAGTGCCCCTTTGGCCCATTTCCAAAAACCTTTTGGAGAAAGAGAAAGGAACAACATTGGAGCTTGGAAGCAACCCTCTTGGACTACTGTAAAGGCTTCATCAACGTTCACATTGGAGGTATAATCAATACAAAAATATTTTATTATCTTGTCTTTTCTGTTTATGCACATGCTTAGAGTAGTTTACTATTTTACTGTACTGTCTGTTAATTACTTTATTTTCTGAACTACTACTAAGTAGTACCTTCTCCTTAGCAGGTGCTCATTTGCACAAGATAGAGTGAAAACCCTATCTATAGTTTTGGAGACTCCCCTTGTGTTCCGTTGAATTTCTGGTTATAGTTTTAAAACATTTTTAATTTTCTGCAATATTTTTCTATATTTTCCTTTTGGCTACTGTAAACGGCGTCTTTTGCCCCCCACAATTGCGTTCCGACTGTGTCTTTAAGAATTTTACCTGCGATCCGGCCGCAGCTTTCAGACTGTTTCTGGTGATCTACTTGCAGTTTTCAGTCTGTTACCTACGATCTAACAGCGGCTATCAACCTGTTTTCATGCAGTCTGATCGCCGTTGTTAACCCATTTTTTCGTGGGTAGTTTGCGGCTTCCAGCCCTTTTTCTGCTACCTGATTATGCATTTTGGCCTTTTTCCCGTGTCCTGTATGCGGCTTGTAGCCCTTTTCCTGCTACCTGACTGCGCATTTCGGCCTTTTTCCTGCTTCCTGTTTGCGGCTTGCAGCCCTTTTTCTACTACCAGCCTGCGTCTTTCTTCCTTTTTCCCGTGGTTCACCTGCAGCTTTTAGCCATTTACTTGCTATCTGCCTGTGACTTTCGGCCCTTTTCCTACAATCCGCTTGCGTCTTTCGGTCTTTTTCCCATGGTCCACCTACGACTTTCAGCCATTTACCTACTATCCGCCTGCGACTTTCAGCCCTTTTCCTGCAATCCGCCTGTGTCTTTCGACCTTTTTCTCGCGGTCCGCCTACGACTTTCAACCATTTACCTGCTATCCACCTACGAATTTCGGCCCTTTTTCCGTGGTCTGCGTGCATCTTTCATCCAAGTTCCTGCAACCTGGCAACGACTGTCGACCTATTTCCCGCGGTCTGATCGCTCAAATTTGCCACAGACCTGCGGTCTATTTTTTGCACTTTTTCCCTATTTTGAATCCAGCACTTGGCTGCAATATTTTCTGCACCTACATAGCCAACTGTCCTATCTACAGCCATACTTCCCTACAGCCTTTTTTCTACAGTATTATTTTTGTTCCATTTACATAATATTTTTTAAATTTCAGCATTTTAATTGAAAAGAGAAAATTTTGCATTTCAAAGTTTAATTTCTGCATTATTATTTTTAGTTAGAAAGTTTCCCACCCCATGGCACTTTTACTTGGGTTCATTATTTCACATGCACACACTCTGTCACCTAATTGAGCCCTAAAATACTACTTAACACAACCAACATTCTAACCCCACTTGGGGAACACATAAGAATTTTGTAGTTAGGTAGGATCGGGGGGATAGGCATCCAAATAACACCCCTCGGTTTCTTACACTTGAGACATAGCTATTGTCCATTAGGGAACCAAAATCCCCTTGTATTTTTTGACACGGTTTAAAACCAATTTATTGGGAAGGCCTCTCCCCTAGGAGGGTTGAAGTCGCCAGACTGGTTCCGGAAGCCTGAGTGGAATACCGCAATCCATTCAGTAATCGAAGGATACCTTTCGCAGTTCTTAGTGTATCACCCGTGTGGGGATACAGTGGTGATAGAACCAAACGGTAGATTCACCCAACCGAACGTGTCATGAACGGGGTATCTTAGTTTCTTTTCTTCTAGGATTGACTACCCGGTGTCCCTCCCGGTAGGGGTATATCTTTATCCACTTGGCTGTACTATCCATATTGTTTGACTTGGATTTCATCACCTTGCAGAGGATATGTCTAGTTGAGTCAGAATACTATTTAGCTAGGTGTTTTCATGCTCCCTTACCTCCTTTTGGTCTAGCAAGTCCACAATTTTTATTTTCTAGGAAACCTGCTGCTTGTTGGTATTCTGACCATTTTTGTTTATATTCCACTTATTGTAGCACAGTTGTTACAGTAAGTGTTTTGAGTTGATTGTTGGCTTGAGTGCCATATTTTTTACGCTCTCCTTCTACACACTCGGTTGCATTAGGGTTTTTGAGCTCTTTTTCACTCAACACAATCCCCAGATACTTGACACCATCTATCAGCATTGAGTCCCCAAGACATTCTCGGCACCTCTGGGGTGAGCCCCCATAGCATGGTTCACTTGACATCACCTGTCATAGATGTATATCTTCATCACTTGATACCACTCATCATAGATCTCGAGCTTTGTCACTTGACTCCACTCGTCAATGACATGGAACTCCGTCACCCGATCTAGATTCCCCTTATTTTACCTCTGATTCTGAGGCAGAGTCCGAGAAACCCACTTACACTGCACCAACTAGCCCCATGGCTGGCGTGACTTCCAACCCTTTCTTTGTAGGGACAATTGGTGGAGCATCCACCACCACACCAGCTACCACACCTGCTTTGGGTATTCCCTCGATGGGGCCCACATCTACCATTCCGATCACTGTACCCATTCTAGTAGCTAGCATACCTATCCCCACTCCATCAGTGACTCACACTACCCTTGGCGGTGCAGGACCATCCCATACCACTTTCGTTCCTCCACTTAGGGGCAACATCCCAAACCCAGCCCCTCCACTTGGGGGCATTGGCCCCAACATGGTCAGAACCACTAGTATGTCACATCCTTCTACTAGTTTGCCATTCATGGCTAGTATCAACCTTCCTGACCTAGCTAGACTAACTAACGATCCCATTAGACATGACCCTGCGTGGCCTCACATGCCCACCAAGCTCCCCTCCGACATCCCTAAGTTTGAGGGAAAGGCAGGTGAAGACCCCCAGAACCATATTATGTCCTTCCATCTATGGTGTTCCTCCAACTCCATAGTGGATGACCCTGTCCGCCTCCATCTGTTACAGCGCACCCTCATTGGCTCTACAGCTAAGTGGTACATCGAGCAGCCCCATGGGACCCATGCCACCTTTACTTCCCTTGCCTCAACTTTCCTGCAGTTTTTTCACTTACCTGTCCACTATGACGCGGGAGTTGAGATCCTACTATCTTGCAGATAGAACACGACTACCCACATCACTGACCACATTCATGAGTGGCGTCGACATTTTATCCTCTGCAAAATCAAGTTAGATGACCGTATCTTCTTAGATTGGTTTCTAAAATCCGTCCTTCCTATCATTGCCAAGGATGTGGCATCCGAACGACCCCAGTCCGAAAAAAAGGCCATCCTCAAAGCCCAACAAATTGACCTTATTTACGCCCAGTCTGGTTACCTATACTCCATCATCCCTGATGCCCCGCGCGGCGATTCCTCCCAACACGATGCGCCGAGGGCATCCCATGCTACAGATGGCATCATTAGCCGTATAGCCTCACATAACCAACCCTTTTACATAGTAGGTCCGGAGCAACCAATTCGTATGCTCCCATGGCACATCACCATCATTCTCATGGACCCTCGTGTCCACCTCAGTGCTTTGGCCATGCCACCCCTGCTTACGCCCCACCAGTCGCACCTTAGCCATATTACCACCCACAGGCTGCACCAGCTCCTGTGTCCTCTCAAGCCCAACCTGCTTATTACCTGCCACAGGAAACCCTGCGGCAAAACCACAACCCGTTCCGTAGACATATCAACAACCCCAAAAGGTTCAGCACCTACGCCACTTCCACCTACTTATTATCCACCGCAGCCTACTCCCACACTTGCATAACCCCAGAACCCACCTGCTGCCCAAGGACAAGTGTATGCCCAATAGAATCCGCAGCAGAACCAAAATAATCAGCACCAACAGGGCCAGCAAAACCATAGCAAAGGCCATAACCATGGGAACAACCCCCCTCCAGACCAAGGCGGTCAACCTCCCAATCCCCCAAACAACAATAATGCGGCACCTGCCAACCAGAACCCTGATCAGCCGCCCAAGCAGGCCAAAAATCCTAATTTGCAAACAAACCATCCTTGTTCTATTTGTGGAGTCTATGGCCACTACACTCATGGTTGCTCACATTTGGATCGAGCTCAGCAACCCTGGACCGATGATGCCCATCGCCAAGAGCACGTGGCTCCTCAGGCATCGCCCAACCCCCCACCACCTCAACATCAACCCTTGGTGTTAGAAAACCCTTTAACGACCCAAGGCATAGTGAACACTCAGCCATTGGTTCCCCCTCAAGGAAACGTGCCACCACAACAGCAAATCACTTATGTCGCTCCTGATCAACCCATGTTAGACTCAGGTACCCATCACTTGTTAATGATGTCGTCCACCGATGTCAACCTTCAAACCTATTGGAACCAATATGGATCCATCCCTAAATCCCCTCCCGCTGACAAAAACACTAACGCTCATCCCACTGATCAGTCGTTACGCATACCTCCGACTCCACTAGATGGCGCCTCCAAAGCACCCTGCTTCCCACTTCGTTGCATCAACAATAATCCCAATGGTCGTGCTGCATCTAATTACATCATTGTAGATGACTTAGCCCAGTCTCCCGCAGCAATGTCTGCATTAGAGGTCTTAAAAAACTTTCCTTCACAGCGCAAGACTT
Organism: Larix kaempferi; assembly: GCA_027924585.1. Classification (NCBI taxonomy): domain Eukaryota; kingdom Viridiplantae; phylum Streptophyta; class Pinopsida; order Pinales; family Pinaceae; genus Larix; species Larix kaempferi. The sequence continues at coordinate 8,042,711 of BSBM01000848.1, forward strand.
TTCTCTCCGCCATTGGTGCTATTGACCCAAATGATTCACGACTAATGGCCTTCGATTTGGACCAATCCGAACCATGCCTGCCTTCCACTTTAGCGTTCCAAGTTTCTGTTTCCATTCGGAATTTTGTTATCCATCGGTGCATTGTCGATGAAGGTGCCTCTACATGCATTATTTCCACATTCGTTTGGCAGAAGTTGGGATCCCCTACTCTCCAATAGTCCACCACTGCGTTGTGAGCCTATGACGGCCGTTCGGCTCAACCCCAAGTGATCCAGGAGGATCTAAGAAGGAAAAATTTTGAAGTCCTCCAATCTTAGCAAAACTAGCACTATAACGAAGGGCTCGTCAAGACGATTCCAACGGCGTTCGTTTCACCTCAAACGGACTCCGTATGAGAAAGTTATCGCGTTCTGTTCCATAAGGTCAACAGGCAAATTTGGCAAAAAGAGGTGCCACGTGGCACCACTGACAAGGTGACACGTGGCATCCATACTGTACAAACATGATGATGTGGCACCACTCAGAGGATGACACATGGCATCCATACAGTACAGACCAATCACAAGGTGACATGTGGCATGATGACATGGCATGCTAAATGGCATGATGATGCGGTATGATGTGGCATGATGACATGGCATGATAATGTGTCATGATGATGTGGCATGATGACATGGCATGATGATATGGCATGATGACATGGCATGATGATGTGGCATGGTGACATGGCATGATGAAGTGGCATGATGACTAGCATGCATGCATTTGTGCTTGAAATGAGTTTTAGGAAATTCATGCATTTACTCATGAGAAATTGTAAAATGATTAATATTTGAAGTGAGTGGAAAAATTACTCACATATTACTCATTCATTTTATTCCTTGAGTTGTTATGAAGTTAATGCATGGTTGTAACCAAAAACAAACATGCCATATTTGTAAAGAAGTTGTAACAAGTTGGTTTATGGTTGAAAAAAAAACCAACATGCTATTTAAAAGAAGGATTTTGGTATGTAATGGATTATTGTTGGATTTTGTAAATGTCATTATGGGGAAGTAACTAAATGTGAAAACCCATGGACATGTGGGCATGAACCATATTTTTGGTTTATGTTCTTAAAAGCCCAACCACATGGAAACCAACTTAGGGAAGTTGTAACCAAGGCCAAGATAGGCAAATTAGTTGCAACCAAAGGAATCCATGAGAGTCATGTGAAGAAGGAAAAGCCAACCTATATAAACCCATTCATTTGCCATTTCCCACTCATGCTTTGGAGTAGAGACTTTGTAGCTAAAGGAGAGAAGGGAGATTGTGTAGCTCTGCAGGAGGAAGGTACGAGTGTTTATACTCGTTTTACACCGTCTTCAGGCTTTGGAGTTGCTGGAAGCAGTCTTGTTGTGTTTTGGGCAGCGGTTCTCTTCCTGGCCATTGTCGCCAAGGTATCATTGTATTATTGCCATGTATTTTGCCTTTATGCTGAGATTATAGATCGGCCCTCCTATTGAGAAGCAGGCCCGGAGACGTAGTCCATCCTGGACGAACTCCGTTATCAACTTGTTGTCTTTATGTGTGTATTGTCTATGCTGTTTGGTTCTCTTCTTATGGATTTGTGAGCTTCATTCATGCTCTTTATGCAATTCATGTTAACGTCATAGAGTAGCAAAGATCTTGTTTCCGGATCACCAAGGTCTTTTAGCTAATGTCCTCATCCAGTTGGCTGGCAAAACCATACTCATTGACATAGAGGTCATTAATTCCCAACTTGATTATAACCCATTACTTGGACACAGCTACATGTATGCCATGCAGGCGGTTGCCTCATCCATTTTTTGTACCATGATGTTCCCCCATGACAGACACGTGGTCAACGTCAATCAACTCACCTATTACAATCCTAATGCCCCCGCTACACCTGAAAATGTTCTCCCCATGATTGAACAACCTGTTTGTGGTGCATCTACCTCGTTGGATTCCTCCGTGGGCCCCGGACTTTACTCAAATACGTCGATGACCTCAACATTCCAATCCATTCCACCCCCATCACTAGCAACCGAAGTATGTGACCTATGTACCCTTAACCACAATACACAAACACCAAATAATCAACCGCCCTTATTACCCAAAACACCATTGGTACCCAGTCATATTGGTGTTACACCCATCCACACAATCCCCTTCCTATTCCCTCCCTCGAGAGTAGTAAGCACCCCTCTTATGGATACTCTCAACCTCCCCGGGTTAACCTTAGGATTACCCATGTGGTATATTTCGCCTCTCGTTCCCCCGCCGACACCGAATGTTTTCCTACAACTTGTGCAAGCCATCGCCACTACTATTCAACCACCTCCCGGTGTCACTACCCCTTCGTCATCTATGAATCCCCCCCCTCTTATCAAGCACACTGGGGGTAGAGGCCCACAACCATACATTGTTGTACCCCCGCCCAAAACAGTTAAACCCACCAACGTGTTTCGTGCTCCTCCCAAATGCTCGTTGTGTGATGGGTTAGGCCATCCAACTCATCAATGTCCACAATTACCTACATTACAGGAACACATGCAAATGCTTGACAATGACCCCAACATCTCGGTTGTCCAACTTGATCCAACCCCTAAGCCTCGTGATAAATCACTGCGTACCAACCACCCTTGTGCAATATGCAGTATTTATGGTCATTACTCACATCAGTGTCCTAATCTCCCATATTACAAAGTAGCTCTCTATGAGATGAATAGTTTGTACCTTGAGATGGCACCCCCCACAATTGAGGAGATCCACCCCCCAATATCACACTCATCCGGAGAGATTAACACCATCTATATGATCTCTTCGACTACCACTCCCTTGTCAACCGATTTGACAACTCAAACTTTTTGCAATGATGAGGTGATTCTAGAGGCTCTCACTTCCCCAGATTATCCCTAGGAAGACATGCACCATCGTTCCTATTTCCTCCCAGAAGAGTCCTCCTCCACCACAACCACCCAATTTGTAGTTGATTCCAAAGATTTCCTTCCCACCAAGATCGACTGGTTTAAGGATCCCATTCCTACTCCTAATGCTTTTGAGGAAGGTAACATGGCCAACATCTCACCCACAATCCAAATTGATATCTCTGCCTCAGGAGGTGCCCCTGAACTCATCACTTTAGGAGCCTCTTGCAGTGAATATGAGATCGGAGAATACAAAATACTTTTCCAAGAGTTTTGTGATGTCTTTGCCTGGTCCTATACCGAAATTCCTGGTCTCGACCCTACTATTATAGAACACCACATTGAGACATGGCCAGATGTACCCCCCGTTCGCCAGAAACAATGCCCCATTCATCCCCCAAAGCTCCCCGCCGTTAAAGCAGATATTGAGAAACTTCGCAAAGCATGATTCATTTATCCTATTGCATATACCACTTGGGTTTCTATCCTCGTCCCTGTTGACAAGAAATAAGGCACCATCATAGTATGTACTGACTTCCTTGATTTAAACCGAGCCTATCCCAAAGACAAATTCCCCACGCCATTTATTGACCAACTCATCGATGCGTGTGCGGGGCATCAAGTCCTATCTTTCATGGATGGTTTTTTGGATACAACCAGATTCAGATCCATAAGGAGGATCAGTACAAGACTGCCTTTACCACCCCCTGGGGCACCTTTGCATTTCACGTCATGCCTTTCGGCCTCAAAAATGATGGTGCCACCTTCCAGTGGGCCATGACCTACTGTTTTCACAACTTGGTCTATATCCTGCTAGTTTATCTTGACGATCTTACAGCTCATTCCCATAAACAATCAGACCACCTTAACGACCTCCGGCAAGTCTTTCTACATTGTCGCAAATATCAAATCTGCTTGAACCCACACAAGTGTGTCTTTCGCATTCTGGTAGGCCGATTGTTGGGTTTCATTGTTTCCCATAAAGGAATTGCTGTTGATGCCGTGAAAGTCCAAGCCATCATAGACCTTCCCGCTCCTCACATGCTCATGGTAGCTCCAGAGTCTGCAGGGGAGATCTAATTTTCTCTGATGCTTCATTCCTGATTATGCCACCACCATTCATGGTTTCTTATGCCTGCTTCGTACCCACTGTAGCTAGGGTTTTACCCCTAGCTTGTGCCAATGAGCACCTACTAAGGAGAATGGAATCCTTAGTAGCAGTTCAGTAAATTAAACTAATTAAGCTAAAACAGAAATTAAATTAATTCTAGAACAAGCATGAAACATAAACACCAAATGAAAAGAATGACTTTTTGTATTGATGTTACCTTCAGTGTAAAGGTTTGATGAAGCCCTTTGCAGTGTCCAAGAGGATGCTCCAAGCTTCAATATGCTCCTTCTCCTTCTCCAATGTTGGGAATGGGCCAAAGGTGGCTCTCAAAGTGAAAATAGTTCAAAGGTGAACTAGGGTTTCGAGAGAGATTTTGGCAGAGTAAGGGTGCTTGTGATTGTGGATATGGAATAAGGGATCTCCATCACCTACTTATAGTTTTTTGGTGGTGGAGTGCTGGCCCATGGTTTTGGGAAACACATGGTTTTAGGCAGCTGTATAGGGTTTTTTCCTCCTTTTCCTCATTATTTTATATTTTTATTCCCTTTTTAGGGGATTTTTGCTATTTTTGGAGGAAAGGGGGGTTTTTTAGCCTTTTTTAGGCTATTTTGAGGGTTTTTTGGCCTTTTGGAGGCATTTTAGGCCTTTTGGAGGCTTTTTAATGGGATTTTTTGGGATTTTTTGGGAAAAATGGTAGGAAAAAGGACAAATGAGCCATATAATGTGGTAATGAGGTAGTGAACACTTTTTGGGTGTTAACAGATTGCCCCCTGATGTGCGAGGTCAGGAGCTCATCGTATGGCCGATGGACATCATAAGTCATGAATGGTTTTCCTGGGTGTGGAGAGAGGAGAAGAAACAAACTAAAGCCCGGAACAACGATCCCGAACAACTGCAAGAACTAAAAGTACATAACCTCAATAATGGATGAGGAATCATCTGATCATATGGACGAGGCGGGCATACCCATGCTCGTATCAGAATATAACAATAACAATGGGGTCCAAAAATGGGGACCTGAAATACTGACTGAGGAATAATCTCAATATATGGACGAGGCGGGCATACCCATGCTCGTATCAAGATATATAAACATAACTGTGAGGCCCGAAAAAGGGGGACCTGTAAGATACATAGCCACTGTGTACATCATAAGTGTCCAGAGGGGACACAAATCTGGGACATACTGCTGAGCGGATCATGTGTGAACTGCAGAATTGGTGCACTGGAACAATCAACAGTGCTACTGAGTGTGGTACCAAAGGGGCTGATGAGCTGCTGAATCATAGTGACAGGTGGCTCTGACCTCAATGGTATACTGATCTGGAACTGGAACTAGGTACTCAAGGAAGCATGTAACTGGATGGCTTCCGAATACAAACGCCAACGCAGCCCGGACATCCACAGGAACATATAACTGGGCGTTCCGAAATGACTCACCAATGTGCTAGAGTCGGGGGAAATCCGGGGTCTTCGACTAAAAACTGATGGGATATAATCCTACGCGATCCTCAACGATGCGATCAAGGTGCTGAGGTCGAGCATGTGAGGAACAACCACTCGGAGAGGCAATGATGACTCCTCTCAGAATGATCCGTAGGCACTTACCACAGATGGTGATAAGTCCAAGGCGTAGGGACCTCTGGGCCTATCCTCTGGAATAGAGGAGTTGTCGTCGACAGAGGGAGACCTGCAACTATCAAGGCAATGATGGTTCCTTGACAGGAGCACGAGGTACAAGACCGCAATGTGATAGTACTGATGGCAGGACTGACAAACTGTGGAGGGACAACTGGGCAAGTAGAGTGGGAGGACTCAAACTTCCTTTGTTCAGAGAATGATAATGGGCATGATCTGGCAGCATATGAAACTGACTGAGGGGAGAGGGATCATAGCTGTAATGGATCTGGGAGGATAACTGGCTGAGGGAGACTCAAGCTGGTGTAAAATGGCAGGAGACTGCAGAATACTCTGAACAAAGGCGACCTAATTGGGGGTGCTGCCGAGATGATCGATCACGGTGCCATGAGGCACGGGAGGATACTTCTTCATGGGTTAAGGAATTAGAAGAAGTGTGTGGATAAAATGATACTGTCGTGTGGATTTTACGAGCCCAGGACAGTTCATGCTCGTGGTTGCTTTCAATTTTAAGGAGTCTGAAAGCGATAAGAAGACTCTGAAATGATGGAATGGTACTGTCGTGTGGATTTTACGAGCCCAGGACAGTGCATGCTCGTGGTTGCTTTCAATTTTAGAGAGTCTGAAAGCAAATAAGAAGACTCCAGTGGGTTGCTTTTTCGTAGATTTAGTCTCCAAGGCCCGAAGAAGCATAAAAGGATGCAATGAAGAACTCTTCTAGCCGGTGTGACTAGAGTATTCCTTTTTCGTAATTAGTCTACTAGGTCCGGAAAAGGGTTAAACTTATACCAGATAGACGCCCTTTCAGGTACTTTAACGAGCATGAAAGGAAGCAAGATTGCTCGACGATCTTTTCATTCTTTTAGGAGTCAGAAAAGAGCTTAACGGAAACTCCCTAAGTGCCTCTTTCGTAAAGGACTTGTCCGGCCCGAAAAAGGGATAAAATTATACCGAACAAAAGGAATGGCCAGGCAAGGAGGAAGTGTTCAATCAAGGTTTAGTAATGATGACCAAGAACGAGGGTAGGTGGGAACACTGATGGACCTCCTTGCGGGGTAGATGAAATGGTGGCAAAATAACGAAACATTTGCAGTATGACAGGAGTGAATGGCTCATGTAAAAATGTGGAACAATTCGATGGCAGTCGATGTGGCGCGCAAACCGAGGCAGCAAGGTGTTGGGACACAATGTTGAAATTGTACCAAGTGAGAGCAAGAAATGATCTCAAGCATCATCACGAGCTCGGAACAATGAATCCGGCGATATAAAGGATGTCAAAAACGGGTAACGGCCGATGTGGCACGCAAACCGAGGTGACGGGGGCACTTTGAAAAATGCCCAGACAATCTGAAGGTGAGGGCGAGAAATGATCTCAAGCATCATCACCAGCGCGGAAAAATGAATCCGATGATATAAAACATGTGAAAAACGGAGAACGGCCGATGTGGCACGCAAACCGGGGCAACTAGTGGCGTCGGAAAAAATGGGCAAAAAATGACAGGACAAAAATAATGCAACGAGGTGACCATCATGACGGTCTCGTCGTGCTGATTCCAGTGGTGGAAATGGTTTGTAAAACGGACACCGTATGGGGCCAGAATGACCAAAACAAGAAAAAGTCAACTGACTATAAATAGTGGTGGGTCCAACATGACATGTGTCATTTGTACTTGTTGACTTTGACTTGTGAGTTGAGTGGACCAGAGCTTAGGTGGCATTTCTGGACGATCCGTCTGGCTGTTTGCTGATTCGTGAGATACAGGTATTTCATTAAACTCATACCTGCATATTTTTTCGGGTTGGGAGTTGGGTAGTGGGTCCCAGGGTTGATTTGTACGGTCCACATGGGGTGGACCGCGGGTTAGGGGGTCGAAACCGCGGTTGAAGACCGCGAGTTTCGGGCCGAACCACGCGGTTGGAGACCGCGTGATTCCTGGATGGAACCGCGGTCGAGTACCGCGAGTTCCAAAGAGGAACACACAGTTCCCAATCGCGGGTTTTGGGCTGACAGGCGCGGTTGGGAACCGCGGCTATATGCCTGACAACCGCGGTTGGAAACCGCGGCAGGAAGCCCGAAAGCCGCGGTTTTGGGCCGAGCTATTAGGGCTTCTGGGAGGGGGAAAAATATTTTTCTTAAGTTGACATGAGTCTGATGAGTTCACTTTGTGTGATTGACAGGATGCCCCAGGTTCTTTGGAGAGAGCGGGAGATCCCTGATGAGACCATGGGTTTCATTCGAGGGAATCGCCATGTGCGATCTGTGCTGGGATTGTGCGGACTTTTGAAGTTCGCACAGATACCTATGATACGGACAGCAACATTGCTGCTGAACCGTCTGATCAGCTTCTGGGAGCCGGACATACAGGCTTTCCGGGTACAGGGTGAGAGGGTGGACCTCACTCTGACCGATGTATACTTTCTGACGGGGTTGCCCTGCCTGGGCAGGGTGGCTGATACACAGCCGCGGGTTGCCGCGGATGTTGACATGGAGGACATGTTAGAGAGGTACTGCGGTCCGGACGCGGTTGTGCATAGGAAGGCACTCCTGGTGAAGGACCTACAGGAGCCGGCAGTGCGGGCCATGGCGGTGTATGTGGTGCGGGTATTGGGTTCCCAGTCACCGGAGAAGGTGTCTGGGGGGCAGATGCAGATGGTAGAGCGCATACTGGATGGGGTGTACTACGCGTGGGGGCAGATGTTCCTGACCTGCGTTCAGCGACAGCTGACGGCAGCGAAGGAAGATGGCAAGGGCTTTTGCTTTGGGTCCTTCTTATGCGCCTTCTTTATGGAGAGGGTGCCCACACTGCGGCCACGGGTGCCGATCAGGCCAGGAGGGATGAGGGAGCCGAGGATGGTCCGTTGGGGTGAGATGATGCGCCGCCGTGGTGGCGGCGACGTGGGCAGGTATTTTACGCAGGAGTTGTACCTGCAGTGGCTCTAGATACCGTTGACACTGGACGACTTCCTGTATCGGGACATGGACTTCACGGGAGATCCGGAGGCGCCACGAGCACCAGGACAGGCATGGGGTCCCGACGGTACATATGTGTTGTTATTGCATGTTATGTATGTCAAATTTTATGATAGTAGATGGATATACTGTGACTGACATATGGTTGATCGTGCAGATGTGGGCCCGAGGCCACCTCCAGGACATGTGGCCCGGCGGGGTATTGTGGCCGTTCCAGCTCTGCCTGGACGAGGAGAGGTGCGACGCCGGGATCCAGAGGTGACCTTACAGTCTGTTCGGGAGCTACTAGATCGGTTATTGATAGGAGTGACCGACGAGGGATGGCGAGATGTCGATCCTGATGTGGTGTGGGATTGCATGGGGGCACCCCGTGAGTTTAGATCCATCGCGATCCGGGTGGCGATTTTGGTGGACCGTGCCCGGGCACAGGAGGCCGGAGGAGAGGAGGACTTGCCGGAGGAGGAGCGAGGGGAGGACTCAGAGGCAGCCGATGCCGGCAGTGATGCAGGATATGACTCTCATTAGGGAGTGCAGAGGACTCCCCCCGATTTTTGTAGCTACGGCATGGATGTAGATGAGGCTTTAGGCATGTATAGCCATTTTTTGTATAGCTGAGTACAGGGGTACGCAGGACATGTATAGCACTGAACATGTATATTTTTTGATATATATATATGCACGTGGATGCACCTTTTGTATGATGTGTTATTTGTACGCACGTGGATGCGCTTTATGAGTTGTGATATGTTTACATTGCACGTGGATGCAAGTAGGTTAGGATGTTAGGCACGTGGATGCCCCTTATGTATTTTATGTGACGCAACATGATATATGTATGTTTAGGCACGTGGATGCCCCTATGGATATGCATGTGGTTTATGTATATGGATGCAAATGTGGATGCGATGCAATCTTTTTGGGTTTTTATATATTTTTTATGAGATGCTATGGAATGATGATGCATGATGTTACATGGTGTGATTGATATGCCAGTCTAGGATGTTGTTGGCCATTTGGTCTGCGACACTATTTTGGGCTCTGGGGACATGTGTGAATGTGATGGATCCAAATTGTCGACTGAGTTGTTTTGTGCGCAGGAATTTTCTAAAAAGGCAGGGATCACGCACCTGGTAGCAGTTGTTGAGCTGGGAGACAAGTAGCTGGGAGTCGAGGAACACATGAAGGTGACTTATGCCTATTTGGAGGGCGGCAGTCAGGAGACCGGTCACAGCATCATACTCCGCCTGGTTATTGGTAGCAGCGCCTATACATATTCCGTCAAGGTGAATCATCTCGTTGGAAGGGGAGTACAAGACCCATGCTGCAGAAGCCAGGTTGGGAGACCAGCGGCTTGCGCCGTCAGCGAAGCCAGTGTAATGAGGTGGAAGGTGGTCCATCTGTAATCATGCAGAAAGGATGAATGTAAGATGATGGTAAAAAAGTGAAAAACAAAAAAGAGAGCAAACTGTACAATGCGGACCAAAATGGGGCCGCCAGTTATTCTATGGATAGAGGTTCCGTAGGATGCAACCCGTCATGGGGGTTGCGTAAAGGGAGGCCTTCAGAGTTGGTTTCAGTAAGAACATGGAGTTCCTCTGGCCGTGTGGCTATGTGATATTTGAGAATGGCGGGGTTGAACCCAGGCATTCCGTTAGATGGCCAAGCAAAGACATCACGGAACTTTTGGAAGAGTTGTGTATAATCCTCAATCTCCCGCTCGCTGCAGGAGGCTCCTAAAGTGATGAGGTCAGGGGCATATCCGGGGAACTTTGAGGGAGGAAGAGGATGTTGTTTCTGACGAACAGGGGTTACATCAGGCCACGTGTCAATGTGGTGCTCTATAATGGCAGGGTCAAGACCAGGCATTTCGGTAGAGGGCCAGGCAAAGACGTCACGGAATTCTTTGAAAAGGTGTATGTAGTCCTCAATCTCTTGTTTACTGCAGAATGCTCCTAAAGTAATGAGTTCAGGGGCATGTCCTGGAGCAGCAATATCAACTTGGATGACAGGTGAGATGTTGGCCATGTTACCTTCCACGAAGGCATCAGGAGCAGGAATAGGGTCCTTAAACCAGTCGACCTTGGTGGGGAGGAAGTCTTTGGATTCAACCGCGTATTGGGGAGCGGAGGTAGAGGAAGACGCTTCTGGGATGAAGTAGGAACGATGGTGCATATCATCCCAGGGATAATCCGGGGCAGGAAGGGCCTCAAGAATCTCCTCATCGGTACGGAAAGTTTGCGTCGTCAAATCGGTTGACAAGGGGGTAGTGGTTGAAGAGATCATATAGATGGTATTAACCTCTCCGGAAGGTGAAGAGTCTGGGGGGTAGATCTCCTCAATGGTAGGTGGTGCCGTCTCAAGATCCAGATTGTTCATCTCATAGAGAGCCGCTCTGTAATCCGGGAGATCGGGACAATGATGTGAATAGTGCCCGTAAATACCGCAGATGGCGCAGGAGTGGTTGGTACGTAGGGACTTATCTTTAGGCTTAGGAGTGGGGTTTAGTTCGACAGTTGGGATGTTGGGGTCATCATCGAGCATTTGCATGTGCTTCTGCAATGCGGGTAACTGTGGGCATTGGTGGGTCGCATGGCCCAACTCGTCACACAACGAGCATTTGGGAGGAGCATGAAACACTGGAGGGTTCTTGACTGTCTTTGGAGGTGGTATGGCAGTGTAAGGTTGTGGACCTCTGCCCCCAGTGGGTTTGGGAGTAGGAGGAGGTGTCGTGGAGGATGAAGGGGTAGAGACATCGGGAGGTGGCTGAGTGGTAGTAGCCATGGGTTGCACCAGTTGGAGGACGACATCTGGTGTCGGCGGGCGAACGGGAGGCGAAAGATACCATACAGGTAATCCCAAGGTTAACCCAGGGAGGCTAAGGGTAGCCATGACCGGGGCGCTTACTACTCCCGATGGAGGGACTAGGAAGGGGATCGTATGGATCGGTGTAACACCAATGTGGCTAGGTACCAGTGGTGGTTTTGGCAACAAGGGTGGTTGAGTGTTAGGTGGTAGGTTGTCGTGGGACAAGGTACATAAATCAGACATTTCGGGCGTAGATGACGGCGGAGGAATGGATTGAAAGGTGGAGGTCATCGGCGCGTCTGAGTAGACTCCAGGCCCCGTAGAGGAAACAAACGAGGTGGTGGCAGGAGAAACCGGTTGTTCAACCATGGGGAGAACATTTTCAGGTGCCGCGGGAGCACTGGGATCATAGTAGGTGAGCTGGTCAATCTTAACCACGCGTCCTTCATGGGGGAACATCATGGTGCGAAAGACAGAAGAGGCAACCGCCCGCATGGCATACATGTAGCTGCGGCCAAGTAAAAGGTTGTAATCCAATTGGGCATTGATTACCTCTATGTCAATAAGGACTGTTTTACCACCTAACTGGACTGGAACATTGGCTAGGAGGCCTTGGGGCTGAGCCGAACGACCGTCGTAGGCGCGTAATGCAGTGGTGGACTGCTGGAGAGGAGGGGATCCTAGCTTCTGCCATACAAATGTAGACATGACGCATGTGGAGGCACCCTCATCGATGATGCACCGATGGATAACAAGATTCCTAACGGAGACAGTAACTTGGAAGGCTAAGCTGGAAGGTAGGCATGGTTCAGACTGGTCTAAGTCAAATGCCATCAAATGCGAATCAGTTGGGTCAATCCCCCCAATGGCGGAAAGTAAAGTCTTGCGCTGGGAAGGGCAGTTCTTCAAGACTTCTAATGCAGACATGGCTGCGGGAGATTGGGCTAGGTCGTCCACGATGTTGTAGTTTGACGCAGCATGCACGTTAGGGTTATTATTGATTCGGCGAAGTGGGAAACGAAGTGCTTTCGCAGCGCCGTCTATGGGCGGCGGAGGTATACGTAACGCCTGATCGGTGGGATGGGCGTTAGTAGGTTTATCCGTGGGAGTGGCTTCAGAGGTGGAGCCATATTGGTTCCGACGGGTCTGGAGGTTGACGTCAGCGGATGACATCATCAGTAAGTGGTGAGTACCCGAGTCAAACATGGGTTGATCGGGAGCAGCGTTGGTGATTTGTTGTTGTTGGGCCGCATTGGCTTGATGGGGAGCCAACGGCTGAGTGTTCACTACGCCTTGGGTCGGTAATGGGTTTTGCAGCACCAAAGGGGGTTGTTGAGGTTGGGGGGGGTTGGGTGGCGCTTGGGGGGCCGCATGCCCTTGGCGATGGGCCTCGTCAACCCAGAGCTGCCGAGCTCGCTCCAAGTGTGGGCAAGCATGGGTGTAGTGTCCATAGACCCCGCAAATAGAACAAGGGTGGTTCGTTCGCAAATTGGGGTTTTTATCCTGCTTGGGCGGGCGATCAGGGTTTTGATTAGCGGGGGCCGCATTGTTGTTGTCAGGGGGATTAGCCGGTTGACCAGCTTGGTCTGCAGGTTGGTTATTTCCCCGATTACGGCCCTTGCCGCGGTTCTGTTGGCCCTGGTTATGTTGGTTATTCTGGTTTTGCTGCGGGTTCTGTTGGGCGTAAACTTGCCCTTGGGCAGCAGGTGGATTTTGAGGTTGCGCAGGTGCAGGAGCAGGCTGCGGAGGATGATAAGCAGGTTGAGGCTGAGCAGGTGCAGCAACTTGAGGGGGTTGCTGATAGGACTGCGGAGCAGGTTGTGGATGTGCCGCAGGGGCTGCCTGTGGCGGATAATAAGCTGGTGGGGCTTGTGAAGGCGCAGGAGCTGAGGCAGCCTGCTGATGGTAGTAAGGCTGAGGGGCGACTGGAGGAGCATAAGCAGGAGTCGCATACCTGAAGCACTGAGGTGGACATGAGGGTCCATGGGAATGGTGATGTGTCATGGGAGCATATGAGTTGGTTGCTCCGGACTGTGAAGTAGCCCGCGACAGGTCGGGGCCAGGGGTAGGACGTGCTATAGAAAATGGTTGGGGATGCGAAGAAACACGGCCAATGATACCATCTGCAGCGTGGGATGCCCCCGGCGCATCATGCTGGGAGGACTCGCCGCGAGGGGCGTCAGGTATAATGGTATAAAGGTAACCCGATTGGGCGTAGATGAGGTCGAACTGTTGTGCCTTAAGGATGGCTTCTTCTTCAGACTGGGGTCTTTCTGAGGCCACATCCTTAGCGATAACCGAGAGAAGGGATTTGAGGAACCAATCTAGGAAGATACGGTCGTCAAGTTTGATCTTGCATAAGCTACGGCGTCGACGCCACTCATGGATGTGATCTGTGATATGGGTAGCCGTGTTTTGTCTACAAGATAGAAGGATTTCAACACCCGCGTCATAGCGGACAGGCAACTGGAAGAACTACAGGAAGGTCGAGGCCAGGGAAGAAAAGGTGGCGTGGGTCCCATGAGGCTGCTCAATATACCACTTGGCTGCAGAGCCAATGAAGGTGCGCTGTAAGAGGCGGAGGCGAACAGAGTCGTCCACTATGGAGTTAGAGGAACACCATAGGTGGAAAGACATGATGTGGTTTTGTGGGTCCTCACCGGCCTTGCCCTCGAACTTAGGGATGTCCGAGGGGAGCTTGGTAGGCATAGGAGGCCATGTAGGGTCATGTCGAATAGGATCGTTGGTCAATCTGGCCAGGTCAGGTAGGTTGAGGCTAGCCATGAATGGCAAACTGGAAGAAGGCTGTGACACAGTGGTGCTATGGACCAAGTTGGGGCCAGTGCCCCCAAGTGGAGGGACAAGATTTAGGGTGGTGCCCCCAAGTGGGGGAACTGAGGTAGTGGAGGATGGTCCAGCACCACCATGGGTAGTGTGAGCCACTGATGTAGTGGGGATGGGTATTCCCGCTGTGGGTATAGGTACGGTGAGGGGAACGGTAGATGGTTGCCCCATGGAGGGCATACCAAAAACAGGTGTAGTAACTGGTGTAGTGGTGGATGTGCCACCAATGGTCCCTATGACAAATGAAGTGGAAGTCGTACCAGCCATGGGGCTAGTAGGGGCAGTATAAATAGGGTTCTCAGACTCTTTGTCAGAATCAGAGGTAAAGTAAGGAGCGTCACTATCTGGTGACGGAGGCCTACGTCGCTGACGAGTGGAGTCAAGTGACAAGGCTCTGGATCTGTGATGAGTGGTATCAACGGACAATGATCGGAATCTATGACGAGTGGTGTCAAGAGAACCGTGCTGTGGGGGCTCGCCCCTGAGGCGCCGAGAATGTCTCGGGGACTCAATGGTGACAGATGGTGTCTAGTCTCTGTGGGTTGAGGTGAGTATAAAAACAACTCAAAAATCCTAATGCAACCGAGTGTGCAGAAGGAGAGCTAAAAAGCAAGGCACTCAGGCCAACAACCAACTCAAAACACCCACTGCAGCAGCTGTGCTACAATAGGTGGAGTAACAACAAAGACGGTCAGAATACCAACAAGCAGCAGGTTTCCTACCAAAGAAAAAATGGTGGACTCACTAGACCAAAGAGAGGTAAAGGAGCATGCAAACACCTAACTAAAAGTATTATGACTCAACTAAACATATCCTCTGCAAGGTGATGAAATCCAAGTTAGACAATATGAGTAGGAAAGCCAAGTGGCTATGATATCCCCCTACCGGGAGGGATACCGGGTAGTCAATCCTAGAAGAATGGCAACTAAGATACCCCGTTCATGACACGTCCAGAAAGGTGAATCTGCCGTTTAGTTCGTTGACCGCAATACCCCTATACAGGGATATCCCGCGAACCGCGAAAGGTAGCCCTTCGGTTACTGAATGGAGTGCGGTATTCCACTCAGGCCTCCGGAACCAGTCTCCCGACTTCAACCCTCCTAAGGGAGAGGCCCTCTGATAAACTGGTCGTGATCGTGCCAAAAAGTACTAGGGGATTTTGGTTCCCTATTTGGACAACAACTATGTCTCAAGAGAAATAACCAAGGGGTGTTATTGGAAGCCTATCCCCCTGATCCTACCTAACTACAATGATTCTTTTGTGTTCCCCAAGTGGGGTTAGAATGTTGGTTTAGTTAGGTACTTTTTAAGGCTCACTTGATTTTATGTGACAGAGTGTGTGCTCGTGAGGTGTTGAACCCAAAAATAGAAGTGCCACAAGGGGGGCAACTTCCAATCTATCAATAATATGGAAATTGAAAGTTTAACTTGCAAAATTTTCTGAATTTAAAAAACGCTAAAATTTTTAAAAGAATTCTGTAAAGGGAACAGAAATTATATTGCAGAAAGGCTGGTAAGGTAGTGAGGCTGCAGGTGGGACAGGGGGCTGTTCAGATGCAGAAAATATTGCAGCAAAAGGGGCTGGGCTCAAAACAGGAAAAGAGCAGAAATCAGACCGCGGGTCTGTGGCGAATTGGAACAGGCCGACCGCGGGTTTAAGGGAAACAGCGGCGGTCAGGTCGCGGCTATCGGGCCAACAGAGGCAGTCGGGACACAGGAAATAGGGAAAAAGACGCAGTCAGGTCGCGGCAGAAGGGCTAACAGGCGCAGTCGGGACGCACGAAAGAGGCAGAAAGCCGCAGTCGCGACGCTGGAAAAAGGCCGACAGGCGCAGTCAGATCGCGGCAAACAGGCTGATTAGCCACGGTCGGATCGCAGGTAACAGACTTGAATCCGCCGGCAGAGCGTCGGAAGCAGTCTGAGAGCCACGGTCGGATCGCGGGTAAAGGCCTGAAAGGCGCGGTCGGGACGCGACTGCAGAGGAAAAAGACGCGGTATGTGGCGGCCGAAAGGGACAGCCGAAAGGAAAAAATTTAAAAAACGGAAACCAGAAATTCGAAAACTAGGGGAGTCGCCAAAACTGTAGCTAGGGTTTTACCCCTAGCTTGTGCCAATGAGCACCTACTAAGGAGAATGGACTCCTTAGTAGCAGTTCAGTAAATTAAACTAATTAAGCTAAAACAGAAATTAAATTAATTCTAGAACAAGCATGAAACATAAACACCAAATGAAAAGAATGACTTTTTGTATTGATGTTACCTTCAGTGTAAAGGTTTGATGAAGCCCTTTGCAGTGTCCAAGAGGATGCTCCAAGCTTCAATATGCTCCTTCTCCTTCTCCAATGTTGGGAATGGGCCAAAGGTGGCTCTCAAAGTGAAAATAGTTCAAAGGTGAACTAGGGTTTCGAGAGAGATTTTGGCAGAGTAAGGGTGCTTGTGATTGTGGATATGGAATAAGGGATCTCCATCACCTATTTATAGTTTTTTGGTGGTGGAGTGCTGGCCCATGGTTTTGGGAAACACATGGTTTTAGGCAGCTGTATAGGGTTTTTTCCTCCTTTTCCTCATTATTTTATATTTTTATTCCCTTTTTAGGGGATTTTTGCTATTTTTGGAGGAAAAGGGGGTTTTTTAGCCTTTTTTAGGCTATTTTGAGGGTTTTTTGGCCTTTTGGAGGCATTTTAGGCCTTTTGGAGGCTTTTTAATGGGATTTTTTGGGAAAAATGGTAGGAAAAAGGACAAATGAGCCATATAATGTGGTAATGAGGTAGTGAACACTTTTTGGGTGTTAACACCCACATACCCTTTGTTTGGGATGACCAGGTGCAAGATGCATTCAAAGCCCTTAAGAAAGCTCTCACATAAGCCCCTCTGATCTCCCCCTCAGATTTCTCTCAAGACTTCATCATGTACGTCTCAGCATCCGATCATGCCATGTCTGGAGTCCTTGTCCAAGAAGACACTGCTCGCCAGGAGCATGTCATTTATTATGTCATCCAGACCTTGTCTGGACCACCCCTATGTTACCCGTATGAGGAAAGACTAGCCCTTGCTATGGTCTTTTCCATCCAAAAATTGCGACATTACATTTTACTCAGTCAAACCACAGTTGTCGCTGACTCCAACCCCATGCTCTATCCCTTGAACCAACGCCTCCTACAAGGTTTCATTGCTAAATGGGTAATTATCTTTCAAGAATATGACCTCACTTTCAAAAGCCCTAAGAGCACTAAAGCCCTCATGCTTTCCCAGCTCATCAACAATCTCCCATCCCTTCTTCCATCCCCACAAATCTTCGATGCGTTACCCGACAATCACTTGTTCATCATCTCGTCAGAGGACCCATGGTACGGTGATATTTTGTTATACCTTCACACACATAAGTTTCGACCCAACATAAATCATGATGGACTTCGTCGTATCCGTCACCAGGCCTCTCGATATCTCCTCTTAGGTGATGTCCTTTACCGGCGAGGGGTTGACATGATTCTCCGTCGTTGTTTTACACACAAGGAAGCCGAACAAGTCCTCAATGACTGTCATAGCGGTGCCTGCAGCAGACATTTCTCTGGAATGGATACCGCCCAAAAAGTCATCCACACTGGATACTTCTAGCCCACACTTTTTACCGACTGCATCACAGCGGTCAAACATTGCCATAATTGCCAACTTTTTGCCCCTAAGGCTTGGACACCACCCACTCCATTACACCCAGTCATCACCGTTGGCCCCTTTTGTAAGTGGGCCATCGACTTCATGGAATGTAAACCCTCATCCTCCAATGGCCAAAAGTACATCATTGCCGCCGTCGACTACTTCACGAAATGGGCTGAAGCCATGCCCACCTTCAATTGTAAAGTTGACACCGCTACCCGTTTCTTTTTTAACCATGTAATCACTCGATTCAGGGTCCCCAAATAGTTGGTCTCAGACCATGGTTCACACATCGAAGATTCCATTTGGTGCGAGTTATCCACCCTACTGACGTTTGAACATCAGTACTCCTCTACTTATTACCCCCAAGGGAACGACCAACTAGAGGCCATTAACAAAATTTTAAAAACCATCCTCCAACGTATTGTTGACCGGCATAAGTCCAATTGGCATCACATGTTGTTCCCTGCATTATTGTCTTACCGTACATCCACTAAGACCGCCACTAGTTTTTCCCTGTTTCATTTAGTTCACGGTGTAGAGTCTGTCCTCCCCACGGAGTGTCAGATACTTGCCTTACACATCGTCGTCTAGCTCCTCCCAAACACCTCCCCACTCGAGCAATGTCTGCTATCACTAGAACAATCTGATGAAGACCATCGTGCCACCCTCCAGACCATTGAAGCCGCCAAGAACCGCTCCAAAGCTAGTTAGGACAAACATGTCCACCCTCGAACTTTTCGTGAAGGGGACCTCATCCTCACCTATGACCAAGCCCATGACAAGACTGATAAAGGAAAGTTTGAATTCATGTGGCAAGGCCCTTACATTGTGCAGACTTGCCTCGGAAATGGGCCATACATTTTAACTGGCTCAGAAGGTCACCCTTTTCGCAACCCCTGTAATGGGTTGTATCTTAAACGCTTTTATCCTTAAACAAACCCGCAGCCCCATTGGTTCGTATTGTATAGTTTCCTTTCTTTTTGTTTTCCACCTTTTTTACCACAACCTTACATTCATCTTTTTTGCATGATCACAGATGGACCATCTTCCACATCATTACATTGGCTTTGCTAATGGAGAAAGCCACTGGTCTCCAAACCTGGCTTCTGCAGCATGGGTCTTATATTCCCCTTCACATGAATTGATTCACCTTGACGAAATATGTATAGGCACTGCTACCAATAACCAGGCGGAGTATGATGCTGTGACTGGTCTCCTAACTGCTACCCTTCAGATGGGCATATCTCACCTTCATGTGTTTCTCGACTCCCAGCTACTCGTCTCCTAGCTCAACAACTGGTACCAGGTGCGTGATCCCTGCCTCTTTAGAAAATTCCTACGCACAAAACAACTCAGCCGACAATTTGAATCCATAACATTCACCCATGTCCCAAGAGCTCAGAATAGTGTCGTAGATCAAATGGCTAACAACATCCTAGATTGGCATATCAATCACACCATGTAAACCATCCATCATCATCATCCCATATCATCTTATCAAAAATATATAAAAATCCAAAAATATTGCAAGGGGCATCCACATGCCTATCATCACATAAACATTTGCATCCATGTGCAAATAACATAAAAACATTACTATATGAGGGCATCCACATGCCTATCCTACATACATAATGTTGCATCCATGTGCAATACATAACATAAAGTACACAAGGGGCATCCACGTGCCCATCATCCTACACTACTTGCATCCACGTGCAGTACAAACATATATAACAAACCATAAGCGCATCCATGTGGGTAGACTAAATCATCATCACAAAAAGGTGCATCCACGTGCATATATATATATCAAAAAATAAACGTCAATGTGCTACACATGTCCTAAGTACCCCCATACTCAGCTATACAAAAAATATCTATACATCAATAAGCCTCATAGAATACATGTCGTAACTACAAAATCGGGGGAGAGTCCCCTACACTCCCTACTGAGAGTCATACCCTCTGTCACTGCCTGCATTAGCTACCTTCGAGTCCTCACCCTGCTCCTCCTCCGGCAGTTCCTCATTTCCTGCAAGCTCCTGTGCCCGACCCCTATCCGCTAAAATGGTCACCCGGATCACGATCGATCGGAACTCCTGTGGCACCCTCAGACAGTCCTGAATCACCTCCAGATCCATGTCCCGCCACCCATCATCAGTCACTCCCACTAGAAAATGATCGAGAAACATCCGCACAACATCCAGAGTCCACTCAACGTCCCGTCGATGTACCTCCCCTCGGCTTGGCAGGGCTGGTATCGCCACATGCCCCCTATGAGCTACATGTTCTGGTGGTGGTCTTGGGCCAACATCTGTAGATCATCCATCAGTCAGTAATAGCATATCAATATCATCACCACCACCAGGTCCCTACGCCTTGGACACATCACCATCTGTGGTGAGTGCCTACGGACCATTTTGAGAGGAGTCATCATTGCCTCTCCGAGTGGTTGTTTCTCACATGCTCGACTTCAACACCTTGATTGCATCATTGAGAATCGCGCAGGGTATATATCCCTTCAGTTATTGGTTGAAGACCCTAGATTTCCCTCAACTCTAGCACATTGGTGAGTCAGTTCAGAACGCTCAGTTATATGTTCCCGTGGATGTCTGGGTTGTGTAGGCGATTGTATTCGGAAGCCATCTAGTTATATGCTTCCTTTAGTACCCAGTTCAGTATACCATTGAGGATATGACTCCCCATCACTATGATCCAGCAACTCATCAGTTCCTCTGGTACCACATTCAGCAGCACTATTGTTATTCCAGTGTATCAGTTCTTCAACTCAGACATGGTTAGCCCAGCAGCATGTCCCGGATTTGTGTCCCCTCTGGACCCTTATGATGTACACAGCGGTTCTCTATGTATCCTTCAGGCCCCCATTTTTTGGGCCTCACAGTTATTTTTATGTATCTTGATACGAGTATGGGTATGCCCGCCTCGTCCATATATTGAGATTCTTCCTCAATTGAGGCCATGTATATTTTAGGTCCCCATATTTTGGACCCCATTGTTATTATTGTTCTATATCCTAATATGAGCATGGGAATGCCCACCTCGTCCATATGTTCAGATTATTCCTTATTCATTATTGAGGTCATGTACTTTTAGTTTTTGCAGTTTGTTCGAGACCGTTGTTCTGGGCTCTAGTTCATTCCTTCTCCTCTCCACACCCCAGAAAAACCATAAAAGACTTATGATGTCTATCATCCATACATCGAGCTCCTGCCCTCACACATCAGGGGGCAATCTATTAACACTCAAAAAGTGCTCACTACCTCATCTACCCCATTACATGACTCATTTGTCCATATTTCCTACCATATTTGCCTCCAAAACCTTAAAAACCCATTAAAAAGCTTCCAAAAGTAAAAAAAAACCAATAAAAAGCCTCCAAAAGGCCAAAAGCCCCCCTTTTCCCCCAAAATAATGTAGATTCCTCCACAAATAGCAAAAACCCTCTAAAAAGGGAATACAAAATATAAAAAAAGAGGAAAAAGAGGGAAAAAGGGAGCAAAAACCCTATACAACTGACCTAAACCATATGGTACCCAAAACCATGGGCCAACACTCTACCACTAAAAACCTATAAATAGGTAATGGAGGCCCCTCATTTCACATCCACAATCATCTGTATCCTTACTGTGCCGAAATCACTCCAGAAACCCTAGCTCACCCTTTAGCTACTTTCACATTTGAGTGCCCCTTTGGCCCATTTCCAAAAACCTTTTGGAGAAAGAGAAAGGAACAACATTGGAGCTTGGAAGCAACCCTCTTGGACTACTACAAAGGCTTCATCAACCTTCACATTAGAGGTATAATCAATACAAAAATATTTTATTGTCTTGTCTTTTCTATTTATGCACATGCTTAGGGTAGCTTACTGTTTTACTGTACTGTCTTTTATTTACTGTATTTTCTGAACTACTACTAAGGAGTCCCTTTTCCTTAGTAGGTGCTCATTTGCACAAGCTAGGGTGAAAACCGTAGCTACAGTAGCTATCTGTCACACTACCCTAATCATCGGGAAAGACTCCGCCATACCCTGCTATGCCAAGATTACCTTTAGACGCCCCATCGAAATTCAACTTAAGAAAACCTATCCTGGGAGGAGACCAGACCATAGGACTATCAAGAGAGCTCGGGCGATGTTGAAGGTTGCCGATGTGTAAAGGGAGCTTCTGAATTCCCTAGGTATGTAAAATATTCATCTCATTTTCAGAAGAATCATGTCTTGTTCTGTCCAAGAATTTAACTAGATATTTTCAGTGATTCCTCTCTCAATATGCTCAAAAACTAGCTTGCAGGTCTATTGTTTACCCGTGAAGATACTCTTACTCCGTTCTTTCCAAACCTCCCATAGGAGGACCCTGGGGAAAAACTGCCATATCTGATTCAACAGCCTTCATTGGAAGGGATCATCCCGCCACCTTTTGATAGAGGTGATAGGGTTTGTTTTAAACTCTGTCTGTTAAACGAAAGACCATATCTCCTTCATCCCATAAGGCTAAGGTGAATCTACATCCATAAAGGAGATGGGATATTGTTTCACCTTGAACTCCACATAGGACACAAAACAAAGGTCCCTCAAAACCCCTCTTTATGATATTATCCCAGGTAAGGATCCTCCCTTTCATCACCAGCCATAAGAATAGAGTAACTTTGGGCCATAATTTATCTCCCCAAAGACACTTCCATTCCCATCCCATAGGTTGTCCTGTAAAGGTCGTCTGCAAGGTGTATGCTTCCTTGGTGTTGAACATTCATTTAGGAAGATAACCCCATCGAAGTAAATCCGGACCCTCTTAGGTTTTAATCTGTCTTTGATTTAAGATTTCATGGATCTGATTCCCAACCTCATCCCCATAGTTATCCATCCACCAATTTAGTGGTTTTCACACACGAAAACCATGATCATCCTGACCCTTAAGCCAATAACAATTAATAGTTTTCCAATTATGGCTGAGAGTAGGGGAATCGTCGAAGAAAGTAGACACTAGAGATTGAAGAATAGGATCTTGTTTCCACACATCAGACCAGAGGTTAGCTGAGGATCCATGACGTATCTCCAAGAAGTTATGCTTCCTAATAAAATTACTTCCATCCCTCACCATATTCCATATGTGTTAGCCATTCTTAGGGCCATCAATCTGAATCCAGTCATGTTTTTGTGAAGCACCTACAACAATTAATTAATAAGAATATGCGAAATAGAAAAAATGACAGAACTCATAATCACTTTTATATTGATCACAGGCTACTTCGAGGGGGCAACCTCCTTTGAGAAAGCTCAATACAATAACTTCACTGTGCCTTCATAGGTCTCAACACACACTTATATACTAAGTCTAGGTGCCAATACTATGGTTCAAAACCATTAGACACTACAAACTATGGATCAACAATACTACAAGCGACTTACAAAGCATATGCACCAACAACAATAACATAAACTATTGATCAACAAATACTACGGGATGACTTACAAAGCATATGCGTCCAACAACAATATACTAACAAAGTAAAGACATGGGTTCTTAACATCCCCTCCCCCTTAAAAAAAGCTTTGTCCTCAAAGCTTTAGATGTGGAAATTGTTGTTGAATCTGAAGGAGTGGTTCCCATGTAGCATCCTCTAGTTGCATTCCGTGCCACTGAATTAAGACCTCTGTGATAGAGCGAGAGCGAAGCTGACGAGTGCGCCGATTGATGATGGCCTCCGGATCCAAAAGGATGGATCCTTCATTATCCAGTTTGGGTAAAATAGTTTTCCCATTGATGTTGGTGCCAAGAACTTTCTTCAAACAAGAGACATGAAATACTGGATGAATGCAGGAAGAAGGAGGAAGTTCCAATTTATCAGCAACGGACACAATCTTATGAAGAATTCGATATGGCCCATAGAACTTTGGAGCGACCTTATGACACCCTTTGAGTTTTAGGGAGGATTTCATGTATGGTTGGAGATGAAGAAAAACCATATCACCTACTTGAAAAGTGCGCTCAGAACAGTGCTAATCATCTTGTTGCTTCATGCGATTTCTTGCCATGTGAAGATTGTCCCACAAAATGCAAAGAATCTGATCGTGGTTTTGAAGGACCGTGTCAACTTCCTGAACTGGTGAACTGTTGGGGGTGTATGGAAGAAGAACTGGAGGTGATTGACCATAGACTGCTTCATATGGGGTCATTTTAGAGGCAGTGTGGTAAGAGGTATTGTACCACCATTCAGCGAGAGGGAGCCACTTTTCCCACTGATGTTGTTGTTCACAGGTGAAGCAACGAAGATAAGTTTCCAAGCATTTATTGATAATTTCAGTCTGACCATTTGTTTGTGGGTGATACCCTAAACTCATCTTCAGTTTGGTGCCAGTGTGGAAAAATTGTTCTGTCCAAAAATGAATGGTGAAAGTCTCATCACGATCTGAGACAATGGAAGAAGGGATGCCATGAAGATGAAATATTTGGTCCCCAAAAATTTGAGCGACTAAGGAGGCTATATAGAGATGGATGAGAGCACAAAAATGACTATATTTGGAGAGGTGATCAACCACAATGAGAATCACTGTCTTCCTACCAGATTTAGGGATCCCTTCAATGAAATCCATAGAAATATCTGTCCAAATCCATGTAGGTATGGGCAAGGATTCGAACAATCCTGGAAGGAGTGTTGTTTCACCCTTATTGCGTTGGCAGGTATCACATTCAGCCACCATATGTTGAATTGTCCTTTTCATGCTCTGCCAAAAGAAGTTACGCCGTGCCCGTTCATACGTTTTGAGGAACCTAGAGTGCCCTGCCAATGGAGAAGCATGGAGTTCATAGAAGACAGCCTGTTGAAGATCTGTGCTCTGGGGAAGCACCAGACGACCCTTGTATCTCAGAGAAGCACCATCCCAAGAGTAATGTGGCACAATAGAAGGGTTGTGGGTCAAGCATTGGATGATTTGAGATAAGGAAGATTCATTGACATAACCCTGTTGAACAGATTGCAACCAATTTGGAACATGCATAGAAATAGTTGAAAGAGAACCTTGGGCATCAAATGTGCGAGAAAGAGCATCTGCCATAATATTGTCTTTACCCTTATTGTAAGTTATCTCATAGTCATAACCCATGAGTTTTCTAATCCATTTCTATTGTACTGGGGAGGAGACACGCTGTTCCAAGAAATATTTTAGACTCTGGTGATCAGTCTTGATGCATAAATGATTCCCTAATAGGTATGGTCGCCACTTTTGTACTGCATGCAAAATAGCCATCATTTCCTTCGCATATGTAGAGGCAACTAAATTCTTACCTAAAATGGATTTGCTGGTGAACGCAATGGGGTGTTCATTTTGAAGAAGAACAACACCAAGTCCATTGCCGCAAGCATCACTCTCAATAGTGAAGGGCTTGGAAAAATCGGGCATAGCTAGAATAGGTGTAGTACACATAGCTTGTTTTAGTTTGTCAAATGCACACTAAGCAACATGTGTCCATGTAATCTTCCCATAATCCTTGACTAACTTGCGGTAGTATCCAGTCAACCCCAAAAAACCACGAAGGCTCTTGAGTGTCTGAGGATGCAAGCAATTGTTCATGGCATCGATTTTGGCAAGATCCATGTGAACCCCTTGTGCTGAGATAATGTGCTTGAGATACTCAACTTCCTTTTGTCCAAAAACACATTTAGACTACTTGGCATGGAGATGATGGTCAGAGAAAAGTTGCATGACAAGATCCAGATGCTGGAGATGTTCATCCCATGTTTTACTATAGATGAGGATATCATCAAAGAATACCAAAATGAATTTCCGCAAGTAGGGACAAAATATTTTATTCGTTAAGGCTTGGAATGTGGAAGGAGCATTAATGAGGCCAAAGGGCATGACCAAAAACTCATAATGGCCATCATGTGTGCGGAAAGTTGTTTTAGGGATATCATCCTCATGAACCCGAATTTGATGATACCCAGAACGAAGATCCAACTTGGAGAAAAATTGAGCCCCATGAAGCTCATCAAGAAGCTCATCAACAACAAAAATTGGAAACTTATCCTTGATGGTGAGGTGATTAAGTGCTCAAAAGTCAATGCAGAGGCGCCATGACCCATCTTTTTTGCAGACAAGAAGAACTAGAGAAGAAAATGAACTAGTGCTTGGGCGAATAATACCTTGCTTCAATAAGTCCCGAACGAGCATTTCAATCTCCATTTTTTGGTGAAATGGGTAGCGATAGGGCCTGATGTTGGGAGGAATGCTGCCAGGAAGGAGCTAAATACGATGGTCTTCCGACCTTGAAGGTGGAAATCCCACTGGTTCAACAAAGACACCTGTATATCAATCCAGAATTTGTTGTAGATCCAAAGGAGTAGTGGAGACCGCTGATGGTTGCATCTAAATGGAATGGATCTAAGCGATGACACCATGTGAATTCTTCTTGAGGAGTTTTTCCATGCGATGTGAAATGATGATGCTGAGAGACCCTGGTTGTAATCCTGTCAATGTGTGTTTTTGTCCATTGAGGGAAAACTGCATCCAAAGTTCAGTGAAATCACATAAGATAGGGCCAAGTGTGCGTAGCCATTGAGCACCCAAAACCACATCACATCCTCCTAAGGTCAAGGCAAACATGTCAGAGCGCAAGGTATAATATCCCATAGAGATACACACATTTCAACACTTCCCTTTGCAAGGTAAGGTGCCCCCATTGGTAACCATGACTTCAAAGTTGGAGCAAGGATGGATAAAACAATCACCTTGTTTGGCGATCCGAGGGTCAATGAAATTATGAGTGCTACCAGAATCAATGAGTATTGTAAGAGGAAGCTTCTTGAAGTAACCCCTGACCCACATTGTTTGGGGGGTGGTGATTCCAGCTAAAGCATGGAGAGATATCTCTGGCTGGTCATCCTGAGACTAAGGGTCAATAGGTGGTTCCTGAATGTCGACCTGAGCATCCATTGTTTTTGGATCTTCGTCACCAATTTCAGAGGTAGGCGGAGAATCCACATCCAAGAGATAGAGCTTTTGATGAACACATCTATGTCCCCGAGTGAATTTCTCATCACAATTATAGAAAAGCCCCTTTTCTCTGCATGCGTGCATCTCTGTTTCAGAAAAAATGCTTGATAGGAGTTGGTCGAGGAGCCTGCAGTATGGGTGGTCATTGAGAACCCATATTTTGGAAGGGAACAAAAGTGGGCTTGGAGCGCTATTGGGATGCAATCTTGTCTTCTGCCAACTTAGCCAACCCTAGGGCTTCTATCATTGTGTTGGGACAGAACATTTTGACCTCAGAGCAGATGGAATCCTTTAGACCACTGATAAAACAACTCCAGTAAAAGTCATCAGAAAATCCTTTAGTGTCGTTGGCTAGTTTCTCAAATTCAGTTTGATACTCTCTCATAGTGCCAATTTGGCGAAGTTTAGTGAGGGCTCCTGTGAAGTCATCAAAAGCACTAGGACCAAATCATTGCAAAAGGAGCTAGAAAAAGTCTGGCCATTTTGGCTCTTCATGAGCCTTGATGTACCAATGGTACCATTGAAGAGCTTTCTATTCCAAATGAAAGGATACAAGTGGAACTTTGTTGACATCAAAAGTATTATGCAGACTGAAATACTGTTCTGCACGATAGATCCATCCAGTTGGATCGATACCATTGAAGCGAGAAAAATCAAGCTTTGGACCATGGAAATTGTTGGAAGAAGAGAACCCATTGTCTGATGAAGACTCGGACTGTTGTTTGTTGTTCATAGCTAAATGTTCAAGATGGAGGCTGAGAAATTTTTCGTCTAGATCCCGGAGTTTGGCTTGGATGGCTGCAAGTGCTTCTTCCATGGTTTTTGCTCCTGCGCGGGTGACAACCATAACCAGGAGTTACGGCTCGAAAGGGATCTAAAACAGATAGATCTGCAATGGCTTGGAAGTGAGCGAAAATAGAGGGATCTAAAACAGCGCCAAATGGATTGAAGGCTGGATTTGGAATGACTTTCAGAATGGATCTGAAACGGCGCAGTAGTGATCGACAACAGTTCAACTAAAAATAGATATGGAACCTAGGTATGTGGGGCTTCCTAACAGTTCAGGGGTTTCATTCGGCCACCAATGCGGTCTGACGGCTTGCGTATTGGGGCAGTACCCCTCACTCCACAGCTCAGGTAAAACTGATAACCGCTTTGCCACAAACGAGAACTCTTGGTTTACCTCATGGGTGGGAACTAGTCAATCAGGTAGGGGTCGTTGCCCTTTTTGCTGGAAAGTCCTCTCAATGGGCCAGCTACTTCAGGGTTCCTGTGGTACTCCTCACAATGATTTTTAGGGATTATTCCCAAGTACTTCCCACAGTTAAGCAGATAGGGATTATTCCCAAATCTGAACCTGCAATAGATGCAAAAAAAAAAAATTCTAGAAATTTCACCCAGCGAGCCCAAGAAAGTGCTCTGATACCAGATGTGAAGCACCTGCAACAATTAATTAATAAGAATATGCAAAATAGCAGAAATGACAGAACTCAGAATCACTTTTATATTAATCATAGGCCACTTCGAGGCGGCAACCTCCTTTGAGCAATCTCAATACAAATAAATTTATGGTGCCTTCATAGGTCTCAACACACACTTATATACTAAGTCTAGGCTCCAATACTATGGGTCAAAACCATGGGCCACTACAAACTATGGATCAACAATACTACGAGGGACTTACAAAGCATATGCGCCAACAACAATAACACAAATTATTGATCAACAAATACTACGGGACGACTTACAAAGCATATGCGTCCAACAACAATATACTAACAAAGTAAAGACATGGGTTCCTAATAGTTTCCCAGTCGTCGAGACATACTTCTTGCTCCAAAAGCTAGCGCATTGCTCATTTGTATGAGTGAGCGAGCGCCACCAAATGTTTGCCCCATAAATGATGCTAATCTTTTTCAAATCATGTAGTCCTAAACCCCCCTCAGACTTAGATTTACAAAGAGTCCCAATCGACCAAGGGCCATTTTCGATAATCCACCCTGCCACCCCACAAAAAGGAGAATTGGATACTCCGAATTTCCTTCATCACCGATTTAGGGGCATCCAAAATAGAGAACAGATATAAAGGCATTTCTTGCAGAACAAATTTCACTACAACAACACTGCCAAGGAAGTTCAAAGCTCTCAAAGTCTAGCTTGAGATTTTATCCCTCATTTTACTTAAGAGTTCTTCCTAGGAAACCTTCATCAAAACAACATTAGATAAAGGAGCACCAAGGTATTTGGTTGGAAGGGAGCTCTTCTTGAATCTTAGAATCCTTAGAATATTCCGTTGACTTATAGGAGGGGCATTAATGAAGAGAACCAAAGAATTTTCCATGTTGATAATAAGCCCAGATGCTCTGAGGAAAGTATTTAAAGCTCTCTTGATTTGTCTTGCTTCATGAATAGAGGATTGCCCACGGGGGATTCACTCAATAAACCGCTATCATAGCATTTTCGTTCGTGGCATATGAAACAATACCCCTAATTTCACTAAATATTGGAAAATACCTTCCAAAATCGTTTTTTTAACCCCCTCGCAATATGCCTTCCCAATTTAAAAAAACCCCTATTTTCACTAGATATTGTATGTATCAATTTTTTCATTAATATTTTTTATACCCCTTTATATTTCTACCTAATATATTGATATGATACCCCTCTTATGACCCCACATGCATTCTACAATGCACCTTGCTTCTTTTGATGTATATGTGGATGCACATTACTTCACCCACAATGTAATTACTCAACCACATATCATTATGATTTGGAACATCTAATGGTTTAATGAAGAGATAGGAGATCACTTCTTGTATGTCACTAGAGCCAATGCACATAGTAAAACATTTAGATTGCATGTTGCAGCTCACCAATCGCTGACTAAGCCTATTGTGGGCTAGGTATCCAAGCCCCCAGGGCCTGTAACAAGCTCTAGGAGGCTGACTAAGCCTCCCAAGGTCTGTAATAGGCACAAGAAGCTAACTATTCAAGCCCCCAAGACCTATCGAGTGCCTATAACAGGCCTTGGAGGCTTAGAGCCTCCTAAGGATATTGGTAACAACTGGCTGAGTGCCATTGATAACAATTGGCTGTCAATGACCATTGTCTCTCGACTATGATTGACTGGAAACCCACTTCAACACGAACCCTTTGCCTCAATCATGCCTCATGACGCGATTTCCCTACGTACTGGTAAGCCCGAGCCTTGCCTCAACCCAATTTCTCATCCGGCCGTGATCCCGCCATGTCCATTTGGTGGATATTTGTCAGCCCGCCCATATGAAAAAGACCCCAAAGTATTTTTGTATTGTTACATTAAATAAATAAGCCATTTGCCCCTTAATATATAAGCAATATAATTTTTAGGTTTTCATGAATATTTAATACCATAATATGAATGAACGTGGTTTATATTGCCTTCTAGTGAAGCCCTCGTGGGAGTGCCCCATGAGAAAAGTGTCATCTACAAACTGCTGGTGAGTTAGAGCTTTCTCATAGAGTGGAAAACAAAGACCTTTGAGGTTCCCTTGTTCTACAAAATGGGAGATGAGCCTTCCCAATACTTCAGTCATAATAACAAAGAGAAAAGGAGAGAGAGGATATCCCTACAAGATACCCCTTGAAGGTTTGAATATAGCAGAAGGATGACCATTAATAAGGATAGAGAAAAAGGTTGAGGATGCCAGATTAGCAATCCATTGAACCCATGCATCACTAAACCCAAAGGAGATCATAATCTCTTTCATATAGGTCTATTTTAGCTTGTCATAAGCTTTAGATAAATTCAACTTCAACATCATATCATATCTTCTAGTGAATGTCAAGGAGTGAAGAACCTCCTAGGCTAGAATGATGCCATCGAGGATTTATCTTCCTTCTACAAATCTGGATTGTTTCAAAGATATCAAGGAAGGGAGGAGAGGTTTAAGACGATTGGCTAGGACTTTCTTGATAATTTTATAAATGGTGTTGCATAAGGCAATCGGGTGAAACAAATCTAGTCTCTCTACCATCAAGGCTTTGGGCTTCAAGGTGAGAAAGGTAGAATTCATAGCTAGGAGAACCTCCCTTATTTTCCTCGTTTCTTCCACTACCTACAAAACCTCATTTTTAATTAGGTCCCAAAAATAGTGGAAGAAGTATGTTGTTAAACCATCTACCCATGGAGACTTTCCATCCTCCATTTGGTTTATGGAAGCCTCCACTTCCTGGAACTCAATAGGACAAGTAAGCATCTCATTCTACTCATCAGTAATAATCCTGGGTATGATATTTTTTATTTCCCTGCATGCCCCAATCCAATCCATCGTAGGTCCAGTAACAACTGTCTTGAAATGGTGGACCAGTTCATGTTCCATAACTTCATCGGATTCCACTATATGACCATTAGAGTTTCGAAGGTTGTTGATCTAGTTTTGATTCCTATGTTGAATAGTTACTTTGTGGAAGAACTTCATATTCTTATCCCCATCTTTCAGCCACTAGTTCCGAGATTTCTGTTACCAAAGTAGTTATTCTTGCGTCTGCCACTGATGGATTTGATCTGAAAGGAGTTTTTCCTCCAATGCCAGTTCAATAGTCATCCCCCTCTACATAATGTTTTCCTGAATTTGTTCCGTCTGAGCTTCAAGCTTAGCTTTTTCCAAAAGTATGTTTCCAAAGACTTCTTTATTCCATATCTTGATTTTCTGCTTGAGCAATTTGAGTTTCTGTTGAAACTAGTACATCCTGGTACCATTAGCGAAAATGATAGCATGCCACCAGTTCTCCACTTGGGCTAGAAAGTCTTGGTGGGTTAGCTAGAGTTTCTCAAACCTGAAAGGCTGTGTCATTTTAGTACCAATATTACTCCACATAAGGGTAATAGTCCAGTGGTCAGAACCAACTGAAGCAATAGAGTGGGAAGTCAGAGTACCTCCTAGAAGCATGATACTCTCAGAGATGAGAAATCTATCAATCCTGGCAACCACCAGATGAGTCCCTCCTCTTTTGTTATTCTAGGTATAAACATTGCTCCCCATATCAACATCAATCAAGTTACTTAACTCAATAAATTCATCAAACAAGGTATTTTTAGGGGTAACGATTCTTCTCCCTCCTTTTTTCTCAGATAGAGATCTGATCATATTAAAGTCCCCTCCTGAGATCCAATGAGCCCCTTCAAACATCCTCCTTAGGTTAATCAAACTAGTGATAAATTTTTTCATTTGTCAGGGTAGCTACTAGGCCCATACACATTTGTAACAATACCTCTCGCATTATTTCCCAGAACATGAAATTCCACAGAGAGACTAAAGGTTGTAGTGAGGAAGTTGGAAAGGGAAACCCTCCTAGAGTCCCAAATAATGGCCACTCCTCCAGTATGACCAGCAGCATCATGTGCCATACTCTTACACTATTTCCAAAGGCTTCTAGCATTGGTTTCAAGTTAAAATCCATAACACTTCATTTCCTGTAGAAAGACTACAGTAGGATTTTCCTTCATGATCTTGTTTTTCAAGGTTTTATTTTTTTGAGGACTGTTGGTCCCTCTAATATTCCAAGATAAAATTTTCATCAAGCACTATATCTTGCAGCAAGGAGAGCTTCCTGTATGGTAGGGTATTGACCCGATTCTACCAATCTAGCCCCGATTTCCCCAATTTGTTCTCTATTCGACCTCCTTCCTCTATTCGACCCTCCTTCTTTAAAATTTCTTTTATTCTCCTTTAGTTTTAAGGGTCTGATCCCCAAGCTAGGAGTAGGTTTCATTTTGAGGATTGATTCCTTCAAGAGTTGTAGTTGGTTATCAGAGATGGAGTGAACCTCCTTGTTCTTGCAGACCTCTTCTATGCTTCCAAGATCTAGTTCACCCAGTTCCATTTCATCAAGTTCCTCATCCAAACGGCTACTTCAGGAGGGTTTTTTTTAGACATGTTGTTCATATTAATAATCCTTGTTACCATAGCTATAGTTCCAGCTTCTTGATGTAGTGTTACAAGAGCCTCCATTCGTGTTAGGGTTCCTAACAGGTTAGGGTCTAAGGATGCAAAACTATTTAGATTAATTTCCTTGCTGAACGCATGGACATTATGTTTCCTTCCCATTTGTTTCCTATTAGGTACTTTAATAAACCCTTAAGAATCACAGTTCTCCTGAGATTTGTCACTGGAGAGCTTAGCTGGGAAGTTCAGATGACAATCACGAGCTAGATGGCCATGTCAAAAAGGGATATGCTCGTAATCCAGGGTTTGAAACCATTCCGAATCTTCCCAAGTCAAGGTAATCCCCTCCGGGAGGGTTTTGGAAATATTCATATATACAGAAAGATGAGCATAAGATACATACCTTCCTTGCTGAGTTAGGTCTGAGATCTTCACAAAATGTTTCAAAGCACCACCAATGGCCTTCAGAATTTCAGGATCCCAGTATTCAGTAGGTAACGAGTATAATCTAATCCAAACCAAAGCTATTTATAGGTCCTCCTTGTCAGGATTGAAATGATCCTTCCACATTCTTAGGTATAACCCAACTTAGTAATAGAAATATGGTCCTCCCTCAAAGATCTGAATCCTTGTCTTTGACATTTAAGAATACCACTGTAAAGAAACCTTTAGATCCCAGTGAAAGGTCGAAGTGACATTTTGGCTTCCATGTGGAGTTTATCCACCAGGTGAGAGCTTTCTCTGAAGGCCAGACACCAATAAATTTACCAGTCAAGGCATGGTCCATCATGTGTTTTATGTGCTCCTTGACCCATGTTGGGTTAACCAGAATAGTTGGAGACTGAGAGATTTGGGGATACAAGACCCCTGCTCCATAGTTCCTTGCACATATATAGTGTTAGACATCAATGGAGTGTATCCCTCTCCTCTGATTCCCTCCGCCTGAACCTTCACTAGAAAAACAACCTGTTGTTGCGTGCTTTCTTTGAGTGGAGGAGGGCAAGGGCGCCTCCAGATCTTTAATTTGCAACAGTTACAACTTTGTACTCCTTGGAGCACATTCATCCAATCACTACTTTATGCTAGCATTAACTATATTAACTTTATTAAGATAGTTATAATGGTTAATATTAATAATAAAAACATTAATGTTATTATTAATTTTATTAATGAAATTATTAAATAATAATTTTATTAAATCAAACTATTATTGATATTATTAAAAAAATGAAAATTTTAAAAAAGCTTTTATTTTATGTTGGTTAATAAAGCAATCTACAAACTTATTTTGAATTGAAGAAATATAAAATTAATATTTATAATTCAAATAAACTTATTACTTATTTTGAATTGAAGAAATATAAAATTTATATTTATAATTCAAATAAATGTCAAATTGTTTATTAGTAAGTATTTTATAAACACCATAAACTACTTAAACACTCGTTGTTTTCTTATTACATAAAGATTTTATATAAACAATATTATTAACCAAAATCTTAGAGCTAGGAAGAAAAATATTTTATATAAATGTCAAATTGAGTATTTTATAAACACCATAAACTACGTAAACACTAGTTTTCTTATTACATAAAGATTTTATATAAACAATATTATTAACAAAAATCTTAGAGCTAAGAAGAAAAAGAAAACTTCAAAAATACTAAATGCAAAATCCATAAGCTTTCAAATTAATAAATGACAAATTAATATATCAAGTGACTGTTAAAATTGAAGCCATTGTCACAAGAATGCGCTTAGAAATGTCCAAGTGGGCACTCCACCAACTAATGTTCAAAATTCTGGTGAAGTGATCAATAAACGGTATTCAATAAATGGAACGGTACCCAAAACCTAAACATCTTAACCAAAGCAAAGAATAACATCTTTGGCACAAACAAGTCTAAATATAAGATTTTATATCACAAATCAACAACGGACACAAATTGCGTGAAGGTGTTATTTTGAATAAATTTTATGTAAATGGATTATATCTAATTTTAAAAAATATATAATTATATTTAAAATTCCTTCACATGGTATATAATTATAATTAATTTTTTTTCAAAACATATGAAGATTGAAACATCTATATTGCAACTTTAAGAACACTAATTCATTATTGTAACCGCTGTGGAATTAGTCAAATTAAAATATACACCAATAATATAACATACCACAGTTCAAAGTGGAAAAGAGATATGAAGTTATTCTGGTTCAATATTTATAAAGGATCATATGTACACAGATAATACAATATGCCATTGTTCAAAGTGAAAGAGAAACATGAAAGTTATTGTGGAAGAGAGATATGAAGTTATATGGTTCAATATTTTTAAAGGATGATATGTACACAGATAATACAATATGCCATTATTCAAAATGAAAGAGAGACATGAAAGTTATTGTGGTTTAATATTTATAATTGATGAGATTATTACTTAATATATGATTATTAATAAAAAAGTTAACTGTTATAATAACATTAAGATAAATTTTTTAGCTTGTTAAAAAATAAAATAAACTTGAGTGATCGTTAAAAGCAATGGCATCCTTGGTGTCATATATTTCGAAGCAGGCGAATTGTCATTCATCAAATAATATGATCCCATGCTTTCAAAAAGCATCACTATTATCTCTACAAAAAATTTACTAAACCTATCACTATTGTCAAGAACATAAAGAACTATGAAGGTTGGTCCATAATAAACTGTGATTGTTGTAGTCGGCTCATTACAGTTTTTTTTATTCACATCAACAACTAACTCTGTTTTATTTGTGGCTAAAAGCTATGGCCTATGACTTATTGTTCTTGAAAACTGTCACTACAGATCTTGGGTGTCTTGATGTATTTACAATATATAATTCAAAAAAATAAAAAAAATAAATTGTAAACAGTATATTTATAAATAATGTATATATTAAAATATATGACTTATGGTTGTTGAAAATTAGTTGAAAACTATGACTAGTTATTACGTGTATTCTTGTTTATTAAGTTTATAGATAACAGAAATTCAATGGTGAATTCTTTTAATAGTTGAAGAACAAGCTCTTTCAATTATTTAACACTTCAACAACGACCGAGTAATAATAGTTGAAGTCTTAACTATATTCTTCCTTCCGGTTCCTCTGCTGCAAGGATTGCCAGTATGGTTGTCAACATTCCAACTTTCTTCAAATAGTTGCGTTGTTTGGGTAAATAATTCTATTTTCTGCGGTATGCAATTTCTATAAATAATTCAAAACGAACTGAAATCTTCTAGATTTTGCAAACAGCTTTTAGATCTTGCAAACAACTTTTAGATCTTGCAAACAACAGTTGACTAATATGCAAATTTAGTCTTTGCTTTAATATGCTTGTGGAGATCATCTAGATCCGCGGGCATAGAGATCTTGGCTTATCCAAAGAGTTTGGCAGAATTCACCGTCGTTTGAATCTCTCTGAACAAATCACTAAAGAAAGCAAAAAATCATGAGCCAACTGGCATAAGTACAATTATGGGGCCAGTGACATATCATTGAAATGTAATAACTATATTCAAAATATGATTTAAAGATTAAGTTGGCAGTTCCAACTTCCTCATAAGTTAAGTGACATATATAAGTAAGTTAAGTTCGTAGTTCCTCATAAGTAAAGTGACATACAAAGGGTTGAGGGCAGGAGCCGGTGGGTTTTAATGGTTGTCCGAACGGAAGCTCAGTTTTGATTTCTGGAGAGGTAATGGGATAAACTTAATTTTTCCATTGAATTCATTTTATTTAATTTGTTAATAAAGTTATTATTTGATAATGTATGGCTTCATAATAATTTAATATCTTTTAATTAAAATATTTAAATTAGTTTAGAAACAAAATTTTATGTCAAAATTATTATTTATCAAATGTTTTTAGTCAAAAGAAATTTTCATCTTTGAAGAGAAATTCCACCTAAAAATAAGTAAATTTATCCATTTATTAACTAACTTTTTAAACATTACTATGTAATGCAAACCAAAATATGGTTGTTGATAATATGTTCACATAGGTATTGACTTATTCCCATGATACCTCGATAGATTACCCGATAAAAATAAATTAGGGGTCTTTTTATCATATCATAAATCATAGGATCTTCTTGCACTCTATGCATCACTTTCATTTAGATCTAGTTATCTTCATTTTCCACCTCTTTACTAGTCAAAACCTAGGTTGTAGGGTCACAAGTCATAAATATCACCCATATCCCAAATATTCTCATTCCTATGTGTGGCTTGCTATTCTTGTTTACAAATTGATGCTCATAGGGCCTTCTCCATCATCTATCTAATGCATAGATTGGCATCATGGGGTGAATCTCTTTAGTGCTCATACACAACTTGAATGTTCCTTGAATTTGAGTAAGAATAAAAAAGATATTTCTAAGCATCGCTAAGAGAAACTGAAAGGAAGAATATAGTTAAGCATTCAACCATTATTTGAATATATCTCTAATATATCTCTACGCATTGCCATATTTCTAAGCATTGCTAGATATTTCCAAGCATAGCTGGCATTGTTAGTTCTAAGCATATTTTGCTGGGACATACACTATAAAGCATCACAATTTGTTCATAGGCACTACAGGCATTTCGACCCTCATATATGTGTTCACCATTATAGGAGCATCATACATGGATTTCACTACATCCATTTATCTGTAACATTTTTATACACCTTGGAGGGTATCTATGGTGGATATGGAGGTTCCATTATCTGTAAAACAACTCATGTTGCTCTACAAGCCCTTGGAATCCTTTGTGGCCCTATACAGTCATCACTTTATGGAGTATGACCCACTTTTGCGAACTTTAGAGAGATATAACAAAATCTACGTGATGTTTTAGAGGGTCCACCATATCTTATTTGAAAAATATTTCCATCAACTCAAATGGGAATTTCATGGAATTTCATTTGATTTCTTGGTTTGTGAGATATGCTTGCTTGAAGTAGCACATGTCTATACACAGTGCCACTACACACACAACAACTTTAGATAGATATTGTGGACTCCACATAATGTTTTATAGGATCTACAATAGCTCATTATAAATTTCTTTCCATTAGCTAAAATGGGTGTTTTTTGGTTTTTCATTTGGCATTTTGGTATGAGAGATATCATCAAATGAAGCTCTGCATGCAGTTGACAAGTGTGACCTCACCTATTTGCAGATTCAGTGGGAATTTTCTTACTCCACAAGACACCGCAAAACAATTTCCATACACCAATGGAAATATATCTCTGATATCTCAAATGGGTCTTTGATGGAATTCAATTTCATATCCTGCAACATAAGTTGTGAAGAAATTTACAACAAGACATCAACTACACCAAAAGTCACACAATGTTTAATGAGTTTTAATTTTTAGTATTTTTTAAAACCTATTGTAATATTTACCCATTGTAATAATGGGTGAAATGATTAGGACCAGCATTTTCTAAGGGGTGATGAATGATGTGAATCTTGGGGGTTCATAGTTTAAGTTTGGATGTGAAAGTAATAAAGTCATAATTTTATTAAATTTAAAAGGGGAGCATAATGGACATGTAATTAATGTAGTTAGTTCTTCAAAGTTGGCATTGTCAACAAGACACTTTAAAAAAAAGGTAGTATGGGGAGAGTTAGAATCAGGAAGGGTAGTTCCCAAAACTAGCCTCATTGCATGTAATGGTTCATCTTAATGGAATCCTCCTCTAACGCTCTCTTTTCTTTTCACAATGTATTTCATTTATTTGTTTCTTCTTTATGTTCCTTATATGAATTCCATAATAGATCTATATTTTTTCTCTCCTTTCTTGGCTTCAAGCCTTCTGTATATCATCCCTCAAGATCTAAATCATAATGGTTATAAATTATCTACATATATGATAATCTATCTACAGGCCATGGGAATTAAGTTTTTGGCTCAAACTAGTACCTCAATGGATTGTAGTCGAAGATGGAAATTGGCTAAAGAATTGGAACTTCAAAGAACTCAGAAACATGATGGATCATCTACATAGTTGGTCTTCAAAGATTGGGAATTCACCTTATAAATAATGAGGATTATATCATTTGGTCTTGAAAATATTCACTATTTGAGGTTACAATCTGGTTCTCCTTTTCGTGTTTTCTATTCTACGGGTGGAGGAGACTGTCTATCCTTGAGTGAATAAAGTTTTTGCAAAATTTTGTAATTCCTTTATAATTTGCTAATAAAAATAATTTTTTCCGTGCAATAACATATTTGGTCTCATTTATATTGATATTTTGTTTTCTTTACATTCTAGGCTTCATTTTTTTTTTATCATATCCATTATATAAGCATGGATGGGCTAAAACCATTGGATCTATAAGGGAATTAGCACTAGAGTTCATCTAGTATTTATTTAATATCTTATAGCTCAATTAAAATGGAATATGAACGTAATACTACCGTTTGACAATAACAAAGCCATATCCTTAACGCCTTGGGTTGGGTGAGATTGGATGAATACATTGACAAAAGAATCTAAGTCGAGGCATTGTAAAATACCATTCAACATTATATGATGTCATTGAATAATGATATGTTTTATTTCGAATTTGTTTAAAGGTATTTAACACCTTGTTTCTCTATAACCCATTAGAATAATATTATGACAATAATATAAGTATGATGCAACTCTAATGTATGAAAAACTAATTAAAGTTTTAAAGTCCTCAATTCATTACATTATGCATATAAATTTCGTTATGTAGTACTCTATTAGTATACCAAGAAGAAAAATTAGGAGAATTTGATATTGTCTTTGCGTTGTAATCATAAGTTCCTCCCTTTTAGAGGCTTCTGATTCGTCTTTTTATTTCATTATCAATCTATTAGGTTATTCTTCTTTACCTCATTTTATGTTATTTTTAAATTTTGGTGCATAGAAATTGGTATCAGAGAAAATGTAGGTATAATTTTATTTTGGAGAAGTTTTAGATAGAAACGTTTAGGGAATCTCAAGGTCCATTTCAAAGTACTTTTGTTAAAATGTTAAGGTTCTAGTGTGTTATAATCGTAGAAATACATCCTATCGATGTTGGAGTTTTCTAATTGTCCAAAAACTAGTCTCAAAAGAGTCTTCTTGGTAAAATAGTTAGATATGAACCTTGAAAGATTCGGATTGAGTGAACCATCTATTACATCAGAAATAAAATATAATTGATGTTTTGGTAAAACTTACACAAATAGATCAAAAAAATAGACACATTGTAGTTCATACAATATCTCTCTCCTGAATGGGACAAAAAAACATTTTTTAAGAAGGTTAACATACTTTGTCTTCGACAGAAAAATATAAAGATCGATTCAAACAACACTAACAATAAAAAAATATGATTTATGAGGGAATGGCAGCTTTGCTATTTTATTATTACTTGGCAAAAAACTTACAATGCTTTCTTCTATCACTCTTGTTTTACATTATGTGAGGGTTACTCCCCTTTTACACAAAATAAATGGGGGTTCTAGAAGGAACACAAATACACTATAAGGGTCTATAAATTTTTTCCTTGGGGGTTCCACCCTCGCACTCTTGGAAGAGGGGCCTAGCAGGACCCCCTACAAGCCTAGTGCATACGATTAACATGCAACCTAGTTGAGAGATTTACTAGAAGAACTTGAAGACCTAGGTATTGGATTCATATGCTAACATTTTCCTACTTGAAGTTAATATATAGGGATTTCTTTTCCAATGCTTTCCACCCACATGTCATCTCCCAATGCTTCATTCATCACATTTTTATCAAGCCAA
Organism: Larix kaempferi; assembly: GCA_027924585.1. NCBI lineage: Eukaryota > Viridiplantae > Streptophyta > Pinopsida > Pinales > Pinaceae > Larix > Larix kaempferi. The sequence continues at coordinate 8,083,392 of BSBM01000848.1, forward strand.
CATAATTTTTGGAGCATTTAAACTTCTGTCACTTGACCCTATTCATAATTATATCTGCATTATTCCCATCAATATTAATTTTCTCCAATAGGATCCTACCTTTTTCAAAAGATTTCTTTATGAAATGGCACTGGATATCAATATGCTTCATGAGATCATGAAAATATGTATTCTTCACTAAGAGACTGGCACTTTTACTATCATAGTGCAAACTATTCTTCCCCTATATGACATTGAATTCATCGATTAGCTTCTCTATCCATATTGTCGTGAGGAACCTCCAGCAATTAAATGATGAAAATGCACAATATATCATAAATAACATAACACAAAAAATATTTATTGATTGTAGGCCACTTTGAAGGAGAAAACTCCTTTGAGCAAGCTCAATACAAATAACTCATGAATGCCTTCACTAGCATCAACATGTATTTATATACTAAGTCTAATCTAAAAAACTATTACTCCTCGTGAATTTGGGATAATACAATATAATCACGGGATGACTTACAAATAATATGTATCCAACAACAATATACTAACAATGTGGGATAATACAATATACTCATGGGACGACTTACAAAGCATATGCGTCCAACAACAATATACTAACAAAGTAAAGAGAAGGGTTGACACGAGTTCCTAACATTCCCTCCCCCTTAGAAAAATATTTTTCCTCAAAGCTTTAGATGTGGAAATTGTTGCTGAATCTGAAGGAGTGGTTCCCATGTAGCATCCTTTGGTTGCATTCCGTGCCACTGAATTAATACCTTTGTGATAGATGGAAAGTGAAGTTAACAAGTGCGCCTATTGAGGATGTCCTCTGGCTCCAAAAGGATTGATCCTTCATTATCCAGTTATGGTAAAATAGTTTGTCCTCTGATGTTGGTGCTAAGAACTTTCTTTAGACAAGAGACATGGAATACTAGATGAATGCAAGAAGAAGGAGGAAGTTCCAATTTATAAGCAACAGACCCAATCTTCTGAAGAACCTTATATGGCCCATAGAAATTTGGAGTGATCTTATGATGCCCTTTGAGTTTCAAGGAGGATTGCTTGTAAGGTTGTAGACAAAGAAAAAGCATATCACCTGCTTGAAAAGTGCACGTAGAAAGGTGTTGATCAACTTATTCTTTCATTCGATTTATTTCCATGTGAAGATTGTCCTGAAAAATGCAAAGAATCTTATCGCAGTTTTGAAGAACCGTGTCAACTTCCTGAACTGGTGAACTATTGGGGTGTATGGAAGAAGCACTGGTAGTGACTGATCATAGACTGCGTCATATGGATTCATTTTAGATGCAGTGTGGTAGGAGGTATTGTACCACCATTTAGTGAGAGGGATCTGCATTGCCCATGGATGTAGTTGTTCGGAGGTGAAGCAATGAAGATAAGTTTCCAAACATTTATTGATAATTTCATCTAGCCATCTGTTTGTTGGTGATACCCTGAACTCATATTTAGTTTGGTGCCAATGTGGAAAAATAATTCTATCCAAAAATGACTGGTGAAAGTTGCATCACGATCTGAGACAATGGAAGAAGGGATTGCATGAAGATGGAAGATCTGGTCCAGGAAAATTTGTGCAACTGAGGAGGCGGTATAGGGATGGTTGAGGGAAAAAAAATGACTATATTTGGAGAGACGATCAACCACAACCAAAGTCATTGTTTTCCCTCCATATTTAGGGAGACCTTCAATGAAATCCATAGAAATATATGTCCAAATTCATATAGTGATGGGAAAACAGTCCGACCAATCCCGAAAGGAGTGTCGTTTCACCCTTGTTGCACTAGAAGTTATCACATTCAGCCACCATTTTTTGAACTATCTATTTCATTCCCTTCCAAAATAAGTTCCATTGTGCTCACTCATACATTTTGAGGAACCCAGAGTGCCCTGCCAATGGAGAAGCATGGAGTTCATAGAAAACATTCTGTTGAAGATATGTTCTCTGGGGAAGCACCAGACGACCCTTGTATCTCAGCGAAGTACCATCCCAAGTGGAATGTGGTACAACAGAAGGGTTGTTGGCCAACCGTTGGATGATTTGATATAATGAGGAGCTATTGACATAGCCATGTTAAACAGATTGCAACCAATTTGGAACAGGAATAGAAATAGTTGAAAGAGAAACTTGGTCATCAAATGTGCGAGAAAGAGCATCCGCCACAAGATCGTCCTTACCCTTCTTGTAAGTGATATCATAGTGATAACCCACATTAGAGGAAATTTGGGTAAAAAATAGGCCTCCCAAGGAAAATAATAAGAAAATAATAAAACAATAGTAGAGAGAGAGAGTAAAAAAACTACTTTTTTGGATCATATTTTCAACTTATCTCCTTGTAGGTTTACTCAAATTCCAAGCAGGAGGACTCGTTGGATGTATAATTAAATTATTCATCCAACGCATACCCATCTTGCATACTTTTAACATTATCCACACCATGAAAAATTGAAAATACATTAAAAACATGTTTCCAGCGAGAGAAAACATGTTTTTTAATGTATTTTCAATTTTTCATGGTGTGAATAATGTTAAAAATATGCAACATGGGTACTCGTTGGATGTATAATTTAATTATGCATCCAACGAGTCCTCCCACTTGAAATTTGAGTAAACCTACAAGGAGATAAGTTGAAAATACGATTCAAAAAAGTAGTTTTTATTTTTTTCCTCCATTTTTTTTATGTGCTACCTTTTTTAATTTTAAAGGATTTTGATTGGCTAGTACATGATGACATGGAATTTGTATTATTTTTGAAAGGCCCATTTTAAATTGAAATTTCGTCTAATGTGAGTTTTTTAACCCATTTCTATTGTGCTGGGGAGGAGACCCATTGTTCCAGGAAATATTTCAGACTCTGGTGATCAGTCTTGATGCAAAAATGATTCCCTAATAGGTATGGCCACCACTTCTCTACTACATGCAAAATAGCCATCATTTCCTTATCATATATAGAGGCATCTAAATTCTTACCGGAAAGGGATTTGTTGGTGAATGCAATGGGATGTTCATCTTGAAGGAGAACACCACCAAGTCTATTGTCATAAGTATCACTCTCAATAGTGAAGGGCTTAGAAAAATCCAGCACAGCTAGAACAGGGATGGTATACATAGATTGTTTCATTTTTTCAAATGCACAGTTAGTAGCATGTGTCCATGTATACGCATCATTTTTCAATATAGCGGTTAATGGATCTTCAATCTTCCCATAATCCTTGACAAACTTGCAGTAGTAGCCAGTCAATCCCAAAGTGATCCCAAGAAACCAAGAAGGCCCTTGAGTGACCGAGGATGCGGCCAATTTTTCATGGCATCTATTTCGGCAGGATCCACGCGAACCCCTTGTGCTGAAATAATATGGCCGAGATACTCTAAATCCTCCTATCCAAAAACACATTTAGACTATTTGGCATGGATATGATGATAAGAGAAAAGTTGTAGTACAAGATCCAAATGATGGGATGCTCAACCCATGTTTTACTATAGATGATGATATCATGAAAGAAGACCAGAATGAATTTCCGCAAGTAGGGCCAGAATATTTTATTTATCAATGCCTAGAATGTGGAAGGAGCATTAGTGAAGCCAAAGGGAATGACCAAAAACTCATAGTGGCCATCATGTGTGTGGAAAGGTATTTTAGGTATATCATTCTCATCAACCCGAATTTGATGATACCCAGAACGAAGATCTAACTTGGAGAAAAAATGAGTACAATGAAGCTCATCAAGAAGCTCATCAAAAACAGGAATTGGAAACTTATCCTTGATTGTGAGGTGATTAAGTGCTCGGAATTCAATGCAGAGGTGTCATGACCCATCTTTTCTTGGATAAGAAGAATTGGTAAAGAAAAGGAACTCGTACTAGGGCGAATAGTACCTTGCTTGAGTAAGTCCCGAACGAGCATCTTAATCTCTGTTTTTTGGTGAAATGGGTAGAAATAGGGGCTGATGTTTGGAGGAATGCTTCCAAGAAGGAGTTGAATATGATGGTCCTCTAGTATCGAAGGTGGAAATCCCATTGGTTCAGCAAAGACACCTGCATATCTATCCAAAATTTGTTGTAGATCTAAAGGAGTAGTGGAGACCGTTGATGGGTGCATCTGAATGGAATGGAGCTGAGCAATGAAACTATGTGAATTTTCCTTAAGGATATTTTCCATGCGATGTGAACTGATGATGCCGAGAGACCTTAGTTGTAAGCCCATAAATGTGTGTTTTTTTCCCATTGACTGAAAATTGCATCCAAAGTTCGGTAAAATCCCTTAAGATGGGGCCAAGTGTGTGAACCATTGAGCACCCAAAACCACATAACATTCTCCTAATGCCAAGGAAAACATGTTGGAGTGCAGGTTATAATCTCCCATATAGATACGCCCATTGCGACACTTCCCCTTGCAAGGTAAGGTGCCCCCATTGGAAATCATGACTTCAAAGTTGGAGCAAGGATGGACAAAACAATCATCCTGCATTGATATCTGAGGGTCAATGAAGTTAGGAGTGCTACCATAATCAATGAGTATTGTAAAAGGGTGCTTCTTGAAGTAACCCCTAACCCGCATTGTTTGTGGGGTGGTGACTCGGGCTAAAGCATCAAGAGATATATCTGGGTGGTCATCCTGAGATATATCTGGAGCTTCTTCACCAATTTCATAGGCATGTAGAGAATACACATCCAAGAGATATAGTTTTTTCTCAACATATCTATGTCCCCGAGTGAATTTCTCATCACAATTATAACAATGTCCTTTTTCTCTACGTGCCCGCATCTCTGCTTCAAAAAAATGCTTGATAGAATTTGGTTGACGAGCCGACATGATGGGAGGTCGTTGGGAAACCATATTTCTGAATGGAACAAAAGTAGATTTGGAGCGTTGTTGGGTTGAAATCTTGTACTCTACCAACTTATACAACCCTAGGGATTCCATCATTGTGTTGGGACATAAAATTTTAACCTCAGATTGGATTGCATCCTTTAGACCACTGATAAAACAACTCCTGTAGAATTCATCAGGAAATCCTTCTGTGTGATTGGCTAGTTTCTCAAATTCTGTCTGATACTCTCTCACAATGCCAATTTGGAAAATTTTAGTGAGTGCTCCTGTGAATTCATCAAATTCAAAATCACTTGGACCAAATCATTGAAAAATGATAAAATCTGTCCATTTTGGCTCTTCATGAGCCTTAATGTACCAACAGTACCATTGAAGGGATCCGCATTCCAAATTAAAGATGCAAGTGGAACTTTGTTGACATCAAAAGTATTATGCAGACTGAAATATTGGTCTTCTTGGTATATCCATCTAGTCAGATCATCACCATTGAAGCGAGGAAAATCAAGCTTCGGCCCACAAAAATTGTTGGAAGAAGAGAACCCAGTGTCTGCAGAAGACTATGGATGTCGTTTATTGTTCATGGCTAAATGTTGAATATGGAGGAAGAGAAATTATTCATCTAGATATTGAAGTTTGGTTTTGAGGGTTGCAAGTTCTTCCTCGATGTTTTTTGCTCTTGCACGGGTGACAACTATAACGAGGAGTTTTTTTTTCGAATGGGTAGAAAAAAAAACAGAAGCTTCTTTATTAAAGGAAAATTTGGATTTGAGAAAAACTCTGATGGGTAATTGGGGTTTGACTAGGTTTTGGACACTTTATAAGGGACAGGGAAGCAAAAAATGGGGATTTTAGAAGTGGGGTGAAATAATGGAAAAATCTGTCAAAGAGGGACAAAGAAGCATAAATAGGAAACGAACATTGTGATAAAATTTGAAGGCAATTGAGTGAAAATCGAAGAAGTTATGGCAAACCCTAAAAATAAATAGATGTGGGATTTCTGGCTTCGGGAAGTTGAATTTGGGATAGGGTCCTCATGAATGAAATATGAAGAATGGGATTGCAGGGGTGTCAGTGAATTTTCAAGCGAAACATAGTTAAAAAAAAAAAAATATGGCGAAGAAACATAATTTTATACTACGGCTCGGAATTGATCTACAATAGCTATAGACAGATGTATTCTGGTATTTATCAACTAGAAATAGATATGGACCCCATGTGTGTTCAAATTCCTAAAAGTTTAGGGGATTCACTTGGCCACTAATTTTGTCTAATGGTTTTGCATTGGGGTAGTACCCCTCACTCCACGGCTCAAGTAAAACTAATAACTACTTTGTTACAAATGACAACTCTTGGTTTACCTCATGGGTGGGAACTAGTCAATTAGGTAAGGGTTGTCTCTGTTTTCACTGGCAGGTCCTCTCAATGGGATAGCTACTTCAGGGTTCCTATGGTACTCCTCACAATGAGTTTTAGGGATATGCCCAAGTACTTCCCACAGTTAAGTGGATAGGAATTATTCCTGGAACCAAACCTGCAATTGAAAGGAACAGATACAAATGCAAAGAAAAAAGAGTATTGCAATAATCACAACGCCTCGAAGTCACTGCGAAAAAAAATGGCAGAAATTCCACCCAACGAGCCCAAGAAAGTGCTTTGATACCAGATGTGATGAACCTCCAGCAATTAAATGATGAAAATGCAGAATATATCAGAAATAACAGAACACATAAGATATTTATTGTTCATAGGCCACTTTGAGGGGGAAACCTCCTCTGAGCAAGCTCAATACAAATAACTCATGGATTCCTTCACTGGACTCAACACGTATTTATATATTAAGTCTAAGATAAACAACTGATATTGCCCATGAATGTGGGATAAGACAATATACTCACGGGACAACTTACAAATCATATGCGTCCAACAACAATATACTAACAATGTGGGATAATACAATAGACTCATGGGACAACTTACAAAGCATATGCTTCCAACAACAATATACTAACAAAGTAAAGAGAAGGGTTGACATGGGTTCCTAACAATTGTATCTTTACTAGTCTTAGTTGTTTCCACATATTGTACTTCATTTGTTGACAAAGCCACTACTAGATTTCATCTCCACAAGCAAGAGATAAATTATATAATGTTCTAAACTTTCATCCATCATTGTCTCCACCAAAATCATAATGTGAAAAACCTTTAATTTGTAAATATGTTTATTTATATCAAATAGAAGTCTCTAAAGTGCCCCTTAAATATCCAAGTATCCACTTCACATCATTCCAATTCTCCTTACCAATATTCATGATGAACTGGATAACAAATCCCACTTCTTGAACAATAAACCAATGCATGTTAATTACTATAGGTTTACATGGACTTGGATTGAAGGCACATGGGCCCAAATCCCTCACTAATTCAGGTTTTCATTTTACATGCAACCACAAACAATACTACCTCATTTTGATGGTAATTTAATAGCGATATGGCAATGAATAGTTTGTTGTCTACCAACAAACCATTGCAAAGCTATATCTAATTGCTTTTCGAAGTCCTACTCAAGAGATCCCCAATATGAATAATTGTAATGAGCCTACTACATATATATCTACTATTTGTTAGAGAGAACTTAACCAAATGTGACCACCTTAGTTCAAGTGATGCAAATTAACCACTCCTAAGAGCTGGAGTTTAGAATGCCACACGGGCAGTTCATAGCATTATCATTCAATATTTCTTTAATACCTCTCGAAGCTTAATGGAGTAGACCTACAATTTGGATGGGTTCGAAACCTTCATCGTCGCTTTGATTTTCAACCAACAATATTGCCAGGCTTCATCATCATCATCATCATATATATATATATATTGGTTAATTTATTCCTGGAGTTAGGAATTTTGTATTCAATTATTATTATTGTAAACATGATAACTTAAAACTTGAATTCCATACAAATCACTCAAATTAATGAGTAGGGGTGAATTGAACGGCATAAGGCACCTTTATAACATTCCATAGGCCTATCAGCTATGACAGGGGCACCATTTTTTTTACAGTCCTATAATCAAATTGAGAAAGAAATATATCTAATAAACCCTTTAGTGTAGATCCGATTAACAGTTCTAGAGTGCAGTCCATGATTAATGTGTTGGAATCTTGTTAATATTGAGAGCGGGGGTGAATCAGTATTAGCACATTGATGAACAATTTTTACTTCATATCATAAATTGAACTTAAATTATGCATTCACATAAACAACAACATTAATTCACATATGTACAATACATAGTACACACAAACTTTTACGTGGAAACCCAAATGGGAGAAAACCACAGAATGCTCTCTTATAATATAAAGATTACATTTATTGAAGTACCAACTTTTGAATTTATCTAGCACCAACTAGAAGGAGGCACAAGCCCGCTAGTTTTACAAGCACTGTCTTGAAGGAAGCACTAACTCCCTAATTTACCAGCTCAACTAGAAGGAGGCACCGACCTCGTGCTCCTTTCCATGTCTTGCCACCCTAATATAAATGAAGAAGATATTATTTTTCTATTCTTTATGATCTGTGCACTCTTCATATTAACTGTTATTTATTATGTTGTGCATATTTTTTGTATGTTGTAATCTTACTGTCACTATACTACATACTTCACTTAACTTCACACTTAACTTACAATATCACAGCTGACTTCATAATTCACAAAATGTGTGTTGCTTCATCAGATTCTACAGTCTGTGCTCTAGTTCAATGTGTCGTTTTGTTTTTGCGCATTTACAGCTTCAACTCATACTACACATCTTCTAATGTGGTACTATTTTAAATTCATGCATCAATATCATATTAGTCCATGCACTTTCTGTAATATATCCATTATGTATTGATGCAACGATATTTAGATAACATACGACCTTTTGTGCATCATCTTTGATATCGCCTTTCTATTCATTGCACTTGTCTCAAATAATCCTTATGAAAATGTACATCCTTTACTATGCAACAACTTTATCTTAGTGCATCATATAAACTACTTCACTTTGCGCATTACTAGCTATACTTTAAGTCAATCTTCACGGACTTGTCTTAGATCATCTGTGACTATCTCTGTGTTTCCTGTGATACTTCCATTTTGGTCTCACACATTTATGCATCTTCTGTAGTTATGCATCTCTATATTCACGCAACTGTCACAGATATACTACATCATCCTACGCAATATCAACAATTTTATTCCTTCTGTGCACACTTAGCTCTCTACTAGATAATTCTATTATGATTACATGGGCCCTTAATGCCTCAAAATAAGAATCTTGCAAAATATGTACCTTCAAGTCTTGAGCTTAAAATCTTACTTCAACTCTCCAACTCGACTTCTTATTTATACATGTCCTGTGCGGATGGTGTGTCCACAAGTTGATTGTGGTGTCCCTTCTTCCTTGTTTCACAGTTCATGCTTCCACCACTTGTCATGTTCTACACCACTTAGGTGTCATCTATTGTGTGTCTTGCACATACTTGGTTCTTTCCTTAGTGGGACTTGCGCCCTTTCGGTGTGGTCTTGCACACTTGATGTATGCTTTGCGCACTTGAATTCTCAACCCACTACTTTCTTTTGATATTATTGCATGCTTCAACATATTGAATGCTTCTTCTAATTGGTGTCTCTTGTGCACTTCTAGGGATTGTATACCTGTCTAGCTGCTTCTTGTTTCCTAGCCACTTGCACACTACCAAAACTTGTCCAATCATCTCCTTGGCATTTCCTTGAAGAAACATGGCTAAGTGCACATATGACTTGTGATTGTACTGAATGTATTCCTTATGTACTTCTTCAAACTAGCTATGCTTGATTAACTTCTAGATATAATTCTTTATACTAGCACAGGAATAATGAATCCTCTTTGACATCAACTGACATCAATGACAACTAAATTTCAACAATCTCCCCCTTTGGAATTAATATCAACACGTCATGTGCTTCATGTGTTATGGTCACAATACTCTCCCTTTTTGTACTCCCCATGTGTTCTTGTTAGTTTGATCCTTTGCCCAACTGTGCATTCTACTGTGAATTCTATTCTCTGTGTCTTTTACTTCTTGTGTGGATGCATGCTTCATTGTCTCTCTCAACTGCTTTTCATTTCTACGTTGACCGCATGCTTCATGATCTTTCTGCCACTTTGACACCAGTGGAAAAGAGGAGCCATTATTGTGTAAATTTAGTTTCTCCTTTCTATGGATATGTGTTGATATTCATACATCTACTTGCTAGGATTACTCCCTCTGTCTTCTTGCTTTATTCTCTTTAAGAAGATACAATTTTTTCACGTTCATCAATGAACTTGATTTTCAAACTTTTGCATAGTTTCCTTTACAGTTGCAACTTTTATTTTCAATTCCTGTTCTTTGGACACAATAGTAGCTTCCACTTTTTCATCAGAAACTGATTCTAGAGTTTGTAGGAAATCATTAATTAATTCCTTCATTTCCCCTTATAACTGTGGGAAAGATTTTGTGATGCTGAAGACTTCTTCCTGTAGGGATTCAATCATGTTAATTAACTTCTGCTACTTCTTTAATTCTAGTTACATCTTGTTGTTTCTTATTCAACTTTCCCATTTTACTGATATTCTCAATAACTAGTAGGAATGCCAAATTATCATGGATTCTTTGTTGCAATTCTTGCGCATCCTATAGCCTCTTCCCTACTTCCTTCAATTGCTCGTCTTCAACTAGTTTTGTCCATAGTTGAACACTTTCTTCATACAAATATGAACAGTTCAAATCCAAGGTCCTAATGTGATCGTTTGTAGTGTTTATTCTTTCCAACCTTCTTTCATGTTTTCCTCTGACCTCTAGAGGTGTTCTTGGTGGTTATTTTCGTGATAGTTCTTCAACTCTAGACTGCAGTACTTTATAACCTCACCTATATTTACCACTTTTCTTTCTGGAGAGGTGTCTTCATCAACTTGAACCTCTAGAAGAGCATTGTACACTTCTTCCACTTCCTTTTGTAGTTTTAAGGAATTATGTTGTACTTTCCCCACTTCCTACTTCAAATGATTACCTCTTATGACTGTTTCTTTTGCTTTTATTTCCAAGTCCAATGTCGTTTGCACAATATTTTCTTTTTCTGTATTCAATTTTCAACATTATTCTTATAGATCTGCCCTCTCACTCCAAATTTTATACCAATCAATTGTAGCATCATGATGTCTCCATTTGATTTCCTATGCAATGAATGTATGCAGTGCATGCAACTCATTTAAAGCTAAGTGCGACAGAGTTATTTCTACATGACTTACCACTTTCCGCATCTCCTGAGTGGGAAGCATCAAGGCTTTAGATGGGATATTCAGGTTTTTTTGCGGCTCTATTTTCTTCATCTACACCATAGGGTGTGTCTGCGAACTACTCGGATATGACTCTTGGCATGCTTCCTTGACATTTTTCCTTCCTTCCTTGGTTGTTTGTATCAACTGCTTCAATGCCGCAAACTTCTCTTTGATCTGCTGCAAAATATCCTCTTGTTGTGTCGCAAGGTCTTCAATCTCACTCTTTGTAGCCATATTTTCAATGAATTCTTCAGTAGCATTCCTGAATTCTATGCCAATATTTTCAACATCATCTGTAGTTAGTGTTTGAAAAGAACTAGGTTTGGATGCTTTTCTTTTCTTCTTTGAAGACCCTTCAAGATGAGTTGTCTCTTTTCTCTTCTTAGCTAGTGCAGACTATTGTGTGGGTTTAACAGAAATCTCTTTGTTGACATCCTACCCCTATATGGGTGTTGGCTTATTTGGCTATTCCTGTTGCATGAACTCTTCTTATTCTATCAATGGAATCTTCCATTCCGCATCCCATTCTTGGACGATTTACACAATATATCATATTCAGAACATATAAACATGGTCGACAACCACAATTTTTAGGATCCCTTTTTGCTTGAATGTAGGTATGATACATTCCAATTTTTAAAATGCACAATCCCCTTGAATTCTTCGACTATGTGAGGTTGTATGGGTGGAGTCTCTCTTAAAATGAACATGATCTTCTCACAATACATGTAAAAGTTGATGTCATTTTCTTCTTGTCTTTGAGAAATTTTGGAAAACCACATGTTTGTATATCTTGCAGCTAGGAAGGGTATCCTATTCAAAGAATTGACTCCCCTCAGGTTCCTTCCGTCCTATGAGGAATGTTGTTGGAGGAGTGCATGTCGGACGGCCGACTAGGTCCTCCGTTCGACCACTTCAGAGAACATGTTGAACGGTTGTATCAGTTACTAGATGCTGAGTCGGTTAGTCGCGTTGGTTAGTGAACCGACAGGTAGTTATGTAACTGTCTTTAAACCATATATATAGGCTGGAGATTTGGATAGTAGAATAACACTGAGACTTTGTACTTAAATTTTGTGTTAAGTAATAGAAAGACTTATTGGCTCTGCCACCATTAATTATCTTTTGTTCATATCTATCTATTTGCTTGCTTAATCTATAACATTTATCATTGGTAACTATGAAATCCACTTAACTACAACATTGGTTCTGTTTCTGGTGATACATGCATAGCACGATAATGACAATGATATAATGATATCATAACATGAGATAAAGGAATGGTGGGAGAGAAAAATAACAAACTACCTGCAAAATTATGCTAAAAGAAACTCGCTCAAGCAAGGGACAAGTTCTTTTAAAAAACACATGAAAAGTTTGTTGAGTCTGTGTTGTTCACATTGAAGAAACTTCTGGATGAAAAGACCGGCAGATGAAAAATATCGAAAATTGCTAACAAAACTAAACAAAGGAGGACACACAAATTGGTATGAATGGTTCGAAAGAATTACTGATGAGTTCGGTGAAGAGTATGCAATTGAGGAACGAGTATTTGTCCATAAACTAAAGTATAGGTTGTATAAAGAGCCTACTCGTCAATTTATTTGTTTGCTATCAACACTTCTGTTAAAATTCTTGATCGACAAAGGAGTAGCACATATTGTCGAACCTCGTCCACTATTATTAACACTGCTTCCAAACTCGAACTAGGAGGAAAAACAAAGAAAGTGGGAAAAATGTGTGATAGAATGAGAGTGGTAATACTTTCTGAGAAAATGGAATGTTTCCCCAACCTAATTCTCTAAAGAGATTTTGGGTCGGCAATAGAGGGTTAGACGACCACGTTTCTGATGGAGTAGATGAAAAACGGTTGATAGATGAAAAACATGATATGGCCAGCAGTGAGAAATATCAAAAAATCAACAAAGAAAGAATGATGATACATAAAAGCACACTAGATAGCCAAAATATTGAATGGAAGAAGAGGAGGAAGAGGCATGAAGAAATAAGGGAGTAGACTAGTGCGCTTGAGAAAATAAAGAAGCTTGGGTATAGTGATAGAAGCAACAGGAAATCCACCAGAATCAAGTTGAGATTGATAGAAAGAGGGCGATGATGAATCACTGTCACCAATGGATTAAGACATGTGGATGGAGAAGAGCAGCGCTCTCCATGTGAGTATACCCAAAGTTATAAATTTGCATTCCCCATTACATCTGACTCAGAGTGCTCAGGTACAAGAAATTGTCGAAGAATATCTAGGACTTCGTGCTAGCCAATATGGAATCTGGAGCCGACATAACGATGAAAGTAATGAGGTTGATAGAATGTTGATACATTGACCACAAGAAGGGAATCAGGTTACTTTTAAACCCAAGTTTTCCAACCATAGTTTTCATATACTCTATTCAGAATGTGAGAAAGTGCTCCCCAACCACTTCTAGCATTAAGTGATTCATCTAGTAAGTCGGGATATCCGAAAAGAACTACAACCTAGATAGAACATAAATTTACTTGGATTTCAACGGAAGATGTCCAAAAAATCCGACACCCGACAACAAACGAAGAACCACCTGGCACTAGTAATATCATTATCGAAAGTGAAGAATGTGCATTAAATCCTATCAGTGCAAATTAAAAGCTAGTACTTGTCAAAAGCACGTGTACGAGCATTTCTGCCATTGGAAACAGTCCACTGTCACCACCTTGGAGTTAGAAGTCGAAGTTGTAGCAGAGATGGAAGACATAATGACGCACATTCCCTTCTAGGAAGGTGATGAATACCCAAGAAGGCATTGGTTTGTGTGTGAATTGTTGTAGAGATTTCTTCCTACGTATAGAAAGAAGCCCTCTTAGGTTAAAGCAGGATGAACTGACTCTAATCTAAGACAAAAATGAAGCAAATGCTACCTTGAATCCTAGTTCAAACAAGCATTTCGAGATTTCGGTATTGAAGAATATGAAAAAATATAACTGACCTTTCAGTCTAATGTTAGTCTTGCTTGTAGTCCAGATCTCCAAGTCCTCGCGATGAACCTATTAAGATCAGACAAGATACAAGCACATACAATTCTCCAAGTACCTTGAATTACAAGTTAGAAACCATATCTATTTAGATACAAAACATGTAATTGAAACATAATCAACACACATGAATTGGGAAACAAGACAAGTTATTTTACTAGAAACTTGATAGTGCTTACAATGGTTGCTTGATGTCCAAGCCAAATTTCAGCTCCAAGTTCTTCCTCTACCTATCTCTACAAAAGTCTCACGATCATAGGTTGGATGCCCCAAAATTCCTCCCTTTGGCTCATGGAAGGCCTCTCCTTTATAGTGCTTGGAAGGGTTAACCAAAAGGAGATTAAGGTGGATCTAATGAGTGTTTAGTGGATCAGGCATACTAAATAGAGAGAGGGGTTTGGGATTGAATTAGGGCTGATAATCTGAAGAAAATCTCTCGAAAGACGAGATCCAAGATCCAAGGAAAAAGGCTAAAAAGGGATTTTCGCACCCCTAGGTTTGAGCATAATGTGATAATTTCTCAAATTATCGTGCCCCAAGGTCTAAGCATAGCACGACAACCCTAATTGTCACTACCCAACAGATGTGCAAAGCATGAAAATATATGCAGATAGGGTCATATTTGGTGACACGTGGCAAATAAGGTGATGTCATTGGCATTCAGTCAATGGAATTTTCCCTAGGGTGTCCAGATGAGACCAAAGAGGGTACCAATAATGTGTGATGATCATTAGGTAGCATCGTTAGTTCACATGGTATAAGGATGCGACACTAGGTCTTAATGTGTAACTTCGAGGTATAAGAGATGCCCCCTAAAGTGTGAGGTTGGAAGAGACTGATGGCCAAAACACTTTACAAATAAATTTCATGGAGATAGCGTCGAGGGAAGGAACAAGGAGCTGAAACGGAAATAATATGTCAAAAATACCACCGAGGAGGGCATACCCATGCTCGGAATAACTGTCTCAAAGCATGGCTGCTAACCAATACATTGCAGATCCATGAGTACTGAGATGATATAGACTGTAGACAAATCATGGCTACTATAAAAAATCCTAGATCCATGAGACAATAATGACATAGCCACGACCAATACATAAGTGGATCTATGTGACAATACAATAGTAAGGTCATCAATGTAATGACTATGTGGAGACCTGATAAAAAATTTCCATCGCAGCCTGGACATAAACAATATGAAAATGTGTCCAGGGTCTTCTACCCGATCCCAAAATGATACAAATCTAGCCATGTGATTACAAGGTGTTGAAGTCGAACATGGTAGAAACTACTTGATTACCGGTCAATGATGTGAACCGTTAATAAGTGCGAGGGAAATCACCAATGATGACAATGATCCCCAAGGTATCCTTAGTACATATCAACAAAATACGAATAGATGAGTTGATCTCGAGCATTCCTGAGATCATTCGATCAGAGGTCAATGATGAAAACCTATTGTCGAACATGAGGAAACCTGCCATTGAGGCATGCAGGCACCAAGGTACTGATGGTTGATTCCTAAGCCTAATTCCTGGATAGTGATTTGGCTTCGATAGGAATAGACTCGTAGAAGGTGGGACATGATGAATCCCACATCATCGACATGAAATCAGAATGAAATAGGTGTGTGACAATGGGACAAAAGGACATGTACTGACACAATGTAATATTTGATATAAGGGATGACTCGAAGAAATGCAGAACCTTTGAACATGTAATGGCATGAAACAAAAATTTGGTAGCAGGGATTATAGACAATGGAGAACAACCACAATACGACTAGGCTCGTGGCCAGAGAGACGACTCAGAACTACGATCGTAACTCAGAAAAAAATTAATACCCAAAAGAAGACAAGGTAAGGATGCATGCCATGTTCAAAGGTGATGACTGACAAGCTACCAATAAGGTAAACTTGACTCATTTCCCATATTTCCCCAACATGATAGACGAGTACCTCTTTGTCATTTGACAAGAATGAAGAGGATAACAGATGCTCGGTATAGCTCATCTGACAGATGAGTCCAATCTCACATGTTTTATGAACCTGAGAAAGGAGGGGTTCATCCCAAAGCGGGCCCTTCGATGTGGAATTTTAACAAGTCCAAGGAAGGAAAACTCGGTAGTTTTTCATATTTAGAGATTCTGAAAAACTTAAAGAAGGTTCCAAAATGTACTTTTTCATATGTTTAGTGCCTTAGTCCCAAAAAAATGTAAAACAATTCCTAAGAGAACTCTCCCGGTCAGAGATTGATTGAGGTATTCCTTTCTCGTAAATAGTCTAGACGGGCCAAAAAAGGGGTAATGTATCACCAACGAGACGTCATTTCAAATACGTTTACAAGTGTGAAAGAGACAAGTGCACTTGGAAATATTTTCGTAACGAGGGTGTCCGAAAAGAGCTTAAAGAGACTCGAATGGTCTTTTTCGTAATTTTCTAATCATTTCGATCCGAAAAAAAGAATAAAATAATACCAAAATGATACTTTCCTCATCATTTTACGAGCACGAGTAAAGTCAACTAAGCTCGACCCCGTTTACTTAATTTTAACAAGCATGACACGAGTGTGAACAGGTGCTTGGAATATTTTTCAGGTTTTAATCCAGAGCATGAAAAAGATAAGGTCTACTCAAGTGAAGGTCAAAACAGTGACATACCGCCAGTGTGAACAATCTATAGAGATCCTGTCAAAAATGGTTTATAAAACCTTGAAAAAAGGATATTAGTTGTCATGTCCCCTTCCATCATCCAATGCAAGGGAGGTAACATGACTGTAACATGGGGTGTCTAATTCTTCCCCTAGCCATAATGATAAAATTTTTGCCATTTAAATAAAATGCACAATTAAATTACACAGCAAAATTAAAATACATAATTGCACACACACAACAGACATACATCAACATATTTATCTCAAGCAAATGATACATCAATAGGAAAATAATCCATCCCATTCTCATGCTATGCATAGACTTCATACCAATTCCATTAATCATGAATAAATATCATTCTGAATTAGCACAATGCAGAACACATAATGCATATAATTTACAACACAAAGAACACTTATCTTTGAGATGAAGTTGTCCGACAACTGGCTATGTGAGAGCAACATTCCACCCAACCATAGATCTCTGTTCAGCCTGTATTCTTTCAACTGAGAGATCACCCCCGAGCTGGGTTGTCTATCCACTAAGGAGTAACTAGTTGGGCTCACTCACAACCATGCTTTCACTCAATAGCTATGATAAGCCAACACATAGTTGGGTTTATCAAGCATAGAAGAAGACATAGGAAGGAAATGCTAAGCCAGTGAGCTCAACCACAGAGCTATAGGCATCTCAAGTTAATTCAAATAGTCAAGGCACCCACAATACCTACCACACCCAACACAAGGAAGGTCCCCTTCTCTGCTGCACAGTACCTCAGGAATCCCTTCCCTCCAGTTCTCTTCAGGGTCAGAATAGAAAGGTCCAGCTGCTAATCCTTGAGATTCTAGCCTTCACCGGGTTTATCAAGCAAACCCAACCTCTGCTCAATCATTCACAATTGGATTTCTCACAATTATGTTCATCAAATAACTCAATCCCGTCACTGGTTTTTTGGGCTATACAAACTGGGTTTTCCAATGGATTTCGGGGTATCTAATACTCTCAAATTCACCCCAAGGTTTATATCTATGGATCCCCCATTGGATTTCACTATCAAATACAAAATCTGAGCGTTTTTGGCTCTTCAAAACGTGGGTTCTTGTAAAGTTGCGATTTCTGGTTTTGCTTACTACTGGGAATTCATTTTTGGATGGAAAATGATGCTGGTTTCTTCCACAATGGAATGGGGATGAGGAATAATCCATTCTCATGAGGTCGAGTGACTTGTGGTACAAGAAAATAGAGCCCATACTCTGCCATATGAATTTCCGGGCTGCCCATGCTCCATTGAAGCCATGGACTGAAATCTTCAACAACTTCCTTACAACATAAATAAATGTCATCAAGAAAAATAAAATGGGTTCTCACAATGAAATTTGGAAGCATATGGTTCATCCCCACTGCCTCGTCACCACTCCCTAGTGGATACACATGGCCCCTTCTCATTGGTTGCTTCCATAGCCAGTTTTGGTATTTTATTGAAATATTAACATTTACATCAATTTACAATATCCATGGCTGAATAGCACATGGGTATCAAAATATCAAATACTTTCCTGTTTTAAATAAAATCTGAACATACACTAGCGGGGCCTTGGCCTTGAGCTCCACGCTAAGGGAACATACAACGCATGTATACAATATTTACATTAAAAGCCAATATTTCATAAGGGTCAAAATTGGGGTATTACATTCTCCTCCCCCTTAGAACAACACCGTCCTCGGTGTTCTCAAAACTGAAAAAAATGGGATTGCCTCTCTCATGGCATCCTCCAGCTCCCATGTAGCCTCATCAGGATTAAGGTGCTCCCATTGGACCTTTACCTGCCCAATGGCTCTGTTCCGGAGCAGAGTGACCTTCTTGTCGAGGATGCGCATAGGCTCTACTTGGAACTCTCCCTCAGGTTCCACCTGTATCGCATTCCAATCAATCATATGATTAGAATCATGTACATACTTCTTAAGCAAAGATACATGGAAAACATTATGAGATCTTATGTTAGCAAGCAATGCTAGTCTATATGCAACTAGCCCTATCCTATCTAGGACTTCAAATGGCCCACAATATCTTGGTGACAACTTGGCACAGCTCCCCAACTTGAGGGAACTCTTCCTTGGTTTCACTCTCAAATAAGCATGATCCCCAATCTGAAATTCCTTGTGCACTCTTTTCAAGTCTGCATAACTCTTCTTCTTGTTCTGAGCCACCTTTAAATTCTACCTGATCTTAACAATTTCCTATTCCATTTCCTTGATCATCTTTGGTCCAAGTACTACCCTATTCACCGGGCTATCCCAATTCACTGGAGTCCTGCGTCTCTTGCCATACAATGCCTTAAATGGACTCATCCCCATGGATGCATTATATCCATTATTGTATGGAAATTCTACCAAGTGTAGGAAATCTTCCCACTTTGATGGTTTGTCCATCACATGCATTCTTAGCATGTCTTCAAGAACCTGATTCAACCTCTTAGTTTGGACATATGTTTGAAGATGATATCTTGTACTGAAATTCAATTTAGTTCCCAATTCTTGAAATAATCCCTTCCAAAAATTAGAAGTGAACTTTGTATCACGATCATAAATTATTGCCTCGGGCAATCCATGCAATCTGAATATCTCTCTCATGAAGATATTTACAATGTCATTAGCCTTGTGAGTGGACTTGACTGGAATAACCTTTGATAGCTTGTCCACCACAACCATGATTGAATTATGCTTCTTCACTGTCATGGGTAGACCTATTATAAAATCCATAGAGATCACTTCCCTCTTTCATTCTGGAATGGGTAAGGGTTGCAACAATCTTGTTGGATGTTGGTGCTCTGCCTTGAGCTATTGGTACTTTTGACATCTAGCAATGTAATCAGCTATGTCCTTCTTCATGCCATGCCAAAAGTATTGCTTTCTTGTTGCTGTTATAGTCTTTTGATATCCTGGATGTCCAGAGTATGGCATTTGATGAATTTCATCCATCACTAGCTTCTTCAAATCTACACCATTTGGAATGTACAATCTATCCTTACAGATGAGGATATTGTTTTCACCAAGCTGATACCCCGCATAGTTTTCATCCACATTACCTTGCTGCAACTTCTCTTTAATTTGAAGGAAAGTCTCATCACTGTTTTGGGCTTCAATAACTCTTGTCTTCAAATCTGACTTGCACATACTTACTACCGCAACATGAAATTTTCTGCTAAGAGTATCTGCAACCTTATTCTCCTTCCCTTTTACATGCTTAATTTCAAAATCAAATTCACAAAGGAATTCCATACACCTAGCTTGCCTAGCATTCAAGTTTGGCTGATCAAACAAATACTTCAAACTCATGTGGTCTGTTCTAAGCTCGAATCTTCTTCCCATCAAATAATGTCTCCACATCTTGAGAGCATGCACTATGGCTGCTAATTCTAAATCATGTGTGGCATAATTCTTTTCATGCTCTTTTGATTTCCTTGACTCATAGAAAATCACAACTCCTTCTTGCATGAGCACTCCACCTAGCCCTTCAATGAAAGCATCTGTGCACACTACAAAATCCTTCTTTGGATCTTCTATCGTCAAAACAGGAGCTCTGGTAAGTAACTCCTTTAACTTCTGAAAACTTTTCCCACATTTTTCAGGCCATACAAACTTGATGTTCTTTCTTTGTAATGAAGTGATCGGATGAGCTATCCTGGAGAAACCTTCAATAAACCTTCTGTAGTAACCAGCAAGACCCATAAAAGATCTAACATCTGAAACATTCGTTGGAGTAGACCAATCCATGATGGCATTAATCTTTTCTGGATCCACTGCAATGCCTTCATCAGAAATGACATGACCCAAATACTGAATCCTCTTTTGATAGAATTCACACTTGCTTAACTTGGCATACAACTGATGTTCTCTAAGGAATTGCAACACCATCCTTAGATGTTCTTCATGTTCTTCTTCATTCCTTGAATAGACAAGAATGTCATCCAAGAACACAATCACAAACTTATCCAAATATTTGCTGAACACGCTATTCATGAGACACATGAATGTAGCAGGTGCATTGGTAAGACCAAATGGAACCACAGTGAACTCATAATGACCATATCTAGTTCTGAAAGTTGTCTTGTGAATGTCTTCCTCCTTAATCCTTACTTGATGGTACCTCGACCACAAGTCAATCTTTGAAAACAGTTTAGCTTCCATCATTTGATCAAACAAGTCATAAATCCTTGGCAATGGATACTTGTTCTTGACTGTCACTTTATTTAGCTACCTATAACCAATACATAGTCTTAAAGTCCCATATTTCTTCTTGACAAATAACACTGGTTCTCCCCAAGGAGACACACTAGGCCTGATATACCTTTTCTCCATTAATTCTTGCAGCTGTATCTTCAAATCTACCAACTCCGGTGTACTCATTCTATAAGGAGCTTTGGAATTTGGCGCTTCCCCTGGAACAAGATCGATGGTAAAATCAATATCTCTCTTTGGTGGTAGTCCCAACACTTCATCCGAAAATACATCTTTGAAATCTTGCAATAATGAGAAATCCTCTATCCTTGGACCCTTGTCCTTTGATGAATCTGACATATGGGCTGTATATAATTGACAACCCTTCTTATAAAACTTTTTCAACTATAGGGCTGAAATCTGCCTTACTGAAACTTGCTTTGGAATTCCTCTTACCAATCTTGGCCTTCCCTCTTCATCAATGCATTCAAGAGCTTTCTCATAGCATTCCAACTTGGCTCTATGCTTTTCCAACCAATCCATGCCAATTAAGGCATCATAAGAACCTAATGGTTGTATATTCAAAATTTGTATGTGTGTGGAGTCCATTCAATTCTATGGGGCACTCCACCACCACTTCACTTACTTTCCTCTTGGTCCCTGTGGCTAATTGAACTAACCAAGACTTATTGTGCTTCACTTTTCTAAGAGAACAACCTTCAACCACTTTTGGAGAAACATAACTATGAGTAGATCCTGGATCAATCAAAACAGAAATAGATTGCATAACAATCTTAGCTTCAACTTCCACCACTGATGATTGATGGTCTTCTTGATGATTATCCAATGCTACATAAATTCGAGGTGTTTCCCTTGCCATGTCCTCCACTGTAGCTGCTCCATTTAAGTTGTGTGACCTTCGAGGATTATCCTTCCGATGTGGACAGTCCTTCAACATGTGGTTTTCTCCACATCCCCAACATTGAAGTGGTCCCTTTGTTGCTTTGTCTGCTACTACTGCTGGTTTGAATCCGCTCCTTGCTTGCTTCCCCTGTGTAAAGGTTCTAGGCAGACCTTTGAATGGTGACTTGAAGCCAATATTCTTTTGATCAAACCTCCCTCTTGGCTTTCCTTTCCATGCTTGGTTAACCTCTATTTTTCCTGTATTCTGCTCATAGCAATGCATTGCCATTCTAATGGCTTCATCAAGACTTGGTGGATTAACAAACTCAATCCTATCTTTGAAACTTTGAGGTAGACTCCCAAGGAAACATTGGATTTTTCTCCTCTCATCTTTAATGTAGTCCAAATACCTCAACAATTCCAAAAACTTATGAACATGCTCTTCCATAGATTTTTGTCCCAACTTGAGTTCATTGAAATCCTTTTTCTTACTGTCATAATACCTGGCAGAAAGGTATTTTTCCTTGAAGTACTTCTTAAATTTATCCCAACTGATCTTCCTTTCACTGATTCCTTTCACTTGCAAGAGGTTGTCCCACCAAATTGAATCTCTTCCATTTAGATTGTAAATGGCAATTCTGGCTTTTTCATTTCCTGAGTAGTCTTGAATTCTGAACTATTTCTTCATTCCAAGAAGCCATGCCTCTGTGTCTTGTCCAGTTTTTCCTTCTCCATCAAATGTGAGAGGCCTTGCCTTCCTGAATTATTCATGTGGGATTCCCTTGGAATTCTTTCTTCCATCAAATCTTCTAGGAATATGCCTTGGACTTCTTTGAGAACCTCTGGAGTCACACGATTTGCTAGAAGAAGATCTAGAGGAAGGTGTTCTATGCTTCTTGCTCATAGAGCTCTTCATTGGACTTGGAGTCCTCTTCTTTGAACGACCTCTAGAGCAACTCTCTGGATCTCTTCCTTCTTCACCTCCATTGCTTGGGTTGGACCCAGGGTTTATCCTCTGCTGCATCTCAGTGAGACTTTGCAAGATAGCAACATTGAGTTGGTGTTGATCTTCTTGAACCTTCATCAATCTTTCATTGAAGCTCACCATGGTTTCAACTAAATTCTGAGGAGTCACCTGCTCCCTCCTCCCATTGGATTCTGTCTCAACATTCCCTTCTTGTACATTCTCTCCTATAACATCTTCTTCATGCTCATAAGGATCTTGAGCATCATTTATGGTCATCATTGTTCCTATATGCTACCTCTGCTACAATTATTAATTTTATGAGTTCTAAGCACTGTGCATTATGAAAATATTTATTAGACATCATAAGAATGCATCTAGAAATATACAACAATCAATATTTAACATAATAAACTCATGGAATAATTCACATAGCTTTTATGCATTCATTTCTTTTGCCCATTCATGCAATTCTGAAAATTGCCATATTGTCAACAATTTGAAAAAACAATCACTGACACTTTTCTGCTCTAATTATCTATTATGTCTTATGTCCCCATTCAAATTTTTCCTATGCACCATTGTTCCCTGCTGGATAAGCTTTCTAATGCCTATCCACTTGCTCCATTCTGACATCGGGTGTGGGAACTACATCACTTCAAAAATGACAACTTTTACCAATAATTTTGCACATTTTTACACAGTTGTATTTTGGTCCAGAATGCCAACTTCAGCCACCTGTGGAAGAAAATCTATGAGGAATTGCGAAATTTTTTTCTACCGGGCGACGCTATTCTATATAACAAGGAACATTCAGCAACTCGTAGATCTCTATTCCGATCCACCATTCATCTTCTATAAAATTATGGGTTTGACTACTTTCCAAATTCACATTTTTCCAAAATTCCAAATTTTGGACCAAAAATGGCCATTTCTCAAACGGTGCATTTCTAAGAAATCTTTGTCTAACATAATATGTCTGGTTTACTAAGAATATGAAATGCTGAGTTCAGTAATTTTCTTTATTCCGAATTATAGGGTCACTTTCAACCACTGCAAGCTTTTCCAAATTCCCAAATGTGGCCCGAAATAGTGCTTTTTGGCCTTCTTGCAGACCCCGACTCCACCTCCTTTGGAGTTTGGCTCCAAAACTCCAACTTAACATTGTACCTGCTCCATGACAGCCCCATATAAGTTTTAGCTCAATCCAACCTTCTGTCAAGCGTCAGGACACTGATTTGTAAAAGCCAATAATTCCAATTTTATGCCAAATCAGAGCATAATGGGCTCGGGATCTTCACTAGTTCATTCATGGCCTCTGTCAATGGCCTCAAAATGCCCCTGAAGTCATCAAATTCCAACCTCGCAAGCTCCTCTAATCCAAAAATCGATTTTCGGGCACTATATTTTTTTTTTGGAACCCGAAACCGACATTGCGGGTTTGGGAATCGAAGTCGCGGTCACGGAAATTCAACAAACCCACAACCCGAAACCCGAAATTGCGGGTTTAGGAAACCAAGTCGCGGTCACAGAAATTCAACAATCCAGCAACCCGCAACCCGCAAACCGAAACCCGAAATTGCGGGTTCGGGGAACCAAGTCGCGGTCACGGAAATTCAAGAATCCCGCAACCCGCAACCTGTAACTCGAAACCCAAAATTGTGGGTTCGGGAAACCAAGTCACGATCACAAAAATTCAACAATCTTGCAACCCGAAACCCGAAATTGCGGGTTCACGTAGCCAAGTCGCGGTCACGAAAATTCAACAAACCCGCAACCCGCAACCTGAAACCCGAAATTGCGGGTTCAGGAAGCCAAGTCGCGGTCACGGAAATTCAATAATCCTACAACCCACAACCCGCAACCCAAAACCCGAAATTGCGGGTTCAAGATTTCGGAAATCCAAACGCATTTTTTGAGAATTCGCGTTCCCGAAACCGGAAATCCAACATTGGGAAACCACGAAAACACTTGTGTTTCCTATAACTTCTGGGGTTCATAACTCCCTCGTCCCTTAGCCAAATGGGACGAGTCTGGTACCATTGGAAAGCTGTTGGAGAGCTCTATGTAATGGTGTGATCCTCTTGCACACCTAAGAAATTTAACCCTGTCATTTTTCCAATAAAAAATGCCTCCCCAACTTCACCAATACTGCATTAAAACCATTATGTTACTTGCATGTAACTCAGAGTTTGACCCAAGCAACCCCAGTGCTGCAAGCTGGGATCTGATACCACTCTGTTACGTCCCCTTCCATCAATCCAATAGAAGGGAGGGAACGTGACTATAACATGGGGTGTCTAATTCTTCCCTTAGCCATAATGGTAAATGTTTTTCCATTTAAATAAAATGCACAATTAAATTACACAGCGGAATTAAAATACATAATTGCACACACACAACAGACATACATCAGCATATTTCTCTCACGCAAGTGATGCATCAACAGGCAAAGAATCCATCCCATTCTCATGTTATGCACAAACTTCATACCAATTCCATTAATCATGAGTAAATATCATTCTGAATTAGCACAATGCAGAACACATAATGCATATAATTTACAACACAGAGAACACTTATCTTTGAGATGAAGTTGTCCAACAACTAGCTATGTGAGAGCAACGTTCCACCCAACCATAGATCTCTATCCATCCTGTATTCTTTCAGCTGAGAGATCACCCCCAAGATGGGTTGTGTATCCACTAAGGAGTAACTAGTTGGGCTCACTCACAGCCATGGTTTCACTCAACATTTATGCTAAGCCAACACACAGTTGGGTTTATCAACCATACAAGAAGATAGAGGATGGCAATGCTAATCTAGTGAGCTCAACCACAGCTGGGCTCACTCACAGCCATGGTTTCACTCAACAACTATGCTAAGCCAACACATAGTTGGGTTTATCAAGCATACAAGAAGATAGAGGAGGGAAATGCTAATCCAATGAGATCAACCACAGAGCTACAGGCATCTCAAGTTAATTCAAACAGTCAAGGCACCCACAATACCTACCACACCCAACACAAGGAAGGTCCCCTTCTTTGCTGTACAGTCCGTCCGGTGTCCCTTCCCTCCAGCGCTCTTCAATGTGGGAATAGAAAGGTCTAGCTGCTAATCCTTGAGATTCTAGCCTTCACTGGGTTTATCAAGCAAACCCAATCTCTTCTCTGTCATTCACAATTGGATTTCTCACAATTCTGTTCATCAAATAACTCAATCCCATCACTGGTTTTCTGTGCTATAAAAAACGGGTTTTCCAGTGGATTTCGGGGTTTCTAATACTCTCAAATTCACCCCAATTTTCATATCTATGGATCCCCCATTGGATTTCATTGTGAAATACCAAATTTGAGCATTTTTGGCTCTTCAAAACGTGGGTTCTTGCAAAGTTGCGATTTCTGGTTTTGCTCACTGCTGGGAATTCGTTTTTGGATGGAAAATGATGCTGGGTTCTTCCACAATGGAATGGGGAAGAGGAATAATCCATTCTCATGAGGTAGAGTGACTTGTGGTACAAGAAAACAGAGCCCATACTCTGCCATACGATTTCTTGTGCTGCCCATGCTCCATTAAGGCCATGGACTGAAATCTTCAACAGCTTCCTTACAACATAAATAAATGTCATCAAGGAAAGTCAAATGGGTTCTCACAATGACATTTGGTAGCATATGGTTCATCCCCATAGCCCCCTCACCACTCCCTAGTGGATACACATGGCCCCTTCTCATTGGTTGCTTCCATAGCCAGTTTTGGTGTTTTATTGAAATATTAACATTTACATCAATTTACAATATTCCATGGTTTAATAGCACATGGGTATCAAAATATCAAATACTTGCTTGTTTTAAATAAAATCCGAACATACACTAGTGTGGCCTTGGCCTTGAGCTCCATGCTAAGGAAACATACAACACATGTATACAATATTTACATTAAAAGCCAACATTTCATAAGGGTCAAAATTGGGGTATTACATTAGTAGTGTGAAAAATTCGACCTAAAAGATACTTATAATAAAATAATGAGCGAAAATAGCCATGTAACTTATATAACTAAAAGATACCATTCTAACTTGGCCATTTTCACTTATAGAGGGAGTTTTACTTATTGGAGGGAAAATCTTCAAGCAAATATATCCAAATATCCAAGCCACCATTCTGATAGCTGTTTGTACCAGGTAAGAGGTCTCGAACACCTCTTTCATTTAATGTTTTTATTTTTTTATTTCATGTCAGTTTCTGATTTTTTGAGGAGCCTTTAGTGCATCTTTTTCACCTCCAGAACTTTCGCAGCCTCCCTCTGTCGGGAAGCGCAGAAATTCCTTGATTTTTGTGCAGGGTTCTTTGACATGAGCACAGAAATTTACAGTTTTTCGTGCAACCTGAAAGTGCCCAGGCACTAAAATCGCGAAAAGTAGGAAAAACATTTAGTTGGTTCCTCACGTTTGACACAAAATTAGTTTTCCAACTTCTCATGAATGCTTTGTTTGGCTTTTAACAAGAGTTTGCATCTTATCTGAGCCACGATGGTTGATTGGAAAGTGAGAGAACATGAAGAGGATGATTGATTGGCTGCAAATGATCAAATGACACTGAATGCGCTATGTGAGTGTGGGTTACTTAAATTTTTCAAGACCACGTGTATTCAGAAGCAAGGAAGGCTTCTAAATCACATTATACAATTATGGGATAGTGACATTCAAGCTTTCTGAATTGGGGAACATACCCTCAAGATTGAGCTCGAGGACATCTACTTTCTCACTGGCCTCTCTAAGAGAGGGGAAAGATTTAACCTACTAGGAATAGGGCCTCAGAAGAGAGTACAAGTGACTTGATTGTACGTTACTACATACATGGTTCTTCGAAGAAAAGTGGGAAAGTGCCCATCAAAAATGTGATAGAGCTTCCGATGAGAACCATATTTTTCGCCATAAAATGAGCAACAGGTAGTGTGGGGCCTCACCATGCAACACGAAGGAAAATGACTCTTTCTGTAGAGTGCATGGCACCAACATTATTCAACTAGTGTGAAGGGGTCCTATCAAACCTCAAGGAACAAGTAACCAAGTGCAGAAATGGGGACACTTGCCAGTTCGGGTGCCATTGTTGCGTCCTCAGGTATCCATGCCTATCCACCCTATGACTGAGCCTCGGATGGGGAGATGGAGTGATTATGCAAGTTGGCTTGGTGGGCCACAAGTCTTAGCATTCGGTGAAGACTTCTTCTCGTGGCTCGAGGAGCAGATTATCATGATTGGGGACTTCCCCTATGAATGGGTGGAATTTTGTGAGGACATCGAATTGGCACTGCCTAAGGATGCGGATTGGGACAACTCAGGTATATGGCCTTCACAATCATGTTTTTTAAATATTTTTTAATATATGTAATTTTTAGTGATTTTTTAATGTGTAGAAAGATCTAGTGTATGTGCATGTGCATGCCGCAGATCGTGGACCAAGGAGACTAGCGGGCTACTTGTCGTTCCATCAAGGTGGGGTCTAGCATCAGGCTGCTGCTGACGAGGAGGATGATGACGAAGAAGAAGTAGGGGGTATCCACGATGTAGAGCGGAATATTCATGGATTGACTATTGGAGTCCCTACTATGACGATGGATGAAATTCCTCTTCATCTCCAGTGGCATACCGTGGGTGTGCCCAGGCGTATCGTCCAACTCCTTCGTAAGGTGGCTAGAGCTGTGGTATGCTACACTTCTTTCTTATCACCCCTGTATCACCAATACGGTAGAGTACAAGGAATACAATGGATCGATATGCCTTAGGCGCTAAGTGGAGTGCGGTATTCCACAAAGTCCATCCGGAATCAATCCTCACGACTTAACCCCCAAAAAAATGGGAGGCCCCTCCACAAATTGGTCGATGACCATGTCAACAAGTACAAGAGGATTTTATAAACCTAGAGTCCAACAACTATGTCTCAAATCAAAATGACAAGTGGGAATTATTTGGATTCCTATCACCGGTGTCTTACCTAACTACCAAATTCTTTTTCTCCTCAAGCGAGGTTAAAGTGTGTTGAGTTAGGGAGAGTAAATTTTAATGGTTGTATTACTCAATCGGGTGATGGAAGTGCAACTTGTGGTGTTATGATGACTCAAACCATGCAAATGAATATGAATCAAAATGAGCCTTTCTATTCGATGAATGCTAACTAAGTAAAGAGAGAGTTCTTCGATCACAATGCAAGCATAAAATTTTTCAAGAAGATGAAAAAACCTCTCAAAACATTTTATTTTTATTTTTGAATAATCCAAACTAATGTAACTACTCTCAAAATGCAACTAATCTATAACTAATGGTACTTCTAATGAGTAAAACGTATGTGACAAACAATGAGAACCAATTCACTTCCTAAATGTGAAATTGTGAATTCAATCTTTTCAACAAAAACTAGACATGCTATAACAAGTCTTCCAAAATTGGTTTTTTGATAACAAGAATGGAAAGCTACTTCTATAAGAACAATATAGTCTCTCCAATAATGTAATCAAGGAATTTGACAAACAACAAATAAATTTGATGGGATTGAAGGGACTAATTAAATGAAAAAATGGTGAGGTGATCAAGTAAGGTGTAATGCCACAAAACTCAAAAATCCAAGCTCGAAAATAAACACAACAAGCGAAAAGACACTTGCAACTTTGTTGAAAGGTGACAAGAGATATGTGCAGACAAGATGCAGAAGATAATGAGTAAGTAGGTATGACTATAACAGTGGCCTAAAACCCAAAAAAATGTCCAATGTGTCTACTAAAGAATTTGAGACCAAGCAAAGATTAAAAACTTCAAACAGAAACGAAGAGCAAGTGAAGTGCTGCAGCTAGGTAGGTTACAGATGCTTGGTAAAGACCTGAACAACAATCAGAAAAAGAGAAAGCAAAATTGACTGAAGGTAACAAAGAAATCTTAAGAAAAAATTCCTTTTAACGGAAATTTTTACGTGGTTGGTACCATCCCAGGAGTGATAACTGGAATTTCCACATTCTGAGAAATGGCTAGGTAGAAAAAATCTGGTAATTTTTGCTCTGTAAGCCGTGTAGGCGGCGTGAAAAAGTTCAGAAAGAGGATGAGGGAGGGAGTTTAAGAAAAGCTTTTGACTTTTCTAGGGTTTTCCAACCTAGAGGACTCACTGGTCACTGGGAGAGGTCTAATGTAGAGGGGAGGGGAGTGAATGAGGGTCTAAAAGACCAACTTTCACAACTGGTTTGAAAGGAGAGCAAAATCACAATAAATAATGAATGAAAGTGAAAAACTCAGAACAAAAGAAGTCGCCAGTTTTTGTTGTAGAGATTTCTTCCTACGGAGAGAAAGAAGCCCTCTTAGGTTAAAGCAGGATGAACTAAATCCAATCTAAGAAAAAAATGAAACAAATGCTACCTTGAATCATAGTTCAAACAAGCATTTCAAGATTTCAGTATTGAAGAATATGAAAGAATATAACTGACCTTTCACTCTGACGTTTGTCTTGCTTGTAGTCCAGATGTCTAATTCCTCGCGATGAACCTGTTAAGATCAGACAAGATACAAACATATACAATTCTCCAAGTACCTTGAATTACAAGTTAGAAACCATATCTAGCTAGATACAAATCATGTAAATTAAACATAATCAACACAGAGGAATTGGGAAACAAGAAAAGTTATTTTATTAGAAACTTGATAGTGCTTACAATTGTTGCTTGATGTCCAAGCCAACTTTCAGCTCCATGTTCTTCCTCTAGCTATCTCTACAAAACTCTCAAGATCATAGGTTGGATGCCACAAAAGTCCTCCCTTTGGATCATGGAAGGCCTCTCCTTTATAGTGCTTATAAGGGTTAACCAAAAGGAGAGTAAGGTGGATCTCATGAGTGTTTAGTGGATTAGAAACACTAAACAGAGAAAGGGGGTTGGGATCGAATTAAGGTTGATAATCCCAAGATAATATCTCGAAAGATGAGATCCAAGATCCAAGGAAAAATGCTAAAAGGGATTTTTGTGCCCCTAGGTATGAGCATGGCGCAATAATTTCCCAAATTATTGTGCCCAAGGGTCTAAGCATAGCGCGAAAACCCTAATTGTCACTACCAAGCAGATGTGTAAAGTGTGAAAATATATGCAGATACAATTAGATTTGGTGACATGTGCCAATTAGGTGATGTCTTCATCATTCAGTCAATGGATTTTTCCCTAGCGTGTCTAGATGAGACCAAAGAGGGTACCAATAATGTGTGATGATCATTAGGGAGAAGTGTCGTTAGGTCACATGGTATAAGGATGCGACACTAGGGCTTAATGTGTAACTTTGAGGTATAACATGAATAAATATGGGAAGCCAATGCTATTTATAATCAAGATAGAGAAATGGCATAGTTCACAGGTGCCCTTCGGAAACAAGGACTCACATGGTAGATAAATTTTAAATAAAGGATGATCACTGCATCAAAAGCTCAGATCAAACAACAATTCTTGTCATTCTTCAAGACCTTAGATGCCAAATATCTAGCTTCCAAGAAATTGAAGGACACAACTCAAAAACTGCCAGAGACTGTTAGGTACTACAATAAATGATTGAAAGATATGTTAGGCCAGATCGAACATGATATTGAAGATTCCTTATTGGTCCAATGGTTCATTGTTGGGCCTAGCCCAAGTGGGGAATTTTTGTGCAAGATAAGTTTTGGAACTGCGGATTTAAGCATAGTTCATTTGAAGTCTTTTTCGATAGGTCAGTTTTGGGAAGCTGTGAAGTTGAGCGCAACGCATTGTCGGAAGAGCTGCGAAGTATAGTTCTACAAGGAGACAGCGCTGTGATGAGCCTGATCTACGGAGATCCAGCAAGGCAGAAGGTTGGACGGAGGATGACACATATTTTGGTTAGACCATCGGTGCTCAATTTTTGGTAAAGATGCTCCATGATTACTAAGAGGCGGGTAAGGAGTGAAGTGGAGGAAAGCGATTGGTCACACATGCAAGGAACGACTACATGAATCGGTCGCATAAGGCTATTAGATGAAGAATGACTCGATGAAAGAGACCTGATGGCATGCGCCCGATAGGGAGGCTGATAGTGACGTCACCAAGTGCAGAGGACGACCACGACAGAAGATTCGCTACCAGAAGCCTGCAAGTCCGATTAGCTGAAAACCGTGACAGTTTTGTAAATAGTAGGTTTTTTTCCTGCATATTGTAAAGACCCTACAGGCATGATCTATAAATAAGGAATCTCTTGTAAGGGAAAGGGTTAATCTCTCGGGTTGGTGTTTTTGTTGAGTCTCTATTGTTGATTAGTATTGAGAAATCTTCTATTGAGGGACAATTTTGTAAAGGATCTACAAGGTATGTGCGCAGAGGCCTACTGAGAGAGAAGAGAGTTTGTAGCTGAGTGCGCAAACTGGAACTATTGTACCCTTCCCAAAGACTAATACAACAACAGTTCTTGTGGACATAGCTCCCCTAGGGGTGAACAAAGTTAAATCTTGTGCAGTGTGATTATTTATGTTTTTGCACTTATCTATTTGCTTACAATGAATGCTTGAATTCTCATTTATCAGTTGATATGTTCATGCTTTTATATGTATTCGCCATGGGAATGAGATGGGAATAACATGTTAAGTACCACATGTATGGATGAATGTTCAATGCGCAGTATTTCTGAGTTAACGAATGCATAAGTCATCTAGATAAGCACTTAGATTGGAGAGTTTGCGCTGTGTTACTCCCTTGAAGCGCAACACTGGATGTGCGGAGAGCTCTGTATTTCCTCTCGTTGCATAAGTTGTAAGACTAAATAATCTAAGGCAGTAGATGAATGAATAAATTACAAAGTAAAGTCATCAATAGTGGTTAAGTCTGAAGGGGAAGCATATAAGTTAGTTGTATTGTCCTGTGCTGGGTGTGAAAGCATATAAGTCTGATGTACTAGGTGTGCAAGCATATTAGATTGTAGAAGTGTTGACCACGACGAAGGCTATCATCGCACAGTCTTCAGTCTGCAGCGCGAGCCCCGTAGCGCGCTGCTTATTAGATATGTTAAGAAACTCATCACATAGCTGTGGAAACCTGATTCTGCAGCTCCCCCATAACTCCACCTCGGGTGAGGCCTTAGTCTTCTCACAGTCTATTGTTAAAAGGGCCGGTGAAAAGGGGTTTTTTTGGTTCCTTGAACCACGAAGAACCTGGGTCATTATCGAAAACCTCAAGACAGTTATATAAGCCAATAAATGGTTCTGTTGTAGCGCTAAGAATCCGTGATGAGTTGAATTCGTGATGTTTGATGAAGAAGAAGCTTCATTGGGTATTTATGTTTGGCATCCAGACAAGAAATAAATATGGGCTTGGTGTGACAAGACAGTAAAATATTTCTCAAGGAAAGAAAACAGACACCCAAACCTCTTTGACATTCAATGGTTGAACAAATACTTGTGTAAAGACCTTCATGAAATATTGTGGGAATCTTTTGGAAATGAGCTACATGAGCAGTTTTCAAGGCTCGTAGAGCGCAGAAACTATACCCCACGAGATGTACCAACTGAGTGGACACCAGAGCTCATCGAAAGGCTCAAAGCAATAGACAGTCCATTCACATGAGAAGTCGAATTCTGTGTTGATAGTACACTATAAAGCTTCGTGACAGAGTTCGTTGTGGACATGCTAAAGTCCTATAGTGCAACAATAGTAGAGTTTTTCAAGGTTTTCAGAGGTAAGTACCTGAACAACCTCAATTTATACATTAAAATGCTCTTAGCCGAGAAAGGCGTTTTTAGAATGCAATGAAATTTTAGAATCTGTAATGGTCAATAGCATTTATAGTGAGTCTGACAAAGAGACACATAATTTGAGAAATGGAAAAGATATAAATATACCCTTAAGAAGACTTCCACAGATCATGGACTTCGTGTAGACATTAATTCACAAGCTGAACCTGATAGCCAAACTGCACCTCAATCCTCTACCTATCAACCTATTACTCCGCAGAATCCACTGGTTGTGAACACCACACATCCCATCGCTCAAAATCCACCAGTTCAGAACCCCCAGTTGTGAATATCCCTAGCACTCAGAACATTCCGGATCAGAATGTTTTGTGCAATACTACTTTTATTTTTTCAGCTTAGCAACCTGCACAGAAACTTACACCACCCAGAAGAAGAATGACTGATGATATTAAGCTGTCGATATTCAAAGGAATGGGTCTATAGGACTTTGAGCAGCATTGGTTTCTACGTGAATCCATATGGAATGTTAAACAAGTCCAAGATGATGTTGTGAAGCGAGCGCAGCTCATTACCACATTCAGAGACAGAGCCTTGAATTGGTTCATGAGGTACTCATAAGGACACCAGAGAACCTTACTGGAGATTAAGGGTGAACTATTGAGTGAGTTCAAGAAACTGAAGTTAGAATCCGAATGTATCACAGAGTTAAAAGAAATCAAGTAGAAACCTAATGAGATAGTCTAGGAATTTGACTAGAAATTTAAGACACTGTTGGACCAAGTAAGCTTCGTTATAGCACTGCAACAACACCGGGAATGGTTTATAGCCACACTGTTGCCCCATTTCAAACTGTCGTTTATGCAACAAAAAGTGGCTTCGCAGGCAGAAGACTTGGAGATTGCGATGAAGTTAGAAGCTTCACCGATTGGAGGAACTAGCACTGGGATGCCTAGGATTTAGACCTAGTTGGCTACCCTGACACTACAGCTGCAGGATATCAAGAAATGAAAGCAAGAGAGAGAAGAAGTCTGGTGTACAAGATGTAAGGGAGAGGGACACACTAAGGATCATTGTCCTTTATTCCAAGAATTCCTTAACATGGGTGCACCAAACCCATTAAATCAGAACCAAGGGCCATGGTGTGAGATCTGCAGAACTAGAGGACACCAACCAAAGGACTTCTACTTAATACATAAATATGTAAGGACAACTAAAAACCTATATTGTAATTTATGTAAGTTAGTTGGACATGATGAGTCCAACTGTCGCGCATATGAACGCATGTTGGAAAGAAAGAAAGATATCGAACATATGTATGGAGGAGTATACAGAGTCCAAGAAGAGACTCCGCAAAAACAAGATAATGTGCAACACGATTAGGGAGCATACAGAGGCCGTGGAGGATACCGCGGGAGAGGAATAAATGTTGGCCCAATGTAAGGATGAGGTCGAGTTCAAGTAATCTGTTATAATTGTGGCCAGCCAGGTCATGTATCTAGAGATTGTACAAACCCATGCACTGTTGATGTATTTGTAACTTCGGAATATATTCACTTGTATATTGTATTTGTACTTTATTGTATCCCCAACGGAGATGTATTATTCCTCCAATTGGAAGTGTCGTCAATTGTACTTGCAAGTGTCGCAAGTTATATTGTAAGTGTTGTAACTTATACTTGATGGGTTATTAGAACACCTTGATGGGGTCAGCCTTGTATGAGTCATGTGGGTTAAAGGGTTATTAGACCACCCTAGTGGGGGTTTTCCTAGTCAACATTCTGTTAAGTGGTTAAGTTGGGGCCGACCTAGTTAAAGTTAAAAGACAAGTGAAGTAGTGTATAAATACAGAGTGTGTCTCTCTCATTTTACACATTCTCTCATTCACTCACTTTGCATTAGTGAGAGAAAGGAGGAGTAAGAACACGTGGAGGAGTATGTTGCTAAAGAAATATATCTCTTGGGTTTGATCATTGTGATCCTTGTATTGGTGCTTATTCTATCTCTGAGGAAGTTGCGGGGTTTTTCACCTTTTTGGTTTTCCCTGGTGAAATGTTTTGTGTCTCTTGTCTCTTATGCTTGATATGCTATACATGTTGTTCTTCCAGTTAAGATGCTAGATCTATTGAATTAAATGATGAAAATATAACATGGTATCAGAGCTATCCTAAAGGAAGGCATGGTATGGCATTTATGACACTTGTTGCACTTATGACAAATTGGAAGCCAGGGCTTGTTATAGCAGAAACTAGTCATCGTGGAACTTTCACTATAAATACATTTTGACAAAAGTTCAGGTTCTGAAACTTCTACAAGTCGTATATTACATCCCCATGTACCTTGTGTCCGAAGCACAACATATAATTCACTGTACTTTTTGATTTATGATTCGTACAAGTTAGGGTTTCTGCCTCTTCCAGATCTCAGTCATAAACAGGTGAGCTGGGAAAAAAGGTCATAAATTGGGCTAGGAAGCTCCAAATGAGATTCTGTAAAAATTTTCAAGAAGGGCACGAACTGTAATTTTACAGGTTTGTGTTTTAGAGGCCGAAGTTGAACCAATGACATGTGGCACTCTGTATAAGTTTGCTAACTTGTTTTATCTCATAAACAGATCACGTTGCGACACTTGGCATAAATCTCTCATAGAAAATCCAATTAAGGTCAAACCTATGGGGTTGGAAAGATGACAGGTTAGGATACCACAGGCCGTAGTTTTAGACCCCATGGATACGAAATATTGGCGTTACACCAGAAATAATCAGGTGCATATTTATGTCAAAATAGAATTGGATTCTGAGCACCTTCATTCTTGGCTTGTCACTGTTGTGGGAATTTAGGGTTTCAGAGAAAGTTGGAATTTTTGGAATCGGAGTCCATGGATGAATGATCCTCATCAAAATCAAAATTTAGAGACCAATATCAAATTTTTTGGTTGGGTAGAAGGTCGGGCTTGATCAAACCCTAGTTCGGGATTTTGATGGGAAAGGTGGAAAATTAGGGCTTCTGCAAAAGTTGGAATTTTTGAAATACATGACCATGACTGGAAGCTCCTCATAAAAATCGAAGTTTAGAACACAAGATCGAACCTTTTTGGATGGGTAGAAGACCGATCTTTATCAAACCCTAGTTCGGGATCCTACCTAGAAGATCCAAAAGCTTCAAAGGCAATTTTGAGGGGTCAAATTTTGCAGTTTTCAAAATTGAAGTATACCAACTTGATCAGCTCAACAAGGTGCATCTTTTCATCCAATCAGAAGTTTGAAATTCAAATTTTGAATTTTTAGGGTTTCTCTGACAAACCCTAATCCAGCTCTAGATCCAGTTTCAACAAATCAAAGTGGATTGGGTTAATCCTAGAAGAGAATGAATTGGACACCTACATAAGTGAAGAAGTTCCAGTTTCAGAGGGAGACAAGGTTAAGGCCTTACATAAGAAGACTACAAGCAATCTCGACAGGTATGACTTGAGGAAATTCAGGTATGTTCTAAAATCTATTCATGATATGTTTGTCTTCATATTATTGAGGTTAGTACCATCTTGATTAATTTTAGACTTTTCTTATCACCCTACTAAAAGTATGAATGCATGATAGTAGACATTCACTGATTAGGGTTATGACACTTATGATTGTACTAATGCACTGTGGTGTTGTATGAGGTTGATGTTGTCCATTAACATGAAAGGTACATCAAGAAAGTTCTATTTCAAGAACATATGACCATGGTGACATGAAGACAAATACTCATCCATAGTCACGGATCGCATAGAAGCTCTACTTACGAGGTATGTATAATTTGGTTCTACAATGCTTAACCTATGAGATATGCATGTTACTAGCACAAGTCATTGAAGAGAACAAGAAGACATTATGCGGGTATGTTCAACATAACTAGCTAAAATGATAATCTAGGTATGTTTTTCCTATATCAAGTTAGAACGCTACCTTGTGTTAGGATCTCTTGTATAAGTATACCTTTGTATGATTGATGATTGTTCATGAAGTTATAAGTTTGAGTAATCATGGGATTATGCATATTATGTTTCTTACTTTGATTAATGATATGACTAACCAGAAGAGCCCTATGGTCAAGTAAGAATATGCATGAGTAACAGAAGTCCTCCCTGAAACCTTAAATACTAATGCTTGTGATAAATTACCTGTGTGTGAAATAATCATGACCATACATGTAAAGTTTATTTAGGATCATAATGTTTTGATAGTATTGAGATTATACTAATGGATGTATGATTATGTATGAGATCTTGAGGATGACACTAGTGCACACTTAAGCATGCATAACGGTCCAGGATGAATATAAGTTCAAGGATAGGTAATCCAGGAAGCAAAGATCAAGAGGGAGCACACTCCAATAGTTCCTGCAAGGAGGCAAAGATTGAGAGGGAGTCCATCCTACAACAAAACAAAGATAAGTATTTGAATTGTCATTTCTTATATGATTACTTAAATGATGTTGTTTAGTTATGTACATACTTATGTTCCTATATTTAGGATGTATATTATGCATATTAGAAAAGTTGCATTTAATGAACAAGATACTACTAATATGCAAGTAATGGGTAAGTGGCCTATGGTACTGTACAACATTCCATTGCTACTTATCTAGAATGAAACCTCTCTGCTGACATGTTGGGAGTTGTCTACACTCTTAACAATGTTCTGGTAGAGATGGAAGGCATCTAAAAAGTTATGGGATATGGATAAATGTTGTATTGAAGCATTGGCTAAAACAATTGCATGACTGTATGACATATGTTCTTATGTGTAATAATTTGTTTTTGAAACTATAAGAAGTTTCTAATCATGCAATTGAATTTGACTTGTAGGAAAGATCGTGTACAATCACCTACAAAAGAAGGACAAAAAAATTTGTTCCAGCAATGAAGTTCAAGAAAAATTTCTATTGAAGATATTGAAGAATCTAAAGTTCCCAAGATCTGGGATACAGTAATGTAAGGATGCCATGATCGAGGAAGTACCAGTTGATCATGAATAATGATGTTTGGGATGTGGTCCCAAGACCAGAAGGGAATTCTGTTGTGACTTCCAAGTGGATCTATAAGATCAAGCATGTTGCAGATTGTAGCATAGAGAAATACAAGGCGGGGTTTGTTGCTCGTGGCTTCTCCCAGAAAGAGGGGATAGATCATGAAGAGACTTTTGCTCCTATAGCTAGATACACTTCCATCAGAATAGTACTTGATTTGGATTCAGTGATGAAGTGGAAGATACACCAAATGGATGTCAAGACAGCTTTCTTGAATGGTGTAGTCAAAGAGGAAGTGTATGTGGAACAGCCACTCGGTTTTGAGACACATGATAGGGAGTCACATTTGCAGGAGACATTCCAAGCATGGTGATAGGAGGGTCCTGCCCATGACTATGGATGTAAGTGTTGTGAGATGAGCATTAGGACGATGCTCTAGATGATGTGCTGCATGATATTGATCAGGATGATCATATATGATGATATGCATAAGGTGGATGCTTTACATGATCAGTTGGATCATGTGTGATGAGATGCATCAGGTGGATGCTTTGCATGATCAGTTGGATCATGTGTGATGACATGCATCAAGTGGATGATTTACATTATCAGTTGGATCATGTCTGATGATATCCATAAGGACGATGCTATGATGATGATCAGGATGATCATATGTGATGTGTATCAGGACGATGCTCCTGATGATATGCATTAGGATGATGCTGTGAGGACGATTAGGATGATCATGTGATGATGATGTGCATCAGGATGATATACTATATGATGATGATCAGTATGATCATTAGTATCAGTTTGATACTCCATGGTCGTGGACAGGTTGTGCGTGTAGCATAGAAAATATCCTGGGAGATCCTATAGTCTGAGCTAGGATGCTCTTTTGAGGTTTTGCTATTAGAGGCATGTAATCAGCCCTGAAGATACGATAGGTTGAGCAGTAAGCTCGTAATCAGTCCTGGGATGCTCTTTAGAGTTCTTGCAGGATGCAAGACACTCTTTAAGGTTTTTCCTAACCACATGTAAGCAGCCCTGGAGATCCGGTAGGTTGAGCAATAAGCTCATAATCAGTCCTGGGATTCTCTTTAGAGTTCTTATAGGATGCACGACGGGCTTTTAAGGTTTTGTGGTGGGCGTCACATGTAATCATCCCTGGAGACCCGATAGGTTGAGCAGTAAGCTCGTAATCAGTCCTGGGATGTTCTTTAGAGTTCTTGCAGGTTGCAAGACACACTTTTAAGGTTTTTTGATAGTCAACATGTAAAAGATCTTGGGAGATCCTATAGTCTGAGCTAGGATGCTCTTTCGAGGTTTTGTTGATGCACATAATAAGTCCTGAGGATTCCACAGTATGGCCAGTGATGATGAATACCTGCAGGAGGCTAGGCCTACAACCAGCATGAAACAGGGATGGCTCTGTAGAACTTCCTATGATGAGAAGAATTCAGAGATAGCCCAGTGATCGATATGATGGGTACAACAGCAGTGATGATGATGATGTTCCATGATCCAGTGAGGATGATCCACCTCCAAAATTGAAGACTTGTGCCTATATGTATTGATGACTTGTGTTAAGAGAATACCTTCCTAGTTAAGAGGGAGTGTTGATGTATTTGTAACTTCGAAAGATATTCACTTGTATGTTATAATTGTACATTATTGTATCCCCAATGGAGATGTATTATTCCTCCGATTGGAAGTGTTGTCAGTTGTACTTGCAAGTGTCGCAAGTTATATTGTAATTGTCATAACTTATACTTGATGGGTTATTAGACCAACTTGATGGGGTCGGCCCTTTAATGAGTCATGTGGGTTAAAGGGTTATTAGACCACCCTAGTGGGGGTCGGCCAAGTCAACATTATGTTTAGTGGTTAAGTTGGGGCTGACCTAGTTAAAGTTAAAAGACAACTGAAGTAGTGTATAAATAGAGAGTGTCTCTCTCTCATTTTACACATTCTCTCATTCTCTCACTTCACATTAGTGAGAGAGAGGAGGCGTATGCACAAGTGGAGAAGGAGTATGCTGCTGAAGATATCTATCTCTTGGTTTTGATCATTGTGATCCTTATATTGGTTCTTATTCTATCTCTGAGGAAGTTGCGGGGTTTTTCACCTTTTTGGTTTTCCCCAGTGAAATGTTTTGTGTCTCTTGTCTCTTATGCTTGATATGCTGTACATGTTGTTATTTCAGTTAAGATCCTTGATCTATTGAATTAAATGATGAAAATATAACATGCACTACATGTAGTTATTGTAAATAATTCGATCATGTTATTGAAGACTACCTAGTGTTAGAGGTAGAAATGCAGAAACAGAAGCGGCAAGATGCATCGAACCCAAACATTTAGTTGATCGCAACAGAGAAGAGACCTGCGGATCCAAGAATCAATGTAGTAACGCAAAGTGGCACTATGACAGGGAAAGATAGAGGAACAGAAGCTTTGACTTCTAGAGACTTTAACACTAAGCAAATCCCTCTTGAAACAATATTGCTAAGAAAAGCTACTAGGAAAGTACCTTCTTTCAACTTGGAGAAAAACAGAGAAATATTTGAAGAAGCGCGGGACATCTTCAAAGAGTCATCACCCACGTCACCAAGAATTATGTTGCGAAGTGAAATATCACATATAGAAGATATGCCGGCTACTTATGATAAAATGAGCACCGCAGCAGAGATAGGCAAATTTGTTGCGCAATTCCTGAGGAGCTGCATGAAGTTGCTGAATAGAGAAGATACTATAGAGGAATTGCAAAAAAGTTAAACTAGTATAAGCCACAGAGCGAGATAGAGAATACCGATAGCGCAGTTCACCAGATCAAGAAACACAAAAGATCGGGCTGAGAAATGAGGCTTAGCGCACAGATAGGAGACTATGAAATGGATGAAATCATCCTTGCTCTGGGATCTAAAGTAAATGTCTTAACTAAACAGACATGGCAACAGATGGGGAGACCAAAGCTGTTATGGTCACCTATCTAGTTGAGAATTGCTAATCAGGAGAAAGTCATAACTTTTGGAAGGCTAGCCAGCATTATTGTTGACATTGATGGAGTGCAAAGTCATGTAGACTTTGAGGTTATCAAGATTGTGAATTATAGCCAGCCTTATCCTGCTATGTTTGGAATTAAATGGGATATGGATAACCTCACCATCATAAAATTGAAAACAAAGAAGATGATCTTCGAAGAAAAGCATCTTAGGGTCATCGCACCACTGTACCCTTCAGACGAAGATAGATATAGTCAGCCGATTCAGGAAGAATCCAGAGCTTAATACTTCGACCTCGTTTACAAGATGACTGCGAACCAGGAAGACTATATTAATCCTACTGCGGATGGAACACTTAGATGGCGATGTGACAACTCTTGCATCTCAGACTCTGATGAAGGATTGGAGAACTGGCAAAGTAATATGCATGAAGTATCAGGAAGGAGATGCGCGCAGGTTACAAAGTCACTGCGCTGGATTGGAAAGGAAGTAATCCCAATTCCCACCTATGATGGTTTATCTAATGTTTATTCCTTTATCAAAGAACATACTGTAGCAATTGCAGATGAACATCTCTTACCAGCACTAGACATGGCATTGCGCGAGACACATGCCAGATGGTGGGCTCCACATAAGCAGACATTGAACACATGGGATCAGTGCAAAATCAAGATGCAGATCAGGTTTGATGAAAAGGTCACACTACCCTTTGAGAGATAGAATGGACAAATAGATCCAAGGGAGCATGTTGAAATTTGTTCACAAGCATGGCAAGAGAGACCACAGATAGAATGGGTGCATCTGTTGGTGCACACGTTGGAGGAATAAATTCAAAGAAGTGGTATCTAGACATGGAGTTGCGCAGAGAAACTATATATTGGCCTACTTTGACTGCGAACTTCCAAAGAGCTTCAGTTTTCAAGTTGAGAGTCCTACCATAAATGACGCTTTGCAAATTATTAAGCAAAGAATATTCAGATCAGAGTTCCCACATAGAAATATGACATTAGAGGAATTCTTTGGAGCTGACAGTGTACCTATAAGCCTATAACCAGAATGGAAGGAATAGGTAGAGCATGCCATGGATTGTTATAATCTAGCTGAAGAGGTTGAAGATAAAAAAAAAGTGATGAGGAGGATCCGCGCAACATAAACATATTGTTGGCTTATGTAAATGATCTAGAGGTTTCCAATGTAGACCAAGGTAATTCGCGGTTCAAGGAACCAACAAAAACCCTATTCAGTGGTGCTTTCGGAAATAGACTGCAAGCACCCTGAGGTCTCACCTGAGGCGAAGCTGAGGGGGTGGTTGTGGAATCAAGTTTCCACTACCTGGTGATGTGAGTGTTAAAGAGACTGATGAGCAGTGCGACAAAGAACTCTTACTACGGACAAAAGACTACGTGAAGTCTCTACTTCCTTCCAGATACTTCGGCAAGTTGAGGCGCTTGCTCAACCAACACATCAAAGGACTACGTGGTATTGGATACTTCTAGAGTTACGATGATAAGCTATTAACATCTTATCTTGTAGCACTCACCATGGGTTAGTGTGTCAGCTAGACCGCGTGTCCACTTCAGGACTTGATCAACTCTAATCAACCTTAGTTAACGATCTTTATCCATTCAACAACATTTAGGTTATTTTCTTTGTGGTGTATGTAATTGAATGAAACACACAATACCGCGCACTCCAGTACTACGCTAAAATCTAGTGATTAACTATGTGATTACCCACCAAATTCATGCATTCAAAGACTTAGACATGCTTAATACTTAACATTCATCCACACATGTATTACTCAACATATTATTCCCTTCAATGCTACGGCGAATACATATAAAAGCAAACACATAATAGATAATTATGGCATTAAGCATCCATGCTAAGCAAATGAACAGTTGCAAAAACACAAAACAATCACACTACATAGGATTTAATGTGGTTCACCCCCTGGATGGAGGCTACGTCCACAATAACTGTTGTTATATTGGTCTATTGGGAAGGGTACAACAGTTCTTAGTCTGTGCACTCAGTTGTAGACTCTCTTCTCTCTTAGATAGGTATCTGTGCCAAGGTATTTTTTAAGGATTATAAAAGTATACTTAAGTATA
Source organism: Larix kaempferi (assembly GCA_027924585.1). Taxonomy (NCBI): domain Eukaryota; kingdom Viridiplantae; phylum Streptophyta; class Pinopsida; order Pinales; family Pinaceae; genus Larix; species Larix kaempferi. The sequence continues at coordinate 8,127,182 of BSBM01000848.1, forward strand.
GTATTCTAGGCAATTATTTTGGAATGAAAAAAACATATATATAGATTGGTAGGTGAATTAATTATGAAACATAGGATTTACTATTGAATATTGTACATTTTTGTGAATATTATGCTATAAAAACTTATTTTATGTAAATATAGGCGATATTACAGGCTAAAAATGGTCAAATAGCGAATTTATTTTTTGAAAAGAAGTCCAAAAAATAGCCAATTGGCTAAATTTAGCCCCTAAAAATTTCCATGATCTGCGCACATAGTTGCAGAGCCTTTACAATAGCTTTCAGGCTTAAAGATTCTAACAATGTTCAACAATGACCAACTGTTCCCTTAAAAAATCATGCCTTATTTATATATCATGCCCATAGGTGATGTCTTTACAATTCATAGGCAAAAACCCTTAGGTTTACAAGACATGGCATGGATAACTTCCAGCCTGACTGTCGCCGTCGACAGCTTGCTCTGCTTGCTCCAGGCCTTCCAACTGGGCCATTCGTGGCTTGCACGATCTTATGACAGTCGTAGCCACCAAAACAATTACAATTGCATCATAGCCTATCCCTTTCCATGTCTTTCGTCTTCCTGTCACCGTCGACTTAGTGGCCTAGATTCTCAACTGCTTGCCGCCACTCTCCTAGACAGGTCGCTTTCCTCTTCCTTCAACCTGTTCCTTATTCAAAATGGGTCACTTCCTTGTCTGTCCTTTACCCATATTTTGTACCAAAAATAGCTCCTGCGCATCATCCTACTGTGCAATCTAGCCTTAGCCATTGCTGCTGGGCGCGTAATTCCCAAAACTGCCTCCATACCTTGTCGCCATCCGCAATACGCGCTTTTCAACAATTGTGCATATTTTCCAACTTGGGCCCCACCCAATAGGCCCCTAACACTCACCTATGGATCGTCCAAAGCCACTTCCGCTTTCAGACGATGGGGCCGCATCTTCCGGTGTACCTATATTTGAAGTGAAATTTTGCATAGTGATTTCTAGCGCTGCAACCATGTCCTTATCCTTCTTCTTAAATCCTCAAACCGTATCCATAGTGGCCTGCGAGACCTTTTCTTTGGCCACCTTCTCTTTCATGGTGCCTTCTGCTGCCTAAAGTTCTACAAACTTCTCATCGAATTGCTGCATCCATTCGAGGCCTTCTTGCTCAATCAGATGGAACCTGGCAGATGTAGCATCCTCTTTCTCTCTCAACACAACCTACTCTTTCTGCAGGTCCTTGATTTCATTGTACTTCTGTATTTTCTCCCTGGCCTGCACACTCTTTAACTCTACATTTGCAGCTTCTACCAGTTGCTATGTCCGCTGCAAATCCCCCTTTATCTTTTGCAGCGCAGGATCCTCATTCAACCATGTCAATGTTGTATTTACTCCTTCAAGTAAATCTTGGCACTTCATCACTTCCGACGAAATGCTATCCATGGTCGCCTGTACTTCCTCAATTGGGGCCACGCACTGATCTGGGGGGATAACTGGGTGCCTATCCTCCAGCTCTGTGATCTTCTCGTTGTAGAAAGTTTCCATCTGTATCATATCTAATGTGAGGGTTTCTACCTTGGCCCCAAGCTTCTTTATTATATCCTCTACATCATCTTCTTTTGCGCATTCCTCAATCTTTGCGCAAACTGCTGAAACTATCTCCTTCAACTTATGGTCTTTTTCTCTAGCTTTGCTAAACTCATGTATATTGTGAGTTGATTCCTACTTCAGCTGATTGATGTCTTTACCTAAATTTGCACTCCGATCATATGAGGTAAGGCCTCTCTCATGAATCTCCTCGACATCCTGCATGTGTAACTCGGTCAAGTCCTCCAGTAATAGACACCCAATGTTGAGGTCAAAGTGTGTTGAGTTTTTTGCTGCGTCGCGCACATGATCATTTGGGAAGATAAAGTGCATGGGTTCTATATGCGCAACCCTGGGTTAGAGACTTATGACATGAGGTGGCCGCTTTCTCACACTTGTTCCTCCTACCCTCCCTTCGAAATTTGATGACCAATGGCCTAAGCTCAACTGGGTGACCAAAGTCTGTATTGTCTCCATTGTCTGAATGAGGCAGAGTTGCATCTGTTCTTTCCTGGCCTCTTTTTTTGCTTGGTTCTCATCCCATGCTTCCTACACTTTGGTCGCGATTGTCTCACAATCGTCTGGATGGAGCTACGAGTCGAACTCACGCCTCTCAACCTTCCTCTTTGTACGTTGTCCTTTCGGTTCTACGGAGCTTTCAGCAGCCTTCCTCTTTCACTCTGCCATCTCCGTGATCTAGCTTTGAGTAGGGTCCTTTTCTTCAACAATGGGAGTACCAGCTGGTAGCCCCCCCTTCTTCTGTCCCTTGTCTGCTTCTGCTTCTTTTGTATCTTCCTCGGTGTTTTCATCATCAGTATGTTTTACTTCAATTTTCTCTAAGATGGGTTCGACGTGTTGTTCATAATTAGATTCATCATCTTGTGATGCGGGAACATTCCAGTCCGCATGCCATCGCTCTATCATATGCTCGATCGTCTCTTGATCCAGCCGATAAAACCCTAGATACCACAAATCTTCCTCTGTGTCAGCCCTATGCTGAATGTATGACCAATGCCTCCTCACCATAAACCTCATGATCCAGGTGTATGTGTTGGTCAATGGTCTTGAGATTCGTGGCATTGAAAGAATCGCAGTGCGCAACTGGTGATAATAAACATAAAATACTTTGGCTGTCTGATGCTGCTTGGACACCTTCGGGCTCACCCATAGGTTATTGAAGTGCATCCCCATGGCCCTGTCCTATTAAGGTTGGGATGCCTTGGTACCCATACAGCTCTTTCCAGCCTACAAAGGCTATCACTATGAGTAGCCAACCAAAATGGAATGTTGTTCCCTCATCCTGGGTGTCCTCAACGTCTGCGAGAAACTCATTAAGTAGATATTGGCACCAATTATAAGGTGTTCCGCACAATGTTTTTGCTGCTAGCTTGATCACGACCGCTGGTACCTCAGGCGGCCGAAACTTGCGCAGTATCTTCTCTGTGAGCAACTAAATAGTAAATTTTGTAGCCCGATCATTGATATCGTTGGTCGAGAATCCACTCCCCTTCCGGACCACACTGAATTCCTTCGCAACTTCCGCGGATAGAGCTCTATCCTGCACCCTCTTTACCATTAGGCAAGCAAGGTCCTCGCCATGCTTGTTTTGGTTTGTGATTTGATGTATCAGATCTATATTGATGTCGACGCGCTTATCCAACCATAATAATTCTTCGTGCACACAAGTCAATAACGTGTGCACTACCGCCAAAAACTCGATGCTTTTAGTGAAATGTGGCATTTGCAACAGATTTAGAAACCTTGATGGTTGGAGGGCCTTTATCCAATCTTGGGCCTGTAGGATTTCGGCTCCAGTCTAGGCATCCACTATCCATTCAATTTAGCTGTTGGGTTGGAACTGTGCATAATTCTTTGGTTTGGCTAATGTGTTCTCCAGAAGATCATGGTCCTCCAATTTGTAGTTTGGAACTTCTCGCAATAGGTTCTCAACAACCTTCGCCCAAGTAGATATAATTGGAACCAAAATTTCATATACAACATTTTTATCCAAATGCACCGGTGGTGCATCATCTTTCTGTGGAGGGATATAGTCTTGCACTAGATAAATGGGTTGGTTATGAACTGTGGCTGAATTCTGCTTGGCTGGTTCTTCAGACCCTTCTTGCTCTGAAACTGGCTTCTTTCCCTTTCTAGCCTCTGCAGCTTGCCGTGCTGAACGTCTAGAAGAAGCTCCCTTTGTTGCCGTCATAGCTCCTGGAATCCCGGATTGTTGAAACTACTTTAGCACTTCCTGCAAGTCGACCTGTTCGCTCATATACTGCTTAGTTCTCTTGGCTCTCTGGTAGCTCCAACAAGCAATGCACAATACATCGTAAAGTAGATAAGTGGCTAAGTGAGGCCTTATTTATAGCCTCAGCTGGTCTGCAACGCGGCCTTCGACAGTTTTCGATGCACTAAATGCCATAATCATTATCTAGCTCGTGCCTATGATCTCGGCCCTACCATTCGATCCTCATCATCATGCCAACGTTGTTTCCTTAAATGCGAAAAGGTTGCTAGGCAAGCCAGAGTGTCAACTCCATCAGGTCAGTGTTAATTGCTCAACCTACCATCCAGATTTCAGTACTATGTTAGTTATTTCAGCCTTTATGGCACTCCAAAATGTCACATCTGCCCTAAATGTTCAAGTTTGCTAATGCCGCCAATTTGGTTAACAACTTGCTAACTAGATGATGATGGCAATGGTAATGGTTTCCATCTTGATGTGCTGGCGGTCTCGTACGAGTGTCGCTTCTCGACGCGCATTCTACTTTCTCTTATGCGCGGTTGTGGTTCCACCTTGTCTGTGTGATTCATATTTTGACTAGTGCTGCACAGTTTTTTTTTTTTCGTGCGCAACTTCAGCAGTGTTGCACGATTCGCCTCCCTTTGATCATACAGAATTCTACAGAGAAGGACTATCATGGTAAAGCTTTAGTATGCTTGCATTTATCAAACTTGGCAAGATATCTCTGAGTAGGGTAGCTAACTGAACTGCGCCACCATTAGTAACATGCATTACAATATACGAGCCAAGCCAATGCATCTTAAACTTTCTAGGAAATGTCATGAATTTGCGTTCATATAGGAGGACTAGGTCAGCTAACTGTAAAGACTTTTTCTTGATGAGGTGATTTTTTCATGCTCTTTCTGTACTTGTTGGTGGAATCCTGTGACGAAGCGATGTTCCTCTAGCCCAACCAAGTGTAGGATCCTTTCTTCGTGCGCTGCTGTTAACACCCAAAAAGTGCACACTACCTCATCTACCACATTATATGGCTCATTTTTCCATTTTCCTACCATATTTCCCTTAAAATCCTAAAATATCCCATTAAAAAGCCTCCAAAAGGCCACAAAACCACCAAAATAGCCTCAAAAAGGCTAAAAAAACCCCCTTTTTCCTCCAAAAATAGCAAAAATCCCCTAAAAAGGGAGTAAGAGATATAAAATAATGAGGAAAAGGAGAAAAAAACCCTATACAGCTGCCCAAAACCATGTGTTTCCCAAAACCATGGGTCAGCACTCCACCACCAAAAAACTATAAATAGGTGATGGAGATCCCTTATTCCATATCCACAATCACAAGCACCCTTACTTTGCCAAAATCTCTCTCGAAACCCTAGTTCACCATTGAACTATCTTCACCTTGAGAGCCACTTTTGGCCCATTCCCACCATTGGAGAAAGAGAAGGAGCATATTGAAGCTTGGAGCATCCTCTTGGACATTGCAAAGGGCTTCATCAAACCTTCACATTGAAGGTAATATCAATACAAAAAAGCCATTATTTAAATTTGTTGTTTATGTTTTATGCATGTTTTAGAAGAAATTTAATTTCTGTTTTAGCTTAATTATTTACATTTACTGAACTGCTACTAAGGAGACCATTCTCCTTAGTAGGTGCTCATTTGCACAAGCTAGGGGTAAAACCTTAGCTACAGTTTTGGCGACTCCCCTAGATTTTGAATTTCTGGTTTACGTTTTTAAATTTTTTCCCTTTCGGTTGTCCCTTTCGGCCGCCGCACACCGCGTCTTTTCCCTCTGCAGTCGCATCCCGACCGCGCCTTTCAGGCCTTTACCTGCGACCCGACCGCGGATCCCAGACTGATTCCGACGCCCTGCCGGCGGATTCAAGTCTGTTACCTGCGATCCGACCGCGGCTAATCAGCCTGTTTGCCGCGATCTGACTACGCCTGTCGGCCATTTTCCTGCGTCCCGACTGCGGCTCTCTGCCTCTTTCGTGCGTCCCGACTGCGTCTGTTAGCCCTTTTGCCGTGACCCGACTGCGTCGTTTTCCCTATTTCCTGCGTCCCGACCGCGTCTGTTTTACTCAAACCCGCGGTCTTCCTGTTCCGATTCGCCACAGACCCGCGGTCTGATTTCTGCATTTTTCCTGTTTTGAGCCCAACCCCTTTTGCTGCAATATTTTCTGCATCTGAACAGCCCTCTGTCCCACCTGCAGCCTCACTACCTTACAGCCTTTCTGCAACATAATTTCTGTTCCCTTTATAGAATTCTTTTAAAATTTCGTTATTTTTAAATCAGAAAATTTTGCAAGTTAAACTTTCAATTTCAGTATTATTTATAGTTGGAAGTTTCCCCCCTTGTGGCACTTCTATTTTTGGGTTCATCACCTCACGAGCACACACTCTGTCACATAAATCAAGTGAGCCTTAAAAAGTACCTAATTAAACCAATATTCTAACCCCACTTGGGGAACACAAAAGAATCATTGTAGTTAGGTGGGATCGGGGGGATAGGCTTCCAATAACACCCCTCGGTTATTTCACTTGAGACATAGTTGTTGTCCAAATAGGGAACCAAAATCCCCTAGTACTTTTTGGCACGGTCACGACCAGTTTATCAGAGGGCCTCTCCCTTAGGAGGGTTGAAGTCGGGAGACTGGTTCCGGAGGCCTGAGTGGAATACCGCACTCCATTCAGTAACCGAAGGGCTACCTTTTGCGGTTCGCGGGATATCCCTGTATAGGGGTATTGCGGTCAACGAACTAAACGGAAGATTCACCTTTCTGGACGTGTCATGAACGAGGTATCTTAGTTGCCATTCTTCTAGGATTGACTACCCGGTGTCCCTCCCGGTAGGGGGATATCATAGCCACTTGGCTTTTCTACTCATATTGTCTGACTTGGATTTCATCACCTTGCAGAGGATATGTTTAGTTGAGTCAGAATACTTCTAGTTAGGTGTTTGCATGCTCCTTTACCTCCCTTTGGTCTAGTGAGTCCACCATTTTTTTTTCTTTTTTAGGCAACCTACTGCTTGTTGGTATTCTGACCATCTTTTTTGATACTCCACCTATTGTAGCACAGCTGTTGCAGTGGGTGTTTTGAGTTGGTTGTTGGCCTGAGTGCCTGGTTTTTGAGCTCTCCTTCTGCACACTCGGTTGCATTAGGATTTTTGAGCTGGTTTTATACTCACCTCAACCCACAGAGATTAGACACCATCTATCACCATTGAGTCCCCGAGACATTCTCGGCGCCTCAGGGGCGAGCCCCCACAACACGGTTCTCTTGACACCGCCCATCATAGATTCCGATCATCATCTGTTGATACCACTCATCACAGGTCTAGAGCCTTGTCACTTGACTCCTCTCGTCAGCGACGTAGGACTCCGTCACCAGATAGTGACGCCCCTTACTTTACCTCTGATTCTGACGAAGAGTCTGAGAACCCTATTTATACTGCCCCTACTAGCCCCATGGATGGCACGACTTCCACTCCGTTTGTCATAGGGACCATTGGTGGCACATCCACCACTACACCAGTCACTACACCTGTTTTGGGTATGCCCTCCATGGGACTCCCATCTACCGTCCCCCTCACGGTACCTATTCCCACAGCGGGAATACCTATCCCCACTACATCAGTGGATCACACTACCCATGGTGGTGCTGGACCATCCTCCACCACCTTAGTTCCCCCACTTGGGGGCACCATCCCAAATCCTGTCCCTCCACTCGCGGGCATTGGCCCCAACTTGGTCCAACCCACTACTGGGTCACATCCTTCTTCCAGTTTTCCATTCATGGCTAGCCTCAACCTACCCGACCTAGCCAGATTGACCAACGATCCTATTCGACACGACCCTACGTGGCCTCATATGCCTACCAAGCTCCCCTTTGACATCCCTAAGTTCGAGGGCAAGGTCGGTGAGGACCGACAAAACCATATCATGTCTTTCCACCTATGGTGTTCCTCTAACTCCATAGTGGATGACTCTGTTCGCCTCCGTCTCTTACAGCGCACCTTCACTGGCTCTGCAGCCAAGTGGTATATCGAGCAACCTCATGGGACCCATGCCACCTTTGCTTCCCTAGCCTCGACCTTCCTGCAGTTCTTCCAGTTGCCTGTCCGCTATGACGCGAGCGTTGAGATCCTCCTATCCTGCAGACAAAACACGGCCACCCATATTACGGACCACATCCATGAGTGGCGACGACGCCGTAGCTTATGCAAGATCAAACTAGACGACCGTATCTTCCTAGATTGGTTCCTCAAATCCCTTCTCCCTGTTATTGCTAAGGATGTGGCCTCAGAAAGACCCCAGTCTGAAGAAGAAGCCATCCTTAAGGCCCAACAGTTTGACCTCATTTACGCCCAATCGGGTTACCTTTATACCATTATACCTGACGCCCCTCGCGGCGAGTCCTCCTAGCACGATGCACCGGGGGCATCCCACACTGCAGACGGTATCATTGGTCGTGTTTCTTCACATCCCCAACCATTTTCTATAGCACGACCTACCCCTGGCCCCGACCTGTCGCGGGCTACCTCACAGTCTGGAGCAACCAATTCATATGCTCCCATGACACACCACCATTCCCATGGACCCTCATGTCCACCTCAATGCTTCAGTTATGAAACTCCTGCTTGTGCTCCCCCAGTCGCACCTCAGCCTTACTACCATCAGCAGGCTGTCCCAGCTCCTGCGCCTTCACAAGCCCAACTCGCTTATTATCCGCCCCAGGCAGCCCCTGCGGCACACCCACAACCTGCTCCGCAACCATATCAGCAACCCCCTCAAGTTGCTGCACCTGCTGAGGCTCAACATGCATCCCATCCACTGCAGCCTGCTCCCGCACCTGCGCAACCTCAGAATCCACCTGCTGCCCAAGGGCAAGTTTATGCCCAGCAAAACCCGCAGCAAAACCAGAACAACCAACGTAACCAGGGCCAACAGAACCGCGACAAGGGCCGTAATCGGGGGAACAACCAACCTGCCGACCAAGCTGGTCAACCGGCGAATCCCCCCGACAACAATAATGCAGCCCCCGCTGATCAAAACCCTGATCGCCCGCCCAAACAGGCTAAAAACCCCAATTTGCGAACAAACCACCCTTGTTCTATTTGCGGGGTCTATGGCCATTACACACATGCTTTCCCACACTTAGAGCGAGCTCGGCAACTCTGGGTTGACGAGGCCCATCGCCAAGGGCATGCAGCTCCCCAAGCGCCGCCCAACCCCCCCCAACCTCAACAACCCCCTTTGGTGCTGCAAAACCCCTTACCGACCCAAGGCGTAGTGAACACTCAGTCGTTGGATCCCCCTCAAGCCAACGCGCCCCAACAACAACAGATCACCTACGCTGCTCCTGATCAACCCATGTTTGACTCAGGTACCCACCACCTACTGATGATGTCATCTGCTGACGTCAACCTCCAGACCCGTCGGAACCAATATGGCTCCACCTCTGAAGCCCCTCCCACGGATAAACCTACTAACGCCCATCCCACCGATCAGGCGTTACGTATACCTCCACCTCCCATAGATGGCGCTGCAAAGGCCCCTCGTTTCCCACTTCGCCGTCTCAACAATAACCCTAATGCGCGCGCTGCGTCAAACTACAACATTGTAGACGATCTAGCCCAATCTCCCGCAACCATGTCTGCGTTAGAATTCTTGAAGAATTGCCCCTCCCAACGCAAGGCTTTACTTTCCGCCATTGGGGGGATTGACCCAAATGATTCGCATTTGATGGCATTTGATTTAGACCAGTCTGAACCACGCCTACCTTCCAGCTTAGCATTCCAAGTTACTGTCTCCGTTAGGAATGTTGTCATCCATCGGTGCATCATCGATGAGGGTGCCTTCACATGCGTTATGTCTACATTCGTATGGCAGAAGTTGGGGATCCCCTCCTCTCCAGTAGTCCACCACTGCATTACGCGCCTACGATCGTCGTTCGGCTCAGCCCCAAGGCCTCCTAGCCAATGTCCCCGTCCAGTTAGGTGGCAAAACTGTACTCATTGACATTGAGGTAATCAATGCCCAATTGGATTATAACCTTTTACTTGGCCACAGCTACATGTATGCCTCTTCCGTCTTTCGCACCATGATGTTCCCCCATGAGGGATGCGTGGTTAAGGTTGACCAGCTCACCTACTATGATCCCAGTGCTCCTGCGGCACCTGAAAATGTTCTCCCCATGGTTGAAAAACCTGTTTCTCGTGACACCACCTCGTTTGTTTTTTCTACGGGGCCTGGAGTCTACTCAGACGCGCCGATGACCTCCACCTTTCAATCCATTCCTCCCCCGTCATCTACGCCCGAAGTGTCTGACTTATGTACCTTTTCTCACGACAACCAACCACCTAATAATCAACCACCCTTGTTTCCAAAACCACCATTGGTACCTAGCCACATTGGTGTTACACCTATCCATACGATCCCCTTCCTAGTCCCTCCATCAGGAGTGGTAAGCGCCCCGGTCATGGCTACCCTTAGCCTCCCTGGGTTAACCTTGGGATTAACTGTATGGTATCTTTCGCCTCCCGTTCGCCCGCCGACACCAGATGTCGTCCTCCAACCGGTGCAACCCATGGCTACTACCTCTCAGCCACCACCTGGTGTCTCTACCCCTTCATCCTCCACGACTCCCCCTCCTCCTCCCAAACCCACTGGGGGCAGAGGTCCACAACCTTACACTGCTGTACCACCTCCCAAGACAGTAAAAAACCCTCCCGTGTTTCGTGCTCCTCCCAAATGCTCGCTGTGCGACGAGTTGGGCCATGCGACCCACCAATGCCCACAGTTACCAGCATTGCAGAAGCACATGCAGATGCTCGACGATGACCCCAACATCCCAACTGTCGAACTAAACCCCACTCCCAAGCCTAAAGATAAGTCCCTACGTACAAACCACTCCTGCGCCATATGCGGTATTTACGGGCATTATTCACATCATTGTCCCGATCTCCCGGATTACAGAGCGACTCTTTATGAGATGAACAATCTGGATCTTGAGACGGCACCACCCACCATTGAGGAGATTTACCCCCCGATCTCTCCCCCTTTTGAAGAGGTTAATATCATCTATATGATCTCTTCCACCACTACTTCAACCACTACCCCCCTCGTCAACCGATTTGACGACGCAAACTTTCCGTACTGATGAGGAGATTCTTGAGGCCCTTACTGCCCCGGATTATCCTTAGGATGATATGCATCATCGTTCCTACTTCATCCCAGCAGAATCCTCCTCTAGCACCGCTACCCAATACGCGGTTGAATCCAAAGACTTCCTCCCCACCAAGGTCGACTAGTTCAAGGACCCTATTCCTGCTCATGATGCCTTCGAGGAAGGTAACATGGCCAACATCCCACCTGTCATCCAAGTTGATATCGCTGCCCCAGGACGTGCCCCTGAACTCATCACTTTAGGAGCATTTTGCAGTAAACAAGAGATTGAGGACTACATAAACCTTTTTCGAGAATTCCGTGATGTCTTTTCCTGGTCCAATACCGAAATGCCTGGTCTTGACCCCGCCATTATAGAGCACCACATTGACACATGGCCTGATGTATCCCCCGTCCGTCAGAAACAACATCCTCTTCCTCCCTCCACGTTCCCAGGATGTGCCCCTGAACTCATCACTTTAGGAGCCTCCTGTAGCGAGCAGGAGATTGAGGATTATAAACAACTCTTCCAAGAGTTCCGTGATGTCTTTGCTTGGCCATCTACCGGAATGCCTGGGTTCGACCTCGCCATTCTCAAACATCACATGGACACACGACAAAAGGAACTTCCTGTTTGTACTGAAACCGACTCTGAAGACCTTCCTTTAAGCAACCCCCATGATGGGTTGTATCCTAAGGAGTCTCTATCCCTATAATAACTTGCGACCTCGTTGGTCCCCATTGTACAGTTTGTCTCTTTTTGTTTTTCACTTTTTTACCATCATCTTACATTTATCATTTCTGCATGATTACAGATGGACCATCTTCCACCTTGTTACACTGGCTTCGCTGATGGCGCAAGCCGCTGGTCTCCCAACCTGGCTTCTGCAGCATGGGTCTTGTACTGGCGCCTCCGGATCTCCCGTGAAGTCCATGTCCCGATACGGGAAGTCATCCAGTGTCAGTGGTATCTGGAGCCACTGCAGGTACAAATCCTGCGTAAAATACCTCCCCACGTCGCCGCCACCACACCATCCGCGGCTCCCTCATCCCTCCTGCCCTGATCGGCACCCGTGGCCGCAGTGTGGGTACCCTCTCCATAAAGAAGGCACACAAGAAGGAACCAAAACAAAAGCCCTTGCCAGCTTCCTTTGCTGCCGTCAGCTGCCGCTGAACGCAGGTTAGGAACATCTGGCCCCACGCGTAGTACACCCCATCCAGTACACACTCTACCATCTGCATCTGACCCCCAGACACCTTCTCAGGTGACTGGGAACCCAATACCCGCACCACATATGCCACCATGGCCTGCACTGCCGGCTCCTGTAAGTCCCTCACCAGGAGTGCATTCCTATGCACCCTCGCGTCCGGACCGCAGTATCTATCCAACATGTCCTCCATGTCGACATCCGCGGAAACCCGCGGCTGTGTGTCTGCTACCCTGCCTAGACAGGGTAACCCCGTCAGAAAATATACATCGGTCAGGGTGAGGTCCACCCTCTCATCCTGTATCCAGAAAGCCTGTATGTCCGGCTCCCAGAAGCTGATCAGCCAGTTCAGCAGCAATGCTGCTGACCATATCATGGGTATCTGTGCGAACTTCAGTAGTCCACACAGTCCCAGCACAGATTGCACATGGAGATCCTCTCGAATGAAACCCATGGTCTCATCAGGGATCTCCCGCTCTCTCCATAGAACCTGCGGCATCCTGTCAATCACACAAAGTCAACTCATTAGACTCATGTTACAAAAAATAAGTCCTGTTCCCTTTCCCGGAAGACCCTACTAGCTCGGCCCAAAACCACGGTTTTCGGGCTTCCTGCCGCGGTTTCCGACCGCGGCTTTTAGGCCTATAGTCGCGGTCCTTAACCGCGCCTGTCAGCCCTAAACCTGTGGTTGGGAACCGCGTGTTCCTCCTTGGAACTCGCGGTACTCGACCGCAGTTCCATCCAGGAAACACGCGGTCTCCAACCGCGTGGTTCAACCCAAAACACACGGTCTCCAACCACGTGGTTCACCCCGAAACTCGCGGCCTCCAACCGCGGTTTCGACCCCCTAACCCGTGGTCCACCCCACGTGGACCGTACAAATAAACCCTGGGACCCACTACCCAACCCCCGACCCTAAAAAACATGCAGGTATGAGTCTAACGGAATACCTGTATCTCCCGGATCTGAAATCAGCCGGTCGGATCATCCATAAATGCCACCTAAGCTCTGGTCCACTCTGATCACAAGTCAAAGTCAAATTGTACAAATGACACATGTCATGTTGGACCCACTACTATTTATAGTCAGTTGACTTTTTCTTGTTTTGGCCATTCTGACCCCATACGGAGTCCGTTTTACAAACCGTTTCCACCATTGGAATCAGCACGACGAGACCGTCATGATGGTCACCTCGTTGCATTATTTTTGTCCCGTCATTTTTTGCCCATTTTTCAGATGCCTCTAGTCGCCTCGGTTTGCGTGCCACATCGGTCGTTCTCCGTTTTTCACATGTTTTATATCATCGGATCCCTTTTTCCGAGCTGGTGATGATGCTTGAGATCATTTCTCGCTCTCACCCCCCGATCTTTTGGGTATTTTTCCAAAACGCCCTCGTCGCCTCGGTGTGCGTGCCACATCGGCCGTTACCCATTTTTAACATCCTTCATATCGCCGGATTCATTTTTCTGAGCTCGTGATGATGCTTGAGATCATTTCTCGCTCTCACTTGGTACAATTTCAACATTGTGTCCGGACACCTTGTTGCCTCGGTTTGCGTGCCACATCGGCTGCTATCGAATTGTTCCACATTTTTACATGAGCCATTCACTCCTATCATACTGCAAATGTTTCGTTACTTGGCCACCATTTCATCTACCCCGCAAGGAGGCCCACCAGTGTTCCACACTACCCTCGTTCTTGGTCATCATTACTGTCCCTTGATTGAACACTTCCTCCTTGCCTAACCGTTCCTTTTGTTCGGTATAATTTTATCCCTTTTTCGGGCCGGACAAGTCCTTTACGAAAAAGGCACGTAGGGAGTTTCCGTTAAGCTCTTTTCTGACTGCTAAAAGAATGAAAAGATCGCCGAGCAATCTTGCTTCCTTTCATGCTCGTTAAAGTACCTGAAAGGGCGTCTATCTGGTATAAGTTTAACCCTTTTCCGGACCTGGTAGACTAATTACGAAAAAGGAATACTCTAGTCACACCGGCTAGAAGAGTTCTTCATTGCATCCTTTTATGCTTCTTTGGGCCTTGGAGACTAAATCTACGAAAAAGAAACCCCCTGGAGTCTTCTTACTTGCTTTCAGACTCTCTAAAATTGAAAGCAACCACGAGCATACGCTGTCCTGGGCTCGTTAAATCCACACGACAGCACCATTCCATCACTTCAGAGTCTTCTTATCGCTTTCAGACTCCTTAAAATTGAAAGCAACCACGAGCATGAACTGTCCTAGGCTCGTAAAATCCACACGACAGTATCATTTTACACACACTTCTTCTAGTTCCTTAACCCATGAAGAAGTACACTCCCGTGCCTCCTGGCACTATGATCGATCATCTCGGCAGCACCCCCAATCAGGTCACCTTTGTTCAGAGTATTCTGCAGTCTCCTGCCATTTTATACCAGCTTGAGTCTCCCTCAACCTAGTTATCCTCCCAGATCCATTACAGCTATGATCCCTTTCCCCTCAGTCAGTTTCATATGCTGCTAGATCATTCCCATTATCATACTCTGAACAAAGGAAGTTTGAGTCCACCCACTCTACTTGCCCAGTTGTCCCTCCACAGTTTGTTAGTCCTGCCATCAGTACTATCCTTCACCTCGTGCTCCTGTCAAGGAAACCTCATTGCCTTGATGGTTGCAGGTCTCCCTCTGTCGACGACAGCTCCTCTATTCCAGAGGATAGGCCTAGAGGTCCCTACGCCTTGTACTTATCACCATCTGTGGTAAGTGCCTATGGATCATTCTGAGAGGAGTCATCATTGCTTCTCCGAGTGGTTGTTCCTCACATGCTCGACTTCAGCACCTTGATCGCATCGTTGAGGATCGCGTAGGATTATATCCCACCAGTTATTTGTTGAAGACCCCGGATTTCCCCCGACTCTAGCACATTGGTGAGTCACTTCGGAACGCCTAATTATATGTTCCCGTGGATGTCTGGGCTGCGTTAGGCGTTTGTATTCGGAAGCCATCCAGATATCTGCTTCCTTGAGTACCCATTTCAGTTCCAGCTCAGTGTACCATCGAGGTTATTGCTCCCAGTCATTATGGTCTAGCAGCTCATCAGTTCCTCTGGTACCCCAGTCAGCAGCACTGTTGATGTTCCAGTGCACCAGTTCTTCAGTTCAGACATGGTCCACCCAGCAGTATGTCCTAGATTTTGTGTCCCCTCTGGACTCTTATGATGTACACAGTGGTGATCTATGTATCTTATAGGTCCCCCTTTTCGGGTCTCACAGTTCTATTTATGTATCTTGATACGAGCATGGGTATGCTCGCCTCGTCCATATATTGAGATTATTCCTCAGTTAGTATTTGAGGTCATGTATATTTCAGGTCCCCATTTTTTGGACCCCATTGTTGTTATTGTTATGTTATATCCTGATACGAGCATGGGAATGCCCGCCTCGTCCATATGATCAGATGATTCCTCATCCATTATTGAGGTTATGTACTTTTAGTTCTTGCAGTTGTTCGGGATCGTTGTTCCGGGCTTCAGTTTGTTTCTTCTCTTTTCTCCACACCCAGAAAAACCATTCATGACTTATGATGTCCATCGGCCATACGATGAGCTCCTGCCCTCGCACATCAGGGGGCAATCTGTTAACACCCAAAAAGTGCACACTACCTCATCTACCACATTATATGGCTCATTTGTCCATTTTCCTACCATATTTCCCTTAAAATCCTAAAAAATTCCATTAAAAAGCCTCCAAAATGCCTAAAATGCCTCCAAAAGTCCACAAAACCACCAAAATAGCCTCAAAAAGGCTAAAAAGCCCCCTTTTTCTTCCAAAAATAGCAAAAATCCCCTAAAAAGGGAGTAAAAAATATAAAATAATGAGGAAAAGGAGAAAAAAACCCTATACAGCTGCCCAAAACCATGTCTTTCCCAAAACCATGGGTCAGCACTCCACCACCAAAAAACTATAAATAGGTGATGGAGATCCCTTATTCCATATCCACAATCACAAGCACCCTTACTCTGCCAAAATCTCTCTCGAAACCCTAGTTCACCATTGAACTATCTTCACCTTGAGAGCCACTTTTGGCCCATTCCCACCATTGGAGAAAGAGAAGGAGCATATTGAAGCTTGGAGCATCCTCTTGGACATTGCAAAGGGCTTCATCAAACCTTCACATTGAAGGTAATATCAATACAAAAAAGCCATTATTTAAATTTGTTGTTTATGTTTTATGCATGTTTTCGAAGTAATTTAATTTATGTTTTAGCTTAATTATTTACATTTACTGAACTGCTACTAAGGAGACCATTCTCCTTAGTAGGTGCTCATTTGCACAAGCTAGGGGTAAAACCCTAGCTACAGCTGCGCAGTCTGCCATGCATGTAAACATAGCTATTCTCAAACTGGGAATGAGGTATTCCATTGGAATTATTTCTTCTTTCCCATAAGCCAATCTGAAAGGTGTATGGCCTATCAGTTTCTTGCATGTAGTCCTGTATGCCCATAATACCGATGGAATGCGTAGGTCCCAATCATCCCGATTGACATTGCATACCTTGGTTAGCGCATTGTCCAGCTCTTTGTTGAATGCTTCAATAGTTCCATTCGCCTATGGATGATAAAGCGTACTATGCTGATGATAAACGTGGAAATTTTTAGTTAAAGCTTCAATGGTTCTCTTCCGAAAATGAATGCCTTGATCACTCATCAAAATTTTCAGGCATCTGAACCTTGTAAGGATATTTTCAAAAATGAACTCCGCGGCTGTAGCTGCGCTACAATATTTCACTAGCTTCGCTTCTGCCCATCTAGTGAGGTAGTCAGTTGGGGTTATAATGTACCTTGCACAAGTTCTTTTCCCTGGTGAGTTGATAGGACCCACAAAATCAATGGCCCATTTCTCAAAGGTCTGCAATGTCAGCTATGGATTTAATGGAATTTTGCCTCTGCGTGATGGCTTTCCTATCCTTTGACAAATGTCGCAACTCTGGAAATGTTCCTTCGGATCTTTATGGATAGTGGGCCACCATAGACCTGCACACAATATCTTCTAAGCAGTAGCTCTCACTGCGTAGTGACCTCCTGCACCTCTTGAGTGTGCATCAGCCAATATGAATGGTTTCTCATGCTCTAATACACATCTGCGCAGTACTTCATCGGGTCCCAACTTGTATAGCTGGCCCACAATAATGGTGAAGTCTGTGGCTCTCACTACCAGTTGCTTCTTCTCTTGGGTAGTGAACTCGACTAGTGCCAACCGTGTGGTTAAAAATTCAATAATTTCCTTATAATAATCATTGGCAACCTATATACCAAACAAATGCACATTAGGCAAATTGTCTTCTAGGTTCGTAGGTTCCTCTCCTGACTCAATCCTTGACAGATGATAAGGTCCTAAATTCAACATTCCTGGCTTAAAAAAAATTTCAAAGTCATACTCCTCAAAGAGTAGTAAGCATCTGCATATTCGCCCCCCTAACACTGGCTTATTGACCAGGTAATTCAAAGCAGAATGGTCAGTGAACATAGAGGATTGCGCACCAAGCAAGTAATGCCTAAAATTATGCAACGGGTAGACCATTGCGAGTCCTTCTCGCTCAGTAGTGGTATAGTTCTTCTTAGCGGATGATAACTTTCTGCTAGAAAATGCAATGCGATAATCAATACCCCCCTCTCCTAGCTGAGAAAGAACAACACCCAATTCTATACATGAAGCATCAACATGGACATGAAATGGATTCTCCTAGTCTGAAAAAACTAGGATCGGCGTAGTGACTATCTTGTATGTTAATGTGTCAAAGCCTTGTTAGCATTATGCATTCCAAATGAACGGTACATCTTTCTTTAACAACTTCTCCATAGCTACATTTATCTGCACATACCCTTTTATAAATTTTCTGTAATAACCGGTATGTCCTAATGTAGTGCGAAGCTACTTCACTGAGTTTGGTGTGGACAAGTTTACAATGACTGTGATCTTCGCAGGATCAACCATCAACCCATGTTTGCATATAATGTTTCCCAACGAAATTCCATAGGGAACACATAAAACACATTTCTTCAGATTTAATGAAATTTGATGTTGTCTGCATTTTTCCAGCATCATCCTGAGGTTCGCAGCGTGGTTCTTCAGTAAGCCGAAAATAGTCCAATCATCAAAATAAACTTCTAAAAACTTATGTATGAAACCTTTAAATGATGCGACTACCACTCTAGAAAATATGGTAGATGCGTTCTTCAGACCAAAAGGCATCACTGTGTACTGAAACGACCCCCATTCTATAGCAAAAGTAGTCTTGTGCCTTTCCGTGAATCAATCCTGATCTAATGATATCCAGATAATCCATCAGTAAAAGAATATGCCTCATTCCCTCCAACGTTATCAAGCACTTCATCTGTGAAAGGTGTAGGAAATTGGTCATGCATCGAAGCGTCATTCAGCTTTCTAAGATCTAGATAGATCCTGATCTCGTCCTTTGTTTTCTTATTCTGGATAAGCATCGGCATTATCCACTTAGATTCTTCAACCAGCTCAATGATCCCTGCATCGATCATCTCATGGAGTTCTTCCTTAAATCGTTCTTTGTAGCGCGGGTTCAATCTATACGGTCTTTGCTTCATAGGTTTTGCGCTAGGCTTAAGAGGAATTTTCATCACTCCTAAGTCTCCCAGAATACATTTCATCTCTTTGAACTTGGTCAGGAATAATTCTCGATATTCCTGTAGTATGCCCATGACCTTCTCGACTATGTCTTCATCCCAATCGTCTCCTATAGCTGTGAATTTGGCTCTTCGTTGGTGCTAATGTTCACTTTTCTTGTTTTCACAGGTCCACTCATATCAAGAATTTCAAATGGAGGTCCTTCTACCTCACGCACTCCCTCTGATTCAGGTATCTTTATGTTGCATGGGTCCTCCTCATCATTGTCTACTTTATCCTCAGATTCTCCAGTGAGGTTGTAACAATCAAGAGCATGCTCTAGATGCTCCTCCCATTCGGGTTGTAGGTGCACAGGTACACTATCTACTCCAAAGAATTCTTGTAGTGTCATACTTTCCTGTGTGCAGTCTGGTTTGAATATTCTTTCCTTAATAACCTACAATGTGTCATTGATACTCGGATGTTCATCTTCAAAACTGAAATCTGTTTGGAAACTCATGGTTAGGGAAGACCAATCTGTTGTGCCCCTGCGCAACTCCATGTCTAGGTACCACTTCCTTGGAATCGATTCTTCCAGTGTATGCACAAACAGATGCACCCATTCTGTCTTTGGCCTATCCTCCCAAGCTTGTGAACATACTACACTATGATCCCTTGAATCGGTTTGTCCATTATATTTTTCAAAAGGTAGTGTAACCTTCTCAACAAACCTGATTTTCATCTTAATTCTGCACTGATCCCATGTTGTCAGTGTCTTCTTATGCACATCCCATGATATGGTAGGTGTCTCACGCAGTTCCATATATAATGTTGATACACGGTATTCATCTGCAACTGTTGCAGTATATTCCTTGATAAAGAAATAAACATTAGATAAACCATCATAGGTAGGGATTGGAGTTACATTTTTTCCAATCTAGCAGAGTGACTTCGTGATCTGCGCGCATCTCTTGGTAGATACTTCATGCAATCTGCTTTGCCAGTTTTCTAGTCCTGCATCAGAATCTGAGATGCAAGAGCTATCACAACGCCAGCTAAGCGTTCCATCCGTAGTTGGATTAGTATAATCCATAGCATTCATTGTCATCTTGTAAATACGGTCCAAGTCCTGGGCTCTAGATTCCTCCTGAATCGGTTCCACATATTGTTCACCCTGCGAGGGGTCCAATGGTGCGATGACCCTTATATCATTTCCTTCAAATATCATTTTCATGGTCTTCAAATTTATAATGGTAGAGTTAGTCATTGCCCAATCGATACCCAGCAGTGCTAGATAAGGATGGATGTCATCCACGATTTCAATCACTTCGAAATCTGCATAGCTTCGCACTCTGTCGATGTCAACAACGATGTTGGGTAACATCCCCAAAGGTATAACTATCCCTTGATTGGACATTCTTAACTGTATAGGTTACCACTGTAACTTTGGTTTTCCCATCTTCTACCATGTATTC
Organism: Larix kaempferi; assembly: GCA_027924585.1. Taxonomy (NCBI): domain Eukaryota; kingdom Viridiplantae; phylum Streptophyta; class Pinopsida; order Pinales; family Pinaceae; genus Larix; species Larix kaempferi. Next base: position 8,147,463 of record BSBM01000848.1, read on the forward strand.
TTGGTCAAGACATTTACTTTGGATCCAAGATCAAGAATGATCTTATCCATCTCATAGTCCCCAATCTGTGCAGTGTACCTCATTTCCCTTCCTATTATTTTAGGACTCCTAATGTTATGGACTACGCCACAGGAAACCCCCTTCTCACTACATAGCTCGTACTAACTAAGTAGTTTTTCAAATTCCATGAGAGCATCTGCGCTCTTCAATAACTTCTGCAGCTTCGTAGGAACTCTGCAACAGAGGTAGCTGTATCTGTTGCAACACTTGTCTTTTCATATGCCGCTGGCATATTCTCTATTTGCAGTACTTAACTGTGCAACGGGATTCTTGGAGAGGTAGGTGACAGTGTTTTGAACATGTCCCATGCTTCTTCGAATGCTCCCTTATTCTTCTGTATGTCCAAACTAGGTGTTTTCCCAATAGCTTTTCTAATCCATACTGGTTCACCAGGAGTCTGCTTGGTATCAAACGTTCCCAAAGTCAAAGCTTCTGTGCCTCTATCTCTTCCTGTATCAGCACCACTATGCATTACCATGTTCACACTTTTATCCGCATTTCTTGTCTTTGCTGCGATCAATTGAATGTTGGGGTTCGGCAGTTTTGTCCTTCTTCGTTTCTGCATTTCTACCTCTCGTACGAGGCAGTATTCAATAACATGATCGAATGATTTACAATAATTGCACATAGTGCAAGGGTTGGTACAATCTATAGATACATGACCTAGCTGGACACAATTATAATAGATTACCTGGCCTTGGCCTCTTCCTTGGGCTGGGCCGGCATTTCTTCCTCTCCCGTGGTATCCACCACCGCGGCCTCTATACCCACCCTAATCGTATTGAGCATTCTCTTGTTTTGGTTGATTTTCTTCTTGGATGTGGTACATTCCAGCACCTCGCATCATGTCAATATATCGCTTTCTTTCATTCATGAGCTCATATGCGCGATAGTTGGATTCATCATGTCCAACTAATTTATAGAAATTGCAATATAAGTTTTTTGGTGTTTTTACGTATTTCTGTATTAGGTAACAGTCCTCAGGTCGATGTCCTCTAGTTCTACAGATTTCACACCATGGCGCCTGGTTCTGATTCATTAGGTTCGGCGCACCACTGTTCAGGTAATATTGAAATAAGGGGCAATGTTCCCTGGTGTAGCCTTCTCCCTTACATCCTGTACACCATACCTCATGCCTCTGTTCATATCTTTGTTCCTTTCCATTCTTCATGCCTTGCAATTCTAATGTTAGGTGGTCAACTGGTTCTAGATCTGAGACATTCCATAGCTAGTCTCACTGATCGGTGAAGCCTCTAGCTTCATTGCGATCTCTAAGGCCTCTGCCTATGATGAAACCTTCAGCTACATCAGTGGTTGTCTAATGTGGAGCAACAACCCAGTGATGAACCATTCTTGATGCTATTGCAGAGCTATAACAAAGCTCACTTGGTCCAACAATGTCTTAAATTTTTGGTCAAATTCCCAGACCGTTTCAGTAGGCTTCTGCTTAATTTCTTTTAAGTCTGTTATGCACTATGACTTGGATTTTGGTTTCTTAAACTCTGCTAAGAGTGCGGCCTTGATTTATGCTAGGGTTCTCAGTTGTGCCTGAGAATATTTCATAAACCAATGCAAGGCTCTGTCTCTAAAAGTAGTGATGAGCTGCGCTCTCTTCACAGCATCATCCTGAACTTGCTTTACACTCCATACGGCTTCACATAGAAACTAGTGCTGGTCAGGGTCTTCTAGACCCGTACCTTTGAATATCGACATTTTTATATTGTTATCTGACATTCTCCTTCTTGGTTGTGTAGCACCCTGAGTAGTGCTATGATTCTGTGCGGAGTTCTGAGTAGAAAAAGTAAATGTGGTACTCAGAATAGTGCTAGGGATATTATTCTGCGGAATATTTTGAGACTGGGTATTCTGAACTAGAATAGTTTGAGTCGGAATGGTTTGAGCACCAACTCCTGCGGTGTCACTAGTATTGAGGTTCTGCGGAATGGGCTGCACGGTGTTTGTAACCAACGGGTTCTAAGGTGTAATAGGATGGATTGTGGTTGATGACCACACGGTCTAATTGGTAAGGTCACATGAGATTTTGGTATTCACATGGAATCCAGGTCCTCCGAGATTCTTTTCTTTATTAAAATTATATCGCTTTCCACTTCTCGGATTATGGGTTTCTTCGTTGGAGCCACTATATATACTTTCTACCATGACAAATTCAAAAATTTTACTACATTCTTAAAATGCCTTTCTCAGCTAAGAGCATTTTAATGTATACACTAAGATTGTTCAGGTACTTACCTTTGAATCCTTTGAAAAAGTATGCTTCAGCTTGGCTGTAGGATTTTAGTGTGTCTACGACAAATTCTGTTACAAATCCTTCAAGTATGCTATCAAACCAGAAGTCGACTGCTCGTGACAGTGGGCTGTCTATTGCTTTGACCTGTGCAGTGAGCTCTGGAGTCCACACTGTAGGTACTCCACCTTGAAAACAATTTTTCCTCTCTGGGAGTTGTGATATCCACTTAAGCAACTCCTTTCCAAACGAAGCCCATAATATCTCATGAATATATTTCCACAAATATCTGTTCAACCACTCTATGTCAGATAGACACGGGTGTCTGTTCTCTTTCTTTGCAAAACCTCTTTTAGTCTTATCACACTTGTCCCAGATCTCTTTCTTTCCGGGGTGCCAATTGTCTGAACCCAATGGGAACTGATATTCTTCGTCGCACATTACTTTCCAAATACACTATCGCATCACTGAGTCTTAGCAAGACAATGAAACCATTTGTTGGCTTATGTAATTGATCTAGAAGTTTCCAATGTAGACCCAGGTACTTCGCGGTTCAAGGAACCAACAAAAATCCTATTCACCGGCCCTTTCGGAAATAGACTGCAAGCAGCGTGAGGTATCACCCAAGGTGAAGCTGAGGGGGTGGTTGCAGAATCAGGTTTCCACAACCGAGTGATGCGAGTGTCAAAGAGACTGATGAGCAGTGTGACAAAGGAATTTTACAGTGGACAAAAGACTGCGTGAAGTCTCTACTTCGTGCCAGATACTTCGGCAAGCTGAGGCTCTTGCGCAATCAGTGCATCCAAGGACTACGTGGTATTGGATACTTACAGCATTACGACGATAAGCTATTAACAACTTATCTCGCAGCACTCACCATGGGTCAGCGCGTCAGCTAGACTGTGCGAAGAACCTGCATGATTAATTAATTAATCATGTATTCAAAGTGTGAAGAACCTGCAATAATTAATTAATGTAAATACACGAGATATCAGAAATAATAGAACTCAAAATCACTTTCATATTGATCATACGCCACTTCGAGGGGGCAACCTCCTTTGAGCAAGCTCAATACAATTAACTTCACGGTGCCTTTAATGACCTCAACACGCACTTATATACTAAGTCTATGCCCAATACTATGAGTCAAAACCATGGGACATATAATACTACGGGACGACTTACAAAGCATATATGTTCAATACTATGGGGCAATACTATGGGCTAATATAAACTATGGATCAACAAATACTATGGGACGAATTACAAAGCATATGTGTCCAACAACAATATACTAACATAGTAAAGAGAAGGGTTGACAGGAGTTCCTAACATCCCCTCTCCCTTAGAAAAAGATTTGTCCTCAAAGCTTTGGTTGGGGAAATTGCTGCAGAATCTGAAGGAGTCGTTCCTTGGTAGCATCCTCGGGTTGCATTTCAGGCCACTCATGCCATTAGAGTGTCAGGGAGGATTTCTCAGAATGCTGTAGGTGAAGAAGAACCCTATTAGCTACATGGAAAGTGTGCTCAAAATGGTGTTGATTGGCTTGTTATTTCAGTCAAATTCTGGCCATGTGAAGATTGTCCCACAGACTGAGAAGAATCTGATCCCTGTTTCGAAGAGCCGAGTCAATTTCCTGAACTGGGGAGCTGCTAAGGGTGTATGGAAGAAGAATCGGCAGTGTCTGTCCATAGACTACTTCATATGGTGTCCTTTGGGATGTGGTATTGTACCACCAAAGAGCTTATAGGAAATCCATAGAAATAGTTGGCCAAAGCTGTGTAGGGATGGGAAAGGGTTTGAACAATACCGAAAGGAGTGTCGTTTCACCCTTGTTGACCTGGAAAGTATCACAGTCAGCCACCATCTGTTGAATTGTCATTTTCAGGCCCTACCAAAAGAAGTTACATTGTTCCCGGTCATACATTTTGAAGAACCCAGAGTTCCCTGCTGATGAAGAAGCGTGGAGTTCATAGAAGAGATAGCCCTATTGAACATATTGCAACCAATTTGGAACAAGCAGAGAAAGAGCTGTAAGAGAAATTGGGTCATCAATTGTGTGAGAAGGAACATTTGCCACCATATTGTCCTTACCCTTCTTGTAAGTGATTGCATAGGGATAACCCATGAGTTGGATAACCCATTTCAGGTGTGTTGGGGAGGAGACCCATTGTTCTAGAAAATTTTCCAGACTCTGGAGATCAGTCTTGATGCAGAAATAATTCCCTAATAGGTATGGCTACCACTTCTGTACTGCATGCAAAATAGCCATCATTTCCGGCTGAGAGGCGGATGCATCTAAATTCTTACCGGAAGGGTCTCTTGAAGGCAACAAGCTCATTGGTTCATCAAAGACACCTGCATATCTATCCAAGGAAGTAGTGGAGACCGTTGATGGGTGCATCTGAATGGAAAGGAGCTGAGCGATGACACCATGTGAATTCTTCTTATGGATTTTTTCCAGGCGATGTGAACTAATGATACGGAGAGACCGTGGTTGTAATCCCATTAATTTGTGTTGTGCCCCATTGACTAAAAATTGCATCCAAAGTTCAGCAAAATGCCATAAGATGGGGCCAAGTGTGTGTAACCATTGAACGCCCAAAACCACATCACATCTGCCTAAGGACAAGTAAAACATGTCAGAGCGTAGGTTATAATCTTCCATAGAGATACTCACATTGTGACACTTCCCCTTGCAAGGTAAGGTGCCCCCATTGGCAAACATGAATTCAAAGTTGGAGCAAGGATGGACAAAACAATTAGCGTGTTTGGCAATCTGAGGGTCAATGAAGTTATGAGTGCTACCAGAATCAATGAGTATGGTAAGAGGGAACTTCTTGAAGTATCCCCTGACCTACATTGTTTGTGGGGTTGTGACGCTGGTTACAGCATGGAGAGAGATCGCAGGTGGGTCGTCCTGAGATGGGGTGTCAACATGTGGGCACTGAATGTCGACCTGATCATCTACTGTATCTGGAGCTTCTTCACCAAGTTCAGAGGCAAGTAGAGAATCCACATCCAAGAGATAGAGATTTTGTTGAACACATCAATGTCCCCGAGTGAATTTCTCATCACAATTATAACAAATCCCTTTTTCTCAGCGTGCCTGCATCTTGGTTTCAGACAAATGCTTGATAGGAGTTGGTCGAGGAGCTGGCGGGATGGGAGGTTGTTGAGAACCCATATTTCGGAAGGGAACAAAAGTGGGTTTGAAGCACTGTTGGGTTACAAGCTTGTCTTCTGCCAACTTAACCAAACCTAGGACTTCCATCATTATGTTGGGACAGAACATTTTAACCTCTGACCAGATTTCATCCTTAAGACCACTGATAAAACAACTCTTGTAAAATTCATCAGAAAATCCTTCCATGTGATTGGCGAGTGTCTCAAATTCTGTCAAATACTCTCTCACTGTGCCATTTTGGTGAAGTTTAGTGAATGCTCCTGTGAAGTCGTCAAAAGCACTAGTACCAAATCGTGGAAAAAGGAGTTGGCAAAAATCTATCCAGTTTGGCTCGGGATGAGCTTTGAGGTACCAACGGTACCATTGAAGGGCTCCTGTTCCAAATGAAAGAATGCAAGTGGAAATTTTTAGACATCAAAAGTATTATGTAGACTGAAATATTGTTCTGCGCGGTATATCCATCCAGTCGGATCAGTACCATTGAAGCGAGGAAAATCAAGCTTCGGCCCATGAAAATTGCTGGAAGAAGAGAACCCGGTGTCTACAAAAGATTCTGGCTGTCGGTTATTGTTCATGGCTGAATGCTGAAGATGGAGGATGAGAATTTTTTCATCCAGATCTTGGAGTTTGGTTTGGATGGCTGCAAGTGCTTCCTCCATGGTTTTTGCCCCTGCGTCGGTGACAACCACAACCAAGATTTTTTTTTTTTTTTTTGGAAATGGATAGAAAAACACAAACAAAAGCTTATTTAGTAAAGGAAGATTTGGATTTGGGAAAAACATGAATGGGTAATTGGGGTTTGACTAGGTTTTGGACACTTTCTGATGGACATGGAATCAAAAAATGGGGATTTCAGAAGCAGGGTGAAAGAATGAGAAAATTTTGTAGAGAGGGACAAAGAAGCAGAATTAGGAAAGGAACACGGTGGAAACATTTGAAGGTGTCTAGGTGAAAATTGAAGGAGTTATGGAAAACCCTAAAAATAGACAAGTGTGGGATTTCTGGTCTTGGGAAGTGGAATTTGGGATAGGGTCTTTAGAAATGAAATATGTAGAATGGGATTGCAGGGATGTCAGTGAAGTTTCAGGGAAAACAGAGTTGAAACAAGAGAGATATGGACAAAAAATAGAATTTTGTTTTTTCAGAAATGGATCGGCAACAGCGGTGTGGAAGGGATCTGCAACAGATGGATCTGCAACGACGTAGAAGGGATTGAAAACAACTGGATCTGAAACGGAAACTAGATCTAGAATGACTTTTAGAATAGACCTGAAATAGTTGGATCTGGAGTGGAAGTGATCGGCAATAGTTCAGCTGAAAATAGATATGGACCCCAGTTATGTGAGGCTTCCTATCGGTTTAGGGGATTCACTCGGCCACCAATGTTGTCTAACGGCTTGTGTATTGGGGCAGTACCCCTCACTCCATGGCTCAGGTAAAATTGAGAACCGCTTTGCCACAAATGACAACTCTTGGTTTACCTCACAGGTGGGAACTAGTCAATTAGGTAGGGGTCGTTTTCCTTTTCGCTGGTAGGTCCTCTCAATGGGCCAGCTACTTTGGGGTTCCTCTGGTACTCCTTGCAATGATTTTTAGGGCTAATGCCCAAGTAATTCCCACAGTTAAGTGGATAGGGGTTATTCCTAGATCCGAACTTGCAATAGATGCGAAAAAAAATTTGGCAGAAATTCCACCCAATGAGCCCAAGAAAGTGCTCTGATACCATATGTGAAGAACCTGTAATAATTAATTAATGCAAATACACGAGAGATCAGAAATAATAGAACTCATAATCACTTTTATATTGATCACAAGCCACTTCGAGAGGGCAACCTCCTTTGAGCAAGCTCAATACAATTAACTTCACGGTGCCTTCAATGACCTCAACACACACTTATATACTAAGTCTATGCCCAATACTATGAGTCAAAACCATGGGACATATAATACTATAGGATGACTTACAAAGCATATGCATCCAATACTATGGGGCAATACTATGGGCTAATATAAACTATGGATCAACAAATACTACAGAACGACTTACAAAGCATATGCGTCCAACAACAATATACTAACATAGTAAAGAGAAGGGTTGAAACGGGTTCCTAACACAAAGACTTAGATGTGCTGAATACTTAACATTCATCCACACATATATTACTCAACATATTATTCCCTTCATTGCTACTGTGAATACATATAAAATCAACCACATAACAGATAATTACGGCATTAAGCATCCATGCTATGCAAATGAACAGTTGCAAAAACACAAAACAATCACACTATAGAGGATTTAACGTGGCTCACCCCCCAGATGGAGGCTACGTCCACAAGAACTGTTGTTATATTGGTCTATTAGGAAGGGTACAATAGTTCTTAGTCTGCGCACTCAGCTGTAGACTCTGTTCTGTCTCAGATAGGTCTCTGCGCACACAGCTACAGAGCCTTTACAATAACTTTCAGGCTTAAAGATTCTAACAATGTTCAATAATGACCAACCGTTCCCTTACAAAATCATGCCTTATTTATAGATCATGCCCATATGTCATGTCTTTAGAATTCATAGGAAAAATCCCTTAGGTTTACAAAACATGGCATGGCTAACTTCCAACCTGACTGTCACCATCAACAGCTTGCTCCACCTGTTCCAGGCCTTCAAGCTAGGCCACTCGTAGCTCGCACGCTCTTCTGACAGTCGTAGTCACCAAAACGGTTACAACTGCATGATGGCCTATCCCTTTTCATGTCTTTCGTCTGCCTGTCGCCGTCGACTTAGTTTCCTAGCTTCTCAACTGCTTGCCGTCATTCTCCTAGATAGGTCGCTTTCTTCTTCCTTCAACTCGTTCCTTACTCAAAGTGGGTCACATCCTTGTATGACCTTTACCCATATTTCATACCAAAAATAGCACCTGTACGCATCCTACTTATCAGCCTACTGCGCAATCCTCCCTTAGCCGTTGGCACTGTGCACGCAATTCCCAAAACTAACCCCATACCTTGTCATCGCATGCAATGCATGCTTTTCAACACTTGTGCATATATTCCAACTTGGGCCCCGCCCGACACATACCTGAGTCAGAAGGAGCACGCAACGTAGAGGTACCTTAGCTGTAAATTCCAGACATGAGTGGACCTGTGAAAACAAGGAAAGTGAAGATTGGCACCAGCGAAGAGCCGAAGTTCGCATATCTTGAAGACTATTGGGATGATCAGATGCTTGCGGAGATCGCAAACCTATTACGTGAATATCAATATTTATTCCTGAAAACTTTTACAAAAATGAAATGTATTCTGGGTGACTTAGGGGTTACGAAGGTACCTCTTAATCCAAGTGCAAAGCCTGTTAAGCAAAGGCCCTATAGACTAAATCTACGATACAAAGAACAAGTCAAGGCAGAACTTGATAAGATGCTCAATGCAAGGATGATTGAGCCAGTTGAAGAGTCAGAATGGATAATCCCTATGGTTTTCCAAGAAAAGAAGACAAAAGGCGAGATCAGGATTTGTGTGGACCTTAGAAAATTGAATGAGGCTTTGATGCATGACCCATTTCCTACTCCCTTTACTGATGAGGTGCTCGATAGCGTTGGAGGAAATGAGGCTATTCCTTTATTGATGGATTTTTGGGATATCATCAGATAAGAATTGATCCTACGGATAGGAATAAGACCACTTTTGCCACAAAATGGGGGTCGTTCCAATCCAAAGTGATGCCATTTGGTCTTAAGAATGCACCTGCCATCTTTTCTAGAGTTGTGGTCGCAGCATTTAAAGATTTCATGCATAAGTTCTTAGAGGCTTATTTTGATGATTGGACAGTATTTGGGTTGCTGAAGGACCTGTTGATCTTTCTTTCTCCTTCTAGCAGACCCGGGTTGGCGGTAAACTTTTAGACCAACAGAACCCTTAGCTCACTGGCCCTTTCGGCAACAGGTCGCAGAAGCAACCTGAAGTCTCACCCGAAGTGATTCTAATGGGAGGCAGAAGACTCAAGTGTCCTCAGCCAAGTTCCGAGGCATCCAGGGTGCTTAAACCCACCTTAACCCCTTTCACAGGAGCTGTCTATCTCATCCTATTACTCCGGCTACGCCTCTGTCTTATCGCATTACACAGGGAATGCGATAAGTCTTCCCCTTATGTGAAACCGTCTAGCGATACCTAAGATATCGTAGGCGCGATATCTTCCCCTTCTAGTTCCTGCGGTAAGTGAATCTTGACCGCTTCCTGGCTCAATATGGGGTCTCGGCTATTCTTATCCTAGCACTGCAGTCAGCCACGACACTTAATCTCCAATCGTAACCCTGGCTAATGAACTTGACCCTTGATATCTCGCTACAACGTAACTAAGTAGAATATTACTTTGAGCAATGTCTAAGTAGACCATTCATGCCTTATATTCAGTTCACACTCGCACATTATCCTCTGTTTAACAATTATCTAGTTGCTATGCGGGTAGCTATGATTATCACAAATATTATACAACCTTCAGAAGTTAAACTGACGACTATGTACATTACTTATAACAGAATGAAGCATTCATATATAACACGGACACGTGAATGAGAGCAGTAGCTACACAACTACAATAGTGCTACTTAGATAAGCACGCTGTTACTCCCAGGGCGAGAACTACGCCAGGGGAACTGCGGTTCTTGTTTACAACTCTGAAGAATAAACACAGTTCCGTTCCACTCTTTACAACAAGGGTCTTCTGGGAAACTCCACCTCAGTGGGAGCCCTTCTCTATAGACCTCTTTTCTCTTTCTCTCTTTTACAATGCACTCTCTTTCTCTCACAATCCCTGCGGATTGCACTATCTCTCAACAGGTTGGCCCTTGTATTCTCAGGGATGTTCAGACTCTGCAACAACAAAAGGCTTGACTAGCCTCTACCTGATGTCTCTATCACTATGTGGCCAACCCCTTATCATATAAACAGACTCCTATATATAGATGGCCCGAAGGTCTCATCGCGGTTACAAAACTGTGGGCCTTATCCCAACAGTGACTCAACCCTAACCACTTATAGTCAACTGGCTGTACTTCCATGGCCGCCTTCTGTCTCGTCGCCGCTTCCTACAGTCCTTAGTCTTTAATGCATCGGCCCGTCGCTTCTTCTTGGTTCAAGCAACGCTGACTGTAGTCCTTCTTCTTTAATGAGGGTAGCTGAATTCTCTCTTCATCTTCGGCGCCTTTATTGCGGTGGTTGAGCTCTCCCTTCGGCCTCTTCTTTGTACCACATGCTTGACTTTTCTGTAGCTATCGCCGTGATTCCCGCCGGAATTTGCGCTACGGCGATATCTTTGTCTTACCGCCAAAATTGGTACTTTTCTCTCCAAAAATTAGCAGCTTCTCAAAATTAGCAGCTTCCTAAATGCTGCGGAAGTTCTCTCCAACAACTCCCCTAACACTTACTTGTGGCTCGTCCCCGAGCCACTCGCAACAACAGCCTGATTCATCTGCCTAAGCTTATCCTTTGCTGCTCGTGAGATTGCTGCGAATTGTGTCTTAAGCGCTTTAATACTTTCATCCATGTGTGTTACTTCTTCCTGCGCTGCGCTGAGCATCTCAGCGGTTACCAAGGAGTCCTCTGTGCTCTCAATGAATCCCTTACTTGAGGTGAAGCTTTTCACCTTTTGCTCCAGTTCATCAACCAGATGTGCGACTTTGCTTTCATGCGGGCTAACTTCGTTAGCCAGGTTGATCTGCTGTTCTCTGTATTTCTGCACCTGCTGCTGAATTTGTGTGATTTCTCCTTTCTTTCTTATCTTCGCAAGAGCACTCATGCCCTTGTACTCTTCTTCAGCTCTTGCTATCGCATCTTCATAGTGCTTAATGTGCTGATCGAGCTCGGCTTTCTGTGGGAGCTCCTCTAGCTCCAGCCATGTTTTTGATGCATCTTCCAGGATAGCCTCTGCTGCTTCCACCCGACAGTGCATCTGTGTCTGTACAATTCTGAAAGCTTGCACTCGTGCTTCTTGAATTTCCTCTGGAGTAGGCGACTTATTTGCTTCTAGTGCAGCAATCCTTGCTTCGTATTCTTCCTCCATCTTTTTCTTCTCTTCATCGAGAGCCTTTGCTCTTTCCGCTATTTTTCTGATCTTTTGAGTTATTTCTAACTCAGGTCTGATATCGCACTGCGGAAGTTCTGCTGCGATATTCTTTAAAACAAGAGAGACATCCTGCTCTCGCTGAACATATTGCGTCAACTGGGCACTCTCTGCCTCATGCTGTGCAATGAGCTGCACATTGTCGTTAGACAGCAAAACATTTTGCTCATATGTGACTTGTTCTCTGTGCCTCAGCTCCGTGCCTATCTGCTGGAAAATTTCGTACAACTGATCCACAGGTACTTCTGGTAGGTTCACCTCAAGAGGATGAACCATCTGCACTTCCATAGGTACAGGGAACTTGATACTTCCCGGTGGTATACGAACAATGTTCGTGCGGTCCCTTGCAATACTTTCTTCTCTGCTCTGTGAAGGGGGCTGCGAACTTTCTGCGACTGTAGTTGGAGCTGGCTGAATCTGCATGGAAGCAGTCTTCTCAGTTATTGCCTTCAGCTCTCGCAATTTCTTGTCAAGGCTGATGCGCATAAGATCCTGCGATGACTGAATCGCAGCGAATTTATCCCGCATCTTCTCCTGTATTCGGCTGGCGATGAGATCATACTCATCCTCTGTCATGATTGGTGCCTGCGGTTCGTCGGAAGTAACCGCCTTTGTTCTCTTCTTCTTTGCTCGCACCGGAGAAGGGCCTTCAATAGCCTTTCTCTTAGAACCTATTGGTTCTTTCTCTTTGTCTTTAGGATCTACCTCCTGAACATCTTCTGGGTCTTCAGCTGGGGGATCAGCTGGAACTAGGCCAGAGGATAGATCATCATACATTTGTTTCATGTCCTCATCAAAACAATTCTTAATGGTATCTTCAACCTGCTGGATTTCCATGCGATATGGGCCGGGGGCCCATTCGTTATGTTTCCTGAATCCTTTGGGTCTGATGTAGGTTTTATCCCTGTCAACTTTAAATTCCAGCTTGGACTGATAAAGATCAACGACCGGCGAGTCGACACGCGGAATCGTTGCGACGGTTTCAAGCAATAGCGTATAATATTCATGGAATACCATTGCGTTATTCTTGTGCTTCCCTGGGTGACTACTCGCCCAAAGATTTGAGTACCTCGACCCTCTGCACGCCCCTGGTGCCAGTTGTGGAAACTGCGAATTGGGCGGCTCTTTCCATCCAATGAAAGCCATAAGGATCAGCAGCCACGAGAAGTGGAAGCTGTGAAGTGGATCCTGCTGCGCCTGCGCACAGTCTTGAAAGAAACTATTCAGCAAAAATAAACTCCAGTTGTAAGGTTTACCTTTTATGACTTCAATCGCGAGGCGGATAACTGAGCCTGTGACCTCCTTCGGCCTCACCTTGAGGAGGAGTTTTCCGGCCAACAGACTAACAGTAAACCGCAAGGCGTCATCCTGTATTGAATTGACATCGTAGGCGTGACCGCCTCTTTGCAGCTTATACTCCGCAACCTACTTGGTTGAGAGCCTGGTATCCTTTGTGGCGCCATCAATATTTATCTGTGGGTCGAAACCAGTCTTCGACAGACCGGTAATGCGGTGAATGAGGTCAACATTAACATCTATTCGGTTACCCAACCATAAGTAACCACCATGCACACATGACAGTAGCGTCCGCACCACAGCATTGACCTCCGGGCCCCTTCCAAAGTGTGGAATCTCCAGGAGATTGAGCAGTCCCGACGGTGCTAAATGGCTTACATGGTCCATGGGGACGAACTCATCGCGCTGCGTCCTTGGGTTCCTCTGAATCGTCATATAACGATCGCGGCGGAATTGTGGGTACAGCGTATAATCTCTCAGATTATAATCAGCAAACTTAACAGCATGCATATTCCCCCACAGGTTACCTTCTTCCTTCACCCGGTTATCCAGCGGTGGGAGTATGAGTTCATATTTAAAGTCTCTCGGAAGAACAATGGCTGGTGCATTTTCTATTCTTGGCGGGAAGTATATGGTAGTGACTGTAACTTCTTCCGGAAGTTCCTGCTCCGGTTCTTCTGACTCTGTGCTATTCGGGGTCTCGCTACGCTCCATATTAGCTAAGGTTCTCGGTGACTGGCGTGTAGACGGAGAACCAGCAGCAATTTTCTTTCCTTTCTTCGCCACAACCGAAGTCATAGCGCACTCAATTCCACCCCTTTGGAATCTCTGCAACACGTCTTCGAGAGGCTCGTCTGGCGCGAGGAACCTTCCCCTGTGGTACTCTGGACTTCCTATGATTGCTAATCTTAATGCAAATCAGAGTCTACAACTGTTTCTGGTTTCCCTGCTCAGAACTCTGCTAAGAATACGCTTGGCTCGGCTCAACTGCGCTCAACTCTTTTGGTGAAAATGACCAAGTAGCCCCGTGCTTTGAATAGAACGTGTATTTATCATAAGGCGGAATTTCAAATGGCAACGGACCAGTAACTGGACCCGTTGGCGGCATTTAATGCATAGACAAGACAACACCCCGCGCCCATTTATTGCAAACGCCGTTTGAAATTTCGCTGGGAAACTGTGCGCCGGAGTGGTGTCGCATCGGATTTTCCAAATCTAGAAAAATCGTCGTACTGCTGCCAAATCTTAGCACAACAGATACTTGTCAGCCGTGCAGTTAATGCTTGTCAGATGGCGAAGTGACTAGCCCTCTGATCAATTCAAAATTTGATATCGCATCAATCTGTTTTCTGTCCTCTGCGATAAGATATCGCATCGTCTGGAAATGGAAAGTGCCAAAAACTTGCCTCATATCAAAATTATCGCAACCACCAGGAAAACTGGCTGCGAATTCTCACCTAAAGTATTTCCCGGTGTAGACTCCTTAGGGTGCGATGCTTCATTTCAACTACACTGAACATCTGCACCATTTGCTTCCTTTCTGGGCTAGGTCTAGGAGGTGGCATGGCCTTCGCGATACAGCTTAAGCCGACTGCCAGTGATTAAGGTAGGAAGAAACTCCCCACTCATAGTACGAAGCTGGATAGCACCTCCATCTGTTATTTGCTGGATTTGATATGGTCCTAACCAATGAGTTTTGAATTTTCCAGGGAACTTTATAAACTTACTGTCGTAAAGGAGTACCAAGTCTCCAAGCTGAAAGGTTTTGTTCTTGATATGCCTATCATGCCAAGCTTTTTCTCGTGGTTTCTGCACTTTTTGATGGAATCCTGCGATAAATCTGTCTTCCTCCAGGTTGAGCAGCTGTGCCAATCTCTCCTCTAAAGTATCAGAATCAGCCATCTCTATAAGCTGAGCAATCCTTAGAGTGGGTAAGATGTATTCCATAGGCATAACAGCCTCTTGTCCATATACCAGGCTGAAAGGTGTGTGCCCTGTTAGTTTCTTACACGTGGTCCTGTAAGCCCATAATACAGCATTAACTCTGAGGTCCCAATCATCCCTTTGACTGTTACAAATCTTTGTAAGAGCATGTTCTAATATCTTATTGAAAGCCTCCACCGTACCATTAGCTTGAGGGTGGTAGGGTGTACTCTTATGGTGCTGTATTTCAAATTCCTCTGTCAAGGCTTCTATGGTGCTATTCAAAAAATGTGTGCCTTGATCACTCATCAAAGTCACTGGGCATCCAAATCTAGTGATGATGTTTTCAAAAATAAATTGTGCTGTTGTAGCAGCATCACAATTCCTGACTGGTTTTGCCTCAGCCCACCGGGTGAGGTATTCTGTTGCTGTAATAATATATCTCGCGCCAGTTTGTTTTCCTGGGGGGTTAATAGGACCCACAAAGTCTATGGCCCACTTATCGAATGCGCGTAGCGTTATTTGTGGTCGCAACGGCATTTCATCTCTTCTGGAGGGCTTTCCTGTCCTTTGGCAGATATCGCATGATCTGCAAAACTCTTTACTGTCTTTATGTAATGTAGGCCACCATAATCCGGCTGCTAGGATCTTCTGAGCGGTAGGCTTCCCTGCGAAATGGCCTCCTGCGATGCCCGAATGTGCTTCCTTAAGAATAGTCTGTTTCTCGTGGGGCATAACGCATCTGCGCAAGATTTCATCTGGTCCTAACTTATAGAGGTGTCCTGCAATCAGGGTGAAGTCTGCTGCTTTCACCACTAATTGTTTCTTTTGTTGCTTGGTAAACTCAGATGGTGCCCACCCTGTAGTGAGAAATTGGATTATGTCTCCATAATATTCGTCTGCGACCTGAATGGAGAACAATTGCGCATCAGGCAAGTTGTCCTCTAAATTACTTGGTTCTTCACTTGAGTCTAGCCTTGATAGGTGATCAGGTCCTGCATTTAGTCTTCCTGGCTTAACAATGATTTCGAAATCATATTCCTGGAACAACAATAGCCATCTGCATATTCTTCCCCCTAACACTGGCTTATTGACCAAGTACTTTAATGCAGAATGGTCGGTGAACATCTTGAATGGGGCACCCAACAGGTAGTGCCGAAATTTATGTAAAGCATACACCATTGCTAACCCTTCTCTCTCTGTGGTGGTGTAATTCTTCTCAGCTGTCGATAGTCTCCTGCTCGAATATGTGATAGGGTGGTCAATACCCCCTTCGCCTGGTTGTGTGAGAATAATGCCCAGTGCGATGCCAGATGCATCCACATGAACGTGAAAAGGCTTGTTCCAATCTGGAAATACCAGAATAGGTGCTGTAACCATTTTTTCTTTTAGAGCGTCAAGACTCTTCTGACATTCCTCATTCCACTGAAATTTGATATCCTTCTTCAATAATTTCTCCATTGGTGCGGTAATCTTGGCATAACCTTTGATAAACTTTCTGTAATACCCGGTATGACCAAGTGTAGTTCTCAGCTGCTTTACTGAGTTAGGTGCTGGTAAATTGACAATGATGGCGATCTTCGCAGGATCTACCATCAAGCCTTGTCTGCACACAATATGACCCAACAACGTACCAAAAGGCGCACAAAATATACATTTTTTTAAGTTAAGGGAAATCTGGTGCTGTCTACATTTTTCAAACATTAATCGCAGGTTTCCTATGTGCTTCTTGACTAGTCCAAATACAGTCCAATCATCAAAATAAACTTCTAGAAATTGATGGATGTATTCCTTAAAGACAGCAACAACTACTCTAGAAAAAATTGCTGGGGCATTCTTAAGACCAAAGGGCATTACCGTATACTGAAAGGAGCCCCATTCTGTCGCAAATGTGGTCTTGTGCCTGTCGTCTGGATGGATTCTTATCTGGTGATAGCCTGAAAAGCCATCAGTAAATGAATAGATTTCTTGTCCTCCAACATTGTCTAAGACTTCATCAGTGAATGGTGTCGGAAATGGGTCATGCAGCGATGCATCATTCAGTTTGCGCAAGTCGACACAGATCCTGATGTCTCCTTTTGTTTTCTTTTCTTGTACTACCATGGGACTAACCCACTCACTTTCTTCAATAGGGTCAATGATGCCTGCTGCTAGCATCTTATCTATTTCATCTTTTACTTTTGCCTTATACCGCGGGTTCAACCTATATGGGCGTTGCTTAACCGGCTTAGCGTCCTCCTTAAGCGGTATTCTCATGACTCCGAGGTCACCCACTATTCCCTTCATTTCTGTAAAGTTGGTAGGAAATAGGTCCTGATACTCGTGTAATAGGTCTGTGATTTGGCCAATTGTCTCATCATCCCAATAATCTCCAATAGAGGCAAACTTAGGGTCTGTTTCTGTGCCAATATTGCTCTTTCTAATCTTGATTGGTTCTGTTACAGCTGGGATTTCTAAGTGTGGACCTTCAACTTCACGCGTACCTTCTGTTTCTGCGATATTGATACTGCGAGGATCTTCATCCTCATCGCTTGAGTCTTGTGGGCAGTTGTAACATTCCAGTGCATGTTCCATCTGAATAGCCCACTCGGGTTGCGAATCCGCTGGTAATGGGCAATCCTCAAATATTTTAGTCTTTATGATCTTCAAGGCCCGATCAATGCTTGGATGCTCAGATTCGAAACTGAACGTGACCAAAAAGTTTTCAATCATAAGAGGCCAGGAGATAGTTCCTTTTCTTAACTCTGTTTCTGTATACCAGTTCCGTGGAACTGTATCCAGTGTGTGGATAAACAAATGAACCCATTCTTCTGCTGGAATTTCTAGCCAACTCTGTTCACAGTTCATAATGTGTGTTCTGGGATCACTCTCCCTTGTGTATTTCCGCTGTGTACAGTCTCTTTCTTTAGAGAATCTAATGCGCATCAATCTCTTACAATCATACCATGATGCAATATGTTCCTTGTGTGTGTACCACCATCTTGCAGGTGTGGCTCGAACTGCAAGGTCAAAAACCTCCATCCTCTGCTCTTGAGGAATCTCTTGTTCAAACTGCTGCAAAAAATCATTGACGTCTGCTAATCCATCAAAAGTTGGAATATACCTGTTTTCTGTCCCAATCCATCGCAGTGATTTAGTCATGAATGCGCATCTGCGAATGGAGACTTCGTGGAGTCTATTTTGCCAATTCTCTAAGCCAACATCTGAATCTGATGTGCAGGAGCTATCACATCTCCAGCTGATATGTCCATCAGCTGTAGGGTCAATGTAATCTGTCTGATTAGAAGTCATTTGGTACAAATTTTCCATGTTATGCACCTCCTCTTCTGCTTTGATTGGCTCAATGTAGCGAGGACCCTGTAAAGGGTCTAATGGTGCGATAACCCGGACTTGAGCATCTTCAAATGTCATCTGCCTTTTCTTTAAGTTGATAACAGCCTTGTTATCAAAATCCCAATCAATACCTAATAGAGCTGGATAGGGTTTGGTGTCACCAATAATTTCTATGATCTCAAAATCGGCATATGTGTGAACTCCGTCGATGTCCACTGGGACATGCGATAGGCGACCCATCGGTGATATTCTCTGCTGATTAGCTAGTCTAAGATGGATAGGGGATCTGCTTAGTTTTGGACTTCCCATCTGTTCCCATGTCTGCTTAGTCAAGACATTTACTTCTGATCCTAAGTCTAGGATAACCTCATCCATTTCAAATAGTCCGATCTGCGCTGTGAGCCTCATCTCTCTTCCTGTCCTTGTATGGCCCATTATATGGTGAATGGTGCACTGTGTATTGCTCACAGAAGGGCTCTGTTGACATTGGTCAATAACTTTCTGAAGTTCCTCTACAGCTTTCCCATTTCTTAGAAGTTTCAAACAACTTTGCAAGAAAGATTGTACACTCCCGGTCAATTCCTCTTCGTCGCATCTTCCAGATGTGCTAGCCTGTGGTATCTGCGCAGTACTAACATCCTGCGGTGGTTTCCGTGGTGTACCCTGAGATGGTAATAATAGTGATCTGGACGGTGTCTGTTCAGCAAAGGAAGTCTTAGTTTGCTGAAATGCCTCCTTATTCCTCTGTAGATCGAGTGGGATAGGTTTTCCTGGAGCTTTGCGCACCCACTGCGTTCCTGTCATTTTTTCCACCTCCTGCGATATGTTGCTTGTGGAGAGACCACTGCGAGTTACAATATTGACCCGTGGTTCGGTTTCGTTCTGTTCAGCAGCGATAAACTGGATAGTCTGATTGGTTGCTGGCTTGGCGTCCTTGATCTTAGCTATCAGTATGGGACATTCCTCTATTGTGTGATCATAAGATTTACAATACTTGCACGTTGTAGTAGGGTTTTGACAGTCTCTAGCGTAATGTCCTGTGCCTCCACAATTATAACAGGTGATAGTTCCACGGCCACGGCCAGATTCATAGCCTCCTCCGCGTCCTCGGCCTCTGAAATTTCCTCCATGGCCTCCCTGATTCGGATCAGTTTGTGCACGTACTGCTGGTCCGGATGCTTCTGACTGAACTCTGTAAAGGTCATGCTTCCTTTCTATCATTAACTCATAAGCTCTACAGTTGTTTTCGTCATGTCCCACAGATTTACAGAAGTTGCAATATAGGTTCTTTGGTGTCTGCACATATTTCTGAAGGAAAGGGCATTCCTGAGGACTGTGTCCTCTGATTCTACAAATCTCGCACCATGGCCCCTGGTTCTGCATCAACGGGTTAGGAGCTCCACTGGCGATATAGTCAACAAAGACAGGGCATTTATCCTTACTGTGTCCCTGCGCTTTACACTTAGTACACCAAATTTCATGCGCAACCTCCTTTCCTTTCTTAATTTCATGCAGCTGTAAGGTGAGGTTAGCTAGCTGATTTGCAGATTAGTAATACCTGTGCTAGTTTCTGCTATAGGTGAAGCCTCTAGTTTCATTGCCATTTCTAATGCTTCATCTTGTGTATTTAATTTCTGTTGCATTAGCGGAAGTCTGATGTGTGGTAATATTGCTGCGATAAACCATTCTTTATGCTGTTGAGGCGCAAGCTCAAAGCTTACCTGATCAATGAGGGTCTTGAATCTCTGGTCAAAATCCCAAACCGTTTCCGTAGGTAATTGTTTAATATCTTTAAGTTCTGCTATGCACTGTGACTCGGACTTAGGTTTTTTAAACTCTTTAATCATAGCAGTTCTAACCTGTGCAAGCGTTCTGTTATGGCCAGTGGTATACTTCATATACCAAGTTAATGCTCTTTCTCTAAATGTGGTGGCCAGCTGGACAAGCTTGACATTATCATCTTGTATTTGCTTAATAGTCCATATGGCTTCACATAAGAACCAGTGTTGCTCAGGGTCCTCCGACCCTGTACCTTTGAATGTTGGTAGCTTCATATCATCTCCCATTCTGTTTCTAGATGGTGGGTTCTGGTTTGCTGTATGACTACCACTCGGCTGTGTAGATGTGGCGGGTGTAGCGGTAGTATTCGTTGTATAAGAGCTACTGGACGGGGTTCCTGCGGGATTATTCTGAGTTCCGACTGGCTTTTGAGGAGTCCTAGGGTTCTGACTCTGCTGTCTCGGGTGATCTGAGCTGTCTTCTTCAGAAGAAGATGAATCGTTGACTCTATATCTTTTACCACTACGTGTATGTCCAAGATACTCGTAATCACTTTCAGAGTCTACTGACATTACAATATCATGCTACTATTCATCTGAAAGTATATCCAGTACTCCTTTTTCATATAGTAATTGTTTAATGGACAGATTTAGAGAATTTAGGTACTTACCGCAATAACCCTTGAAGAAGTACCGTTCTGCTGCGCTGAAACTCTTTCTCTGATCAACCGCGAACTCTGTGATGAAGCCTTCCAGCAGACTCGCAAGCCAGAAGTCTACTGCACGTGAGATGGGGTTATCGACACCTTTCAAGGTCTGACTCAGCTCTGCTGTCCAGACAACTTCTCGACTCTTCTTGACACCGCTGTTGTCATCAAGCTTTGATAACCAACCATATAACTCAATAGCATAAGTTACGAAGAATATCTCATGGAGATCTGTAAAAATGTGCTTCTGTAGCCAAGCCTCAGTGCTCAGTCTAGGACTTTTGTTTTCTTTTGCAGCAAACTCTCTTTCTTTTGACTCAACCCACTGGTTAAGTTCTTGCTTGGTAGGATGCCAACAGAACATCGGCTCAATGTGTTCAAACCGACAACGGAACCATTTGTTGATCTTTCTTTCTCCTTCTAGCAGACCCGGGTTGGCGGTAAACTTTTAGACCAACAAAACCCTTAGCTCACTGGCCCTTTCGGCAACAGGTCGCAGAAGCAACCTGAAGTCTCACCCGAAGTGATTCTAATGGGAGGCAGAAGACTCAAGTGTCCTCAGCCAAGTTCCGAGGCATCCAGGGTGCTTAAACCCACCTTAACCCCTTTCACAGGAGCTGTCTATCTCATCCTATTACTCCGGCTACGCCTCTGTCTTATCGCATTACACAGGGAATGCGATAAGTCTTCCCCTTATGTGAAACCGTCTAGCGATACCTAAGATATCGTAGGCGCGATATCTTCCCCTTCTAGTTCCTGCGGTAAGTGAATCTTGACCGCTTCCTGGCTCAATATGGGGTCTCGGCTATTCTTATCCTAGCACTGCAGTCAGCCACGACACTTAATCTCCAATCGTAACCCTGGCTAATGAACTTGACCCTTGATATCTCGCTACAACGTAACTAAGTAGAATATTACTTTGAGCAATGTCTAAGTAGACCATTCATGCCTTATATTCAGTTCACACTCGCACATTATCCTCTGTTTAACAATTATCTAGTTGCTATGCGGGTAGCTATGATTATCACAAATATTATACAACCTTCAGAAGTTAAACTGACGACCATGTACATTACTTATAACAGAATGAAGCATTCATATATAACACGGACACGTGAATGAGAGCAGTAGCTACACAACTACAATAGTGCTACTTAGATAAGCACGCTGTTACTCCCAGGGCGAGAACTACGCCAGGGGAACTGCGGTTCTTGTTTACAACTCTGAAGAATAAACACAGTTCCGTTCCACTCTTTACAACAAGGGTCTTCTGGGAAACTCCACCTCAGTGGGAGCCCTTCTCTATAGACCTCTTTTCTCTTTATCTCTTTTACAATGCACTCTCTTTCTCTCACAATCCCTGCGGATTGCACTATCTCTCAACAGGTTGGCCCTTGTATTCTCAGGGATGTTCAGACTCTGCAACAACAAAAGGCTTGACTAGCCTCTACCTGATGTCTCTATCACTATGTGGCCAACCCCTTATCATATAAACAGACTCCTGTATATAGATGGCCCGAAGGTCTCATCGCGGTTACAAAACTGTGGGCCTTATCCCAACAGTGACTCAACCCTAACCACTTACAGTCAACTGGCTGTACTTCCATGGCCGCCTTCTGTCTCGTCGCCGCTTCCTGCAGTCCTTAGTCTTTAATGCATCGGCTCGTCGCTTCTTCTTGGTTCAAGCAACGCTGACTGTAGTCCTTCTTCTTTAATGAGGGTAGCTGAACCCTCTCTTCATCTTCGGCGCCTTTATTGTGGTGGTTGAGCTCTCCCTTCGGCCTCTTCTTTGTACCACATGCTTGACTTTTCTGTACCTATCGCCGTGATTCCCGCCGGAATTTGCGCTACGGCGATATCTTTGTCTTACCGCCAAAATTGGTACTTTTCTCTCCAAAAATTAGCAGCTTCTCAAAATTAGCAGCTTCCTAAATGCTGCGGAAGTTCTCTCCAACAGGACCATTGCGCAAACCTCAGATTGATGCTAGAAAAGTGCAGACAACATCAAATGTCATTAAAACTGAAGAAGTGTATCTTCTGTGTACCCTATGGAATTCTGTTGGGACACATTGTGTGCAAGTAGGGCTTGATGGTTGACCCTGCGAAGATCGCAGTCATTGTAAACTTGCCAACACCAAATTCAGTAAAGCAGCTGCGCACCACATTGGGGCATACCAGTTACTATAGTAAGTTTATAAAAGGTTATTCATAGATAACCGCAACCATGGAGAAGCTATTAAAGAAAGACACCCTGTTCATCTAGAACGCAGAATGTGAGCAAGGCTTCGACACATTGAAAGAGAAAATGGTAACTGCGCCGATCCTAGTTTTTCCATACTGGGAGAAGCCATTTCATGTCCATGTTGATGCATCATGTATAACATTGGGTGTTGTATTAGCACAACTAGGCGAGGGAGGTATTGACCATCCGATTGAATTTTCGAGCAAGAAGCTCTCATCTGCTGAGAAAAATTATACCACCAGTGAGAGAGAAGGCCTAGCTATGGTCTACGCACTCCAGAAATTCAGGCACTATCTGCTTGGTGCACACTTATCTATGTTCATTGACCATTCTGCTTTGAAATACCTGGTCAACAAGCCAATGTTAGGGGGACAAGTCTGTATATGGTTGCTAATCTTTTAGGAGTATGACTTCAAAATAGAGGTTAAGCTTACCAGATTGAACTTAGGACCTAATCATCTGTCAAGGATTGAGTCAGGAGAAGAGCCTACGAACCTTGAAGACAATCTTCCTGATGTGCAGTTGTTCGCTATTCAGATTGCCGATGAATATATAAAGATATCATAAACTTTTTGACTACTGGGTTGGCACCCATGGAGTTTACTACGCAGTGGAAGAAGCAGCTAGTAGTAAGAGCAGTAGACTTCACCATAATTGCCGGACAACTATACAAATTGGGGCCAGATGAAGTACTTCCCAGGTGTGTGTTAGAACACAAGAAACCATTTGTCCTGGAAGATGCACATTCAGGAGCAGCAGGAGGTCACTACGTAGGATGAGCCACTGCACAGAAGATATTGTGAGCAGGGCTATGGTGGCCTACGGTTCATAAAGATGAAAAGGAACATTGCCAAAGCTGCAATGTCTTTCAGAGGACAGGAAGGTCATTGCAGAGGGAAAAAATGCCATTGAATCCACAGTTGACATTACAGGCATTTGATAAATGGACCACTGATTTTGTGAGACCTATAAACCCACCAGGAAAGAGAACAAGTGCGAGGTACATCATTACTGCAACTGATTACCTTACCATATGGGCAGAAGCGAAGCCAGTGAAGAACTGTAGCACAGTTACTGCCGCGTAGTTCATTTTTTAGAACATCCTTACAAGGTTTGGATTCTGGAAGATTTTGATGAGTGATCAGGGCACTCACTTTCTGAAAAGGATTATTGAGGCATTGACAGAAGAATTCCACATTCATCATTAGCGAAGTACGCCATATCATCTGCAAGCAAATGGAACTGTGGAAGCATTCAATAAAGTACTGGAGAATGCGCTAACTAAGGTATGCAATGTGAATAGTGATGACTAGGACTTGTTCATTCCAACCATTTTATGGGCATACAGAACTAATTTTAAAAAGTTGACAGGCCACACACCTTTTAGGATGGCCTATGGATAGGAAGCAATAATGCCAATGGAGTACATTGTTCCCATATTAAGAAAATCCGCTTTCATAGGCATGGCATATCGCGATGCATTAGAATAAAGGATTCTACACTTGGTTGGTTTGGAGGAAGATCGCTTCGTTGCAAGCTTTCACCAACAAGTGCATAAAGAAAGGGAAAAAGCATGGCATGATTGCCATATAAAAAACAAGACCTTTGAGGTAGGTGATCTAGTCCTCCTATATGATAGCAAGTTTATGAAGTTTCCTGGAAAGTTTAAAATGCATTGGCTTGGCCCATATACTATTTTACATGTAACTAATGGTGGCGCAGTCCAGTTAGCCACATTAGTAGGAGATAGCTTGCCTGACCTAGTCAATGGAAGTAGACTAAAACCCTATCAGGATAGTCCTGGTTCGTAGAACCCTTAATGATCAGAAAATGAGAAAATTTCTAAGTGCCAAGTACAGTTGAAAGTGGGAACTAGAAATGGGAAAGAATCTATATGCGAAGTGTGATGAAGAAACTGTATATATCGCGTAGCACTTGTTAAGAAGTAAAGTTGCACAAAAAAAAGGAACCACGCAGTTGCAAAGGCCAAAGTGCGACTGTCGAGATCAAGTTGAACAAGAAAAGAGGCTGAGTTCAGAAGTAAGAAATCATGCACTGCAAAGTAACTGCACTAGAGTAGTGATGATCCACCATGTAGTACGACGCAACACTCCAGAAAAGTAACCATTAGAATGTTGATCGCAAAAATCTGTTTTGAATGAGTTAATGAAGGAAGGGACCGAAATCGTTTCCAGATTTGGCCAACGGGTACAACATTTAATGCTTCTCTATCTATTAAGGGGTGCAGAGGAGGCTAGCTGCGCTTATAAATACCACTGTATTTGAACTCGCGGGCATTACCAAAACCCTTGAATTTTCTTGCCAACGATACTTTGCAATTCTTTACAGCAAGTGATCAGAAATATGATTGAGATCCGTCTAGTGAATGTCTAAGAGGTCTTCTATTGAGGAAGAGTTCACAGTCGAGGAGATTGTGAAGGTGTTTAAATGCGGGGGAATCAAAGGGTTGATGAGAACCCACGTCAAGAAAGTTGTAATAGAACAAGGTCAGGAATCCCGGAGATCACCAAGACACGCTCCAACAATGCAAGACAAAGGAAAAGAACCAGCAGTGCTGAAAGTGAAGCCACAAAATATGAGTTCTACAGTGCCACAACCTCCTCTCGCTGACAAGGAGATACCATTGAATCTCACTCCTGAGTATATCTCACCATGTGCACAGGACGCACCGGCCATTAAGCTGCTAAAGAATGCCAAGTACGAGATTCTGCTCTCACATGTGTCAAAGCATGTCGAAGTGGGAGGAAATCTGCGGGGAAATATCCAAGAGTGAAAGTGGGAAGACCATGATCTGGTTCAGATCCAAAAGGACCCCAACGACCCTAAGTATCCACAGTTCCAGGTCAACCAATACATGTGCTAGAAGAAAGATGTGAAAGGCAATCTTGCCTTGTTCGTGAAAAGTTGGTTGTCTGTAGTAGTCGGATCAGGACTGTTCAACCTGTTGAGACTCCTGCACTTTGACAGAATGCTAGAGCTGAATGCAGTGGTGCGAACTCTGATGCCGCGCATCCACCAAGGATATTTGTGTCTTGATCGCAAAATCGACCTGAATATTGACTTGATCCATCGGATCATTGGCTTGAGCAAAAGAGGTGAAGATCCGAAGCAGTTCTTTCAAGGGAAAAGAAAAGACAAAGAAGTTGCCACAAAGATGAAGAAAACACAAACCATCATCAAAGGAAAGAGAGGCTTTCAAATGGAGGACATAGATGATAAGGCCACGCGGTTTTTCATGCAACTGTTAGCCAGCAAGATCCTAAGAAAAGCAAGACCACTGGAAGTACCTGTAGGCGCAGTACTACTTGGTGCAAAATACGTAGAGGGAGGAAGATTCAACTGGTGTCAATACCTGTTGAATGAGTTCCTGGAGGAACTGAATGAGACACAGATACATGGTGGTAATTTCCATTTTACATGGTTAATAGTGTTGATTGCATTAATAGGATGGAATTAGGACCTGAAGGATTACGTTGGTGTAAGAACCAACATCAACAATTCAAGAGGAGCCTGTTATGCAAACCTTTGTGCGAACTTGAATTCATAAAGAAAGCACACGACAACTAAAGTATTTTATGCCTACTATGATCAACTGTGCAAAGCCATCATCATCACGCCACGGATAACAAAAGAGGTGATGGCTAAGTACATTCGCACTATAAATTTTTATGCTGACATGTGTTCTATTCACATTTAGCCAAGGCATAGATGAAGAACCCTGAATGGTTCGGAGGAAGATACCACATGACTGAAGAGGACATTGACAACATCATGACAGAATGGCCTGCTAAATTTCGAGTCGAAATTGTGGATATCCAAAGTGATTCTGGTGAGGACAATCCCGTTCCTATGCCCATTGTTGAAGAACCATGGATAGGGAAAAGGAAGGAAGCTGAGAGCCCTGTACAGCAAAAGGTGCAGAGGCAGAAGCAGAAATCCGTTAGAAGGAAATCACAAGCAATACTTCACGATGATGATTTTGACATGATCACGGAAAAGTTTATGGAACAGATGGAAAACCTGATGAATGAAAAAGATAAAAAGAATGAATCAATCCAACAAATTCTGCAAAAGAATCCGGTCATGCTGCAAGGAATCACAGAAAATATTGAATAAGTACACCGCCGCTTACCCATGTCGTGAGATTCCGAGTCAGAATGGAAGCCAAGAGGCACTTCGCAGTAGAAGACACCGCAGCAAGCCCTGACTGTGCCTACGAAGTCCCGCATTTTCCATCTCAATCCCTTAAGTGTAAGGCTACCACTGCTGGAACAATTAATCTTGGGTACGCAGGACCTAGAGCACGTGGACCTCGACCTTGTGAAGATACCACTACTCAGTCTACACAATCTACATCTGTAGGTTGTTGAGAAGATTCATGAGCGAAGTGTCGATGCTCTGAACCAGCACACTAAGGTGTAGGAAAGCTATAAGCAGTTGGAGGAATCTAGCTCACGGAGAGCTATGGAACTACAAGATGAGCATGATCGACAGAAGAGACTAGAGTCTACGATCAATGCAATAGCTGGGGAGATATCCAAGGGTGATGTACACGCAGAACCGGCGGACACTGTCATTAAGATCGACGAAGTGGTTAGCAATCTTAACGTGGAATTGAAGGATATGGATATCAGCTATCTAGCACAGATTTTTGCATTGGAAACACAGACTCCACCTGATCAACAACAGTTAAGAGCAAAATATGTGAAGGCCACAGCAGAAAGTATAGCCATTGAGGTGGCTAAGTGCCAAAATCTATTAGAGGAGGTGACGAAAATATTTATTGCACTTGAAGAAGATCCAAAGTTTCAAGAAATCAAGAATGCTATGAAGGATAAGTAGGCCGCATTAGAACTACTGGACATAGAAGTTAAAGCCCCACAGCCAAGAGAAAGACTCCAGAGGTACTCGAAAGTCATGAAGCTGAAAAAGGAAGTTCAAGTCTTAATAGAAAGAGAGAACAAAGTTGGAGACAGGTCACAACCCCTACAGGAGGAATCCCATGAAATCACACAACAAATCGAAGAAACATTAAAGGAGCTACGCGAAGGGAAAGAAAAGGTGGAACAAAAAGCCGATGGTGATATAATACCTGATATGTTGGAAACTGTCAAACAAGTTGAGCAAGACACTAAGGAAGCAGTTGAAAAGTTGACTGTCATATACCAAGAGTTCGTTGTGAAGCTAGCTCTACAGGAGGAGGAACAACTAGGAGAAGTAGAAGTGTAAGGTGGCTTGGGGATGAGCCACATGTAAGTGTTAGGGGCCTGTTGGGCCTGGCCCAAGTGGGGCATTTTTTTGCAAGGAAATTCTTGGAGCTGTGGAGTTAAGCGCAGTTCAGTTGAAGACTTCTTGGACAGGTCAGTTTTGGGAAGTTGCGAAGTTGAGCGCAATGCAGTGTATGAAGAGCTACGAAGTACAGTGATGCAAGGAGACAACGCTGTGATGATCCCAATCTACAGAGATCCAACAAGCCATAAGGTTGGACGGAAGACATCACATATTCTGACCATCGGTGGTCTATTTTTGGTAAATATGCTCCATGATTACCAAGTGATGGGTAAGGAGTGAAGCGGAGGAAAGCGAGCAATCACACATGCAAGGAACCACTACATGAACCTGTCGCATAGGGCCGTTAGAGGAAGAATGGCTCAGTGAAAGTGACCATTTGGCATGTGTGAGACAGGGAGGCTGATAGCGATGCGACTAAGTGCAGAGGATGGCCACGATGGAAGATTCGCTACTAGAAGCCTGCAAGTCCAGTTAACTGAAAACCACGATAGTTTTGTAATCCTTAGGGTTTTTTCCTGCATATTGTAAAGACATGACCTATGGGAATGATCTATAAATAAGACATATCTTGTAAGGGAAAGGGTTAATCTATCGGTTTGGTGTTGTTGTTGAGTCTCTATTGTTCATTAGTATTGAGAAATCTTCTATTGTGTGACAATTTTGTAAAGGCTCTGCAAGCTGTGTCCGCAGAGGCCTACTGAGAGAGAAGAGAGTCTGCAGTTGAGTGCACAGACAGGAACTATTGTATCCTTCCCAAAGACTATTACAACAACATTTCCAGTGGACGTATCTCCCATCCTGGGGGTGAACCACGTTAAATCTTGTGAAGTGCGATTGTTTATGTTTTTGCACTTCTCTGTTTTCTTACAATGAATGCTTTAATTCTCATTTATCAGTTCATATGTTCATGCTTTTATATTTATTTTCCATGGGAATGCGATGGGAATAATATGTTAAGTACCACTTGTATGGATGAATGTTGAATGCGCAGTAGTTCTGAGTTAATGAATGCATAAGTCTAGATAAGCACTTAAGTTGGAGAGTTTGCGCCATGCAACTCCCTTGAAGTGCAGCACCGGATGTGCGCAGAGATGTGTATTTCATCTCATTGCATAAATTGTAAGATGAAATAATCTAAGGTAGTAGACGAATGAATAAATTACTAAGTAAAGTCATCGGTAGTGGTTAAGTCTGAAGGGGAAGCATATAAGTTAGTTTTGTTGTCCTGTCGATTGAATCCTACCCGAGCTGCCCAGTCCTTGGATGCGCTGGGTGTGCAAGCATCTTAGCTTGTAGAAGTGTTGATCGCGACGAAGGGTATCATCGCATAGTATTCAGTCCACAGCGTGAGCCCCACAACACGCTGCTCATTGGATCTATTAAGCAACTAATCACGTAGCTATGGAAACCTGGTTCCGCAGCTCCCCCATAACTCCACCTTGGGTGAGACTTCAGTCTGCTTGCAGTTTGTTTCCCAAAGGGATAGTGAAAAGGGGTTTTGTTGGTTACTTGAACCGTGAAGAACTTGGGTCTTTATCGAAAAAATCAGGACAGTTATATAAGCCAACATTTGTGATTGGACTGATACATAAAATCAGAGTCCACATCTGTTTCACTGATTTTAATACATATGAAGATGCTTTGAAAAAAGCATTGCAGATAGAGATGGACAATGACTACCCTATAGCCCCTGTCGATCACCGCATCAAACAACAGTTGGAAAGTATGAAAAAATCTATTCGCAAAATTAGTTTGCAAGGAGCTAATATTTGGTGCACAAAATGTTCAACAGTCGGTCATATGAAAGATTATTGCTGACAAGGTGACCGCCAACATGATGTCTAGTTTGTACAAAAAAGCTTTTGTGACATCTTCCAGGAACATAACTTGCATGCAATGAAAGATTATCCCTTCAACATGAAAAATGATCAAGCTTGATGGTGTTCCATATGCGATGTAAAGTCTTATTCCACAACAGAATGCAACCTAAATTTAAAGAACAAACAAAACTATCACGCAGTCTATCAAACGAATGTTGTTGGCTAGAGAAATTTTAAAAACGACAAGAACAATGGTCGATGATATGATCAAAGAAATGACAAATTCAATCGATGGGGAGAATTTTAAGGTCATGGATGAAACACTCAAAATCCAGATCCTCGACCATGTCAAGGTCTGCAGTGCTTTACATGTGTAAGTGAAGAGCATCTTTTTGCAGACTGTCCCTTCAAAGATTAGACATATCTGAAATTATGTACCAAGTGTGGGGTGGGTGATCACTTCTTGGAGGATTTCCCCACCATACTTGAAAAGATTACTAATAAAAAGAATGTTAACGTCTTGTTTAGTGTTCCAAAGTCTGATATTGTTAAAACTAAGAATCTTAATATTATAACTCATCAAGGAACTAAAATTGGTGTCGATAATCTGCAAATTAGAAAAATAAAAAGTAAATATGATTGTCCTAATCCAATTTCACAGAAGCGCTTATATAATAATGCTGCAAAAATCTTTCAAAATTTAGCATCACAAGAAGAAAATGATGAATTTTGACAAATACATATTAACGAACTCACCAATTTAATAACTAATGAAGAAGTTGTTGCAAAGTTTATAGACCTGTTACATAACATTGAAATTAAATATGTTGAAGGAAAACAAACTAAAAATCTCTGTCGACTAAGTCAGAGAGATTAGAATGATGCAGACCCACTTGTCGACTTAGTAATTGAAGGATATTTTGTTCGACAAGTCATCCTCGACTTTGGATCACAAGAAAATATCATGACTAGAGACACTTGGGAACATCTTGGTCGAAAAAAACTACATGAGTTGGGAATCTATCTCAAATTAGATGACCAAGGATTGATTGAACCAATTGGGGTATGAAAAAATGTCGACACATCTATCAAAGGAATAACAACACAAGTTTAATTCAAAATTATCGACCCAAAATAAGGTTCTACTTCCTTTCCTTCCCTAGTTGGCCGACCATGGGTAAGAAAGATGAAATCTTTAATATCACTTGACAAGGATAGAATCAAACTCAAAGGAAATGGGAAGAAAGTGATTGTTCCAATTCACCCATCACAAGGACAACCATGGATAGAACCTATCGATGATGACGTTGACATTCAACAATTATATGAAGTCACAAAAAATGAAGACTATACTGAGCCTAACGGACAAGGAGAGATCCACCTCAGAAACCCTTCATCAGTCGGATATAATAGATATGCTGAACTTTACAACTGAAAAATAGAGAATTATGAATTACAAGCATGATAATGTTGGATGATTAAAGTTATCCCCAAGAAGAAAACCCAACACTATTTTTCTATGTCCATAATTCCAAAGATTCTTGAGAGAAAAATCAGAGAGTATCCGACACTAGAACCAGTAAGAAATGGGTAGATGGGCATTCCACCAAGATACAAAGAGCCACAATCCCCCTCATACCATGTTGAGTAAATTTCAAAGACTATAGGAGAACAAGGTCGACTTTAGAGTTTGGTTGAAAACTTCACTGGTCAAGCTACAAGATGGTGGGATACACAAAGAAAGCAAAGAGACAACCTACAAAAGGGAAGTACAAAAAGCCACACAACTAGAAGATCATTAGAAACCAAACAACAACATCTGACGCATGACTCTCAACAAAAAAATTTTCAACAAAGTGGAACAAGTTAACAAGAAAACGTCAAACAAAATGCTCAACCAAGCCGACACGAATTCGACCAAAACAATGTGAATGAAGGGGAAACATTAAAGAAAGGTCATCAAACTCGACATAGAAGAAGAAAAAGTGGTATGCGGTGGGTCACGAACCCCTAGCCAACTTTCATTAGAATTTATTTCCCACATCAATTTCATAATCAATACAACCACCATCCACACCTTCACCTGTGCCACACAATTCCGTTTAAAATACTGAACCGGAAGAAACTTGGATGTTATTCCGCCAAGAGCTTGAACAAGAGAGCGCCAAAACTTCCAAAAACACAAACTAGACTTCTAAATCAGAAAACCCTACAAACGAATTGGCTGCTAAGTGAATTCCACCAACCACAATATCCACGGATTTGAAAATCCGACAATTGGAAGAAGCATATACACCTTTGAAAAAGTTTGGCTCCAACACATCCGCGAAAGTTGTAGAAAAAGAATGGAAAATGATCAGGAATGAAGTCCTTGAATGGGGGAAGGATTCTGAAGTTCGATGGAAGGAGGAAGCACAAAAACTCGAACAAGCACCATATTAAACTATATTAGTGCCCCCTTGGTAGACTGTTTTGTCGGCCTCAAAGAAGTAGTTGTCCAGTTCATTATGAACCGGTATCACAATGGAATTTTTTTTTTTGACCAACCGGTTGAAATCAATGGCAACCTGAGTCAATAATATCACTAGACTATCCATTAAGGGAGATGGAATACCTATTCATTCAAAGCATGATCTGGTTAAGGACTTCACAGGTACCCCTACAGGAAAAAACTCAAGATGTTTAGTCATAAACTAAATCATATATGGCACACAAAAAATAGTAGCGCAAGTTCTATCAGTCGCATTAACAACTATTGGTCAAGGGTCATACCTCAAACTCGATATGATTGAAGTCGTGTAGATTGTGGCCTCAAAGGAAAAATTATACCAGTGGGATGAACACCTTGCGATAATTGATCGACATATTTTCTAGAAATGCCAGGAGGATGGAGATAAAATCCGCTACCCTTCACTTATCATTTCGATTGGCATGGCTTATCTTTGACCGACAGGAGACAAATATTTCACCTCACCCAAGGGTCCACTAATCTGGAACTTCCATTCATTTTCACAAGGTCGATGTCGACTTGGTGTGACAAGACCAAAAATATGGTTTTACAACTAGTTCCAAGCATTAAAAGTTAAAACATCTATATGGAGAATGCCACAAAATGTTCAACAAATTCTGCCACCGATTGCATAAATTTAGTTAGCGCTCGACCACACATCGGTCTAGAATTTAGAAGGAGTAGTCAGAGCAGCATAGGAGATTTAATTCTACTCTATAGTGGATAGGATATTTGAGGAACTAAGTGAGCAGTCCAATATTTTCATGCCAATACCACTACAAGCAAAACCGGTTGACCAACCAATGGTCAAAGCTTTGATAGATGATGACAAAGAAGAATACTATGAAGTCCGACTTCATCTCAACACATTTACTCTAAAGCCTAAGTAGGTGACCGACATTAATCCTTTAGGGATTATGATGACTCCTCACTAGGATCTCCTGCATGAACCCGACCAGTCTGATGATAGTACTATGTCAGACACCCCACTCCCAGAGTATGCTTTAAAAGAAGAGAACATATGTTGGGTGTCCAATGAGATATTCAAAGCATGACATAATAGAAAGAACAAAGTACAAGGGAAAGGAAAGCAAAATATTATCCTCTAGGAACCAACAGAAGAAGACAACGTTGAACTGTTTGACTATGCAACTCAGGCATTGGAAGATTCCTTGAAGAACAAGATCTATGTTCCAGAGAAGATATCAAAATTCATCATAGAGGAATATCAACAATAGGCAGTGGCACGACCATGTAAGAAAGTTAAGTTTGCGTACAAGCCGCATGTCGACCTCACACAAATTCCACCACCTCCTTCTCCAACTTCCATCGTGGAAGAGGACATCAGGACAACTTCCTCAACCACTGTTACATCCTCACCCACTTCTCCTACAACCTCATCCATTAGCCTCAGCTTTATACAGGAGCTCCCCACTCCTCTAAGAGTGAAAATCAAGAGCGACTTTGACCTACAGGAATTTATCAATCAACTACCATCAATACTACCCGACTGTAAACGACTCGTTATAAAGAAACTAGCTGTAGCTGACCTCGAGTCACAACCCAAATTACCTCCACCAGATGTCCATTTATTCAATCAGATGCCACCAATGTTAACTTCCAACCCAACTATTATCATATGCACATAAACTATCATAGAGAAAAACCCTGATTCAACAAGCGAGTTTCAGTCCTAGCAAACATACCTCTTTACACCCTTTCCATTCGACCAACCCACTTCACTTTCATCCCCGAATGATTAAGTTATTGAGGACCCCAACCAATATGATACCACCGACATACCACTCGAAACCCTCTCTAGAGTGTCAGAACTGATTGTTGAACCCACATCGACAAATAACCAAGTAACGCCTTTATCACAGGAGAATCTGACCTTAACCACCAGTCCTTCGACAGAATTTGATAAGACTAACCGACCACCTTCACCATTGACCGCTTCACCACCACCGACCGCTTCTCCACCACCACTAGAACAACATGAAGTTAACTCTCCAATTCCAGTTCCTACAGAGATACCAACTCTTCACACCATCGACCTTGCTCCTGCATCACCAAAAGAGAAATACAATTAAGAAATACAAGCTGTACAAGGTAAAGAAGTCACCAAAAAGGAAAAGACAACAGAGAAACAAACATAAATTCAGAAGAAAAATGAAAAAGAAGCAGAAAAAACAAAGAAGAAACATAGGAATGAAAAGAATAGGAAAAGCAAAAACAGCAGTTGTATTTACAACACCTCCAACAACAACCTTTGCTCACTGTAGATTTAGATCAATTCAGTCTGATTGCTACTTTTGAACCTCAACAAGCAGAAGAAGAATAATTAGATTTACTCCATGATGCTATTGACTGAGAGCACAGGAAAAGAAGAAATGAAACCAAAGAGAAATTTGAAAAACTTCGGGAAGAGCGATCTTCATTTTTGGCTAAGTGTGAAAACTTAGTCCAACAAGTAATGCCTCTTCCGTCAGAATTGACAATGAAAACCTGCCCAACAAATCCTATTCACTATTTGAAAGTGTCATGTCAACTTTCCAAGAACAGTAGGCTAAGGAACCACATGATCAAGTTGAAGAAACATCTCTCATCATGACAAACCAGTATACAGATTTCACAGAAGCACATAGTCTATTAGCACAATATGATCAAGAAGCTACTACGACTACAGAAGTATTGTGCAACTGGTATACACATTAACTCAATGTGTTTGTCAAAATGTAGAAAACCCAAGATATGATTACCACTCTTCAACACTAACGACACACTACTGATGAAGCTCTTGCATAGAACATTGATGCTCAAATCCATATGCAACACATGGAGCTAGCAAAGTTGGATAAGAAAGAGGATTGGTGGATCACACAAGCTCACATAAGCCTTTTAAAGGTCAAAAAAATCAGACCACATCTCCAACGACTGCTCTCCAATGCCGACAACATAACACTCATCTTAGGACAATACATGATCAATATTTGAGACCAACCGGTCTAGGAAAAAATTGAGAACTTGTATATCCTTTCTATACTTACTATCGACATACAAAATGCACTTCATACCTGGCAAGATCTCCAACATCAGTTGTCAGTTTTCGTCGAAGTATATGTCCAACAACAACTATCTACCAACATCGGTCAGTCCGATCAGTAACAACAAAATTTCCTTAGTACTCTGTGAGAATTTTGATTTAAGACTCCGAGTCAACTTCCATGTCCTTAATTATGTGGGAAGAAGAAATATTTTGTTTGTGGGGGAGATGTTGGAGGAGCCTAGCTCAGCTGCCCAACTGGGTCCTCCGTTCGACCACTTTGGAGAACATGTAGAATGATTGTATCAATTACTACATGTCGATTCGATTAGTCGCGTCAGTTAGTGAACCGACAAGTCATTATGTAACTATCTGTAAACCATATATATAGGCTGAAGAGACGGATAACAGAGCAACACTGAGGCATTGGATTTCACTTTTGTACTGAGTAATAGAAAGACTTGTTAGATCTTCCACCATTACTTATCTTGTGTTCATATCTATCTATTTTCTTTCTTAATCTATAACATGTATCGCTGGTAACTATGCAATCCAATTAACTACAACAAATTCATATCAATAACCATGTATAATGAAAGGATTACCTTTTTCTTTCCCTTCCAGGAAATTTTCAAGAAACTCATTCGGCAAGAATGTTGACCAATTCACTTGTACTCCCTCCACACACTTCTCTGCAACCAAAATGATTTTTTCCAAGAAGTGGTCCTGATGACTCTTATAGAATATCTTGCATGCCATTAACTGGATAATGAATCTCATAGTATTTTCATTTATTTGGGTGACTGATAATCCTCAGTTGGCTCGTTGAGTTATGTATTTTTTAGTCATCTTCTTTCCAAGGTCTGTTTCTTGTCTTATGTCCATAAGAAGACTTACATTTTCCCCTACGGTAGAAGCCTTGTGATCATATCGATTATCTTGGCATCAATGGAGATAGGTCTGTATAGCCATAGGTACCCACGATGTATTTGTTATATCAACAATTTTTCACACATTTTCACCTATGGCGACCTTCCAAAATCAGGGATTTCCAATAGGTTCAATATTCCTGATTTTGACAGTTCATTTTCCCATGTTTTGAGCTCCAATACAATTTTTATTTTAAGATGTAGTTTATCCTTCATATCCATATACTTTTCCATGACCAATTCAGGGAATTTATTAGGGTTAATGACATCTTAATCTGTAAACGTGAAGTCATATAGTTGTTCGTGCATATTTTCTTCAACAATTACACCTCATAGAGTCCTTCAGTGCATGTATGTTTGTTTATTCTAATCTGGAAAGTTAACATATGAACCATCAGGTTTTTGAAATGGAATATAGTCACGGTAAACCCCTGTAGGATTTGATGAGGACGCACTTGGTTTTTTTGCAAAATCTCCCTACACATTCTCTGATGAGTTCTTTGATCTACATTGTCTCTTGGGTTCCATGGCTTCTGAGATTCAATCTTTCACACACATTGTTCACTCTGTAGTTACTATTCTCAATAGACATGGGAGTTCATACTAGAGGTACTCATGGTTTATAAATATACATCATCCGTCCTTTTTCATTGATGATTTCCATTCTTTGTGCATTTCCCTAGATTTGGTCCATTTTTTAGAACTAGAAAATTTTGATCTTCTCGAGATTTTATTGATCTTGTCCAAATTTAATCAACCACTTTCTATCATTAAATGCAAATTTCTCTCAATTAATTTCCACTCTATTCACTACTCCACTATTCATTAATTCTTACCTCTTGTGGCTGTGAAATTTAGTTCACACCAAGATCTGATCAAGACATTACAACTCTCACAAGTAATTCTCACACAACTAGTCAAGAACACTGAAAAGCAGTCAGATATGATGCAAATAGAATTACTCGTATGAATAATAATACATCATCCAACCTTGGGAAATTAATAGGCTGTCAATATATACAATTACATCAGAGATTTGAATGCATAAGGATTCAATTTGAATCTTCACAAAATCAAGCTTACTAAAATAATGCAAAACTTCCCTAGGTGGCAAGTGCGTTTTCCAAGTCACTCCAAAGGCTCACGAATTTTTGATTTTGTGATCAGATAGTGATGTGTGATGGAAAATCATTCCAAATACAAAATTTGGAAGGAATAAACATCATGGAGGATGAGTTGGAGAAAAAGCAGTTTCCACTAGTCAACTAGCTTTTACCTTTCACCAAAAAACAGTTAAAAGCAGTAAAAGCAACTAGTGCGCCTTTCTAATCTAGAACTGTCTAAAAATATCCAGAATCTAATCCAGGATCTCCAGGAATGTGCTCTAGTGGGTTTAGGAAGCTTGTGGTATACACAATGATGACTTGTGGTCCAGACAATGGTGTTTTAGCCAACTACCTAGTCTAATACATAGGAATTAATCATGAAATGATTAATTGATGCTAATAAGGTATTAAATGACATAGATGTGTTTTTTAAATATTCCAACACCCCCCCATAGGTTTGAATTTATGTGATAAATTTCATAAATAAAAAATAACAAAGGCTGAGTAACAAGACATGGTCACCCTGTACAATACTATCTTGTCTATGAAACAAGGAAAGAAGGAAAACCTCATGGGAAAAACCTCCCCTAAAAAATGGACATAATCAAAATTGAAATATTTTTTATCAATCCTTCACTCCACCACATGTTCAACCATCCCAATTAGTGATCTAAGATAGTTGAAAGCCTTCTCAATAAAAGCTTTGGTGAATATGTCTATAGTTTTCTCACTGTTGGGAAATACTGCAAACCAATGATATGGTCATGCACTAAACTCTTGATGTAGTGCATATGGATCTCAATATGCTTGGTCCTCTGTCTCTGTAATGGATCACTTGAGACTCTTATAGCACTCTTATTGTCAAAAAATATGAAAATAGGAGTATTAAAGGAAATCTCAAACTCTAAAAGAATACCCTGCAACCACATGCACTGAGTAATAGCATTCACTGCTCCTCTATACTTGGCGTCTGTTGAAGATAGTGCAATTGAACTATGTTTCTAGATATACTGGCAAACATGACCGCCTCCAAGCATGAATACAAATCCAGATGTGCAATTTCTGTCAAGGCTATCACCAACCCAATATGAGTCAGTAAAGCCAAGAAGATATAGGCTAGAATCTGCAACATAGTGAATCTCATCAGTCTTGGTGCCTTGCACATAATGCAAGATTATTTTTGCAACCCTCAAATGAAGCTCATGTAGATACTCCATGTATATTGATGCCACACTTTCTTGACCAATGCGACCTCAGTCAACAGGGGTTCACCTCACTGTCGACGCATACCGCAGTCTCCCTGAGCACTGGCCCAGGCAGGTTTGAGCCCACCCAGCAACACCTGCAGAGTAGATGAGGTCTCACCCAAGGCATCTAGGAAGAGAAGACGGAACCATGTTTCTGCCGAGGGAGGAGGAGAGTTGTGGCTGCATGGAATGACTCTATTGTGGTACTTCAACCAGAAACATTAAACATTCGGCAAGGAGTTATAACATATCACTTCATCGCAACATTCAAGGAGTTATACTATTTACTTCATTGCAACATTTATCATCACATTCTACATAGAACATACTACTTAATCACAATATTTATCATCAAGGAAACAATAAGCAAACATTGCATTAAACAACATTCATACATCTCAACATTGCACAAAGTTTTTACCAAAACATCATTATATTACTGCTGCGATTATACATCAGCAAAAACACGAATCTCGCATCCAATTTGTCGTCTTCCTCGCTCATGCATGCCTCTCCTCTAACACTTACAACTCTTATGTATTTATAGGCTTTTGCCCTTACAATATTTGTCCACTTACAACTGACTCCCTAACCAACACTATGGACAATTGAGCCAATATCTAACTGACTTGGTCCAAATGACCCCAAAAACCCACATACCGTGGTATACTGACTCACTATTACATAATGAATGGTCCAAGTGACCCAAAACCCGCCAACTGCGGTATCCTTTGGGACAAAATACTCCTTTCGCGCCCTCTTCTGGCGTGTCGCGGTGTCAGTGGTACCGCGATCTTTCCCCATCAAACCGCCTGCCAACAGGCCCCCAACACAATCTTGTGGCTCTCCCTCGAGCCACGTCAACTACTGGATAGAGTGCCTTCGAACTGAACTATGTTTCAGTAGCTATTCTTGTTGTCTGGATCATGTTTTGTTGTCCCACTCCTTCGGCTACACGGATCATCGACTCATTGTGCTGTATGTTTAACCCAAAATCGTCAGCGCCTGACTTGTTGTCATGTACTTCTCAAACTCATCCTCGAGTCTCTTGGATGGGTATTGACGGGAAGAAAAAGAGGACGAACAGTACCAAGGTGCGAAATTAGCAGATGACTCTGGTGCATCTGTTTCACACCAACAACTGGTTCCTACTGTGGGCAGGGAGCTACCGCCCCAACCCGCTCATGGGTCGAGAAAAGCACAATCTTGTGAACAACTACTACGTACTTAACCATGCTGAATTGGCTCTCGGCTCAGGCATAACATAGTGTAAGTGCACCTTCCATATCAAGGCGCTCAAGCACACTCGTCATTCGGGCTCGCAGGGCCCCTGGGGTGCTGCCACGGGAAACAAAGTGAAGCATTTCCACAACCTCCTTAGAATTTTTCACAACTCAACTCGCAAACTGATCAAATAGCATAACCACTCTATGTCAGAATGACTACTCTATAGCGAACTTCTAGCTGCCCCGACTACTTATAGTTGGACCATTCCTGGGTCACGACAGTGGGAATGATGCCCCACTACGTCTCATCTTTGTGTGTAACCCCATCGACTGATGTAGCAGGTGGCGAGCATGCTGCCACTGAAGATCCCATGTGCTGTTGGGTGAGCAATCTCCTTCCATCGTGATGATCGTACCTGTCAAGTGTGCTATGTGCAAAACATTCCATCGTCATGTGGTAATCCGGCCAAATATATGAGGTGCAAGTGTGCATAGGGATGATGGGATGTAGTGAAAAGATATTAGTGGACCAGGAGTCACAATAATGTCCCGTACCTCCCAACGCCTCTGTAATCATCACACAAATCCTTCACCAAAAGCTACCATCGGTCCTAGGCGCAATACTTCCATCAGTCTCCAAAATGGTGGCACAAGCCTCCTTTCTTCTGCATACCTTCTTCTGTTGGTGCGCCACAGGCCACCAAGGAACCTAGACCACTTTTTTTTCTTTTCTTCCCGTGATGCGACTCAAGCATCGCACTGCTCCAAGCCCGAGAGATAGGGCTTCAACCTGTGACCATTTACCAGCTTAGGGAGCATCTCCCCCTCCAACCGTTGCAACTGAATCGTTCCTCCTGACGTAATACCATTGATGTGATATGGACCCAGCCAATGCATCTGCAACTTGCCTGGATGTTTCATAAACTTACTGTCGTATAATAACACTAAGTCGCCTTGCTGAAACTGCTTGTTTTTTATGTGGCGATAATGCCATGCCTTCTGGCAGTCCTTCTCCAATCCTTGGTGAAATCCAACGATAAATCGATCCTCTTTCAGCTCCACCAATTGTGCTAGACGTTCGTCTAATGCTGCAACATCATCCATGATCGTAACAGCCGCAATTCGTAGACTTGGAACAATGTACTCCATAGGCAGAATTGCTTCCTTGCCATATACCAGCTTGAAAGGTGTCTGACCAGTAAACGTTTTACATGTGGTGTGATAGGCCCACAATACCACTACAACTTTGAAATCCCAGTCGTCTCGGTTCGCATTGCACACCTTTGTAAATGCATGCTCCAATACTTTGTTAAATGCCTCTACCGTTCCATTCGCTTGCGGGTGATAGGGTGTACTCTTCTTATGCTGTATCTGCAATTCTTCCATCAATGCGTTGATAGTGCGATTGAGAAAATGGCTGCCTTGATCACTAAACAATATTTTGGGGCAGCCTAAACGAGTGATAATGTGGTCAAACAAAAATCGAGCAGTCGTTGCGGTGGAGAAATAAACTACAGGTGCTGCCTCAACCCATCGGGTCAAGTATTCTGTCGCTGTGATAATATATTGCACACCTGTGCATTTCCCTGGTGGATGGATCGGTCCTACAAAATCCATAGCCCATTTTTTGAATGGTTGTAATGTTACTTGAGGTAGCAGCGACATCTTGTCCCGTCTGGATGGCTTTCCAGTTCGTTGACAAACATCACAAGACCGCGCGTAGTCTGTCACATCATTATGTAATGTGGGCCACCAAAGCCCTGCACGCAGTACTTTTTAGGTAGTTGCCCGGCCACCATAGTGCCCTCCTGCTACTCCACCATGTGCCTTAGCCAATATCTGTTCTTTCTCATGCGGAAAGACACATCTGTGCAATATCTCATCAGCACCCAATTTATACAATTCTCCCGCGATCAGTTGAAAGTCAGCATCCTTGGCGACCAATTGCTTCTTCTAAGTAGTGGTAAAGTCATCGGGCGCAGTGCCGGTCACTAGAAACTGAAGGATGTCATCAAAATATTGATGAACAACAGCAACATGAAACAGTTGGGCATCCGGAAACCCGTCTTCGATATTAGTCGATTCCTCCCCTATATCAATCTGTGACAAATGATCTAGTCCAGCATTTAACCGCCCCGGTTTCCCAATGACTTCGAAATCAAACTCCTAAAGAAAAAGTAGCCAACGGAAAATCTTTCCCCCCAACACAGGCTTATTGACCAAGTATGTCAATGCAGAATGATCAGTAAACATTTTAAAGTGGCCACCCAACAAATAATTCCTAAATTTCTGTAGTGCATAGACCATGGCCAGACCTTCGCGTTCTGTGGTAGTGTAATTGCATTCTGCAGAGGACAGCTTTTGACTGGCAAAAGCAATGGGATGATCAATGTCTCCTTCTCCTGGTTGAGCCAATACAACCCCTAGTGCAACCGATGAAGCATCAACATGGACATGGAATTCGTTACTCCAGTCCGGAAAGACCAAGATTGGTGCCGACGCCATCTTCGCCTTGAGCGTTTCAAATCTATCCTGACATTCCTGGCTCCACTGGAATGCCACGTCCTTCTTCAGCAACTTTTCCATAGGGGAAATAATCGCAGCATAACCCCTGATAAACTTGCTATAATATCCCGTATTGCCCAAGGTTGCGCGTATCTGCTTAACGGTGGTTGGCGGTTGCAACCCCAAAATGAGTGCAATTTTGGCTGGATCGACCAACAATCCTTGCTTACACACGATATGTCCAAGCAATATCCCAAACGGTGTGCAGAAAATACATTTCTTCAAGTTCAGCGATATCTGCTTTTGTCAGCATCGCTCAAGCATTGACCGTAGATTGGCCAAATGATCACGAATCAAGCCATAAATGGTCCAATCATCCATATATACCTGCAGAAACTTCTAAATAAAATCTTTAAATGCGGCAACAATGACCAGGGAGAATATCGTAGGTGCATTCTTCAAACCAAACGACATGACTATGTACTGAAAGCAACCCCATTCAATAACGAAAGTTGTCTTATGGTGATCTTGCTTGGCAATGCGAATCTGATGGTAGCCAGAGAATCCATCAGTGAATGAGTACATCTCCTGGCCACCCACTCCTTCAAGTACTTCATCAATCAATGGGGTTGGAAAAGGGTCATGCAAGTAGGCATCGTTCAACTTCTGCAAGTCGACACAAATGCGCACTTTTCCTGTTTTCTTGTCCTGCATCACCATAGGACTGATCCATTTTGACTCTTCCACAAGTTCAATAATACCAACATCCAACATCCGATCAAGTTCTTCCTTGACCTTTTATTTATGTCACGGATTTAGCCGATAAGGTCACTGTCGAACGAGCTTTGCATCTGGTTTCAATGGAATCTTCATCTCTCCTAAATCACCCAGGATTCCCTTCATTTCGGAAAACTTCATGGGAAATATGTCTTGAAATTCATGTCGTAACTTGGTAACCTTACTCATCATCTCATCATCCCAATAATCC
This sequence comes from Larix kaempferi, assembly GCA_027924585.1. Taxonomy (NCBI): domain Eukaryota; kingdom Viridiplantae; phylum Streptophyta; class Pinopsida; order Pinales; family Pinaceae; genus Larix; species Larix kaempferi. Next base: position 8,191,038 of record BSBM01000848.1, read on the forward strand.
CCAACATTAGCAAACTTGGGAGTAGCATTGGTGCCGATATTCATCTTGTGAAGCTGCAATGGTTGCCTGAAAGGATTACTTGGCGCAATAGGTGGGACCACATCGCAACTTCTTTCATATTCGAGAATGTTAACATTCTGGGGATCCTCCTCGTCCTCCGAACCGCCACTGATGTTGAAGCACTCCATGAGATACTGCATTTGACAGTGTGTGTGTGGGTCGACAGGGTAGACCACCAGAACAACCTGAAATATCACATCGCAGATAAGCTGCAGGGCATTGTGGACATCAGGGTTGGCATCCACAAAAGTGAACGTATGAGTGAAACAGATCGTCAACTCTCCCCATGTCGTAATGTCTTGAAGCAACTCGGCTGCAGTGTACCACGAGCGCGGTATCTCATCTAAAGTGTGGACAAAAGCATGGACCCACTCATCTCTGGGTCACGCTACCCACAAGCGTTGGAACTCCATCACATGATCACTGGGATCAGTCCAGCCATCATACTTGCTAGTGTGATAAACCTCAGTATCGCCGAACCGAACCATCATCAACCGTCAACACTGGGACCACCCTTTAATGAATTTCTTATGTGTCACCCACCATCGTGCTGGAGCAGCCTTCAGAGCTTCCTCCAAGGCCAGCAATCGCTGTGGTTCTGGAACGCGGTCTTCAAATTCTGCTAAAAAGTTGTTTATGCCAGGCAACCCCTCGTAGGTAGGCAATGTGATCATTTCCATCGCAACACGACATAAGGATTTCATAACTAACCGACATTTTCGGAATGGTACTTCATGCATTCTATTCTGCCAATGTTCCAATGCATCATTAGAATTGGAAGATGTAGAACTCTCACTGTGCCACTCCAACTCACCGTAGGTGGTAGGATGAATATAATCTTCAGAAATATTGAACGCATGGTCCCATCTAGCCGGATCATCATCTTTCACAGGCTCAACATATCGACATCCTTCAACCGGATCTAATGGGGCAATGAATTTGAAATAGCGGTTCTCAAAGCTCATCATGTGCTTCGTGAAGTTGATTACAGCTCCACTATCGTTAGCCCATCCAATCCCCAATAGAGTAGGATAGGAGCTTCCTCCCTCAACTACAATAACATCAAAGTCAGCGTAAGTCTTCATACCCTCAATATCGATCATGAGCCGCGGAAATCGTCCAATGGGTGTTAGCTTCGCATGGTTAGCTAACCGGAGCTGCACAGGGGACCAGCTCAATGGGGGACTCCCCATCTTCTACCACGCTTGCTTGGTTAAGATGCTAACATCCGAACCAAGATCAAGAATCACAGAGTCAACATCAAATTCACCAATCTAAATATTCATTCGCATCTCCTTACCAGTCTTCCGTCGCTGTAGAGAGTTTACTATCGACTCCTGCCATCCTTTCGGAAATCGCTGCAACCATCCCTCAATCTCAACCAGGGTAGTCGGGTCTCAGGCCAATGACAGACCACTTTCAATGAACTTTTTCCATGTCCCCAGTGGTGGTGGTCGATCAGCATCTGATGTAGTATCAAAGACAGGTGGCATATCGCAAAGAACAGCCTTACCACGGTCTTTCTCTAAAGTGCGATGTGCCTCCAGGAATGTCTCTCGCTCCGTATCAATGTCGAAGGGTACCATCTTTTGACCAGCCAATCAAATCAGTGGTCGCGAACCATCTTCCCTATTTGTCTTGCCTCCACGCATGACAACACCCATCGAAGCATCTTATGGTTACAGTTATGCAGAAATCATTGCAATATTTGCACCCTGCATCTGGTTCTACTATAGATTCCCTGGTTGATTGATATTTTGATTGGCATTCGGCGGTGGTCATGGGTGTTGATTCTATACTGGTTGCTGTACCGAGTTTTGTATTGGTTGTTGTGGATGGGCCTGATTCTGCAGCTATGGAGCATTCCGAGCTTGCCATCGTGCAATCAACTGTGGACAATTCTCAACTGTATGATCCTTGCCAAAACAAAACGTACACTGATTCTGTAGCAGTGGGTAGTCGCATTGATAATAACCTCATACCACACAGTGGTAACATTGAACAGGTCCACGACCACCTCGGCCTCCTCCTCCATGACCAAATCTGCCACCGCGTCCACCCCTGTAGCATCCCCGGTAGCCAGCCTGCTGCTGGTATTATTGCTGCATTGGTGTTGCTAGAATCCCTTGCCCTTGTGGTGCATACTGCGGTTGCTGTACGTATTTTGGTTGTGGTGGAGTCATCTGCATCGGGGTGTATTGAGGCATGAACTACTGCGTTTTTTGTTGCTATGGTGCAAATTACATCTGCGGCTGCAGTAGCGGCTAGGCTACCTGTGGTTGGATTTGTGGTTGTTGCATCGCACGCTGATCATCCTTGACATGGAATTCATCGCACATCCTCTCCTGTAGCAACCCATATGCACGACAATCCTTGTCATCGTGACCCACCAACTTGCAAAATGTGTAGTAAAGATTTCGTGGGGTTGTGACCATTTTCTTCATATATGGGCAATTATCATGACTATGCCCAAACACGTGACAAATGTGACATCACGGCATACTGCCACTGTTCAACGAGTTTGGCGCACCTGACACCAAATAATTATGGAAATCTGGACAATTATCCTTCGTATGTCCTTCTCTTCAGCATCATGTACACCATACTTCATCATGTTGTTCCTTGTTCTTCTTCAAATCTTGCAACTGTATAGTCAGGTTAGCGAGCTGTGTTTCTATCTGCAACATCCCAGCTGCATTATCTCCAATCGATGATGATTCCAATTGTATTGCAATCTCTAGAGCTTCACTAGGCATCGATATGTTTTGCTGCATCAGTGGTAGCCGAATGTGGGGTAACAGTGCTACAATGAACCATTCTTTATGTTGGAAAACACTCATATCGAAGCTAACCTTTGCCATCAACGTCTTGAATCGCTGGTCGAATCCCATACCGTCTCATTGGGATACTGCTTAATTTCCTTCAATTCAGTAATATATTGAGCCTCCGACTTAGGCTGTCTAAATTCAACAATTAGTCCATCCCGAATCTCATCCAGTGACTTCTCTGGGGCCCCCGTAGGAACTAAAATAAATTTCATGAACCAATCTATTGCACGACCTCACAGAGTCATGGCTAACTGTCCTTTCTTAGCATCGGCATCAGTGATTTGTTTCATGGTCTAGACCGCTTCACACAAAAACTAGTACTGTTCTAGGTTGTCTATCGCACTTGCATGGAACAACGATAACTTAGCATCATCTCCTGCCATTTTGGGCTTCCTTCCTCCTGTCGTTGTGCTACTACCAATTAACTTCTGCGGAATTGACGAACTTGGCAGTGTCAAAGTAGTATTCCTTGCTGGTTGAGAGTCAGTGAGCGGAGGTGTGGGTATGCTAGTGTCAGGGTTTGGTCCTGCCCCTATCCTTGGCGTAGCCTAGTTATCCCTGTTAGGACTGTGAGGTCGCTTCGTCCCGTGTTGTCTTCCTTTGTAGTTTTGTGATCTGATCACAGCAGGACCTTCTCCCGTGCTCTGCCTCTTCTCCTGTCGAAACCTCACTCCTCCTCTTGTAAGACCACTTTCTTCCTCGGCTTCACTCACAATCTCCTCATGGTATGCACCCACGGCCTCTTCCCACCAGGCTATCTACTTATCAAGGTGCATCTTTATTATACCCTTTTCGCAGATTAGCATCTTAATCTACAGTTGGAGTGACAACGGAAACCTTCCCCTCGGTCCTCGGAAGAATTATCTTTCAACTTCACTATAGGATTTCTTTTTGTTGACCGCAAATTCGGTGATATATCCCTCCAGGATGCTATCAATCCAAACTTCGACAGCCCGCAATGCCTTATTAATGACTTCCTGTAGCTAATGAATCGATTCCGGGTTCCAAGCTGTCGGTTCACCACCCTGGAAGTTCCTCTTCTGGAAGGTCAGCTTTGAAAACCATTCGTACAAAATAATCGGGAACTCACAGAAAAACCATTCGTGTGGACCGTCATGAATATATCTTCCCGGCCAGTAATCTACTATCAGTCGCGTGTTTCGACTTTGTTCTTCAGCAAACTCCTGCAACTTCTGATCGAACCATTTCTGTATCTCCGGCTTCGTCGGATACCACAACATGACCTCCTTCTACTTTGCACACAGTCCCGGAAATGAAACCATTTGATGACCAACACGACCTCAGTCGACACGGGTTCACCTCACTATCGACACATACTGCAGTCTCCTTGGGCACCGGCCTGGGCAGGTTTGAGCCCACCCATCAACACCCACAGAGCAAATGAGGTCTCACCCAAGCCATCCAGGAAGAGCAAATGGAACCATGTTTCTGCCGAGGGAGGAGGAGAGTTGTGGCTACATGGAGTGACTCTATTGCGGTACTTCAACCAGAAACATTAAACATTTGGCAAGGAGTTATAACATATCACTTCATCGCAGCATTCAAGGAGTTATACCATTTACTTCATCGTAGCATTTATCATCACATTCTACATAGAACATACTACTTAATCACAACATTTATCATCAAGGAAACAACAAGTAGACATTGCATTAAACAACATTCATACATCGCAACATTTCACAAATTTTGTACCAAAACATCATTATATTACTGCTGCGATTATACACCAACAAAAACATGGATCTCGCATCCAATTTGTCTTGTTCCTCGCTCATGCATGCCTCTACTCTAACACTTACAACTCTTATGTATTTATAGGCTTTTTCCCTTACAATATTTGTCCACTTACAACCGACTCCCTAACCGACACTATGGACAATTGACCCAATATCTAACTGACTTGGTCCAAATAACCGCAAAAATCCGCATATTGCGGTATACTGACTGAGTATTACATAATGTATGGTGCAAGTGACCCAAAACCCACCAACTGTGGTATCCTTTGGCACAAAATACTCCTTTCGCGCCCTCTTCTGGCATGTCACAGCATCAATGGTACCGCGATATTTCCCCATCAAACCGCCTGCCAACACACTTATTGCATATGCAAGATCAGGTCGAGTATGAGTCAAGTATAACAAGTTGCCAACAAGCTTCCTATAGAAGGTGTTGTCCACCAATGGTGTAGATTCTGCTTCTTCAAGTCTAACTCATGAAAGGAAAGGAGTCTTTGAAGACTTGAAACCAGCCATATTGAACTTATTTATTAGGTTAGATGCATATTTGGACTGATATACCTTAGTTCCATTCTCAGTTTGAGAAATCTCAATCCCAAAAAATTGCTTAAGAATTCCCAAGTCAGTCATGGAAAAAGCTTGATGCAAAGCAATATTTAATGAAGCAATTTGATCAGTAGAGATACTTGTGATTAGTAGGTCATCAACATATAACACAATAATTATAAATGAGCCGTCAATCATCTTCATGTAAAAATTAGGATCACATTTGCATCTCACAAAAGATTGTGACAAGAGAAAGTTGTCCATTTTGGCATACCAAGCCCTGGGGGCTTGCTTAAGCCCATATAAGGACTTTCTCAACCTGCAAACATAGTTAGGATCAGATGTCTATCCTTCTGGATGCTGCATATAAATATCCTCCTCAATATCCCCATGGAGGAATGCACTCTTAACATGCATGTGATGCACTTCCCAGCGCTTGGATGCAGAGATTGCCAAAACTAGTCTTATCGAATCCTTCTGTGCAACTGGTGCAAAATTCTCATTGTAGTCAATGCCATGGACTTGGGAGAAGCCATTTTCCACTAGAATATCCTTATGTTTCACTACTGCACCATCAGTTGCACACTTGGTTTTGTAGATCCACTTACACCTCACCAATTTTCTGCCTGGGGGGAGCTTGACTAGCTCCCATGTCTCATTCTTTTGTAGTGAATGAAAATCCCCATCGATAGAATCCTTCCATATTTGGTTATGTGAGGATTAGTCATATCTTTGAGGATCAGAATACACCACAATATAGCATCTCTCAGAAAAGTAAGGATCATTCACATTGAGAGCATTCTCAAATTGTGAGCTAGTCCTCCTAGTATCCTGAGGATTTCCCACTAGTTCACCAACTGATTGCAAAGTATTAGAAGACCATTTAGGCCTTGTTAGTGAATTAGGATCTGTAATAAAATGGTATTCACCATCATAAATATAATAATAAAAAAATTCAATAGCAACATCACTTACTTCTTCAGGTGGTGGTGTAGAGGGTTCTCCAATTTCAACATTCTGAGAGGGCTCTTCTTCAAATTGAACACTTATTTCAATGAAGGATTTTTGAGAGGCCATGTTCAGAAACTTGTAGCCTTTGGAGTCCTTTGAGTAGACAAAAAAAATACAAGGTTGGCTTTGGGGCTGTATAGCCCTCCTCTTTTCAAGTCGAATTCTAGCCTAAGCCTTGGAGCCAAAAATCCTGAAATGAGAAATATGAGGTTTGTTCCCAGTCCAAGCCTCAAAAGGACTAATTCATTTTAGTTCTTTGTGAGGAACTCTATTCTGAATGTATGTGGCACAATTTATTACCTCATCCCAAATTCTTGGAGACAAAGACTTGGCCTCAAGCATGCATGTGGCCATCTCCTTAAGAGATTTGTTCTTCCTCTCAGCAACACCATTTTGGTGAGGTGTGTATGGAACAGTGTGTTTCATTTGTATGCCTGAAGAGGCACAAAATTGCTGAAACACAGATTTGATGTACTCCCCACCATGATCAGATCTAAGGGTATTGATATGTCTACCAGACCAGTTCTCAACTGAGGCCTTGAGAAGCTTGAACAGATCGAACTCTTCAGACTTTAGCCTGATGAAATAAATCGAATAATACCAGGTAAAGTCATCTATGAAGGTAAGGATGTATTTGGCATAGTTCAAAGACTCATGGGAAAATGGACCTGGTATGTCACTATGAATAAGCTCCAGGGGTGCTGAGGTTTGCTCAGTTTCGTCTCTCTCATACTTATGCTCAGGGTGCTTCCCTAGGATGCATCTTTGACAAACACCCTTAGAAAACTTGATATTGGGAAGCCCTTTGACAATTTATTTCTCATGGAGTTGGGAAAGGTATCTATATTTTAGGTGGCCAAATATTTCATGCCATAATTTGTTTGAATCATTGGCATGGGTTAATAGATCAGAAGGTGAGGGGAATGGCACAAAATGAGAAAACATGTAGATTTTAGAGCTATGGTTAGCAGAACCTAAGGCAACAATTCGTCCTGTTGAAATTTCACAGATCTCAACATCATTAGGTGTAAAGAACACCTTTTTGGGTGATCCTGTGTGAGCCACTTGGTATACTGAAAAAAGTTAGCATCAAGTCATAGAACATATAAAACATTAGTGAATGTACCAAAATATAGGCCTTTACCTTTGTTTGAAGTTTCAGAATCATCACCCAACACAATGGTTGGACCACTAGAAGAGTCAAGAGATGAGAATCTCTATCTTGTCGACACCATGTGCCTTGAAGCTCCAGAATCAATAATGAATGAGGTAGGATGGGATGTGATTTCCATCAATGCATGCAGTTGCTCCTTATCTTCATAATTTTGTCCTCCATCCTTCCTCCTTGCGCTCTCAGGAAGAGGAATGTTGGATTTCTCCAGGAGTTGAGCCATTTGGTCAATGGTATTCTTGATTCAAAAGATTTCACGATGAAAGCCCCTGCTGCAATAAGTACACTTTTCCTTCTCATTTTTATTGTTTGGATTTCTCTTGAAATTTGAAGAGTCTTCATGCACTTTCTATTTTCCCTTCTTCTCACCAGTGGGATTCTTGAAATTGCCCTTCTTCTTTCCTTTCGATCCCTTTGAATCTGGAACATTCAGAAGATGGTATTTTGATGGATTTTTTATGGCTCCCATAAATACCAACTTGTCTTTCTCTTGTGTAAGAGACTCCATGAATTCTGAGAATGTGGGGCTCTTCTAGTTTCGAACTTCCTTCCTTGTGGCATGGAAGGTCGAAACAAATACTGAATAATCTGGCCAATCTTGGAGAAAATGGCCAAGATCAATTACTCATCCTTTTTATCAATTCCACATTTCTTCAACTATAGAACAAGTGACTTGAACTTTGATAAAAAATCCTAGAGGTTCTCGAAATTATGTGGACTCAATGAAACAAGTTCATTATCTAGTTGATGGCCTCTTAATTCATCTGTCTTGCCAAACAATTCTTGAAGCTTTAGAAAAAATTCATTGGGAGAGGTAAGACCATCTAGATGAAATAAAATATCTCTGAATGTAGTGAGACAGAGGAGACCATAGGATTAATATCTTCGATTATGCCACTTTGATTTCTCAATTGCTAAGGTTGGCTCAGTATCAGTTGCCATAGTCACCCTGTATAGGCCTTGTCTCCTCAACATGATCTCCATCTGCTCTTTCCAGTAAAAACAATTGAATGGAATGAGGATGATATGATGTGACTAATCCATTGCAGCTCTGAAATAGATTTTAGAGTGGTTTGGGTGTGCCACAAGATGATTTGTTGCACCCTCTGGGTGATTGAATGCGCTCTGTAGATGACTGAATGCGCCCTCCTTGAGACTGGATGGATCCTGCAAGACAATCAATGGAGAAAAGAATATCTTGATAGCTATGATACCATGTGAAATTTAGTTCACATCAATATCTGATCAAGAAATTACAACTCTCACAAGAAATTCTCGCACAACTAGTTAAGAACACTGAAAAACAGTCACATACGATGCAAATCGAATTACTCTCATGAAGAATAATACATCAACCAACCTTGGGAAAGTAATAGGCTGTCAATATGTATAATTACATCATAGATTATAATGCAAAAGTATGCCATTTGAATCCTCACAAAAGCAGACTTACTAAAATAATGCAAAACCCCCCTAGGTGGAAAGTGTGTTCTCCAAGTCACTCCAAAGGCTCACGAATTTCTGATTTAGTGATCAGATAGCGATGTGTGATCGAAAATCATGCCAAGTCTAGAATTTTGAAGGAAGAAACATCATGGAGGCTGAGTTGGCCAAAAAACAGTTTCTACTAGTTAACTAACTTTCACTTTCACCAAAAACTGGTAAAATGCATGAAAAGAAGCTAGTGTTCCTTTCTAATCAAGAGTTGTCTAAAAATAGCCAGAATCTAATCCAGGATATCCAAGACTATGCTATAGTGGGTTTAGAAAGCTTGTGGTCTACACAATGATGACTTGTGGTCCACACTGGTGTTTTAGCCAACTACCTAGTCTAATACATAGGAATTAATCGTGAAATGATTAATTAATGCTACTAAGGTATCAAATGGCATATATGTGGGTTTTAAATATTCCAAAAATGGTAGTCTACTTTGGCGCACAAATATTTTATTGCAATAGGTACGAATGCCTGTGATTTAACGTTGTGTTGGAGTGGAGATAGATTGGTTTCCCAATCTCTCCACATTTTTATTTAGTTCGAGATACTTGATAGTGTCTAAGTTGTTATCCACATTATTCCTTTTCCAAACCATCCTACACTATTATTTTCCATGATTTGCAAGAGTATCACATATTTTATAAAGAATAGGTTGGGATTCCTCACCTGTTTTCTTCTAGTATCTAGTAGATTTTCTTGACTTGCCGCATTTTTTTTATCTTTGTGACCAATTTTATTACACTTGTAAAAGACTATATTGTTACAGTATTTACTAATATGTCCAGTGATTGTGCATTTCCAACATTGAACAGTTTTGCGTAGAGACACCTCCTTGGATTGTGCAATACTACTTTTCTCTTGATCAGTATCCTTGCTTTATTTCTTCTTGATACCACCTTCGTATACTACACCAATTTGTTTAAATGGTGATCTGTCCTTGATTAGAATCACATTCAATACTTATGTGCTTTCGAAAAACTTCTCATTTGTCCTATGTTGATTTTGTAGGCTTTCAACTTCTCGTTTTTTCCCATAATTGAGTCTTTTGTTCATCAAGAATTTTTTCATACTCAGAAATATTCTCTTTTAGAGAGATGGTCTTAGGGTGTCTTACTTGAACTTGAATTTGATGATCATCACATTTCTTTTGGATCCGATCTTCTAGAGATAAGACTTCCTTAATGATTTCAACAACTTTTTCTTCTTTCTCTTCTTTAGTATCTTCCAATTCTTTCCTCAGAAGCATGATTTCATTTGATAGCCTTTGATTTTCTATGGCTATTTTATTAAGATTTATTTCCAGAGTGTCATTCTTTAGCTTCTCATTTTGATAAGCTTTATCTATTTCCTTTAATTGACTAGTAAAGTAAGTGCCAATCCTTTTGATTCTTCTTCTTTCCTTTTCAAAGTTTACATAATGTTGGATGCAACCCTCTTTAATTATTCTATAATTTTCCTTTGTATGAAAATTATATTTCTTCCTTTTATGACAGAGATATTTTCTATACTGTCATTTTCTTGTAACCATGGTGCTTTGTTTTGCGAGGAATTTCCTTTTCGATCACAACTGCACAAGGATCTATCTTCTAGATTCTAAGTTGTTACTGAAGAAACTTGCTCTAATACCAATTGTTGGAAACTTATTTATATTGAGAGGAGGGACGAATCAGTATTAGCACAGTTATGAACAATTTTTACTTCATATCACATTTATTTTGAACTTAAAATATGCATTCACATAAGCAAAAACATTCATCCACATATGCACAATACACAAGACACACATATTTTTATGTGGAAACCCAAACAGGATAAAACCACAGAATGTGTTCATATAATATAAATATTACATTCATAGAAGCACTAACTTCCTAAGTTCTCAAGCATCAACTGGAAGGAGGAAACAACCCCCTATTTTTACAGGCACTGACTTGAAGGGAGTACCCAATACCTAGTTTACCAACTCCAACTGGAAGGAGGAACCAAACCCATTCTCCTTTCCCTGTCCTTCCACCATAATATAAAAGAAGAATATATTACTTTGCTATTATTTTGTTATGTACACTCTTCAAATTAACTATTGTTCATTATGGTGTGCACACTTTCTGTATGTTGTAATATTATTGTCACTGTATTGCATACTCCACCTGACTTCACACTTCACTTATAACATCACATCTGACTTCATACTTCAAAATATGGGTGTTGCTTCATCATATTCAGTAGTCTTTGATCTGGTTCAATATGCCATTTTGTTTCTGCGCATATGTAACTTAAACTGATACAGATCATGTGTACAATCATCGCTGATATAGAAGTGATATTCTTTTATCATATGTTGATTGTCATTTTTCTTTTAATGACATCAATATTTCCTTGAGCATGTCTATATATAACATAGACAAACATAGAAACTTTGTTGGAATGATAGTATTCAGTTTGTATCTCCTTTTGTGTAACAAATATATAGTTCTCTGTAAAATCAACCACATACATAACTGTTCCATGTGGAAAAAATTCATGAGAATTCTTGAACTTTAGTTCTTGCTATTGTGCTTTATGTGAATTCTTGGATGTATTTATAAATTTATTTTTCAAAATTCTTCAAAAAATATGTGACACATACTTTTATCTTTTATCAAATAAATTCTTTTGGAAGGAGCATCAATATAACTTGTAGCATAATTGGTAAATCCATATCTCTTCTAGTCGATGGTTAAATTTTACACCGATTGATCTTTATATAAATGATATTTGTGGTTAAATAAAGATAGATTTCCATAATGATTGCATTTTTCCCATTCACATGTTCGTTGGTGCACTTTTACTTCGACCAGGATTCAAACATCCAACATAACACCAAGAAACACTACCACAGATACCACCCAATATGGGTTTGAACCATTTCGGAAACACCTACGAAACAGATGAAGTCTACCCGAAGTACCTATGGAGACTGCATGAACCCAATTTTTGTAGTACAAAAGGGGAATAGCTCGATGGACCAATTAATTAATAAAAAACCCATTACGTCGAAAAATCTACAACATCGACAAATATAGATCTTCGACCTGCCATTCACTTCAACATAACCCGTAAGTTAACCAAAAGTTATAAAACATACATTATAGTTCACATTTACTGGGTTTCACTTAAGCATAGTCATTCATTCATTCATTCATTCATTCACATAAACCTTAACATAGGAAAGAAACAAATACCACATCACACACATAACACCAGTTTTAATGTGGAAACCCAAGATAGCGAAAACCACAGAAGCACTTTGTCTTTATTATGAGTCATAGCCAAATAATAAGCACTTCATGTTTTGACTTACAGATTTATTTTTTATGTATAAAAGACCTGCACACATAGCTCGTAGATCATGCGACTCAGCTCTTCAAAACACCTTCGACATACATATAGTAGCTCTTTAGTACAAACACAAAAATATCCTCAATGCATACACTTCCCTATTTAATTATCTAGCAACACCAAAATTTCCCTTGTCTTAATACATATTTATAGGGCGCACACGGCCTTCCCCAATCCCACTAACCCACTAACCAATTACTATAATCATCAATGTAAGTGGAAAAAATCTAACTAACTAACTCAACTCCATTGTTTTAACTTAATCAACATAACCATTTATCCTGGTTTCTTGATCGCTTCGTCGAAATTGACAGCTTCATCAAACTACTTTTACTTTGTTTTAGTCCACGCCAAAACCCTCTCACCAAAAATGGTACCCAAAATATACTAGAACCAATAGGCCCCCAACACTCAAATGTGGATCATCTCGAGCCACTTCGAGACTGGTATACAGGTTCGTACATCATTAACAAGAATTCCTAGTTTATGTTTGTAGCAACCTTGGCCGACTGCTAGACTTAATCCTTTTTCTGGTTGATGGTCTCGACTAGTTACTCAATAGTAATGTGTTCATTACTCTGCTCGATACTCTGGGTAACTACTAATTGGATGTAAGTATGTTGAATCCCAATAACTTCAGACACGTGCTCAACCTATGACTAGAGTGATTCTATTATTTATGTTCCCTGCCTATGTTGCACCCTTAGTTGGTTAATTTCATTATGTAGTACGTTGTTTTCTATGGATTTCCTCATCCTCTCGAGTAGTAGAAGAGTTTTTAACTGACCCCGCACACTATTCATCTTTTCTTTAGTAGCCCCAATTTTCGTGGTAACCTCTGCTAGCTTGGCATCCTAAAACGACGCAACACAAGACTGTGATACCTCCTCATACAATTCAATACATTGAGGCTCTGCTTCTTGGATGCTCTCGACGGCTCTGCGCACATCGACTTTTCTTTGATCTGTTACTTTGGGTGGGATGCTAGGAACCAATTTGGCTTCCAAGTCTTGAAATATTTGTTTATATCCCAAAATAATAGCTTCTAGACACTGCAACTTCTCTTATGATCTCAATTCATCAATTATTTCCACCTCAAGGATTGTGTGGCATGTGACTTCGACAGCCTCCTAAAACTTTTTCTTTTTTTCATGTTCCCATTTTGTCAGCAACAAGAAGTAACCAATGTCACATCAAACCGCTATGGATCCTCGTGAAAATCAATTAATTAATAAGTGGATAACATTGGCCAATTACTCTAGGAAATTAAATTATTAGCTAGGGATATTTTGGACTATATTTGTTTTAGAATAAATTAAATTAGATGTGATGTAATTATTATTTTTGTATTTAATTATTATTAAATGTGATGATGAGTTGGATGAGGGTGCATAAGGAGATAAGGATAGCTCAATGAGTTTTCAACCAAAAAAAGAAGGAAACTAGAAAAAACAGTGAAAAGAAGGCAAGTGCATAAAGCCAGAAAGTGTACAAAGAAGGAAAGTGCAGAAAAGAATCTAGTATCGAAAAGTAGGAAACATCAGGAAATCAAGGTGGGTGTAGTTTCCAAAAGGAATAAAATCCAGTCGGTGTGAAACCATATCTTTCTTCATCTGTTGACTTCCAAACACTTCTAAATCCTCCCAAAACCTCTGTATCTATTGTATAGAAGTAGATTGGGGTTTAATTAATTGATATACATCATTTGGTTAATTTCAAGTGTAAGTGGAAGAGTCTATTATGCATATGATGGCGTACCGAGGCTGGCTTGGTGTGTACTTCAACGGTAGTTGTTGTTGAACCATAAATAGTCCCAATACCTTGTGTATAGGACTCTAAAGGTAGCCTTGATTCTGATGTTTATGTTGTTTCACACTCATAATTATATTTCACAGATCTAAAAAATTCCAACTCTCAAGCTCTAGGTTGGTTAATCAGTGGCCAAGTCTAGTTTCTTCATGACTAGTTTTGAGGACTAGTTTCAGTTTTTACAAATTCATGCTTTAAGGTTTGAATTAGAGTTAATATCCTATGGAACCTGATATGGGGATATAACACTTTTCTTGATGAAGTAAATCCTTGTCCTATTGAATCTCAATAGACAGACCCTTTAATGTGACTGCTTTACTTTTGTATCCCTTTATATGGTCCAAAAGTGACCTCTCCCTCATCTTCATATCATGCATGTTGATCTCTTGTATATTGTGCAACATAAAAAGTGGTAATGCAAATAGCTTCAACTCTGCATACCTTAATTATGGAAATTGTATACTGGTACCATCCTCATCGAGGCTTATTTCTCCAAGAAATGTCTTGACCAATCCCTCACTCAAATGTAGTGGGGTTGACTGCTCCATGGTTTCTTCTTCCTACAGAGCTTGGACCCACGACAAAGAAGATTTTCATGGAGTCAAAATCCTAATCCTTTTAATAGCTTGACAAAGTGTATCCAATATATCTGTCATGCTAGTGAACAACTGCTCCATTTTCTCCTCTACAATATTTTGTTTCTCCTGAACAACCTCCATCATCCTGTCGAACATGATCTTAAAATCATCATCTATTAATCCCTAGACAATGTTGGACTTATGCACTTTCTTCTTTTTCTCCCCCCCTTTTGTTAATGCCCTAGCCTTACACTTCTCTCCCAGACCCGAATAAGTTGGAGTCTCACTAGATTCTTGGTCCTCATGCTCTGAAGGGGGTGGGCTTCCTTCATCACCCCCAGCTCTGGTGTTCTATGTATTTTGACTTGTGTTTTGCTGCTATCCATAATTTACCTCCTATTGCTAATCCTACTGTGACGGGTCTAGTGAGATAGTCTTTGGTTCAATGGAAACTTTCCACTCTACTGGCCAATCCTGAATGATGGCATCAACTTTTTTCATGGCCAATTTGAACCTAGTATTCATCCATCAATTATTTGGGTCACGACTTTCGTTAATGTATATGTGTTGAGGTCCCGCCTTGAACCTCACCATGCCATGGTACTTCAAAACAACTTCATCAATGCATGGTATCCGCACCACATAATACCACAATGCCTCTAGTTGCATATACAATGTAACATTACTCTCCTGTTGGCTACTCCTAATGTTAGAGTAGCACAAATTCATATAACAAGAGGCAACACATGGCCCAATTGGGTCCATGCCCTGATAGTTCTTTGGCTCTGCCCACCCTACAAATGAAATCATTAACAAGAGCCAAGAACAAGGAAAGGGGCTACCATTGTCTTGTTCATCTACACAATCAGCAAGAAACTCATTGAGCAAAAACATCATCCAGTTCATTTTCACTCCTTCGGGACACTCCACTTCCGCACCAACCATGGATGTAGCAACATGGTTTAGTTAAACCTTCCTTAATATCTTAGTCGCAAACACCATTGCCATGAAGCAAACTGCCTGGTTGTTGATGGAGGTTACATCAAACCCACAGTTTTTCTTCAACAAATTGTATCTTTCTTTCATCCTCAATTCTAGTTCTCGTTCTCTTTCCTTTCCCATAAAATATTGAGAAGGGTCTATTCCAACCTTGGGCGCCTGTTAACAGCAAAACATTACGCACCAGATCATCCCTTTAGACACATAACCATGTTGACCAAATTTCCCTATCACTCACTCTAGCCTCCAAAAACACCACAAAACCCAAATGGGTACCAAATATTACTTTTCCTCCTCCAAATTATTTAAAATCATCCAAAAACATACCAAAACCCCAAAAGGTGGTCCAATATTCCAAAAAATAAAAATAAATGGGAATAAGCTCAAAAAAAAATTCAAAAAGAGGAAAAAGAGGGAAAAAACCCTAAAAGACCCTAAAACCCTTACCTAAATCTATAAAAGGGGGTGGAGGTCCCTCATTTTTACAAGCACCACCTACTTTACCCTTATGCTACAGAAATTTCTATTGAGCCATAATCCATCCACATTTGAGCTTAAGCCCACCATTAGATAGAATTTTTATCCACCATTGATGCATTGTGGAGGAGAGTAAGGAACTGAGGAGCTCTGGAATACTCCTCTTGTAACACCATAAGAGCTTCATCAACCTCATTATTTGAGGTAAATTCTTTGCAAACCCCAGTTTTCCTTAATCCAAAATTTGAAAGATTGTTTATTATATTTCCATGGAAGTTTATTGTTATCTACTTTAGTTTATATTTATTTTATGCACATGCTAGTTTAGATTTTTTACTGTCTTTGTATTTAACTAGTTTTATTTATTCTCTATTGAACTACTACTAAGGGTTCCCTTACCCTTAGTAGGTGCTCTTTTGCATGAGCAAGGGTGAAAACCCATGCTACAGATTGGCGACTCTGATATATGAACCTCTGGTTTGCAGTTTTTTTATCTTTGATTAGTTTCATTTTTTGTTTTATTTTCTTAGTTACAGGCCTATGAGTTTTTCTATTTGGATGCAACCATTTCGCATCGTTTTCTGTGCAGAAAACCACACCCTTTTTTCCCTAAGCTACAGTCCACATCGCGGTTGTTCGCCTGCCTTACGCAGTCTGCAGCATGGCTTTGTAGCATGTAGCTACGGTTTGCAGTGCAACATTCCTACACATTACCACAGCTTTTTGTTCCCTCAGCACAGGTCTGAGCGCTATGTGCCGACCCCTGTACGCGTCTACAAACCACGTTCTGTCAAAACCTGCACGCAGTCCCAATCACAGCCTGCACCCACCTCCCCGCAGCCCCATCTCTGCACACGAGCAACGCCACCATGTTACCGCTCCCCACTGCGGTCCCTATAGCCCGTCACCTTTCCACCTCTGCAACCTCGATCGCTGACACCATCCCACTTTGCGCGCTGCACAAAGAAGAATCCATCTCGCATGGTGAGCCGCACACCGTATCCCCTTTCCTGCAGACACCATCCCGCACTACGCATTGCACACCATGGAAGACATCCTGCACTGTGCACTACACACTACAGCCTCCAGCCTGCTTTGTGCACTACACACAAAAGCCTCCGACTCGCTTTGCGCGCTGCACATCATAGCCACTTCCCTGCTTTGTGTGCTGCACACTCCAGCCGCTATCCCGCTCTGTACTCCGAGCCACATAGACCGGCCCGACAGTCGCACTTCATTTCATATTTTTTCTCATTCTTTCTAAAAAAATAAAAAGAATATCTATATATATATATATTTCAGCATCTTTTAAAGTTCAACATTTATATTTCCGCATTTATTTTCTTAGTTAGTTTCCAACCTCATTTGCGCACACACTTAGTCACAATTAACTCAAGTGAGCCATAAAAGCTACTTAACTCAACCAACATTTAGACCCACTTGGGGAACACAAAAATAATTTTGTAGTTAGGTAGGACAGTGGGGATAGGCATCCAAACAACACGCTTCTGTCATTTACACTTGAGACATAGTTGTTGTCCATTAGGGTACCAAAATCCCCTAGCATTCTTTGGCATGGTTATGACCAATTTGTCGAATGACCTCTCCCCTAGGAGGGCAAGTAGAAAGACTTGTTCCAGAGGCCTGAGTGGAATACCACAATCCATTCAGTAACTGAAAGCGACCTACTCATTGTTCTCATTGTGCTACCCTGTTGGGAGTACAACGGCGATAGAACAGGAGCTGCAGATTTACCTTTCTGGACATGTCATGAACAGGGTATCTTAGTAGCCATTCTTTTAGGATTCTTATACCCGGTGTCCCTCCCAGTAGGGGGACATCTTTATCTATTTGGTTTTGCTTTACGTATTGTTTGACTCATATTTCATCACCTTGCAGAGGATATGTCTGGTTTGAGCCAGCATACATTTTAGTTAGGCATTTGCATGCTCTCTTACCTCCCCTTGGTCTAGCAAGTACACCATTTTTTCTTTATTAGGAGTCATTTTCTTATTGGTATTCTGACCGCCTTTTCATGTTGCTCTGCTTACCGTAGCACAGCTATTACAGTGAGTGTTTCGAGCTTGTTGTTGGCCTGAGTGCCATATTTATTGTGCTCTCCTTTTGCACGCATGGTTGCTTTAGGATTTTTGAGTTTTTTCACTCACCACAACCCACCTATTTTACTATCCATCTATCCCCATTGAGTCCCTGAGACGTTCTCGGTGCTTCTAGGGCGAGCCCCATAGCATGGTTTACTTGGCTCTCCTCTCCATAGATGCAGAGCCTCTTCACCTGATCCTGCCGCTCCTTATGCCACATCAGATTCTGAACCGGAAAACAACATTACATGCACCAATCCATCTATCCCCACAGCTGGTATGACTTCAAACCCCTTTTTCGGTGGGATGGTTGGTGGAGGGTCCACCACTCACCTAGCTACTACATCAACATCCATCCCTATCATACCATCTATAGTCCCTACGCCTAGAATTCCCACCACCACATCCATCCATATGGTTAGTGGATTGGTCACCAATACAGTCCCATTAGGGACTAGTAACATACTTGGGGGCACGGGCCCTTCCTACATAATGCCCCCACCGGTGACTGGCGCTCCTAGAATCCCCATTGTGGCCCACACTATCGCCCCACACATTGGAGGCAGTGACCCCACCATTTCCGCTATGACTCATACCATTGCTCCACACATTGGGGGCAGTGGCCACACCATTTCCGCCACGGCTAACACACTTTCCCTGACACCCACGCCACATTTTTCTACTAGTTTTCCATTCATGGCCAGTATTAACCTCCTTGACTTGGCTAGATTGACTAGAAACCCCATACGACATGATCCCACATGGCCTCCTATGCCCACCAAACTCCCATTGGACATACACAAATTTGAGGGGAAGGGAGGAGAAGACCCCCAAAATCATATCATGTCTTTCCACTTATGGTGTTCCTCTAACTCCATCATGGATGACTCTATTCACCTTCGATTATTACAATGAAGCCTCACTGGTGCTGCAGCTAAGTGGTATATTGACCAACCTCATGGGACTCAACTTACATTTACATCCCTTGCCTCCACTTTCTTGCCATTCTTCCAGCTACCCGTTCGTTACGATGCTGGTGTTGAGATCCTCTTATCTTGAAGACAAAAAAAGGCCACCCATATCATGGACCACATCGATGAAAGGCATAAACGGCGTACTTTGTGTACGATTAAGTTAGACGACCTTATATTTTTAGATTGGTTCCTGAAATATATTATACCAACCATTGCTATGGATGTAGCATCTGAATGAACTCAATATGAGGAAGAAGCTATCCTTAAAGCCCAACAATTTGATCTTATCTATGCCCAGTGTGGCTATTTATACTCCATTTTACCTGATGCTCCCCACGCCAACTCCTCTGAGAGCGATGCGCTGAGGGAATCCCATGTCGCCGATGGCATCATCAGGCATGTGTCGTGACATACGCAACCTTACAAGGTTATGCCTATTACTGGTGGCCCCGACCTTTTGCATGCCACGTCCCTTTCAGGAGTGACAACATCATATGCCCCTATCACTCGACCTCCTCACGCACATGGACCATCTTTTCCACCACAGTGTTATGGCCATGCACCTCTACATTACAATCCTCCTTCGGTGCCTACCACTTATTACTATCAGCAGGCACCGCCCACACATTCACAACCCCAAGTTTAGACGACTTATTATCCTCTGTAAGCCCCCCTTGCCCAACCACAACCTCCTCCAGTTATCAACCACCGCGGACCCCACCAGGACAGGCTCAACCTCAAGCACCTCCCGGTTACTACCCTCAGTAGGCACCTGCCCCACTTTCTCAACAACAAAATCCTCCCAACCCCCAAGGGCAATTTTATGCCCAACCACACCCACAACAAAATCAGCCTGCTCAATGCAACTAGCACGACCAATAGAATGGGGGGAGAGGACGTAACCATAGGGACAACCAACCCCAGAACCAAGGCGTTCAACGATCAAACCCCCCAAATAACAACAATGCCACCCCACCTAACAAAAACCCTGACAAACCACCTCGTCAGGGAAAGAATCCCAATCTGGGAATGAACCATCCTTGTTCCATATGTGGGGTCTGTGACCACTACACACACACTTTTTTGCATCTGGAGCACACCCGTCAACTTTGGACAGATGACGCCCAATGCCAAGGATAGGATGCTCCTCCTGCACAACCCAATCCCCAACCACCTCCCATGGTGTTGCAAAATCCCTTGCCCACGTAAGGAGTGGTAAATACCCAACCATTGGTTTCCCCCTCAAGGAACCACAAAACCACCACAGCAGATGACATATGCTGGACATACAAACCAACCGATGGATTCATGTACCCATCATCTCCTTATGCTGTCACCGACTGACGTCAATCCCCAAACACATCGAAACCAATACGGCCCCACCCTCGAAATCATATCCACTGATACGGCTACTAATGCCCTTCCCACAGATCAATCATTACGCATACCCCCAGGACACGGTGATGGGGCTGCTAAAGCCCCCCGTTTCCCCCTACGACGCATCAACAATAATCCCAATGAACGCACTACCCCTAACTATAATATTGTGGATGATCTTGCTCATTCCCTTGCTGCTATGCTAGCTCTTGACTCCTTTTAAAGAATTGTCCTGCACAATGCAATACCGTATTATCCGCTATTGGGGCCATAGACCCTTTTGATTCACGAATGATGGCTTTCGATCTAGACCAATTCGAGCCCCGCATGCCATCCACATTAGCATTTCAAGTCTCATTTTCTATCCGAAATCTTGTTATTCATCGATGTATCATCGATGAAGGTGCCTCCACCTGCTTTATGTCGACATTTGTATGGAAAAATCTCGAGTCTCCTATGTTACAACCATCCACAACCTCCCTATGAGCTTACGACGGCTGTTCCGCTCAACCGTAGGGCCTTTTAGCTAACGTCCCAATCCAGTTAGCTAGGAAAACCATACTCATAGACAATGAAGTGATCAATGCACAACTTGACTACAACCTCCTACTCGAATGTAGTTATATGTACGCCATGAAGGCTGTCACTTCATCAATTTTCCGCATTATGATGTTTCCCCATGAGGAACGGATAGTCAAGGTTGACCAACTTACGTACTATGACCCTAATGCCCTATCCACTCCGAAAAATGTTCTCACTATGGTTGAACAACCCGCTCCGAGTACACCCTCTCCACAACTATCTTCAATCGGACCTAGAATATAGGCTATGAGACTCCCATGACATCTACTTTTTGGTCGATTCCACCAGCAGCCACAGAGGTGTCTGATCTATGCACCATTTCATCCAACCCAACTACGTCCAATCGTCAGCCACCTTTGATACCTCAACCTCCAACTATCCCTAGCCACATTGGAGCAACACCGATCCATACGATCCCATTTTTATTACCACCTTTTGGAGTTCTAAGTACCCCAGTTATGGACACTCTAAACCTCCTCGGGTTAACGATAGGTCTACCCATGTGGTATTTACCCGCCCCTACTCCTCCCCCAACACCACAAGTTGTCCTCCAACCTATCAACACTTCAAAACGCCCACCCCCTAGTGTTGCGAACTTACCTAACTGCCCACCTCCCGACACGACATCCACATCTACAACAAACCATGCCCCTCCACCACCTCGAAACACTGGGGGCAGAGGCCCACAAACCTATGTAGCCCCACAAGCAAGAAAACCCACGGTACCTCAACCACCACCACGCGCACCCCATAAGTGCTCCCTATGTGATGATTTGGGCCACACCACCCATAACTGCCCAAAATTACCCAATCTTCAACAACACATGAAGACTTTGGATGACGATCCCAACATTCCAATGGTCGAGCTAAGCCCCCCAACCCATCAGCGCAACAAGGCACTCCATACTAACCACACTTACGGTATATTTGGAATATATGGTCACTACTCGCACCATTTCTTGGACCTTCCGAAATATAGGTTGATACTCCACGAATTGTCCCAGCTCGATTTAGATTCATCTATCATGACCATTGAATAAATTCACCCTCCAAAATCTTCCTCCTAGGAAGATATTAACACCATCTACATGATATCCACATCAGGTGGACACATGTCATCCCTCGCACATGATTTCTCCTCACGCGACGAGGAGATACTCGAGACACTTATTGCACCTGATTACCCCTGGGATGACATGCATCATTAATCTTATTTTATTCCTGAGGAAGCCTCTACTTCCATGGCCATCCAGTTCTCAATCGAAACAAAGGACTTTCTCCCCGAGAAGGTCGACCGGTTCAAAAACCCTATTCACGCCCCAAATGCCTTTGAGGAAGGCATCATGGCCATTATATCACCCACCATACAGGTTGATATTTTCATCACACCTGGTACACCCGAACTCATCACATTAGGTGCCTCTTGCACAGAATACGAAATCGGGGAATACAAGAACCTTTTTCAAGAGTTTCGTGATATCTTTTCCTGGTCTTACATCGAGATGCCCGGTATAGACCCCACTATCATTCAACACCACATTGATACATGGACGGAAGTCGCACCTATCCTCCAGAAGCAAAGACCAATTCACCCATCCAAATTCCCTGTAGTCAAAATTGAAACTGAGAAGGTGTGGAAAGCCGAGTTTATCTATCCCATCGCTTACACCACCTGGGTTTCCAACCCTGTACCCATCAATAAAAAATAGGGCGCTCTTTGTGTCGGTATGGATTTTCATGATATTAATCACACGTGTCCCAAAGACAAATTGCCTACACACTTCATCGACTTTCTCGTTGATTCTTGTGCGGGACCTGAAGTCCTCTCCTTCATTGACGGCTTCTCTGGATACAACCAAATACACATCTGGAAAGAAGACCAATACAAAACTGCATTCACTACCCCATGGGGCACCTTTGTCTATCGGGTCATGCCATTTGGTGTAAAGAACATAGGCACCACTTTCCAAGGATCCATGCCATATTGCTTCCACGAATTGGCTCACATAATATTTACCTAGATGACCTCATGGCAAGCTCTAAGAAATAGTATAACCACCTAAACGACCTCCGACAAATCTTCCTGTGTTGTCGTAAATACAAAATCCACTTGAGCCCCTCAAGTGCGTCTTTTGCATTCCTGTAGGCCGGTAGTTAGGATTCATAGTTTCACAGAAAGGGATAACCGTTGACCCTTTAAAAGTTCAAGCCATCTTGGACCTCCCTTCCCCACGCACCATACATCAGTTACAAAGTCTACAAGGGAGAGCTAACTTCTTCCACCGCTTTGTTCCTGAATATGCCACGATGGTTCACAAATTTCTCCTCTTACTCCACACCCGCATCCCGTTTGTCTGGGATGAGAAAGCTCAAGCATCCTTTTCAGCCCTTAAAATAGCCTTAACTAATGCCCCATTGATCTCCGCCCCGGATTTATCAAAGGATTTTATTCTGTATGTTTTCGCATCTGAATACATCGTCTCTGGGGTACTCGTTCAAGAAGATAGTGCACGGAAAGAACACATAATCTACTATGTGAGTCAGACCCTATCTGACCCACAGTTGCATTATCCCCAAGAAGAGAAGTTGGCCCTAGCTGTCGTCTTCTCCGTCTAAAACGTTTGCCACTATATATTATTGATCCAGATTACTATTGTGGTCGACATTAATCCTATTTTTTACCTATTGAGTCGTTGCCTCCTATAAGGGCGTGTGGCTAAGTGGGTCATTATCCTCCAAGAGTATGAACTCACGTTTACAACACCTAAGAGTGTCAATGCCCTAGCATTGGTGCAACTCATGACGGACTTACCATCATCGCTGGGTTCAACCCCCATCAATACCAATCTTTGCGGTGACCATTTATTTGTCATCTCCTCAAACGACCCTTGGTACGGAGATATCTTGGTATACCTTCACACTCAGAATTTTTGACCTAACCTTGACGGTGATGGGAGCCAATGCATATGCCATCACGCCTCACGTTACCTTCTCTTGGGAGATGTGTTATACCATTGCGGTATTGACACCATTCTGCATTGCTGCCTCACCTCTAATGAGGCCGAACAAGTTCTTAATGATTCTCATAGCGGAGCCTGTGGCGGACACTTCTCAGGGATGTCCACCGCCCAAAAATTTATCCGTGCCAGATATTTTTGGCCCTCCCTCTTCACTAATTGCATCACTGCAGTTAATCATTGCCATAACTGCCAACTCTTAACCCCTAATGCGAGGACCCCACCTTCCCCCCTCCATCCAGTCGTCACTGTTGGCCTTTTCTACAAGTGGGCCATTGATTTCATGGACTGTAACCCTCCCTCAGTCGGCGACCAAAAATACATCTGACCCCAAGAAAAATACATCTTGTTCAGGACATGCTCTACCAGCGTCAACTTCCCTCCTGAGATCTGGTGAGGGCCATGCAAACCCGAAATACGTACCACCATCGCCGAAATCACTTGAGTCGTCGGACTCTCCAAATCACAAATCATAAGTATAGAACCACTCACCTTCACCACAGGAAGATAATGTCTGTCCAACAAAGTCTACATCGATACATTTGCCGGACTCCTCGGCTGGGTATCAGCAACCATGCCCAACCTGGGCATTCTAGTCAAAAAATATACATCGGTCAAGGTAAGATCTAGTCGCTCGCCCTGAAACATGAAAGCCTCAATGTCTGAGTCCCATAACTCGATCAACTTGTTCAACAACAGAGGTGCTGAACACATCAATGGAACCTGTGAAAAATTCAGGAGCCCACAGTCAGGTAGGACCTCTTGAACAGCCATGTCCATCCAGATGTTCCTCCATATAGTACCCAGAACCTCCCACTCTCTCCAAGTAACCACTCGCATCCTGCCAATCATGACAATAAAATCCCATTAGAACCATATCAACCTCCCATACCCCCAAGTTGGTGCACATATCGCAACACATGATATGGCCTCACAAATGCGCTTTGGAGTGCATTTTTTCCCTTGAAACGCACACTTCCAGAGTTAGGCCTATAGTTGCACTCTGCAGCACGCTTTCCTATCAGAGAGCCGTGCTTCAAAGCGTAACTACGTCCCCCTTAGTTGCGCTCTAAAGCGCGTTTTCCCCTTGGAACATTGTGTTTCAGAGCACAACAAGCGGGTTAGAGCCGCAGGGCAAAGCGCAATTCTGGAGGCCCGAAGCACACTCTAGCCCACGTTGTTGGGCAGTATAACCACACTCTGGGAGCATGGATATGTAGTCGAACACGGTGCTTCAGAGCGTGCAAGTCGAACCCACCCTTTGCCACCTTAGCCCCAATAAATTCCCAACACACCTCCCCAGAGGCCCAATTCCCAATAAAAACACTTAAATTATAGTGCTAAGTACATGAAGACTTACCTGCAACTCTCAGAATGCAAATCCACCGGTCGAATCTCTCGCAATCTAGGTTTTCACCTCTGGGCTCCTCTAATCTCTTGTCAAACTCACCTATCACAATTGACACCTATTATGAGGGTCCACTTACTATTTATAGACATTGTACTTATTCTTCTTTTGCCATATCGGGATCATCCGATGTCCGTTTCTCGAACCATTGATGCACCTAGATTTAGTTCGACAAGAAGTTCAGAATGTTTGACACCATTTCTCATTTTTTCCGAAAAAATTAGGCATTTTTTCGCACCCATCGTTGCCTCGATTTGCATGTTGAACTCCGTTTTTCAAAACATTGACAACTTTGGATTCAATTCGACGAGACCTTGATGATGGCTGAGACCATTCATCATTTTCTCCCAAAAATTTCTTTAGGCATTTTTTAGCACCCATCGTCGCCTCGATTTGCACGCCACATCGGTCGTTGTCAGTTTATTGACAATTTTTCTACCATCAGATTTAAGTTTTCGACCCCATCATGATGCTTGAGATCATTCCTCACTCTCACCCAAAACTTCTTCGACATTGTGTCTCCATGCCTTGCTGCCTCGATTTGTGCACCACATCGGTCGCTATCATTTTTTACCAATTTTTGCATCACGACCTATCCATGAGCCCTTCGTTCCATCCATACTATAGTTATTATGTTGTTTTTCCACCATTGATCAACCCACAAGGAGACTCCATCAGTATTCCCCCCAACACCATTGTTCTTGGTTCCCATATTCGTCCCTTAACTGAACACTTCCTCCTTGCTTGGCCATTACTTTTGTTTGGTATCCTTTTACCCCTTTTTCAGGCCGAGCATTTCCTTTACGAAAAAGGCACTTAGGGAGCTTCTATTAAGCTCTTTGTTGGCTTCTACTGACCTAGAGGTTTCCAATTAGACCCAGGTTCTTTGCGGTTCTCCCTTTTGACCAACAAAACCCCTTCGCACCGGCCCTTTCGACAACAACCTGCAAGCAGGCTGAGGTCTCACCCGAGGTGTATCTTATGGGGTACTACGGAATCAGGTTTCCACAGTAGATGATGAGTTGTTTTTATCAACAAGCTACACAGCGCAGGACAAAAGGAGTGTGCTGCGGGTCAAAGTGATGCGGTACACAGCAGGATCTACACTACGAGCGACTACGGTGCGGTGATGCCAACGCTGCGGGCCTCACTAAGGGATCTTACTGCTGAGAATATTCTACTGGAACTGCGAATCAACCACACTTGTCCTCTACTTGGAAGATCTTGAAAAGGTTAAGGCACTGAGATGAATATCACCCATCCATCCATTCAGGCACTTACTGGTTATCTTTATAGCATTCATTCAAGGACTTATATTATTACAACGTGAACTGAATTGATAGATGCGACTAACCGTGCTGCGTTCCTTCACTGTGTTTAAGGAAGCATTAAACCTAAATGACTGATTCACGATCTTAACATGTAATTGAAATGTTCGCCATTCAACTGTTCTCGTGGAACCTAGCATATCATTCCCAAACTTCTCCTATTTGTAAATGCATATCAAAGTTCTCCTATTACAGCATGCAAGGAAACATTCAAACGTTCATTCTACAGACAATACAGATAGTCATTCATTCATAAAACATAATCGCATAACACAGGATTTAACGTGGTTCACTTCCTCGGATGGAAAGCTATGTCCACAAGAACGGTTGGTAATATATTTATTTCGAAAGGGATGGGGAAACCGTTCTTAGTCTGTGCACTCAGCTGCAGACTCTCCTTTCTCTCGGCTAGATCTTTGTGCACACAGCTCCAAAGCCTTTACAATATTCTCAGCTCGGAGAGATTTCTCAATACAAAAGGTTATATCATGATTACTCTAGCAACTAGCATCTAGCCCCCAAAAATAGAGCAACCCTATCCCATACAAAATTGTCTTCTTAAATAGATCATGCCCGAAGGTCATGTCTGTACAATGTTGAAGACCTAAAACCCAAAACCCTAAGGGTTTCCAAAACTATGCCAATTTTCCAAACTGGCTTGCTTGCTCCTAGTAGTGTCTGCTTGATCATGGTGGATCTCCACATCCTCATCTTGTCGCTATCGGCCTTCCTGTTGCACGCGTTCCTACAGGCTGCTTCTTCCGAACCGTTTCTCTCTAACGGTTTCGCATTCCAAGCGTGCCAAACATCGCTTTCCTTAACAACCCACGCGTGGCCACCTTCCTAATTTGCTTATGTCCACCACTCGGCAATCCTGGAATATCTTTCAAAAAATGGCTGCTACCGGTCCAACCGGTACCTGCACCTGATACTTGTCTAGCATTCCACTTTGTTGGCTCCACGTGGCCTCCTAACTCTGCAGCATTGCTTCTGCACAGTACTGGTCTTCGCATCACAGCCAAAACTTCGATGCTGCGCGCAACTCTGCAGTATGATCAAAAGTTGGATGCTGCGCGCAACATCACAGCATCCTCAATACTTCAGCAAACTTGTATTTCTGAGCTGCGCTCAACGCAGCTTTCCCTGCTTATCTCAAAAAGTTGTTTCCAAAACTTTTGTCTCAACCTAGGCCCAACATGCCCCTAACACTAACATGTGGCTCGTCCCTGAGCCACTTGCTGCTTCAGTTGTCTCACTCTGCTCCATGACCAGTGGGACTAGTTTGGCCGCGAACTCATTATATACACCGAGCAACTACTCCACTACTTGTCTGGTATCCTACTCAATTTGCTGAATTGTTTCAAGTAGTGCTGGAGTTATCTCTTCTCCAATTTGGTCCTGTACCTGCACCTAGTTTTCGCGCAGTTCCTTTAGCTTATCTTCTATCTGCTGCGATACTGTTGTAGCATCCTCCAGGAGTTGCTGTGACTGATTTTCCATCTCAGTCTCCTTCTTTCTTAATACTTAGACTTGCTTCTTTAATCCTGATACTTCCTTGTACTTGGACAACCTCTCCCTGGGTGGCAAAGCCTTGAGCTCTGCGTCCAGCTTTTCTACCACAGTATGTTTTTCTTTTACCATGGTCTTTACCTGCAGCAACCCCTGATCCTCTTCAAGGGAAGTGAATGCCTTGGAAACTTGTTCCAACAGATCTTAGCACTGATCCATGCCACTTGTTATGTTCTGCGACAGTATTGACAGCTTTCTCTCTCAACTGCTACTCAGTTAATGGTTCCTGCTTATTCAGCTTATCCTTCAATGTGGCAATATAGGCCTCATAATAAATCTCTTTATCCTACATCTCCGACTACAAGGATCTCACCTTATCTCCAATCCTCAAAACTGTGTCTGCAGGATCATCCTGGATTTCTATTCCTTCAATATCCTTTGCAACATTGGATATGGTAGTCTCCAAATTATGTCGGCGGTCCAGTTCATTCCGTAGCTGCATTTCTGGGTACAGCTAAATTTGCCTATTTGCTGCAGTGAGCTCTGCTTGTGACTTCATCGACTCCATCGTCCGGTCATGCATCTCCTCAATGATTTGCATGTGGATGAAGTGCAATCCTGCTAAGGGGATTTTGGCTAGGTCGAGCTCTACCCTCTCGACTCCCTTTCTGTCCAACACAACTTGTTTTTCCATTGGCAATGCAACAGCCAATGGGTCCACATGGACAATTCTAGTCTTTAGTGGAAACGTTATTGCTAACTGCGGTGGTTCTTGTTGCGAGGTCCCTACCATCCTCCCTTCAGTACTTGCTTTCCGTGGCAAGGTAAGGATTTTCTGGAGATCGTGCATTTTCTTCATTAGACCTTGCATTGCGAGCCACATCTTCTACAGGTCATCTTGGATTACCATGTCCTTCTTTTCTTTAACCGCCATGAGCTCCTTCATTTGCTCTGAGACTGTTTCGGCTATCATCTCGTAGTCATCATCATTGAGGAATGCCTCCGATTGAATCTTTGTGGCCTTCACCTTCTTCCTCGACTTTGGCTTCTGCAAAGTCTCAGGTTCTTTTCTCTTCCTTGTTTCTTCAGTGATTGGGCATGAGAGCGGGATTGGCTCATCTTTTGCTGAATCTGTCTCCACATCCATAACTTCTATGTGGAACTCTGGTGGTCAATATTTCATGAGGTCTTCAACGTATTGCTCGTACATGATGTAGTTCCCTGGGAACCACTCCGGTTTCTTCGTTTGTGCTTTCGGCGATATGAAGATACATTTCATATCTGCCTCAAAGTCGATGACACGGATATACTTCACTATGATCTGCTTTGTAATACGAGCTGTCTTCGTGATTGCATCGCACAGCTAGATATAGTACTGGTAAAAGACTTCTACTTTTGCATGCTGGCGCTCTGCATTTGTGTTTTTCCTAGAGGTTCATGAACTTAAACCCTCTAGGATCATTGGTGTCCATAATGATGCCCACATAATCTCGTGGCTCCTTCCATCCACAAAAAGAAATCAGGACAATGAGCCAAGTAAAATGGAACTGGCCGCCATTCACCTGTGTGTCGTTGAGTTCTTCAAGGAACTCATTCAACATAAACTGACACCAATTAAAGTTGGTGCCTTCAGTCACTGCGGCACCAAGGAGTATTGCGCCCACAGGAACCTCCGAAGGCCTAGCTATTTTGAGTATCTTGCCTTTTAGCAACTGCATTACAAATTTTGTTGCTCTGTCCTCTATGTCATCTGTCGGGAAGCCTCTTTTTACCTTCACCACCGGATGGGTTTTCTTCATCTTCTCAATAGCCGCTTTTTCTTTTCTCTTCCCCTGGAAGAGTTGCTTAGGATCCTTACCGTGCTTGCTTAGCCTGATGATGCGATGGATCAAATCGATGTTTATATCAATGTTCCTATCTAGCCACAAATAACCTTGGTGGATTCGCACCATGAGTGTGCGAACGACGATATTAAGTTTTGGGGAACAGTGAAAATGTGGCAATCTGAGCAAGTTTAGTAGCCCCGACTGAACGACAAGTGTTAGCCAGCTCTCGGCAACCAGGTTAAGAGTTCCCTTGGCATCCTTTTTCCAGCACATATACTGGTCTGGTTGAAAATTTGGGTACTTGGGAACATCTGGCTCGTCCTTCTTCATTCCCAAGAGGTCATGATCCTCCCATTTACATTCTGCTATCTTTCCCAGCAAATTCTTATAAATCTTTACATGTTTTGAGATATGTGACAGCGGGATGTCATATCTCACATTCTTGGATAATTTAAAAATAAGGGCATTCAATGCCCACGGCGAGATATATTCCGGTGTCATCTTCAAGGGTTCTTTCTGAAAGACTGATGATTTTTGTGCCGAGGAGCCCATCTTTATGACCTTGGATCGAGGTACAGTTACGTCTTTTCCTTTATCTTTCACTTTTTCCTGCATTGTTGGATTAATTATTGGTGATCTGTAGGATCCTTCACCTTGTTCTATAGCAACCTTATTAACTGGCATTTTCATTAACTGCTGAATCCCTCCGTGCTGAAAGATCCTCAGTGCTTCTTCAAGGGTCAGTTCTTCTTCTATGTAGGAATGTTCGGACATTCACTAATGAGGTAGCGGCTAAGGTAGACAGAATACAGATGGCTACTAGCTTGGAGAGGTTAATCACAAGAAAATTCTAAGTGCTCGGTAACGCCCGCGAGTCTCCCAACGGTGTTATTTATAGGCGCAGCATACCCCCTCTCGCACCCTTCAACGGCTAGATATGCATTTAATGTGGTGTCCATTGGCGAATTTGAGTAGATCCTTCGGTCTTTTCCATCATCAGGGTGCTCAGAACGGTTATTTTCTCTTTAATTGTTGAAGCGGTTGCTGCAACGGTCATCTAATGGCTATTTTTCTGAAAAGCCATGCAACGGCTATTTTTCTCTGAGTGATGCGCCGAACTGCGTGGCAATCCATTTGCAACCCTGCGCAGATACTTCGCAGTGCCAAAAATTTCCAACTTTTTTTTTTTTCCTCACACAGCTTCGACAGTGCTGCGAGGTGCATAGATCATTCTTCTTATCATACCTTCTTCCTTTTATCATACATGTACAGACTCGTTTACATTTCTAGTGTCCAATTTCAACTGTACTTGACACTTAGAACTTCCTTCCTTTGCTCGTTATTCAAGGTTCTACGAAGCAGTGCTATCATGGTATAGCTTTAGCTTGCTTCCATTTATCAAGGTTGGAAAAGTATCACCAGCTAAATTGGCTAACTGCACTGCACCAGTGTTAGTAACATGTATCACAGTATATGGGCCAAGCCAATGCATCTTAAATTTACTAGGGAATTTCATGAATTTGCTATCATACAGGAGGACTAGGTCACCTACCTAAAAACACTTGTTCTTTATATGGAAATCATGCCACGCTTTCTCGCGGTCCTTCTGAACTTGCTGGTGGAAGCCTGTGATGAAGCGATCTTCCTCCAAGCCCAGTAAGTGTAGTAATCTCTCTTCTAGAGCTTCACAATCTGCCATCCCTGTGAATGCAACGATTCTTAAACTAGGGACAATATATTCCATAGGCATTATAGCCTCCTGCCCATAAATCAACCGAAAGGGTTTTTGTCCTGTCAATTTCTTACATGTGGTCCTGTATGCCCATAACACAGATGAGACGCGCAGGTCCCAATCGTCTCTATTTACATTGCATACCTTAGTGAGTGCATTCTCCAATATTTTATTGAAAGCCTCTATAGTACCATTTGCCTATGGATGATATGAAGTATTGCGTTGATGACGAATGTGGAATTCTTCCATAAGCGCCTCAATAGTCTTGTTCAAAAAGTGAGTACCTTGGTCACTCATCAAAATCTTCGAACAACCAAATATGGTGAGTATTTCTTCAAAAATAAACTGCGCAGCAGTACTGGTGCTACAGTCCTTAACTAGTTTTGCTTCTGCCCATCTGGTGAGGTAATCAGTAGCAGTAATAATATACCTTGCACCCATTCTTTTTCCTGGTGGGTTTATAGGACCCACAAAGTCTATTGCCCATTTTTCAAATGGTTGTTGTGTCAACTGTGGATTCAATGGCATCTCATATTGGTGTGATGGTTTTCCTATTCTCTGATAGACATCACAGTTGTTGCAATGTTCTTTGGCATCTTTATGGAGCGTAGGCCACCATAGCCCTACACGCAATATCTTCTGCGCGGTATCCCTTCCTGCATAGTGACCTCCCGCGATTCCTGAGTCTGCTTCCACTAAAATAAATGGCTTCTCATGATCGAGTATGCACCTGTGCAGGACTTCATCCGGCCCAAGTTTGTATAACTGACCTGCAATTATAGTGAAGTCCACGGCGCACACCACTAACTATTTTTTCTACTGGACAAAGAATTCCTGGGGTGCTAGCCCTGTGGTTAGGAAATCAATGATATCCTTGTAATAATCATCGGCAACCTGTATAGCAAATAGCTGCGCATCAGGTAGACTATCTTCAATGTTCGTCAGCTCCTTTCCTAACTCAATCCTTGACAAATGATCAGGTCCCAAGTTCAGTCTACCTGGCTTGAAAACAATCTCAAAGTCATATTCCTGGAACAACAATATCCATCTACATATGCGTCCGTCCCCCTAACATTGGCTTGTTGACCAAATATTTCAATGCAGAGTGGTCAGTAAACATAAGGAAGTGCGATCCCAGCAAATAGTGTGTAAATTTCTCTAGGGCATATACCATTGCAAGGCCTTCCCTCTCAGTAGTAGTATAGTTCTTCTCTGCTGTTGAAAGCTTTCTACTAGAAAATGCAATAGGGTGGTTAATACCTCCCTCTCCTGGCTGAGCTAACACAATCCCCAGGGCAATACATGATGTGTCAACATGGACATGGAATGGCTTTGTCCAGTCTGGAAAGACTAGAATCGGCACAGTGACCATCTTTTCTTTCAATGTATCAAAACCCTATTCGCATTCTGCGTTCCAAATGAACAGTGCGTCCTTCTTCAGCAGCTTTTCCATTGCTGCGATTATCTGCGCATAACCCTTTATGAATTTCCTGTAGTATCCAGTATGGCCAAAGATAGAGCGCAACATCTTGACTGAATTTGGTGTTGGTAAGTTTGTGATGACTACAATCTTCACAGGGTCTACCATCAATCCTTGCTTACAAACAATGCGGCCAAGTAAAATTCCATAGGGCACATAGAAAATACACTTCTTCAAATTCAAGGATATTTGATGCTGTCGGCACTTTTCTAGCATCATACGGAGATTCACGCAATGATTTTTCAATAGACCAAACACAGTCCAATCATCAAAGTATGCTTCTAGAAACTTGTGCATAAAATCTTTAAATGCTGCGATGACGACTCTGGAGAATATGGTAGGTGCGTTCTTTAGACCAAAAGGCATGACGGTGTACTGGAATGACCCCCATTCTGTAGCAAATGTCGTCTTATGCCTATCCGCAGGATCAATCTTGATCTGATGGTAACTAAAGAAACTATCAGTGAAATAATATGCCTCATTACCTCCAACGTTATCAAGCACTTCGTCTGTGAATGGAGTAGGAAATGGGTCGTGCATGGAAGCATCATTCAGTTTTCTGAGATGCACACAAATCCTGATCTCCCCTTTTTCTTTCTTGTCTTGAACAACCATGGGGCTAATCCATTCGGATTCTTCGACTGGTTCAATGATTCCTGCCTCTAGCATCTTATCTAGCTCTTCGCGGACTTTTTCCTTGTAGCACAGATTTAATCTGTATGGCCTCTGCTTGACAAGCTTAGCACCTGGCTTTAAAGGTATTTTCATGACCCCTAGGTCTCCCAAAATTCCTTTCATCTTTGTAAATTTTGTCGGAAACAGTTCCTAATACTCATGTAAGGTATCTGTGATCTCTGCAACAGTCTGATCATCCCAATAATCTCCTATTGATGCGAACTTCGGTTCTTTGTCTGTGCCAATGTTCACATTTTGTGTTTTTACTAGTCCAGTCATATCTGGGATTTCCAACGGAGGTCCTTCTACCTCGCGCATGCCTTCCGACTCTGGTATATTTATGTTGTGTGGGTCCTCCTCATTGTCTTCATTTGTATCATTGGTATGTTCATCTAAGTTGTAACACTCGATAAAGTGCTCTTCATGTTCCTTCCATTCCGATTGTAAGTGCACAGGAACACAATCTATCCCAAAGGATTCCTGTAATGTTATGTTTTGATGAGGACAGTCATCCTGGAATATGTGCTTCTTGATTAGTTGTAATGCTTCATGGATTAATGGATTCTCATCTTCAAAACTGAAGTCCTTCTGGAAGTTCGTAGTGAGTAGCTTCCAATCAGTGAGTTTGTTACGCAACTCCAGGTCCAGGTACCATTTTTATGGGATACCCGCATCCAATGTATGTGCAAATAAGTGTACCCATTCTGTAGGTGGTCTTTCCACCCATGCCTTTGAACAGACTTCAATATGCTGACTAGGGTCTGTTTGTCCATTATACTTTTCAAAAGGTAACATAATCTTTTCAGCGAATCAGATCTGCATCTTAGTTCTACATTGATCCCAAGTGGTCAATGTCTTCTTATGTGCATTCCACCATCTGGCAGGTGTATCGCGCAATGCTATATCTAAAGCTAATAGTCTATGCTCATCTGGTATAGCTGTAGTATATTCCCTTATGAAACTGTAAACATTAGTTGAACCATCATATGTGGGAATAAGACTCACCTCTTTTCCAATCCAGCGCAGTGATTTCGTAACCTGCGCACATCTTCTTGCTAATACTTCATGCATGCGGCTTTTCCAATTCTCCAGTCCTGTATCCAAGTCAGAGATACAAGAAGTGTCACATCGCCAGCTGAGTGTACCGTCCGCAGTAGGATTAATGTAGTCTTCCTTATTCGCAGTCAGCTGGTATAGTCGGTCTAAATCTTGAGCTTGGGATTCCTCCTGAATCGGCTCACTGTATCTATCACCATCTTTAGGATCCAATGGTACGATGACACGAGGATGCTTCCCTTCAAATATCATATTCTTTGTCTTCAAGTTTATGATAGCCAAGTTATCCATAACCCAATCAATTCCCAATATTGCTGGAAAAGGTTGGCTATCATCCACAATTTCAATAGCTTCAAAGTATGCATGACTCTGTACTCCGTCGATGTCAACTAATACATTAGCGAAGCGGCCAAAATGTATGACCTTCTCTTGATTAGCCATTCTTAACTGGATAGGTGAACAGAGAAACTTTGGTCGACCCATCTGCTACCATGTCTTCTTAGTCAAGACATTCACTTCTGATCCCAGATCAAGGATGACTTCATCCATTTCAAAATATCCTATCTACGCAGTGATCCTCATCTCTCGGACTATTCTTTTGTGCTTCCTTATATGATGTGCCATGCTATCTGAAGTCTTTGTTGCAATCTGAGGTTCATACTGGTTGATGAGCTTCTGGAGCTCTACTATGGCTTTCTCGCTTTTTAGTAACTTCATGCAGCTTCGCAAGAACTGTGCAACAGAAGCACGGACATCTGTCGCAGTGCTTGTTTTATCATAAGGAGCCAACATGTCCTCAACATGCAGTGTTTCACTACGCAGCGGGATCCTTGATGACTTATCTGCTGGTTCTCTAAAGGTATCCCGCGCATCAATGAAGATCTCCTTGTTCTTCTATAAGTTAAGAGGGGGTGCTTTTCCTGGAGCTTTCCTTATCCATACTATTTCAAGGGGATCCTTCTTCATATATGCCTCCCCTGATGTTGAGCTTCCGCTCCTCTATCGCGGCCTGTCTCCGTGCCACTGTGCGTAACCACATTGATACTCGGATCCACTGGTCTATTCTCTACTGCGATCCACTGGACATTTGGATTCGTCTTCTCTTCTGCATTTCCACCTCTAATACTGGGCAATCTTCAATAACATGGTCAAATCATTTACAATAATTGCACATGGTACATCGGTTAACACAATCTCTAGATATGTGACCGGGTTGTCCACAATTATAACAAATGACTTGGCCACGGCCTCTTCCCTACGCCAGACTAGCATTTCTTCCTCTGCCGCGGTATCCACCACCGCAACCTTTGTATCCTCCTTGGTCATATTGTGTGTTATCTTGCTTAGGCTGATTTTCTTCCTGTACGCAGTATATGCCAATGCCTCTCATTACATCCCTATCTCGTTTTCTTTCATTCATTAATTGATATGCACAGCAGTTGGATTCATCATATACCAATTGATTTACAGAAATTGCAGTATAAATTCTTAGGAGTTTTCACATATTTCTGGATGAGGTAATAGTCTTTAGGTCTATGTCCTGTGGTTTTGCAAATTTCACACCATGGGGCCTGATTCTGATTTAATGGGTTAGGTGCACCATTGTTAAGATAGTCGTGGAATAGAGGGCAATGCTCACGGTCATGACCTTCTACTTTACAACTTGTACACCATACCTCCTGTCTAGGTTCATATCTTTGTTCTTTACCATTTTTCATGCTTTGTAGTTCAAGTGTCAGGGTGGTCAACTGGTTCTGACCTAAGACATCCTAGAACTAGTATCACCAATCGGCGAAGCTTCCAGCTTCATTGCAATTTCCAAGGCCTCTGCCTATGATAGAACCTTTTGTTGCATCAATGGTAATCTGATATGTGGTAACAGCACAGTAATGAACCATTCTTTATGCTGTTCTGGCGGTATAACAAAACTTACTTGGTCTAGCAGGGTCTTAAACTTTTGATCAAATTCCCAGACCATTTCAGTTGGTCTCTGCTTTATTTCCTTTAACTCAGTTATACACAGCGATTTAGAATTTGGTTTTTTGAACTCAGTCACCAGCGCGTCTTTAATTTTTGTGAGGGTTCTGGGCTATATCTGAGAATATTTCATAAACCAGTGTAAAGCTCTATCTCTAAAGGTGGTGATGAGCTGTGCTTGCTTCACAACATCATCCTGGATTTGTCTTACACTCCATATGGCTTCACAAAGGAACCAATGCTGATCAAGGTCTTCTAGGCTAGTCCCTTTGAATATTGGCAGTTTCATCTTGGTGTTTGCCATTGTCGGGTTAGTTTGTGGGGAACTCTGGTTAGAGTGCAGCTGCTGTAAAGGGATCTGCGCAGTGAACACAAATGGGACTATCGGGAGAGATGGACTAGGCTAAGTCTTCTGCAGGGTGGGCTGAGTAGCGGGTGGGTTCTGCGATAAGGATGGTGAGGTTTGTGCAGCCGGTGGATTCTTAGGGGTAAATGGTTGTGCAACTTCATTATCAAGGTCACAAGGGATCTCAGTATCTATATGAAGTTTAGGACTAGTAGGTTTCTTATTAAATTTATATCTCTTTCCACTTCTAAGGGTATGTGTCTCTTTGTCAAAACCAATATATGTATTGTTTATCAGGACAAAATTCGACAAAATTACTACATTCTTAGAACACCTTTCTCAACTAACAACATCTTAATGTATAGACTGAGATTGTTTAGAAACTTACCTTGGAATCCTTCAAAAAAGTTTGCTTCTACTTGGCTGTAGGATTTGAGTGTGTCTACAACAAATTCTGTTACAAACCCTTCCAGCATATGATTGACCCAATAATCAACTACGCATGACAATGGGCTGTCTAATGCTTTGAGTTGTGCTGTGAGCTCAGGATTGCACTCCGTGGGAACTCCTCCCTGGAAACAATTTTTCTTCTCTGCGAGCCACGAGATCCACGCATGCAGTTCGTTTGGAAATGATGCCCAAAAAATATTGTGAATGTCATCCAACAGATATCTATCCGACCACTGTGTGTCACTTAGACGTGGATGTCTATTCTCTTGTCTGTTAAAATATCTAATGGTCTTATCCCACCAAGCCTGGATTTCTGTCTTTCTAGGATGCTAATAGTCAGATCCTTCGGGGAAATGATATTCTTCTTCACACATCGTGATTGCAACTCATCATGGATTCTAGCATGGCATCGGAACCATTTGTTGGCTTCTACTGACCTAGAGGTTTCCAATTAGACCCAAGTTCTTTGCAATTCTCCCTTTTGACCAACAAAACCCCTTCACACCGGCCTTTTTCGGAAAAAACTTGCAAGCAGGCTGAGGTCTCACCTGAGGTGTATCTTATGGGGTATTGTGGAATCAGGTTTCCACAGTAGATGATGATGTGTTTATATGAACAAGCTGCGCAGCGCATGACAGAAGGAGTGTGCTGCGGGTCAAAGCGATGCGGTACGCAGCAGGATCTACACTACGAACGACTACGGTGTGGTGATGGCAATGCTGCGGGCCTCACTAAGGGCTCTTACTGATGTGAATCTTCTAATGGAACTATGAATCAACCACGCTTCTACTCTACTTGGAAGATCTTGAAAAGGTTAAGGCACTGAGATGAATATCACCCATCCATCCATTCAGGCACTTACTAGTTATCTTTCTAGCATTGATTCAAGGACTTAGATTATTACAACGTGAACTGAATTGATAGACGTGACTAACCGTGCTGCATTCCTTCACTGTGTTTAAGGCAGCATTAAACCTAAATGATTGATTCACGATCTTAACATATAATTGAAATGTTCGACATTCATCTGTTCTCGTGGAACCTAGCATATCATTCCCAAACTTCTCATATTGGTAAATGCATATCAAAGTTCTCCTATTATAGCATGTAAGGAAACATTCAAACGTTCATTCTATAGACAATACAAACAGTCATTCATTCATAAAACATAATCGCATAACACAAGATTTAACATGGTTCACTTCCCCAGATGGAAAGCTACGTCCACAAGAACGATTGGTAATATATTTCTTTCAAAAGGGATGGCGAAACCATTCTTAGTCTACGCACTCAGCTGCAGACTCTCCTTTCTCTTGGCTAGGTCTTTGCGCACACAGCTACAGAGCCTTTACAATATTCTCAGCTCGGAGAGATTTCTCAATACAAAAGGTTACATCATGATTACTCTAGCAACTAGCATCTAGCCCCCAAAAATAGAGCAACCCCATCCCATACAAAATTGTTTTCTTAAATAGATCATGCCCGAAGGTCATCTCTATATAATGTCGAAGACCTAAAACCCAAAACCCTAAGGGTTTTCAAAATTGCGCCGATTTTCCAAACCGGCTTGCTGGCTCCTGGTAGCATCTGCTTGATCATGGTGGATCTCCACGTCCTCATCCTGTCGCTATCAGCCTTCCTATCACACACGTGCCTACAGGATGCTTCTGCTGAACCATTTCTCTCTAACGGTTTCGCCTTCCAAGCGTGCTAAACATCACTTTCCTTAACAACCCACGTGTGGC
This sequence comes from Larix kaempferi, assembly GCA_027924585.1. Lineage (NCBI taxonomy): Eukaryota > Viridiplantae > Streptophyta > Pinopsida > Pinales > Pinaceae > Larix > Larix kaempferi. Next base: position 8,230,736 of record BSBM01000848.1, read on the forward strand.
CGCCTTCCTAATTTGCTTATGTCCGCCACTCGACAATCCTAGAATATCTTTCCAAAAATGATTGCTACCGATCCAATCGGTACCTGCACCTGATACTTTTCCACCATTCCTCTTTATTGGCTCCACGTGGCCTCCTAACTCCGTAGCACTACTTCTGCGCAGTACTGGTTTTCGCCTCATGGCCAAAACTTCGATGCTGCGCGCAACTCTGCAGTCTGATCAAAAGTTGGATGATGTGTGCAACTTCGCAGCATCCTCAATACTTAGGCAAACTTGTATTTCTGAGCTGCGCTCAGCTCATCTTTTCCTGATTATCTCAAAAAGGTGTTTCCAAAACTTTTGTCTCAACCTGGGCCCAACACTCTTTTATGACTCCTAAAACAATGAAAATATCATCGACCAATCTTGCTTCCTTTAATGCTCGTTAAGAGTATCTGAAAGGGATTCTACCTAGTATAAGTTTACCCCTTTTCCGGACCTTGTAGACTAATTATGAAAAAGGAATACTCTTGTCACATCTACTAGAAGAGTTCTTCATTGTATCCTTTTATGCTTTTTTAGGCCTTGAAGACTAACATATGAAAAATAACCTCCTAGAGTCTTCTTATTCGCTTTCAGACTCTCTAAAATTGAAAGCAACCACAAGCATCCATCGTCATGGGCTCATATAAATCCACATGATAGTACCATTACAAGCACACTTCTATTCCTTCTTTGAGCTCTTTAAACTACAAAGAAGGCCCCAACAGTGTCTCTCGACATCACGACAGATCATATCTAGTCACACTATATGGAAGCTTCACCAATATGGTCACCTTTGTTTAGAGTATTCTGCGATGTGTCACCCCTAGAATTTCCCGATATCATTCATCAGTTTGTCCCCTGAGTCTCTCTCATTGCAGCCACAGACCCTGGTCCCTTTATCTATGATCCCCGTACCGAACATCAACGTCATACGCTACCAAGTTAGCCATGCCATCATGATCTAAATAAAGGAAGTCTGAGTTCCACCCCCACTCTACCACATCAGTTGTTTCCCACCCCCATAGTCTATCAGTCCCAACTTCAGTTCCATCACCTTTCAGTTATACACCTCATGCTCTTATCAAGGAAACATCATTTCCTTGGTAATTGCAAGTCTCTCTCTATCGACACCAGCCCATCTATTCCATAGGATAGACCCAGAGGTCCCTCCGCATTGAAATTATCACCAACATTGGTGAGTTCCTACGGACCATTTTAAGAGGAGTCCTTGGTGCTTCTCCAACTGGTTTTTTCTCATGTGCTTGACTTCAACACCTTGATCGCATTGTTCAGATTCACGCATGGTATTGGTCCTTTCAGTCATTAGTCAAAGACCCTGGACACCCCCCGACTCTAGCACATTGGTGAGTCAATTTGCAACACCCAGTTATATGTTCCCGTGGATATCCGGGCTGTGCTTGGGGACAATATTCAGAAGCATCCCACTTACATGCTTCCTAGAGTACACAGTTCAGACACAGTTCAATGTACCCTTGAGATTCTGACTCTCATTCGTTGAGTTTACCTAGTTGTTGGACACCTCTCAATCCAACACAACATCAGTTGTTATGACTCTATGTATCAGATATTCAGATCATTCATGGTCCAACCATGAGTATGTCCCAACTTTGTGTCCCTTATAGACCAATATGATGTACACAATAGTTCTCTATGTATTTTTCAGGTCCCCTTTTGCGCCTCATTATTATTTGTATATTTTGACATGAGCATGGGTATGCCCGCCTTGTCCATATGTCAAGATCATTCCTCATTCATTAGTGACACAATGTATCTTTAGTTTTTGTAGTTCGTATGGACCTTGTGTTCCGGTCTCCAACCAGTTCCTTCTCTCCTCCATCACAATGCTCGTAAACATGGAAAATGACAGAACTTATGATGTCTATCGGCCATACGATGAGCTCCTAACCTCACACATCAGGGGGCAATCTGTTAACACCAAAAAATTACTCATCATCTCATCCCTTTAGACACATAACCCTGTTGACTAGGGTGATTTTTAAGGATTCTAATATTATACTTAAGTATAGTATCCTAGGCGATTATTTTGGATTAAAAAAAAATGTATCTAGATAGGTAGGTGAATATTAAATATGAAACATACAATTTACTACTGAAATGTGTAAATTTTGGCGAATGTTATGATAAAAAAAAACATATTTTATGTCAATATAGGTGATATTAGAGACTAAAAATGACCAAATAACGAATTTATTTTTTGAAAAAAAACCCGAAAAATATCCAATTGGCGAAATTTCGCCCTTAAAAATTACCCTGTTGTTCACCAAATTTCCCTATCACTCTAGCCTCTCATAACCCCAGAAAACCCAAATGGGTACCAAATATTACTTTTCCTCCAAATTATTTAAAATACTCCAAAAACATATCAAAACCCCAAAAGAGGGTCCAATATTCCCAAAAATCAAAATAAATGGGAATAAACTCAAAAAGAAAATCAAAAAGAGGAAAAAGAGGGAAAAACCCCTAAAAGACCCTAAAACCCTAACCTAAATCTATAAAAGGCGGTGGAGGCCCCTCATTTTTACAAGCACCACCTACTCTACCCTTATGCTGCTGAAATTTTTATTGATCCATAAGCCATCCACTTTTGAGCTTAAGCCCACCATTAGATAGAATTTGTAGCCACCATTGATGCATTGTGGAGGAGAGTAAGGAACTGAGGAGCTCTGGAACACTCCTCTTGTACCATCATAAGAGCTTCATCAACCCCATTATTTGAGGTAAATTATTTGCAAACCCCACTTTTCCCATTAATCCAAAAGTTGAAGATTGTTGATTATATTTCCATGGAATTTTATTGTTCTCTGATTTAGTTTATATTTATTTTATGCACATGCTAGCTTAGATTTTTTACTGTGTTTGCATTTAATTAGTTTTCTTTATTTTCCATTGAACTGCTACTAAGGGTTCCCTTACCCTTAGTATGTGCTCTTTTACACGAGCAAGGGTGAAAACCCATTCTACAGTTCCCATATGATTTTTGCTATCAAGCTGGTGTCCATCGAAACCTTGATATTCAGCCACAAACATCCACCATGGAAGCACAACAACAGTTTCTTTACACAAGCATTCACTTCTGCAGTCTGACCAAAATGTGGGATATTCCTTAGTGAAAAAATTCTTGATCTCTTCAACCCAATAATCCATTGCATTGGATCAAGCTCCAACGATGCACCTTTATCAATAGTAACAGTCTACATGTAATTATTGTAATTGAACTGTAGGAATTTAGTGATGTCATGATCTACATAAGAAATCTTGTTAATGTTTTTCAAAATGTATCTGATGACCATGACACCATTCGTCATTGTAACTATAACCAACGAATATCCACCATTCTTCCCCAATATAATAGGTTTTGCATCTGTTGTCCTCGGTGGGATGTACCCCAAGATAAAGGTGGAAGACACGGATATGGATTCTTCAACATCATGAACCCCTTCACTTGTGTATCTGGATTGTTTCGATTTTACTTTAGTTTTTTCTTCGGCATAGTCACAAGAATGTCCCGGGATATAAACTCTGACTACTTAGGATTAACTGGGACAGAGCCCTACATATGAACTTACTCAATGGAGCCCTGAAATTCACTAGTTGTTGATAGATCAACCTCCATACTAACACTCTACAATCATTAAATTCTCTCTCTACATACTAATATCAAGCTCTAGTATGATCAACATGCTTCAATGTTCAAGTAACAATGAGTTCCGATCGATAGAGTGATGCACTTTTAAACTCAATTCCCTTATGCAATCCTTATGTTATTACCAATGCGAATTGAATGTACTTTGTTAGAAAAACAGGATCGCAAAGCAATAACAATAAATAGAAATGCAAATATAATCACACACACATTACAAGAGAGACACAGATATATCGTGGTTCACCCCAACTTGGGCTACGTCCACGCTCAATTTTCCAGTCCTTATTATTATTACCATCCAGCAAGGTGAAGGGATACAACCTGCAGCACAGCCGCTGCACTTCCTCATCACTGTCTCACAGTCTCTCTCCTGATCTTAGAGATATTTACAATGCATAAAACCTAATACATCTTTCCCTAGCCGTATTACAATGTCTTTCTTTTATAGGGGAAATACAATGGGAAAATACCATGGAATACCCAAAAAACCATTGGCCCGCAAAACAGCTGGCGAAAACAGCCCCAAAATTTTTTCTCAGGGGCGTTGCCCCCAAACCCCCTTTTTCAGGGCGTTGCTCCAAACCCCTAAAAATATAGAATGGGTGTGCAGTCCTTCGGGGTGCACGTCTGAGACAATATCATATATGAGACTGGAAGATCTGGATCCACAACCAATAATCTCCCACTTGGAGACTGATCGCAACAACTCCACTGCTACTGGACTTGGACTTGGCAACTTTCTCCCCTTCACCTTAATGCTAGAAGGCCAACTGAAACTGAGCAAGAACTCACTTTCTCTCTGGTCACTACCTTTGTGAACATGTCTGCAGGATTCTGGCTAGTATGTATCTTTTCCAGCTTGAACAGTTCATCTTCCAGAACAAAGCGTATGAAATGGTACTTGAGCTGTATATGTTTAGTCCTGGAATGGAATGCTGAGTTCTTTGCAAGATGAATGGCACTCTGGTTGTCACTATACAACCTGCTATCCTTCTACTTCTTACCCACTTCCTCCATAAACCTCTGCAACCAAATCATCTCTTTACTAGCCTCTGTAATAGCAACATACTCTGCTTTCGTTGTTGAAAGTGCAACAAGCTTCTGCAGTTTCGAAATCCATCTTACTACTGTTCCACCTACAGTAAACACATACCCTGTGGTGCTCCTCCTGCTATCCTTATCAGCTTCCATATCTACATCAACATATCCATGTAGAACAGTGTCTTAACTGTTCGGATATCCACATCATCTTTTCAGGATCTTGCATGCAAATTAGGGTTTGCATGCAGAATCTAGGGTTTGCATGCACCTGCATGCACTGGCATGCATCCCAGTCACCAGTTTGATGCCTCCAGCACCTTATCCACTTCATTCTAGCACCCGGGAGCCACCTACCACAGAGTTTTAGCCCTCCTAAGCTGAAAGGCGCCCACTTGTCACCTACTGCTAGAGAAGGGCGCACTTGTTCACCTACCACTGCAGTTCCACTTCAGTTACATTCAGTTAGCTCCGATTCTCCCTGATTTGAGGCTAGTTTCACTCCCGACTGACTGTATCACTTCCGTTTGACCTCCAGTTTGATTAGGTGACTTGTTCTGACTTCAGTTAGCCTCCCATGCGCCCCCACTGAACCTCCAGATCCTAAATCAGTGCTACACACTTCAGTTACACTTATTACACTCAGTTAGACTCAGATTGACACCTGGATGACTGGTTGTTGTGCATTGATGAGCACCACTGATTGATTGATGAGGACTCCTAGTTAGAGTCAAGCTACTCCATTCTGTAATTCGAATGACCTCCTTAGGCAATTCGAATTGCTCTGTCATTGTGACAGTTTGTATTGTAATTCATTCACCCTTTATGGGATAGAGAGCACTGCTGCATGTTTTGCACAGTTTTGCACCATATTTTCTATGTTCATCTATTGTGATTGATTTACTTGTTCATTAGATCTGCTGTGACTAATTTTACATGGTATCAGAGCCATTGCAGGGACAAGATCTCTTTTCTACAGGTGTTTATACAAGAAGATTTGACTGAATTGCTAAAAATTGCAATAAGTTTGGCATGAGATATCTCAAGGGCATTCGCTCCTGTGCATGCAAAGCTTGAAAACTATTCCAATACCACTCCAGAAGCTTGAGTTACCACATAATTCCTGGATCTAATACATTGGACCCATTCAACATTGCTTGAAATCCAATCCCAGGTGTGATGCAACTCTCAAAGGGTGGATTGTTCGACCTTATTGTGGTTGTTTTTATGTGATTTGCAGGTTTATTGTCTCCTCCAATTGCACTCGCTATCTTTTGCATGCAAGCTTCCCTACAGCAATTGCATTCGCTATAGTCTGCATGCAAGCTTCCTCTTCATCAGTTGACTCGCTCTTTACAATGGAATACTCTTCTTCAAAGCCTATCCTCACCCCATTCAATTATTTTGATTGGAAAGATGATATGGAGATCATATTACGTTCAAAAGGTTACTACCGAGTCACTATTGATCTTGAATTGGAGCCAAACAATGTGTCAGATCGAACCAAACACTACAACAAGCTTGATGAAGCTTATGGTCTTCTTTGTCTCTCCATCTCCAAAGATCTTCACTTCCATCTCAGCGGATTGAAGACTCCAAAAGCCATATGGGAGCAACTTGAAACACTATTCGGCAAGCAGGATGAGCTTAGGGCTTTTCAATTAGAGAATGAATTGATTGGCCTTAATCCTAAGAATTTCGAGACCATCAATGAATTCTTCACAAAATTCAAGAACTTGAACTTGCAATTGAGGAACAGTGGTGTTATCAAAGAGGATAAACAGTTGATCCTCTCCATTCTAAGCAAGCTTGGGAAATATTATTCGGTATTTGTCTCTACTTTCAATTCCGGTCGGCTAACTACCCCGAATTGGAAGATGCCTACCTTGAATGCCTTCATTGAGTCTATTACAAAAGAGCATGACAAGTTGATTCAAATGGGGTCCATAAGCTCCAAAGATTCAGCCCTATTTGTTCAAGGACCCAAGATCTCAAATGGTAAAGGAAAGCAAAAGAAGGAGAAGCCCAAATTCGAGCCTCACAAGCAAAAAGACAAAGGCAAGCAAATGGATGCACCATCCAGTTCGAAATCCAAGAAAAAGGGAAAAGAAGGTAACCAAAAATCTAAATGTACTTATTGTAACCATGGCTTTCATCCCGAAAGTTCATGTATGAAGAAGACTATAGATCAAATGGCCCTCCTTTTGGAAAAGAACAACATAACCCTTCCTGACGGTGCAAGGAAGAAGGATCGGAATGAAGATCATGAAAGAGGACAAGCACTCATGGCAACGGTTTCAAAGCCCACTACTCTCTTGATAGATTCGGGTGCATCAAATCATATGGCTGCAAATATTGATTCTTTTTCCTCATTCGATCCAAACAGCTCCATCCCCATCCATTTGGGAGATGACTCAAAAATTTCTTCAAAGGGCAAAGGTACGATTCATGTAGAACATGGATGCTTTCAGAATGTTCTCTATGTGCCTTCCTTAGCTTCGAATCTCCTTTCTGTGTATCAAATGACACATACTGGTGAACCAAAGCAAGTCACTTTCAGCCCTAATACAGTTGAAATTTCTGATATCAAAAGTGGAAGACTAGTTGCGGTTGGAAAGGCAAACCACACTGCAAAATGCTATGAGTTTTCGCACTTTATTCCGCTTGCAAATCCCACTGCTCTTCGCACACATGGTAATGAGGTTAGTAGGACTTGGCATGAAAGATTTAAACATCTAAATTATAAGTATTTTCTGCTGCTATCAAATAAATCCATGGTAGATGGGCTTCCACAACTCCGTTCCTCGAAGGGAATATGCACCGGTTGCATTATTGGGAAGCACCCCGAGCACAGATTCGACCGCGGCAAGGCTAGCAGAGCCTCTAATATTTTGGGATTGATCCATTCTGATATCAGTGGTCCGCTGCCCCATATTTCATTAAATGGTTCAAGGTATGTTTTGACATTTATTGACGATTTTTCCCGCTTTACATGGGTATTCTTTCTCAAAAACAAGTCAGAAGTGCTTGGAAAATTCAAGGATTTTAAGGATTCTGTTGAGACCACCACTGAGAGCAAGATCAAAGCTCTTAGATCTGATAATGGTGGGGAATATATCAAGTCCGAGTTGCTGCAACTTTGTGCCCAAAGCGGAATCAAGATCCAACATACAGTTCCCTACACACCCCAGCAGAACGGTGTAGCGGAAAGGAAAAACCGGTCACTGAAAGAGATGGCTACATGAATGATTGAATCGAAAGGTTTGGCTGCAAATATTTGGGCTGAAGCAATCAATGTTGCTGCATATATACAGAACCGTGTTCCACATTCATCCGTGAAAGGTATGACTCCTTTCGAAGCATTCTTTGGTCACAAACCGGATGTGTCAAATTTGAGAGTTTTTGGCTCTACTGCATGGGCTAGAATTCCTTCTGAGAAGAGACGAGCTTTGGATCCACAAAGTATCGAGTGCATATTGATAGGATATGGGGAAGAATCAAAATCATATAAACTCATGGATATCAGATCTAAAAAGATATTCATAGAGCGCTGTGTGCAGTTTGAAGAACCGCTTCAAGAATTGCAACTAGTCGAGGAGAAAACTGCCGATTCACCGCCTTCACAAGAAGAAGATTCGAGCAGCGATAATGAAGGTATGAGTTCTGATATTTCTGATATTGTAGCAGCATATGATGATCATGACATATCAGGTTCGGAATCCGATCATTATGATCCTCCTCAGTTACCAAAGTGGGCCCAAAACACTCTACAATCTGCTGGTTCGAATCTTGGAAATCCTGCTGATCCGAGACGAACAAGAGGAGACTTTCAAAGAGCAGGTATGGCTCTTTCTATTGCTGATCCATTTCTTCCTGAGATTTTTTATTTGATGGTTGGTTCAGATCCTACATCATACTATTCATCCCATCGATATCCGAGATGGAAAAGTGCCATGGATGAAGAGTACAGTTCTCTTCAAAAGAACAATACATGGGAGCTAGTTTCTCTTCCACCTGAAAGAAAATTAGTGAAGTGTAAATGGGTCTACCGTACTAAAGTTGCTGCTGATGGCACTATCAGCAAATATAAATCAATGTTGGTGGCAAAAGGTTTTTCCCAAGTCCAAGGAGTGGACTACACAGAGACCTTTGCACCGGTTGCAAAGATGGATTCCATCCGCCTTGTTTTAGCTATTCCCGCATCCAAGCACTGGGAAGTGCACCACATGGATGTGAAGAGTGCATTTTTACATGGAGACCTTGCTGAAGAGGTCTATATGCAGCAGCCAGAGGGTTATACATCAGATCCATCATTGGTTTGTAGATTGAAGAAGTCTTTGTACGGGTTAAAACAGGCCCCAAGAGCTTCGTACGCAAAGATGGACTCCTTCCTTCTTTCTCAGAATTTCCAAAGATGCAAATCTGATCCGAATGTGTATCTTCAGCGAGTTAAAGGTAATTTGTTGGTTATTGTACTTTATTTTGATGATCTGCTTATTACTGGTAGCACACTTACTTCAATAAACAAGCTAAAATCTGCCTTAAATCTAGCTTTTGACATGAGCGATTTGGGCTTGCTGAGTCACTTTTTGGGCTTGGAGATAGCTCAAAATTTTGATGGGATCACTATATCTCAGCAAAAATATGCTTCCGACCTGTTATTGAAGTTTAATATGGCTGAATGTAAGGCAGCCCCATTCCCATTCCTCTCAGGAATCAGTCTTGAGGAGGGAGATTCCACACCGCTTGCAGATTGCAGTATGTATCGACAGTTGATTGGTTCACTACTTTATTTGACACATTCACGGCCTGATATCTCATATGCCGTGAGTGCCGTGTCAATATATATGCAGCAGCCACATGAGATTCATTGGCGATCAGCCAAGCGGATCTTGCAGTATGTGCAAGGTACGAGACAGTTTGGCATACACTATGCTGCAGATTCTGAGCTAGATTTCATTGGTTTTACTGATTCAGATTGGGCAGGTGATAGCATTGATCGGAAGTCCACTTCCGGTTATGTTTTCATGATTGGTCATGGTTCTATTTGCTGGTCCAGCAAAAATCAAGCAGCCATTGCACTTTCTTCAGCAGGGGCAGAGTATCGAGGGGCAGTCAATGCCTGCATTCAGGCAGTTTGGTTGCAGGGTATTCTTTCCGAGTTTGGTTTTTGTGGCACTACTTCGACTGTCCTATTTTGTGACAATCAAAGTGCTATCAAGATCTCCACAGATCCAGTTCAGCGGCAGAGGACCAAACACATTGAGATTCATATGCATTACATTCGACAGTTGGTGCATGACCGCACCATCATTCTGCAATATTGCCCGACTGATGAGCAAATTGCAGACATCTTCACCAAGAGCTTCACTGAGAAGAAGTTCTCTTACCTCCGTTCACTGTTGGGGGTGAGTTCCATCATGGTGGAGACAGATTGATTCATTATTATGCTTTAGCTTGAGGGGGGGTTTTCTTCCCACTGGGTTTTCCCTCTTTCCTCACTTAGTTTATTTTCAGCATTTTTTAGATTATTGTATTGGGGTGACCTTTGGTCTTAGTTACCAGGGCCCCACATTATTTTTGTTGGCACATCATAGTCTAGCTTGAGGGGGGGTGTTCGGATATCCACATCATCTTTTCAGGATCTTGCATGCAAATTAGGGTTTGCATGCAGAATCTAGGGTTTGCATGCACCTGCATGCACTGGCATGCATCCCAGTCAACAGTTTGATGCCTCCAGCACCGTATCCACTTCATTCTAGCACCCGGGAGCCACCTACCACAGAGTTTTATCCCTCCTAAGCTGAAAGGCGCCCACTTCTCACCTACTGCCAGAGAAGGGCGCACTTGTTCACCTATCACTGCAATTCCACTTCAGTTACATTCAGTTAGCTCCGATTCTCCCTGATTTGAGGCTAGTTTCACTCCCGACTGACTGTATCACTTCCGTTTGACCTCCAGTTTGATTAGGTGACTTGTTCTGACTTCAGTTAGCCTCCCATGCGCCCCCACTGAGCCTCCAGATCCTAAATCAGTGCTACACACTTCAGTTACACTTATTACACTCAGTTAGACTCAGATTGACACCTGGATGGCTGGTTGTTGTGCATTGATGAGCACCACCGATTGATTGATGAGGACTCCTAGTTAGAGTCAAGCTACTCCATTCTGTAACTCGAATGACCTCCTTAGGCAATTCGAATTGCTCTGTCATTGTGACAGTTTGTATTGTAATTCATTCACCCTTTATGGGATAGAGAGCACTGCTGCATGTTTTGCACAGTTTTGCACCATATTTTCTATGTTCATCTGTTGTGATTGATTTACTTGTTCATTAGATCTGCTGTGACTAATTTTACATTAACCTCCAAAACATAATGCTTGAGTGGTGGTACCTCTCAAATACCTGAGAATCCACTGTACTGCCTTCCCATGTTCTTTACCTGGATTGTTCATATATTTGCTCACAACTCCCAGTGCATGTGCAATATCTGGTCTTATGCACACAATAGCATACATCAAGCTGCCAATTGCTGATTGATAGGGAATCTTGGACATGTAATCAATCTTTTCCTGTGTCTTGGGACACATTTCTTTACTTAGACTGAAATGGCTGGCCAAAGGTGTACTTACTGGTTTTGCATTCTGCATTATGAACCTCTCCAACACCTTTTGTATGTACTCACCCTAAGATAATGTCAATTTGCGATTTTTCCTGTCTCTTGTTATTCTCATACCAAGGTTTTGCTTTGTAGCACCCAAATCCTTCATCGCAAAGGAATTAGTTAGCTTCCTTTTGAGTACATTTATATCTTGCATGTTAGACCCGGCAACAAGCATGTCATCCACATACAATAACAAGATAATATATCTTCCATTGTCTAGCTTCTTGAAATAAACACAGTAGTCAGAATGACATCTACTATAACCTTGTTCTGTCATAAACCTGTCAAATTTTAAATACCACTATCTTGGAGCTTGCTTCAAACCATACAAACTCTTTTTCAACCTGCATACCAAGTTCTCCTTACCTTTGACCTCATACCCTTGTGGATGCTGCATATATATCTCTTCCTCCAAAACCCCATGGAGAAAGGTTGTTTTTACATCTAACTATTCAAGATGCAAATATTCTACCACCACTAGACTTAAGATAGTCCTAATTGAATTCATCTTAACAATAGGAGAAAATATTTCATCAAAATCAATACCTTTCTTCTGTGCAAACCCCTTTAAAACAAGTCTGGCCTTATACTGCTTCTTGCCTCCTTCTTTTTCTTTCAACCTGTAAATCCATTTGTTCTGCAATGCTCTTTTACCAGCAGGCAACTGAACCAAATCTCAAGTCTAGTTTCCTACCAATGAGTCCATCTCCTCATTTATGCCTTTCTCCCACTTCTTTCTAGTTTCCACCTGCATTGCTTCTTCATAACATTCTGGTTCACCAGCATTAGTCATCAACAAATAATACATTGAAGGAGAGTATCGTTCAAGGAGCCTACTTAACGTGGTAGATATTCTTACAGTTGCAGGAGTTTCAGGCACTTGCTGCCGTTCTTGATTTTCTGGCACCTTTGGAGCTTCATTTTCTGTAATTTCATCAAGTACTATGTACTCTGTGTTTTCCTTTTCCTGTTTCTTTCCCTGCAACTGATCTTTATACATGACCTTTTCATTGAATATGACATCTCTACTTCTAATGATTTTGTGATTTTCATAATCCCATAAACGAAAACCAAAATCATCAACCCCATATCCAATAAAGGTACATTTCTTGGATTTAGCTTCAAGCTTTGTTCTATTTTCTTTATCAATATGGACAAATGCTTCACAACCAAACATTCTCAGAAATTATTAGTTTACCTTTTTATCTGTCCATGCCTCCTCTGGAATACCACCATCCAAAGCACTTGAACTTCCTCTGTTTATTAAATAAACAACAGTATTTACAGCATCTGCCCAAAACTGTAAGGGCAATCCTGCATGCAATCTCATACACTTTGCACGCTTCATGATCATTCTGTTCATCCTTTCAGACACACCATTTTCTTGTGGTGTTCTTGGGACTATCTTCTCTCTACGAATCCCATGGTATGAACAGTAACTATCAAACTCCTTGCCGCAGTACTCACCTCCATTATCAGATCTGAGACACTTCAACCTTCTTCCTATCTCATTCTCAACCAAAGATTTCCACTTCTTAAAAGTAGCAAACACATCAGATTTTTGTCTAATGCAATAAACCCAAGTTTTCCTAGTTGCATCATCAATAAATGTAACATAATAATGAGAGCCACAAAGAGATTGTACCTAAGCTAGTCCCCATACATCTGTATGCACTAGCTCTAACCTTTCATTCTTCTTTTGTTTCCCAACCCTGAGAAATTTGACTTTCTTTTGTTTTCCATAAACAGAGTTTTCACAGAATTCCAAACTTACCTACTTCAAATCTGGCAGCGAATTCCTTAAGTGGAGAATCTGCATCCCCTTCTCACTCATGTGGCCAAGCCTATGATGCCACAATGTTGTATCTGTTCCTGTGGAAGCTAAAGAGATGGAATGGTCAGTATTATGGGGACATAAATATAATGTACCTATTTTGTATCCTTTTGCTATCACCATTGATCCTTTAGTGATCTTCAACCACTTTTCTCCAAATGTAGATAGACAGCCGCCATCTCCCAACTGCCCTATTGAGATCAGATTTATTTTCATAGCAGGAATATGCCTAACATCTTTCAATATCCAATCAGGTCCATTCTTAACTTTTATCCATACCTTACCCATTCCAACAATTTTACATGGCTCATCATCACCCAATAAAACATGTCCAAAATCACCTGGAACATAATCATGAAAGTATTTCCTATGGGTTGTAGCATGACATGAAGCTCTTGAATCTACTACCCAATAATCACTAGTATTATCTAATGCAAGAATCAAATCATCTTGTAACACATCACATGCTACATTTGCTTCCTGGGTAGTTTCCTTCTGTGCATCTCCTTTCTTCTTTAGAAATCTGCAGTCTTTCTTTAGATGTCCTTTCTTTCCATAGTTTCAGCACTCTATTTTTCCCAGTGTGGACTTGGATCTTCCCGTTTTAGACTTGCCAGGATTACCTTGGCTCTTTCCTCTCTCCTTTTGTCTTTGCCTGCTCTCCATGGTCAACACATTACCTGATGTCTCATCTGTACTTTTTCTTCGCATTTCCTCGCTAAGAATAACACCAATAACATCATCAAATTTCAAGGTGTTTGAACTAGAGACAGAGTTACTTACAGCCATGACCAAGCTATTTCAGCTTTCTAGCAATGAACACAAGATTAGAAGAGCCCTAACCTCATCATCAAAGTTCACACTTACAGAACTTAGCTGATTTGTAGCCATATTAAACTCATTTAAATGATCAGTAACAGATCCACCTTCAGACATCTTCATATTAAATAAACGCTTCATTAGAAATACCTTGTTTGAGGCCGAGGGTTTTTCATACAACTTACCCAATGCACTCATTAGACCCTCTGTTGTCGTTTCTTTTGAGATATTGAAAGTCACCGATGAATCTAGGCTCAGTTGTATTGTTCCCAGAGCCTCTCTATCAAGAACCTCCCATTCTTCATCCTTCATGGCCGCCGGCTACTTTGCTCTTCCTCCCAACGGTAGGAATAGATCCTTCTGGTACAGATAGTCCTCCATTTGCATCTTCCATAACTGAAAGTTTTGGCCATTAAACTTCTCGACCTTAAACTTTCCTTCTTCCACCATTGCTCCCACTCAAACCAGAAACCCTAGCTTCCTGTGTGTTTATCTACCAAATAGACCTTTGTCTCTGATACTAATTGTTAGAAAAATAGGATCGTAGAGCAATAACAATAAACATAAATGAAAATATAATCACACACACATTACAAGAGAGACACAGATATATCATGTTTCACCCCAACTTGGGCTACGTCCACAATGAATTTTCCAGTCCTTATTATTATTATCATCCAGCAAGGTGAAGGGATAGAACCTGCAGCACAGCCGTTGCACTTCCTCTTCACTATCTCACAGTCTCTCTCCTGATCTTAGAGATCTTTACAATGCATAAAAACTAATACATATTTCCCTAGCCGTATTACAATGTCTTTCTTTTATAAGGGAAATACAATGGGAAAATACCACGGGATACCCAAAAAACCATTGGCCTACAAAACAGCTGGCGAAAATAGCCCCAAAAACTTTTCTCGGGGGCAACATCCCCATGACTTGGGGGCATTGCCCCAAACCCCTAAAAATGCAGAATGGGTGTACAGTCCTCCGAGTTGCACAGCTGAGACAATATCATCTATGAGACTAGAAGATCTAGCTCCACAACCAACATACTTGATACTTACAATAATCATGGTTTCAATGGAAAATCTATTCAAACGCTTCAGTCTTTTAAACAATTAATACAAAATTCCCACTAATTTTGCCTCTAAGCTCATCATAAAATCATCCATTAATGCTCATCAACTGCAAATTTGACAGGTGGACAACTTCAACAGGGAGGGCTGCAACAGAACACCAACTCCTTTTATGATATTATACTTAAACGAAAAGCTAAGTTTGGGTTTCCAAGTTCTAAAATAAAACTCCGACTTGGAGAACCTTGACAAAAAAGACTCTGACATAAATTAACTTTGGGTTTCCCAAATATTTGACATAAATATGCATAGACAAAAAAACTTCGACACAACTAAACTCGACAGAACTAAAACTTGGGGTTTCTAAAATACATTTACAAATGGAACAACTTTGGCACAACTAACCTCAATAGATCTAAAACAGCGGAGTTATTTTTTATATATACAGGAATTGAATCAAAGTGATCTGATTCGTGTCCAGGAAGCACGAGGGGGAAAACAATTCGACTGAATGAGTCAGCTTTGTTATGGCAGAATGAGCAAAGCAAGATTACACTACACAGATAAACACAAATGCACATAGAAAATATGTAGGAATGTAGACTGATTCTATTACTGGGTGAATTCCTGATCCGATTCATTATACTACAATATTATACATGCTTATATAGAATTCTGAGACGCTTGGGTGCCTTCCTATTACGTTCAGTTACAAAGAAGAAGTTAGAACGGTTCAACAATTCAACCGTTACAGTCTACTGGAAGACAGAGAGACAGTCTGTCGAAGTTCGACAGTTGCTGATCACATGTGGATGCTGCTTGTCGATGTCGGGCATTGTGAGGTTGTTGAACATGTCGAAGTTGCGAATGTGTCGAGGTGCGTCAAATTCAAGACTCGTCATATTTTTGTTGAATTCGGAACGTGTCAGAGCTAACCTGTTGGACTGGAAACTTGTCGAGTTGAAATTGTGTGGACATTGAAACTTGTCAAAGTTGCATCAACGTCATTGACTTGGAAACTACAATGCAGATCAGACCTCCTTCCTCAAGAAACAATGGACCCCATTGTTTTCTCATGAAGTTGAGGAAACTTGTTGGTCAATTTAGCAACAGAGTACCACTTTCCTTGAGAGGGGAAACTACGATGTAGATCAGACCTCCTTCCTCAAGAAACAATGGACCCCATTGTTTTCTCATGAAGGTGAGGAAACTTGTTGGTCAATTCAGCAACAGAGTACCACTTTCCTTGAGAGGGGATTTGGCCTGCCTTGGCAACCTCAAACAAGGGAATTGTGTCCGTCCTTGTATGGCGTACTCGTCATCCCATAATGGTGTCGCAAGGAAGAGGCTCCTGAACATATGGATGGATGTCTTCGGGTTCTACTATCTGCAAGTCATTCTGTTACAACAAGGGTGCTTGGTATGGTCGAAGTAGATCCACATTAAACACTGGATGCAGACCCGAGCATGCAGGAATGTCGAGCTGGAAAGCATTCTCATCAATCTGTCGAAGAATACTGTACGGACCATATCACAAAGGATTGAGCTTCTTGAATGGGCCTGTGAAGCACTCCTTCTTGAGATGTAACCAGACCTTATCCCCAATTTGGAATGAATGAGGAATACGATGCTTGTCGTTTCGGGCCTTAGCTTTCTCGCTTGCTCTGTGCAACATTTCCTATGCTTTCTTCTACATGTCGCATATCTAATCTATGAACTTAATTGCTTTATCAACTTCTCGTTGGCTATAGTCGGTGTCGCTCGGCTCTGTCGAGGAGCTGATCAAGTCGATAGGTGTTGAGGGTTGAAATCCCTAACAGACTTCAAATGGACTCTTTCTTGTAGAGCTGTGCTAAGCACGATTGTAGCTGTGCTAGATGTATCGAATACTTCCATCCCATGTGCGTCGATGTTGGTGATTGTACATGTGAAGTAGTTGCACTAGCAAGCGATTCACAACTTCCGTTTGTTCGTCGGTCTAAGGATGGAAAGTTGTCGACAATGAGAGTCATGTGTCTAGCAATTGCCAAAGGGTCTTCCAAAAGATGCTGACGAATCTGGCATCTTGGTGGGAAATAATGGTCGTTGGTAAACCATACTGTTTCCAAACATGTGTAAAGAAGAGCTTAATGGTCTGCTGCGGTGTCGTGGTCTTCTTACATGGTATGGGAATGGCCATCTTGGAAAATCGGTCGACTACTACTAATATCGCATCATGTTGATGTTTGGTAGTAGGATAACCCGTCCAGTAGTCCATAGAAATAGATTCCCATCGTCAAATAGGAACTGGTAGAGGTGTATACGATCCCTATCGTAGATTAGGTGGCTTAGAAATGGAAAAAATAACTCATGATCAAATATACTTGTTGACGTCAGATGTAAGTGTAGGCCAAAAGAAATACTTCTGCAGAATAGCAAGTGTTTTTGCTACTCCAAAGTGTCCTACAGTATTGCTGTAGTGCACATCCCAAATGAGCTGCTATCAGTGCTCACCGATCGGTACACAAAGCTGTCCAAGCTTGTATAGCAAGGTATCTTTCAGGAAATAGTCGGAATCTAAGGTTGATGACTTGTTAGTCTGTAACTATCGGTAGACTACTGAGAAGTCACTGTTGTCCTCATACAATTGTGGCCAAGTGGTCGTGTCGTATCCCTCCATGCTCATCACTGTCAAAAGGAGAGTAATGGGTGGTCAACTGAGTCAATCAGCAATGGCATTAGCTTTTCCTTTATGATACTTAATCACCAACTGGAATTGTTGTAGGTAATTAATCCACTTGAGTTGTCGGTTTGTCTGCAACTTTGATTGTGTCTGAGTGAACTGTAGAGGCTTATGATCAGTGAGAATGACCATTTCCTTACCAAGGATGTAATGTCTGCATTGCTTGAGATATTGCACAATGGCGTACAGTTCTTTTTCATATGTCGAGTATCTTCTAACTGTGTCGTTAAAAGTATCAGAATGAAAAGCGACTGGGTGACTAGATTGAGTGATCACTGCACCCAAGGCATAGTCCGGTGCGTCCATCTCAATCTCAAAGGGATGATGTAAATTAGGTAACACAAGTACTGGTGCAGTGCAAAGCTTGTGTTTGAGCTGTTCAAAAGTTGCTTGTTATGTTGCTGTCCACTGGAAGACAGTTTTCACGTCTCCCTTCGTCAATTGATTCAAGGGTCAAGCTATGTGACTGATACCGAGTATGAATGGTCGATAGAAATTCTCCAAACCAAGAAAAATTCTAAGTTCTTGAATGCTTCTAGGAATGGGCCAATCTCTGAAAATATGTGCTTTTTCTAGGTCAACGTGAATGCCTGGAGAGTCAATTACATACCCCAAATATTTGATGTTGGTCATCGCAAAAGAAAACTTGTCCATGTTCAGATAAAGCCGATGTTGCTGGAGAGTGTTGAGGACATGTCAAAGATGTCAGACATGTTCTTCCCATGATCTACTGAAAATCAGTATATCGTCGAGACAGACAATAACCCATTTGCCAATGAAAGGTCGAAGAAGGTTATCCATATGTCGCATGAAAGTCGCAGGTATGTTGGTTAAGCCAAAAGGCATGACTAACCATTCAAACAATCCCTCCTTGGTCTTAAAAGCAGTTTTCCACACCTCTGAGGGCTCGATTGGAATCTGATGATATCCCGACTTGAGGTCGAGCTTAGTAAAGAATTTAGCACCTTTTCGACAGTTGATGAGCTCATCTATCTATGGCAGAGGGTACCGATTCTTCACCGATATCTCCTTGAGGGCTCTGTAGTCGATGCACATGTTCCAAGTCCCCTCTTTCTTCGGAACTAGGACGATTGGGCTTCCCCAAGGAAAGGAGTTGGGTCAGATATGACCTTTGTCGATTAATTCTTGGATATGTCTACAAATCTCTTCATTTTCGAGAATGGATCTTCTGTAAATAGATGCGTTAGGAAAAGAAGAACCAAGAACAAGTTCAATAGATTGTTTTACTTGACAATGTTGAGGTACTCCATCTAGAGCTTGAAAGAGGTTCTCGTACTCATCTTGAATATGATTGACTTGTTGCTTCTGTCGAGAACTGCATTGGTCGGTGACTTGACTTGTTGCTACAGTCTTCTTATAATGTTGCAGCTTGATCATGATTAGTGCGGACTTCTGAGCATCATTGATGAGCTTGTTTGTCTGTTTGGAAGATATCAGTGCAACCGTTAGTGTAGGTTGACGCTCTGGTATGTTGAACCATCAATTTCGGATTCTGACAATCACCTTATGAGGCCGTGACTGATAACTTCCATGTCTATCCCAGAGGTAAGGTTTCCCAAACAGGGCATCAGCTATGGAGAGTGGTGCCACATCACAGAGTACTTCATCTTAAAAAGTCTTTATGAAGTAGAAAATATTACATTGTAGAGTGATTCATAGTTATTTTCCATCCTAAATCCAAGCGATGTTGTAAGGATGAGGATGTAGAGTGGTAACGAGACCTAGTTTCTTCACGAGATCCTCAAAAATGAAGTTCTTCTGGCTCTTGTTGTCCACAATCAGATGTAATGGGTTACTCTGGACCCATATCCGTGTATGGAACATGCATTCTCATTCCTCCTCGTCAACGATAGTTGAGGCTGCTGTAGTGGTCGAGGTCAAAAGGGTCCTTGTGTCTGGATCAGATTCTTCCACTGTCTTGTCAAATGCGTCAGAGGTTGACACTTTTTCCAAAAAGGTCTTTCGCGCTTTTCATTCAGACGTATCATGCCAAGATGAGTGGTGGTAAATGCACCATTTTTTGGTCGATGGTTGTTTTCTACGTTCCCTCTTGTGAAAAGGATTCTTTCTGTGATCCGGCTTTGGTGGTGTCGGCTGAGAATATTTCGACTTGTCGAAGTCAGCTAGTACCTTCTTGTTGGGTGATCGTCCTGATGTCGACTTTGTCTTGAAAAGTGCTTTTCCTTTTTGCTTGGTTTCCAGTTTGCTGGCATAGTGGAAAGCATCCGCAAGCGTATTGACAGTCAAAAATTACATCTCCTATTGAATGTACTAGGTCAATCCATTAACGTACTTCAGAACAAGCAATTCCTCTTCTTGTTAGACTCCAAGTGTCGCCATGAGTCGATAGAACTTGTCGGTGTAACTCTGTACTGATTGGTATTTCCATTGCCTTAGCTGCTGCCACTTCTTATATTGCTGCTCAAGGTATTTAGGAGGGTAAAATTCCTTTCGGATGTGTTCGATGAATTTATCCCATGTGTCGATGGGGTATTCGCTTTTCTCCATCTTTGTTGAGAGGTTCTCCCACCAACAGCGCACAGAGGTTGACATCTTTAAGGATGCAATGGTGATCTTTTCATCTTCTTAGAGTTGATTCACATCGTAATAGGATTCCAATTGTAGTACCCAATTGTTGAAGGATTCCGCATCAGTCTTACCTTCAAGATTGGGTATGTCCAAATCCATTTGCACTTTGAAGGGTCTGATTTTATTGGAGTGAATTCTCGTCGACTATCCTATGTATGTCGAAACGAATCACATGAGAATCTTGTTGAACTAGGAAAACATTTCAGTCCGTTGTCGAGCCAGAGCTTGCTCAATAAGTTGTGTTGTCTCGTCGGTTGCATGTCTATCTTATATTTCTTCTGCCATCTTTCAAGGTAGCGTCTGCTTGGATTGTTGAGATTGCGAGCGAGTTTGAACAGACATAAGTCAGGTAACTTCGAGAGAAGTGTATACGAAGAACTTAAGCACAAAAATTGAATGCTCTTCTTTGAGTCTGCTCTGATACCAATGATTCGAGTCGTGTCCAGGAAACACGAGCACTAGTACAAAATGAGAAATTAATGACTAAAATTCGACTATAAACGACTATTTTTGAGTCAATGACTAATAGTATCTGATATTATCTCTAGTCGTATTTCACTAGTCATTAATTGGTTGAATTATTATTCATTGATAGTCACTGATTAAGTCATTGATTTAGTCATTGATAGTCATTGATTAAGTCATTGATTTAGTCATTGATACTCACCGATTGAGTCATTGATTTAATTATTGACACTCACTGATTTAGTCATTAATTGTCACAACTAATGACCAAATATACGACTAAATAAACTACTAGATGATAACATATTAATGACTAAGCTAAATATGACTAAACATTAGTCGCGCTATAAGATACTAGAAATTAGCTACTAATAGTAGTATATATGCAAATTTAGTCGTTTTCTTAGTCACTAATTTATGATAGGGTACGGAGGAATCGAACCACCAGTCTCCTGCCTATAATTAGGCAGGTGCTCTACCATTGAGCTAGCACCCTTTAGGAAGTTGTTATTGCTTGACCATGATGATATTCAAACAAATTTTGCATGGGAGCAAAATGAATGTTAAACATATTCAAGAATAATGCTTCAAGTACTAAAAGAATTCTAAGATATAGCAGTTCAACTGTGACAATGGCGAAAATTCAAAGAAGAATGATCTTACAAACTATGCATGAGTACAATAATCCATGGCTGTACAAATTATCAGGAACAAAAGCAAGTTGTTTCCCTTCACAGACATAAAAGAATACAAGATCCAACTTGCAATAAATTTGTTTTAATTGTCTATCAATTGTTGATCTCTCAACAGCTAGAGACATTTTCCTGTCTGAGATCCAAAATACATACAGTTATCTTCAACTTCACTTCTTCAAAACTAGTTGCAGTAAAAATTATTATACGAATTGTCTTATGAGAAACAACCACTTTTTTTAACAACAAGATGCCCTTTCATTTGTAATGTAGCAGGTCTACCGCTATTCATGGCAGGCTGACTTGCCATCCTGCAATACAAAATAAATGGAGTTAAGTCAATAATATTTCATAGAAAATAGAAAATATAATCTCCTTAGAAGAAAGATGTCACAATGAGGACTCTATCTAGGATTCTCTATTCTGGAGTATAGGGGAAGTTATTTTGTCGAAAACCCTCTTTCAAGGCTCCGTTGCATCTTAGGAAAGAATTCCATGTAAAAAGAGAAACATATCAATCTCTCTATGGTTCAACAATTTCATGAAAACAAGGCTTTGCTCGATAAATATGCTTAAGATGCTGGCAAGATTTTAAATCCTGGAGTGTCAACAAAATTGTTACGAAGATGGGTTAGTGATGCGAATGCATGAAACCCAGAAATTACAAATGTCCAGGCACAGGAAAAAGCTTAACTGAAAATGGAATTATCATTGGCACTGTTGACTCTAAGAAATTGTTTAGAAACAACAATAAAGTTTGGGATATAGTTCTTTGATGTCGTGGATCAAATGAAATCAATGAGAGGTTTATCAAATTTGATATTTAAATTTTTGATGTTAAAATATCTGAGTCACTTGAACAAGGACAAGTCATATGGTAATGCCACCACAAGTAAAGAGGCAAGAAATAATAGAATATGGTTGAAGGTTCAATCCATATGCAACAACAATTTCAAATAAATAAATGATGGTCATGAGTATTTATAATTTTATATGATTGCAACATGCAAACTTTTGGATACAATTCACTTGGGCATGAATATTTTGAGCATATTGATAGATATGCTCAAGATGCTTGCAAGATTTTATAGCCTGGAAGCCTAGAGCCTGAGCAAAATTGTTATGAAGAAGGGTTAGTGATGTGAATGCATGCAACCCAGAAATTAAAATGTCCAGGTTCAGGAACTGAAAATGGCATAATCATTGGCATTGTTGCTCTATGGAGACAAGACATACAAGAAATTGTTTAGGAATAACAAGTAGAGTGTGGGATGTATTTCTTTAATGCCCATTTTCAAATGCAATCAATTAGGTTTATCAAATTTGATGTTAAAATATTTGAGTCACTAGATGTAATGACCCTTTTTCAAAATTCTATTAAAATGCCAATTTTTCTACTTTTTCCCCAATTTCGACCTTTGACTAGTTTAATTGTTTTGACCTCCAAATCAACCCAAATGCTCCCAAATCTTATGTAGGAGTGTATGAATGGTATTTAGACATGAATATTAGGTTCAGGGATGTTTTATGGCCCTCCAAACACTGCTGCAAACTTGTTTTGTATTCTGATCAATATGGGTAATTTTGACTAGTAATTTGTGCATCAAATCCCCCCCGGGTAACACTGAAAATGGCCTTCCAAATGCCTCCAAACTCCCACAAATTTATTAAAATAGGTATATAATGTGTTAAGTATGTGATTAAGGTCTCATATGAACCATTAATTGATTTTTAGTACTGTTCTAACTCTCTCACATTCAACAGCAAAAAACCCCAATTCGACCCTTGGGGAAATGGCACTATTTCACCTCCCAATACAACTAAACTGAGTAAAAATGCTTCAAATGCTCAAGTACAGTACATGAAACTTGTAGAAAACATCCATGGCATTATATTTATCACAAATATATCATAGAAGCATCCATCCATTCGAAATAATCAACATTATAGTGTCATACATCAATGCATTGGGGAAATGGACATTGTTTGCTCATTAATCAATAGTTTTGCATACAACCAGTGGGTATTTCGACCTGAGAATTTATGAATATTAATAACAGAGGATATGAATCTATTAAAATCAGAAATATATAATGAGAATCTCTCTCAAGAAGCACAAGTGCTCACCAAAAATGCCCTCCCTCAAGGAGCATGAATATGCCTTCAAAACTGGAAATGGTGGAGAGAAAGTGCTGCACTAAACCAAACCATGAAACTTCCTATAGATTATACCTGCAAATACAAACTCCATTAAAGCACCATGAAAGACCTGAGTGTCCTCTCCAAACACCAACTTGGATGGGAATCTTTCACCCTCGAAATTGGCTAAGGCAAGAAACTAGTCATCCACTAGCTCTCTCTTCACAAATGCAATTTTTCTCAAATCATCAAAAGCCATTCTCATTCTTCATTTCTACATTTTATAACCAACATTAGCCTTCTAAGGGTCGAAATCCTCTCAATAGATTCAATAGATTTCCATTTAGGAAATATTCCACATTTGCCACTTGTCTCCTAGTTCCAACCTTCCATCTTCTCCCAAATTCGATTTTGAGTCTCTTTGGCTTCTCCAACTCCCAAATTCGCCTTCCTTGAGCGTATTTTTGGTGCTGACATGTAATAGTGGTCAGATGTCAGAGGTCAGGTCTGCAATTTGTCATAGTTGCCATAGATGCTCCATCATTGGTGTCATAGGGGCTAGGGATTCTAGTCCAAGTGTCCACGAACTTCTACTTTGACTCTTTATCTTCCATGGAGGTTACCAATCCTTCCAAATTCGACCTAAGATGCTCAATGACATGTGTTATGACTTACCAACTCACCCAAGAGTGTTCACATTCCCATTAATTCGAATTTGCAAAAGAGAGATACCATGTATTATGAAAAATCAAGCTAGTGTGGGTCCCACCACCTCCATATGTCTCCAAAACCACTTGCCACTTAGAATTTATCTTGAATTTATTTATTCACCATATTTATTAAATGCTTGAACCCCTCTAATGTCTAAATATCATTTATTAGCTTCCTTATTACCATCCCACATGTGCCCATCCAACCTAGGAAACTAGTAGGATTGATGGGATTGTCTTACTGTGCACTTATTTGAATGGGGACATTACACTAGAACAGAGACAAGTCAAAAATTAATGCCCACAAAAGTAAACAAGCAAACAATAATAGAATATAGATGAAGGTTCGATACATATGCAACAAAATTTTCAAATAAATACATCATAGGCATGAGTATTTATATGCTTGCAAAATACAAACTTCTATACACAATTCCTTGGCCATAAAAATTTGCGAGTTCATCTACAATGTTGATTTCAAAGCAATGAATAGACAAGGTATATAGTTACAACACTCTATCATGACCTGAAAAAACCAGTATTTTCCCAATGTTATATCAGCTATGCCCAATAAAATAGACAATAGGAATGTGTCTCAAACCAACAAGATTACCAATAGTCACGACATGTAATTTGAATTATGTTGTTAAACAAAATGAAAGACAAATAAACATAAAATGGTAAAACTCTCATTACTTTATTCACACAAAGAGTACCATTATATAGTACTTTGAAATATGCCACCTCAGTGTGAGATATTCTCTAGATCCTAACTCCTTGCATGGTGACTAGGCTAGGAAATATTCTCCAAATCATTTAGAGACTTATATAGGATAAATGACTATTATCCTAAATAATAATTACAATAATGCTGACATTTAAACTTATGTGATTTCTAATGTAAGCCATAAGGCTAACAATCCCCTATTAGAAAAACAGGATCGCAGAACAATAACAATAAACATAAATGCAAATATAATCACACATACACATTACAAGAGAGATACAGATATATCGTGGTTCACCCAACTTGGGCTACGTCCACACTGAATTTGCCAGTCCTTATTATTATTACCATCCAGCAAGGTGAAGGGATACAACCTACAGCACAACCGCTGCACTTCCTCTTCTATGTTTTCACAGTCTCTCTCCTGATCTCAGAGATCTTTACAATGCATAAAACCTAAAACATCATCTTTAGCTGTATTACAATGTCTTTATTTTATAAGGGAAATACAATGAGAAAATACCACGGGATACCCAATACCATGGGCCCGCAAAACAGCTGATGAAAACAGCCCCAAAAGTTTTCTTCGAGGGCGTTGCCCCCGAACCTCAATTTCTCGGGGGTGCTGCCCCTGAACCCCCGCCGGGGGACCGCTGGCCCCCGGACCCCCCAGCCAGGGGGGCTGGTCCCCCCTGGAACCCCGTGGGGGGGCGATGCCCCCCCGCACCCCCCCGCTGGGGTGAGTGTACAGTCCACCTACATATCATATAAAACTAGGGTACAAACACGGCTGATACAATATCATCTATGAGACTAGAAGATTTGACTCCACAACCAACAATCTCCCACTTGGAGATTGATCACAGCAACTCCACCGCTGCTGCACTTGCTAGACTTGGACTTGGAAAATTTCTCCTCTTCACCTTCATGCTAGAAGGTCAACTGAAACCGAGCACGAACTTAGTTTCTCTCTGGTCACTACCTTTGTGAACATGTCTGCAGGATTCTGGCTAGTATGTATCTTTTCCAGCTTCAACAGTTCATCTTCCAGAACAGAGCGTATGAAATTGTACTTGAGCTGTATATGTTTGGTCCTGGAATGGAATGCTGAGTTCTTTGCAAGGTGAATGGCACTCTGGCTGTCACTATACAATATGCTATCCTTCTGCTTCTTACCCACTTCCTCCATAAACCTATGCAACCAAATCATCTCTTTACTAGTCTCTGTAATGGAAACATACTCTGCTTCTGTTGTTGAAAGTGCAACAACCTTCTGTAGTTTCAAAATCCAGCTTACTGTTGTTCCACCTACAGTAAACACATACCCTGTGGTGCTCCTCCTGCTATCCTTGTCACCTACCATATCTGCATCAACATATCCCTGTAGAACAGTGTCTGAACCTCCAAAACATAATGCCTTAGTGGTAGTACCTCTCAAATACCTGAGAATCCACTGTACTGCCTTCCAATGTTCTTTACCTGGATTGTTCATATATCTGGTCACAACTCCCACTGCATGTGCAATATCTGGTCTTGTGCACACCATGGCATACATCAAACTGCCAACTGCTGATTGATAGGGAATCTTGGACATGTAATCTGTCTCTTCTTGTGTCTCGGGACACATTTCCTTACTTAGACTGAAATGGCTAGCCAAAGGTGTACTTACAGGTTTTGCATTATGCATTCTGAACCTCTCAAACACCTTTTGTATGTACTCACTTTGAGACAATGTCAATTTGCGATTTTTCCTGTCTCTCGTTATTCTCATACCAAGGATTTGCTTTGCAGCACCGAAATCCTTCATCGCAAATGAATTAGTTAGCTTCCTTTTGAGTACATTTATATCCTGCATGTCAGACCCTACAATAAGCATGTCATCCATATACAATAACAAGATAATATATCTTCCATTGTCTAGCTTCTTGAAATAAACACAGTGGTCAGAATGACATCTACTATAACCTTGTTCTGTCATAAACCTATCAAACTGTAGATACCACTGCCTTGGAGCTTGCTGCAAGCCATACAAGCTCTTTTTCAACCTGCATACAAGATCCTCCTTACCTTTGACCTCATACCCTTGTGGCTGCTTCATATATATTTCTTCCTCCAAATCCCCATGGAGGAAAGCTTTTTTTACATCTAACTATTCAAGATGCAAATCTTCTACCGCCACTATACTTAAGATAGTCCTAATTGAAGTCATCTTAACAACATGAGCAAATATTTCATCAAAATCTATACCTTTCTTCTGTGCAAACCCCTTTACAACAAGTCTGGCCTTGTACCGCTTCTTACCTCCTTCTTCTTCCTTCAACCTATAAATCCATTTGTTTTGCAATTCTCTTTTACCAGTAGGCAACTGAACCAAATCTCAAGTCTGGTTTCCTACCAATGAGTCCATCTCCTCATTCATGCCTTGCTCCCACTTCTTTCTAGTTTCCACCTGCATTGCTTCTTCATAACATTCTGGTTCACTAGAATCAGTCATCAATAAATAATACATTGAAGGAGAGTATCGTTCAGGGAGTCTACTTAACCTGGTAGATCTTCTTACAATTGCAGGAGTTTCAGGTACTTGCTGCTGCTCTTGATTTTCTGGCACCTTCGGAACTTCATTTTCTTTAATTTCATCAAGCACTATGTACTCTGTGTTTTCCTTTTCCTATTTCTTTCCCTGCAACTGATCTTTATACATGACCTTTTCATTGAATATCACATCTCTACTCCTGATGATTTTGTTATTTTCATAATCCCATAAACGATAACCAAATTCATCAACCCCATATCCAATAAAGGTACATTTCTTGGATTTAGCTTCAAGCTTTGTTCTATTTTCTTTATCAATATGGACAAATGCTTCACAACCAAACGTTCTCATAAATGAGTAGTTTACCTTTTTATCTGTCCATGCTTCCTCTAGAATACCACCATCCAAAGCACTTGAAGGTCCTTTGTTTATTAAATAAACAACAATATTTACAGCATCCAGCCAAAACTGTAAGGGCAGCCCTGCATGCAGTCTCATACACCTTGCACGCTCCATGATCATTCTGTTCATCCTTTCTGACACACCATTTTCCTGTGGTGTTCCCGGGACTGTCTTCTCTCTACGAATCCCATGGTATGAACAATAACTATCAAACTCCTTGCCGCAGTACTCACCTCCATTATCAGATCTGAGACACTTCAATATTTTTCCTGTCTCATTCTCAACCAAAGCTTTCCACTTCTTAAAAGTAGCAAACACATCAAATTTCTGTCTAATGCAATAAACCCAAGTTTTTCTAGTTGCATCATCAATAAATGTAACATAATAATGAGAGCCACCAAGAGATTGTACCTGAGCCGGTTCCCATACATCTGTATGCACAAGCTCTAATTTTTCATCCTTCTTCTGTTTCCCAACCCTAAGAAATCTGACTCTCTTCTGTTTTCCATAAACACAGTTTTCACAGAATTCCAAACTTACCTGCTTCAAATCCGGTAGCAACTTCCTTGAGTGGAGAATCTACATCCCCTTCTCACTCATGTGGCCAAGCCTATGATGCCACAATGATGTATTTGTTCCTGTGGAAGCTAAAGAGATAGAATGGTCAGTATTATGAGGACATAAATACAATGTACCTATTCTGTCTCCTTTTGCTATCACCATTGATCATTTAGTGATCTTCCACCACTTTTCTCCGAACGTAGATAGACAAACGCCATCTCCCAACTACCCTGTTGAGATCAGATTTCTTTTGATAGCAGGAATATGCCTAACTTCTTTCAACAACCAATCAGTTCCATTCTTAACTTTTATCCATACCTTACCCATTCTAACAATTTTATATGGCTCATCATCACCCAATAAAACATGTCCAAAGTTGCTAGTAACGTACTCATGAAATTATTTCCCATGGGATGTAGCATGACATGAAGCTCCTGAATCTACTACCCAATAATCACTAGTATTATCTAATGCAAGAATCAAAGCATCTTGTAACACATCACCTACTACATTTGATTCCTGGGTAGTTTCCTTCTGTGCATCTACTTTCTTCTTTAGAGATTTGCAGTCTTTCTTCACATGTCTTTTCTTTTCACAGTTTCAGCACTCTATCTTTCCCAGTCTGGACTTGGATCTGCCCGTTTTAGACTTTCCACGATTACCCTGGCTCTTTCCTCTCTCCTTTTGTCTTCCCCTGCTCTCCATGGTCAACGCATTACCTGATGTCTCACCTGTGCTTTTTCTTCGCATTTCCTCACTAAGAATAACACCAATAACATCATCAAATTTCAAGGTGTTTGAACCAGAGACAGAGTTACTTATAGCCATGATCAAGCTATTCCAGCTTTCTGGAAATGAACATAAGATTAGAAGAGCCCTAACCTCATCATCAAAGTTCACACTTACAAAACTTAGCTGATTTGTAACCGTATTAAACTCATTTAAATGATCAGTAGCAGATCCACCTTCAGACATCTTCATATTAAATAAACGCTTCATTAGAAATACCTTGTTGGAGGCTGAAGGTTTTTCATACAGTTTACCCAATGCTTTCATCAAACCCTCTGTTGTCGTTTCTTTTGAGATATTGAAAGCCACCGACAAAGCCAAGCTCAACTGTATTGTTCCTAGAGCCTTTCTGTCAAGAACCTCCCATTCTTCGTCCTTCATAGCCGTCGGCTGCTTTGCTTTTCCTCCCAACGGTAGGAATAGATCCTTCTGGTATAGATAGTCCTCCATTTGCATCTTCCATAACCCGAAGTTTTGGACGTTAAACTTCTCGACCTTAAACTTTCCTTCTTCTGCCATTGCTCCCACTCGAACTAGAAATCCTAGCTTCCTACGGGTTTAACTGCCAAATAGACCTTTGGCTCTAATACCAATTGTAAGAAAAACAGGATCACAGAGCAATAACAATAAACAGAAATGCAAATATAATCACACATACACATTACAAGAGAGACACAGATATATCGTGGTTCACCCAACTTGGGCTACGTCCACACTGAATTTGTCAGTCCTTATTATTATTACCGTTTAGCAAGGTGAAGGGATACAACCTACAGCACAATCGCTGCACTTCCTCTTCTCTGTTTTCACAGTCTCTCTCATGATCTCAGAGATCTTTACAATGCATAAAACCTAATACATCATCCCTAGCCATATTACAATGTCTTTATTTTATAAGGGAAATACAATGGGAAAATACCACGGGATACCCAAAACCATGGGCCCGCAAAATAGATGGCGAAAATAACCCCAAAAATTTTCTTCGGGGGCACTGCCCCCGGACCCCCCAGCTAGGGGGGATGGTCCCCCCTGGAACCCCGTGGGGGGGCGATGCCCCCCCACACCCCCCCCGCTGGGGTGAGTGTACAGTCCACCTACATATCATATAAAACTGGGGTACAAACACGGCTGATACAATATCATCTATGAGACTAGAAGATCTCGCTCCACAACCAACATCCCCCTCTCAATCACAAGTTTATGTATCTGTATCAACTAAGCGATAAAAACTAATGTTGAAGCTGATATGATGGATCTTTCAGAAGCCTTCATCTGTGCTTCAATGAAAAATATGCCTGAGAAATCATCAAATCTGGGTTCTGAATGGTTGATCTGAAATGAACTTGAAGAGAGCTCAATTTCTTGAATGAACAGCTGCCATGTCTGAACATTCCCTATCTACTTGATAATTTCATCATTTACCAAGTGATTTAGCTAGAAGAGACTGGTGTCTTCTGCCAACTGGTGAAGATCACCATGCTACAAACAATGAAGTGCTCTCTAAAATGATCCATCAACATTGTTATGCGTCGATTATCATCTCAATGCATCATGTATTTGAGTCTAACATCCATAGACTGTTGTTTTCATTAGTCTGCAATCTATACACTATTTTGAGTTTGCTGTCTACAAACTTTAGGTCTTTATCTACAATTTTGGAGCAT
Organism: Larix kaempferi; assembly: GCA_027924585.1. Taxonomy (NCBI): domain Eukaryota; kingdom Viridiplantae; phylum Streptophyta; class Pinopsida; order Pinales; family Pinaceae; genus Larix; species Larix kaempferi. The sequence goes on from BSBM01000848.1 coordinate 8,261,891, forward strand.
ACCACCTATAAATTATTGTTTCCTTTTGGAGTTTGCCACCTGCAAACTATTGTTTCCTTTTGACATTTGGAGTCTGCCATCTATAGACGTTTGTTGTTTCCCATTTTGATATTTGGAGTCTACCATGTATAGACTTTTGTTGTTCAAACTTGAATTCTAACAACCATTATCAATATTCTCCCCTTTCTCAGCTGAATGGTCATAAGCTGTGGCTTTTTATGTGGTTTACCCTTAACCATTTCATTATTGTACCATATCTACTCCCCCTTAAAAATAAAGAGTATTTTGTACATGTACCCCCCCTCTTAAGATGCAAGAGAGTACCATTTAGATTTCAACTCAAAGTGGGCATGTGGAATTATCCACATGTTATCTCATCCCATGAGAGCCATGCTCAAAAGCTATGCCATAAGGTGTAATGTCTCCATTTTGACCCCCTTTGCATTAAATCGTAAATGATGTAAATATTGTTATTTAATCATGGTGAGGAGCTCAAGGCCAAGGCCCCACCATTGATTTAGCGTTTTATGTATCGGCAATTAAAAAAATAGATGCCTATGGTTCTTGTGCTAGATAGGCACAATGTAAATTAAGACATCATGTAAACATGAATTTTAATGAAAAACCCACAACTAGCTATGCAATGCAACAAAGAGAAGGGGGCATGATTCTACAGGGAATAGGGAGGGAAATTATTCAAACCCTTGAGCCAATGGTATTAATCCATGTGTCAATGAGAAAACCAATAGACCACCAACTACCCATTTTGGGTTATGCACCCAATCATTTAATTCTTCCAGAAATTGGTTGAGGCAGTTAATGCCTTGGGAATGAAGAGGCATGGCAGCCAATTTCGTGCATGGGCAAGCCATCATCCTGGGAAAACGTACTTTTGCTTATGGGGCAAGAAAACACCCACGAAATGGTGCTCAAAGCCATTCTGAACCGATAGTCTTTCCTCTCTCACGCAGTCTGAGCTAGCTAGGCTTTCCCCATCACGTTGTTTACCAATTTCCTGCATTTTTCCATAGCTGGGAGCTCGTTTTTGTGTTACACAATGGCTGGGAGAAAGGGAGTCATGTTTTGGGGGTTTATAGTGGTCGTTTCAGCCCCTGGAATGCATATAAACGTTTTCTGAAAACGAATGGCTCTTCCAGGGTTTATTTCCCATCTACCAGTTCGTTTTGGTTGCCCACGTTTTTTAGCACTTGTATTTTTGTTGTTGGGTGCATCCCTGCATTGGTTTGAACTGTGAGCAAGAAATTAGGAGTGGAAGTGGACCTCAATTGGCTTGATAAACCTAGTGAGGGGGATAACCTCTCAAGAAGATCAAGAGGGCTGGCTACTCTTCTATGCACACCTTGAACAATATTAGATTGGAAGGTATGGCCTGAGGGACTGTGCAGTAGTGAAGGGAGTACTTCCATGTGCCAGGTGTGTAGGTATTGTGGGAGCCAAGCTAGATAGATCTTGAAGAGGGTACCCATATCTCTATGGATGATCCCACTAGCTTAGCCTGATAAACCCAACTGTAGATTGGCTTGGCTGATTTGGTGTATCTTTGGGTTATGTGTGAGTCTGTTGTTCCCTAATTCCTTATAGAGATCATGCCCAGCTCGGGGGTGATAGTGTGTTGAGATATTGATGATCACAACTGGCCTATGGTTGGGTGGAACATTGCAGTTGCATAGCCAGTTGCTCGGGGCTACTTTGTCATAAGATAAGTACTCTCTTGTGTTAACTTTTCAATTATTTGTTTGATGAATATCGTGAATGTATGATGGATGTGTTATTGAAATTACTTCCGCTATGTTTTCTTATAATTATGCATTTCCATATGTCTTTTTATATTATGTGAATGCTTATTTAAAAGTTCATGGGGCTAGATGCCCAACTTTAGCATCACGTTCTCTCTATCATGCTGGTATGATGGGAGGGGACATTACATAAGGGGACCACTGGAGTTATATTCTATCAGGTACAAAAAAGACTATGTGCTACAAGATGTGTCTTTACTCGAGATTGTACTCTTCAGTAAAACTGATATAATTTCTTGGTTGTTGATGTCCATTCCCAAGGATTGATCCACCCATAGTCAATCTTTAATCTTGTAGGCTTGTTTCTCTTGGAACATTTTTCTGATGAATGATTCTTCTTGCCACAATATTGACAAGGATGGAGATCAAAACAATTTGTCTCCAAATGACCAACTCGATCACAACGTTGGCATTCAGGAATTTCTTCCATGTGATTTTTAGCTTCTTCATGGACTTTTTGATTGGTTTCTTCATTTATGAATCCCGCACTCACAAACTGAATTGATTTGGAGTAGTCTAGTATATGAAAAGTCACATCTTTTTCATATCTAAGTCCTTGTCTTTGCTTGTTGTTTATGATTTCTTCCCAAGGCCTGATGACGGGCTTGGAAAGATCATTTTGAAGTTGTTGTTTTAACATCATTTGATTTTCTGCATGTTGTTGAATCTTTGAAATGTTTTCTTCATTGAACTCAAAATAAAACGCTTGAAAGATAGCTTCATCTTCATTGGAAGATTCATATTCATTGGATACTACTTTTGCATTTTTTCGACTGAATTTTTGTTGCACTATTTGTTGATATGAAACATCATTATCATCATCATTAAATAGAGGGTTGTGATAAAGAAAGACTTGTTCAGATTGCTGTCGATGCTGGAGCTGATTGAAATCATCATCTTCAAAATTGTTTATCAATTAGTCCTTCTCATCACTATATAAGGAATCATCAGTCACACTCTCTGTTTCACAAACTTGTATTAGGCTATCTGTGTCGCAAGTAGCATCATTCATTCGCTTTCAAGAATTTGTAGTTGAAGGAATTTAATTACTTGCTCCTTTGTTTCAAGTTGGTATTGAAGTTCAACAACTTGATTTTCCAGTTTTTCTAAGGATTCTTGAAATTCTTTGATGTTTTGATTATCATTTTGAAGTTGCTTTCCTCCTTTACCCATTATCACACTCGCTTGAACTCGCTCGCTTGAATTGATTTGTTTTCACTCTCGCTTATACTTGACACTTTCACACTTGCATATATGTCACATTCTCTTGAGATTTTATTACATTTTTAGGGTGTCGGGTTCAACCGAAAATGCACCCAAAATATGATTTTTAAAGATTTCACGAGTGTCAATTTCAACTGAAAATGCACTCAATTACAAATTCAACTTAACTTGATTTCAGAAAAGACAAGTAAACCTTATAAAAGGACTATTTGTAAGTTACATTTAATTGTGACTCTAAAGTTGAACTTGAATGCTTTTGTGTCAATTGCTTGGTTGCTTGTGCTTGCAAAAAATCATCATCAAGCATGAAAAAATTAGTATCATACACGACAAAATCATTCATCATACACTTACTCAAAGTGTATCATAAACATCCACAAATGTCGTTGATCCCCTATTCAATTTCGGGACGGATCAAGATCATATCCAACACCTAAAAAATATCTTTTATTAAAATCTTCGATACATTTACTTTTGACTACTCGAGAGTTTCTACTTTGATTTTTACATGCTCAAAATTCCTCAAATTCCTCCTTGATTTTTTATTTTTTTTAAATTTTTTTTTTATTTTGTTTTACTTTTATTTTTTTGTGTGGCCTAGTACTATAACGCTTTACATTATTCCGGCAGAAAGCAACTGCCCCATTTCCTAAACAAGCAAGTTCAAACAAAACTGCAGGCTAAAGCATTTACAGACACAACTAACTCCATAACGCTTAATGTACAGAAGGCCTCAAATGCCTCTAGCCGAATATATACAAACACAAAACCTTCTCAAGACAGGGTCGCATGTTCGAATCTTCACGTCTCAAGCATCTGGGCGATCTCTGGAGGAAACGATTGCATCTTCTAGACAGTATCCATACAAAACACAGTGAAAATGTGGAAAGCACCAATTTCTCTCATGAATAAGCTTCATTTGAATTGCACTCTAAATGGAATGAAGATTGGAAACATCACACAATATTAATATTTTATTAGCATGACAGATGTTGCAAATGTCGTCACTTTCAAAGAGAGGATTTATCTTTGTGACTCGATCTTCATTTGCTTTGAACTAGGAGTCTTCATCACCGCTGGATTCGCAATGCCCACAACGAATCTCTCACGAGACTTTTTCTTCAGCAGCTCATTTCCACTTGTTAGACTGCCTGAGATTAATGGTGTGTAATACCAGTTCAAATCGGATCCGCGTGAGCTGTAAACATGCACGGCGTGATTTCAATTTTTCTTCATGGAGATGTATGTGCTACCTGTGGTAAGCACTGTTTGCATCCATACAGGCTAGCAAAAAGAGAGGAGCATATCAAGCAATGCCAGCGTAATCAGAAGCGCTTGGAAGCTTTGCGGAACAGCCCGGGGATTGAGTGCAGTGTATGTTTAGATCGTTGATCACAGGAAGATTCGCTGATGTAGGATCGTTGGTCGCTGATGTGACTCAGATCGCTTGGTGATTGCCAGATTGGTGATTTGAAGAACACTGTCTGAAAAACACAGATCGCGGAATGGATTCCGGATCTGGAATTGATCTTCTCTATTTTGAATTCAAATTTGATTTAAAATTTAAATAGAACTTCGGAGGACACTTAAACCAAGATCCGAAAACAAAATTGGCAATTCTGGTTGCTTGGATCTACCACAATTGCAATCTCAAACTAGAGACAGAATATTCAATGGACATCGATCCTCTGGCAAAAACCATACCATGAGTAAACCGGATCTAAATCAACGCAGATCTAGATAGCCTCTGAGTGAGAATAATCAACAGATTTTTTTTTACAATGAATCATGCTTTTTAAAAAAACATTCAACAGAAAATAAACCTATCGTGATTGCCCATAAATTTGAAATCGTTACTAACAATATCACCTTCAAATTTGCATACCTCAGGTTGAACTTCTTGTCCACCAGAATGCAGATGCTGCAACAGCAATAACAGTGAATAGCCTTCCTTAATTGACCTCACACAGGTACTTCTCACTCAGCAGCTCGCAGCAATTCAGGTCTGTTAAGATTCAAGGTGGGCTTGAATGTGCGGTCGCTCCTCTTTTCAACTTAAGATCTAGATATTACAACACGAATCTCTCAGGGAAAAAAATACCAGGGAGAATCTTCATATTAGCTACACCTCCCATGGACTCTGATACCAAATGTTAAACAAAATGAAAGACAAATAAACATAAAATGGTAAAACTCTCATTACTTTATTGAGTACCATTCAGTATATAGTACTTTGAAATATGCCATCTCAGTGAAAGAATATTCTCTAGATCCTAACACCTTGCATGGTGACTAGGCTAGGAAATCTTCTCCAAATCGTTTAGAGACTTATCTAGCTTAAATGACTATTATGCTAAATAATAATTACAATAATGGTGACATTTAAACTTATGTGATTGTTGGCACAATAGGATCATAGAAAAAGGAGAATCTCAATCAGATTCATTAGGATTTGCCGGCACAGTTTTACACCATTACACACAATTAAAATTAGGGAGTCAAACAAACATCTAACATCACAATTGTATAATATAGGCACTTGTTAAAGGTTGGAAAACATCATAACAAAAAAGTGCACCTGTTCTTTATCTCAGCAACCATGGTCATGAAAGTGTGCTCCACATTTGTTGCATTCTTCGCACTTGTCTCCAAAAATGGAATGCCAATCTCATTAGCAAATGCCTTGAAGAACAAAATACACAAAGCATGTCAAAAAAAATGTAGACTGAAAAGTGACAAAAAAACCTAACCCTTGAGATTAATAAAAAAAAGAATCTACAATCCAAGTCAACAAACTTAATACCACAAACTGCCATAGTGTTGCAATTAACAAAAAACAGAGCAGCAACAACTTCAAGGCACACTCATATTTAAATCCTCATCAAGTCAATGACGATGATGCATAAGAGTGTTAAATTTTTAGATACTTTCATAAGCTAGTAATTATGAGTATAATTTTAAAAATAGATCTGGGAAACCTCAAGGTTGATGTGGAATTCCTAAATTTGCATTAAAATCTATTTCTGGGAAAGCCAACATTGAGTACAGCCTACAAGAAAGTGCCAATTATTGAGCCTTGGCCCTATTATTCTTTTGAATGTCATTTTCAACTAGTGTGTTGAGCCAATTTTCAGTTCCAGCACCTTGCCAGAATGTCTCTCGTCGTCCATAAATGATGCTGGCTTAGATTAATAAGATAATCAATATATCCAACCTAACTCTTTAAGAACCCTAACCAAAGAATACAACTCACCTACTGAAAAATAAACCCATTAACCTTCACCCAATCCCAAACAGTCCTGAATTACCTGAACTGATGTCCAATACATTTAAGACCTATACATGATTATCCTAACTGATGTCCAATACATATAAGACCTATACATGATGTAGCAGTTGGAAGGTGAAAAAGAGAGAAAAAGACAGTGCCAAATAATCAAACAGGACTGCTTCTGTATTACCTGAACTAGTTCCAATACAAATAAGGCCTATACATGATATAGCAGTTGGCAGTTGAAAAAGGGGGAAAAAGAAAATTCAAAATAATCAAGCAGACTACTTGTTGAATGGCAGCTACATTTTTATGATATAAAAGAGAGAGATTCAATGTTTGCAGGAAGAACTTCAAGATAAATAGAAACCGTTAAATACAGAAAACCATACAATGATTTTGCGATTCTTCAAAATATTTCTATGTTACTAAAGAAATTAAATCAAACACGGAAGCAAAAGTAGGCACCTTTCATTGTAGAGATGCAATGTCTTGTCGTCAGCTCGCTCAGACCTTATAGTGTATCCTCCATTCGCAAGCCTAAATTATAAAGAAACATCAGAGGCATACAGCTTACTGGATCCCACAAAAACAAACCACCCTCAAAAGGATACGAGGAGCACTATATGTCAAGACCTCTCCATATAAAGATTTGGATAAATGCGTGTCACTCCAACAAATGTTCGAGGGAATTGACCTCCACCTTCTTTGATGCAGCTAATAGCCAACGGGATGGGAAGACCTCGACCTAGATACAGACTAAATCTAAGAACTCAGGCATGCAGCACTGGTATAAAACTTTAAAATGAAAGCATAAATATAATTGAGAATCAAGATACAGAAATGATCTTACAAAAGCTCAAGCGCTCTGCCCAGTGAGCCCTATATGTCCCATTAATGTGCAACACCAGTGAGACTGTTCGAAATGCCTGTAATAAAAAATGTAACAATATGAATAAATATATCATATAAGCCAGCTATTTTTCAATTGTAATCATGGAATTGCAATTTGTTCTTCACAAAGATTACAGCATAGAAGGTCTGTTTCTTACCTCCAATGGAGACAGTGGTCCAACCCAACCATGCAAGCTTGCACCATAAATATAATAAAGAGAGAAAACTAATAAGAAAACACCTATGGAGAACGTAGCACAATTAAAAAATAGAGACAAGTTAAAATCCAGAGAAATAAACAGTCTCCTTAATCTAATAGGCTGAAGCAATATACCCGAAGTTTCTGCCCAACAAATAATTTACCAGCAAGGAGTTGTTTAGAAAGGGCTTCATCCAAAATGGCATTTAGACAGTACCTAGCATAGAAGACAATAAGCATTTAATGTTTCTACCTCCCTTGAGTAGTCTTCATATATAAGTTGACTTTGCAACCTCGCTAGGAAAACAACAAGCTGAGGAGACTGCTTACCATCCATCTATGATTTCTAGCTTCACTGGACGACTTCAAGAAGATTTTTGCATGTCATTGGAAATGCAATGCTCTGCCTCCTTGGATATCTCCTTCAACCCTTTAAATTGAGTGCAATCACTCAATTCTTCAGTGGGGCATACACGAACTACTGAAACACAAAGAATCATCATATGCACTGGGGCCGCATCCCCTTCAAGAATTTTCCTAAGAGGGGAACGATGACTAAGGTTCACTTCTCGTTCATATCTGCAGCACAGTAATTAAGACATGTGAGAAGCTTACTGAAATACAACATAACTCAAGTTAGAAAACCTTTAATAATAGTTATTAAATGAACAATATTCTACCTGTACTTCAATTCCTCAAGAACATTTTGCACAGTTAAATATTTTCCCGCAGCTTGCCGAGCATAGCTTCTTTCAATGCAAGCCAGCTTCGAAACTATCCATTTGTAATGGTTCTCCACCCAACTACCAAAAATATTCAAATATTGGAAAACATCAGAAAAAGTGCAAGTCAATGTATGATATCTATATGCAAACTTTACTCAAATCAAGTTCTGAATTACTTTTTCAAAACAAATTCAGCATCGATATTCCAAATAGTATTCTCATGACATAAAATTTGTGTTTTCTCCAGTGTCAAACTAGTTGCTGCAAATCAATGAGCCTATTTTTTCACCAAATGGATACTAAGATATCTTGTTATCTTGTTTTTGATAGAGAGTAGGTCTTCTATATTTAATTCAGGTTTTATTTAGATTTTGTAAAATTCATAAAAGTATCACAACTCAAATTTGATTGATTGTTACAATTTGCAACCAGAAAAGCCAATGTTAGGGAAGGAGAAGTGAGGGATGAGAGGAGTAACAACTCTTCATTGGATAGGATATGATAATTTTATTAGTGTCCAACCAATGACCACAAAAAAAGGTCAAGGGATAACCCACTGAGCTAGATCGAGTGGTTGAGTGCTTTGAGCTTCATGCAGGACTTCTCCAGGTCAATCGCTCAAACTGGCCGCCTCTATTGCATGCCTTATAGTAGTGACTACACACTCCCACTTTGTATCACCACTTTTGTATTGAGCAATCCAATAACCAATTGAACTAAATTTTTTCATTTGTTGGGCATTAATAAACTTATATTATTATCTTATCTTATCTCATCTTACTCAATTTCCCTATTGAGTTAGGCACCATGATCAATGCCGATGGGTTTACACTAACTGCCATCTACAAAATGCTAGGAAATGCATAGTGGTTTCCCGACGACGTTTTCCTCAAAATAGCTCAAGGGGTTTGCTCCAGTGTGGAGAACCCTCTAGTGATATTCACCCATAATTTTGAAATTACAGTATTGTTATATGAAAGGTCCCATGAGGATGAACAAATTTTAGTGTGAACTCATAAGTTTTCTGTTGATTAGTGTAGTCAAAAATTAATTTAATATATTCAAAAAAAAATCAACATGGAATAGGGAATACTAGCATTTTTAAGTTAGAAGACAGTAAATATTATATTGAAAGTCTATATTTGGAGGTGAGTTAAAGAGGATTGTGTTAAAAGAGAAGATATCCCAGGAGAGTAAATGCTATTTAAAATCTTGTTATGAAGTTCTTTGTTGGGGATTACTACAATGTTCTCATATGTCCCTAGGTAGTTCTAAAAATAGGTCTGAGCTAACCAGGTTGACTAGATGAAAAGAATGAAATTAGTTTTCATTGAGGTAGGACAATTCAACAAGGTTGCATGGAAAAGTATTGGGTACCTGTCAAAAACATATAATACAATATTTTATAGGAGAAAAATATTTTATGGATGGTTATGGTTACGGTAAATGTGAGAATGAATGGTTATGGATGTGTACGAACCACACATTGAGAATGATTTTCCCTATGTTGTATGGAGAGACATGCCCCCCCCAAAAAACCTGTACCCATTGTACCACCATTTCCAAGACTTGGGGACCCATATGAAATGTCCCCAATCTATTGGGAACTTCATCGGGAACATGGGGACTTTCTGGTCATACCCAAAACATCCCCAATAGATTTGGGGAATTCCAAGCAAATTTTGGAGATGTTCTGGGCATGTATCTTCAGTTTTTACAATGGACATTGATGATTGGACTATATGATCATTTATCTCATCCATAAATCCATGGCATTAAATATCCCTATAGTTCTCGGGAACATCTCATAGGGTATTCCTAGTAGTACATGGTTCTTTAGTACCATGGAATTAAATATCCCTATAGTTAGATGGAAACTTCTTATGAGGTGTGATCTTGATAAGGATTTTTTTTATTTTGAGTAGGCGAGGCACCACAAAAACAGAACCCTATGAAGTACTAGGTTGTAGATTGCACCTCACTTCTCTCAATGCAATAATGCTTCTGCCATTCGGTGAGACCCGCATCAAACCATATCCCCAACATTTATAAGGCCTAACTTGATTCTCTCATTGTCCATGCATAGGGAAGAAAAATAAGATTTTCTTAGGTCCATTCATTGTCCATGCATAGGGAAGAAAAATAAGTTTTTCTTAGGTCCATCTCTATTTGAATCATTCCTCGAAATGTCATCAGTGCAAATAGATGAACATGGAGAAAGAGTGAGGCTTAGATAGAATAAAAAAAAGAGTTATCTTAATGATCTAAACTAAATAGACATGCAAGTTTACTTGTTGCATCACCTTTAGGTATAGGCCCTTCAATTTCCCCCAGTTTCATGATTTTTTTATGCTTCAATATCTTGCAAGGTTTTATCACTACAAAATAATTTCACAACAGAATCTTGACATTCTATCTAAATAAGATTCTCAAAGTCTGACATTATGTGTTCTTTTGTATCCCCATCATCTAAGTTCTCCAATATTGTGTAAACTCTAGCAGCATATCATTCTGACTATTCTTTTCTCTGATCCCTGGTAGGATAACTGAGAATGACTTAAATGCCATTCCATGATTCATCAATGAAAATTAGTTCATTCTTTGCATGGTATTTGATCTTCCATAGCTAAAAACAATTGTCATAAAACTACAGTTTAGAAAATTTCTAATTTTTTTTTACTACCTACCATGCCTCAAGCAAAAAATAAGGACCATCATACATAAATATTGTAGTCCCCCATTACATCCACACACAATATCCTATCTGGAAATGATGTGGTGTGGGAAATATCCATTCATAAATGCTTGCACGTCTATGTATCATATGAAAAACCTAACGTAGTTAGTGTTCTCTAGGATCAACAACCTTGGACCCTCTCTTCAACACATACCATAAATTTTTTACTGAACTCAAGGCCTTGACACATCCCCGTGGTCTTGAATATCACCTCATGATAGTCCTATGCACCTCCCTTCCTATTGATTTTACTTCCTATCTAGGATACATTGATAATGTAGCAATTCACAAATCAATTTATCAATTTCTGGATGTGGCCACAATCCAATTCAGATCATCACTTGGTTGTGGTCAACTACTTGTATTAAAACTCATTAATATTTATACAAATGACAATTAATCATTATTTAATTGAATTATATTTTCATCTTGAGCAAGACATGGGTATACTTGCATGTCCTCCATCTATGCAAAGTTGTTGATATTCTTTGTACTAACAAGATTGAGGGCAATATCAAGAACTATGCATTAGACCAGCCATATTTTTATTCTTTGGACATTTTAATTTCATCCAAGGTTATTCAACCCAACCCTTGTAAGGTCAAATAATTCTTGGACTCATCTTCACCTCACTCTGCAATACCTCAATTTATGACAAAGCTTAATCATTTCATAGGAGGCATTGATTTTTATCATAAATCACTTTTCGTTCTCTTCAATTGGGCTCCAGAACATGCAACTACATTCCAAAACCTCCAATATCTCGTGTGTTCCTCACAAATCCCTCATATTCTTTCCTTCTAGTATCTGTTTGAGATAGAGTATGAGGATTATCCTTCACCAAGTAAGGACATACCCTAATAGATAGACCACCCTATCTTGTCTCATTTGGAATAGTTATTTATTGCCACACTTAATTCCAATTCATTATTTGCCTTAGTCTAGTATTGGGATCGCTAATCTTATAGGAAAGAAATAATAATACACATAGAACACAAACATTTACTCTTCATCTATTTTCAATCCAAGTTCTTGGACAACTACTACCTTATATGGGTGTCCTATATACAATAATCTCATTGGGGTCTTGACTCTTATGACAGGGTGCATAAATCAAGTACTTTCTCTCCTTAGCTACCCGTTTACCATGATCATAGCAAAAATATTTAAGGTTCACATACCTTATTTCCAGTCATGGAAACAACAAGATACACTTTTCTCTAACATATAACACCCTACTCCAATCGATGACACAATTTCCTAATTCTTCTATATATGGCATCATCTCTACTTATCTCCTGAGTTGCAAGGGTATCATGCCTATCCTATATCAATGGCTTCTAGAGGATGTATTTGCTACTTGATTTCCTCATTTGGTTGCAAAGTAGGGACACTTGTGACTTCTAGTAGAGGGGAATTGATTTAAGAATCAAGACAACAAGTGGTGGAGCACATCAATGACACATTTTTAGTAATGGATATTAATATTACAGTTTAATAATAAAAGTTAATGTAGAAGAAGAACATGTAAAATGTGCTTGATCCATCCATTTATCTCTAATTAGACTATAAGAAGAAGGTTAATGAATGTATGTTTGAGCTTTAATACAAATCTTTAGTTCTATGTTTTCCTTGGTTTATTCTATATCAATTTTGGACAAATCAAAGGAACTAGAGTTGAGGACATTTGAAGAGTATTTATGTGGACCGAATTCACAAATAAAAAATCGTTACACTTAATTGGCACTTCTTAGTCATCAATAACAAGGGGAAATATACATAGATATTTGTAAAGAGGATTATACTCTTTTCTTTTTGATAATTTGGTGGATAAAGAGGGAAACCACTCCATCTATGGATCACATCTTCTTGTTACAAGAGAAAGAACAACAAATTTTATAGTTGTAGAGGAAAAAGAGCAAAAGGAAGAAGTCCTTACATGGAATAACAAGGCACAGAAATTACAAGAAGCAAAACCTAATGATTCTCAGAGACCCCACGATCAGCAGGAGCATTAAATTTACCTCCTCGAATAAAAATTCCACTTATTTAAGTTGCAATACTTGGATAACAAGAAGCAGTTATAGGAGGATAATTGTAGTCTGAACCAAGAGCTCCATTCATGCAAGTCAAAATTAGAGAACAAATCAAAGGAAAAGCAAACCAAAGCAATATAAATTTTAAATAAGTTCTTAGAGAGGATGTATAGAGAGTAATCAGTGAGATCACTGCCAGATAGAAGGATATTCTATCAAGATTGAGGCCTGCAGAAATCCACCTCTCCTACCATTCAAACATAAGAAGAGCACGATTCAGATCATCCCTTTATCTATCCTCCCTTGATAAAATGGGATTGGAATGGATTGTAATTAGGTTCAGTCCTCCTCTTCTCCTTCCCGATGCAGATCAGGAGTGGACATAGCAGTCAGAGAAGGACAATTGGGAAAAAGCAGAGCAGGATAAAGGTTATCACCAAAAAGGTGCCATTACGAAGTTCTTGGCTTGGGATATCGGAGCCCAGAAATTTGTGAGTGAAAAGACATTATTTTCTAAAAATATATAAGCTATAATATTTAATTTAAATGTCTAAACTTCGGAGGTTGGAACTTTGACATATGATTGGTAAATGCAATTTCTTATTCTATATGGTTTGGACTTTGAAGGAAAAAAATGAACAAATTCAAGCTACAAGCACAAAAATTTCACTTTTCTAAAGAAAGCATTTTGAACAGAAAAAATACCTCTACTGTATGTTCTGGGTTTTGATTCTTCTTGATCCCACTGAGTATTGTCTTCTCCGCGCTTAGTTTAGGGAAATCACACTTGAGTTAGGGAAATAAAACTACTAGATATTATACCCTCTTCTGAGGTACACCCTTTGGTCCTAGGGGTTATGGGTCAAACTACCCACTCTTGTTTGTATGGTTTTGACTTGTACCATATTAATTGGTCATAGTACCCCAAACTATTTATTTGTGTGACCCTAGTACCCACCTAAGAAACTCTATTTATATTTTATGTCATTAAAAGTGACTTTATTGTTTTGAGCATCAAATGTTGGTACCCACCAAAGTCACCTTATTTATATTTTTATATTTTTGTAATTTTTATTTTTGGATGTACTCTCCTAAATATGTGGAACCCTAACTCATTTAAAAGGTTAATTAATGATTATTCTAGAAGACCCTAATCCTATATATTGAAGTCTTCTTTCTGGCAAGTGACATCATAACATCTTTTATCTCCCAGCTTTGTTCTTTCTTTGATGTCAAAGGGTTTCACTGTTGCTTGTGTTTGAAGGGAACCCCAATTGTTGAATATTCCAGATATGATTTCTTACTACTGATTTTGGAGGCTGCCCAACTACTGAACATGCTTAGATATTCCTGATCTTCGCTAGGGTTTGTTGTTGCTATAATTGGATGAGTCGTGACCTAGCTAAAGTTTTTTTTTGCCTACCATCTTATTTGCATCCACAAAACCTGGCTAACCTCAGTCGTGACTGTGAAGAAGCTCATTCTATTGTTCTGTGGCTAAATTGAGGCCGAATCTGCTTTCAAGGTTTTAAATGAAGTCTAATCCATCTGTTGATTGAGGTACGATCTGTTGCTTGACCAAATCGTAAGCCTTCCTGCCTGTTGTGTTCATTGTTAAGGAGGTTGTGAGCCAAAATATGATGACTTGTGAAATTTTGAAGCCATGATCTATTTAGACGAGCTTTGTCTTACCATTTTGTGATTCAATTAAGGCCCAATCTCTCATCTATAACTGAGCCATTTTTCCATTTTGATATGATCTTCTTGTTAAGGTTTGTGTGGGGTTTGGTCCACCTGCTGAGTACATTTCTTGTGAAGGTCGTAAGGCCTAAGGGTTTCATCTAGTGTGATGTAAGGCCTGTAGTATCTGATCTACTGAGTGCATATGTAAGAAGATAGTTAGGTCTCTTGCAAATACCTTATACAGATCTGATTTATTGAACTCATATTTTGCTGAGTTTGTTCTATCACTATGTGCCCAGATTTATTGTGTGTTGATACTTGGGTTGTGGTCAAACTTATTTGTTGAGTTTTTTGGTTTTATGCTAAGACTTATTGAGGGATAATCTTTTGTGTTGATAATTTTGTTGAGCTCATTATGCTAATACTTTTTTACTATTTTTTTACCATCATTGTTCATCTCTATTGACTGCACTACATCCCTGTCATCTCTCCCTCTCTAGTTTGTACTTAGCAGGGTCAACTAGTTCCTAGTGTTGAGTGGTCTCTCAGAGGCTTAGCTCATTTTGAAAGTAAAATATTTTAGTATATAACAGGAAGGGAAACACACTCCAGGTAAGTACTCTAACTTTTTTTTCTTATTAATCACAATTTCTATTGTTAATAGTATACTGCTAGTTACATGTTACTGAAGATTACTTTAACACGGTGACCCAATTGGTAGAGTTAAAGTTGAAAAGTTGAAAGAGACGAAACTTATCTTTTGAAATATCTTGTTTAAGTCATTGTTGTAATTTGATATATTGAATATTGCATTAAAGTATATATAAGTTGAGTTTTCTGCTTCAAACCCTAACCCTATCTAAAATTTAACATGGAATTCCCCATCTCCAACTACACTGTGTCTTTGTTCTTTCTTAGGTTTTGTTGTGATTAGTGAAACTTTCATCAAATTTCTCATCTCTTCTTATAATGAACTCTTTCTTTATATCTCAAATTCTATTGCTTGGATCCTTTCTCCTAGCCAAGAAGAAAACAATTATGTGGCATTTCAAAGAGTTTGTGTTTCCCCTCCTTAGCAAGAACAATTTCCACCCCACGTTTCATTTGAATTCTATTTCTTAGCAACACCTTCTATTTATAGAGGGTTTCCTATCCATGTTTCCATCGGTGCACTCATTATATGTACACAATAGTTGATGATTGATCCAGTTGGAGCTACATTTTCTATAAGTTCTATTTAACTACAATATTTTTTTGAAGAGATCTACTCCCTTAATCTTTTAGACCTGGCTTGTATTCAAACTTTGTAGTATGTTAAATTTTCATGCATTATTCAAGATTGGGAACGTTTTGTCCTTATCCAATAAAGTGTTGTTTTACATTCCTTCCAATATTTTGTAACATTACTCAACCTGTGGATCATGCAAGAGTTGCTTCATCCATAATCTATTGCATGTAAACATCAATTTTTAAATTTTCTTTTGAGAGGATGTGTGGATTTTTTTTGTTTCAAGTGTATATCAATCAAAAGCTTGAAGTAGTCCATTGCACTTACCAATTCATATGAACACAACTTGGTTGTAGCATATGCAACAGTTAAAATTCATAGCACTGGGGATAAATCTTCTATCCTCTATCCATATTCATTAGCAGAACATGTGAAAGGCGTAATGGACATTCCAGGGATTTTTTCATTGTTGAGGAACAGAAACAGGTACACAAATATTTATTTTGAGAGAAATATTTTTTAACTAGAATCAAATAACAAAATCTATAAAATGGAGGAAGGAAAAGCCAAATGATAGAAGGAAAAGCACAAGAGTAATTTAATTTTGGGGTCTATATAACAGAAATTGAAATTTTCTCTCTCACATATTTTGACAAACACTTTGCAAGAAAACTCTTACCTACGATTTTTAGTTTATGTAGGCTACATATGATGATTTTGGGATTGTATAATTTGTGGAAATAAGGATTTGGCGTGTGACCATTGAAATCGTTCGACACCTAAATGTCGCATCTTCGTTCCAACACAGTTGTGGCCATCAAAACCCCTGTAATCAATGGTGTTTCCTACACTAAAAAAGAAAGACAATGTATATGTAATTTATCTTTCTCTTCTTCGCTTCCCCTTTCATGATAAGGGTTTTACAGATACATTTGCAGGGTTTTTTGTGAGCCCTCCTACTGTGAATATAACGGTGTAGAGAAAAATGGGTCTATGATCGGAACTTTTCGCACTGAACGAAGCAAATAGGTGTCCAGAATATAGGTTTCGATTGAAAAATAAATAAATAACAGTTTTCTTGAAAATTAATTGGTTGCAATGAAAGGGTATCCAATGTAAATGCGATCTTTGTACCATTCAAATCCTGATGAATTTGTCCAACAAACCAAAATTTGAATGTGATCCTCTTCTTAACTTGGGAATTGACACTATCGTGGAAGGGTCACGCACTCCATCCATGGCTGCAAAAGGTCACGGGTTCGAATCGTCAGGCTCAAACAATGTCTATGTTTTTCTGCTTGCGCTAGTATTTCCAATTTCACATTCGAGTATTCAAGAAATGATTAAGTGAATACATATATTTTTATTTAATGCTAGTTTATCATTAATCATGACTTATGAACTACTCATTGAGAAGCATATGAATATTGGCATTTTACTCATTGATAACATTACCTATTTAATCGTAGTAGAAAAAAAGAAAGCCCACTTTATTACAATGTGTTACAACATTGAAAACTAACTAACCTACCTATTATACCTAGCAATTGACTCAAGACAATAACTTTCCTTTCAAGGTTCCATGGGTTAAATAACTAGAATTAGTTACAATTATAGGTATCAATTGACTTTTTTATCACTATAGTTTCTTAGTAGTGTAACAATCACAAAACAACAAAAATATTAATTTTTGCATTAAATTATTTACAAAGGAATGACAGAAATGGGGAAAAAATATAAAAACTATGTTCATTATTATCATCTATAGATCATTCGATATAGCAACAACCCTATAGTGAAAAGCATGGTCCATTCTCCTTTATATGCGTATCACTAGGTTATAATTGTTTGTGTGCATATGTCAACGATACTTCATTTTTGCTATGCCAAGATAATGCTATTGTGTTGGCCCTACTAGGCTATGGAAAGAAGCACTCCAAAATGCATATTAGTCTATTCATGTTTGCAGTGTAGGTTTTACTATGCTCCACAAAAGCGTGATTGGAAAAAAATATGCTTTCATCCAACCTACTTCAAGACTATGAGCAACTCTTAAACCAAGTACAAAGACATACAAAATGCAATGGGAATTCACTAGATTTGCTTTCAAAATGTAATATTATATTATCTACAAACATAAAACTTTCTCTCATTTTACACATATCAATTGTTTTTTTGGTGTTTCATTTACCCCACTTTGGGTGTATGCAACTAGTTGTTATTTTGGTCTCCTTGAGTGTCACGTAGGAATTGTTCATTGTCTCAAGATACAAGTTAAGAAGCACATGGTGTGCTCTCAAGGGATAACATAAAATCCATATAAGTGTTAACCATGTGTCCATATGTTAGTTACGATGCGTTTATGTGGTAGAAACAATTCTTATAAGATGCATAAAAATTAACAAAATTAATTTTGGATTGATGAAATTGTAAATATCAAATATTAAAATTTTACAATCCAAATTTTTAATATGGTTTATGTAATATTATAATATATGTTTTGTAATAATTTAAAAATTATATATTGTAAATTTTTATATATTATAAGTTTTTAATACATATTCTAATGATCAAACAAAACGTCAATGGGGATATTGGTCGATGTAGCATGGTCAGGAATGAGTTCATGTGAATTGAGTCTATAATTTTAATTGCATATGATGACAACAATACTAAACTTATAGAAGAGGCTTGAGGATATAGAACACATCCACCAACAACTGGAGTTGTAGGGGACTCACTGGATGTCTTCATGAAAGAATAAAATGTTGTCCAGTGCCATAGCCGGGGGTCTCTCATGAATCCGTCTACAGTGTTACATAAATGTCTAATTCATACTCTTAGTTGATGTTAGCTAGTCATATTTGTATTAATGTGACTAAACTAGTCATTTACGTTAGTCATTTTTATTTTAGTCACTTGTTATCTAGTCGTATATTTTATCCTGTGACTAAATTAGTCATTTATCTTAGTCGTTTTTAGTTGGATCACTTAAAATTGCTCAATTTTAGTCATTTATCCCTTGAAAAAACCACGGTGACTAAGTTTTTAGTCTCCTAGTCACTTATCTCTCATTTTTTACTAGTGGAGGGGGACAACAGTTCGACTGAATGAGTCGGCACTGTTATGGCAGAAGCAATTAAGAATAAGCAGAATGAGCAAAGCGGGATTACACTAGATAGATAAACACAAATGCGCACAGACAATATGCAGGAATGCGGAATGATTCTATTAGTAGGTGAATTCCTGATCCGATTGATTATATTACAATATTACACATGCTTATATAGAATTCTGAAATGCTTGGGTGCCTTCCCGTTATGTTCAGTTATAAAGAAGAAGTTAGAATAGTTCAACAGTTCAAACGTTACAGTCCACTCGAAGACAGAGAGATAGCCTGTCGAAGTTCGACAGTCGCTAGTCGCATGTCGATGTTTCAAACTGTGAGGTTGCTAAACATGTCAAAGGTGTGAATGTGTCGAGGTGGGTCGAACTCGTGACTCGTCAGAGTTGTGTCGAATTCGAAACCTATCAGAGCTAACCTATCGGACGGGAAACTTATCGAATCGAAGTCTTTTCCAAGTTGAAACTTGTTGAAGTTGCATCAACGTCGATGAATTTCCAACTATGATGTGGATCACAAAGCTTCTTTACTGTGACGAGCTACGACTGTCCCTGTAGGGCTTCACCTGGAACCCATTCGAAAATCCATTTAGGATTTCTCTATCTAACTTTTACAATTGTACTGTGCCTCCCTTTGTCCCATAGTTAATGACATATGGACCTAACCAATTCATTTGCAACTTTCCAGGCTATTTGAAAATATTTCTACGTAGAGAAGAACTAAGTCTCCTCAGGATATATTTTATTAGTCGTCTAGATTAATTTTCCTAGGTGTAGACTATGTAGTTGGCCTAGTTTTGTCTTTTATGCCTCCATATGCCATCCTAAGTCACTAAAATGAATTTGGATATATTATGGATAAGGTTTCCTTGGATTTTGTCTGATTTTATTCCATTCTTGAGTTAGAAAGATACTTTCCTGATTTAGACAACTTTATCCTGTTTTTTCTACTTTCTAGTGGATAAGGTAAAACTAGTTAACTTGGAAACTCTCTCCACTTGACCAATTCAACCTCCACCACTTTATTCTCTCCTAAAGTCATCATTCCATTCCATTTACATAACTCATGAGATTCCATACCATATTCATCCCATTCATGATCCTTTAGAGTGTTTTGGAAAGTGCTTTTGACACCTAGGGGGTTTTATGCTTTTAGTAAACCTTACTTTGTTATTCTTTACAACTTTCCTTTAAGGCATTCTATTTTCTTTCTTGATATGTATTATATATTGTATTCATATTGAGGAATAATACATGAGATGATATTTTCTATCAATTGAGTTCCTTCTCTTATGTTTCTGTTTCAATATTTCTTCTTATTCTTGCATATCTTTGAATAAATTCTTTTAAGGACTTCTTTGCTTCAAGATTCTTGGCTATTAGAATTATTTCATGGTATCCAACCTATATATAATTCTCACATGGTATTAGAGCCATGATATCTCTTGATTAAATTAGTCTTCCAATATAAGATTTTAGAGAGTTTGTTTTGCAGGTACTGAAGATCAAATGGAAGAAATTTCTTCAATACATACAATTGTTGAAGATGAAGAATTCCATATCTCTCTCTTGTTCTCTCATAATTCCTTGTTGAAGCCTCGGATGTGCTGGAAGCACCCCGGGATAAAATGTAAGGTAGATATCCTAGCCGAAGGCTTCGAATAATACTAGGCAAGGATTACCCTGTCCTCAAGTTGTTTGGTGTAGCTAACTCCGATGGATATTTGGCCTCCATTGGCACTCTTTGAGTTGGTAATTTTTCTCCTTAAAAGGGAGACTTCGAATTAAACTTGAAACTAATCCTAAATGTGATTTAAAAACAACCTACAATTGATAATTCTGCAACTATTATAAGAAATTCTATAGTTACAAAAATACATATTTGAACTAAAATACTAACCTATCTAAATGTTAATTAAATTAATAACCTGTCCTGGGAGCCAAAAGTTTTAAAACTGAGAGAATGGTTTAATGTTCAAAAGAATGATTAGATTGTCAATAATTTAAAAATAAATTTTTAAATCATTAACGTCATTAGCACATCAATTCTCACATGGGAAGAAAAATCGTTATCTTCACTATGCTAAAACTGTTTGAACATGAAATCATTTTTGCAATCATTAAACATAATCAGATTAACAAATGAACTACAGAAATGAAGAAAAATTAATATGATTATTATTCAAATGTGCACAAGAGAAAAATCTCATTAAACATAGATGAACATATGAAGAATAGCTACAGAAAAAAGAAATGTTTCTATCACAAGTTTAGTTTCATAAAAACATTTACAAAGCTTAAAACTGATGATCAACAACCACTCCAGGCAACGCCTCCTTCGTCTAGCTCTTCCAAGTAAAAATACACAGAAAAGGGTTTAGCAGAAAAATTACAATCCTTATGGTTTGCATAGACTGCCTCCTCCCACTCATCAAATCATAGTTCAGGTAGGTATTTATATAAAGGAAATGACAGGAGAAAATAAGATCAGTTTCCCCACTTGCTGAGCTAACTAGCTGAGTTGTTCCATTTAGCAAATTTGTCCATGAGAAAAATCTGAGAAATTCCGTTTTGAAAAACTAGTCAGATCTCCCAAATGAAGAACTTTTTGAGGATTCTTCTCTATTGTAATCTAATAGGGCATATTGTGCACAAAACCTATGTCTCAGATTTTCCATATTCATCTCTATCACTCCAAAAATCGCGTCCAAACATCACTGCTTTCCACTTTGCGCATTTTGATCACTCCAAATTTGGGATGTAATTTCTTCAATATGACTCTTCTAAATCCAAATCCACACCTGCAAAATTCAAAATATAAATCAAAACATAATTCCAAAGCTAATGAAATAAATCTAAATTTATTAAAATCCATTTGAAAATAAAATATAATGAAAATGAACAAAACTTATGCAAATACGAAATTAACTATTCAGACAGATTTTCATGGTTTTTAAGCTATTCAATTGGAAAACATAATCTTCCCAAATATTTCCTCATCCTTCCATCTTTCCAACGAGCTATGTCGAGCTTAATTTGGATTTATAAATCTCAAGATATTACTCCCGGAAGTTAAGGCTCAACAGCCGTTGACTTCATTGCTGGGTGAATTATCGCCATTGATCTTAACAATTAAATCCATTATGCATATCAATTATTTTCCAAAAGAATAAAACCAGAACAAATAAAAACCAAAATCGATATTCCCAAAAAAATGGGAAATCAAATACCAGGAAGAAAATTAGGATTTTAAAAAAATCAAAATCGGGAAAAACCAAAATTAAAACCAAATTAAAATCCTAAGTAAAAATGAAATTACCAAAATTTACGGACCCGAAATTAAATTAAATTATAACATAAGAAAAACTTAGGGTCCCAAAATGTGGAAATGGAAAAATAAAATTTTTGAAGAAGTTATTTGTGTAATCCACATTCTGCATTGCAGATTACGGGTTGCGGAAATATTAAATTTCAATGAGAAAAACCTTACCTTCCACAAGCATTCCACATTGCGGATTGCGGATTGTGGAAATATTTTTTTTAAAAATGGGAAAAATTAAACCTTTCACAATCGGCAATTACGGATTGTAGATTGCAGAAAGGTTGAAATTTTAACAAAAAAAACAATTTCCGCAATTGGCAAAAATGAATAAAAATGATCGAAAAAT
The DNA here is from genome assembly GCA_027924585.1 of Larix kaempferi. Classification (NCBI taxonomy): domain Eukaryota; kingdom Viridiplantae; phylum Streptophyta; class Pinopsida; order Pinales; family Pinaceae; genus Larix; species Larix kaempferi. The sequence goes on from BSBM01000848.1 coordinate 8,284,496, forward strand.
GCAATTTTTTTAATTTTTTTAAAATATTGAATGAATTAAGGAAATAACAATGGATAAAATAGTAAGAAAATTCTAGAAATATTTACAAAGTAAATGAGAATTCAATATTGGAAAAATATCATTAAAACATAAAACTTAGAAGTAAAAATCAAAACCATTTACAAGTTAATTATTAAGAAAATAATTGTTGGAAACAACGTATGTAGGAAAAGAATCACTCCTATAATATATGAGAGTTAATGAATTCCATAAATAGGTTTCTAACATAATCATTTTCCAATAATAGAAAATCAAGAAAAGAATAAAAATATTTGCTTTTGCACAATAATAAATTAAAATCTTTTTAAATTGCAAAAGGAAAAAATAGAAATTATATTTTCAAGATCAAATTAGCTTATTGAGAAGGAAACATATCCATGATCAAACTAACTTTACATTCGTGAATATTGAACTTTAATCGCACTAATTTCCAAATAATCAGAAAACATAAACTCATGGAAATTAGAATAATTAGAACTCATATAAACTAAAACACATTTGTTCTTTTAATTTTCATAACATCAAATTGTGTATAATTTTAGTATATGGATTTGATAAAATACACAAAGTAATTTGATAAAATATAAAGCATGAACATCAATAATTAAAAGATCTAAATAAGCTTAATTTAAACATTAAAAATATTAAACTAACATAAGCAAACAAACTCAAAGACTAAGATTATTTACAATATTTACATTATGATTCTAGGCATGCAAAAGTTAAAATAAAACTCCATCGAGCTCAAATATCATACTAATGCAATTATCCAAAATCATGAGAGAAGAAACCATAAGATCATTCAAAATCCCAGAAAGAAAATAATAACCAACCATCATCTCGAATGATCAGTGTATGCAGCGAAGACCAAATCTAGGTGGGGAATGTGAAGGACAACATGGTAAGTTAACCACCAAGATCATGGAACCAACTCAAATGGATAAAAAATCAAATACAATATGGAGATCAATAAAAATGGAAACAATCCAAATAATACTAGAGATCTAGGAAAGCAATCAAGTCAATGGCGAAGTATAAACATCCAGAGTGTAGAAAGAGAGTTGCAGGAGTTTATTTCACAAATATATACATTCTTTTTGCAATCCGTAATCCGAATTGTGGGTTGCGGAATCACAACTCTAAATATTAACAAACCAAAAGTTTCCCCAATCCACAATCCGCATTACGAGTTGTGGGTTGCGGGAACACAAACAACACAATTTACAAAAGTGTTATTTCTGCAATCTGCATTGCGGGTTGCGGGTTGTGGAAAAACAAATCGTAGATTTATTCTTCAAATACTTTCCACAATCCGCAATTGCGGGTTGCGAGTTGCAGGAAAATAAAACCATATTTACATAAACTTATTTCCGCATCCACAATCCGCATTATAGGTTGTAGGTTACGGAAAACAAACATTTCAACACCATAAAACTAAGCTTCTGCCATCCGCATTGTGGGTTGCGGAACTAAAAGACCTTTTGGGAAAACCTATGCTTTCCGCAACTCACAAAAACACACAAAATCAATGAAATTTTCAAAGGAAAAATTGTTTATTGGACTCAATCATGATCAATAAATAAAATGAAATATTAACAATGATGAAAATCCCAAAATTGAATAATAAATTCAAACATTACCTTAGCAAATTAAAAATTGGGGCTCCCATGTTTACATGTGAACATGAGATTTGTTGCGCCTACAACAAATGGAGACACGTTAGAACAAAGCAGTTATCTATGCCTTGTAAAGATATCAGTTGTATATGTATAAGGAGATGAAAGATAAGGCTTTTAACAAAAATAAAGCTTTCCCTAAAACATGTGTACCACATTAACAAGTCATCCTTTTAAAGATTTACTCAGCTGCAATAGATTTTAATGATACCCTTCTAACTATCAGTTGTAATGCAAAGAAAAATATTAATTGATTAGATCTCCAACAAAATATGTTCTTCATTGAAACATGCTCTAAATGAACAATTTGTGATGACAAGAAGATGTTATCTTAATGCTTTACCTCTAATACCACAAGAATGGCCCTGCTGCCAGCAAGTGTCTATAGCCTCGACAGAGTTACCTTTTAACCGAATAAGTTGCTTTTATCCCATCCACTAGTTATATATGTGAAGCTTATCAATCCTTGTTAAATATTTGCATCCTAGGAAATAAACTGGAAACCATTGTCCTGACTTGGTGATTAGATAGTGACAATGTCATTCACACCAACTTATAGATAATGAGTGAGCTGGATCGTGATGAGACCCCCCGTCTTGCAACAGTTTTTGTGGCTACAAGCCAATATCCTAGCTTGGTGACCAAGTATTGATAAATTCATTCCATAAGAAGGTATGATCATGAACAGGTCATCTTATAATAAGACCTCATGTTTCTTAGCTCACTCCTAGAGATGTTAAAGAAAAGGATTGGGCTATGTTTAATGTTAATCTCATAAGAGATTACTTAATGGATGGGGAAGCGACTATACTCCTTAATAAAGAGGGATGGCGTTGAGAGATTTAAGATGATAACAATGCAATCCCCACTCATTTGCTCCTAAAGAAGGATCCAATTAGAACATAATGCATAATTTTTTCTTTGTGTATTGATTTATGATAATTAAAAGGAGAAAGATAATCAATGTAGCTAATTTTATGTATGAAGGTAAAATTTGGAAAGTGTTCCACCACGAGAAAAGAGATAGCCTTTTTTTTTAAATCACCTTCAAAAGATTCCTTCACATACAATATTTCAATAGATGTAGGCTTGTAATGACTAACTTGCCCCAAAGTATTATTAACTAAGGATCCAAACCTAATCAAACAATTTGAAAAATGAAATGAAAAGTGATCTAATTAAAGCAAATGAGGCTTTACAATTATGACTAATATCTCATGTGGAAGAAATTTTGGTAGTTAAAAAAGAATTTTTTGATTATACATGGATAATCAATAGTAAATTGATTGTATCAATTCATAAATTGTACATAATTATTTGAATTGATTAGAGTAGTATTTGTATAAGAACCCCCTTAAATGTAATTACAAATTCTTTTACTTTAGAGATTCGATTGATAATATTATGAACTACATGAGATATTAAGCCAATTGAAGCCCTTTCATTTAGAAAAGTAAATTAAAAGAAATGTAAAATAATTGTAAGAATAGGGCTTAACAAATTGTCTTATGCGAACAAAAATGATGTTATTTGTCACATGAAATTGTTTAAGACAATGAGGCCTTTCTTTATTAAAGATGATGTACATAAATAAATAAATTGAAATAATGCTAAACCAAATTGTGTGCAATTTTCAATAGAAAACCTCTTTTTTCAAGTGCATATCCAGGAAAGATCAAAATTTGTGTGTAATGAAGATATTCTAATTTTAATTACTTTGTCTCATGTCAAAAATATTCTTGCTCTTAAAACTTGGAAAAGAATTATTTCAAAATGTTTCATGACAAGATCATTGTAATTTAAAACTAAAGACATAATTCAAAACATGAATGCCTTGAACCAATCAAATAATAAGCGAGAGCATGAAAGAGGATAAAAATACTTCCTTGAATGTATCTGAAGAAGCATCACTTCCAACTTGGACTTGGCTTGTCATCAAAAATATTTATTGAAGAAAACCAAAAGAGTAATCTAATTATTAAAGAAATGATAAAAACTAATCTATTCTATACCTACTCCTACACTACTCTAAAAGTAAACAAAAACTAAGCATAATCGAATTTCCAATGCAACCATGAAAGCATATGGAAACCTACAAAAATGAAGAAGTGAATAATCAGAAGGCATGATACGAATGCTTGAAAATAAAAATGGAAAAAGAGTGCATTAAAGAAAATATAATGAGATTTATGAACAAATACAGAGAATGGAACCTTCATAGTAATATACAAACAAGAAAAACAGAGTTTTACCATAACGATGAAATCTGGCTAAGAAAGATTTCTCAAGCCAATCAACAACCCAATCATGATAAGTAAAATGAAAATCAAAAGAATGACAACAAGAGTTTGAAATATTTATGCGATGAAATGGATTTTTTGAAATAAAATCAATATTAGTATTATAAGAATCCAAAACTTCTTCTTGAACAGTTTTCTCCTTAGAAATATTTTCTTGAACAAGATCAACCAAATCATATCCAATTCGTTCTACTTTATTATCGTAACAATCATCATAAATTGGTTGATTTAATTGGAAATTCCCAAAGAGTTCAAATTGTCTTTGAGCATTTACTTGAAGAGAATTAAATATATGAGATGTTAAAAGTGTAGAACTAGTATCATTAACATTCTGATAATAATGTTCTCCATCAAGTAATTGATTGTAAGAAGAAAATGTGTCTTCATTGAATGATGAATCATAACAAGAAAATTATGAAAATTACTCTTAGAAACAATATTCATTTCCAGCAAAGAAGAATGACAAGAAAACATAGATTGATGATAAAGATGAGAATCTTCTTGATCTTCTTCATGTATTTCATAATTAACTTGTGCCTCTTTAATATTTAACAATGGCGAGTTAGAATCTGAAATATAAGATTGAATGTCATTGTTATCAAATACATCAGGATACAAAGAAAATATGAAGAGGTAATAAGTGCGTGAAATTCATCTCTTAGTAGAATATTTGCAGATCGAGATTCCTTAAGAGATGTTTTCTCTTCAAAAGGGATATGTATGAAAGGTTTCAAATCCGAATCTGCTTCTTCTTCTAATGTAGTATCATCATTTCATGAAATATGTTCTCCTATAGAATCACTTAGGTCAGAAAATGGTAATTGGGAGAACATATCACAAATTTCAGAACAATTAGTTGATTCGAGATCTATCAAAGGTTTAACAGAATAATAAATATCAGAATCTTGAAGCTCTTTACTTATGCTAGAATAAGATTGTTTGATATTATGATTAGAACTATTCTCTTTTACTTTAGAAGAATCTTCTATAGAAAAATGATCTCCTTCATTATTAGTTCAACTTTGACTTTGACGTGAAACAAATATGGGCATATAATCATTTAAATCACCCAAATCGTCATAGTGGAATTCATTTCCACAATTTTTAAATCCTTAGATTCTTCATGCAAATTTCTAAACCAAGAGGTGGTTGATTTTTGATGTATAATTCAGATTTATCATCTTCTAATTGATTAGATTCATGTGAAGTAGAACTAATGTGTTGAAACCATCCAAGTATAGAGATTAAAGGGAATCTACTATAGAGATTAAAAGTCCTAATTGTAAAATCTTCTAATGGTTCACCCATTTTTCTAGTGAGTTGTTTCCATTCATTGCATAATGTAACAAAGTCATAATGTCCAAACTAAAGTATGAAAATATCTACAAAATGTTTAAAAGAATGGACAGAGGCAGAAGGTAAGGTTACAAACAACTCTTTGACTCTTCCTTCGAATGTGAAGGCTAACAATATGCACAAAACATCTTTATCCAGAATTTTGTTAGCAAAAAAATTATAGTTAAATTGAAGAGCATGTTCTCGTGCTAAAATTCCTCCCTCAACATCGAATTTTACTTCTATTAGTTTCTTTAGCAAATCTGTTTGAAAATGAAAACTAATTTGTCAAGAAAAACAATTAAATATACATTCTTGGGCAGAAAAACTACTAAATATAGTTTTTTGTTAAGTTTTAATATGCTAAGAAAGAAAATAGCAGCATTACATTCCATTTCACAATAATAGCATATACAGGATCACTGAAGAAACAACAAGCATAGAATAAACACAAGAGACAGATTTATCCTGGGAAACCCTCATGGGGTAGAAAACCCAGTAAAGCTTCCTCAATATAGATGACCAGCAATATACAAAGATGCAAACAAAAGATATGATCTCCTCCTCCACCATAGCAGACCTCTCCTCCACAAGTGCGCCTCTCTCTCAAGTGAGTGTGTGTATCAAATGAGGAACACACCTCCTCTATTTATACACTACTCTGACATATCTTTTACACAAGTACATGTAGGCTCGTATTTAACCATTAGGTTAAATACCCTATTATAACTGACTGGTCCGACCCCACTAGGGTGGTCTAACAACCCTTTGACCCACATAACACATACAGGGCTGACCCCCACTAGGGAATTCTAATAACCCATGTTACCACATTCCGACGGAGGAATAAACATCTCCGGATATACAATAAGATCTTTACGGAGGAATGAAACACCTCCGGAATAATAAAGTAAAAATATAATATTATTTGAAGTTAAAATATTTCAACACTCCCCCTTAACGAGAAGGATATTATAACAGTATCTGCACGAGCAAGGAGTCATGAACATCATACATGATACATCTATAAATCATTGGAAGCTTTCTCAACATCATCAGTAACTCAAGCAGTTACTGGAACATCTTCAATACTGGAACATCAACATCTTCAGTACTGAGTCTTTATCTTCTGCAGCACTCGAACAGCTACAACAACATCAACATCTGGATCCTCACGATCATCAGTATCATCATCTCATGATCATCAGCATCATCATCACACGATCATCAGCATCGTCATCACACGATCATCAGCATTGTCATCACACGATCATCAACATCTTCATCACACGAGTATCCATACCAATACAAGTATCCTCATCATTAATACAAGTATCCATACCGATACAAGTAACCACATCATCAATACAAGTATCATACCAATACAAGTAACCACATCATCAATACAAGTATCCAACCGATACAAGTAACCACATCATCAATACAAGTATCCTACTGATACAAGTAACCACATCATCAATACAAGTATCCTACCGATACAAGTAACCACATCATCAATTCAAGTATCCTATCGATACAAGTAACCACATCATCAATACGAGTATCCATACCGATACAAGTAACCACATCAACACACACAATCATATTACAGGATGATCAATCCTGCTCTCTTTAGGACATAGGTCCATGGATGATACAATCCAGTCATGTACCTTTTGAACCAAAGTCCAGGGATGATCTAGTCCTATCATGTACCTTTTGAACCGAAGTCCAGGGACGATCCAGTCCTAACATGTACCTTTTGAACCGAAGTCCAGGGATGATCCAATCCTAACATGTACCTTTTGAACCGAAGTCTAGGGATGATCTAGTCCTATCAATTCTCGGAGACCTCATGTCTACGGCTCAATTCACAGGACCAAAGTCCAAGGATGATCCAATCCTTACCGTACATTTAGGACCGCGTCCAAGGATGACTTAATCCTCCACCGTACATTTAGGACCACGTCCAAGGAAGACTTAATCCTCCACCGTACATTTAGGACCACGTCCAAGAATGACTTAATCCTCCACCGTACATTTAGGACCACGTCCGAGGATGACTTAATCCTCCATCGTACATTTAGGACCACGTCCGAGGATGACCTAATCCTCCACCGTACATTTAGGACCACGTCCGAGGATGACTTAATCCTCCACCGTACATTTAGGACTACGTCCGAGGATGACCTAATCCTCCACTGTACATTTAGGACCACGTCCGAGGATGACTTAATCCTCAACCATACATTTAGGACCACGTCCAAGGATAACTTAATCCTCAACCGTCCACCAAGGACTTCATTCTCGAAGACATACGTCTACGACTCTTCTTTAGGCCTGAAGTCCAGGGATGATCCAATCCCCTCACATGTTCACCAAAAACTTCATTCTCGAAGACATACGTCTACGGCTCTTCTTTAGGACTGAAGTCCAGGGATGATCCAATCCCCTCACATGTTCACCAAGAACTTCATTCTCAAAGACATACGTCTACGGCTCTTCTTTAGGACTGAAGTCCAGGGATGATCCAATCCCCTCACATGTTCACCAAAAAATTCATTCTCGAGGACATATGTCTACGGCTCTTCTTTAGGACTGAAGTCCAGGGATGATCCAATCCCCTCACATGTTCACCAAGAACTTCATTCTCAAAGACATACGTCTACGGCTCTTCTTTAGGACGGAGGTCCAGGGATGATCCAATCCCCTCACATGTTCACCAAAAACTTCATTCTCGAAGACATACGTCTACGGCTCTTCTTTAGGACTGAAGTCCAGGGATGATCCAATCCCCTCACATGTTCACCAAGAACTTCATTCTCGAAGACATACGTCTATGGCTCTCTTTAGAACATATGTTCAAGGATGATGCAATCCCCTTGTCACCTTTGAACCTGTCTAAGGACCATCCACCAACCTCTCTGTCGGCATCACTAATATAGGTATCCTCATCATCGACCTCACTGTCGATGCAGGCAATCTCATCATGAGTTATCACATCACTCCCCCTTTCGAGGAGGGTCCTTCTGAACTATATTAAGTTTGTCTCGAAAAACTTTATTTGAGGTAGAGGTTTGGTTAGTACATCGATCGGTAGAAGTTTGGTTAGTACATTGGTAACTTGTTACAAATTCAAACTTTTGGTTCCTTTCTGCACCATACCTTTGAACACTAGATTCTCTGCCATCTTGATATAACTCTGTTTGTCACATAGGATCATCATTGGGTCTATCTCTAAGTCAAACAATCCTGAAGCCATACTGTTTCATAACTTAGCAGAGCAAGAAGCCATATATTCTGCTTTTGCTAAGAGCCACACTATATTGCTTCCTTCTAAACCATGAGATTATGGCTGATCCCAGACAATAACGTCCTCTCGATTTGCTCTTCCTGTCTGATACAATTTATGCCCAATCAACATCTGTGTAGCCATCTGAAGTCATGATCTCTAAGATAACATAGATCAAAATCTATCGTATCCTTTAGGTATTTCATCACATGCTTTGAAACTAACAGGTGAACACATCTGGTTTTCCACTAGGTACTGACACAAGGTGTTCACAGCAAAGCATATATCTGACCTAGTATTTGTTAGACACATCAATGACTCAATATTTTGTCTGTACAGAGTTCTATCCACTAACTCTGATGAGTCATCTGATAACAACTTCAAGAGTGGCCACTCCAACACATCAATTCCTTTTAATATTTCTCAGCATACTTTCCCTGGTTGAGAAAGATTCCTTCTGAGCCTTGTCATACTTCTAGACCTAGGAAGTAATGCATCAATCTGAGATTTTTCATTTTCATTTCTTCAACCATCTTCTTCTTTCTTTTCATGATCTATTTCTCATTCCTTGTCAGAAAGATATCATCGTCATACAATAATGGTATGATAGGTTCATCATCCACAACCTTAAGGTAAAGGTTAGCAACAACTTTACTTTTGGTAAAGCCCAATCTTATCAAGAAACTGTCAATTCTCCCTTTGTGACTGAACATCATTCACACTCTGCATTGAATGGTCTTCTGCATATCTATCTGTGCCATCTCTCATTATATGGGTCTACTGATATGAGCCTCAATATCATTTGAACTCTATGGTGAGTTCCTTCTTGCATCCATGTCGTCTATGTATAGAAACAATATTCAACCTTGTAGCAAAGGTTGAGATCCTCATCACCCATGGTGATCATTAAGCTCATCAATTGATTATCGATCCTAGGTACCCATACAGAACCTGATTCACACTTCTTCTTTAATTACACCATTAAGAGAATGGTCTTATCTAGCCACTTGGAGCAAACATCTTATCATGATTCTCTTCCTCTTTCTAAGAGAATTTTCTAGCCACAAGCCTTCTATAGTGTGTTTGATTTGTAAATCCTTTTGTTGAACATCCATCCCTTGGTCAGTGTTCATCATTCATCATTATCTTTCCTACAAATCAAAATTAAGTACATGATTAGTAATACTTCATAATCATCAAATCATATTGACATGATAACCTATTATGCATATAGATATCATTTACATAGTTATGTAACTATTTTGATGAATACTTTGGCACAACACTTTCCCATATCCTGTATGCATACAGTGGCTATCTAGATGCCTTCCATCTCTACCAGAACATACTATTGAGAGTATGCACAACTCTCAGCATGTCAGCAAAGAGGTTTCATTCTAGACAAGCAACAATGGAATGTTTGTCCAACTTACCAATCATATGCATATTAGTAGTATACTGTTCAATGCTCTATGAATGTTTACACTCAGCATGATATATTCTAGGAATACAAATATGCATACAAGCAATATCATTTACTATAACAACTCAAATACTTATCTTTTATGTTTGTGTGGTTTCCTCCCGCTTGATCTTCTATATGTCTTTTGAACTTCTATTCATTCTGTACCACTATGCATGCTCAAGTGTGCACTAGTGTCATCCTCATGATCTCATACACAAACATACATTCATTAGTATATTCTCAAAACATTCTAATTCTAAATAATCTTGAATATCTATAGTCATGATTATAGATAATATTCAAGGTTTCAGGGAAGTCTTCTTTTACTCATGCATATTCTTGTTTGATCTAGTTAGTTAAATAATCAACCAAGATAAAAGACATAATATGCATAAACCCTTGATTACTAACTTTATGAATAAGCATAACCAATCATACCAAGTACACTTATATAAGGGATCTTAACATGACATAGGAAAACATACCTTGATTAGTATACCTGCTTAGTTATGTACAACATACCTAAACAATCTCTTCAATGATTTAGAGATCCTGAGCTGGAACCTGCATGTCTCATAGGTTAAGCATAATATAACAAAGTCATACATACCTCGTAAGTAGAACACATATTATGGATGAGTCTTTGTCTTCATGATGTCATGGTCATGGAGCTTGATTTGTCTTTTGTGATGTACCTGTATCTTGTTAGCAGACAACATCAACCTCACACAACACCATAATGCATTAGTACAATCATATAGCCCTAATCAGTGAATGTCTTCGATCATTCACATGCACTCATACTGTTACTAGGGTGATAAGACAATTCTAACGTTAATAAAGATTGTACTAATAGATAACATGAAGACAAAGACATTATGAACTTAATCAAGAATCAGATTTCAAGACATACCTAAACCTCCTTAAGTCATACCTGTTGAGACTTCTTGTAGTCTTCTTATGTAAGGCCTTAGCCTCAACTCCCCCTTGAACTTGATCTAGAGCTTGATTGGGGTTTGCTAGAGAAGCCCTAAAAATTCAATCTTTGACTTTCACACTTCCGAATGAATGGAAGGATGTGTCTTGCTGAGCAGATCAAACTAGCATACTTCAATTTTGAAATCTCCAAAATTTGACCCCTCAAAATTGCCTTTGAAACTTCTGGATCTTCTGGACAGGATCCCGAACTAGGGTTTAATCAAGCCCGATCTTCTACCCAACCAAAAAATTCGATCTTGGTCTCTAAATTTTGATTTTCCTGAGTAGCATTCAGCAATGGATTCCAATTCCAAAAATTCTAACTGTCTCCAAAACCCTAAATTCCGGAAGCCATTAATAAAGGTGCTCCAAAAATAATTCTGTTTTGACAGAAATATGTACCTGATTGTTTATGCTATAACTCCAAAATTTTTGCTCCACAGGGTCTGAAAACATTTTCTACAGTATCATGACCTATCATCTTTCCATCCTGACTGGTCTGACCTCAATTGGATTTTCTGAGAGAGAGTTATGCCAAATGTCGCAACGTGACCTGTTTTGGGATAATACAGGACAACGAACTTGAACGGCGTGCCATGTGTCACTGTTTCAACTTCGGACACTAAAAACGTTTCTTCAGATAGCTCGCCCTATTATCTTTCTATCCTAACAGGTCTGACCTCAATTGGACTCTCTGAGAGAGAGTTATGCCACGTTTCGCAACGTGACCTGTTTATGGGATAAAACTGGAGAGTGAACTTGTACGGTGTGCCACGTGGAACTATTTCAGCTTCAGCCTCTGAAACCATTTCTTGACATAGTACAGTTTGTGTAATACCTATCACTTTTTACGAAATTTCATTTGGAGCTTCCTAGCCCAAGTTATGACCTTTTTGCCTAGGTCACCTGATTTTGACTGAGATCTGGAAGAGGCAGAAAACCCTAACGTGTACTGATCATAACTTACAAAGTACAACGAATCTGAGGGTGCCCTTTCGACACAAGATACCTGGAGATGTTATCTACGACCTGTAAAGGTTTCAGATCTTGAACCTTCGCCAAAATGGATTTATAGCGAAAGTTCCACGATGACTGGTTTTTGCTACGTAAAACCCTAACCTTCAAATTGTCGTAAGTGAAGCAAGTGTTGTAAGTGCCAGACCTTGCCTTCCTTCAGGTTAGCTATGATACCATGTTAAGATTTAATATGATAAGAAATAAAATAGCAGCATTACATTCCATTTCACAATAATAGCATATACAGGATCACTGAAGAAACAACAAGCATAGCATAAACACAAGAGACACAGATTTATCCTGGGAAACCCTCATGGGGTAGAAAACCCAGAAAAGCTTCCTCAATATAGATGACCAGCAATATACAAAGATGCAAACCAAAGATATGATCTCCTCCTCCACCATACCAGACCTCTCCTCCACAAGTGCACCTCTCTCTCAAGTGAGTGTGTGTATCAAATGAGGAACACACCTCCTCTATTTATACACTACTCTGACATATCTTTTACACAAGTACATGTAGGATCGTATTTAACCATTAGGTTAAATACCCTATTATAACTGACTGGGCCGACCCCACTAGGGTGGTCTAACAACCCTTTGACCCACATAACACACATAGGGCCGACCCCCACTAGGGAAGTCTAATAACCCATGTTACCACATTCCAACGGAGGAATAAACATCTCCGGATATACAATAAGATCTTTACGGAGGAATGAAACATCTCCGGAATAATAAAGTACAAATAAAATATTCTTTGAAGTTACAATATTTCAACACTCCCCCTTAACGAGAAGGATATTATAACAGTATCTGCACGAGCAAGGAGTCATGAACATCATACATGATACATCTATAAATCATTGGAAGCTTTCTCAACATCATCAGTAACTCAAGCAGTTACTGGAACATCTTCAATACTGGAACATCAACATCTTCAGTACTGAGTCTTTATCTTCTGCAGCACTCGAACAGCTACAACAACATCAACATCAAGATCCTCGCGATCATCAGTATCGTCATCTCACGATCATTAGCATCATCATCACACGATCATCAGCATCGTCATCACACGATCATCAGCATCGTCATCACACAATCATCAACATCGTCATCACATGAGTATCCATACCAATACAAGTATCCTCATCATTAATACAAGTATCCATACCGATACAAGTAACCACATCATCAATACAAGTATCCTACCGATATAAGTAACCACATCATCAATACAAGTAACCACATCATCAATACAAGTATCCTACCAATACAAGTAACCACATCATCAATACAAGTATCCTACCGATACAAGTAACCACATCATCAATACGAGTATCCATACCGATACAAGTAACCACATAAACACACACAATCATATTACAGGATGATCAATCCTGCTCTCTTTAGGACATAGGTCCATGGATGATACAATCCAGTCATGTACCTTTTCAACCGAAGTCCTGGGATGATCCAGTCCTATCATGTACCTTTTGAATCGAAGTCCAGGGATGATCCAGTCCTAACATGTACCTTTTGAACCGAAGTCCAGGGACAATCCAGTCCTAACATGTACCTTTTGAACCGAAGTCCAGGGACGATCTAGTCCTATCAATTCTTGGAGACGTCATGTCTACGGCTCAGTTCACAGGACCAAAGTCCAAGGATGATCCAATCCTTACCATACATTTAGGACCGCGTCCAAGGATGACTTAATCCTCCACCGTACATTTAGGACCACGTCCAAGGATGACTTAATCCTCCACTGTACATTTAGGACCACGTCGAATGATGACTTAATCCTCCACCGTACATTTAGGACCACGTCCAAGGATGACTTAATCCTCCACCGTACATTTAGGACCACGTCCAAGGATGACTTAATCCTCCACCGTACATTTAGGACCACGTCAAAGGATGAATTAATCCTGAACCATCCACCAAGGACTTCATTCTCGAAGACATACGTCTACGACTCTTCTTTAGGACTAAAGTCCATGGATGATCCAATACCCCTCACATGTTCACCAAAAACTTAATTCTCGAAGACATACGTCTACGGCTCTTCTTTAGGACTGAAGTCCAGGGATGATCCAATCCCCTCACATGTTCACCAAGAACTTCATTCTCGAAGACATATGTCTATGGCTCTTCTTTAGGACTGAAGTCCAGGGATGATCCAATCCCCTCACATGTTCACCAAAAACTTCATTCTCGAAGACATACGTCTACGGCTCTTCTTTAGGACTGAAGTCCAGAGATGATCCAATCCCCTCACATGTTCACCAAGAACTTCATTCTCGAAGACATACAGCTACGGCTCTTCTTTAGGACTGAAGTCTAGGGATGATCCAATCCCCTCACATGTTCACCAAAAACTTCATTCTTGAAGACATACGTCTACGGCTCTTCTTTAGGACTGAAGTCCAGGGATGATCCAATCCCCTCACATGTTCACCAAGAACTTCATTCTCGAAGACATACGTCTACGGCTCTCTTTAGAACATATGTTCAAGGATGATGCAATCCCCTTGTCACCTTTGGCCCTTTCTAAGGACCATCCACCAACCTCTCTGTCGACATCACTAATATAGGTATCCTCATCATCGACCTCACTGTCGATGCAGGCAATCTCATCATGAGTTATCACATCACTCCCCCTTTTGAGATGGGTCCTTCTGAACTATATTAAGTTTGTCTCGGAAAAATTTATTTGAGGTAGAGGTTTGGTTAGTACATCGGATCGGTAGAAGTTTGGTTAGTACATTGGTAACTTGTTACAAATTCAAACTTTTGGTTCCTTTCTGCACCATACCTTGGAACACTAGATTCTCTGCCATCCTTATACAACTCTGTTTGTCACATAGGATCATCGTTGGGTCTATCTCTAAGTCAAACAATCCTGAAGCCATACTGTTTCATAACTTAGCAGAGCAAGAAGCCATATATTCTGCTTGTGCTAAGAGCCACACTATATTGCTTCCTTCTAAACCATGAGATCATGGCTGATCCCAGACAATAACGTCCTCTCGATTTGCTCTTCCTGTCTGATACAATTTCTTCCCAATCAAAATCTGTGTAGCCATCTGAAGTCATGATCTCTAAGATAACATAGATCAAAATCTATCATATCCTTTAGGTATTTCATCACATGCTTTGCAACTAACAGGTGAACACATCTGGTTTTCCACTAGATACTGACACAAGGTGTTCACAGCAAAGCATATATCTGACCTAGTATTTGTTAGACACATCAATGACTCAATATTTTGTCTGTACAGAGTTCTATCCACTAACTCTGATGAGTCATCTGATAACAACTTCAAGAGTGGCCATTCCAACACATCAATTCCTTTTAATATTTCTCAGCATACTTTCCCTGGTTGAGAAAGATTCCTTCTGAGCCTTGTCATACTTCCAGACGTAGGAAGTAATGCATCAATCTGAGATTTTTCATTTTCATTTCTTCACCCATCTTCTTCTTTCTTTTCATGATCTGTTTCTCATTCCTTGTCAGAAAGAGATCATCATCATACAATAATGGTATGATAGTTTCATAATCCACAACCTTAAGGTAAAGGTTAGGAACAACTTTACTTTTGGTAAAGCCCAAGCTTATCAAGAAAATGTTAATTCTCCCTTTGTGACTGAACATCATTCACACTCTGCATTGAATGGTCTTCTGCATATCTATCTGTGCCATCTCTCGTTAGATGGGTCTACTAATATGAGCCTCAATATCATTTGAACTCTATGGTGAGTTCCTTCTTGCATCCATGTCGTCTGTGTATAGAAACAATATTCAACCTTGTAGCAAAGGTTGAGATCCTCATCACCCATGGTGATCATTAAGCTCATCAATTGATTATCGATCCTGGGTACCCATACAGAACCTGATTCACACTTCTTCTTTAATTACAACATTAAGAGAATGGTCCTATCTAGCCACTTGGAGCAAACATCTTATCATGATTCTCTTCCTCTTTCTAAGAGAATTTTCTAGCCACAAGCCTTCTATAGTGTGTTTTATTTGTAAATCCTTTTGTTGAACATCCATCGCTTGTTCAGTGTTCATCATTCATCATGATCTTTCCTACAAATCAAAATTAAGTACATGATTTGTAATAGTTCATAATCATCAAATCATATTGACATGATAACCTATTATGCATACAGATATCAATAACATAGTTATGTAACTATTTTTACCAATACTTTGGCACAACACTTTCCCATATCCTGTATGCATACAGTGGCTATCTAGATTCCTTCCATCTATAACAGAACATACTATTGAGAGTGTGCACAGCTCTCAGCATGTCAGCAAAGAGGTTTTGTTCTAGACAAGCAACAATGGAATGTTTGTCCAACTTACCAATCATATGCATATTAGTAGTATACTGTTCAATGCTCTATGAATGTTTACACTCAGCATGATATATTCTAGGAATACAAATATGCATACAAGCAATATCATTTACTATAACAACTCAAATACTTATCTTTTATGTTTATGCGGTTGCCTCCCGCTTGATCTTCTATATGTCTTTTGAACTTCTATTCATTTTGTACCACTATGCATGCTCAAGTGTGCACTAGTGTCATCCTCATGATCTCATACACAAACATACATTCATTAGTATATTCTCAAAACATTCTAATTCTAAATAATCTTGAATATGTATAGTCATGATTATAGATAATATTCAAGGTTTCAGGGAAGTCTTCTTTTACTCATGCATATTCTTGTTTGATCTAGTTAGTTAAATAATCAACCAAGATAAGAGACATAATATGCATAAACCCTTGATTACTAGCTTTATGAATAAGCATAACCAATCATACCAAGTACACTTATATAAGGGATCTTAACATGACATAGGAAAACATACTTGGATTAGTATACCTGCTTAGTTATGTACAACATACCTAAACATTCTCTTCAATGATTTAGGGATCCTGAGCTAGAACCTGCATGTCTCATAGGTTAAGCATAATATAACAAAGGCATACATACCTTGTAAGTAGAACAAAGATTATGGATGAGTCTTTGTCTTCATGATGTCATGGTCATGGATCTTGATTTGTCTTTTGTGATGTACCTGTATCTTGTTAGCAGACAACATCAACCTCACACAACACCATAATGCATTAGTACAATCATATATCCCTAATCAATGAATGTCTTCGATCATTCACATGCACTCATACTGTTACTAGGGTGAAAAGACAATTCTAATGTTAATCAAGATTGTACTAATAGATAACATGAAGACAAAGACATTATGAACTTAATCAAGAATCATATTTCAAGACATACTTGAACCTCCTTAAGTCATACCTGTTGAGACTTCTTGTAGTCTTCTTATGTAAGGCCTTAGCCTCAAGTCCCCCTTGAACTTGATCTAGAGCTTGATTGGGGTTTGCTAGAGAAACCCTAAAAATTCAATATTTGACTTTCACACTTCCGAATGAATGGAAGGATGTGTCTTCCTGAGTAGATCAAACTAGCATACTTCAATTTTGAAATCTCCAAAATTTGACCCCTCAAAATTTCCTTCGAAACTTCTGGATCTTCTGGACAGGATCACGAACTAGGGTTTAATCAAGCCCGGCCTTCTACCCAACCAAAAAATTCGATATTGGTCCCTAAATTTCAATTTTCCTGAGTAGCATTCAGCTGTGGATTCCAATTCCAAAAATATTAAATTTCTCCGAAACCCTAAATTTCGGAAGCCATGAATAAAGGTGCTCCAAAAATAATTCTGTTTTGACAGAAATATGTACCTAATTGTTTCTGCTATAACTCCGAAATTTTTGCTCCACATGGTCTGAAAACTTTTTCTGCAGTAGCCTGACCTGTCATCTTTCCATCCTGACAGGTCTGACCTCAATTGGATTTTCTGAGAGAGAGTTATGCCAAATGTCGCAACATGACCTGTTTTGGGATAATACAGGAGAGCGAACTTGTACGGCGTGCCATGTGTCGCTGTTTGAACTTCGGCCTCTGAAAACATTTCTTGAGATAGCTCGCCCTATTATCTTTCTATCCTGACAAGTCTGACCTCAATTGGACTCTCTGAGAGAGAGTTATGCCAAGTGTCGCAACGTGACCTGTTTATGGGATAAAACAGGAGATCGAACGTGTACGGTGTGCCACATGTCCCTGGTTCTGCTTCGGCCTCTGAAAGCATTTCCTGGGATACTACAGTCTGTGTACTACCTGTCACTTTTTACTAAATTTCATTTGGAGCTTCCTAGCCCAAGTTATGACCTTTTTTCCTAGGTCACCTGATTTTGACTGAGATCTAGAAGAGGCAGAAACCCTAACGTGTACTGATCATAACTTACAAAGTACAACGAACCTGAGGGTTCCCTTTGGACACAAGATACCTGGAGATGTTATCTACGACCTGTAAAGGTTTTAGATCTTGAACCTTCACCAAAATGGATTTATAGCGAAAGTTCCACGATGACTTGTTTTTTCTATGTAAAACCCTAACCTTCAAATTGTCGTAAGTGAAGCAAGTGTCGTAAGTGCCATACCTTGCCTTCCTTCAGGTTATCTCTGATACCATGTTAAGATTTAATATGCTAAGAAATAAAATAGCAGCATTACATTCCATTTCACAATAATAGCATATACAGGATCACTGAAGAAACAACAAGCATAGCATAAACACAAGAGACATAGATTTATCCTGGGAAACCCTCATGGGGTAGAAAACCCAGTAAAGCTTCCTCAATATAGATGACCAGCAATATACAAAGATGCAAACCAAAGATATGATCTCCTCCTCCACCATAGCATACCTCTCCTCCACAAGTGCGCCTCTCTCTCAAGTGAGTGTGTGTATCAAATGAGGAACACACCTCCTCTATTTATACACTACTCTGACATATCTTTTACACAAGTACATGTAGGCTCGTATTTAACCATTAGGTTAAATACCCTATTATAACTGACTGGGCCGACCCCACTAGGGTGGTCTAACAACCCTTTGACCCACATAACACATACAGGGTTGACCCCCACTAGGGAAGTCTAATAACCCATGTTACCACATTCCGACGAAGGAATAAACATCTCCATTCGCAAGCCTAAATTATAAAGAAACATCAGAGGCATACAGCTTACTGGATCCCACAAAAACAAACCACCCTCAAAAGGATACGAGGAGCACTATATGTCAAGACCTCTCCATATAAAGATTTGGATAAATGCGTGTCACTCCAACAAATGTTCGAGGGAATTGACCTCCACCTTCTTTGATGCAGCTAATAGCCAACGGGATGGGAAGACCTCGACCTAGATACAGACTAAATCTAAGAACTCAGGCATGCAGCACTGGTATAAAACTTTAACATGAAAGCATAAATATAATTGAGAATCAAGATACAGAAATGATCTTACAAAAGCTCAAGCGCTCTGCCCAGTGAGCCCTATATGTCCCATTAATGTGCAACACCAGTGAGACTGTTCGAAATGCCTGTAATAAAAAATGTAACAATATGAATAAATATATCATATAAGCCAGCTATTTTTCAATTGTAATCATGGAATTGCAATTTGTTCTTCACAAAGATTACAGCATAGAAGGTCTGTTTCTTACCTCCAATGGAGACAGTGGTCCAACCCAACCATGCAAGCTTGCACCATAAATATAATAAAGAGAGAAAACTAATAAGAAAACACCTATGGAGAACGTAGCACAATTAAAAATAGAGACAAGTTAAAATCCAGAGAAATAAACAGTCTCCTTAATCTAATAGGCTGAAGCAATATACCCGAAGTTTCTGCCCAACAAATAATTTACCAGCAAGGAGTTGTTTAGAAAGGGCTTCATCCAAAATGGCATTTAGACAGTACCTAGCATAGAAGACAATAAGCATTTAATGTTTCTACCTCCCTTGAGTAGTCTTCATATATAAGTTGACTTTGCAACCTCGCTAGGAAAACAACAAGCTGAGGAGACTGCTTACCATCCATCTATGATTTCTAGCTTCACTGGACGACTTCAAGAAGATTTTTGCATGTCATTGGAAATGCAATGCTCTGCCTCCTTGGATATCTCCTTGAACCCTTTAAATTGAGTGCAATCACTCAATTCTTCAGTGGGGCATACACGAACTACTGAAACACAAAGAATCATCATATGCACTGGGGCCGCATCCCCTTCAAGAATTTTCCTAAGAGGGGAACGATGACTAAGGTTCACTTCTCGTTCATATCTGCAGCACAGTAATTAAGACATGTGAGAAGCTTACTGAAATACAACATAACTCAAGTTAGAAAACCTTTAATAATAGTTATTAAATGAACAATATTCTACCTGTACTTCAATTCCTCAAAAACATTTTGCACAGTTAAATATTTTCCCGCAGCTTGCCGAGCATAGCTTCTTTCAATGCAAGCCAGCTTCGAAA
Organism: Larix kaempferi; assembly: GCA_027924585.1. Lineage (NCBI taxonomy): Eukaryota > Viridiplantae > Streptophyta > Pinopsida > Pinales > Pinaceae > Larix > Larix kaempferi. The sequence continues at coordinate 8,305,028 of BSBM01000848.1, forward strand.
CTATCCATTTGTAATGGTTCTCCACCCAACTACCAAAAATATTCAAATATTGGAAAACATCAGAAAAAGTGCAAGTCAATGTATGATATCTATATGCAAACTTTACTCAAATCAAGTTCTGAATTACTTTTTCAAAACAAATTCAGCATCGATATTCCAAATAGTATTCTCATGACATAAAATTTGTGTTTTCTCCAGTGTCAAACTAGTTGCTGCAAATCAATGAGCCTATTTTTTCACCAAATGGATACTAAGATATCTTGTTATCTTGTTTTTGATAGAGAGTAGGTCTTCTATATTTAATTCAGGTTTTATTTAGATTTTGTAAAATTCATAAAAGTATCACAACTCAAATTTGATTGATTGTTACAATTTGCAACCAGAAAAGCCAATGTTAGGGAAGGAGAAGTGAGGGATGAGAGGAGAAACAACTCTTCATTGGATAGGATATGATAATTTTATTAGTGTCCAACCAATGACCACAAAAAAAGGTCAAGGGATAACCCACTGAGCTAGATCGAGTGGTTGAGTGCTTTGAGCTTCATGCAGGACTTCTCCAGGTCAATCGCTCAAACTGGCCGCCTCTATTGCATGCCTTATAGTAGTGACTACACACTCCCACTTTGTATCACCACTTTTGTATTGAGCAATCCAATAACCAATTGAACTAAATTTTTTCATTTGTTGGGCATTAATAAACTTATATTATTATCTTATCTTATCTCATCTTACTCAATTTCCCTATTGAGTTAGGCACCATGATCAATGCCGATGGGTTTACACTAACTGCCATCTACAAAATGCTAGGAAATGCATAGTGGTTTCCCGACGACGTTTTCCTCAAAATAGCTCAAGGGGTTTGCTCCAGTGTGGAGAACCCTCTAGTGATATTCACCCATAATTTTGAAATTACAGTATTGTTATATGAAAGGTCCCATGAGGATGAACAAATTTTAGTGTGAACTCATAAGTTTTCTGTTGATTAGTGTAGTCAAAAATTAATTTAATATATTCAAAAAAAAATCAACATGGAATAGGGAATACTAGCATTTTTAAGTTAGAAGACAGTAAATATTATATTGAAAGTCTATATTTGGAGGTGAGTTAAAGAGGATTGTGTTAAAAGAGAAGATATCCCAGGAGAGTAAATGCTATTTAAAATCTTGTTATGAAGTTCTTTGTTGGGGATTACTACAATGTTCTCATATGTCCCTAGGTAGTTCTAAAAATAGGTCTGAGCTAACCAGGTTGACTAGATGAAAAGAATGAAATTAGTTTTCATTGAGGTAGGACAATTCAACAAGGTTGCATGGAAAAGTATTGGGTACCTGTCAAAAACATATAATACAATATTTTATAGGAGAAAAATATTTTATGGATGGTTATGGTTACGGTAAATGTGAGAATGAATGGTTATGGATGTGTACGAACCACACATTGAGAATGATTTTCCCTATGTTGTATGGAGAGACATGCCCCCCCCAAAAAACCTGTACCCATTGTACCACCATTTCCAAGACTTGGGGACCCATATGAAATGTCCCCAATCTATTGGGAACTTCATCGGGAACATGGGGACTTTCTGGTCATACCCAAAACATCCCCAATAGATTTGGGGAATTCCAAGCAAATTTTGGAGATGTTCTGGGCATGTATCTTCAGTTTTTACAATGGACATTGATGATTGGACTATATGATCATTTATCTCATCCATAAATCCATGGCATTAAATATCCCTATAGTTCTCGGGAACATCTCATAGGGTATTCCTAGTAGTACATGGTTCTTTAGTACCATGGAATTAAATATCCCTATAGTTAGATGGAAACTTCTTATGAGGTGTGATCTTGATAAGGATTTTTTTTATTTTGAGTAGGCGAGGCACCACAAAAACAGAACCCTATGAAGTACTAGGTTGTAGATTGCACCTCACTTCTCTCAATGCAATAATGCTTCTGCCATTCGGTGAGACCCGCATCAAACCATATCCCCAACATTTATAAGGCCTAACTTGATTCTCTCATTGTCCATGCATAGGGAAGAAAAATAAGATTTTCTTAGGTCCATTCATTGTCCATGCATAGGGAAGAAAAATAAGTTTTTCTTAGGTCCATCTCTATTTGAATCATTCCTCGAAATGTCATCAGTGCAAATAGATGAACATGGAGAAAGAGTGAGGCTTAGATAGAATAAAAAAAAGAGTTATCTTAATGATCTAAACTAAATAGACATGCAAGTTTACTTGTTGCATCACCTTTAGGTATAGGCCCTTCAATTTCCCCCAGTTTCATGATTTTTTTATGCTTCAATATCTTGCAAGGTTTTATCACTACAAAATAATTTCACAACAGAATCTTGACATTCTATCTAAATAAGATTCTCAAAGTCTGACATTATGTGTTCTTTTGTATCCCCATCATCTAAGTTCTCCAATATTGTGTAAACTCTAGCAGCATATCATTCTGACTATTCTTTTCTCTGATCCCTGGTAGGATAACTGAGAATGACTTAAATGCCATTCCATGATTCATCAATGAAAATTAGTTCATTCTTTGCATGGTATTTGATCTTCCATAGCTAAAAACAATTGTCATAAAACTACAGTTTAGAAAATTTCTAATTTTTTTTTACTACCTACCATGCCTCAAGCAAAAAATAAGGACCATCATACATAAATATTGTAGTCCCCCATTACATCCACACACAATATCCTATCTGGAAATGATGTGGTGTGGGAAATATCCATTCATAAATGCTTGCACGTCTATGTATCATATGAAAAACCTAACGTAGTTAGTGTTCTCTAGGATCAACAACCTTGGACCCTCTCTTCAACACATACCATAAATTTTTTACTGAACTCAAGGCCTTGACACATCCCCGTGGTCTTGAATATCACCTCATGATAGTCCTATGCACCTCCCTTCCTATTGATTTTACTTCCTATCTAGGATACATTGATAATGTAGCAATTCACAAATCAATTTATCAATTTCTGGATGTGGCCACAATCCAATTCAGATCATCACTTGGTTGTGGTCAACTACTTGTATTAAAACTCATTAATATTTATACAAATGACAATTAATCATTATTTAATTGAATTATATTTTCATCTTGAGCAAGACATGGGTATACTTGCATGTCCTCCATCTATGCAAAGTTGTTGATATTCTTTGTACTAACAAGATTGAGGGCAATATCAAGAACTATGCATTAGACCAGCCATATTTTTATTCTTTGGACATTTTAATTTCATCCAAGGTTATTCAACCCAACCCTTGTAAGGTCAAATAATTCTTGGACTCATCTTCACCTCACTCTGCAATACCTCAATTTATGACAAAGCTTAATCATTTCATAGGAGGCATTGATTTTTATCATAAATCACTTTTCGTTCTCTTCAATTGGGCTCCAGAACATGCAACTACATTCCAAAACCTCCAATATCTCGTGTGTTCCTCACAAATCCCTCATATTCTTTCCTTCTAGTATCTGTTTGAGATAGAGTATGAGGATTATCCTTCACCAAGTAAGGACATACCCTAATAGATAGACCACCCTATCTTGTCTCATTTGGAATAGTTATTTATTGCCACACTTAATTCCAATTCATTATTTGCCTTAGTCTAGTATTGGGATCGCTAATCTTATAGGAAAGAAATAATAATACACATAGAACACAAACATTTACTCTTCATCTATTTTCAATCCAAGTTCTTGGACAACTACTACCTTATATGGGTGTCCTATATACAATAATCTCATTGGGGTCTTGACTCTTATGACAGGGTGCATAAATCAAGTACTTTCTCTCCTTAGCTACCCGTTTACCATGATCATAGCAAAAATATTTAAGGTTCACATACCTTATTTCCAGTCATGGAAACAACAAGATACACTTTTCTCTAACATATAACACCCTACTCCAATCGATGACACAATTTCCTAATTCTTCTATATATGGCATCATCTCTACTTATCTCCTGAGTTGCAAGGGTATCATGCCTATCCTATATCAATGGCTTCTAGAGGATGTATTTGCTACTTGATTTCCTCATTTGGTTGCAAAGTAGGGACACTTGTGACTTCTAGTAGAGGGGAATTGATTTAAGAATCAAGACAACAAGTGGTGGAGCACATCAATGACACATTTTTAGTAATGGATATTAATATTACAGTTTAATAATAAAAGTTAATGTAGAAGAAGAACATGTAAAATGTGCTTGATCCATCCATTTATCTCTAATTAGACTATAAGAAGAAGGTTAATGAATGTATGTTTGAGCTTTAATACAAATCTTTAGTTCTATGTTTTCCTTGGTTTATTCTATATCAATTTTGGACAAATCAAAGGAACTAGAGTTGAGGACATTTGAAGAGTATTTATGTGGACCGAATTCACAAATAAAAAATCGTTACACTTAATTGGCACTTCTTAGTCATCAATAACAAGGGGAAATATACATAGATATTTGTAAAGAGGATTATACTCTTTTCTTTTTGATAATTTGGTGGATAAAGAGGGAAACCACTCCATCTATGGATCACATCTTCTTGTTACAAGAGAAAGAACAACAAATTTTATAGTTGTAGAGGAAAAAGAGCAAAAGGAAGAAGTCCTTACATGGAATAACAAGGCACAAAAATTACAAGAAGCAAAACCTAATGATTCTCAGAGACCCCACGATCAGCAGGAGCATTAAATTTACCTCCTCGAATAAAAATTCCACTTATTTAAGTTGCAATACTTGGATAACAAGAAGCAGTTATAGGAGGATAATTGTAGTCTGAACCAAGAGCTCCATTCATGCAAGTCAAAATTAGAGAACAAATCAAAGGAAAAGCAAACCAAAGCAATATAAATTTTAAATAAGTTCTTAGAGAGGATGTATAGAGAGTAATCAGTGAGATCACTGCCAGATAGAAGGATATTCTATCAAGATTGAGGCCTGCAGAAATCCACCTCTCCTACCATTCAAACATAAGAAGAGCACGATTCAGATCATCCCTTTATCTATCCTCCCTTGATAAAATGGGATTGGAATGGATTGTAATTAGGTTCAGTCCTCCTCTTCTCCTTCCCGATGCAGATCAGGAGTGGACATAGCATTCAGAGAAGGACAATTGGGAAAAAGCAGAGCAGGATAAAGGTTATCACCAAAAAGGTGCCATTACGAAGTTCTTGGCTTGGGATATCGGAGCCCAGAAATTTGTGAGTGAAAAGACATTATTTTCTAAAAATATATAAGCTATAATATTTAATTTAAATGTCTAAACTTCGGAGGTTGGAACTTTGACATATGATTGGTAAATGCAATTTCTTATTCTATATGGTTTGGACTTTGAAGGAAAAAAATGAACAAATTCAAGCTACAAGCACAAAAATTTCACTTTTCTAAAGAAAGCATTTTGAACAGAAAAAATACCTCTACTGTATGTTCTGGGTTTTGATTCTTCTTGATCCCACTGAGTATTGTCTTCTCCGCGCTTAGTTTAGGGAAATCACACTTGAGTTAGGGAAATAAAACTACTAGATATTATACCCTCTTCTGAGGTACACCCTTTGGTCCTAGGGGTTATGGGTCAAACTACCCACTCTTGTTTGTATGGTTTTGACTTGTACCATATTAATTGGTCATAGTACCCCAAACTATTTATTTGTGTGACCCTAGTACCCACCTAAGAAACTCTATTTATATTTTATGTCATTAAAAGTGACTTTATTGTTTTGAGCATCAAATGTTGGTACCCACCAAAGTCACCTTATTTATATTTTTATATTTTTGTAATTTTTATTTTTGGATGTACTCTCCTAAATATGTGGAACCCTAACTCATTTAAAAGGTTAATTAATGATTATTCTAGAAGACCCTAATCCTATATATTGAAGTCTTCTTTCTGGCAAGTGACATCATAACATCTTTTATCTCCCAGCTTTGTTCTTTCTTTGATGTCAAAGGGTTTCACTGTTGCTTGTGTTTGAAGGGAACCCCAATTGTTGAATATTCCAGATATGATTTCTTACTACTGATTTTGGAGGCTGCCCAACTACTGAACATGCTTAGATATTCCTGATCTTCGCTAGGGTTTGTTGTTGCTATAATTGGATGAGTCGTGACCTAGCTAAAGTTTTTTTTTGCCTACCATCTTATTTGCATCCACAAAACCTGGCTAACCTCAGTCGTGACTGTGAAGAAGCTCATTCTATTGTTCTGTGGCTAAATTGAGGCCGAATCTGCTTTCAAGGTTTTAAATGAAGTCTAATCCATCTGTTGATTGAGGTACGATCTGTTGCTTGACCAAATCGTAAGCCTTCCTGCCTGTTGTGTTCATTGTTAAGGAGGTTGTGAGCCAAAATATGATGACTTGTGAAATTTTGAAGCCATGATCTATTTAGACGAGCTTTGTCTTACCATTTTGTGATTCAATTAAGGCCCAATCTCTCATCTATAACTGAGCCATTTTTCCATTTTGATATGATCTTCTTGTTAAGGTTTGTGTGGGGTTTGGTCCACCTGCTGAGTACATTTCTTGTGAAGGTCGTAAGGCCTAAGGGTTTCATCTAGTGTGATGTAAGGCCTGTAGTATCTGATCTACTGAGTGCATATGTAAGAAGATAGTTAGGTCTCTTGCAAATACCTTATACAGATCTGATTTATTGAACTCATATTTTGCTGAGTTTGTTCTATCACTATGTGCCCAGATTTATTGTGTGTTGATACTTGGGTTGTGGTCAAACTTATTTGTTGAGTTTTTTGGTTTTATGCTAAGACTTATTGAGGGATAATCTTTTGTGTTGATAATTTTGTTGAGTTCATTATGCTAATACTTTTTTACTATTTTTTTACCATCATTGTTCATCTCTATTGACTGCACTACATCCCTGTCATCTCTCCCTCTCTAGTTTGTACTTAGCAGGGTCAACTAGTTCCTAGTGTTGAGTGGTCTCTCAGAGGCTTAGCTCATTTTGAAAGTAAAATATTTTAGTATATAACAGGAAGGGAAACACACTCCAGGTAAGTACTCTAACTTTTTTTTCTTATTAATCACAATTTCTATTGTTAATAGTATACTGCTAGTTACATGTTACTGAAGATTACTTTAACACGGTGACCCAATTGGTAGAGTTAAAGTTGAAAAGTTGAAAGAGACGAAACTTATCTTTTGAAATATCTTGTTTAAGTCATTGTTGTAATTTGATATATTGAATATTGCATTAAAGTATATATAAGTTGAGTTTTCTGCTTCAAACCCTAACCCTATCTAAAATTTAACATGGAATTCCCCATCTCCAACTACACTGTGTCTTTGTTCTTTCTTAGGTTTTGTTGTGATTAGTGAAACTTTCATCAAATTTCTCATCTCTTCTTATAATGAACTCTTTCTTTATATCTCAAATTCTATTGCTTGGATCCTTTCTCCTAGCCAAGAAGAAAACAATTATGTGGCATTTCAAAGAGTTTGTGTTTCCCCTCCTTAGCAAGAACAATTTCCACCCCACGTTTCATTTGAATTCTATTTCTTAGCAACACCTTCTATTTATAGAGGGTTTCCTATCCATGTTTCCATCGGTGCACTCATTATATGTACACAATAGTTGATGATTGATCCAGTTGGAGCTACATTTTCTATAAGTTCTATTTAACTACAATATTTTTTTGAAGAGATCTACTCCCTTAATCTTTTAGACCTGGCTTGTATTCAAACTTTGTAGTATGTTAAATTTTCATGCATTATTCAAGATTGGGAACGTTTTGTCCTTATCCAATAAAGTGTTGTTTTACATTCCTTCCAATATTTTGTAACATTACTCAACCTGTGGATCATGCAAGAGTTGCTTCATCCATAATCTATTGCATGTAAACATCAATTTTTAAATTTTCTTTTGAGAGGATGTGTGGATTTTTTTTGTTTCAAGTGTATATCAATCAAAAGCTTGAAGTAGTCCATTGCACTTACCAATTCATATGAACACAACTTGGTTGTAGCATATGCAACAGTTAAAATTCATAGCACTGGGGATAAATCTTCTATCCTCTATCCATATTCATTAGCAGAACATGTGAAAGGCGTAATGGACATTCCAGGGATTTTTTCATTGTTGAGGAACAGAAACAGGTACACAAATATTTATTTTGAGAGAAATATTTTTTAACTAGAATCAAATAACAAAATCTATAAAATGGAGGAAGGAAAAGCCAAATGATAGAAGGAAAAGCACAAGAGTAATTTAATTTTGGGGTCTATATAACAGAAATTGAAATTTTCTCTCTCACATATTTTGACAAACACTTTGCAAGAAAACTCTTACCTACGATTTTTAGTTTATGTAGGCTACATATGATGATTTTGGGATTGTATAATTTGTGGAAATAAGGATTTGGCGTGTGACCATTGAAATCGTTCGACACCTAAATGTCGCACTTCGTTCCAACACAGTTGTGGCCATCAAAACCCATGTAATCAATGGTGTTTCCTACACTAAAAAAGAAAGACAATGTATATGTAATTTATCTTTCTCTTCTTCGCTTCCCCTTTCATGATAAGGGTTTTACAGATACATTTGCAGGGTTTTTTGTGAGCCCTCCTACTGTGAATATAACGGTGTAGAGAAAAATGGGTCTATGATCGGAACTTTTCGCACTGAACGAAGCAAATAGGTGTCCAGAATATAGGTTTCGATTGAAAAATAAATAAATAACAGTTTTCTTGAAAATTAATTGGTTGCAACGAAAGGGTATCCAATGTAAATGCGATCTTTGTACCATTCAAATCCTGATGAATTTGTCCAACAAACCAAAATTTGAATGTGATCCTCTTCTTAACTTGGGAATTGACACTATCGTGGAAGGGTCACGCACTCCATCCATGGCTGCAAAAGGTCACGGGTTCGAATCGTCAGGCTCAAACAATGTCTATGTTTTGCTGCTTGCGCTAGTATTTCCAATTTCACATTCGAGTATTCAAGAAATGATTAAGTGAATACATATATTTTTATTTAATGCTAGTTTATCATTAATCATGACTTATGAACTACTCATTGAGAAGCATATGAATATTGGCATTTTACTCATTGATAACATTACCTATTTAATCGTAGTAGAAAAAAAGAAAGCCCACTTTATTACAATGTGTTACAACATTGAAAACTAACTAACCTACCTATTATACCTAGCAATTGACTCAAGACAATAACTTTCCTTTCAAGGTTCCATGGGTTAAATAACTAGAATTAGTTACAATTATAGGTATCAATTGACTTTTTTATCACTATAGTTTCTTAGTAGTGTAACAATCACAAAACAACAAAAATATTAATTTTTGCATTAAATTATTTACAAAGGAATGACAGAAATGGGGAAAAAATATAAAAACTATGTTCATTATTATCATCTATAGATCATTCGATATAGCAACAACCCTATAGTGAAAAGCATGGTCCATTCTCCTTTATATGCGTATCACTAGGTTATAATTGTTTGTGTGCATATGTCAACGATACTTCATTTTTGCTATGCCAAGATAATGCTATTGTGTTGGCCCTACTAGGCTATGGAAAGAAGCACTCCAAAATGCATATTAGTCTATTCATGTTTGCAGTGTAGGTTTTACTATGCTCCACAAAAGCGTGATTGGAAAAAAATATGCTTTCATCCAACCTACTTCAAGACTATGAGCAACTCTTAAACCAAGTACAAAGACATACAAAATGCAATGGGAATTCACTAGATTTGCTTTCAAAATGTAATATTATATTATCTACAAACATAAAACTTTCTCTCATTTTACACATATCAATTGTTTTTTTGGTGTTTCATTTACCCCACTTTGGGTGTATGCAACTAGTTGTTATTTTGGTCTCCTTGAGTGTCACGTAGGAATTGTTCATTGTCTCAAGATACAAGTTAAGAAGCACATGGTGTGCTCTCAAGGGATAACATAAAATCCATATAAGTGTTAACCATGTGTCCATATGTTAGTTACGATGCGTTTATGTGGTAGAAACAATTCTTATAAGATGCATAAAAATTAACAAAATTAATTTTGGATTGATGAAATTGTAAATATCAAATATTAAAATTTTACAATCCAAATTTTTAATATGGTTTATGTAATATTATAATATATGTTTTGTAATAATTTAAAAATTATATATTGTAAATTTTTATATATTATAAGTTTTTAATACATATTCTAATGATCAAACAAAACGTCAATGGGGATATTGGTCGATGTAGCATGGTCAGGAATGAGTTCATGTGAATTGAGTCTATAATTTTAATTGCATATGATGACAACAATACTAAACTTATAGAAGAGGCTTGAGGATATAGAACACATCCACCAACAACTGGAGTTGTAGGGGACTCACTGGATGTCTTCATGAAAGAATAAAATGTTGTCCAGTGCCATAGCCGGGGGTCTCTCATGAATCCGTCTACAGTGTTACATAAATGTCTAATTCATACTCTTAGTTGATGTTAGCTAGTCATATTTGTATTAATGTGACTAAACTAGTCATTTACGTTAGTCATTTTTATTTTAGTCACTTGTTATCTAGTCGTATATTTTATCCTGTGACTAAATTAGTCATTTATCTTAGTCGTTTTTAGTTGGATCACTTAAAATTGCTCAATTTTAGTCATTTATCCCTTGAAAAAACCACGGTGACTAAGTTTTTAGTCTCCTAGTCACTTATCTCTCATTTTTTACTAGTGGAGGGGGACAACAGTTCGACTGAATGAGTCGGCACTGTTATGGCAGAAGCAATTAAGAATAAGCAGAATGAGCAAAGCGGGATTACACTAGATAGATAAACACAAATGCGCACAGACAATATGCAGGAATGCGGAATGATTCTATTAGTAGGTGAATTCCTGATCCGATTGATTATATTACAATATTACACATGCTTATATAGAATTCTGAAATGCTTGGGTGCCTTCCCGTTATGTTCAGTTATAAAGAAGAAGTTAGAATAGTTCAACAGTTCAAACGTTACAGTCCACTCGAAGACAGAGAGATAGCCTGTCGAAGTTCGACAGTCGCTAGTCGCATGTCGATGTTTCAAACTGTGAGGTTGCTAAACATGTCAAAGGTGTGAATGTGTCGAGGTGGGTCGAACTCGTGACTCGTCAGAGTTGTGTCGAATTCGAAACCTATCAGAGCTAACCTATCGGACGGGAAACTTATCGAATCGAAGTCTTTTCCAAGTTGAAACTTGTTGAAGTTGCATCAACGTCGATGAATTTCCAACTATGATGTGGATCACAAAGCTTCTTTACTGTGACGAGCTACGACTGTCCCTGTAGGGCTTCACCTGGAACCCATTCGAAAATCCATTCAGGATTTCTCTATCTAACTTTTACAATTGTACTGTGCCTCCCTTTGTCCCATAGTTAATGACATATGGACCTAACCAATTCATTTGCAACTTTCCAGGCTATTTGAAAATATTTCTACGTAGAGAAGAACTAAGTCTCCTCAGGATATATTTTATTAGTCGTCTAGATTAATTTTCCTAGGTGTAGACTATGTAGTTGGCCTAGTTTTGTCTTTTATGCCTCCATATGCCATCCTAAGTCACTAAAATGAATTTGGATATATTATGGATAAGGTTTCCTTGGATTCTGTCTGATTTTATTCCATTCTTGAGTTAGAAAGATACTTTCCTGATTTAGACAACTTTATCCTGTTTTTTCTACTTTCTAGTGGATAAGGTAAAACTAGTTAACTTGGAAACTCTCTCCACTTGACCAATTCAACCTCCACCACTTTATTCTCTCCTAAAGTCATCATTCCATTCCATTTACATAACTCATGAGATTCCATACCATATTCATCCCATTCATGATCCTTTAGAGTGTTTTGGAAAGTGCTTTTGACACCTAGGGGGTTTTATGCTTTTAGTAAACCTTACTTTGTTATTCTTTACAACTTTCCTTTAAGGAATTCTATTTTCTTTCTTGATATGTATTATATATTGTATTCATATTGAGGAATAATACATGAGATGATATTTTCTATCAATTGAGTTCCTTCTCTTATGTTTCTGTTTCAATATTTCTTCTTATTCTTGCATATCTTTGAATAAATTCTTTTAAGGACTTCTTTGCTTCAAGATTCTTGGCTATTAGAATTATTTCATGGTATCCAACCTATATATAATTCTCACATGGTATTAGAGCCATGATATCTCTTGATTAAATTAGTCTTCCAATATAAGATTTTAGAGAGTTTGTTTTGCAGGTACTGAAGATCAAATGGAAGAAATTTCTTCAATACATACAATTGTTGAAGATGAAGAATTCCATATCTCTCTCTTGTTCTCTCATAATTCCTTGTTGAAGCCTCGGATGTGCTGGAAGCACCCCGGGATAAAATGTAAGGTAGATATCCTAGCCGAAGGCTTCGAATAATACTAGGCAAGGATTACCCTGTCCTCAAGTTGTTTGGTGTAGCTAACTCCGATGGATATTTGGCCTCCATTGGCACTCTTTGAGTTGGTAATTTTTCTCCTTACAAGGGAGACTTCGAATTAAACTTGAAACTAATCCTAAATGTGATTTAAAAACAACCTACAATTGATAATTCTGCAACTATTATAAGAAATTCTATAGTTACAAAAATACATATTTGAACTAAAATACTAACCTATCTAAATGTTAATTAAATTAATAACCTGTCCTGGGAGCCAAAAGTTTTAAAACTGAGAGAATGGTTTAATGTTCAAAAGAATGATTAGATTGTCAATAATTTAAAAATAAATTTTTAAATCATTAACGTCATTAGCACATCAATTCTCACATGGGAAGAAAAATCGTTATCTTCACTATGCTAAAACTGTTTGAACATGAAATCATTTTTGCAATCATTAAACATAATCAGATTAACAAATGAACTACAGAAATGAAGAAAAATTAATATGATTATTATTCAAATGTGCACAAGAGAAAAATCTCATTAAACATAGATGAACATATGAAGAATAGCTACAGAAAAAAGAAATGTTTCTATCACAAGTTTAGTTTCATAAAAACATTTACAAAGCTTAAAACTGATGATCAACAACCACTCCAGGCAACGCCTCCTTCGTCTAGCTCTTCCAAGTAAAAATACACAGAAAAGGGTTTAGCAGAAAAATTACAATCCTTATGGTTTGCATAGACTGCCTCCTCCCACTCATCAAATCATAGTTCAGGTAGGTATTTATATAAAGGAAATGACAGGAGAAAATAAGATCAGTTTCCCCACTTGCTGAGCTAACTAGCTGAGTTGTTCCATTTAGCAAATTTGTCCATGAGAAAAATCTGAGAAATTCCGTTTTGAAAAACTAGTCAGATCTCCCAAATGAAGAACTTTTTGAGGATTCTTCTCTATTGTAATCTAATAGGGCATATTGTGCACAAAACCTATGTCTCAGATTTTCCATATTCATCTCTATCACTCCAAAAATCGCGTCCAAACATCACTGCTTTCCACTTTGCGCATTTTGATCACTCCAAATTTGGGATGTAATTTCTTCAATATGACTCTTCTAAATCCAAATCCACACCTGCAAAATTCAAAATATAAATCAAAACATAATTCCAAAGCTAATGAAATAAATCTAAATTTATTAAAATCCATTTGAAAATAAAATATAATGAAAATGAACAAAACTTATGCAAATACGAAATTAACTATTCAGACAGATTTTCATGGTTTTTAAGCTATTCAATTGGAAAACATAATCTTCCCAAATATTTCCTCATCCTTCCATCTTTCCAACGAGCTATGTCGAGCTTAATTTGGATTTATAAATCTCAAGATATTACTCCCGGAAGTTAAGGCTCAACAGCCGTTGACTTCATTGCTGGGTGAATTATTGCCATTGATCTTAACAATTAAATCCATTATGCATATCAATTATTTTCCAAAAGAATAAAACCAGAACAAATAAAAACCAAAATCGATATTCCCAAAAAAATGGGAAATCAAATACCAGGAAGAAAATTAGGATTTTAAAAAAATCAAAATCGGGAAAAACCAAAATTAAAACCAAATTAAAATCCTAAGTAAAAATGAAATTACCAAAATTTACGGACCCGAAATTAAATTAAATTATAACATAAGAAAAACTTAGGGTCCCAAAATGTGGAAATGGAAAAATAAAATTTTTGAAGAAGTTATTTGTGTAATCCACATTCTGCATTGCAGATTACGGGTTGCGGAAATATTAAATTTCAATGAGAAAAACCTTACCTTCCACAAGCATTCCACATTGCGGATTGCGGATTGTGGAAATATTTTTTTTAAAAATGGGAAAAATTAAACCTTTCACAATCGGCAATTACGGATTGTAGATTGCAGAAAGGTTGAAATTTTAACAAAAAAAACAATTTCCGCAATTGGCAAAAATGAATAAAAATGATCGAAAAATGCAATTTTTTTAATTTTTTTAAAATATTGAATGAATTAAGGAAATAACAATGGATAAAATAGTAAGAAAATTCTAGAAATATTTACAAAGTAAATGAGAATTCAATATTGGAAAAATATCATTAAAACATAAAACTTAGAAGTAAAAATCAAAACCATTTACAAGTTAATTATTAAGAAAATAATTGTTGGAAACAACGTATGTAGGAAAAGAATCACTCCTATAATATATGAGAGTTAATGAATTCCATAAATAGGTTTCTAACATAATCATTTTCCAATAATAGAAAATCAAGAAAAGAATAAAAATATTTGCTTTTGCACAATAATAAATTAAAATCTTTTTAAATTGCAAAAGGAAAAAATAGAAATTATATTTTCAAGATCAAATTAGCTTATTGAGAAGGAAACATATCCATGATCAAACTAACTTTACATTCGTGAATATTGAACTTTAATCTCACTAATTTCCAAATAATCAGAAAACATAAACTCATGGAAATTAGAATAATTAGAACTCATATAAACTAAAACACATTTGTTCTTTTAATTTTCATAACATCAAATTGTGTATAATTTTAGTATATGGATTTGATAAAATACACAAAGTAATTTGATAAAATATAAAGCATGAACATCAATAATTAAAAGATCTAAATAAGCTTAATTTAAACATTAAAAATATTAAACTAACATAAGCAAACAAACTCAAAGACTAAGATTATTTACAATATTTACATTATGATTCTAGGCATGCAAAAGTTAAAATAAAACTCCATCGAGCTCAAATATCATACTAATGCAATTATCCAAAATCATGAGAGAAGAAACCATAAGATCATTCAAAATCCCAGAAAGAAAATAATAACCAACCATCATCTCGAATGATCAGTGTATGCAGCGAAGACCAAATCTAGGTGGGGAATGTGAAGGACAACATGGTAAGTTAACCACCAAGATCATGGAACCAACTCAAATGGATAAAAAAGCAAATACAATATGGAGATCAATAAAAATGGAAACAATCCAAATAATACTAGAGATCTAGGAAAGCAATCAAGTCAATGGCGAAGTATAAACATCCAGAGTGTAGAAAGAGAGTTGCAGGAGTTTATTTCACAAATATATACATTCTTTTTGCAATCCGTAATCCGAATTGTGGGTTGCGGAATCACAACTCTAAATATTAACAAACCAAAAGTTTCCCCAATCCACAATCCGCATTACGAGTTGTGGGTTGCGGGAACACAAACAACACAATTTACAAAAATGTTATTTCTGCAATCTGCATTGCGGGTTGCGGGTTGTGGAAAAACAAATCGTAGATTTATTCTTCAAATACTTTCCACAATCCGCAATTGCGGGTTGCGAGTTGCAGGAAAATAAAACCATATTTACATAAACTTATTTCCGCATCCACAATCCGCATTATAGGTTGTAGGTTACGGAAAACAAACATTTCAACACCATAAAACTAAGCTTCTGCCATCCGCATTGTGGGTTGCGGAACTAAAAGACCTTTTGGGAAAACCTATGCTTTCCGCAACTCACAAAAACACACAAAATCAATGAAATTTTCAAAGGAAAAATTGTTTATTGGACTCAATCATGATCAATAAATAAAATGAAATATTAACAATGATGAAAATCCCAAAATTGAATAATAAATTCAAACATTACCTTAGCAAATTAAAAATTGGGGCTCCCATGTTTACATGTGAACATGAGATTTGTTGCGCCTACAACAAATGGAGACACGTTAGAACAAAGCAGTTATCTATGCCTTGTAAAGATATCAGTTGTATATGTATAAGGAGATGAAAGATAAGGCTTTTAACAAAAATAAAGCTTTCCCTAAAACATGTGTACCACATTAACAAGTCATCCTTTTAAAGATTTACTCAGCTGCAATAGATTTTAATGATACCCTTCTAACTATCAGTTGTAATGCAAAGAAAAATATTAATTGATTAGATCTCCAACAAAATATGTTCTTCATTGAAACATGCTCTAAATGAACAATTTGTGATGACAAGAAGATGTTATCTTAATGCTTTACCTCTAATACCACAAGAATGGCCCTGCTGCCAGCAAGTGTCTATAGCCTCGACAGAGTTACCTTTTAACCGAATAAGTTGCTTTTATCCCATCCACTAGTTATATATGTGAAGCTTATCAATCCTTGTTAAATATTTGCATCCTAGGAAATAAACTGGAAACCATTGTCCTGACTTGGTGATTAGATAGTGACAATGTCATTCACACCAACTTATAGATAATGAGTGAGCTGGATCGTGATGAGACCCCCCGTCTTGCAACAGTTTTTGTGGCTACAAGCCAATATCCTAGCTTGGTGACCAAGTATTGATAAATTCATTCCATAAGAAGGTATGATCATGAACAGGTCATCTTATAATAAGACCTCATGTTTCTTAGCTCACTCCTAGAGATGTTAAAGAAAAGGATTGGGCTATGTTTAATGTTAATCTCATAAGAGATTACTTAATGGATGGGGAAGCGACTATACTCCTTAATAAAGAGGGATGGCGTTGAGAGATTTAAGATGATAACAATGCAATCCCCACTCATTTGCTCCTAAAGAAGGATCCAATTAGAACATAATGCATAATTTTTTCTTTGTGTATTGATTTATGATAATTAAAAGGAGAAAGATAATCAATGTAGCTAATTTTATGTATGAAGGTAAAATTTGGAAAGTGTTCCACCACGAGAAAAGAGATAGCCTTTTTTTTTAAATCACCTTCAAAAGATTCCTTCACATACAATATTTCAATAGATGTAGGCTTGTAATGACTAACTTGCCCCAAAGTATTATTAACTAAGGATCCAAACCTAATCAAACAATTTGAAAAATGAAATGAAAAGTGATCTAATTAAAGCAAATGAGGCTTTACAATTATGACTAATATCTCATGTGGAAGAAATTTTGGTAGTTAAAAAAGAATTTTTTGATTATACATGGATAATCAATAGTAAATTGATTGTATCAATTCATAAATTGTACATAATTATTTGAATTGATTAGAGTAGTATTTGTATAAGAACCCCCTTAAATGTAATTACAAATTCTTTTACTTTAGAGATTCGATTGATAATATTATGAACTACATGAGATATTAAGCCAATTGAAGCCCTTTCATTTAGAAAAGTAAATTAAAAGAAATGTAAAATAATTGTAAGAATAGGGCTTAACAAATTGTCTTATGCGAACAAAAATGATGTTATTTGTCACATGAAATTGTTTAAGACAATGAGGCCTTTCTTTATTAAAGATGATGTACATAAATAAATAAATTGAAATAATGCTAAACCAAATTGTGTGCAATTTTCAATAGAAAACCTCTTTTTTCAAGTGCATATCCAGGAAAGATCAAAATTTGTGTGTAATGAAGATATTCTAATTTTAATTACTTTGTCTCATGTCAAAAATATTCTTGCTCTTAAAACTTGGAAAAGAATTATTTCAAAATGTTTCATGACAAGATCATTGTAATTTAAAACTAAAGACATAATTCAAAACATGAATGCCTTGAACCAATCAAATAATAAGCGAGAGCATGAAAGAGGATAAAAATACTTCCTTGAATGTATCTGAAGAAGCATCACTTCCAACTTGGACTTGGCTTGTCATCAAAAATATTTATTGAAGAAAACCAAAAGAGTAATCTAATTATTAAAGAAATGATAAAAACTAATCTATTCTATACCTACTCCTACACTACTCTAAAAGTAAACAAAAACTAAGCATAATCGAATTTCCAATGCAACCATGAAAGCATATGGAAACCTACAAAAATGAAGAAGTGAATAATCAGAAGGCATGATACGAATGCTTGAAAATAAAAATGGAAAAAGAGTGCATTAAAGAAAATATAATGAGATTTATGAACAAATACAGAGAATGGAACCTTCATAGTAATATACAAACAAGAAAAACAGAGTTTTACCATAACGATGAAATCTGGCTAAGAAAGATTTCTCAAGCCAATCAACAACCCAATCATGATAAGTAAAATGAAAATCAAAAGAATGACAACAAGAGTTTGAAATATTTATGCGATGAAATGGATTTTTTGAAATAAAATCAATATTAGTATTATAAGAATCCAAAACTTCTTCTTGAACAGTTTTCTCCTTAGAAATATTTTCTTGAACAAGATCAACCAAATCATATCCAATTCGTTCTACTTTATTATCGTAACAATCATCATAAATTGGTTGATTTAATTGGAAATTCCCAAAGAGTTCAAATTGTCTTTGAGCATTTACTTGAAGAGAATTAAATATATGAGATGTTAAAAGTGTAGAACTAGTATCATTAACATTCTGATAATAATGTTCTCCATCAAGTAATTGATTGTAAGAAGAAAATGTGTCTTCATTGAATGATGAATCATAACAAGAAAATTATGAAAATTACTCTTAGAAACAATATTCATTTCCAGCAAAGAAGAATGACAAGAAAACATAGATTGATGATAAAGATGAGAATCTTCTTGATCTTCTTCATGTATTTCATAATTAACTTGTGCCTCTTTAATATTTAACAATGGCGAGTTAGAATCTGAAATATAAGATTGAATGTCATTGTTATCAAATACATCAGGATACAAAGAAAATATGAAGAGGTAATAAGTGCGTGAAATTCATCTCTTAGTAGAATATTTGCAGATCGAGATTCCTTAAGAGATGTTTTCTCTTCAAAAGGGATATGTATGAAAGGTTTCAAATCCGAATCTGCTTCTTCTTCTAATGTAGTATCATCATTTCATGAAATATGTTCTCCTATAGAATCACTTAGGTCAGAAAATGGTAATTGGGAGAACATATCACAAATTTCAGAACAATTAGTTGATTCGAGATCTATCAAAGGTTTAACAGAATAATAAATATCAGAATCTTGAAGCTCTTTACTTATGCTAGAATAAGATTGTTTGATATTATGATTAGAACTATTCTCTTTTACTTTAGAAGAATCTTCTATAGAAAAATGATCTCCTTCATTATTAGTTCAACTTTGACTTTGACGTGAAACAAATATGGGCATATAATCATTTAAATCACCCAAATCGTCATAGTGGAATTCATTTCCACAATTTTTAAATCCTTAGATTCTTCATGCAAATTTCTAAACCAAGAGGTGGTTGATTTTTGATGTATAATTCAGATTTATCATCTTCTAATTGATTAGATTCATGTGAAGTAGAACTAATGTGTTGAAACCATCCAAGTATAGAGATTAAAGGGAATCTACTATAGAGATTAAAAGTCCTAATTGTAAAATCTTCTAATGGTTCACCCATTTTTCTAGTGAGTTGTTTCCATTCATTGCATAATGTAACAAAGTCATAATGTCCAAACTAAAGTATGAAAATATCTACAAAATGTTTAAAAGAATGGACAGAGGCAGAAGGTAAGGTTACAAACAACTCTTTGACTCTTCCTTCGAATGTGAAGGCTAACAATATGCACAAAACATCTTTATCCAGAATTTTGTTAGCAAAAAAATTATAGTTAAATTGAAGAGCATGTTCTCGTGCTAAAATTCCTCCCTCAACATCGAATTTTACTTCTATTAGTTTCTTTAGCAAATCTGTTTGAAAATGAAAACTAATTTGTCAAGAAAAACAATTAAATATACATTCTTGGGCAGAAAAACTACTAAATATAGTTTTTTGTTAAGTTTTAATATGCTAAGAAAGAAAATAGCAGCATTACATTCCATTTCACAATAATAGCATATACAGGATCACTGAAGAAACAACAAGCATAGAATAAACACAAGAGACAGATTTATCCTGGGAAACCCTCATGGGGTAGAAAACCCAGTAAAGCTTCCTCAATATAGATGACCAGCAATATACAAAGATGCAAACAAAAGATATGATCTCCTCCTCCACCATAGCAGACCTCTCCTCCACAAGTGCGCCTCTCTCTCAAGTGAGTGTGTGTATCAAATGAGGAACACACCTCCTCTATTTATACACTACTCTGACATATCTTTTACACAAGTACATGTAGGCTCGTATTTAACCATTAGGTTAAATACCCTATTATAACTGACTGGTCCGACCCCACTAGGGTGGTCTAACAACCCTTTGACCCACATAACACATACAGGGCTGACCCCCACTAGGGAATTCTAATAACCCATGTTACCACATTCCGACGGAGGAATAAACATCTCCGGATATACAATAAGATCTTTACGGAGGAATGAAACACCTCCGGAATAATAAAGTAAAAATATAATATTATTTGAAGTTACAATATTTCAACACTCCCCCTTAACGAGAAGGATATTATAACAGTA
The DNA here is from genome assembly GCA_027924585.1 of Larix kaempferi. Lineage (NCBI taxonomy): Eukaryota > Viridiplantae > Streptophyta > Pinopsida > Pinales > Pinaceae > Larix > Larix kaempferi. The sequence continues at coordinate 8,325,786 of BSBM01000848.1, forward strand.
TCTGCACGAGCAAGGAGTCATGAACATCATACATGATACATCTATAAATCATTGGAAGCTTTCTCAACATCATCAGTAACTCAAGCAGTTACTGGAACATCTTCAATACTGGAACATCAACATCTTCAGTACTGAGTCTTTATCTTCTGCAGCACTCGAACAGCTACAACAACATCAACATCTGGATCCTCACGATCATCAGTATCATCATCTCATGATCATCAGCATCATCATCACACGATCATCAGCATCGTCATCACACGATCATCAGCATTGTCATCACACGATCATCAACATCTTCATCACACGAGTATCCATACCAATACAAGTATCCTCATCATTAATACAAGTATCCATACCGATACAAGTAACCACATCATCAATACAAGTATCATACCAATACAAGTAACCACATCATCAATACAAGTATCCAACCGATACAAGTAACCACATCATCAATACAAGTATCCTACTGATACAAGTAACCACATCATCAATACAAGTATCCTACCGATACAAGTAACCACATCATCAATTCAAGTATCCTATCGATACAAGTAACCACATCATCAATACGAGTATCCATACCGATACAAGTAACCACATCAACACACACAATCATATTACAGGATGATCAATCCTGCTCTCTTTAGGACATAGGTCCATGGATGATACAATCCAGTCATGTACCTTTTGAACCAAAGTCCAGGGATGATCTAGTCCTATCATGTACCTTTTGAACCGAAGTCCAGGGACGATCCAGTCCTAACATGTACCTTTTGAACCGAAGTCCAGGGATGATCCAATCCTAACATGTACCTTTTGAACCGAAGTCTAGGGATGATCTAGTCCTATCAATTCTCGGAGACCTCATGTCTACGGCTCAATTCACAGGACCAAAGTCCAAGGATGATCCAATCCTTACCGTACATTTAGGACCGCGTCCAAGGATGACTTAATCCTCCACCGTACATTTAAGACCACGTCCAAGGAAGACTTAATCCTCCACCGTACATTTAGGACCACGTCCAAGAATGACTTAATCCTCCACCGTACATTTAGGACCACGTCCGAGGATGACTTAATCCTCCATCGTACATTTAGGACCACGTCCGAGGATGACTTAATCCTCCACCGTACATTTAGGACCACGTCCGAGGATGACTTAATCCTCCACCGTACATTTAGGACTACGTCCGAGGATGACCTAATCCTCCACTGTACATTTAGGACCACGTCCGAGGATGACTTAATCCTCAACCATACATTTAGGACCACGTCCAAGGATAACTTAATCCTCAACCGTCCACCAAGGACTTCATTCTCGAAGACATACGTCTACGACTCTTCTTTAGGCCTGAAGTCCAGGGATGATCCAATCCCCTCACATGTTCACCAAAAACTTCATTCTCGAAGACATACGTCTACGGCTCTTCTTTAGGACTGAAGTCCAGGGATGATCCAATCCCCTCACATGTTCACCAAGAACTTCATTCTCAAAGACATACGTCTACGGCTCTTCTTTAGGACTGAAGTCCAGGGATGATCCAATCCCCTCACATGTTCACCAAAAAATTCATTCTCGAGGACATATGTCTACGGCTCTTCTTTAGGACTGAAGTCCAGGGATGATCCAATCCCCTCACATGTTCACCAAGAACTTCATTCTCAAAGACATACGTCTACGGCTCTTCTTTAGGACGGAGGTCCAGGGATGATCCAATCCCCTCACATGTTCACCAAAAACTTCATTCTCGAAGACATACGTCTACGGCTCTTCTTTAGGACTGAAGTCCAGGGATGATCCAATCCCCTCACATGTTCACCAAGAACTTCATTCTCGAAGACATACGTCTATGGCTCTCTTTAGAACATATGTTCAAGGATGATGCAATCCCCTTGTCACCTTTGAACCTGTCTAAGGACCATCCACCAACCTCTCTGTCGGCATCACTAATATAGGTATCCTCATCATCGACCTCACTGTCGATGCAGGCAATCTCATCATGAGTTATCACATCACTCCCCCTTTCGAGGAGGGTCCTTCTGAACTATATTAAGTTTGTCTCGAAAAACTTTATTTGAGGTAGAGGTTTGGTTAGTACATCGATCGGTAGAAGTTTGGTTAGTACATTGGTAACTTGTTACAAATTCAAACTTTTGGTTCCTTTCTGCACCATACCTTTGAACACTAGATTCTCTGCCATCTTGATATAACTCTGTTTGTCACATAGGATCATCATTGGGTCTATCTCTAAGTCAAACAATCCTGAAGCCATACTGTTTCATAACTTAGCAGAGCAAGAAGCCATATATTCTGCTTTTGCTAAGAGCCACACTATATTGCTTCCTTCTAAACCATGAGATTATGGTTGATCCCAGACAATAACGTCCTCTCGATTTGCTCTTCCTGTCTGATACAATTTATGCCCAATCAACATCTGTGTAGCCATCTGAAGTCATGATCTCTAAGATAACATAGATCAAAATCTATCGTATCCTTTAGGTATTTCATCACATGCTTTGAAACTAACAGGTGAACACATCTGGTTTTCCACTAGGTACTGACACAAGGTGTTCACAGCAAAGCATATATCTGACCTAGTATTTGTTAGACACATCAATGACTCAATATTTTGTCTGTACAGAGTTCTATCCACTAACTCTGATGAGTCATCTGATAACAACTTCAAGAGTGGCCACTCCAACACATCAATTCCTTTTAATATTTCTCAGCATACTTTCCCTGGTTGAGAAAGATTCCTTCTGAGCCTTGTCATACTTCTAGACCTAGGAAGTAATGCATCAATCTGAGATTTTTCATTTTCATTTCTTCAACCATCTTCTTCTTTCTTTTCATGATCTATTTCTCATTCCTTGTCAGAAAGATATCATCGTCATACAATAATGGTATGATAGGTTCATCATCCACAACCTTAAGGTAAAGGTTAGCAACAACTTTACTTTTGGTAAAGCCCAATCTTATCAAGAAACTGTCAATTCTCCCTTTGTGACTGAACATCATTCACACTCTGCATTGAATGGTCTTCTGCATATCTATCTGTGCCATCTCTCATTATATGGGTCTACTGATATGAGCCTCAATATCATTTGAACTCTATGGTGAGTTCCTTCTTGCATCCATGTCGTCTATGTATAGAAACAATATTCAACCTTGTAGCAAAGGTTGAGATCCTCATCACCCATGGTGATCATTAAGCTCATCAATTGATTATCGATCCTAGGTACCCATACAGAACCTGATTCACACTTCTTCTTTAATTACACCATTAAGAGAATGGTCTTATCTAGCCACTTGGAGCAAACATCTTATCATGATTCTCTTCCTCTTTCTAAGAGAATTTTCTAGCCACAAGCCTTCTATAGTGTGTTTGATTTGTAAATCCTTTTGTTGAACATCCATCCCTTGGTCAGTGTTCATCATTCATCATTATCTTTCCTACAAATCAAAATTAAGTACATGATTAGTAATACTTCATAATCATCAAATCATATTGACATGATAACCTATTATGCATATAGATATCATTTACATAGTTATGTAACTATTTTGATGAATACTTTGGCACAACACTTTCCCATATCCTGTATGCATACAGTGGCTATCTAGATGCCTTCCATCTCTACCAGAACATACTATTGAGAGTATGCACAACTCTCAGCATGTCAGCAAAGAGGTTTCATTCTAGACAAGCAACAATGGAATGTTTGTCCAACTTACCAATCATATGCATATTAGTAGTATACTGTTCAATGCTCTATGAATGTTTACACTCAGCATGATATATTCTAGGAATACAAATATGCATACAAGCAATATCATTTACTATAACAACTCAAATACTTATCTTTTATGTTTGTGTGGTTTCCTCCCGCTTGATCTTCTATATGTCTTTTGAACTTCTATTCATTCTGTACCACTATGCATGCTCAAGTGTGCACTAGTGTCATCCTCATGATCTCATACACAAACATACATTCATTAGTATATTCTCAAAACATTCTAATTCTAAATAATCTTGAATATCTATAGTCATGATTATAGATAATATTCAAGGTTTCAGGGAAGTCTTCTTTTACTCATGCATATTCTTGTTTGATCTAGTTAGTTAAATAATCAACCAAGATAAAAGACATAATATGCATAAACCCTTGATTACTAACTTTATGAATAAGCATAACCAATCATACCAAGTACACTTATATAAGGGATCTTAACATGACATAGGAAAACATACCTTGATTAGTATACCTGCTTAGTTATGTACAACATACCTAAACAATCTCTTCAATGATTTAGAGATCCTGAGCTGGAACCTGCATGTCTCATAGGTTAAGCATAATATAACAAAGTCATACATACCTCGTAAGTAGAACAAATATTATGGATGAGTCTTTGTCTTCATGATGTCATGGTCATGGAGCTTGATTTGTCTTTTGTGATGTACCTGTATCTTGTTAGCAGACAACATCAACCTCACACAACACCATAATGCATTAGTACAATCATATAGCCCTAATCAGTGAATGTCTTCGATCATTCACATGCACTCATACTGTTACTAGGGTGATAAGACAATTCTAACGTTAATAAAGATTGTACTAATAGATAACATGAAGACAAAGACATTATGAACTTAATCAAGAATCATATTTCAAGACATACCTAAACCTCCTTAAGTCATACCTGTTGAGACTTCTTGTAGTCTTCTTATGTAAGGCCTTAGCCTCAACTCCCCCTTGAACTTGATCTAGAGCTTGATTGGGGTTTGCTAGAGAAGCCCTAAAAATTCAATCTTTGACTTTCACACTTCCGAATGAATGGAAGGATGTGTCTTGCTGAGCAGATCAAACTAGCATACTTCAATTTTGAAATCTCCAAAATTTGACCCCTCAAAATTGCCTTTGAAACTTCTGGATCTTCTGGACAGGATCCCGAACTAGGGTTTAATCAAGCCCGATCTTCTACCCAACCAAAAAATTCGATCTTGGTCTCTAAATTTTGATTTTCCTGAGTAGCATTCAGCAATGGATTCCAATTCCAAAAATTCTAACTGTCTCCAAAACCCTAAATTCCGGAAGCCATTAATAAAGGTGCTCCAAAAATAATTCTGTTTTGACAAAAATATGTACCTGATTGTTTATGCTATAACTCCAAAAATTTTGCTCCACAGGGTCTGAAAACATTTTCTACAGTATCATGACCTATCATCTTTCCATCCTGACTGGTCTGACCTCAATTGGATTTTCTGAGAGAGAGTTATGCCAAATGTCGCAACGTGACCTGTTTTGGGATAATACAGGACAACGAACTTGAACGGCGTGCCATGTGTCACTGTTTCAACTTCGGATTCTAAAAATGTTTCTTCAGATAGCTCGCCCTATTATCTTTCTATCCTAACAGGTCTGACCTCAATTGGACTCTCTGAGAGAGAGTTATGCCACGTTTCGCAACGTGACCTGTTTATGGGATAAAACTGGAGAGTGAACTTGTACGGTGTGCCACGTGGAACTATTTCAGCTTCAGCCTCTGAAAACATTTTTTGACATAGTACAGTTTGTGTAATACCTATCACTTTTTACGAAATTTCATTTGGAGCTTCCTAGCCCAAGTTATGACCTTTTTGCCTAGGTCACCTGATTTTGACTGAGATCTGGAAGAGGCAGAAAACCCTAACGTGTACTGATCATAACTTACAAAGTACAACGAATCTGAGGGTGCCCTTTCGACACAAGATACCTGGAGATGTTATCTACGACCTGTAAAGGTTTCAGATCTTGAACCTTCGCCAAAATGGATTTATATCGAAAGTTCCACGATGACTGGTTTTTGCTACGTAAAACCCTAACCTTCAAATTGTCGTAAGTGAAGCAAGTGTTGTAAGTGCCATACCTTGCCTTCCTTCAGGTTAGCTATGATACCATGTTAAGATTTAATATGATAAGAAATAAAATAGCAGCATTACATTCCATTTCACAATAATAGCATATACAGGATCACTGAAGAAACAACAAGCATAGCATAAACACAAGAGACACAGATTTATCCTGGGAAACCCTCATGGGGTAGAAAACCCAGAAAAGCTTCCTCAATATAGATGACCAGCAATATACAAAGATGCAAACCAAAGATATGATCTCCTCCTCCACCATACCAGACCTCTCCTCCACAAGTGCACCTCTCTCTCAAGTGAGTGTGTGTATCAAATGAGGAACACACCTCCTCTATTTATACACTACTCTGACATATCTTTTACACAAGTACATGTAGGCTCGTATTTAACCATTAGGTTAAATACCCTATTATAACTGACTGGGCCGACCCCACTAGGGTGGTCTAACAACCCTTTGACCCACATAACACACATAGGGCCGACCCCCACTAGGGAAGTCTAATAACCCATGTTACCACATTCCAACGGAGGAATAAACATCTCCGGATATACAATAAGATCTTTACGGAGGAATGAAACATCTCCGGAATAATAAAGTACAAATAAAATATTCTTTGAAGTTACAATATTTCAACACTCCCCCTTAACGAGAAGGATATTATAACAGTATCTGCACGAGCAAGGAGTCATGAACATCATACATGATACATCTATAAATCATTGGAAGCTTTCTCAACATCATCAGTAACTCAAGCAGTTACTGGAACATCTTCAATACTGGAACATCAACATCTTCAGTACTGAGTCTTTATCTTCTGCAGCACTCGAACAGCTACAACAACATCAACATCAAGATCCTCGCGATCATCAGTATCGTCATCTCACGATCATTAGCATCATCATCACACGATCATCAGCATCGTCATCACACGATCATCAACATCGTCATCACACAATCATCAACATCGTCATCACATGAGTATCCATACCAATACAAGTATCCTCATCATTAATACAAGTATCCATACCGATACAAGTAACCACATCATCAATACAAGTATCCTACCGATATAAGTAACCACATCATCAATACAAGTAACCACATCATCAATACAAGTATCCTACCAATACAAGTAACCACATCATCAATACAAGTATCCTACCGATACAAGTAACCACATCATCAATACGAGTATCCATACCGATACAAGTAACCACATAAACATACACAATCATATTACAGGATGATCAATCCTGCTCTCTTTAGGACATAGGTCCATGGATGATACAATCCAGTCATGTACCTTTTCAACCGAAGTCCTGGGATGATCCAGTCCTATCATGTACCTTTTGAATCGAAGTCCAGGGATGATCCAGTCCTAACATGTACCTTTTGAACCGAAGTCCAGGGACAATCCAGTCCTAACATGTACCTTTTGAACCGAAGACCAGGGACGATCTAGTCCTATCAATTCTTGGAGACGTCATGTCTACGGCTCAGTTCACAGGACCAAAGTCCAAGGATGATCCAATCCTTACCATACATTTAGGACCGCGTCCAAGGATGACTTAATCCTCCACCGTACATTTAGGACCACGTCCAAGGATGACTTAATCCTCCACTGTACATTTAGGACCACGTCGAATGATGACTTAATCCTCCACCGTACATTTAGGACCACGTCCAAGGATGACTTAATCCTCCACCGTACATTTAGGACCACGTCCAAGGATGACTTAATCCTCCACCGTACATTTAGGACCACGTCAAAGGATGAATTAATCCTGAACCATCCACCAAGGACTTCATTCTCGAAGACATACGTCTACGACTCTTCTTTAGGACTAAAGTCCATGGATGATCCAATACCCCTCACATGTTCACCAAAAACTTAATTCTCGAAGACATACGTCTACGGCTCTTCTTTAGGACTGAAGTCCAGGGATGATCCAATCCCCTCACATGTTCACCAAGAACTTCATTCTCGAAGACATATGTCTATGGCTCTTCTTTAGGACTGAAGTCCAGGGATGATCCAATCCCCTCACATGTTCACCAAAAACTTCATTCTCGAAGACATACGTCTACGGCTCTTCTTTAGGACTGAAGTCCAGAGATGATCCAATCCCCTCACATGTTCACCAAGAACTTCATTCTCGAAGACATACAGCTACGGCTCTTCTTTAGGACTGAAGTCTAGGGATGATCCAATCCCCTCACATGTTCACCAAAAACTTCATTCTTGAAGACATACGTCTACGGCTCTTCTTTAGGACTGAAGTCCAGGGATGATCCAATCCCCTCACATGTTCACCAAGAACTTCATTCTCGAAGACATACGTCTACGGCTCTCTTTAGAACATATGTTCAAGGATGATGCAATCCCCTTGTCACCTTTGGCCCTTTCTAAGGACCATCCACCAACCTCTCTGTCGACATCACTAATATAGGTATCCTCATCATCGACCTCACTGTCGATGCAGGCAATCTCATCATGAGTTATCACATCACTCCCCCTTTTGAGATGGGTCCTTCTGAACTATATTAAGTTTGTCTCGGAAAAATTTATTTGAGGTAGAGGTTTGGTTAGTACATCGGATCGGTAGAAGTTTGGTTAGTACATTGGTAACTTGTTACAAATTCAAACTTTTGGTTCCTTTCTGCACCATACCTTGGAACACTAGATTCTCTGCCATCCTTATACAACTCTGTTTGTCACATAGGATCATCGTTGGGTCTATCTCTAAGTCAAACAATCCTGAAGCCATACTGTTTCATAACTTAGCAGAGCAAGAAGCCATATATTCTGCTTGTGCTAAGAGCCACACTATATTGCTTCCTTCTAAACCATGAGATCATGGTTGATCCCAGACAATAACGTCCTCTCGATTTGCTCTTCCTGTCTGATACAATTTCTTCCCAATCAAAATCTGTGTAGCCATCTGAAGTCATGATCTCTAAGATAACATAGATCAAAATCTATCATATCCTTTAGGTATTTCATCACATGCTTTGCAACTAACAGGTGAACAAATCTGGTTTTCCACTAGATACTGACACAAGGTGTTCACAGCAAAGCATATATCTGACCTAGTATTTGTTAGACACATCAATGACTCAATATTTTGTCTGTACAGAGTTCTATCCACTAACTCTGATGAGTCATCTGATAACAACTTCAAGAGTGGCCATTCCAACACATCAATTCCTTTTAATATTTCTCAGCATACTTTCCCTGGTTGAGAAAGATTCCTTCTGAGCCTTGTCATACTTCCAGACGTAGGAAGTAATGCATCAATCTGAGATTTTTCATTTTCATTTCTTCACCCATCTTCTTCTTTCTTTTCATGATCTGTTTCTCATTCCTTGTCAGAAAGAGATCATCATCATACAATAATGGTATGATAGTTTCATAATCCACAACCTTAAGGTAAAGGTTAGGAACAACTTTACTTTTGGTAAAGCCCAAGCTTATCAAGAAAATGTTAATTCTCCCTTTGTGACTGAACATCATTCACACTCTGCATTGAATGGTCTTCTGCATATCTATCTGTGCCATCTCTCGTTAGATGGGTCTACTAATATGAGCCTCAATATCATTTGAACTCTATGGTGAGTTCCTTCTTGCATCCATGTCGTCTGTGTATAGAAACAATATTCAACCTTGTAGCAAAGGTTGAGATCCTCATCACCCATGGTGATCATTAAGCTCATCAATTGATTATCGATCCTGGGTACCCATACAGAACCTGATTCACACTTCTTCTTTAATTACAACATTAAGAGAATGGTCCTATCTAGCCACTTGGAGCAAACATCTTATCATGATTCTCTTCCTCTTTCTAAGAGAATTTTCTAGCCACAAGCCTTCTATAGTGTGTTTTATTTGTAAATCCTTTTGTTGAACATCCATCGCTTGTTCAGTGTTCATCATTCATCATGATCTTTCCTACAAATCAAAATTAAGTACATGATTAGTAATAGTTCATAATCATCAAATCATATTGACATGATAACCTATTATGCATACAGATATCAATAACATAGTTATGTAACTATTTTTACCAATACTTTGGCACAACACTTTCCCATATCCTGTATGCATACAGTGGCTATCTAGATGCCTTCCATCTATAACAGAACATACTATTGAGAGTGTGCACAGCTCTCAGCATGTCAGCAAAGAGGTTTTGTTCTAGACAAGCAACAATGGAATGTTTGTCCAACTTACCAATCATATGCATATTAGTAGTATACTGTTCAATGCTCTATGAATGTTTACACTCAGCATGATATATTCTAGGAATACAAATATGCATACAAGCAATATCATTTACTATAACAACTCAAATACTTATCTTTTATGTTTATGCGGTTGCCTCCCGCTTGATCTTCTATATGTCTTTTGAACTTCTATTCATTTTGTACCACTATGCATGCTCAAGTGTGCACTAGTGTCATCCTCATGATCTCATACACAAACATACATTCATTAGTATATTCTCAAAACATTCTAATTCTAAATAATCTTGAATATGTATAGTCATGATTATAGATAATATTCAAGGTTTCAGGGAAGTCTTCTTTTACTCATGCATATTCTTGTTTGATCTAGTTAGTTAAATAATCAACCAAGATAAGAGACATAATATGCATAAACCCTTGATTACTAGCTTTATGAATAAGCATAACCAATCATACCAAGTACACTTATATAAGGGATCTTAACATGACATAGGAAAACATACCTGGATTAGTATACCTGCTTAGTTATGTACAACATACCTAAACATTCTCTTCAATGATTTAGAGATCCTGAGCTAGAACCTGCATGTCTCATAGGTTAAGCATAATATAACAAAGGCATACATACCTTGTAAGTAGAACAAATATTATGGATGAGTCTTTGTCTTCATGATGTCATGGTCATGGAGCTTGATTTGTCTTTTGTGATGTACTTGTATCTTGTTAGCAGACAACATCAACCTCACACAACACCATAATGCATTAGTACAATCATATATCCCTAATCAATGAATGTCTTCGATCATTCACATGCACTCATACTGTTACTAGGGTGAAAAGACAATTCTAATGTTAATCAAGATTGTACTAATAGATAACATGAAGACAAAGACATTATGAACTTAATCAAGAATCATATTTCAAGACATACTTGAACCTCCTTAAGTCATACCTGTTGAGACTTCTTGTAGTCTTCTTATGTAAGGCCTTAGCCTCAAGTCCCCCTTGAACTTGATCTAGAGCTTGATTGGGGTTTGCTAGAGAAACCCTAAAAATTCAATATTTGACTTTCACACTTCCGAATGAATGGAAGGATGTGTCTTCCTGAGTAGATCAAACTAGCATACTTCAATTTTGAAATCTCCAAAATTTGACCCCTCAAAATTTCCTTCGAAACTTCTGGATCTTCTGGACAGGATCACGAACTAGGGTTTAATCAAGCCCGGCCTTCTACCCAACCAAAAAATTCGATATTGGTCCCTAAATTTCAATTTTCCTGAGTAGCATTCAGCTGTGGATTCCAATTCCAAAAATATTAAATTTCTCCGAAACCCTAAATTCCGGAAGCCATGAATAAAGGTGCTCCAAAAATAATTCTGTTTTGACAGAAATATGTACCTAATTGTTTCTGCTATAACTCCGAAATTTTTGCTCCACATGGTCTGAAAACTTTTTCTGCAGTAGCCTGACCTGTCATCTTTCCATCCTGACAGGTCTGACCTCAATTGGATTTTCTGAGAGAGAGTTATGCCAAATGTCGCAACATGACCTGTTTTGGGATAATACAGGAGAGCGAACTTGTACGGCGTGCCATGTGTCGCTGTTTGAACTTCGGCCTCTGAAAACATTTCTTGAGATAGCTCGCCCTGTTATCTTTCTATCCTGACAAGTCTGACCTCAATTGGACTCTCTGAGAGAGAGTTATGCCAAGTGTCGCAACGTGACCTGTTTATGGGATAAAACAGGAGATCGAACGTGTACGGTGTGCCACATGTCACTGGTTCTGCTTCGGCCTCTGAAAGCATTTCCTGGGATACTACAGTCTGTGTACTACCTGTCACTTTTTACTAAATTTCATTTGGAGCTTCCTAGCCCAAGTTATGACCTTTTTTCCTAGGTCACCTGATTTTGACTGAGATCTAGAAGAGGCAGAAACCCTAACGTGTACTGATCATAACTTACAAAGTACAACGAACCTGAGGGTTCCCTTTGGACACAAGATACCTGGAGATGTTATCTACGACCTGTAAAGGTTTTAGATCTTGAACCTTCACCAAAATGGATTTATAGCGAAAGTTCCACGATGACTTGTTTTTTCTATGTAAAACCCTAACCTTCAAATTGTCGTAAGTGAAGCAAGTGTCGTAAGTGCCATACCTTGCCTTCCTTCAGGTTATCTCTGATACCATGTTAAGATTTAATATGCTAAGAAATAAAATAGCAGCATTACATTCCATTTCACAATAATAGCATATACAGGATCACTGAAGAAACAACAAGCATAGCATAAACACAAGAGACATAGATTTATCCTGGGAAACCCTCATGGGGTAGAAAACCCAGTAAAGCTTCCTCAATATAGATGACCAGCAATATACAAAGATGCAAACCAAAGATATGATCTCCTCCTCCACCATAGCATACCTCTCCTCCACAAGTGCGCCTCTCTCTCAAGTGAGTGTGTGTATCAAATGAGGAACACACCTCCTCTATTTATACACTACTCTGACATATCTTTTACACAAGTACATGTAGGCTCGTATTTAACCATTAGGTTAAATACCCTATTATAACTGACTGGGCCGACCCCACTAGGGTGGTCTAACAACCCTTTGACCCACATAACACATACAGGGTTGACCCCCACTAGGGAAGTCTAATAACCCATGTTACCACATTCCGACGGAGGAATAAACATCTCTGGATATACAATAAGATCTTTACGGAGGAATGAAACATCTCCGGAATAATAAAGTACAAATATAATATTCTTTGAGGTTACAATATTTTAAAATATTTTGGGCTGGAGCCATTATAAAATAATCTAATTAAAATAGCTCAAATGGCCTTATATGTTGGAGGTTCAAGCCCTCCTTCTAGCGCCATTTATTGAAGCCTCAGATGTGCTGGAAGTACCACAGGAAACAACGTAAAAGAGATATCCTAGCCGAAGGCTTCAAATAATCCGACGCAAGGATTTCCCTATCCTCAAGCTATTTGGTGTATCTAAGTCCGACAAATATTTGGCCTCCATTGGCACTCTTTGAGTTGGTAAGTTTGCTTCTTAAAAAGGAGACTTCGAATTAAATCTAAAACTAATCCTAAATGTGATTTAAAATCAATCTACGATTAATAATTCTAAAACTATTAGAAGAAATTATATAGTTACAAAAATATATATTTTAACTAAAATACTAACCTATTTAAATGTTAATGAAATTAATAACCTATCCCGGGATCCAAAAGTTTTGAAATGGAGAGAATGATTTAATGTTCAAAAGAATGATTGGATCATCAATAATTTAAAAAGAAATTTTTAAACCATTAACGTCATTAGCACATCAATTCTAACACGGGAAGAAAAAACGTTATCTTCACTATGCTAAAATTGTTTGAACAGGGAATCATTTATGCAATCATTAAACATAATCAGATTAACAAATGAACTACAAAAATGTAGAAAAATGAATCTGATTATTATTCAAATGTGCACAAGAGAAAAATCGCATTAAACACAGATGAACATATGAAGAATAACTACAGTAAAAAGAAAGGTTTCTATCACCAGTTTAGTTTCATAAAAACATTTACAAAGCTTAAAATTGATGATCAACAACCACTCTAAGCAGCACCTACTCAGTCTAGCTCTTCCAAGTAAAAATACATAAAAAAGAGTTTAGCAAAAAAATTACAATCCTTCTGGTCTACAGAGATTGCCTCCTCCAACTCATCAAATCATAGAAGGTAGGTATTTGTACAAAGAAAATGACAGGAGAAAATAAGATCAGTTTCCCCACTTGCTGAACTAACTAGCCGAGTTATCCCATTTAGTAAATAGGAAAAGAATCATTCCTATAATATAGGGGATTTAATGAATTCCATATATAGGTTTCTAACATAATCATTTTTCAATAATAGAAAATCAAGAAAGAATAATAATATTTCCTTTTGCGCAATAATAAATGGAAATCTTTTTAAATTGCAAAAGGGAAAAATAGAAATTATATATTTTCAAGATCAAATTAGATTATTGATAAGGAAAAACATATCCATGATCAGACTAACTTTACATTCGTGAATATTGATCTTTAATCTCACTAATTTCCAAATAATCATAAAACATTAACTCATGGAAATTAGAGAAATTAGAACTCATATAAACTAAAACACATGTGTTCTTTTAATTTTCATAACATCAAATTGTGTATAATTTTAATCTATGGATTTAATAAAATACACAAAGTAATTTGATGAAAGCTAAAGCATGACCATGAATAATTAAAAGATATAAATAAGTTTAATTTAAAGATTGAAAATATTAAACTAACATAAGCAAACAAACCCAAAGACTAATATTATTTACAATATTTACATTATGATTCTAGGCATGCAAAAGTTAAAATAAAACTCCATCAAGATCAAGTATCATACTAATGCAGTTATCAAAAATCATGAGAGAAGAAACCATATGATCAATCAAAATCTCAGAATGAAAATAATAACCAACCATCATCTTGAATGCTCAGTTTATGCAGCGAAGACCAAATCTAGGTGGGGAATGTGAAGGACAACATGGTAATCTAACCACCAATATTAAGGAACCAACTCAAATGGATCAAAAAGAAAATACAATCTACAGATCAGTAAAAATGGAAACAATCCAAATAATACTAGAGATCTAGGAAACCAATCAAGTCAATGGTGAAGTATAAATATCCAGGGTGTAGAAAGAGAGTTGCGGGATTTTATTTCACAAATATGTGCATTCTTTATGGAATTGCAACTCTAAATATTAACAAAATAGAAGTTTTTGCAATCCACAATCTGCATTACGGGTTGCGGGTTGCGGGAACGCAAACAACACAATTTACAAAAATGGTATTTCCGCAATCTGCAATCCACATTGCAGGTTGCGGAAAAACAAACGCAGATTTATTCTTCAAATACTTTCCGCAATCCACAATTGCGGGAAAGCAAAATCATATTTACATAAACTTATTTCCGCATCCGCAATCCCCATTGCGAGTTGCGGGTTATGGAAAACAAACATTTCAAAACCATAAAACTAAGCTTCTGCAATCCACATTGCGGGTTGCAGATTATGGGTTATGGAACTGACAGAATTTTTGGGAAAACCTATGTTTTCCGCAACTCACAAAAACACACAAAATCAATGAAATTTTCAAAGGAAAAATTGTTTATTGGACTCAATCATGATCAAGAAATAAAATGAAATATTAACCATGATGAAAACCACAAAATTGAATAAGAAATTCAAACATTACCTTAGAAAATTAAAAATTGGGGATCCCATGTTTAGATGTGAACATGGGATCTATTGTGCCTACAACAGTCCTCTATTCTAAATTCTAAGAAAGATAAGCCATTTTATGCTCTAGAATATGAAAATGTTCTTGAATCCTCTCTTTCACATGAGTCTGTTGGTGTGTAGAATGATTATCTTCTGAACGTTTTGGAGGTTAGATCAGAATTTGGAGGTGATCCATTCGCCCTCCTTGATCATATACTTCTTATGTACTTCTATGTGATCATTGGCACAAGTTCTTAGAGTTTCACTGAATATGGAGGACACTATCATTTGCTTGGGTTCAAGTATCAGGAATATTTTGGTGATTTTGGTTATGATCTAACCCCTGCTAGTTCAAAGGATATCTCAAGGAACCTTATAGCAATTCTTGGAGCTGATTTAACTTCCATTGATCATAAGTTCAAGTTTCAAGAGAAATCAGATATGATTGGAGCTGGTCCTACCTCAATTGGTTCAAATTTCAAGTTCCAGAATGGTATGCATATTAATGGATTTGTTCTCTTCAAGAGCAAGCTTAGAGAGCCTCTAGTTTCTCTTGCATCCACTACTGGAGAATTCAAGAACATGTTTTTGGAGCATGATCCACTTCTTCCCAAGAAGGAGATTCCTGTAGACATCTGATCAAGTTCACAGCTAGGCTTGGGTTTGGAGAAACAACCATTTTGGTGTGCACATGTCCATTTTTTAGGGAGGGTTTTATTCCCATGAGGTTTTCCATGTTTCCTCAGTTTACATGCGCATAATTTTTGTATTGGGGTGACCATAATCCTTGTTGCTTGGGCCTTATATTTATTATTTTTTTTCACATACAATCATGCTTAAGGGGGGTGTTGGAACATTTAAAAACCCATTCCATACTTAGGATATATTTGATTAGTCATCTAGATTATTTTTCCTAGGTGTAGACTATGTAGTTGGCCTAATTTTGTCTTTTATGCCTCCATATGCCATTCTAAGTCACTAAAACGAACTTGGATAGATTCCGGATAAGATTTCCTTGTATTTTGTCTAATTTTATTCCATTCCTGGATTAGAAAGACACTTTCCTGATTTAGATAGCTTTATCTTGTTTTTTTTACTTTCTAATGGATAACGTAAAGCTAGTTGACTTGGAAACTCTCTCCACTTGACCAATTCGACCTCCACAAATTTATTCTCTCCTAAATTCATCATTACATTCCACTTACATCACTCATGAGCTTCCATACCATATTCAACCAATCCATGAGCCTTTAGAGTGTTTTGGAAAGTGCTTTTGAAACTTAGGGGGTTTCTATGCTTTTATTAAGCCTTAATTTTTTGTGCTTTACAACTTGCCTCTAAGGAATTCTATTTTCTCTCTTGATATTTATATATATTGTATTCATATTGAGGAATAATATATGATATGATATTTTCCATCAATTGAGTTACTTTTCTTATGTTTCTATTTCAATATTTCTTTGTATTCTTGCATATATTTGAATAAACTCTTGTGAGGACTTCTCTGCTTCAAGATTCTTGGCTATTAGAATTATTTCATGGTATTCAACCTATATAGAATTCTCTCAAAAATTTCATTTGATGTCGATCTTTCGTAGCAAGTTTTATTTGATGATATCTAGAGAATCCATCTATGAAGGAGTACGCTCCCTGACCTCTGATGCTTTCAAGCACTTCATCTGTAAATAGAGTTGGAAAGGGATCGTGTAGACAAGCATTATTCAATTTCCTGAAATCTACAAAAATCCAAATTTCACCAATATTATTGTCCTAAACTACCATGGGCCTAATCCACTTTGACACTTCGACGGGTTCGATAATGCCTGTATCAAGCATTATTCATATCTCATTTCTAACTTCTTCCTTATATCACGGATTTAGTCGATATGTCCTTTGCTTAATTGACATGGAACCTGGTTTCAATGGAATTTTCATTTCTCCAAGGTCCAACAACTTTCTTCATCTCTAAAAAATTAGTATAAAACAAATCTTGAAATTCATGCAATAGATCAGTAATATTTCCCACCATTTCATTGTCCCAGTAATCCAATATTTGTGAACTTGGGATTTTCAAGAGATCCAATATTTACCTTTTTAATATTCTGTAGATTTAGATATCTATTAGATAAGATCTTGGGTCCCTTCAAATCAGATCTTCCTTCAATTTATGGAATATGCATATCCCTAGGATCATCATCCCATGGGTCTCCACTAATGTTATAACACTCCATCATCTTTTCTATTGTCGCAGTCCACTACAGCAGATTCGACATTGGTCCAGTAATTTCTTAAAAAATATTTGCTTTAATAACCTATAGAGCTGCATCTATTGTTGGAATTTCATCCTTATAATTAAATTTTTGCGTGAAGCTCATAGCCAGATTTTCCCATTCTGTAATTACTTGTCGAATCTCAAGGGATGTATACCAATTTTATGGTATAGTATGATGTGTATTAATGAACATGTGTACCCACTCTTGTGTAGGTATGTTTTTCCATATTGCAGGCTCGGCTAGATGATCAACAGGACTAGTTAACCTAGTGTAATTCTCTCCAACATATGCAACTCCCTCTCCAAACTGGATTCCTAAATACTTTCTACACTGTTACCAACTGATTATAGATTTCCTATGAATATCCAACCATCTTGTCGATGTTGCTTTCAGGGCCACATCCAATGCTAACAACCATTATTGTTCAAGTACCTTAATTTCAAATTCAACAATAAACTTATCCAAATTAGGAAAACCTTCATAAGTCTGAAGGTGACATACCTCTTTATGAACCCAACGTAGTGACTTTGTAACATGAGCACATATTCTCATAGAAACTTCATGTAATCTATTCTCCCAATTTTCTGGAGCTTCACAAGAATCAGATGAGCAAGATCTAATGATCCACCAACTTAGCTTGCCATTGGTTGTGGGATTGACATAGTCATTTATCATGGAGAATACATTGTAGATATTATACAAATCATGATCATCACAATCTTCCTTGATTGCTTCAACATACCTATGTCCTTCCAACAGATCGAGAGGTGAAAAAATTCTTAATTTATCATTCTCGAATGACAACATCCTCATCTTAAAGTTAATCATAGTTTGATTCTGAATGGACCATTCGATTCCAAAAAGTGCACGATATAGATTAGTGTCATCGAAAATCTTTATAACTTTGAAGTCTTCAAAAGTACACAGTCCCTCTACCTCAACAAGGACCCCAACCATCCATCTTAATGGTATAAAGTTTTGTTGATTGGAAAACCTCAGCTGAATAGGTGACCATAATAACTTTGGTTTCCTGATGTAGGAGGGATCAACAAAACCAATCCCAACCCGATTTCCTGGGATTATTATGATTCCAAATTTAGCAGAATCACCAAACATAGCAACTCAAATAAGTCTTTCTCCAAACGGTCATTGAAGGGTAGACCTCAAATGGTGGTGAGCTGTATTTAATAAATATTTTGCGTCTCATATGAATCTTAAGAATCGATTAAGTGTGCCTTACAAAATTACTTTGGATCGTCGGATTGGAAGAATGCTAGATCAATGGTGTATTTGAATTGGCTTAGGGTGAAATTGATGGATATTTCGCATCTATTTGGGGCACTAACCACTGTACTCTTTCTCACAGCGAAAGCCTTTCTCCGTCGTTGATCTCCTTTGTTTGATCTGGATCGTCCCAACTATGTAGAACGAACCAAACACAATTGTTGGGATTGTGCATTAATTGATCATAGGATCAATCAATCAATCTCCTCTTGATTAAGATTCAAGTAACCTTCACCAGACTTGATATCCTTCACTGGCTCTTAATTTCATAGATATTTAATCTGAATTACATAGGAGATATAATGTCAAATAATTTCATTCTAATTCAGCTTCATAAGCTCGTTCGAGTCCAACCATGAGTTTCCCCTAAAAATTCATAGGAGAAGGAGCATCGATCCTTTCAGTGATCGACGACATAGGGTTTATAATGAAAATTATAACATTTACGGATGCAATCACCCATAGAGATCATTTAAACATCCTCTGCAATTGTTAGGAACCCGTGTCAACCCTTCTCTTTACTTTGTTAGTATATTGTTGTTGGATGCATATGCTTTGTAAGTCGTCCTGTAGTATTTGTTGATCCATAGTTTATATTAGCCCATGGTATTGACCCATAGTATTGGACACATATGCTTTGTAAGTCGTCCCGTAGTATTATATGTCCCATGGTTTTCACTCATAGTATTGGGCATAGACTTTGTATATAAGTGTGTGTTGAGGTCATTGAAGGCACCGTGAAGTTAATTGTATTGATCTTGCTCAAAGGAGGTTGCCCCCTTGAAGTGGCCCATGATCAATATAAAAGTGATTCTGAGTTCTATTATTTATGATATCTCGTGTATGTGCATTAATTAAGTATTGTAGGTTCTTCACATCTGGTATTAGAGCACTTTCTTGGGCTTGTTGGGTGGAATTTCTGCCAATTTTTTTTTTTTTTGCATCTGTTGCAAGTTCAGATCTGGGAATAATCCCTATCCATTTAATTATGGAAAGTACTTGGGAATAATCCCTAAAACTCATTGTGAGGAGTACCACAAGAACCCCAAAGTAGCTGGCCCATGGAGAGGACCTGCCAGCGAAAAGGGCGGGCAACGAACCCTACCCGATTGACTAGTTCCCACTCGTGAGGTAAACCAAGAGCTGTCGTTTCTGGCAAAGCGGTTATCAGTTTTACCTGAACCGTGGAGTGAGGTGTACTGCCCCAATACGCAAGGTGTCAGACAGCATTGGTGGCCGAGTGAATCCCTTGAACTGATAGGAAGCCGCACATACCTGGGGTCCATATTTATTTTCAGTTCAACTATTGCCGATCACTTCCGCTCCAGATCCAGTCGTTTTAGATTTATTCTGAAAGTCGTTCCAGATCCAGTTGCTGTTTCAGATCCAGCCGTTTTTCGATCCCTTCCGCGCCATTGCAGATCCATCTGTTGCGGATCTCTTTCGCGCCACCATTCTTGATCCATTTCGAGAAAAAAAAAATCGTTTTTTAGCCATATCTCCCTTGTTTCAACTCTATTTTACCCGAAACTTCAGTGACATCTCTGCAATCCCATTCTGCATATTTCATTCCTGAAGACCCTATCCCAAATTCCACTACCCAAGACCAGAAATCCCACATTTGTCTATTTTTAGGGTTTGCCATAACTCCTTCAATTTTCACCCAAACACCTTCAACTTTTGCCACCGTGTTTGTTTCCTAATTCTGCTTCTTTGTCCCTCTCTACCAAATTTTCTCATTCTTTCACCCTGCTTCTGAAATCCCCATTTTTTGCCTCCCTATCCATCAGAAAGTGTCCAAATCCTAGTCAAACCCCAATTACCAATCTGAGTTTTTCCCAAATCCAAATTTTCCTTTACTAAATAAGCTTTTATTTGTGTTTTTCTATCCATTTCCAAAAAAAAAAAAACTCCTGGTTGTGGTTGTCACTTGCGCAGGAGAAAAAACCATGGAGGAAGCACTTGCAGCCATCCAAACCAAACTCCAAGATATGGATGAAAAATTTCTCAGCCTCCATTTTCAGCATTCATTCATGAACAATAATTGACAACCAGAATCTTTTGTATCCACCGGGTTCTCTTCTTCCAGCAATTTTCGTGGGCCAAAGCTTGATTTTCCTCTCTTCAATGGTACTAATCCGACTCGATGGATATACCGAGCAGAACAATATTTTAGTCTGCATAATACTTTTGATGTCCAGAAAGATCCACTTGCATCCTTTCATTTGGAACAGGAAGCCCTTCAATGGTACCGTTGGTACATCAAATCTCATCCCGAGCCAAAATGGACAGATTTTTGCCAATTCCTTTTGCCATGATTTGGTCCTAGTGCTTTTGACAACTTCACAGGAGCACTCACTAAACTTCACCAAACTGGCACTGTTGGCTGCTTTTCTGGGCAGACCCGGGTTTTAATGAAGCGCAGCAACAAAACCCCTTGGCGCACTGGCCCTCTCGGCAACGAGCTGCACGACAGCTCGAGGTCTCACCCGAAGTGGCTATGGGGGGTTAAAGAATCAGCTTTCCTTAACCGTGGTGACGCTGAGATTGTTCTATATATCTCCTCCTTCCTCAAATATCGGCGGTTGGACTTTCCCGCAGGCCTCGCGACGCCATTGCGCGGATGCCTTCCTTCATGCAGACCCACTGCGCAGTCTCGTCCTCCGGGCGCGGAAGGCGCCTATTCCTTGCGTCGATGTGCTAAGATACCTCCTCGTCCTGCGCACTCATCGC
Source organism: Larix kaempferi (assembly GCA_027924585.1). Taxonomy (NCBI): domain Eukaryota; kingdom Viridiplantae; phylum Streptophyta; class Pinopsida; order Pinales; family Pinaceae; genus Larix; species Larix kaempferi. Next base: position 8,347,548 of record BSBM01000848.1, read on the forward strand.
AGTCACGCGAAGCTCGGTCACTTCAGCGACAGCGTCCCACCACTACTTCTATACTTGGCGATTATAACAATAAAGGACCTTCCTAAACTCACTCAAACAGTCGCAAAGATGATGCAAAAGATGTACACACAGGTAATGATCTTAAACAGTTATCATTCACGCAAACATTATAACAAGAAGATATATGTGAAGCTCATCTCCTCGAGGAAAACCACGTCCAAGGGAGTGTTATATTAACCAGAAAATGATAGAGTTATACAATATGCTGCGCACACAGCTGCAGCCTTAGATCTTTCCAGGAAACTCCACGCACACAGCTGGGAGCCCTTCTCTCAATCTACTCTCCTCTCTATGGAGATTACAAAGGCACAGACGTCGACTCAGACTGTCTGGCAACTCAGGGATTAGCTCCTCGGCTATCCGATTTCCTCTCTAGTTCTACACACTGGGTAGAAAATACAGTGAAGGATAATCAACACATGATCTATCCTTTAGACTGGCTATCTAACAGTCTAACATCTAACTCTCTAACTGAGTACTGTCTAACTCTCTCTAACTCTCCAACCGTCTACCCATTACAATTATTCATATATATAGGTGGCCATGACGGTCACACCTTTACAAAACTGTGGGCCTTTCCCAACATTGATTCCCAAAAACCCTAACCACGCACATGGCTAGGTGTACTGTAGGCGCCGCTTGCAGTCACGTCGCCGCTTCCTGCAGGCTCCATGAATTCCGACGCAGATTTTGGGTATGGGCGATCGTCCTTCGCCTTCAATACTCTGGTCCGTTGCTCCTCCTTGATCCGAGCAACCATAACTTCTGTACTGAGCCTTTAAATGAGGGTAGCTGAGCCCTCTACTCCATCGCCTTATTTATTATGGTAGCTGAGCCACCTTCATTCTTCGATGACGTGTGCGCGGGCTCCGCAATTTTCGGTCCGTGATCTGCGCTGAGATCATCCATCTGGCACCGTACTGCGCACCGTCTCCTTCTTACCCAAAACTTAGTGCTTGTCCCAAAATTAGCACTTTCCTTCCATACTCGTGCTTTTTCCCAAAATTCGCAGCTTTAACTATAGCTGCGACCTTGGCCCCAACAGGCCCCCAACACTCACTTGTGGCTCGCCCTCGAGCCACTCACACTAGCGCGTGGTGGCTTGATTTGCGCATCTGCTTTTGCTTGAATCTCCGCGAATGTTTTCTTCCACTTCGCAATAGCGGAGTCCAATTCCTCAATACACTCATCAGCTGTTTGCACCGTTTCTGCGGTCGCTTCGTCTTTAGTGAGTGTATCAATGATCTCCTGAGATTCAGCAATCTCTTTGATTTTTGTCTCAACCTGGCCAACGATTTCAGCATACTCATCCATGAATGGCTGAATGCTGTTGGTGAGCTTCTCATCTTCAGTTCTGAGCTTGTGCAATTGCTGCTGCATTTTGCGCACTTCGCCCATTTTCTTCATCTTTGGCAAGCCTGTTAAGGGCTTAGCTTCTTCACTCAGAACAGTGAGAGACTGTTCTGCAGCTTGCACCTGTGCAACGGAACCATTTGTTGGCTCAATCAACAGGGTTCAAAGCCATGGAAGTAATGTGATCAAAAAGTCATAAGGCAACGGAACCATTTGTTCGCTTCTTTCTTTCTCTAGGTTGCGCGTCAATCTCGCACATCACTGGAATAAGAAGTCTCGCTCACGCGGCAACGGAACCATCTGTTGGCTCCTCAATCTCGCGCGTCTCTGAAATAACAATTCACAGTGATAAGTCACAAGGCAACGGAACCATTTGTTGTCTCCTCAATCTCGCGCGTCGCCAAAATAACAAGTCTCACAAGAGTAAGTCGCAAGGCAACGGAACCATTTGTTGGCTCCTCAATCTCGCGCGTCGCCAAAATAACAAGTCTCACAAGAGTAAGTCGCAAGGCAACGGAACCATTTGTTGGCTCCTCAATCTCGCGCGTCGCCAAAATAACAAGTCTCACAAGAGTAAGTCGCAAGGCAACGGAACCATTTGTTGGCTGCTTTTCTGGGCAGACCCGGGTTTTAATGAAGCGCAGCAGCAAAACCCCTTGGCGCACTGGCCCTCTCGGCAACGAGCTGCGCGGCAGCTCGAGGTCTCACCCGAAGTGGCTATGGGGGGTTAAGGAATCAGCTTTCCTTAACCGTGGTGACGCTGAGATTGTTCTATATATCTCCTCCTTCCTCAAATATCGGCGGTCGGACTTTCCCGCAGGCCTCGCGACGCCACTGAGCGGATGCCTTCCTTCCTGCAGACCCACTGCGCAGTCTCGTCCTCCGGGCGCGGAAGGAGCCTATTCCTTGCGTCGATGCGCTAAGATACCTCCTCGTCCTGCGCACTCATCGCAGTCACGCGAAGCTCGGTCGCTTCAGCGACAGCGTCCCACCACTACTTCTATACTTGGCGATTATAACAATAAAGGACCTTCCTAAACTCACTCAAACAGTCGCAAAGATGATGCAAAAGATGTACACACAGGTAATGATCTTAAACAGTTATCATTCACGCAAACATTATAACAAGAAGATATATGTGAAGCTCATCTCCTCGAGGAAAACCACGTCCACGGGAGTGTTATATTAACCAGAAAATGATAGAGTTATACAATATGCTGCGCACATAGCTGCAGCCTTAGATCTTTCCAGGAAACTCCACGCACACAGCTGGGAGCCCTTCTCTCAATCTAGTCTCCTCTCTATGGAGATTACAAAGGCACAGACGTCGACTCAGACTGTCTGGCAACTCAGGGATTAGCTCCTCGGCTATCCGATTTCCTCTCTAGTTCTACACACTGGGTAGAAAATACAGTGAAGGATAATCAACACATGATCTATCCTTTAGACTGGCTATCTAACAGTCTAACATCTAACTCTCTAACTGAGTACTGTCTAACTCTCTCTAACTCTCCAACCGTCTACCCATTACAATTATTCATATATATAGGTGGCCATGACGGTCACACCTTTACAAAACTGTGGGCCTTTCCCAACAGTGATTCCCAAAAACCCTAACCACGCACATGGCTAGGTGTACTGTAGGCGCCGCTTGCAGTCACGTCGCCGCTTCCTGCAGGCTCCATGAATTCCGGCGCAGATTGTGGGTATGGGCGATCGTCCTTCGCCTTCAATGCTCTGGTCCGTTGCTCCTCCTTGATCCGAGCAACCATAACTTCTGTACTGAGCCTTTAAATGAGGGTAGCTGATCCCTCTACTCCATCGCCTTATTTATTATGGTAGCTGAGCCACCTTCATTCTTCGATGACGTGCACGCGGGCTCCGCAATTTCCGGTCCGTGATCTGCGCTGAGATCATCCATCTGGCACCGTACTGTGCACCGTCTCCTTCTTACCCAAAACTTAGTGCTTGTCCCAAAATTAGCACTTTCCTTCCATACTCGTGCTTTTTCCCAAAATTCGCAGCTTTAACTATAGCTGCGACCTTGGCCCCAACAGGCACAGTGAGAGAGTATCAGAAAGAATTTGAGAAACTATCCAATCACAGAGAAGGATTGTCTGATGAATTCTACAGGACTTGTTTTATTAGTGGTCTCAAGGATGAAATCCGCTCAGAGTTCAAAATCTTCTATCCCAACACAATGATGGAAGTATTAGGGTTGGCTAAGCTGGCCGAGGACAATATTGCGGCTCAACACCGCTCCAAACCCACCTTTGTTCCCTTCAAAAATATAGGTTCCCAATGACCTCCCATCATGCCTGCTCCTCGAACAACTCCTATCAAGCATTTGTCTGAAACAGAGATGCAGGCATGCCGAGAAAAAGGACTTTGTTATAACTGTGATGAGAAATTCACTCGAGGACATAAATGTGTTCAACAAAATCTCTATCTCTTGGATGTGGATTCTCTGCCTGCCTCTGAACTTGGTGAAGAAGCTCTAGATACAGTAGATGATCAGTTTGACATTCAGTACCTGCCTATTGACACCCCATCTCAGGATGACTCACCCAATATCTCTCTCCATGCTGTAACCGGCGTCACCACCCCACAAACAATGTGGGTCAGGGGATACTTCAAGAAGCTCCCTCTTACCATACTCATTGATTTTGGTAGCACTCATAACTTCATTGACCCTCGGATTGCTAAACAGGATGATTGTTTTGTCCATCCTTGCTCCCACTTTGAAGTCATGGTTGCCAATGAGGGCACCTTACCTTGCAAGGGGAAGTGTCACAATGTGCGTATCTCTATGGAAGATTGTAACCTAAGCTCTAACATGTTTTCCTTGTCCTTAGGCGGATGTGATGTGGTTTTGGGCGTTCAATGGTTACGCACACTTGGCCCCATCTTATGGGATTTTGCTAAACTTTGGATGTAGTTTTCAGTCAATGGGGCACAACACAAATTTATGGGCTTACAACCAGGGTCTCTTTGCATCATCAGTTAACATTGTCTGGAAAAAATCCTTAAGAAGAATTCACTTCATGTCATTGCTCAGCTCCATTCCATTCAGATGCACCCATCAACAATCTCCACTACTTCCTTGGATAGATATGCAGGTGTCTTTGTTGAACCAATGAGCTTGCTGCCTTCAAGAGACCTTTCCGGTAAGAATTTAGCCGCATCTACCTCTCAGCAGGAAATGATGGCTATTTTGCATGCAGTACAAAAGTGGCATCCATACCTATTAGGGAATTATTTCTGCATCAAGACTGATCTCCAGGGTCTAGAAAATTTCCTGGAACAATGGGTCTCCTCCCCAACACACCTGAAATGGGTTATCCAACTCATGGGTTATCCCTATGTGATCACTTACAATAAGGTTAAGGACAATATGGTGGTAGATGCTCCTTCTCGCACAATTGATGACCCAGTTTCTCTTACAGCTATTTCTCTGCTTGTTCCAAATTGGTTGCAATATGTTCAACATGGCTATCTCTTCTATGAACTCCATGCTTCTTCATCAGCAGGGCACTCTGCATTCTTCAAAATGTATGACCGGGAACAATGTAACTTCTTTTGGCAAGGACTGAAAATGACAATTCAACAGATGGTGGCTGACTGTGATACTTTCCAGGTCAACAAGGGTGAAACAACACTCCTTTCAGGACTACTCAAACCCTTACCCATCCCCACACAGATTTGGCCAACTATTTCTATGGATTTATTAGAAGCACTCTGGTGGTACAATCCCACATCTACAAGGAAACCATATGAAGCAGTCTATGGACAGACACCGCTAGTTCTTCTTCCATACACCCTTAGCAGCTCCCCAGTTCAGGCAATTGAATCGGTTCTTCAAAACCGCGATCAGATTCTTCTCATTCTGCAGGACAATCTTCACATGGCCAGAATTCAACTGCAACAACAAGCCGATCAACACCATTCTGAGCACACTTTTCGCACAGTTGATATGGTTCTTCTTCGTCTACAGCCTTCCAAGCAATCCTCCCTAAAACTCCAAAGGTGTCAGTGGCCCAAAATGCAACCCGAGGATGCTACCGGGGAACCACAGATTCAGATTCTGCATCAATTTCCCCAACCAAAGCTTTGAGGACAAAGCTTTTTCTAAGGGAGAGGGGATGTTAGGAACCCGTGTCAACCCTTCTCTTTACTTTGTTAGTATATTGTTGTTGGATGCATATGCTTTGTAAGTCGTCCCGTAGTATTATATGTCCCATGGTTTTGACTCATAGTATTGGGCATAGACTTAGTATATAAGTGTGTGTTGAGGTCATTGAAGGCACCATGAATTTAATTGTATTGAGCTTTCTCAAAGGAGGTTTCCCCATCGAAGTGGCCCGTGATCAATATAAAAGTGATTCTGAGTTCTATTATTTTTATATTTCGTGTATTTGCATTAATTAATTATTGCAGGTTCTTCACAGCAACATTCAATTATCTAAAACCTCAATTTCAGGTTGTTGCATACACACAGATTAATCAAGCATTTACCAAATATTCAAACTGTCAAAATTTCATAAGTCACACACAGAGGGAGTTACTTGCCTATCACAGTTTAGGAATATAAAGAATTATTCTCCTATCATAACTCAGACATGAATTCATCCATTGATAAAGAGATCTGCATAATTATCTTTCCTTCATTCAATCATAAGAAACCTGATACAATCATGATCATCTCCCTTGGCGTGATTTACAGTGTTTGGACACCTTCTTTAGCTTAATTTACATTGTTTGGCCACCTTATCTTGATGCCTCATGGGCTTACATAATATATACATAGAACTCTGTAACCAATTATAGTTTAGATCCAATAAAATCTCAACACACCCCTATCATCCTGCTAACTGATTCTAAATATAATACTTTTAGATTATTCATTCTCATGACTGAACAAAAAAACCATCAATTGCTCCCACTATTCGAGTACTTTCTTTCATGAATCACACTTTGACTCAATGACCCATCATTCACTTAATGACTCATCATCTATCTATAACTCTAAGGAATTCAACATATTAACAATAAATTTTATCCAAGACCTTTGCTTAGGCAACAGTCAAGACCCTAAGGTTTGACAAAACATTGGACTGGGATGGAGAGCAGGATGCTCATGCATTAGAATCCCCAGGAAGAAATAAAAATGACCTCCTGATGATACCCTTCAATCTTCAATATTCCTATATCCCAAACTGTATGTTGAAGTTGATCATTCACTTTGTCATGTAGTTGTGCAAGCACTTCTATTTTTTTCACTTTCATTTCTGTTGTTTTCCAAATTTCCTGTTGCAATGCCCCACTGGATTTGCTTATGCATCCTTCCTCTGTTACTTGTCTTATGTTGTTGCTTTTCTTTCTTGCTTTGCTAATGTATATATTCCTTTTCTCCTCATGCCTTGTCTAAAACACCTTCACCATAAACATGCTTATCATCTCGAATTCATTGTCCAGTCTATTCACTGGTTGGTGCGCCTGCTTGCTATGAACTTATTATTGTTCCTTTGGTTGAACTTTGTTGTTGCTTTCCATTAACGGCTACAGCCTTATATTTTCATGATTCTTACTCTTATCTTCATTCATGCCATTTTCATTTGACAGCATAATCTGCTCCCTAGAATAAGTTTGAGTTAAACTTTAAAATATTTTGTAGTCTCCATCATTTGTATCTTTCACCAACCATTCCACTAAAAATATTATCTCATCCTCACAATTCATCAACTTTGAATGTTGAACTTGAGGTTCAAATTCACCCTTTGAGGCTACTTCCCAATTATGTTCCTTATTATTAGTTATGTCTGCATCCTCTAATTTAAATTTATAATTAAAATTTACCTCATTGGCTTTAGATGCTATGGGCAACTTTTCTTCATTGTAATACTCTTTTGAACATGCTTCCTCTCCTCTAGTTGGGATTTCTCTTTTTTCTGAATCTTGTTTACTCAACAATTCTTCTAGAAACTCAATCTGTTCATTCCATCTTGTAAGCATTACAACTGAATTCTTATATTCAAAATCCCTTTGGCCATTCTCATGAGCCAAATCTTCCTTTATCTATGCAGCAATAGTATTTTCTAATTGTCTTACAACAATCTCGTTGTTCATTGGTGTATGTTCTTTATCTTGGATATCCTCATGAGCCAAATTTCTTTCACTTGCAGCAAGAGGTTCTGCTAACTGTCTGTCAGCAATCCCATTGTCAAAATGTGTGTGTGTGTTCCCCCTTAGATGTATTCATTAGCCAACTCTGCAACAACAAGTTCTTCTAGGTATCAATCATCCTTTTGAGACAATATTGTCTCTTCCTTTGTAATGACATGTTTATTTTTTTGTCTACCTTCACTTTCTTCAATACCTGCAAGCACACACCAATAATCAGTTTCAAAATGAAGAGACTTTGAAGTCTCTGCTGATATTCTTCCTGGAATCCTCCTTTTTCCCTCACATACATCTATCTCTCCTATAGTCTGAGCTACAGGTTGCATTACCATTTCATCTTCCTTTACAATAGGATTATGTTCTACTGCTATGCTTTTGAAAAGAATTTCTCCTCCTCCTTCAATTTCTCTAAAAGTCCAAGATGATTGTTCAGTTTCTTCCTTCATCAGAATGCAATTTTGATCCTGTCCTATGGAAATGTCTTTGTACATTTCTTGTTCTTCCTTCATATTCATAACAACTTCAATCGACTACTTTCCTCCATTAAGCAACTCATCAATGAGTTCCTTCTGTTGCAACACTTTAAATGTTTCCTCACGTGAGAGACCTTCTTCATCATATTTGGCTTCAATATCTCCATCCATTTTTGAGACAGTTTCAAAAGACTGCCTATCATCTGCAACAAAATCTGTAATCATAACCAAATCATCAGTTTCAAAAACATAAGAACTCTTGGTCTCATTTTACCTCATTGTCATCTCCTCCATAAGTTGATTTGCAGTTCATAAAGAATCCCTGAGACTTTCAGTTAGTCTCTCTTTTCCTTCATCATCATACTCTCCAAGGATGTTTCCCTGTTTTGGTTCACAAAATTGAATACCTTCTTCTGTCAATGGCCTAATAGTTTCTTTGAGTTTCTCCTTCTCTTTTAGAGCATCCATTATATGCTTAATTTCCTCTAAGTTTCTCCAAAGATTCTCTTCAAACAACTTCATCCCTGGCCACTTGAGTTTCATCTTCAAGTTCCATCCTCTTCTCTGGTTTTCCTTCTGTAGCAACATCTCTAAATGAATAAGTTGTAATTCTATTTCAACTAATTCTCTATCATAATCCTCTTGACTCATTCTCTTGATTCCTTTTTCTTTGACATATTTCTGTTTGTTATGGCTTTCTTTTCAACCTATGCAATGACTTGCAATAGTCATTGTCTATATCTCCCCTTCCTCTGCGAACTTCATCTTGTTCACTTGTGGAATGCTCCCAAGCTTTCTCTCAGCAAGTCTTCATACTTGCTTCTATACCTCAGCAGGCTATCTCTCCTTGAACTTGTCCTTTTGGTATCATTGGTTCCTTCTCCTCTAGAACATCTTGAGCAACTTCCTTTGATCCTCTTCGGCTTATGCATGTCCACTTCTTCTAATAACATTCAAATTGTCCCCTTCTTGTCCAAACTTTGTTGGAGCCTTAGGCTCTGCCACTGCTTCCTCTTTTCTGTAAGAGTTCACAAACTCCTTCTCATCAAGAACACACATGTTCGTTGTCATAGATTCCAAGTTGTCTACTACTATCAACATTTTCATTGGCTTCAATATGCAAATAATCTCAAATGAGAGTTAATACAGACACATCAATCAATATCTTAAAAATCTCTTCATGATCTTGTCTTCCACATTTCTTTCATTTGAGTGACAAATTTTGTCTCATAGTTTCCTTTCATCCACTTGCTTACCAAATCTATACCTTTGTTTCCTCCCAAAAGCAATTTCAGTTCTAATTATTTTTTTTTCCAAAGAACAACCAACTCTAATTCCAAAGAGCATTCTTGTGTTCTCAATTCCAACAATACTTATATGTAATTCCAGGAACCAATTCAAAAAGAACATACCTAATTCCAAGAGCGAACTCTGCTTTGATACCACTTGATGCATGAGGGATCAACAAAACAAATCCCAACCTGCTTTCCGATGATTAGTCTGATTCCAAATTTAGCAGAATCACCAAACTTAGCAACTCAGCTAAGTCTTTCTCCAAAACATCGTTGAAGGGAAGACTTCAAATGGCGGTGAGATGGAATTAATAAATATTTCGTGTCTCATGTTAAGCTTAAGCATCGAGCAAGTGTTCCTTCCAAAATTACTTTGTATCGTCGGATTGGAAGTAGGATAGATCAATGGTGGATTTGAATTGGCTCAGGGTGCAATTGATGGATATTTTGCATCCATTTCAGGAACTAGCCACTGTTCTCTTTCTCACAACGAAATCCTTTCTTCATCGTTGATCTCTATAAAATGAAAGAAACACAATTGTTGGGACTGTGTGTTGATTTATCATAGGATCGATCAATCAATCTCCTCTTCGTTAAGATTCAAGTAACCTTCACCAGACTTTATCTCCTTCGTTCGATCTTAATTTCATAGACATTTAATTCAAATTACACAAGAGATAGAACATTAAATAATTTCATTATAATTCCTTCATAAGCTCATTCGAGTCCAACCATGAGCTTCCCTTACAACTTCATAGGAGAAGGAGGATCGATCCTTTCAGTAATCGATGAAACAAGGTTTACAATTCAAATTATAACATTTACTCATGCAATCACCCACAGAGATTAGTCAAACATCCTCTACAACATTCAATTATCTAAAACCCTAATTTTAGGTTGCTACATACACACATATTAATCAAGCATTTAGTAGATATTCAAACTGTCAAAATTTCATAAGTTACACACAAAGGCAGTTGTTTCCCTATCATAGTTCAGACATACAAAGAATTATTCTCCTATCATAATTCAGACATGAATTCATCCATTGATACATAGACATGCATAATTATCTTTCCTTCATTCAGTCATAAGAAACCTGATACAATCATGATCACCTCCCTTTTCCTGATTTACATTGTTTGGCCACCTTCTTTAGCCTAATTTACATTGTTTGGCCACCTTTATCCCAATGCCTCCTCGGCTTACATAATATATACAAAGAACTTTGAAACCAATTCTAGTTTAGATCTAAGAAACTCTCAACATGTAACATACCCTTTAAGCTGGAAAACATTTTGTGTTAAGAAACATTATGATAACTTTTATTGTAAAGTTTATGTTGGACAGGTGTCCAAGGATGACTGTAATTTCCACAATATATTATTATTTAATAAATAAATAAGGAGACAAACACCTAAGAGGACTGTTGAAAGAGTGGTTACTGATCCACTAGGTGGAATGGAATATGGGGTAGAAGGCAATGGACAAGTGGCAGCATCATGATGCAACTAACTAGCTGTTGGTATGTGACAACTCCCTTGAAATGTGGTCATAGTGCCCTGAAAGATGGGACTGGAGCTTGAGCTCATTTATTCCAAACTGACCACTAAAAGACCTAGGCATTCTATATAATATCCATCAAATATTGAACTGAGGTTCATCACTTTTCATGATGCTGCCACAAACACCTAAGAGGACTGTTGAAAGAGTGGTTACTGATCCACTAGGTGGAATAGAATCTGGGGCAGAAGGAAATAGACAAGTGGCAGCATCATGATGCAATTAACTAGTTGTTGGTATGTGACAACTCCCTTGAAATGTGGTCATAGTGCCCTGAAAGATGGGACTGGAGCTTGAGGCTCATTTATTCCAAACTGACCACTAAAAGACCTAGGCAGTCTATATAATAGCCATCAAATATTGAACTGAGGTTCATCACTTTTCCTGACGAGGAAATTTACCTTGGGGTTTTGTTGTGTTTGCACCCAAGAGATTTGATGAGGGGATATGCTATGTTGTTGATCATGTTGTGAGTCTTCCAAAATCTTATTGAGTTCAGGAGGTTGATGCTGAGTGGGGAAGGCATTTTATTTCAGGAGGTTGATACCTAGTGGAGAAGGTATTTTTGAGTGCCTTGCTTCTACACAGATTCCACCCACTTACTAGATCAGTAATCAGGCTCGGGGGTTCACTAGAAGTCAGCAGTTGAGCTGCTTCTTCTGAAGTAGGTTGGGAGGAATAGGCCTCCTTGGGTGTTTCTTGTCCCTATCGTCACTTACAGGTTCTATTGTCTTATCTATTTTATTTTTAAGTTCTGTTATCTATTTTGCATACTACAGTTCTGTTGTTTATTCTAACTTTCACTGTTCATTTTATAAGTTATTTCAGTTCCTGTTTAATTTTATAATTCTATATAAATTGAAATGATTGAATAAAATAGTTTCTGTATTTTTCCCCATGCAAAAAGAAACAGCATCGTACTCCAGTACTGAAACAGATTAAGATAGATTGATAAGATAGGCAAAATTGCCATGGTGATAGAAGTACCATTGTTACATATTCAATTAATTTAACTACTGAGAGCAGTTAGTATTATTTTGCATTTCCTTAAACATTACTGTTTTATTTCCATATTTTTACTTCATCAAATATAAATTTATTATCCTAAAAGATTATCACTGTTCTTTATATTTATTATTGAAACCATTGTCGAATACAGAATCTGTAATGATTCTTTAAATCTCATCATAACAGATCTGATATATATTTTCTAATTTCAAGTTAGGGTTTGTAATTTTACATTTAATTCTCCTCAAGTTTACTATTACTACTGATATTTCCATTATGGCACACACAGAACAGGTAAGCAAACAAAGTCTCTTATCACAAACCTAGGGTTTCATATTTCACATGCTCATATAACCATAAACACACAAATGCAATTATGTTACACAATCGAGCTAGATGAACAAGCTCCTTGTCATTTCTTTATTTTACCAACCTAGACAAACTAAGCATATTTTACATCAAAATCATTACTGTAGATCGAACTTATTGATTTCAAATATCAATTCAAAATTTTAAGACATTACAATGTCTATAGGAGTAGAGTCAACAAGTCACAACCCTAGTTGATGCCAAAACATACCATCGAGCACATCAAACATCTAAGCATAGTCAAACCCTAACCACTGACAAGTTTTCAAATCAAAAGCACAAACGTTCCATACAAATCGACGATGAGGCATTAGGCTAAATCCATCACATATCTCCACACTTAACTATTGATTTAATAACCATAGGCAATATTTATCATTTTACACACATTGTACATGATTTCCTTGTCTATATTTTAAACATTCATAAGCTTACAGTCCAGAACGAAGCACGATAGCATAGGTACGATTAAAACGTAGTTTGCACAAACATTACCAGTTTACACAGAGACTGTTTAAACACGATTTACTTCCATTTCTTGAATCAACAAGTGACAAGATTCATACACAGGCCAAGCCCCAACACTACAAACACAAAACAGTCATGGCCACATAAGTTTTGCAAAAAGATATTATATTATCATCTCAATAGAGTTTGAAACCCCACTTAAAACGAAGGAATGTTGCCAAGTTCAAAACCCATAACTCAAACCCGATAGATTAACATTCAGCTATTACATTGACCCTGAAAATTAAAAAACAACCCAAGTTTCTCAACCATGAGTTCTAGAACAGGCATTACAAGTGCTTGTCACAATTTCTGCCAGGAGAACCTATGAGGGTTTGCCGTTGGGCTTACCATTTTGATTCACATTGCTATCCATTGCCACCGAACTCCATTGCCACCAAACTCAGAGCTATGAATACAGCACGATGGCATTACCTACCACAAAGAACTGCGAGGAGTTAGCAACATTATCATTTGATAGTTGACAAAACAAAGAAACATATTATAGAACTAAGAAACGAGAGGACTTACCTTTCATTCACAGTCGATTGGAATGCTTTTGGCTTCCAAAACCTTCAACCAACGCAACGAAGTTGACATGCAACTGAACCACAACCAAACTCAAAGTCAAGACCTCACCACTAACCTATTTTTCCACCGGAAGAAAGCCACAGGGCTTCAACGCTACTATCTTAGCAAAGTTGAAGCACTTATATAGTATTTTTCACAACATAATTACAGAGAATTGACGCATAGTTCCAACCACAATGGCGCATGGTCGAGCCCTATAAACCAGCGGCCTGTCGGCCTTCTTCTCCCAGACAAAAACCACAAAATGAATGCATGAAGGAAAAATAATGCTAAGGTAAGTCTAGCTTTGGTTTACACATCTCAACTACTGAGACCATAAGATCAACGATCGAGATTGAGCCAGCAAGCTACGATGGTACCCAGGAAGAGATACAATCAAATAATAATCAATGACTACATTTAATTTGCAGAACAGTCGGATGCCATATCACCCAAAGCTGAGCTGATAGCTTAATGACATATCACCATTCCTTACCACGATTATCCCATGGAACCAGACACATAAGAGACGACATAGCAGTTACTAACACGACACAGGATCGAATTTAATGCTGAGATCTCACGGAGATTTCTGCCAGAGTCTCGACTGCATCAACATTTATTTCAAATCAGAGTTCGAGTTATAGTGATAGCAAAGTCATCGGGATAGTAACATTGCCATACAACTGTTTACAATCACGTTATAAACCATACGATAGATGCATATCAATAAAGAACGATGCATGGTTCTATTCATAAGGTTCTCACGGCATATCATTCACGCTAGGAGCATTAACCTTGTTCCAAAGTTTACATAACACATATATGTAATGCACACTCGAACCATAGTGTTTACACATACCAAATCCATATTAATATTTGCGCCATAAAGTTCATATATAACATTTCAACAATGTTATTAATATAGTTTCCATATGTTATCAAACAATGGAATCGATATATCAACCATGTGTTATAAAACATTACAATACCATAGTATAGTATGGATTATCACGAGGTTTAACCTTTAACTTATGCATATAAATAAACATGCAATACAATTATAACTAGCTAGGCTACATTACATTTTAAATAGCTAGGCCATTTGCTTAAGGTTAGTGTAATGAATACATAACCCTCATAATGTATTGAAAGCTAGGGTTTGACACCAACTCTATTATGTTGTATGCTATTATATCAACATAATCTTGATTCATATGTTGACACAATACAAACATCATCACTATAGCATTCCAAGACTTATTACATGGCAGCCGTCATTCCAGGAGAGTCATTTATTCTATTGATGACACTATCTATCATAAGATCAAACTTGTTACAATTTTAGACGGATAAACTAAGCTATATTACCACTGATCTCACCAACAGTTACGACGAGTATAGTGTTTAACATTTCTAGTGACACATGCAATTATTACCATAAAGACGATACATTTGGCGAAGTTAAACTGAAGATACATACCATCAACATCTTCATGCACGATAGATTATACAATTATCTTAAACATAGACACGACAAGCTGAAGCTCACAACTGGTCATGTAAAAACTGGAATTACTCTATAACCTTACCTGCAAATCTACGAAAGAAGAATCCAATGCTTTAGCTTTCAAAGCTAAGTAAACCCAAGGGCACCCGGTAGGAACCCCTTTAGAAATATGCAAACATCTTCATCAGTATTGTTACCAGATCTTTACACATAAAGAAATAAACATTGTTCTGTCACATCTTACTTACAACCCAGTGCATTTTCATGTTTAAATTAAATACGACAATTTTTTGAAGTAGTTATTAGCTATTAGACATCAATTATCATTCCGCAGATAGCATTTAACTTATAAAAGAGGCTATATCAAAAAAAATTATTTTTGCGATTTTTGCGATGTTACATGTGGTATCAGAGTGCAAGTTCAAACTCTAGGCCTAATTGAGGCTCACGCGCGCAAAAAAAAATAAAAAAAATGCAGAAAGTTTATGTTGCTAACTTTTGTAATTTAATTTTATTTTTGCACAGAACAGATTGACTTTTAACTGCAGGTATGGAAATACCAGAGGAATCAGCAGAGGACACATCTCCTCGTAATGAATGTATTAATCATAATAACACTGAAGGAATTTATGTTGAGTTAAAAAACCAGTCTTCTGAAATTTTGCGCACTATACAGGATTTAAAATCTAAGTTAAAAGCTGTTAAAGAAGAAAATGAACCGATCCTTAAGGTATAGGAAGAATTACAACAAAATTTAAAAGGAAACTGTCACAATGATGAAAGAGGCAGAAAATCAGAATTTAAGGTTGATTCTAAAATAATGTCCCACCAACATAAGCATAAGAAAAAAAAGAAATGATAAAATGAATAGCTACTCATCCTCTAAATCTGATTCAAGTACTGAAGACATAAATTATGACAGTAGTAAGAGTGAATGCTGCTCTAAAAAGAGGAAACATAAGCACCATGAATAGATTACTGGGGAATTTAAAAAGATTAAGCCACCTCCTTTTAATGGCGAAAGTGAGAAGGGTGAGACAGCAGAAGCTTGGTTGTCTGGAATGAAAAAGTACTTTAATATCTATGATTACTCTTCTCAACTAAAAGACAAGATGGATATTTACAATCTGACCAGAAAGGAAGATATCTGGTGGCAGGACCTTAAAAGAATCAAGAGCATAAAAGAAAAAGAAGTAACTTGGACTATGTTTAAAAGTTTGTTTAAAAATAAGTTCTTGTCTGAACAATACTTTGAGGATAAATCGAAGGAGTTTTACGATTTAAAGTTGGGTACAATGAACATGAAAGAAGCGTGCAGCAAGTTCCTTAGCTTGCTGAGGTACATACCCTACATGGTTGAGGAAAAGCCTAAAGTGCAAAGGTTTCTCAGTTGTTTACCGTTTAATATAAAAGATCATATTGAGTATGACAATCCTTCCACTTTGGAAGAGGCCATGAGAAAGGCAAATTTTTTTTTTTACCAAAACAAAAAAAGAGAAGGAACAACTGGCTGGAAGAACAGTAAGACTAATCAATATGATTATAAAAAGAAGAATTTTAATCAGAATGCTGGAGGTTTTAAGAAAAATTTTAATAGCATAAATTTTCTAAAGAATTATCGGAATAATACATCTCAGAACTCTATTGTTGCAAGAAATGTACCTAATAATAATAATCACAGCAATAAAAATAACAATAACAATAGATATGTTGAACATAAAGGACCCATAAAGTGCTATGAATGTGGCGGACCACACAAGAGAGCAGATTGCCCATGCAACAAGAAGAAAACCAACAACATACATACTATACAAGCAGAACCTACAGTTGGAGATATCGCAAGAGAAATGCCCAGGATGAATGCAGCATTGGAGAACTGTCAAGCGAACCATCAAACATCCATGGTCGAAATTGAAGGTATGATACAAAACGAGTCTATTTCTATTTTAATAGATCCAGGTGCAAATCTAAGTTATATTTCACCTACTTTAGTAAACCGTTGCAAGTTAAAAACAGAGAAATTTGATAATGCATGGTTAGTTCAGCTTGCAACATGAACTAAAAGAAAGGTTACCGATTTTGTCCAGAACTGTGAATTATTTTTAAATTAGCTGAAAACGCAAGTTAATCTAAATGTTTTACCCTTAGGGTCATATGATTTGTTGATAGGCATGGATTGGCTTGAACAGCATAGAGTTATACTGAATTGTTATGATAAATATTTTACATGTGTAAATAATGAAGGTAATTCAAAAACAGTAAAAGGAATTCATAGATAGATTTCAGTAAGGAAAATTTCTTCCTTACAAGTAAAGAGAGCTACCAGAAAAGGCTGTAAATTGTTTGTTGTTAATGTTGTTAATCATGAGCATACATCTAAAGAAGATAAGTTAAAACTAGAAGATATTCCCATCCTTAGGGACTTTTCTGATATATTCCTGGAAGAAATTCCAGGATTACTTCCGAAAAGAGAACTTGATTTCACCATTGAGTTAGTACCCGGTGCGGTACGAAACTCAAAGACCCCCTATAGGATGAATATTCTGGAGTTAAACGAGTTAAAATCTCAACTGAAAGAATTAATAGATAAAAACTACATAAGGCCCAGTGTGTCGACTTGGGGAGCACCAGTAATATTTGTTAAAAAGAAGGACAGTACCATGCGTTTGTGCATTGACTACCGTCAGCTTAATAAAAAGACAATTAAGAACCGGTATCCCTTACCCCGCATAGATGATCTATTTGATCAAGTACGCGGAGCAAAGATATTCACTAAAATTGACTTAAGGTCGGGCTATCATCAAGTTTGGATAAAAGATGAGGACATATTCAAAACTGCATTCAGAACGTGTTATGGACACTATGAGTTCGTAGTTATGCCTTTTGGGCTAACCAATGCACCAGCAATGTTCATGTGTTTAATGAACAACGTTCTGCATAAATATTTGGATAAGTTTGTAGTGGTATTCATTGATGATATTCTGGTTTACTCAAAAACTAAAGAAGAGGATGACGAACATCTAAAAATCATTTTACAAGTACTTAGAGATCACTAGCTTTACGCTAAGTTCAGTAAGTGTGATTTCTATAAAGATAAAATTCAGTATTTGGGTCATATAATTTCAAAAGATGGTATTTCTATTGATCCTATTAAGATAAAAGCAATAAATGAATGGCCTGTGCCTAAAGATGTAACGGATGTACGGTAATTCATGGGAATAACGGGTTATTATAAAAAGTTTATTGAAGGATTCTCTAGAATTGCTAACCCCATCACTTCTTTGCAGAAGAAAGGGAAGAAATTCATATGGGATCAAAAGTGTCAAGACAACTTTAATAAGTTAAAAGAATTGTTAACTACTGCACCCATCTTAAAAATTGCAGATCCTAATAAGGATTTTGTCATATGCACGGATGCATGCAACGAAGGACTTGGAGGGGTCTTAACTCAAGAAGGTCATGCAATTGCTTTTGAGTCAAGGAAGTTAAAAATACATGAAAATAATTATGCAACGTATGATCTTGAGTTGGAAGCCGTGATACATGCTTTGAAAATGTGGCGCCATCACTTGATCGGAAGAAAATTCATTTTAATGACTGATAATAAGGGGTTAAAGTATTTATTGGATCAAACAAATCTTAACGCAAGGCAAGCTAGGTGGTTGGCTCTCCTTGGTGAGTATAATTTTGAGATCCATCACATTAATGGAAAGGAAAATAAGGTTGCTGATGCATTGAGCAGAAATGCTAGATTGAGTCTTGTGGCAGCAATCAATACTTTTAAGACTGATCTAGAAAATCAGGTTGAAGAAGGAATTAAGCAAGAAGAAAATTATCGAAAATTACATGATAAAGTGGCTAAAAATTCATCTGAAAATGTTATAATAGATTACAGTATTAATGAAAAAGGCTTCTTAACTTATAAAAACAGAATTTATGTGCCTAATTTTTCGAAGGTTAAGTTGCTGATTTTAGATGAAGTTCACAAGAGTCCTTATTTAGGGCATCCTGGTTATCAGAAAATGATAACTATGTTAAGAAAGGAGTACTTTTGGCCCAACATGAAGAGTGAAGTTGCTGAATATATAGCTAGATGTTTTGACTGTCAGACTATTAAAGATGAACATCAACATCCAGCTGGGTTATTGTAGCCCTTACCAATTCTAGAATGGAAATGGGAAATTATAAGCATCGACTTTATTACAGGTTTTCCTAAAAATCAGAAGCAAAATGACTCAATTATGGTTGTTGTTGATAAACTTAGCAAAGCTGCTCATTTAATTCATGTTAAAAATACTTTCAAAGCTTCTAACATTGCAGATATTTTCATGAAGAAAAATTTTTGCTTGCATGGAATTCCAAAGGTAATTATTTCAGATCGAGACTCTAAGTTCACCGGTAACTTTTGGACAGCACTGTTTAAACGATTAAATACTAAGTTAAATTTCAGCACTTCTTTCCACCCACAAACTGATGGTCAAACAGAAAGAGTAAACCAGATTTTGGAAAATATGTTAAGATTGTTTGTTAATGATCAGCCATCTAAGTGGGAAGATTACTTGCACTTAGTAGAATTTGCCTACAATAATAATTATCAAACATCTGCTAAGTTAAGTCCATTTGAAATTTTGTATGGAATAAAATGTTGTACTCCAATTTCGTGGGATAACCCTATAGACAGATTGATGTTAGGACCATATTTATTGAAAGAAATGGAGCTAACGGTGAAACAGGTTCAAGGTAACTTAAAAGTTGCCCAAGATTGGCAGAAAAGCTATGCTGATTTGAAATGCACAGAAAGAGAATTTCAGGTAGGAGACCATGTTTTTATAAAGGTAAAGCCCAAAAAAAGTTCTTTGAAGCTTGGGAGCTGTGCTAAATTAGCACCAAGGTATTGTGGACCATTCGAAATCCTATCAAGGATAGGAGCTGTTGCATATCAATTGGCATTGCCATACAATTTAAAAATCCACAATGTTTTTCATGTTTCTATTTTAAAGAAGTATGTGCATGATGCTAGTCATGTGCTGAATTGGAATGACATATAGGTGGAACCCGAAGGATATTTTTAGGTGGAACCAGACTGTATTCTAGATCGGAGGGAAATTATGCTTCGAAATCACACCATAGGGCAGGTAAAGGTGCAATGGAAGCACCTTAGCCCTGATGAAGCTACTTGGGAGCTGGAAAGTAATATGCGGGCAGCGTATCCAGTTGTGTTCCATGAGGAACTTGATGATGAATAAGCAACATCGAGGACAATGTTGAGCTTAAGAGGGGGTGTTTGTAACATACCCTTTAAGTTGGAAAACGTTTTGTGTTAAGAAACATTATGATAACTTTTATTGTAAAGTTTATGTTGGACAGGTGTCCAAGGATGACTATAATTTGCACAATATATTATTATTTAATAAATAAAATAGGAGACAAACACCTAAGAGGACTGTTGAAAGAGTGGTTACTGATCCACTAGGTGGAATGGAATCTGGGGTAGAAAGCAATGGACAAGTGGCAGCATCATGATGCAACTAACTAGTTGTTGGTATGGGACAACTCCCTTGAAATGTTGTCATAGTGCCCTGAAACAGGGGACTGGAGCTTGAGGCTCATTTATTCCAAACTGACCACTAAAAGACCTAGGCAGTCTATATAATAGCCGTAAAATATTGAACTGAGGTTCATCACTTTTCCTTCCGAGGAAATTTACCTTGGGGTTTTGCTGTGTTTGTACCCAAGAGATTTGATGAGGGGATATGCTATGTTGTTGATCATGTTGTGAGTCTACCAAACTCTTATTGAGTTCAAAAGGTTGATGCTGAGTGGAGAAGACATTTTATTTCAGGAGGTTGATACACAGTGGAGAAGGTATTTTTGATTGCCTTGCTTCCACACAGATTCCACCCACTTACTGGATCAGTAATCAGGCTCGAGGGTTCACTAGAAGTCAACAGTTGAGCTGCTTCTTCTGAAGTAGGTTGGGAGTAATAGACCTCCTTGGGTGTTTGTCAGCCCTATCGTCAGTTACAGGTTCTATTGTCTTATCTATTTTATTTTTAAGTTATGTTATCTATTTTGCATATTCTAGTTCTGTTGTTTATTCTAACTTTCACTGTTCATTTTATAAGTTATTTAAGTTCCAGTTTAATTTTATAATTCTATATAAATTGAAATGATTGAATAAAATTGTTTCTGTATTTTTCCCCATGCAAAAAGAAACAGCATCATACACCAGTACAGAAACAGCTTAATATAGATTGATAAGATATGCAAAACTGCCATGGTGATAGAAGTACCATTTTTACATATTCAGTTAATTTAACTACTGATAGCAGTTAGTATTATTTTGCATTTCCTTAAACATTACTGTTTTATTTCCATATTTTTACTTCATCAAATAGAAATTTATTATCCTAAAATATTATCACTGTTCTTTATATTTATTATTGAAACCATTGTCGAATACAGAATTTGTAATGATTGTTTAAATCTCATCATAACAGATCTGATATATCTTTTCTAGTTTCAAGTTAGGGTTTGTAATTTTACATTTAATTCTTCTCAAGTTTACTGTTACTACTGATATTTCCATTATTGCACACACAGAACAGATAAGCAAACAAAGTCTCTTATCACAAACCTAGGGTTTCATATTTCACATGCTCATATAACCATAAACACACAAATGCAATTCTGTTACACAATCGAGCTAGATGAACAAGCTCCTTGTCATTTCTTTATTTTACCAACCTAGACAGACTAAGCATATTTTACATCAAAATCATTACTGTAGATCGAACTTATTGATTTCAAATATCAATTTAAAAGTTTAAGACATTACAATTTCTGTAGGAGTAGAGTCAACAAGTCACAACCCTAGTTGATGCCAAAACATAACAACGAGCACATCAAACATCTAAGCATAGCAAACCCTAACCGCTGACAAGTTTTCAAATCAAAAGCACAAATGTTCCATACAAATCGACAATGAGGCATTAGGCCGAAGCCATCACATATCTCAACACTTAACTATTGATTTACTAACCATAAGTAGTATTTATCATTTTACACACATTGTACACGATTTCCTTGTCTATCTTTTAAAATTTCATAAGCTTATAGTCCAAAACGAAGCACGATAGCACAGGTACGATTAAAACCTAGTTTTCACAAACATTACTAGTTTACACAGAGACTGTTTAAACACGATTTACTTCCATTTATTGAATCTACGAGTGACAAGTTTCATACACGGGCCAAGCCCCAACACTACAAACACAAAACAGTCACGACCACATAAGTTTTGCAAAGAGATATTATATTATCATCTCAACAGAGTTTGAAACCTCACTTAAGATGAAGGAACGTTGCCATGTTCAAAACCCATAACTCAAACCCTATACATTAACATTCAGCTATTACATTGACCCTGAAAACTAAGAAACAACCCAAGTTTTTCAACCGCGAGTTCCAGAACAGGCGTTACAAGGGCTTGCGAATATTTCTTCCAGGAGAACCTACGAGGGTTTGCCACTAGGCTTACCATTTTTATTTGCATTGCTATCCATTGCCACCGAACTCCATTGCCACCAAACTCAGAGCTATGAATACAACACGATGGAATTACCTGCCACAAAGAACTGCAAGGAGTTAGCAACATTATCATTTGACTGTTGACAAAACAAAGAAACATATTATAGAACTAAGAAACGAGAGGACTTACCTTTCATTCACAATCAATTGGAACGCTTCTAGCTTCCAAAACCTTCAACCAACGCAGTGAAGTTGACATGCAACTAAACCACAACCAAACTCGAAGTAAAGACCTCACCACTAAACTATTTTTCCACTGGAAGAAAGCCATAGGGATTCAACGCTACTATCTCAGCAAAGTTCAAGCACTTATACAGTATTTTTCACAACAGAATTACAGAGAATTCAGGCACAGTGCCATCCACAACCGCCCAGGGTCGAGCCCTGTAAACCAACGGCCTATCGGCCTTCTTCTCCCAAACAAAAACCACAAAATGAATGCACAAAGGAAAAATAGCGCTCAGGAAAGACTAGCTAGGGTTTACACATCTTAACTACCGAGACCATAAGATCAACGATCGAGATTGAGCCAGCAAGCTACGATGGTACCAAGGCAGAGATACGATCAAATAATAATCAATGACTACATTTAATTTGCAGAACAGTCGGATCCATATCACCTAGAGCTGAGCTCATAGCTCGGTGACATATCACCATTCCCTACCATGCTTATCCCATGGAACCAGACACATAAGAGACAGCGCAGCAGTTACTAACACCACACAGGATTGAATTTAATGATGAGATCTCACGGAGATTTCTGCCAGAGTCTCGACTGCACCAACATTTATTTCAAATCAGAGTTTGACTTATAGTGACAACGAAGTCATCGGGATAGTAACATTGCCATACAACTGTTTACAACCACGTTATAAACCATAGGATAGATGCATATCAATAAACAACGATGCATGGTTCTATTCATCAGGTTATCACGACATATCATTCACGCTAGCAGCATTAACCTTGTTCCAAAGTTTACATAGCACATATATGTAATGCACACCCGAACCATAGTGTTTACACATACCAAATCCATATTAATATTTGCGCCATAAAGTTCATATATAACATTTCAGCAATGTTATTAATATAGTTTCCATATGTTATCAAACAATGGAATCGATATATCAACCATGTGTTATAAAACATTACAATGCCATAGTATAGTACAGATTATCACGAGGTTTAACCTTTAACTTATGCATATAAATAAACATGCAATACAATTATAACTAGCTAGGGTACATTACATTTTAAATAGCTAGGCCATTTTCTTAAGGTTAGTGTAATGAATACATAACCCTCATACTGTATTGAAAGCTAGGGTTTGACACCAACTCTATTATGTCGTATGCTATTATATCAACATCATCTTGATTCATATGTTGACACAATACAAACATTATCACTATAGCATTCCAAGACTTATTACATGGAAGCCGTCATTCCAGGAGAGTGATTTATTCTATTGATGACACTATCTTTCATAAGATCAAACTTGTTACAATTTTAGATGGATAAACTAAGATATATTACCACTGATCTCACCAATAGTTACGATGAGTATAGTGTTTAACATTTCTAGCGACACATGCAATTATTAGCATAAATACAATACAAGTGGCGAAGTTAAACTGAAGATACATACCATCGACATCTTCATGCATGGCAGATTATACATTTATCTTAAACATAGAGACAACAAGCTGAAGCTTACAACTTGTCTTGTAAAAACTGGA
The DNA here is from genome assembly GCA_027924585.1 of Larix kaempferi. Classification (NCBI taxonomy): domain Eukaryota; kingdom Viridiplantae; phylum Streptophyta; class Pinopsida; order Pinales; family Pinaceae; genus Larix; species Larix kaempferi. Next base: position 8,371,765 of record BSBM01000848.1, read on the forward strand.
ATTACTCTATAACCTTACCAACAGATCTGTGAAAGAAGAATCCAATGCTTTAGCTTTCAAAGCTAATTAAACCCAAGGGCACCCGGTAGGAACCCCTTCAGAAATATGCAAACATCTTCATCAGTTTTGTTACCAGATCTTTACACATAAAGAAATAAACATTGTTCTATCGCATCTTACTTACAACCCAGTGCATTTTCATGTTTAAATTAAATACGACAATTTTGTGAAGTAGTTATGAGCTATTAGACATCAATTATCATTCCGTAGATAGCATTTAACTTATAAAATAGGCTATATAAAAAAATAAATTATTTTTACGATTTTTTGGATGTTACACAACACATGTTAGAACATTTTTCCACCTATGTACATTAATCATTTATTAATGATGATTAATTAGCCCAAGTGATTAATGATTACATCCCTAAGTTGATTAGCTACTAAATGGTCAATTATCATGAACTAGATGGCAAATGTGAACAAGTGCTGAGTCAAACCAGCCAAGTGGAGCGCTCCCCAGGGCAATTAATGCACTCAGCATGCCTAGAGCGCCCTCCTCAGGTCATTTAATGCACTCAGCATGCTTCTCTTCTACCTAGGGCGCATTTGCTCTCTTTGTGGACAATCTTGCCTTGTTTTGTCACATTTTTGACCAATTTTAGACTCCAAACCTCTAGCCAACCAGTTTCTTCACATGTGTGAGGTCACATGGGCCTGTCCAGTCATTCCCAGCATTCACACTGCAGATTCGAACCAGTTTGGGATGGTTTGGGATATTTTGGTCAACCTAGGGGGGTTTGAGATTTTTCTAAGCTAGATCAGTGTGAACACACCAGATGGATTCGAATTCTTCCAGATTTGTATATATGGGTGTTCTTAACCTTTGTTAAGGTTGGACAGTTAATAATATTGACATTATTCACCAATTCATGTGTATTGTTCTTCATTCATTTAAATTTTTTTATGCTAATTCTTGCAAATGTTGTGCAATCTTTCACCGGTGAGGAATCCACAGTAGCTAGATTCAACTGTGCTTGAGATTTTACATGGTATCAGAGCTCTTGGAGCTAGAATTCGAACCAGCAGACTGTTGTAGTGGATTGCCAGAAACAGTGGAGAAACCACATAATTCCTGAGGCCATTGCCTTGAGCTTACTGGAGAAATCTAGTGGCTCCTCTCAGGTGTGATGCTCTCCCGAATGCACCCACTATCCATACAGGGTTCGAATCTGTGAGTGTAGATCCCTCCAGAGTGATTTGAGAGTTGTTTGCAGGTATTGGAGTTCAGCATTGCCAGCAAGTGCGAATTGCAGCAGAGGAGAATGGAGCCATCTCACCCAAACGTGCTCACTCCCTTCAACTATTTCGATTGGAAGGCAGAAATGGTGATTTTGCTGAGATCCAAGGGTCTCTACAGAATCACGATGGGCACTGAGGTTGAGCCAAACTCAGCTGTGGAGAAATCCAAGTTTTTTAACAGAATGGATGAGGCATTTGGCCTCCTTTGTCTCAGCATTTCGAGAGACCTCCTGTTTCATGTAGAAAGTCTAGCAACTCCAAATGAAGTGTGGCTCAAGCTTGAGACACTGTTTGGAAAGACTGATGAGATGAGAGGCCACCAGCTCGAAAATGAGCTTGTCTCACTGAGCCCAGGGAATTTCGATTCCATCCAGGACTTCTTCACCAAGTTCAAGAACTTGGTCTTGCAGATCAGACAATGTGGCATAGAGAAGAAAGAAGAACAGTTGGTGTTGTCCATTCTCTCAAAATTGGGTTCAGAATACTCAGTTTTTGTGTCTTCCTTCAACTCCACAAGGATCACAGTCAGAGGTTGGAAGATGCCATCCTTGGCTGACTTCATGGAGATGCTAACTCAAGAGCAAGACAAGCTGGTCTTGATGGGCTCCATCAAACAAAAAGATCAAGTTCTTGCAGCTGGAGATTCGAAATGTGGAAGAAGCAAGCAAAAACCCAGGGTTTCGAAACCTCAAGAGAAGAAGAAGAAGGATGAGAGGCCCAAATCCTCTGAGGGGGTTTCGAATCCTGTCAAGAACAAGGGAAAGAAGGCTGAGAAGACGAAATGTAGCTACTGTCAAAGAGGTTTTCATCCAGAGAGCTCATGCATGAAGAAAACCATAGACACCATGACCCATCTCCTACAGAAAAATAACATTCCTCTTCCTGAAAGTTCCAAGAAGAAGGAGTGCGCTTCTGAAGACAAGGAGAGCTGCCATGCTTTGGTGGCTAGCTCATCTCATTCACCTTTGTTTATCATTGATTCAGGTGCCTCAAGGCACATGGCTTCCTCAAGAGACTCGTTTTCTGAACTTGCTCCCTACAGTGGTCTCTCAATTCGAATGGGAGATGACTCAGAAATCCCTGCTCATGGCATTGGGAAAATCTCTATGGAGAATGGATTCTTCTCCAATGTGCTGTATGTGCCAAACCTTGCAGCAAACTTGCTTTCTGTATATCAAATGACTCATACTGGAGCAGCAAAGAAGGTGGTCTTCACTCAGGATGAAGTGGAGATATCAGAAGTTTCCACCAGGAAAATTGTTGCAAAGGGTGTTGCAGACCATGACATGAAGATGTACATGTTCTCCCACTTCCTCGAATTTTCTTCACCAAGTGTGCTGCTGTCACATGGGAATGAGACCAGAAAGCTATGGCATCAAAGGTATGGGCACCTAAACTACAGATATCTTCAATTTTTAAGCAAAGAAAATATGGTAGAAGGGCTGCCCCAAATCAGATTTTTGAGTGGAACATGCAAGGGTTGCATGATTGGGAAACATCCTGAAAGGAAGTATGACAAAGGGAAGGCTAGGAGGGATGATCAACCTCTTGGGATAGTACATTCTGATCTCATAGGACCACTCCCCACACCCTCCTATGGCTGCAGCAAATATGTGCTCACCTTCATCGATGACTACTCAAGGTACTGCTGGTTATTTTTCCTTAAGCAAAAATCTGAAGTCTTTGATTGTTTCAAGATTTTTAAGAGCATGGTTGAGAACTTCAGTGGGAAGGCCATGAAGATTTTGAGGACTGATAATGGTAGAGAGTATGTCAACAACAATTTGCAGCAGCTCTGTCAAGAGCATGGCATTCAGATGCAACACTCAGTGCCCTACACACCTCAGCAAAATGGTGTTGCAGAGCGCAAAAATAGAGCACTGAAAGAGATGGCAACTTGCATGTTGCAAGCAAGGGATTTGTCTCCTAAATTATGGGCTGAAGCTATGAATTGTGCAGCATATGTTCAGAACAGGGCACCACACAAAGCATTGCAAGGAATCACTCCATTTGAAGCTTGGATGGGCCACAAGCCAAATGTCTCACATTTCAGAATTTTTGGCTCAAGGGCTTGGGCCAGAATTCCACCGGAGAAGAGAAAGGCATTGCAGCCCCAAAGCAAGGAGTCAATCATGGTTGGGTATGCAGAGGATTCCAAGGGCTACAAGCTCTTTGATCCATCCACTCACAAAACTTTCATTGAAAGAAGTGTCAAATTCGAAGAGGAAGAATTTTTGCAAGATAGTGAACAAGGTGATGGGGAATGCTCATTCCCTCGTCTTGATGATGATGTAAGTAGTGATTCTTTCTCTGATATTTCTGATTCTGAGATTGTTGAAGATGATTTTGATATGGATTCTGAACATACCCCCCCTTCAAGGCCCAAGTGGGCAGAGAAAACAATTCAAAGTGCCGGAGAGCTAGTGGGAGATCCCCAAGATGCTAGGAAAACTAGATCTCAATTTCACAATTCCTTTGCACATAATAATTCTGATCTGAGTGAGGCATGTTATTTGATGGTTGGATCTGATCCAATGTCATATTCAGAAGCATGTACAGACCCAAGATGGCAATCAGCCATGCAAGAGGAGATGAACTCACTCCATGAGAACAAAACTTGGGATTTGGTCCCTCTTCCTCCCAAGAGGAAACTAGTGCAATGCAAGTGGATTTATAGAACCAAAATTGGATCTGATTGCTCTGATCTGAATTATAAGGCCAGGTTGGTAGCTAAGGGTTACTCTCAGGTCCAAGGAGTGGACTATACAGAAACATTTGCACCGGTGGCAAAGATGGACTCCATAAGACTAGTTTTGGCAATTGGGGCTTCCAAGCGATGGGAGATTCATCACATGGATGTAAAGAGTGCCTTTCTTCATGGGGATCTGAATGAGGAGATCTATATGCAGCAGCCTGAAGGTTTTATTTCTGATCATACACTTGTTTGCAGGTTGAACAAATCACTCTATGGGCTCAAGCAAGCTCCTAGAGCATGGTATGCAAAAATGGACAATTTTCTGCTATCTTTGGGGTTTGAGAGGTGTAAGTCTGATCCAAATGTGTATATGCAGCATGTTAGTGATCTGATATTGATTATTGTACTGTATGTTGATGATCTTTTGATCACTGGTAGCTGCACCAAAGAACTTGACTCAGTTAAGAGAGCATTGCACAGTTCATTCTCCATGACCGATCTAGGATTGCTAAAACAATTTCTGGGTTTGGAGATTGATCAATCTGTGAATGGAATTTCTGTATGTCAGTCAAGGTATGCTTCAGATTTGCTGCAGAAATTTAAGATGGCTGAATGTAAGTCTGCAAAATTTCCATTTCTTTCAGGAGTTAAGCTTACAGAATGGGGTTATTCACCACTAGTTGACAGTTCGTTGTATAGACAACTAGTTGGGAGTTTGTTGTATCTTACACACTCTCGACCAGATTTGTCTTATGCTGTTGGGGCTGTTGCAAGGCACATGCAAGAGCCTCATGAGATCCATTGGAAGGCAGCCAAGAGGATCCTTCATTATGTTCAGGGTACTAAGTCTTTTGGTATCCATTATGCTGCTGGTTCATCCCTTGAACTAGTAGGATTTACAGATTCTGATTGGGCCGGTGATTGTATTGATCGGAAGTCAACTTCCGGTTATGTCTTTATGCTTGCACATGGACCTATATGCTGGTCAAGCAAGAAACAGAGCACTATTTCCTTATCTTCAGCTGAGGCCGAGTACAGGGGAGCAGTCAATGCAGCCACACAATGTGTTTGGTTGCAAGGTATTCTTGCAGAGTTCGGGATTGTCTTTGATTCACCCACTATTCTTTGGTGTGATAATCAAAGTACAATCAAGATTTCTGATCATACACTTGTTTGCAGGTTGAACAAATCACTCTATGGGCTCAAGCAAGCTCCTAGAGCATGGTATGCAAAAATGGACAATTTTCTGCTATCTTTGGGGTTTGAGAGGTGTAAGTCTGATCCAAATGTGTATATGCAGCATGTTAGTGATCTGATATTGATTATTGTACTGTATGTTGATGATCTTTTGATCACTGGTAGCTGCACCAAAGAACTTGACTCAGTTAAGAGAGCATTGCACAGTGCATTCTCCATGACCGATCTAGGATTGCTAAAACAATTTCTGGGTTTGGAGATTGATCAATCTGTGAATGGAATTTCTGTATGTCAGTCAAGGTATGCTTCAGATTTGCTGCAGAAATTTAAGATGGCTGAATGTAAGTCTGCAAAATTTCCATTTCTTTCAGGAGTTAAGCTTACAGAATGGGGTTCTTCACCACTAGTTGACAGTTCGTTGTATAGACAACTAGTTGGGAGTTTGTTGTATCTTACACACTCTCGACCAGATTTGTCTTATGCTGTTGGGGCTGTTGCAAGGCACATGCAAGAGCCTCATGAGATCCATTGGAAGGCAGCCAAGAGGATCCTTCATTATGTTCAGGGTACTAAGTCTTTTGGTATCCATTATGCTGCTGGTTCATCCCTTGAACTAGTAGGATTTACAGATTCTGATTGGGCCGGTGATTGTATTGATCGGAAGTCAACTTCCGGTTATGTCTTTATGCTTGCACATGGACCTATATGCTGGTCAAGCAAGAAACAGAGCACTATTTCCTTATCTTCAGCTGAGGCCGAGTACAGGGGAGCAGTCAATGCAGCCACACAATGTGTTTGGTTGCAAGGTATTCTTGCAGAGTTCGGGATTGTCTTTGATTCACCCACTATTCTTTGGTGTGATAATCAAAGTACAATCAAGATTTCTACCGATCCAGTACAGAGACAGAGGACCAAGCACATAGAGATACACATGCATTACATTCGGGGGTTGGTGCATGACCGGATCATAGCATTGCAGTATTGCCCATCCAGTGAGCAAACTGCTGATATCTTCACCAAGTGTTTTACCGAGAAGACCTTCACTCACCTTAGATCTTTGCTTGGGGTGAGTGATGCATGGTGATGATTGGTGTATTTTGATATATGCCACATGTCCATTTTAGAGGGGAGGTTTTATTTCCCATGTGGTTTTCCTCCTTACCTTGGTTACATGGACAAATAAATTTTATGATGTAAAAGGTGACTTGAGCCTAGTTGCCAAGGCCTTAATTTTTGATATTTCACTAAGTCTAGCTTAAGGGGGGGTGTTAGAACATTTTTCCACCTATGTACATTAATCATTTATTAATGATGATTAATTATCCCAAGTGATTAATGATTACATCCCTAAGTTGATTAGCTACTAAATGGTCAATTATCATGAACTAGATGGCAAATGTGAACAAGTGCTGAGTCAAACCAGCCAAGTGGAGCGCTCCCCAGGGCAATTAATGCACTCAGCATGCCTAGAGCGCCCTCCTCAGGTCATTTAATGCACTCAGCATGCTTCTCTTCTACCTAGGGCGCATTTGCTCTCTTTGTGGACAATCTTGCCTTGTTTTGTCACATTTTTGACCAATTTTAGACTCCAAACCTCTAGCCAACCAGTTTCTTCACATGTGTGAGGTCACATGGGCCTGTCCAGTCATTCCCAGCATTCACACTGCAGATTCGAACCAGTTTGGGATGGTTTGGGATATTTTGGTCAACCTAGGGGGGTTTGAGCTTTTTCTAAGCTAGATCAGTGTGAACACACCAGATGGATTCGAATTCTTCCATATTTGTATATATGGGTGTTCTTAACCTTTGTTAAGGTTGGACAGTTAATAATATTGACATTATTCACCAATTCATGTGTATTGTTCTTCATTCATTTAAATTTTTTTATGCTAATTCTTGCAAATGTTGTGCAATCTTTCACCAGTGAGGAATCCACAGTAGCTAGATTCAACTGTGCTTGAGATTTTACAACACACCCCTACCATCCCGCTGACTGATTCTAAATATAATACTTCTAGCTTATTCAATATCATGACTCACCAAAAAAACCATCGAATGTGCCCACTATTCGAGTACTTGTTTTCATGACTCATACTTTGACTTAATGACTAATCATTCACCTAATGAATCATCATCTATCTAGAACTCTAAGGAATTCAACATATTTACAATGAATTTATCAAAGACCTATGCTTACGAAAATGTCAAGACCCTAAGATCTAACCAAACATTGGACTTGGATTGAGAGAAGGATGCTCCTGCATCACTTCCCCATCTTTTCCCATGTCTATTTGGTTAGGATATTTACATGTGATCCCAAATATAGAATAATAAAATCCATGTAGTAGTCAGTAATCTACGCATTAAGTTGTAGTTCGCGACCAGTATTTGGTCTTTTCTGACCATGATTTACAACTCTCTCTAACCTCAATTATTCTTTAGATTCTCTAATCAACTTATGTAGTTCCTTTATTGAATTTTCATCTTTAATCAAATGAAAACAACTTTTCAGAAAACTATTGAGAGCACTTGCATTTCTTGGATTCCGCTTTGGTACAGATTAGTCAAATCAAGGTGCAATATAATAGACAAGATTGTATTCAAACATTGGTGGTGTGGATGATGTTCATGCACCATTCATAAATTCATCACGATCTTCAAAGAAAACTCCTTTCTCTTTCTGAACATCAAACTATGGTGGTTTCTATACTATTGATCTCGCTCTTGGGTCCCACTGATTAATACGATTCCCTTTGTCAACACCTATTGTAGTTCCACCTCTTGTTACAACAACGACAATAGGATGCATCGGTCATGGTTCTAGTGAAATATTTTGCAAATTATGGTTCTGATTTTGACTCTGCTTCGCCTGCCATTTTTCTATAAACTGTAGATAATTTTCAATGGTATGGTATAGTTCCCTACAATACGTGCAAGTCGAAGTAGGATTCAAGCAGTCTCTAGAATAATGTCTGGGACTACCGCAATTATATCATATTACTTGTCCTATTCCATGACCAAATACTCCTCGTCCATGTCCTCTGAATCCACCTCATGGTTGAGTGAGTTGTGCATTACTTCTTTCGGCTTGATCTTCTCCCTTCATGAGAAAAGTGTTTTTAGTGTGCTCTGTGAACAACGGGTATGCTCGACAATTCTTATCATCATGTACAATAGACCAAAAAAATTTGCACCATAGGTTATGAGGGGTTCTTACCATATTTTGTAACAAATAGCATTCTTCGGGTCAATGTCCTCTAGTCTAGCGGATTCTACACCATATGCCCGCACCAAGGTTCAGTGGAATCATATTCTTCGCATTAATATAATCATGAAAATTTGTACATTGTGTTCGGGTACACAGGGTGCTACCAAAGGACCGAACACCAAGAGCAACCACTTCACACAAATAGATCACAGATCAACACACCGATGTTTTGACGTGGTTTAAACCCTCTTGAGGGAAACACTCCACGGCCCCGTCCAAATAGCTTCTATGGGACAATTTATTATGCAAAGAAAGAAAGTTACAAATGAGCTTCTCATAATTGATCAACTAAACAATGACCCTCCATGCTCTTTAAATAGAGATCATGGACCAATCGGGTGTTAAGCCACGGATCAAGGTTAGGTATGATCTAAGAGAAGTTGAGCTGTCGGATCACTCTATGTTGGGAACATATCGTGACCGTCAGACTAAGTATTTACAAATGCATACTAATGCATACTAAAGAAACACAATATCCCTAACGGATATATTACACAAGTTGATCTTAACTAACTCCTAAGTGTCTAAATATCCTAACATCCCCCCTTAAGAACAACTTGGGATAGGATTGAAGGATTTACAAAAGTGACACTATTAGAGCCTATCCCCCGTTAATGACAAGTTCCTGAACTCCTAACATAGATCAAAGTTTAGAAAACTTTACTTCTGTAAGAGACTTGGTGAAGATGTCTGCAACTTGATCGTCTGTAGGGCAAAAGAGCACTTCAAGAACACGATCATGAACAAGATTTCTGATGAAGTGCATATGTAGCTCAATGTAGAACTGGATCATTGGCAAGCTTGATGGAACTTTGATTGTAGCACCAAAGTGGAGTAGGCTGCTGCTGCTCGAATCCAAACTCTGAAAGGATCTGTCGAAGCCATAAAGCTTCCTGACTGGCATTAACTGCGGCTCGATATTTTGCTTTTGCTGAAGAAAGAGCAAGAGCTTGTTGTTTCTTACAAGCCCAAGTGATAGGTCCATATCCCAGAATAAAAACATAACCTACAGTAGACTTTCAATCATCAGGATCGCTGACCCAATCTGAATCAGTGAAACCAACCAACAAAGGTTTCCCCCGTGTACTATAATGAATCTCAAACTGAACTGTACCTTGAATAAATCGAAGTATTCTTTTAGCTGCTTTACAGTGACTTTCATGAGGTGTCTGCATATAATGGGCAACACGACAAATGGCAAAGGAAAGGTCAGGACGGGAATGTGTCAAGTATAAGAGACTACCAACAAGCTGACGATACAAGGTGGCATCGACTTCAAGTGAAGTACAAATGGCAGAAAGTTTGACTCCAAACTGGAAGGGAGAAGGGGCTGGTGTACAATCTTCCATGTGAAAGCGACGAAGAAGGTCACATGCATACTTAGACTAAGAAAGAAAGATTCCTTCTTTGGTTTGCAGGACTTGGAGACCAAGAAACTAATGCAAATGTCCTAAGTCTGACATTTCAAAATTTTGTTTAAGACTGGATTTCACATGGGTCATAAGCTTAGGGTCACTACCAGTAAGAATAAGGTCATCAACATATAGAACAAGTATGATGAGATGGTTTCCTACTTTCTTGGTATAGACATTGGGGTCAAAATGGCATCTAGAAAAATCAGTGTCAAGGAGAAAGTTATCCATTTTGGCATACCAAGCTCTAGGAGCTTGCTTAAGCCATATAAGGATTTCTTAAGGTAGTAGACAAGGCTAGAGTTATTCTGAACATATTCAAGAGGTTGTTCTAGGTAAATTTCCTCCTGTAAATCACTATGTAAGAAGGCAGACTTGACATCCATTTGATGGACTTCCCAGTTATGTAAGGCTGCAAGGGAAAGAACAAGGCGGATGGAGTTCATTTTCGCGATGGGAGCAAAGGTTTCATTGTAGTCAATCCCTTCAACTTGGGAAAAACCTTTGGCAACTAACCTTGCCTTAAGTCTTTCAACACTTCCATCTGATGCATACTTAGTTATGTAGACCCATTTAAATCTGACAAGTTTTCTTCCTTTTGGAAGAGGTACAAGATCCCAAGTATCATTCGCCATTAAGGAACGATATTCGTCATCCATGGTTGCATCCCAATCTAGATTCCCTGAAGCTTCTGCAAAAGTTTCTAGATCATGATTCTCGGAAACTTGAGCCAAAAGAGAAGAGGCTCGCTGAAACTGAGAACGTGTTTGATGTTGACCTCTAGGATCACCGGCAAGATCACTAGCTGCTTCACATGTTGAACGAACCCATCGAGGAAGCACTTGTGCTGGTGCAACTGGACGAATATGACCAAGCAGAGGTGGATTTTCATCCTCACTATCATCATCAGAAACTAGAGTTGGAAACCTGTCAAGGAAGTTTTAAGAAGAAGAAGAAGGCACAAACGCCGAATCAGGCTCGTAGGCCAAAGATGGCACAATCGCCGAGTTATGCTTGCAGGCCAAGATATTTTCAACAAATTTAACATCTCTTCTAATGATTATATCATGAGAATGTGGTTGAAGAAGTCTATAACCTTTTATATCTTTAGAATATCCAACAAATATGCACTTTTCACTTTTATGCTGCAATGCTTTTTGTTTTTCATCCGGAATGTGAGCCCATGCTTCACTACCAGACACATGGAAGTGACTTACATCAGGTTTAGTTTTACTCCATGCTTCTTTCGGTGTTATACCTTGTAATTCTTTAGTGGGGGTGCGATTAACTACGTAATTTGCACAATTAATGGCTTCAGCCCAAAATTGAAGACTTAGTCTCTTAGATTGGATCATACAATTAGCCATTTCTTTTGAAGTGCAGTTCTTCCACTCGGCTACACCATTTTGTTGTGGTGTATATGGAACAGTGTGCTGTTGTTGGATGCCTTGTTTAGTGCAGAAAGTAGTGAACTTTTTGTTAACATATTCTCCTCCATTGTCAGATCTTAACTTAATAATTTGATGACAAGATTGTTTTTCAACAAGGGCCTTGTAGGCCAAGAACATGTTAAATACTTCGCTCTTAAGTTTTAGGAAATAAACCCAAGTGCATCTGGTGTAATCATCAATGAAAGTTAAGAAATATTTGAAACTAGAAAAGGAAGTAGATGGAAGAGGACCACACAAGTCACTATGCACAAGCTCTAAGGGAACCAAGGCATGCCAAGAGGCACGTTTGTCAAAATTGTCCTGATGATGTTTTTCAAGTACACAACTGGAATAAACACCATCCTTGCAAGATACCATCAGAAGACCTATCACCATATTGTCTTTACATAGTTGTTGCAATGAGCGATAATTTAAATGACCAAATTGCTCATGCCAAAGTTTGCTCAAGTTATCACTATGAGCAACAAAAACGAAAGGGAAAGGTGATGACCCAAAGTTGTTAAACTTGTAGAACCTGGTAATATCATCAGCAATTCCGATAGCTAGGACCTATTGAGGATCTTTAAAATCCTTGATTACAACTTGGTGAGGTGTAAAGGTCACAGTTTTACCTTCACCAGAATGAGTGATCTGATAAACTGATAACAAATTGCAGGAAATTCTTGGAACACATAGTACATCACTAAAATGACCATTATCTATTGGAACTATTCCAGCTCCTACAAGACTTAGAGATCTATTATCACCAACAAATATTTGTTTGGTGTTACATTCATGCATAGTAGAAAAGATGGCTTGATCCTTAGGCATATGATAAGATGCTCTAGAATCAATGAGCCATTCATTTGAAGTAGAAGAAGAAGATGCATTATAAGAATAACCAGAAGCACAAAGTGCATGTCCATGAGAGGCAGATTCTGAAGGCGAATCTAGGCTGATGTGGTGCTTCTTCATTGGTGCTTCCAAGGCTGCCATCTTCTTGAAACACTTAGATTCATCATGATTATCTTTCCCGCAATAGTTGCAATGATGCTCAGTCTTCTTGCCTTTTGGCTTGGATCCTTTGTCATTTTTTAAAGAAGGAGCTGACTGAGAGGGTTTTGGACCCTTGTTTGACTTATTATTGCGAAAATTTTGTTTATTGGGAGACTTGAACTTTTCTTTCTATTGGGACAATAAGGCTTTCCCAGATGTATCTGCATTGTTGATTATTCCAAGATGAATGATTTTATCTTGCTCTCTAATCAAGGAATCACAAAAGGATTCAAGACTAGGCTCTTGATAGCTAGCTGCATTCAAGGATTCTTTCATGGAGTAAAATGTAGATACAAAAACAAAATATGCAGGTCCAAGTTTGGAAAGAATATGATAAATGCATTGTTTTTCTTCCCTCTTAATCTTACATTCTGCACATAAGAGTTTAAGAGTTTTGTACTTAGATAAATAATCTTGAATGCATGAAAAGTCACTTGGATTTAAAGAAATCAACTCATTTTCGAGTTGGTGACCTCAAATTTCATTGTGTTTACCAAACACAGATTCCAACTTGTCCCAAGCAGCATTAGGTTCATCAATTCCAGATGTGTGGAATCGCAAATCAATAGAGATTGACATCCCAATCAATCCACGAACTTCGTCACATCTATTTTCCCATTTTATTTTCTTATCATCATTAGTGGGTTCTATTTCTTTCCTTTAAGTAATTCTGAAAAGTCCCCTACTTCGTAGAACATTCTCCATATGAGATTTCCATGAGAAATAGTTGGAACTATTAAGTAGAATATCACAAGGGGCGGCCATATTTGTAAATTAATGGCTGTAAAAGCAGAAACCAATAGTCTAGATGTGAAGAGCTTGAAAAAATAGGCAGTTTAAAAAAAAAACGGCACTGAAAACTGACTCTGTATGATGAAGTTATGCTTGAACAAAGAAACTGTTGAAGATGTCCCCAATAGTGACGTGGCAGCTAGAGAATGTCCAGCAAAAAAAAAGAACCCTTCTCTTCCCAAGATGAACCTTTTGACAATCACTCTACAAGAAAGTTGCTTTAAGTGAACCACTTTTGTAAAATAAGTGATTTCACTTTTACAATGATATTACTTTTAAATAGTGCAACAAAAAAAGAACTTAAGTGACTCACTTGTATTTTTATTTTTTATTATTTAAGTGAGATGCACTTTTATAATAAAGTAACTTGATAATAGAAATTGCATGCACTTTTTCTTTTAAAAGTAACTTCCTAAGACTTGAATTGAAGACCTGATAAGGAATAAAGCAACTTTGAACCAAGTGAGCTAGATTAAAAGGTATGTAAAATATGGGAATGAGGAAGCGTTTTTTTTTTTTAAACTCTTCTTGCTTGGTTTGCGTGCTTGCCCTTTTTCCTGCAAAACACACCACAAATCGAAACAAAAAAAAACTTTTCCACACTTATGGAGTTAGATTTCGTTAGCTTGCATGGAAATTCTACATTTTCTCTCTATTTCTGATTTGCCGAGATCACGCAAGGTGCACAGCAAAGAGCATACGCAGCCGAGAAAAACCCTTTCCCTTTCTGTTTCTGGTTTGCTGAAATCGCTCAAGGTGCACGGCAAAGAGCATACGCAGATGGGAAAGCAACAATCTGAACCCAAAAAAAATATAACAATAAAAAATGATAAAATATGATATTTTTTTTTTTAAAACAGAAAATAAAAAGAATGCATCACTGTAACATTATACCTTCAGATCTGATGAAATACACGTTTCTGGAGCAACCGAGAACCATTTTCGATCAAACGAAAACTATTTCCCAATGGAAATGACACTTCGGACGCAATGGAACACCTCCCATAGCCCAGAAATGCACAGAAATACCAGAACCAGAAACCCTTTCAATTTTCGGCAACAATAGTTCAAGATCTAGATCATAACCGGAAGCGACTCTTCATAAAAGCTCTGATACCATGTTTGGGTACACAGGGTACTACCACAGGACCAAACACCAAGCGAAACCACTTCACACAAACAGATCACAGATTAACACATCGATGTTTTGGCATGGTTTAAACCCTCTTAAGGGAAACACTCCACGGCCCGGGCCAAATAGCTTCTACGGGACAATTTATTATGCAAAGAAAGAAAGTTACAAATGAGCTTCTCATAATCGATCAACTAAACAATGACCCTCCATGCTCTTTAAATAGATATCATGGACCAATCAGGTGTTAAGCCACGGATCAAGGTTAGGTATGATCTAAGAGAAGTTGAGCCGTTGGATCACTCTATGTTGGGAACATATCATCACCGTCAGATTAAGTATTTACAAATGCATACTAATGCATACTAAAGAAACACACTATCCCTAACGGATATATTACACAAGTTGATCTTAACTAACTCCTAAGTGTCTAAATATCCTAACACATTGATCTTTAAAGTGACCTTATTCCTTGAATATAGTGCACAAAACATATTCTCTCTTTTCCTTACCTTAATAATATCTTGAATTTGAATTGATAAGTTTGTTGGTTACAACTCGATTTTAGCCATACCAGTTCTAGTATCTACGACATGTAATGCTTCCAATTCCATTTCCAACTCAAGAGATTCCTTCTGAGATGTGATCTTCTATTGCATTAACGATACTCTAATATGAGGTAGTAAAGTAGCTATAAACCACTCCTTTTGTTGACTAACATTCATCAAAAAGCTTGCACAAGCCATCAAAGTTTTAAACCTTTGGTCGAAGTCCCAAACAGACTCATTCGGATCTTGTTTGATTTATTTCAGCTTGGTATTACATTGTGATTTATACTTTGGCTTCTTCAATTTAGATTGCAACCCATCCTTAACCTTTGCTAATGTATTTTCCTATTTCCCAATAATAACTTCTAAAAAATTCATAAACTAGTCTAAGGCACAACCCCAAAAGGTAGTAATTAACTACAAAAATTTGACGTTGTCATCTTTTACTTGTTTAAAAATCCATACTGCATTGCGTAAAAACTGGTGTTGTTTGGGGTCCTTTGACCCATTCCCATTGAAAATACATAACTTCATGTCATCCCCAACGATTCTGGTATTTTGGGGTATCGAATGGCTTACTATTAATGAACCACTAACTAGATCTTTCCCACTTGGTGAAGTACTACTTTGACTATTTCTACTCTTCTTAATAGATTGGAAAAACTATGATGAGTTACTGTGTCTTACCTCAATTTATGGAGATGTACATGGATTCATTGGTATGTCACATCCTCAGGCTTGCGACAAATCTCCAAATTCTTCTTTTTCCTTTGAAATGAGATGGTACTCTTCCTCCTTGTTGCTAGAATCTTCGCAGAGCGGTGGCACTGGTTCAAAGTCTCTTCTTCCAGTCGCACTACAACCATCTCTCTTTGTCATAGTTATCCTCCTCTTGTTCAACCGAAATACTTTCACACTTCGCAAAAATCCACACTCTTCGTCCATCTCACTTTCTTCTACTCTTATCATTTCAACTCATTCCACATATTCACATAGAAATTCCTCCATTCAATACCCATACCCACTGTGAACAATCACTCTACTCGTTAGATTCCATTTGTATCACCCCTTTTTCACAAAGTAGCTTCTTGCTGAAAACATTTAACGATCTTAGGTATTTACCATTAGGACCTTCAAAGAAATCATGCTCTGCTGCAATATATGATTTGATAGTGTCAACATTGAATTCAATAATGTACCCCTCTAACACATTGTCCAACCAGTAATCCATTGTGCATGAAATCTTATTATTCACACCTTTTTGTAGCTCAATCAACTAAGGTGTCCAAATTCTAGGCTCACCTCCTTGGAAATTTGTCTTCTGCTCAGTTAATATTTCTAGCCACTCATGCAATATCAAAAGAAATTTTCCAGAGAAAAATTCATGAATATCAGTTAAAATATACTTGTCTAACCAACCTTCATTGTCTAGTCGAGGATGTTTGTTCTATTCCTTACTGAATTCTTCCAGCTGTTGATCTACCCAATACTGGATCTCCAGCTTAATCATATGCCACAAAATTCCCCTTCGACACAAATCCAGATCCCAGCAACAAAACCATTTGTTGGCACACTTTTACTTCGACCAGGGTTAAAACAACCAACATAACACCAAAAAACACTGCCACAGATATCAGCTCGAAAGGGGTTTTAACCCTTTCAACAACACCTGCAAAGCGGATGAAGTCTCACTCGAAGTACCTATGGATATTTCAGGAGCTATATTTTTCAAACACATAAGGGGAATAGATTGATAGACCAATTAATTAATAAACAACCCATTACATCGACATATCTACAACATCGATAGATAGATAGATCTTCAACATGCCATTCACTTCGAGATAACCCATAAGTTATCCAAAAGTTATAAAACATACATTATACTTTGCATTTACTATGTTTCACTTAAGCGAAGTCATGCATTCATTCATTCACATAAATCTTAACATAGGAAAGAAACATACATGATATCACACACATAACACAAGTTTTAGCATGGAAACCCAAGATTGGAAAAACCACGGAAGCACTTTGAATTTATTACGATTCGCAACCAAATAATAAGCATTTCATGTTTTGACTTACATATTTCTTCTTGACTTACAAAATACCTACGCACATAGCCTGTAGATCATATGACTCGACTCTTCAAAACAACTTCTATGTACATAGGGTAGTTCTTTATTACAAACAAAAAAATATTCTCAACCGCATACACTTCCCTATTCAATTATCTAACAACATGAAAATTTCCCTCATATTACATATTTATAGGGCGTAGACAACCTAGATCGCTCCCACTAACCCACTAATCAACTAGTCTACTCATTAATGCAAGTGGACAAAATCTAACTAACTAATTGAACTCTTCCCTTTTGAATTAATCAACATAACCATTTCTCTTGGTTTCTCGATCGCTTTGTTGGAGTTGACTACTTCATCGAACCTCTTTTGCTTTGTTTTTGTCCACACACCAAAAATGTCTCGCAAAAAATGGTATCCAAAATATATTGGGCCCAACAATGTTTATTGTGGTAAAATAATTCATCATCTTTTATCTCACATAGAATTTTAGATATGAAAGAATGAATCGTGGAAGGAGGTGAATTTGGCCAAAACATTTTACCAAATTCAAGAAAAGTGTCATAATATAATTTAAATTCCACATGATAATCTCAACAACATGTGTCACGAACAATAACAGGTCTAATAGACCATGATTTTTGTTATACTATACAAATGTATTGATCAACAAATTAATTCCACAGATCCTCTTTGAATTTATTGAACAATTGTACATGTGTGATTTCCAATATATGTTTTGTATGGATTTTGGACTCATTCATGATACTCTTAATCATATCACATCCCTTTCATTTGGTGAATCTCAAGAATTTTTCAACCAATATATATTTAACACCTTCTCCCATTCTATCTTTGTAAGGTTGCCTATAAATAATTACCCAATTAGCAAGTTCACCATTTTCATCTATTTCCAATAAGAATTTGTTTTGTTTGTACAATGTTTTTTTAGGTTCTTGTTTATTTTTCCATTTGTGTTGTCATACGATTTTGTCTAGTACTAGGTGAAATAAGTGTTGTTCAAATAGCTCTATGTGTAGTGCTGGTGTCTTTTTTTTGGATCTTCTAATTTTTTTTGTTGCGTCAGTAAAATTTCCAAACACATTTTATTTCACGTTTTATTATTTTGTTTTTCCTTTGATTATTTTGTTTCCTTTCGAATACCCAATAATGATGTAGAATCTTTTAACTTTTTGGACACCTACATACATCTCAAAACTTGAGCTTCCACTGCTACTGATTTGTATTTAAGAACTTCTACATAAAACTAGTTAGCATGATATTGTGCAACGCGGTTGGCTATTTTCCTCCTGAATTTGTCACAATCAATTTTTTGCAACATTTCATCATCAGTGTTGAAAATACCTATATATTTCAATTAAATTTAATTTAGAATATATTGAATATAATAAAGTAGAAGCATACAATAAATTAGATTTCACATTTATTAATTGGTATTAAAAAAATTTCAATCATAAATTAAGTTAAATATACTTTGCGTGCACACACACATAGAGACATACACACATGTACATACGTGTGTTTAAATCAATTTTGGTCTCATTATGTGTTTCAACAACATCTTCTACAACTTGATTGACGTGACGATACAATTCTTTCCCTCTTCATTATGAAGTATTTTGAATATTACAATTCATTGTAAAATGAATGGATTTAAAATTGTATAGTATATATATACATACCTAATTCAATTCCATGATCTTGAACTTGATTTTTAATACTTATTTCATCAACATTAGGATGTAATTCTGTATTTACATCTTCAATAACTATATCTTCAGTTTGTGTAAGCTTGCATCTTTTGGTATGATATATTCTTTGCTTTTCATTATGAGAAATATCATCTCGAGTATAAGCACTTTCTTTGGTGAGTCTTTTATTTCCCATGATATTTTCAATTTATATAGGTTTCCAAAAAACCCTTATCACAAAAATAGAGTAAAAAAATCACCTTGAAAAATCTCCCCTAACAGAAATTTTATTTGATTCTTTGAGAAAACATCTTAAAGAGAAAGTGTCTTTGAGCATTTGACCTAAAAAAAATATCTTTGAGAAAAACATTACCTTACAAAAATCCAATAGAGTCTTCGAGCCTTAGAGAAAACAACTTGAGAGAAATTGTCTTTTATCCTTTGACGTAAAAAGAGTCTTTGAGAAGAATATCACCTTAAAAAGAGTCCCTTAGAGTCGTTGATGCTTTGAGAAAACACCTTAAGAAAAATTTCCTTTCATCTTAGAAACTTTAAGAAAATACCTTAAGAGAATCCTTTGAGCCTTTGTGCTAAAAATACACGTCCTTGAGAAAAAATTACCTTAAAAAATGTACCTTAGAGTCCTTGATCCGTTGATAAAACACCTTAAGAGAAATTGTCTTTTAGCCTTTCACCCAAAAATAGTCTTTGATAAAAAATTATCCTTGAGAGAAATTACCTTTGAGCTTTTGAAAAAACATTTTAAGAGAAATTTCCTTTGAGCGTCTTACAAAACAACTTAGGAGAAATTTCCTCTGAGGAAAAAACCACCTAAAAAAAGTCCCTTAGGAAAAAGAAACACCTTAAAAAAGAACTCTTAGAAAATCTTTTGTGAGGTTCTCTATGAAAATGAAAGATGCGAAATTGTGGAAATGGCTTGGTGTATAAATAAGGTTTGAAAGATGTGTTATTATTAAAAGTGGACTTTCATTATTTCATTTGAGATCTTGTTTTCGTCCGAAATATATATTTGGATGAACACCAGCACTATTAATATTAACAATCGAGTTAAGAAAAAACAATCGGTCGAAAAATAGTTCAACCAAACTACTTTATGGTTAAAATATTTTTCGGTGAAAACCTGTTAGTATCTATAAATTTATAGTTTTTTAGATTTATTGAACTTCTATAAATAAAATCAATGTTCAATACTACAAAGCAACTTTCAAAACTGATACCATTATTTTTGTCATTGAATGTACTTTCCTCAACTATTAATTTTGTTGTATTTGGTTGAGATGTAACTATTTTAATTTTTTTTGTTAACATGTGCCTATTTTGGTTTGAATGCTTTGACAATTCAGTGAAATAAAAAATCAGTAAATTCATAAATATATAATGAAAAAATTATGGGACCGACCGTTGTAGTGTCTACTTAAAAAAATTACTTTTAGATTGTTTATTTTTAGTGGAAATTGAATGAAATGTAGAATCTTCATAAACATGTTTATATTCTATAATTTTTCCACATTGATCCAATTCAAAAAAATCCAATAATCAGTGTATTCACTCAATGGATACAAAATTATATTCATACGTTATTACACTATGTTTATATTGTCGTGGGATATTTTGTTTTTAGAAAGAAAAATATTAACAATGAATTCATGGGGCTCTTTTAACATGACTAATTATTAGTCCTTTCATTTTATAAAAACATGTCATCAAACATTTTCTAAATTGACTTAAAATATCAATAAAAAACTTAGAAAAATAATGAATAGACAACTAACAAATTCTTCAGAAGTTTTGTTTTTTACTACAAAGTGAAATTCTAAACACAAACATAACCTTTGATCTCCCAAAGTTGAAAAACATGAGGAAACCAAATTTATTTTCTCATAACCCCTCAAGAAATAGACACCCATATTCACGATTTTACCGTTTTTGTATCCTTCCATAGATCCTTAACCGTATTTTTTATTTAAATTTTATTTCTTGAGTGCAAGAAACTTCCTTATAAGTTGTGGCCATTGGATCAACTTGTATTTGGGTTATCATTGGACTAACTACAAGTTCCAATATCCTTGGTAGTTTAAGATTCTTCTACGTTTCCTTATTATTTTTCTTTTTTTTCTTATAAAAAAAATTATTCTAATATTGTGGGTGCTTTAGATTTATAGAGAATGAACCTTGTAGATCCAATAGACGAAGAGGGAACTAGGTCTACCAATGGATGACTTTACTGAATTAATTGATGCTTCTAGGTTGGAGGTTCATATATGTTGGACATATATTGTAGTATTTATAGTTTCCTAGATAAAATGGGGTCTAGGGGTCCCTATATAGTGTAGCATGGGGGACCAATTAACCACCTATTGAGGGTTCAAGGGTGGAATCCCAGAAAGAATTTTTTGGGTATGTTTGCGGTCCATTTTTTGTCCACTTTCATATTTTTTTACCAATAAATTTTTCACAAATTGTAAGCTAATTTTATTTGAAGAATTAAGGTTGTTATCTAATCCAAGTTAATTCATTAAGGATTTTCATTATATAACATTGTATTATAAATATAAAATATAAAAGATGAGATAGAGAGCGAAGAAATTCAAGGTTATGATGGTTTTCCCAGTTTTGGGTTTCCAACCCCTTATTCTCTTTTGGGTAAATTTATGTGGTGTATGTGTGTGAGCCATATTCTTGTGTTTTAGTTTTTGTTATCAAACTCTTTACTATATCCATGTTTTATATATTATTGATATCCTCATTTATTTATTTTTTATCTCCTCTCTAGGGAAAATTTTAAGGATCCATAACTTTATTTATGTGTAGAAACCTTGGCGAATCTTACTAATTATCAAATTTGCAACCATATAATGTTCGGCGATATTTTAAAAATATTATTCAAATTTCTAAGCCTTTTATATAGTTTTTGAACAATTTTGGCGATTTTAAGAGTAAAAAAAATTAATCCTATGAAATTTGCGGAAATCATATTAGAGAAAAATGGAAAATGGCAAATAGTTTTGTGGAAAAAAACCTCAAAATTTAGCCCATGCACTAAATTTCGCCCCTAAAATTTTACATCTCCTCACTCGAGTCCTCACCTGATTTTTCTTATCAATCTCCTTACTATATCCATGTTTTATATATTGCTCGTATCCACATTTACTTTCTTTTCTATTTCCTCTCTGATCTAGTTACTCCTTATTTCTTATTTCTTTAACTTTTTCTTTTAATCTTATTTTTTTGTTCTTCATTTTCTTGGGCAAGTGATGGGTACTCATTTTTTTTCAATACTCCCGATCTCATATTTTCTTCTGGTTTCCTAGTGCCTTTTTATTTTCTTTATGCTTTAGTTCATGCTTCAACTGCTTCTTATGGTACTACTCTTTCTTTGGCTTCCTTATTTGTATGAAATCCGGGCTCTTTGTATTTACACTTAAAATATTTGTCCTGCAAAATTTATTTTTAATCTACCAAATCATAATAATCTCATTATGATTAAGAGAAAATTATAGGACCCATGCCTTAGTGGCATCTAAAGAGGTTCTACCAAATCATAATAATCTCATTATGATTAAGATAAAATTATAGGACCCATGCCTTAGTGGCATCTAAAGAGGTTTTAAGAACTTGTAACGCACATCCATGCACTAAGGTTGAAATGAGGTGGTGAATTTTCCTTCTACATCCCTTATCATCTTGTGCTCAATAAAATATGGTTGGTTAATAAGTATATAATGTTAGCACAGATAAATACGGCTTGACTATCTACTACTTTGCAAATACCATGCATTCTAATCATTTGGTACACTCCATTATTGGGATTCACATCCGCTAGTAGCAAAGGGACCTCTAGATATGTTTCATATTTAAACATTTGGTAGATCTCTCTACATTTGTAGCTAGTTCTTAAATATATCTTTTACAACATATCCCTATAGAATGGACTTGGGAAACCTTCTTCTTCTATTTTTATTGATTCCTTCCTATCTAAAATAATGTCATAAATTACCTCCTTCTTTTTCTTTTGTCTCTTTGAATCGATTTCTAAGCACTATAGTTATTTCATGTTAGCAACAGTCCACATTAACATGACTGGGAAAAACAAAAATAGAATATTCATGCCTATGTTGATTCCTTTGTCTAAAACTCATAGAGAGTCCGTTGAAAAGATAATAGCGATTTTGCAAGAATATGTGATTCCTCAATGTCCTAGGTAACAATTATGAAAAGTGCTCTATGTCATAATATTAATGATGGATCATGGGGAAGTGCCCCATAAAATATGAAGATACGACCCTACTAGCCTTCAACATCAAGCACCAATGGAGAAATGAAGTTAATGTTTATTAGTTTAGAGATGATAGTGATAATGGAATGTATTGAGGGTTTCTACTTTGCAATGAAGTCACAACTACTACTTGGATTCCAGTTGAGATAAATTGGAAGGGTCATGCACTAAGAATCTAGGAGTTTGGGAATAGGGAATTTATGTTAGAGAAATTAAATAAATGACTAGAGTATAGATGGATTATGGATGATACATTGGTCATTATTTGAAACAAAGGAAAACCACCTTAAACAAGATGAAGGAACAGTTAGACTCGATAAATCCAAAAGAATTTTGAAATCTATTAATAAACTGGAAAACAAAATGATTTAATACATGCATGAAAAGTAACAAGAATGCCTACATGGCCAATTGGGAAGTTGTACATGAATGTATGAACAACGCAATGACATAAAATATGAGGCTCTTTCCTTTGCAATGATTCACAAGTGATTTGGTTACTTTGCATAGTCATGCATAAAAATGGTAGAATTGAGTAGAAAACCTTTTTGCTCCAACTTTTAACTTTATGGATACTTAAATAAAAACTATGTATCCCTCTCAAATTAACCTTTTATATTGATTTAGAGTGGATCCCTTTTACCTTTAGCGTGATTTTTAGAGTGGGACTCTTTTACCTTCAGTGTGAAGTAGCAATTCTTTTTCCCTCTTTCTTATTTGTGAGTTAATTCTTTTTATGTTGTAGTTGGCCAACATTCCTAGTATTGCACTTTGTTGTGGGGATTAAGATAATGGAAAATGTGGTCTCCAATTACATGTTGCAAGGTCTTCATTTCTTTTTAATGATTGAATTTTTGTGTTGTGACACAATGTAAAATCTTATTTCATATCAGGGTTCCTTGTGACATGTCAAAGTGTAATCAAATTTCCCTTGTGATGTGTCACATTGGAAACTATCTTCTCCCGTCACTTTGAATGCCATCTTCCTAGTTTATCCTTTTCTGATAAGCTGCCTCTCACTAAATTTTGATCGTTGCAGTTTGTTGCAGGCCAAGACACTTTCAAAGTTAATTTTCCTTGTGATTTCTCACATAACACAATTGTTTCAATTGCTTTTCATTCTTTTCGAAACATTTTCATTAATGGATGGGGTACAATGTAGTTTCAAAAAGGAAATGACATTAGTGCATAATGTTGCTCGACTCCAAAAGTTCAAAGCTGGTGAAAGTTGCGATATGTTTTATGGAATCAAAACATGGTGAGATGTGATACGACACAAGTTGAGAGAAGGTTGAAGTAAGGAAAACCTATGATATGTTGTAGAACACAAAAGTAATGAGATTTATAACCTCAAAAGATAAAAAAAAATATTTTTGTTACAAAATGGGAAAGCTTGGCAAGATACAATAAGCTGTAAAAGTTGAGGGAGAAGGAAACTAAGCTAGTGAAGTACAAGACTTTGCCAAAATGTGATAGATAAATGTCTTCAAAATACTCACCAATCAAAATATAGATGAAAATACTTAATGTGAAAATGAAGAATTCTATAAGGATTATAAAAACAATCAAGGACATTTAAGCATAATAAAATAATTAACGAAAAATCCCAAGATCATATATTTTTAGTAGAATCTTATGCGCAAACATTATTTAAGGATAAAGTTCACTAAGGTTCTCCACCTTTTGAGTATCTTTTAGATAAAAAAGAATAATTTGGAGAAGTTGTTATTAGCTTAACATGTCCAAAGAATTATCAACCCAAAATATAATGTTTATTATAAATATAGTTTTACAATCAAAATATGATTTAAAAGACCCACTTCACTAGACAATTAGAGAGGTATTTTTTTTATAATCAAGTTTAAAAGCTCAACAATATATTAATTAAAAAACCTTTTTAGAAAAGACAAACCTCATTAGCATTTTTTCTAAATTTAAATTTTCTAAATCTATCTTAAAAAAACCATAAACAATTGAATGTGCACATAATCAAATAAGATTTCAAAAATAAAAGTAAGTTTGGGACATCCGACTAAATAGATAAATTAAGTGAAATGTACCCCAATGCAAACGTTTGATCTCATCTTCGTTCTAACCTGTCTTATTAACCATTTTCATCTCTGAATTTTATGTATCTTTAAGTCGGATGTATGGTTTCGATCCGATGGTGTCTGTTGCCAAGGGCCGTGTCTGTTTCATTACAAGTTTCGTGAATCAGATGATCAAGTAGAGAATACTGAAATGTCTGATTGCTCAAATGATCCTTAACTCTCCAGCGGTGAAGAATCTTAAATCACTAGCAAGAACTCCCTGGATTTGAGTAATCTCATCATTTTTTAGGAGAGAATAAATTGATTATCTACAAAAATCTGAGCCAGCAAAGAATTTAATCATCTGCTCTGGTTGCCCAGTATCTAAGTTTCATGGGCTATTTAACTCAACAAAGCGAACCTTTACAGCTCAGTACGTGAGATGTTGTTACATAAAAATAAAAATTAATAAAAAAAATTCATGTCGGCTTATTAAATAAAAAATTATGAAAATAATTAAAAAAATATGCATGGTTATAAAATAAACCGACATAAATATGGATCTACCAAGCTCCAAGAGGGATCAAATATCTCGAAGCGCAAACCCCTTTTTAAAATGTAAATGTTGATAAATGTTGAGAAAACATTAATATTTTCTTATTTTTTAAAAATGACACCTGTCAAGGATGAGCAGAAGGATGAGCATGCAAGGAGCTTCCCAACACTGGGTTGTAGAGCACATCGCTACTCTCATAAAATAAAAAATGGAAAGCTAAAACTCCCTATAGGATTTTGAAGCATGTCATTGTGCCTCCCAACCACCCTTAAATGATTATGTGTTTTTTGTTTTCTGTACTCCTTTTGAAATGCTATTTGAATGTATAGAGACTCCCTATTTGAAGGGTTAAAGCCTTGCTTATAAACCCTCAATCATGCCTCTTCACCTAACAGTCCCAAATCTTCATCGTGACCCTTCACAGATAAAAGTAATTCGCAATTACCTATTTGTTTTAACTTGCGAAATTAACATGGTGATTATGAAACACTTCGATTGTGCGACCCTGACTTCGACATGCCCCTGGCTTTGACATGTCGACTCCTCTTTCGACTTGTCGATTCTGATGTCAAGTGTCGTATCATCAAATATATACTCAAATTAATTCAGTGTCTTCAACTCCTCCATTCCGACTACGACTTGCTAATTCTAAGACTGACTTCTCAACTTCGACTTTCCAAATGTGACTTCGACTTCGTCACTCCGACTATTAAATTGTGACTCAGACTAGCCGACTATATCTTTGACTCTTAATCAAATGGAAATGGCCGATAATAAGTCGACAAGAGATCGACCATGGACTTTATTTACAATGACCCTACTTTATATGACTATCGAACACCTTCTAGCTTCGACATTTTCGATCAGTTTTAAGCATCGGCTAAGTATGGTGTCAACCCGTTTTAAGCATCGACTAAATATGGCATCGACCAGTTTAAGCATAGAATAACTATGGCATTTACCATTTACAAATTTCTTTTAAGCATCGACTAAATATGGCATCGACCAATCTAAGCATAGACTAACTATGGCATCGACCATTTACACATTGCTATACTTTTCCTTTCTCATTAATGAACACCTTTGACATCAATTCCAATCATGCTCAACATTCACCCCCTTTGTCATTGATGACAATAGCTCTTCAAATTACTCCCCCCTTTGACCTTAATGACAAAGGATCTAAAAAATTCCCCTATCAACTATAACCATCTTTTGTGACAAGGCACAATATTCAGTTTATACTTCAGGAAGAGGGATAACCCCTAGCTTCTGCCTAACATAGGAAAAAGATCCTCCATTTATTGGCTTAGAAAAGATGTCTGCAATTTGTTCCTTTGTATCAACATACTCCAACTTGATAATGTTTTGTGACACTTGTTCTCCTAGAAAGTGATATTTTATTGGAATGTGCTTGGTATTGGAGTGCATAAATGGATTCTTGGATATGTTTATAGAACTCGTGTTGTCACAGTGTATCACAATTGGGTCCTGATATTTCACAAGTAGATCTTCTAATGTTTGTTTCATCTAGATGACTTGAGTACAACATGATGCAGCAGCAATATACTCAGCTTTTGTTGTAGAAAGTAAAATGGAGGACTTATTTTTGCTTAGCCATGATACCAAACAATCTCCCAAGTAAAATGCTGCTCCATTGGTGCTCTTTCTATCATCAATACTTCTTGCCCAATCTACATCAGTAAATTCCTTTAGAGTGGAGTCATTTCCTTTTGGATACCATAAACCACACTCCATAGTTCCTTTCAGATATCTAAGGATTATTTTTATGGCTACCACATGTGTTTCTTTGGGGGCTAATTGGAATCTAACAACCAAGCCTACAAACTGCATCACATATGTTCTTGTAGTGGTAGCATATAGCAAGATACCAATCATTTACCTATACTTGGTATGATCTACTTCTAAAGACTCATCATCCTTGCTTAATTTACAATTAGTGACCATAGGAGTACTAACAGGTTTTGAGTCTTCCATTTTAAATGTTTTTAACATATCTTTGATATACTTGGTTTGAGAGATAAAGATCCTTTTTTTTCTGATTGAGAGACTTGTAAACCAAGGAAGAATGGTAGTTCACCCAACATTGACATTTCAAACTCCTTCTTCATTTATGAAGCAAATTTTACATTCAGAATCTGTAGATCACTTCCAAATATAATATCATCTACGTAGACAAAAACAATGATCATGTTTTTGTTTTCAAACTTTATGTAGAGATTACTCTTAGTGGCCCCTCTTCTATATCCTTTTCGTTTCAAGTACTTGTCCAGTATTGAGAACCATGCTCTTGGAGCTTGTTTGAGGCCATAGAGTGCCTTTTTTAGTTTGCAAACATAATCTATATTTTCTGATAAGAGAAGACCTTTAGGTTGTTCAACATAGACTTGCTCTTCAAGTTCTCCATTAAGGAATGCATATTTCACATCCATTTGGTAAACTTTGAAGTCTTTGTAGCATGCAAATGCTAAAAAATTCTAATGGCTCCAAGTCTTTCCAAAGGTGCAAAAGTTTCTTCAAAGTCAATACCTTCTATTTGAGCATATCCCTTGCATACTAGTTTGGATTTGTTTTTTATGATATGGCCATCCTTATTAAAATTGTTCTTGAAAACCCATTTGGTCCCAATAACATTGTTAACACCCAAAAAGTTCTCACCATCTCATCTCCCTGATTACATGACTCATTTGTCCATATTTCCTACCATATTTGCCTCCAAAAACCTTAAAAAGCCACCAAAAGGCCAAAAAACCTCTTTTTTTTCCCCAAAATAATTTAAATTTCCTCCAAAAATAGCAAAAACACTCTAAAATGGCCTTAAATTCCCAAAAATCAAATAAAATGGAATACAAAATATAAAAAAGTGGAAAAAGAGGGACAAAAGAAGCAAAAACCCTATACAATTGACCTAAACCATATGGTGCCAAAAACTATGCGTCAATACTCCACCACTAAAAACCTATAAATAGGTGATGGAGGCTCCCCATTTCACATCCACAATCTTCCCTATCCTCACTCTGCCAAAATCACTCTTGAAACCTTAGCTTACCATTTGAGCTAGTTTTTTCCTTTTGAGTGCCCCTTTTGGCCCATTATTCAAACACCTTGGAGAAGGAGAAGGAACCCATTGGAGCACGGAAGCAGCCCTCCTGGACTACTGCAAGAGCTTCACCAACCTCACCACTTGAGGTAAATTTAATACAAAAGGAAAATCTTTATCATCTTGTCATTGTTTTATATTTATGTTAATGCTCATGGGGTTAAATTTTCTATTGTTTTACTGCTTTAATTTACTATTTATTGAACTGCTACTAAGGAGGCCCTTCTCCTTAGTAGGTGCTCATTTGCACAAGCTAGGGTGAAAACCCTAGCTACAAACATTCATGCCTTTTGGTCTTGGGACAAGTTCCCAAGTTTGGTTTTTCTCTACTTGGTCCAACTCATCATTCATGGTGTTGATCAAATCATTATTTTTACTAGCTTTTGCAAATGTTTTTGGCTCAACCAACAAGGTTAATGCTTGTTCTTAAAACATCAGTCTTCTTCTTGTACTAACTCCTGCATCCCTTCTGCCTATGATTAGAGTTTCAGGATGATTCTTTTGAATTCTTCTAGATGGATTTTTTGTATCAGATCTAGGAGAGTCTTCATCTTCACTTTCATGCGATTCTTCTTTTTCTTCCTTTTCTTGTTCTAAAGCCTCCTGCTTTTGAGAATATTCATCTTTCTCCTCTTCTTTGAAAAACTCTTCCTTTTTAGAATCTTCATCTTTGTCTTCACCATCAGTTTCTTCATCATCCTCATTTTCTTGAATTTTAATTCTTCTTGGTTTAGTGTCATCAACAATTACACTTGCACTTTCTATGATCTTGTGTGACCTTAGATTGTAACATCTGTATGCCTTTTTGGTGGATGAATATCCATGAAATATATTCTCATTTGTCATGGAGTGAAATTTTCCAAGATCATTATCATCTTTCTTTATGTAGCACTTACTTCCAAAGACTCTAAAATACTTGACTGATGTTGGCCTACCAAACCATAGTCGTAAGGATTTTTATCATTATTTACTCTGAGTTGTCCTTTGTTTTGTGTATAAACAGTTGTATATATTACTTCTCTCCAATAGCTATCTAGAAGTTTAGCTTCATTAAGCATGGTTTTGGATGCTTCTTAAATTGTCTTGTTCTTTTTCTCAACAACTCCATTTTGCTGAGGAGTTTTTGGAGCTGAAAACTGTCTTTTGATTCCATGAATTTTGCAACTCATTGAATTCATTTGTGGTAAACTCACCACCATTATCTAACCCTAGGCATTTAATTTTGAGATTTGTTTCATTCTCAACTAGTGCTTTAAAAGCTTTAAACTTCCCAAAGGATTCTAATTTTTCCTTAATGAATGTCACCCAAGTCATCTTGGTATGATCATCAATGAATAACATGAAGTAATGTTCACCTTGCATGGTTTTAGTTCTTGTAGGTCCACATAGATCAGTGTGAATTATTTCTAATGGTTGTGATGTTGTATGCTCTTTGATCTTGAAGCTTGCTTTTTTTTGTTTTCCATGAAGACAATGTCTACAAACATAGTTTGGAGGTTTTATGTTCTTTTGTAAGTTTCTTACGGCTCCCTTCTTACTTACTTTTACAATATTTCCAAAGTTCAAGTGCCCCATCCTTCTATGTCACATCATACTTTCATCAACCTGACTCATGTAACATTGTTCTTCATTTTCTAGGATCTATACATTGCTTGGAGTTCTCACAGTAGTCTTGACGAGTTTTCTTGAATTTTTCCTTTTGAGTTCACATTTCTCATAGTCAAATATACAAATGTGCCCTTGATCACAAGTTTGACTTACACTTAGGATATTAGGTTTTAAGTTTTCTACTAGCAGAACATTTTTTGCATTAACCTTATTTCTAAGAGCCATTGTACCCTTCCCAAATATTTTAGAAGATAAATTCTCCCCAAATGTGACTTTTCCCTTTTGATCTCGTTTTAGGCCTATGAACTTGCTTGGGTCTCCTGTCATGTTCTTTAAACATCCACTTTCCACATGCCATAGACTTTTCTTTTCTGTGGCACATATAGCTATCAAAATTTTTTCTTTCACATCTTCTATCTTTTTCCAAGCCTTTATTTGCTCCTTGTCTTGAGACTTAGTTGTGGATCCTTTTTCAATACGAATCACTAGCTTACAATTTCTAGCTATATGTCTAGGTTTACCACTTTTGTAACATTCTATGTCACACCTTTGTAAGGGTGAAAAAAAAATCTAATTTATGCCTTTTGGAATATCTCTAGAACTATCTTCCTTGTAGAGATATTTTTTATTATGTTTTTGGTACATCTTACAATTAAATGCTTTATGCCCAAAATTGGTAGAGACATAACAATTACCAAAGAAGAGTAGCTATTTATGATTGTCATTGGTCTTCTTGGCATTTTTTCTGTCCTACTTTCATTTTGAAAAGAAACAAACTTTTGACTATCTACTTTTTCAACTGGGTCTTTGAGTACAACAACATAACTCCTTTTATTTCCATCTTGTATTGTGGAAGAGGATTGTTCTGCCTTCACTCCTTTGTCATAACCTAATCCAGTTTTATTATTGGATTATCTTTGACAACTTAGGATGTCATATAGGGTTTTTTAGCTTCCTTTAAACTTTGATTGAATGGATTCTTCATCAATATTCTTTCTACCATTTCAGCTTCAAACTTCTCTAATTCTTTCCCTCTTTTCTTGAGCTTTTGTTCTAGACTGTTTACGACCTTTTTAGCCTCTTGAAGCTGATTTTTTAAGTCATCAATAATTCTCTCTATATCATTGTTTTTCTCTTCAAAATCTGTCACTTTGGTTTTTAATTGTTTGTACATCCTTTTATACTTCCTTAATTCTTCTAGAGCACTTATGAGATCAGCTTCAAGATCTACTACTCCTTCCAATTATTCTTCATGGTTTTTGCTCTCTATCCCATGAATAGAACTTCAGCTTCTTCATCTTCACTAGATTCCTCTAAGCAGCTATCATCCATAGAGTAAAAGGTCTTATTTTTATTTTTCTTCCTAAAACTCTTTCTGTTCTTTTGGAAGTCTTCAAGGAACTCATCATTGTCTTGTTGTTTGGGATAAGGGCATTTGGAAGGAAAGTGACCAATTCCCCCATAGTTGAAGCATTGTAAGGGAAATTTCCCTTTGTACCTACCAGTACCCTTCTTAATATTTTTAACAAGAAGTGCTTCTTCATCATTAGGGTATCCTGATAGAATCTTTGCTTTGGATTTCTTAGCTACTTTTGATGCTTTAAAAGTTGCTTCCTTCTTCTGAGAATTATCTTGTTCAATCCTCATTTCATAAGCTATGACGGTCCCACATCATTCTTCCATGGTGAGCTTGTCAACATTTTCTCTATCTTCTAGGGTTGAAATCTTAGGATTGTAAATCATTGGAAGTGAACTTAGTACTTTTTCAACTATTTCCATTTCTTCCAATTCCAGCCCTAGCCCTTGAATTGCATTAACAATTTCATCAATTTTCTCAAAGTATTTTGAAATGTTCTCTTCTTACTTCCTTTTTAGACTTTCAAATTGAGCTTTAAAAGTATGGAGTTTTTCCCTTTTTACTTTGGTGTCTCCTTCATAGATGATCTGTAATTTGTTTGAGATCTCCTTTGTTGTTTTGCAATGCATCATCTTGGCAAAGATTGTTCTGGCTAATCCAGCCAAGATTGCATCAACAACTTTTGCATTGTACCCAAATTGTTTTATTCCTTTAAGATTTGTGGGAGCATATTTTGGATATATATACCCCTTTTCTACATATAACCAAGCTTCTATCCCAATACACATTATATGGCTTCTCATCCTAATAGTCCAGAACACATAATCCTCACAATTAAATATTGGAACCTTGGAGTACATTTTTCATTGTTGATCCATATCTATAAAAGATATACCTTCAACTTGTTAGACTTTAGTGAAGGGACATGCTCTGATACCAATTGTTGGAAATCCAAGTAATAATGAGAGGGGAGGTGAATCAATATTAAGCTATTTGTAAATTTTTTATCACTTTTAAAAATAAAATCAACAATAGAAATAGAGCACAGAATTTTATCATGGAAACCCAATTGGGAAAACCACAAACATTTTCTATTACTGCAAAATTATATTTACAAGTATTTGCAAGCACCACCTTGTTGGATGCTACAACACCCAAGATCTTTCAGCTACAACTAAAGGATGCAACGACACCCTATTTACCAGCAACGACTGGATGTAAGCTACAAATTCCTACAGGATTTTGTAGCCTGTCCTTGCACCTCCCAACCACCCTTAAATGATTATGTGTTTTCTATTTTATGTATTCCTTTTAACCTACTATTTGAATGTTTAGAGGATCCCTATTTGAAGGATTAAATCCTTTTTATCTACCCTCAATCATGCCTCTTCACCTAACAGTCACAAATCTTCAGCGTGACCCTTCATAGATAAAACTAATTCATAATTACCTCTCTATTTTAACCTGTGAAATTAACAACGCGATTAGGAAACACTTCGACTCCGCAACCCCCAATTCTACATGCCGAATCCTCTTTCAACTTGTTGATTCTGATGTCAGGTGTCGAAACATCAAATATATACTCTTAATTCAGCGTCTTTGACTCCTCCATTCCGACTCTGACTCGCTAATTCCGAGGTTGACTTCCCCTTTCCGAATGCGACTTTGACTTCATGACTCTGACTACTTGACTATGACTCCAACTAGCGGACTATATTGCTAACTCCGACTCGACTGATAATGGTTGATAACCATCATAGATCCAAATTCCAAGCTCTATCAAGCACCGAGAGGGATCAAATCTCCCTAGGTGCAAACCTCTCCTTGAATAGCTCCTTGAGTGCAATACCGGAGCCACATAATCCTAAGCTATAAAGTCTCTAGTTAAGTTTCATATTTACTTTTTACTTTGTATTATTCTTTTTTGTTTATGGCCGACATAATATTTATTACCTTTTACTTTGTATTATTATTTTTTGTTTACTTTGTATTATTTTGTTACTGGAAAAACACTCGACAAACACTCTAAAGTCTCATATTTACTTTTTACTTTGTATTAAAAGTAAAAAGTAAAGTCTCTAGTTTAAGTCTCATATTTACTTTTTACTTTGTATTTTTACCTTTTACTTTGTATTTTTCTTTTTTGTTTATGGCCGACAGAATATTTATTATGTTTTACTTTGTATTATTCTTTTTTTGTTTACTTTGTATTATTTTGTTAGTCGACAAACACTCGACTCACAAGATCTCCCCCACACTAGGCTGTAGAGCGTCTCTCGGCACAATAAGTCGACAAGCGGTTGACCATGGACTTGATTTACAATGAATTGACCATATATGACCAACGACCACTTTTTAGCTTTGACATTTTCGATTAGTTTTAAGCATAAACTAAGTATGGCATCGACCATTTTTAAGCATCGACTAAATATGGCATCGACCAGTTTAAGCATCGAATAACTATGGCATTGGCCAATTAAACATTTCTTTTAAGCATTGACTAAATATGGCTTCTACCAGTTTAGGCATCGACTAACTATGGCATCAACCGTTTTTCCTTTTTCATTAATGAACTCCTTTGACATCAATGACAATCATACTCAACAAACTTGTCACTGAGATCTTTCCTTCTTGGAGAAGCACTAGATATGTTAAAGACACTACCTGGCATTTGTGTTGAGAGCAGATCCATCGAAGTCAATCTCGCACACAACACTTTGGGAAAACTCTTGGGAATATTTCTTAGCAGTTAGCACCATGGTTTTTCTTTTGGGTGTGAGGATCTCTTCGATCTCTCTGTACATGTGTGGGCCTAGCGGTTAAGAGCATGTGTTTCTTCCTAGGAGGTCATAGTTTTAAATTTGGAGGGGGGTAGTGTATGTACACCTCTGTAGACTTTAGTAGTTAAATCACTATGCAAAGGCGGGTCCCTTGTCCCACAAACAAGGGGGTCTCGTACACCAAATTGGTGTCTCTCTTGGCAGTGACATTAAAAGTATATTATTATTATTATAACAAAATAAAAATATAGCTTCAATTATTTATGCAAGTGGATTGGGTAAATATTTCTATGGTGGATATTGAGAGGAGGTTTCTTACAAATGCACTTCAAGGTCTTGACAATCAACAATATGTACTTCTCTCCTAGAGAGATCCAATTTCTTGAGGTGTAGATTTATTTTTTATCTAAATTTTTTACATGTTCATAAAAATTTATCTAACTTATTTATATGTTCAAAAAAATTTACACATAAGTTCGAGTTTAAGATGGATCTATGTTGACTTTATTTTTTTATTTTATAAGAAGAAGTGGATCTTTTAATTACTTTTCATTTTATTTTATTTTTTATTGCACAAGAAGCGAGAGGTGCTCTACATTCCAGTATGGGGGAGATGTTGTAACGTAACTTTACATTACCAAAAATAAAAAGTAATTAAAAAATTCACGCCGACTAATATAATAAAAAAATGAAATGAAATGAAAAGTAATTAAAAAATACATGTCTACTTATAAAATAAAAAACAACATAGATCCATCTTAAACCTGAATATATTAAGCACAAAGATAGATCAGATATAATAAAAAATTACACATCAAGAAATTGAATCCCTCTTGGTGCTTGATAGATCCACGTTTAAGATGGATCTATGCTTGTTCTATGAGCAGACATGAATTGTTTTAATTACTTTTTTTTTTTGTAATGTAGCATAAAGTTACATTATATTAAGTGACAACTGTTGAATTATGTAGCTAAGATGGTGTTTTCAGTCATGGAGGTGTGCCACTCACGATGGAAATAGGTGCAATAATTATTTCCAGTTGTCTGGGAATTTTCCCAAGTAAGTTGGGAAGAGAGAAACGATTTCACTCTAGAAGGATCTCAATTATTAAAATAATAATTGACCCATTTGAAGATGATCTTAGCCATTGATGGAGAATTCTCAACTTCTAATCGTGGCCATCCAATCTTGGGTGAGAAGATATAAAAGAAGATCGAAGAGACCAAGGAAACAATCATGGTGAGATGAGTGATTTATCATTTTGGCACAACGGAGAAAATCATTTTTAGTGTGACAAGATTGAGAAAGGGCATAGAGGCAAATTTAGTGAACCAAGACCATGAGGGTCAGTTGCGTGTGTTGTGATAGGACCATGACAGTGGGTTTGTGGAGTATATTATAAGAGACAAGATTGGAGTTGGTGGAGGCTACATCGATACTCTTAGATCTGGGAAATAACTTGTTTATTTGGAGGCAAAGTTTGTTGGTTTCCATTCTCTAGAATTCTGTTGGGTTTTCTTAACCTAGATTGTAAAATTATTTGTTGAAGATAATAAAATTGCTCTCTCCTAAATGTTGGTTTTCCCCCGGAGTTGGGGTTTCCAGGGTAAAAATTGTGTCATTGTGTGATTGATTTCTCTACTTTATTTCTGATGTGTGTCTTTTACTAGAAGTTAATGTGTTGTCCATGTTAGATTCCATTTAATGCAGTGATTATAATTTATTTATGTTCTTCTTGTGATATAAGTAGATCTAGAAATATGATCTGAGGTAACAAGACTTTGAAGATTGGCATGGTATTAGAGCTTATACTCTGAGAAGGAGAAATCAGATCCATATTACAATAATTCTTCATAATTCTTATGGAAATTTGGAACAAAGGTTGATAGCAATGTCTATGATTGGAATTAGAGAGTCTGCTAGGATTGATGGGGCATCGAATTATGGGATATGGAAAATCTGGATCACCATGATATTAAAACAGTATGGGATGGGTGATTATGCCGCTACTAGGAAGAAAAATCATTTAAATGATGAAAATAAGGAATATGCCTAGGATATGAGCATTATTCTGGACGGGGTAAAAGATCACATAGTGCCTTTGTTGGATGGATGTGATACCTATAAGAAGATGTGGGATTCCATAATCAAGTTGTATGAAGGAAAGAATACAGATCATATATTAGCTCTGAGGGAGAAGTTGTTGCTTACCAAACAGAGGAAGGATGAGACATGTGTCTCCTATCTTACTGGACTATCCCAAGTTAGGGATGAAATAGTGGTTGTTGGTTAAACTGTTGCTGAAAAGGAGATGGTGAAAATAGCATTGAATGTTTTTTCAAAGGAGTGGGAAATCTTTTTGAAGGTCGTGATAGGTAGAGCATATCTTTGAGATTGGGACCAACTATAGTTTGACTTCACACAAGAAGAGCTTCGGATGAGCTATATGTCACTAGTAGAAAAAATGAGACTAATAAAGCAAAAGAGGAGGATAATGTCGCTCTTGCTGGATGTAAAAGAAAAGGAAAGATCTAGAAAAGTTATGGACATAATTCCAAGGGAGATGGAAAGAAGCGAAAGGACATGTCAAAATTCAAATGATTCAGATGTCATCTGTTGGGTCATTTTGCAAGTCAATGTCCATTGAAGCAAAAGAATTAGAAGAAAGGAAATATTGTTGCCTCTGCAGATATTGATGACTTGTCTTCACATTTTTAGGATGAGTTTGCTTTCATAGCTTGCCTCTCTAGCTTGAGCACCATAGGAGTATGGTACTTGGATAGTGATGAATCATGCCATATGACAAGAGTTAGGGAATATTTCTCCAGTTACAAGGAGGAAGAGATGAGATTCCAAATCGAAGTGGGTAACAAATAAAAGTGTACACCTATTGGAAAGGGTATTGTTACGTTTCAGATGGAGTCTGGAAAGAATGCCAATTTTACTGATGTGTTGCATGTATAAAGAATGGGGATGAACCAGATACCTATATCATCTCTTCAGGACAAAGGGTACAACATATTCTTTGTAGGTTGGAAGGTTTTTATACAACACAAAGATTGGAAGAAAGCGAAATTGATTGGAATCAGGCATAACAAATTGTACAGGTTGTAGTTCGAGTCTCCAAAGGAGATGATTAGAAACAATGATGGAATAAATATTGGGAGAACTGTGGCATAGGCGCTTGGGGCATATTCAACATGAAGTGTTAAAAACTATTAGACAAGCTGTGATAGGGATACCAGAGTTGAGCACCGAGCACAGGGATGTGTGTAAGGGGTGTGCTAAAGGGAAATTCTCTAAAAGAACTTTTCCTAAATGTGACAATAGAGCCGAGGGTGTGTTGGAGCTAGTACATTCAGATATCTATGGACCTATGTCTACTCAGTCATTAACATGATTTGATTATTTTGTGACAATCATTGATGATTACTCGAGGAAGACCTGGATTTATTTTCTCAAGACCAAAGATGAGGTCTTTGGTCGTTTCCAAGAGTTCAAATCTCTTTTGGAAAATGCAACTGGGGAACAGATAAAGGTGCTTCGGTCAGATAATGGGGGTGAGTATATGAAATAAATCTTCGAGGATTCCTGCACCAAGGAGGGTATCAAGAGATTGTGGAGATTGTGGATCATCGGTTGTCTCTTGGTACAACAAGAAGCAAAAATATACGATGTTGAGCTCTGTGGAAGCTGAGTATATGGCAGCTAGCATGGATGCATGCGAGGCAATTTGGCTTCATAAGGTATTAGTGGCATTATTTGGTAAGGAACTGGACACAATGATCATTAACTGTGATAGTCGTAGTTGTATTAAAATCTCTGAGAATCCAATGTTTCCTGATCAATCCAAGCATATCAACATATGATATCATTTAATCAGAGACCGTCTGGAGCATGGATTAGTCTGAATATAGTATATACCAACGGATGAACAGGTAGTAGACATTCAGACGAAATGATTGTTGAAAATAAAATTTGTCTGCTACAGGGATAAGTTGGGTGTTATGGAAAACACCTTCCTCACTAAGAGGGAGTGTTGAATTATGTAGCTCGGATGGTGTTTTCAGCCGTGGAGGTGTGCCACTCAGGATGGAAAGATGTGCAATAATTATTTCCAGTGGTATGATAATTTTCCCAAGTGAGTTGGGAAGAGAGAAACGATTTCACTCTACAAGGATATCAATTATTAAAATATAAATTGACCCATTCTAGGATGATCTTAGCCATTGATGGAGAAGTCTCAACTTCTAATCATGGCCATCCAATCTTTGTTGAGAAGATATAAAAGGAGATCGAAGAGACCAAGGAAACAATCATGGTGAGATGAGTGATTCATCATTTTGGCACAAGGGAGAAAAGCATTTTCAGTGTGACAAAATTGAGAAAGGGCATAGAGGAAAATTCAACGAGCCAAGTGTTACAGAGAAAAACTTCCTATGGCTCAGGGCAGACCACAACAGACAGATGACTACCAGAAATCAACTCAATTCTCAATACAATGCTATATAAATGAAAATGCTAAGATGTAGGTAAAATACCAACCTTCAACCATATGTTCGTAGTAGATCCCCGTTGAGCTTTCAATCTCTACACTTGAACCTACGGCTTAGTATCAACAACAAATACAAGCAAGTGCATATAATACATGAAATATATTAGCATAAACAATAGCATGATCCATGATATAATAAGAAAATGTAACCCAATGTAATTAAACAACCATTTACAAGATCAATTGGACAAGAAAATGAGTATTTCTATTAATGAAAACAAGAAGTACAAGATACAACCTCCTGTCGGTAACTCATCTGAACCAAGAACTAGGTCCCTCCACTTGTGCCTCAACCACATGCAATGGCAAACTCAAGATATGGAAGAGTCTGGTAGGTGAACATAAGAGGTTTACAACAACAAGGATTAATGGATGTAGACTCAACTCATGGAAAAAATCCAATAGATTTTCTATGATCTCTCTTTCCTCCTCCTTCCATGCACCATAAGAATCAATATATAACCCTCCAAAGGTAGGTGAAAGGTCGAATTGAGTCGTTTCGGGGGTACATGGAGGGTCGAAGGTCACCCTAAGATCGGTTTTTGGAGTGAAAAGAGAATTTTTATTGTTTTTTACCATTTAACTTGATGTACGTGGGCTATATTGGTACAACCTGCGTAGACACTAGGTATAGTGGAACAGCTAGTGTACAGGAACAAAAATAGGGAACAATGGGTTCTTGGAGAACAAAATGTGGATTTGAGTCAATAAAATGAATATTGAAGGTGAATGAATGCTGATGCTCACGAGGTGGAAAAATACACTGTAACACCAAGACTGTGAGGGTTAGCTGCATGTGTTGTGAGAGGGACATGACAATTGGTTCATGGAGCGGATTATAAGAGACGAGATTGGAGCTGTTGGAGGCTGCAGTGATACTCTTAGATCTAGGTCGTAACCTGTGTATTTGGAGGCCAAAGTTTTCCATTTTACATTCTCTAGAATTTAGTTCAGGTTTCTTAACCAAAATTGTAAAATTATTTGCTGAAGATAACAAAATTGCTCTCTCCTAAATGTTGGTTTTCCCCGAAGTTGGGGTTTCCAGGGTAAAAAAAATTTCATTGTGTGATTGATTTCTCTACTTTATTTCCATTGTGCATCTTTAACAAGAAGTTAATGTGTTGTTCATGTTAGATTTTATTTATTACAGTGATTAGAATTTATTTATGTTCTTGCTATGATATAAATAGATTTGTAAATCTTTTTTGAGGTAACAACACTTTGAATATTGACAACAACATATCCCCCATAATAGGTTGTAAGCATCTGACTACTCTTGGTGCACTGATGGAAGTGAGAGTTTTGGTGCAGGAGAAAACTTAGTTGTTACAACAATTTTGTTGTGTTACTTTGCATCTATATCTCTATATCTCTTTACATGGTTTTGACGTTGTGTACAATTATTTAATGGAGAGTAATGTCAATTTTTTTTATTGGTAAGATATTTCTATAATTACTTATATACCATGCCTCACCAATGTAATCAAGAAAAAGATGACTATTTTCCATGCCAAGGATGCACATAATTTTTTCTTTTCTTTTTAAATGGTTATGATATTTTATTCATTGTTTATTTTAGCCTGGTATGCTCTTTATCTCTCTACCAAATATGATTTAAATGCAAATATAAAAAGACTTGTTTGTTAAAATTTATGTCTCTCGTATTATCTAACAAGATAGCATTCCTATATGAGTTTAAGTTTTGAACTTTCCATAGCTTTTAATAATCACTTGATTTTTTTTCTTTATTCCAGCTTTGGTGATCCACGTTCCCATGGAAGAGGTAGATATACAAAACCATTTTTGCGCAAAATATAGATAGACTCGGAATGGAGAAAGGGTTCTTAGGTAAACATTTTTTTCAAAGTTAGCATGTTTAAAAATTGTATTTTAGATAAACAATCTTAATCTTTGAAGTTATGTTATTTGTGATTATTATTTTGGCAGTAAATATTTTCAATCACAAAAAAATAGATATTACATGTGTGAGAAATTGAGGTTTTGAAAGTCAATTATTATTCCATTTCTGGTTTGAAGCCTTCTGCAGTTCATTTAGTCATCAACTTTTAAAACACTCACCATCATCATAATGTTGGCAACTTCAATGGTCCATTATAAGTTATATTGATAGATAACTCTTAGTTGATGGAGTTGCATTGACCAGGAAATCTTGACGAAGGATAATAACTCTGGAAAGAGGATATGTCATTTGTTAATTTGTTTTCAATTACAAAGATTTAAATTAAAAATGAATTTAGTGTAATGATAATAATGTGTTGTAAAAGGTTTGTCTATTGATAATAATTTCATCTTTGCATTATTGCCACCTCGCAGCGCTTCTCAATGAAAAGGAAGGATGCATTGCTCAGAGTGGTAGAATATGTTTATTACTCAAATTTCAAACAAATCTGCAAGGTATGCTCTTAGTTTACACTACCCCATAATTAAATTTATAAAAGAAACATAGTTCAATGTTACTTTTCTTTCATCTTTTTTCATTTTCTTGATAATAAAATCGAAGGCGTGTTTCTATCTGAAATAGTTTTCCTCAAGTATTGAATATTAGTAAGTTATTGAATATTAGTAAGTTGACCCAAGATTTCTTATTGTGGTCATGCTTTCTATTATAATAATATTTGGAAAGGTGGAAGGACAATTTTATAACAAAATATAACAGGTACTATACTTTTGAACAGTAATAATAATGTAGATGCTTATATCTTATGGTGCGAACCAAAGAGAAATTTATGTAATAAAATGTTACATGTAATAGTAATCATTTAAAATGACTCGTGAAAAAGTTTTCAAAGAGAATTCAATGTGTAAATTTGTTTTTTTTTGGCTATGTTAATCCATATCGTGTACGACAATATATTTCTTGTTTTACTTTAAGCTTTGTATCTTATTTTTTTCTTATTAAGATGAAGGGCGGACACTATTCAGTTTGTTGCAGCCTATTTAATGAGGCTGTAGTGAGTTTGTTGATCGTTGCTTATAGGATGCAGTCCATTTAATGCAGCTGCAGTGGGTATGTTGATCGTTAAGATTCAACGATCAACAGACCCACTGCATCAGGCTGAATAGTGGCATTTGCATTAAATGGGCTACAGCAAGCTGAATAATGTTCACTGATGAAAAATGCAAGCAAAGGCTCTTAGGATTGACATGCTTAACAAGAAGCATATTCAAGGAGCTATGTAAGAGGTATATAAGAGGGCGCATTGTCCAAAAAGTCTGCACATTCACCTAAGATGAAGTTGGTTAATGAATTAATGAAATGATGGTTAGAAAGCTAGTGGTAGCTAGATCAGTTTCACACTGTCAAACCTCTTTTCTTACTGTAACAGTTAGTCTATAAAGCTTTCTTCATTTTCCAATAATAAAGTGGTGAATTGTTTTTTTTATTTCTTCTATTCTTCGCTGCTGCTTGTTGTCTTTCTTTCTTTATCAGTTCTATATTTCTTGTAGATTTGCTTGGTAGATCAATTGGTATCAGAGCATTAAATCCCAATGATTCTGCTATGAACATTAGAACCAGAATTTTTTTTTGTGATTACCGGTCGTTCCACCTCCTCCCTCTAGTGCCAGGGCTCCCACGCTATAGCCTTCCTTTATATTTTTGGTTAAACACTCCCTCCACTAGTTCGCTATGGTTCCTTGCTCCGGTCTTCTTTCTGTAGCTTTTCAGATCTTCTGAGGTTTCCGTTGAAAGAGATTAGAGTCACTTCCCTCAACACCCAACTTCTGTGATGCATCCATTGGCTCTCTAGTGTTCGATTAACTCCTTTGGCCTTCTCTGATTTGTTGTGCATCCTTTGTCCTTTGGTATCCCTACCTTCTACGCCCAAACTTATGAGTGTTGTTGCCACTATTGCCCATCTGCTCCTTTTGCATTTGCGTTTGTGCCACTATGCCTCCCTGCCAACAGCACTCCTCAGAATATTCTCGCTCTGGGCCTACTTCAATAGTGGATGACTAGGCATAGGCCCTCCATAATTTGATTCATTTGCAGCAGCAACAACCCTCTCCTTCCCCTCTACATTTGGACATTCGCTATCATCTTCCCAACCATAATGGGCATATGAATGAAGACTTCTTCGATTC
This sequence comes from Larix kaempferi, assembly GCA_027924585.1. NCBI lineage: Eukaryota > Viridiplantae > Streptophyta > Pinopsida > Pinales > Pinaceae > Larix > Larix kaempferi. The sequence goes on from BSBM01000848.1 coordinate 8,414,803, forward strand.
TTGGATTAGGAGTTTGTCCACACCTGCACAAATCTCGTTGAAGAAAACAAACTTCATACCGCAAGTCTACAGTTGGAGGGTTTGGCATAACAATGGTGGGATTCACATTTAGTTGCTTTTGAATTGGTAGTCGATCTTGGTATTGATGCTGCTGAGTCCTACCATGCTCGCCCTATTAGAAATTGCGTTCATCTTTTCCAAGCTTTGCGGGATCGTTTGTATGCCCCCGGCTATCTTTAGAATTTGTTGGCTCATCGGATTTAGCCCCGGCACTAGACATGCTAGTCATTCTAAGCTTACATTGATGTCTTCTGCAAGCTTTGCATTCAACTCAACATCCACGATCCTTAACAGGTACTTGTGGTTAAGTTTAATTTTGGTATTTCCCTTATTTATCATCGAGAAGTCGATGTCTTTAGACTCCTTAACCCTCGAGAATACCTTTTTGTGTGCTCTTGCAATGGAAAAGAAGGTCGCCCCCCGCTTTCATCTTCCCCCTCCCCATTCCAGTCCTTCATCCCCCGCTCAACCATCCTCTCCTCGCTCTCCCAAGACTCGTACTTGGTGTACATATCACCGTACATGTTTTCATTCCTTTTAGGATTACATCATGTATTGCATGTCCAACGTTGTCCAAAGCCTCTTGTCAAGAATTTGTTTTCTAAAGATCCTAAGCATTCTTCTAGCACCCCTTATATTGATGCCCCTATCGCTTTGGAGAATCCTACTTCCCTTGCTCTGTCATTAACGCTTATGACTACTGCCACTCCTGTCACTGCTAAATCCCCTCTCTTCACTCACAATTGTCAAATCAAATAGCACTTGGCCACATTGATTATGGATAATGGTAGTCAGAAAAATTTGGTAGCCAAAGATCTAGTTGAGCGCCTTACCCTTCCTACCACTCCCCACTCTCAACCCTATCAAATCGGTTGGGTACTAAAAGATGGGCCTCACGTCAAGGTGATCCAACGTTGTGCAATGACCTTTACCGTTTGACCCTTCCAAGACATTGTTGATTGTGTTGTCTCTCCACTTCATTGCACTGATCTCCTTTTGGAGTTTCCTTTCTAAGAACAATGCAAATCCCTCTATCATGCCCACACTCACTAGTATCATTTGCAGCATGAGGGTCAAACATATGTGCTTACTTCTTCATCTTTAAACGTACCCATCTTTTGATATGACCCGGAAGTTGTCCATTACCTAAGTCTCAATCAGTATGCTTCACTATGTTTGCTTCACCCTCTCAAGCCTGATAATACCACTCATCCTTTCTCTCATGATGTTATCCCTTTATTACATGAGTGTAATACCCAAATTTTGGCCCTTGTGATATATTGGCTTTTAATGTAAATAGTGTATACATGCAATGTATGTTTCCCTAGCGTGGAGCTCAAGGCCAAGGCCTCGCTAGTCTATGTTCGGATTTTATTTAAAATGAACAAGTATTTGATATTTTATTACCGATGAGCTATTAAGCAATGGAATATTGTAACTGATGTAAATATTTGATATTCCAATAAAATACCAAATCTGGCTATGGAAGCAACGAATGAGAAGGGGCCATGTATATTCCACGAGGGAGTGGTGAGGGGGTTGTGGGAATGAAGCATATGCTTCCAAATGTCATCTTGTGAACCCACTTGACTTTCCTTGCTGACATTTGATCCTGTTGTAAGGAAGTTGTTGAGGAATTCAATCCATAGCTTCAATGGAGCATGGGCAGCCCAAAAATTCGTATGGCAGGTATGGGCTCTATTTTTCTTGTACCACAAGTCACTCTACCTCACGGGAATGGGTTCTTCCTCATTCCCATTCCATGGTTGAACATCCCAACATCAATTTTCATCCATTACAAATGCCCAGCAGTGAGAAAAGCTAAAAATCGCAACTTTGCAAGAACCCACATTTTGAAGAGCCATAAATGCCCAGAATTTGGTATTAACAGTGAAATCCAATGGGGGATCCATAGATATGAACCTCAGGGTGAAATTGAGAGTATTAGATACCCCAAAATCCATTGGAAAACCTAGTTTTTTTTAGATACGGGATGGAATTATTTGATCACAGAATTGTGAGAAATCCAAGTGTGAATGACTGAGCAGAGGTTGGGAATGCTTGATAAACCCAATGAAGGTTGGAATCTCAAGGATTTAGCAACTTGGACCTTCCTATGCCCATCCTGAAGAGAATTGGAGGGAAGGGATGCCTGAGGGACTGTGCAACAGAGAAGGGGACCTTCCTTGTGTTGGGTCTGGCAGGTACTGTGGGTGGCTTGACTATTTGAATTATCTTGAGATGCCTGTAGCTCTGTGGTTGAGCTCACTGGCTTAGAATTTTCCTCCTTTGTCTTTTGTATGCTTGATAAACTCAATTGTGTGTTGGCTTAGCATAGTTGTTGAGTGAAACCATGGCTATGAGTGAGCCCATCTAGTTTCTCCTTAGTGGATACACAACCCAGCTCGGGGGTGATCTCTCAGTTGAAGGAATATAGGCTGGACAGAGATCTATGGTTGGATGGAACATTGCTCCCACATAGCCAGTTGTTTGGCCAGCTTCATTTCAAAGATAAGTGTTCTCCGTGTTTAAATTATATGCATTATGTGTTCTACAATGTGTTAATTCTGAATGATAATTATTCATGTTAATGGAATTGATATGAAGTCTGTGCATAGCATGAGAAGGGGATTGATTCTCTGCATATTGAATCATCATCTACTTGTGATAGATATGTTGATGCATTACAATTGTGTGTGTGCAAATATGATTTCATTCCGCTGTGTTTATATTGAGTATGAATTTGCACACATAAATTTTTATTTATTATGAATTTCTTAGTAATGTATGGGGCTGAGTTTTCCAAATAAGCCCTGGAATGTCATTCATGTTCCCTCTGTTGTTGGGAATGATGGGAGGGGATGTGACAATGAGTATGACGATGTATTTGCAGCACCTGAGGCCTTTTTCCTACCGATCCTATTGCTCATACTATTGATCTTATTCTAGGTGCCCCCTTACCTAATTCTCCAACATATCATCTCGCTCCCATTCAAGCAATTGAATTTCAACATCAAATCCAAAAATTCTTGGAATCTATACATGTCTAGACTAGTTCTTCCTCTTGTGCCTCCCCTACCTTTATCATCCCAAAAAAAGAGAATGAGGACTGGCGCTTGCTGACTGATTACCGCACCCTCAACAAGGCTACCATTAAAAACCGTTATCCCCTTCCCTGCATTAATGAACTTCTGTACCAGTTGCAAGGAGCATGTTATTTCAGAAAGATGGATCCAATTGATGGGTATCATCAATTATGTATGCATCACTCTAATGTTTTGAAAACAAATTTTAAGACCAGATTTCGCTTCTATGAGTGGCTTGCGATGGCTTTTGGCCTCACTAATGCACCAACAACCTTAAAGTGTTTCATCAACGAAATTTTCAAATCCCATCTTGGTAAGTTTTTGGTCAAATATTTAAATAACATTCTAATTTTTAGCACCACCTAGGAGGATCATCTTGAGCATGTCCACTCTATTTGAGATTTATTAGAGTAGCATAAACTACATGTCAAAGAATGCAAATATTTTTTTGGGAAAACCTCTTTCCAATATCTAAGTTTTATCATTGATCAAAATGGGCTTCACCAGGATGATGCTAAGGTCTGTGCATTGACTTAGTGGCCTTCCCCTACCAATGGATCATATCTCAAAAATTTTATTGGTGGAACAAAATTCTATGGTAAATTCACTGCTAGTATTCTCAATTGGCTCGTCCCATGCACCACTTGTCAAATAAATCTCATTTTTTTTACACCTCTTTCTCAACATCAATTTCAAGTTCTCAAGACCGCTCTTTGTTATGCTCCAGTGCTACATCTTCTAGATCTTCAACAACCATTTGCAATTGAGATTGATGCTTCTCCATTTGTTATCGGGGCCATACTTAAACAAGGACACCAGTGTATTGCTTTCCATTCAAAATCTCTTTTTGATGCCAAACTCCACTGCAATACCTATGATAAATATATTTACAGCTTGGTTGTCATGTCCCAAATTTGGAATTGAGTCACAATGGCCTAATCACATTAGCAATATTCATTAGAGTTTGTAAAATTGATGTTAAGGGTCAAATAATTGCCAAGGAGGAAAATTACTAGTTTCCTAGGTTTGAGGTGGAAGCTTTGGGATTTGGAATAAGGGGGATAATAAATGATGTTTGAACATTAGAATGGAATAAATATTTAATAAAGGAGCTAAATAAATATATACAAGTGAAAATCAAAGTGGCATTTCATGATGAAGACACATGGAGGAAGTGGGACCCACATATGGCTAGATTTCCCCACTACATTTGGCATCATTCTCTCACCAATTCGAATTCAAGGTGAATGGTAACATACTTGGGGAAGTCCAAAAGGTATTATTCATGGCATAACTCATCCAAGGTCGAAATATAGAGGAAGAGTAACTCCCATGGAAGAGGAAGAGGCAATTTGGAGCTAGTGAGACACTTGGGCTAGATTCCCTAGCTCTATGACAACAATGATGAAGATGCTATGACACCTATGACACAAATCAGACCTGAAGGCTGACATATGACATATATGACATGTCAGGGCTAAAAATAGACTCCAAGAGGGCGCTCAAAGGTGTTAGGGCAGCTAAGATGCTTCCACATGTGATTTGGTGGAAGTGGGAGACTAGGAATTGTTGTACAAATGGCGTTCTTTGGAATCTCTTCCCAACTTGAGTTGGCATGAGTCTCTTGGAAGGAATTCGACCCATGGAGGCCATTAGAACTTTATAAATGTCAATAACAAAGAATGAAACTAGCTTTTGATCATTTGTAGAATTTGCAATTGCATTTGTGAAGAGGGAGAGCTAGTGGATGACTAGTTTCTTGCCTTAGCCAATTTCGAGGGTGAAAGATTCCCATCCAAGTTGGCAATTGGAAAGGCCATTCAGACCTTTCATTTGGAGCTTTAATGGAGTCTTTATTTGCAGGTGTAAGCTACAGGGCAGCTCATGGTTTCTTCTATTGCAGCTCACTCCTTCAACCATTTCCGGTTTTGATGGCATATTCTTGATCCTTGAGGGAGGGCGTTTTTGGTGAGCTATTGTACTCTTTGGGGAAGCTTTTAATGCCCCATTTCTTTTGTAATATGAAGTAAATACTCTGTTCTTCATCTCCAAAAAGTTTCAGGTCGAAATTCCAAGTAGAAATGTATAAATCTCATTTTTAATGGAAGAACAATGCCATTTCCCCACTACCTTGTTGTGAGCCAATGTATTGATGATGATTTCGAATGGATGGATGATTCTCTGATATATTTGTGGTCAATATAATTCCATGGATGTCTTCTACAAGTTTCATGTACTGTACTTGAGCATTTGAAGTATTTTTACTTAGTTTAATTGCACTGGGAGAAGAAATAGTGCCATTTCCCCAAGGGTCGAATTGGTGATTTTTGCAGTTGAATGGGAGAGGGTTGGAACAGATATAATAATCAATTAATGGTGCACATGAGACCTTAATAACATCCTTAATACATTCCCTACCTCTGTTCAGAAATTTGAGTGGCTTTGGAGGCATTTGGGAAGCCATTTTCAATACTTACCCCAGGGGGATTTGAACCCCAAATTACTAGTAAAATTGCATAATTGGTCCAAAATCTTAAGAGAGTTTGCAGAGGTATTTTGGTGGCCATATATCATCCTTGAACATCATATTCAAGTCTTAATATCATTCATACACCTTCCTTGAAGATTTGAAGGCATTTGGAGTCAATTCGAGACATAGAGACCAATACTAGTCAAAGGCAAATTACTAGTAAAGTTCCCTACATTAGCCAGAATTGAAAGAGTATTTGCAGAAGTATTTTAAAGGTCCAAAGGCATCCTTAAAACACATATTTATGTTCTAATATCATTCATATACCTTCTCAGAAGATTTGGGATCATTTGGGGCAAATTTGGGACCTAGAGATCGAAACTAGTCAAAGGTCGAACTAAGGAAAAAAGTGGAAAATTACAATTTTAATAAAATTCCTAACAAGGGACATTACAGTGGTATCAGAGCATGATCTTGGCACCTGATGTGGTATAATATTCATGAGGACAATAATTCAGGTACCACCATTAGATATTGAAACCAAAAGTGCTTTTGTTGAAGAGGAAAAAAAAAAGTAGGAGAAGAAGAGAAATTTTTTGAGGAAACTATGACTAGGGATGAAAAGGGAGCCTCATATGATGGTGAGGAGCATATAAAAATTATGAAAACAATATTTGAAGATATGACCAAGCAACTTAAGGAAGGATTCGAATTGTTTTCTATCGAACTTGTGGAAAAAATTATTGATTTTAAGGAAACCAAGGGGCAAAATGCATTAACTTGCTTGAAGGAGCAAAAGGAAGAGACATCAAAAGATCATGAAGAAGATTCTATTGAAAATATGGAATATCATTTCGAGACACCTTCTAGCTTATACATGAACCAAAGAGCATCTACTGATGGATGCTTAAACTATGAAGGAGTACCTACTGATGGGTGCTCACACCTCTATGTTGGTGACATAGAGATCACTTTGGAAAGTATTGCTGCAAGCCCAAGTTCCATTAAGCATGATAATAAATACCTTGTAGCAGTTGAAGAAGAACCAAGATCAACTTCCCCATCACCACTTGAGCTTCATGAAGTTGGTCCAAGCAAAATTGAAGAAGATGAGGAGTTTCATTTGCAAGAGCCTCATTTTCTTGAAGGGTCCTTAAAGATGAATGAAAATAAGATCCAAGAGTCCCTCATAATTCTCCATGACACTCAAGCATTGGTGTCAAATTCTTGTTGGAGAGCTACTTCATTGGAAGAAACATCCTTCCTTGAAGACATGGAGAAGATTCAAAGAGCAATGTGCCACATCAAAGGTAATTTCATGTCTTTGCTTTTTGATAGAAACCATTTGTTTGAGCTTAATGAATTGTTACATGATGCATACTTGAAGAATAATGAGGATATTCATAAGCTCACAATTCAAAATGAGCAACTTCTTGAAAAGTTGCAAGATACTTGTTTTTCCTCCTATGTTTCAGATTGTCAAATGGTAGATTGTTTGGAGGATTCTCATGACATGGTGGATCATGAGAAATGTGGGAATTTGAATGTGCTTAATGTGTTTGAAGATGAACTTGAAGAGATCCAAACACTTGATGTGGTGGAAGAGGAACTTGAATTGTCTCTTGATGAAGCTTATGCAATTTCTAAAGAAGAGCATGATTCCTCTACATGGGAACCAATCTATGACAAAGGTTTCCCACTTTTGAAGGAGCTGTATGATACTACCCACATGGATCCTTCCCATGATGAAACTTCTGCACTTTTTGATCATTTGGGTGATTTGGTTCATTCTCCTACATCCTACAATTCCATGTTTTGCAACATTAGTCTCAATGAAGTATGGGTGAAAGGGTTCTTTTTGATGGTGCCACATGAGGAGTATGTGTTGAGCCCAGAATTGGCCCTTTTTGACCATCATTTATCACTGTCCCTTACCTTGTCTCACACCAATTACCTTGGCAATTCAATTTATTGTCCTTATATATTCCCCCAATTTACCAAGGTATGGCCGATTATTGTTTTATTGTATTAATATTTATGATTGTGATGATTTAAGCTGTGCATCTCTTAATTCGTGCTAACATGATGCAAATTATGAAGGTAGTAAGATAAAGGGACTGCAGGAAGATCGGAGCTGAACGAGTCACGGAGGAAGGGACGTCCATTGCTTAAGGAAGGTTCCTTGGGGCTCAATTCGTCAATCAAGGCACAGTCGTGGCAGGACAGCTGTAACATAAAGTTCTATCTTAAGTATGTCGCTGCTCAAATCCAGCTGCGAGCTGGAAGGACCGCCACTCTTGGGACAGTTGATAACTCCTCGTATATTTGGATATTTCAGTTCTGCCACGCATTGTAACAGCTAGATTATTTAGGGCGCCTGAAGATCATAGATCTTCATGGCCGCCCAATTATAGGTTTAGATGTTGCAACTTTATGTATAAATATGTGGTATTACCTCGATCAAGGGGTTGGACAGCAATTAATTAATTCATCTTGTATTAGCAGTCAAGCTGAAACTATGTACTCGTCCTTCTGTTAATATAAAGAGTTGTTTCTGAGTTAAAGAGAGCGTTGTTCAACCAGCGTCTCTGTGTGAAGACTGGGCCCGTCTTCCACAGAGATTGCTGTGTTAATTTAGGATTTCATCTTTCTGTTGTGTGATGATTTGATCTTTCGTTTGTACGCAGCAGCAATATTCATTGTGTGGATTTCTCAGTAAATGATTTAATCGTGAGATTGGGAATGGTATCAATAACAGTCGACTGAGTCAGGTTTGTTTTATGTAATTCAATTTCTGTTCACACTGTTGTGCTCATCCTACAGCTGAACGTAATCCCAGAAGCTCCTAGGAATTAGCTTTCCTGTTATGTGTTGATTGATTTATATTTTGCAATTCAGTATCTTAGAACAGTTGCATCAATCTCCTTTATTAAATTCTAGAGTAATGTTCAGGTTATGCTTCATGATTCTCAGCTTGATTTCATTAGACAGTTGATTACTTTAGAATGCAATTGAGTTTTCCTTTCTGCAATCGTTGATTAGATCTGATATTCGTTTTGCTTGATGCATAATAGAAAAGGATTGTAGTACAGCAGTTAGAAGGCAATTGGGATTGCGTAGATTCTTGGGATGAACATAGATGATAGAAGATAAAAGTATTCACTTCTGATGGTTTGTGTTTAAGCATATATTGTGCACTTGTCCTTTGAAATAAAAAGACTTTCTCGGGTTGACAATAAATTTCATACGCTCTGTGTGTTGATATTTAATTATCTGCAATTAGAGTGCTTGACATTTTGGCGCCGTTGCCGGGGAAGGATAAAAATTAAACACTAGTCATTAGTTGTATCTGATAATTGCTTTCAGTCAGTCTTTTTGGTTGTTTTTGAAATGATCTGCTTCGTATGAATACGAGGGGGGTAAAACGCGATCACCTCCCGACCCCCAAAACCCCACAAATTACTAACAGTACAGGTGGTTCGGGTCGTGGTCGAGGTCCACCGCTGGGCAGAAGAACATTCATTGACGACCTTGTTGACAAAACTGATTCAGCTGTCAGATCTCGTCAACAGGGGACTCCTATCAAAAGAGGCCCTACTGATCCTGGAGCGTTAGCATCAGGATCTACAGTGGAAGATACAGGAGCAGCAGTGATTTCTGCATATACTCCGGCTAAAGAAGGAACAGCTGATTCGGCTGTTGCAATTAAAGAGTACTCAGTTGTTACAACTGAAGAATACGCAGCTGCTACAACCGAAGAATACGCAGCTGCTACAACCGAAGAATACGCAGTTGCTGCAACCGAACAATACGCAGCTATTACATCCGAACAATACGCAGCTGTTACAACTGAGGTAAGGGATAAAGGAACAAACGAAGGAGAAGATACAGAAGAAAAGATGAATAACAGACATGAGAATGAAGAGGAAGAAGCAGTGGTACAATACCATCATGAAGATAATTCCCCGCCGGAAACTATGGCTACATTGCAATTCCCAATACAGCAGCTCGAGGGGACAGCTCCTATGAAAAACATCTCACCGTCGGTGTTACCCCGCTTCCATGGCAGGGCGGCAGAAGATCCAGACGAATTCCTGTTTGAATTCGATATCCTCTGTCGCAGCTATGATTATGTCACAGATGCTCAAAAGTTGAAGCTTTTTCCTGCCACCCTGAAGGACAATGCATTACGTTGGTTCATGAGCCTTGGGGGAGGAACTGTTGCTAATTGGAACAAGATGAAGCAAGTGTTCCTGGAAAAATATCAAGAATATTGCAACACCAGGGACAAGAGGGAAGAGTTATTCAAAATGGTACAGAAGGAGGACGAAAGCTTGGAAGATTTTGTAGAGAGGTTGCTGTACAATGTGCAGAGAGCTGGACAGACGAACATGGGACTAGATGTGCTTAAGATAATCCTGCTTCGAGGAATCAGGGACGATTGTTTAGACATGCTCAATTTATTAGGAAAGGGGGATATCTCTAAAGAATCTTTTGAGACAATTGTGGAATTATGTAAGAGATATTCCAGGGGATCTTCTAGGCATAATAAGCAGAATAAACGAAATAACCTGGAACGTGATGTCTTCGACAGAACTCAGAAGTCATCCAATGGAGGAGCTACACGTGCAGAGATAGGCAATCTTCTTGAAAACTTTAAAACAGAAATGATGAGCTCTATCTCTTCAGAGATTGACGTCTTGAAGGCCAAGCAAAGACAGGCAGTGGAGGATCTCACACTAGGGGTATTTTGTCCCCGATGTAGAAAGACTCATCCACTGAAAGAATGCCCCCTTGACAAAGTTCAAGTATGTCAATTGTGCGAGCTAAATCATGATATGAAAGAATGCCCCACGCTGCCCCAAGTGAAAGCTGTTCTGCAGGCATCAACTCCAGAGGTGGATTCAGCCTACTTTATTGCACAGAAGAAACCCTGGCAGCCCCGGAATCAAGGTATGTCTCCCGATTCATTTCCATTTCTGAATAATTTGAATAATTGGAATACTAATATGCAAAACGTGAATACACAATTCCCTTCAAATTATGCTCAGTGGAATTCTCCTCAACCTACGATGCAAGGTTATAATTCATGGAGTCCTTGGACACAGCCACCTCATCAACCTACCTCATGGTCTCCTGGATGGAGGAACTTCCATCCTGGGAATCAGTTTCCTCAACCACCTCCACCTCAACAGTTACCGTATCCTCCATATCCTCAATTTCAGCAATATCCTCAATACCTACCTCAGCAGTCGCAGCTGCAGCTGCAAAATAATCCTGTGCCTAACATACCAATACGGCCTCAGCTGCCTGCCCAACCTAACCCTAACCCAAATAATAAAACAGTCCAGCAACTGGAAACTCTCAATATGCCAGCCTACTCTCTCTCACCTGTACCTTGTAATGACATTCGCTTACGGACTGGGAAGGTAGTAGAGCGTATAACTTCAGAAAATATTCCACCAACCGTGTATGACAAAGGAGAGAGTTCCCAGCATCCTGTTGAATCGGTTCCTATCATTGAAGATGCTGAGCATCCCTCAGATGGGAGGGCTGAAACATTGAACGATGAAGTGGATAACACGCAGCCCGCCCAGTTGGTAAGGCAACCACCTTACCCTGAGAGATTGATGCTGCCACAAAGGGGGGGGGCAACCTCAGTTCAATCTCTTAGGAGAATTGAAGAACCTTTATGTTAAGATTCCCCTCTTACAAGCTCTTCAAGATGTACCTATCTACGCTAGAACTGTTCGGGACCTGTGCACTAAAAGACCGGGAAGGAAACCCAGAGATCCTCCTACTGTTCATGTTATAGGGAATTTATCCGCTTTAATGACTGGAAAAACCTCTGTAACTAAGTATGAGGATCCCGGCAATCCTACTGTCACTGTACACATAGGACAAACGCAGATACCCAACGTACTAGTGGATTTAGGAGCTGCGATCAATGTTATAACGATGGAGACTGTAAAAAAACTCGGATTCACCAATATTAGACCGACCCCTACTATCTTAGAACTGGCAGACAGATCCACTATCAGACCTGAAGGGATTTTGGACGACCTTGTTATTTCAGTAGACTCGTGGGAATACCCTGCCGATTTTCTGGTATTACAGCCAAAATCACAGCTGGGGGGACATCCATTGATTTTAGGGAGACCTTGGTTGGCTACCGCTGATGCTTGCATCAGCTGTCGATCAGGATCTATGACTATATCTGATGGCATGGAAACCAAAAATCTTACCCTGTACCCGCCAGCAAGGCCGAGTCTAGAAACTGAAACCTCCCTTTGGATAGAACAAGAAGAAGAAGAAGATGTTCAGCCATTACTAACAATAGGGAAGGCACTAACTTTCAAAAACGAAACAGAAGACGATGCCATTAATAATTTCATTAGCGAACCTGCTTCTGTAGACAAGGAAGTTTATCAACTTCTGAACAGTACCCTCGGCAAAGAAGAACAAGAACAGCTTACGGAGGAAGCACTAGCCAATGACGCAAATATAATCCCAGTATTGAAAAGCTCGAGAAGTATTCCTATTGAGGTAGAGCCTGGAAGAACTTTGAACATCAATCCTGCTCTCTCCTCAGAAGAACAAAAGCGCTTAACCAATCTTTTGAAGGAACGTAAGGGGGCATTCGCCTGGGAGTATACAGACATGAAGGGTATTCCTTCTAGTCTGTGCACTCATCATATCTATATTAAAAACGACTCCCGGCCTGTATGTCAACCCCAACGACGCATGAACCCCAATCTGAGGGATATAGTGAAGGAAGAAATCCAGAAACTCTTGGAAGCAGGATTCATCTATCCTATTTCAGATAGTGAGTGGGTTTCCCCACTTGTAATTGTACCCAAGAAAAACGGTAAATGGAGAGTCTGTGTCGATTATAGGGAGCTGAACAAGGCTACACAAAAGGATCACTTTCCTCTGCCCTTTATTGACCAGGTACTTGATAACTTATCTGGGAAGAAGTTTTTCTCCTTCCTGGACGGATTCAGTGGGTACAATCAAATCCAGATTGCTCCAGAGGATCAGGATAAGACTACCTTCACCTGCCCTTGGGGAACGTTCGCTTACAGGGTGCTTCCCTTTGGGTTGTGCAATGCACCTGCAACGTTCCAAAGAGCTGTGATTGGCATATTTTCTGAATTGGTAAATGATAGCATGGAAATTTTTATGGATGATTTCACTCCTTATGGCAGGGATTTTGATGAAGCGTTGGAAAATTTGAAGAAGGTTTTAATTCGCTGTGAACAGGCTCGCCTCTCACTGAGCACTGAAAAATGCCACATGATGATGAGTGAGGGGGTGGTATTAGGACATTTCATCTCTACTAACGGTATTCAAGTGGATCCTTCAAAAATTAAGGTGATAAAGAATATACCAACCCCTTCAACTCAGAAAGAGGTGCGAAGTTTTCTGGGACATGCTGGGTATTACAGGAGATTCATAGAAAACTTCTCCAAACTGGCTTCTCCTTTGTTTTCATTGTTAATGAAGGATGTGCAGTTTGCATGGAGTACAGCATGCCAGACAGCATTTGATAAGCTTAAAGAGAAACTGTCCACAGCCCCTATTTTAAGGGGACCTAATTGGACCATACCTTTCCACATTTCTTCAGATGCTTCTGATACCGCCATTGGAGCAGTACTAGGACAGCAGGATGGTCAAGTACCTTATGCTATTTATTATGTGAGTAAAAACTTAGCCCCTGCTGAACTAAATTATACTGTTACTGAAAAAGAATTTCTTGCTATTGTTTATTCTATTAATAAGTTTCGGCATTACATTACTGGGTATCCTACATTTGTGCATACTGATCACTCTGCCATTAAGTATTTAATGAATAAACCTGTCACTAATGCCAGAGTAACCAGGTGGCTTTTATTATTACAAGAATTTGATATTACTATTATAGATAAACCTGGAAAAGAAAATGTTGTTGCTGATTTTTTATCACGATTTACTAACAGTGATGACAGTTCACCTGTTGAGGATGCTTTCCCGGATGAACATTTATTCGCACTCTCAGCTCATTCACCCTGGTATGCAGATGTTGCTAATTATTTGGCTGCAGGGAAACTTCCGCCACATATGTCTAAACGAGAGAAAAGAAAAATTATTCAGCAAAGTGCCAGGTATTGTTGGCTTAAAGGCCATCTCTTTTACACAGGACCTGATCTTGAAATTAGAAGATGTGTAAGGGAAGATGAGATCTTTCATATACTGAAGGCCTGTCACGATGAACCTTGCGGAGGACACTTTGCAGATAAAAGAACAGGACATAAGGCGTTGCGGATGGGCTATTATTGGCCGACACTGTTCAGAGATGCTAAAAAATATGTTCAGTCCTGCGACAGCTGCCAAAGGATGGGCCAACCTAATAAGACAGACCAGATGCCTTTACAGCCCCAAGTGGTACTAGAACCGTTTGATAGATGGGCATTGGACTTTGTTGGTCCTATCAACCCTCCTTCCAAACAGAAGGTTTACATCTTGGTGTGTACAGACTACATGACTAAGTGGGTAGAAGCTGTAGCTTTGGCTAAGGCAAACGACCAGGCGGTGATTGATTTCCTGTACAGTGAAGTTTTTACCCGATTTGGAGTACCAAAGGAAGTAGTTACTGATGGCGGACCACAATTTATTTCACATCAATTTGAATCCTTGCTCCGGAAATATCATGTGCAGCACAAGATAACTTCACCTTATCATCCCCAGGCCAATGGTCAGGTGGAAAGCACTAATAAGGTTATCGAAGCAATCCTTACTAAAACAGTTAAAAGCCATCGAAGGGATTGGGCTGACAGACTTCCAGAAGCACTGTGGGCATATCGCACGACTTGGCGCAATACCACGGGCTTTTCTCCCTATGATCTGGTGTATGGTAAGAGTGCCATCTTTCCAATTGAATTTGAGATCAAGACCCTGAAAACAGCCATTGAAATGAACCTGGATGTAGCAGAAGCTCAGAAAAGAAGATTGAATCAGTTGAATGAACTGGATGAGAAACGATTAGCTGCGGTAGACCAGACGGTGCTACTTCAGCAACAGAGATCTAACTGGCATGACCGATTCATCAAGAAGAAAATCTTCCATGAAGGAGACTGGACACTACTGTACGACTCTAGATTCAAGAAAGATTTTAAGGGGAAATTACGCACAAGATGGCTGGGTCCATATTTGGTTGACAGGGTATTTGACAACGGCACTGTTCGCCTGATCACCATTGATGAAAACCGTATGCCATTACTTGTTAATGGCCACAGGCTGCGACTGTATCGGAAGCCCATTTCGAAAGATGCATTCATTTCACAGATTGCTGCTGATCCAAACTACCAATTGGCACCAGAGCAGGAACATTTTTCTACCTTTCCCAAATCTTAAAATGAAAATCATATTTGCTGTACATAAATAATTTCTTGCTGTAGCGTATAATTTTCGTTTTCTTTCTTTCTGCATTTGATCTCTTTGCTTGCTGTTGTCTTTTAAGAAAAAAAAAATTCAGGGAAGCGCCAGGAGAATGATCAGTTTGGGGCCCATAATGAAAATCTCTCTGTGCCGTCCTTGTGTTACAAAAAAAAAAAAAAAAAAAAAAAAAAAAAAAAATTTCGGCAGCTGCAACATATTTTCCGGCAGCTGCAACATATTTTCCGGTAGCTGCAACATATTTTTCCGGCGACCGTATTCTCCATTTCCCGGGAGCCGTAAATGCCCTTTCCGGCAGCCGTCAATCTTTTTCGACAGCTGCAACTTTAGCGGCTGCAACATCGGCAGCTGCAACATCAGCGGCTGCAACATCGGCAGCTGCAACATCAGCGGCTGCAACATCGGCGGCTGCAACATCGGCGGCTGCAACTCCAGTTTCCGCGGCTGCCACCTCATCTTCCACGGCTGCCATCTCATTTTCCGCAGCTGCCATTCCATTTACCAGCCACAACCGTATTCTCCATTTCCCGGTAGCCGTAAATTTTTCCCGTTCACCGTCAAATCTTTTCCGATAGCTGCAACTCCGGCAGCTGCAATCCTGGCGGCTGTAATTTCGGCAGCTGCAACATCTTTTTCTCGCAGTCGCCACATCACTTCCCGGCCGCCACCTCATTAACCAAGTCACTTCCACACCACAGCTGTCATTTCTTTCCGGCAGCTGCAATCCCGGCGGCTGTAATTTCGGCGGCTGCAACATCTTTTTCTCGCAGTCGCCACATCACTTCCCGGCCGCCACCTCATTAACCAAGTCACTTCCACACCACAGCTGTCATTTCTTTCCAGCGGCTGCGACATATTTCCCATATTCGAAAAATCTTTCCCGCCAGCCGTAAGTCTCTTCCGACAGCCGTAGTTTTTCCCGGATATTGTGAATCTTTTTCCGGCTGCCACGAATTCTTTCCCGATGGCTGTAACTTCTTTCTTGTCAGCTGCAACAAGCTTTTTCATCGGCCGTGTGATCATTTCTTTGGCAATTTGCAGTGGTAACTCCCGTGTTAACAGAAGGATTGTTTAAACTTGCTAATTATGACGCTGATTCAGCCCAGTCCTGCCGGCGAACTCATCATTTCAACCCGGAGGATGCGACGCCTTGTGTTTTACCGGCGAAGGAAATCAGTGCCTTATCCGAGTCATCATGATTCCACGTCTGATTGTACACGCGTTCGGCTCCACGACGTCACCAACTCCATGCTCCACCAGTTTCCGCAGCCTTCCGACGCACAGTTTTATGAGGTATGGCTTTCATTTATCACGTGACTAAGTATTGATATCATGTAAACGAGATTGGCCGTACCTTCACTCGTACCACCATTTATATCCGATTGAACCTTTCCCTCGTACGACGTAATACTAATAACTGCCACCTTCCCCAATTCGGCATGAAAATTTTAAACTCCTCTCTGCGCTTAACTTTCCGAATTAGTTCATTTGTTCAACGTCTCCGCTCAACGATTCGTGCATTCTCCACGCTGCAACTTCTATTCTGGATTCTGTACTCTGTCGAAACAGCAGTTCTATCTTGCAGCCAGGACCATGGGCATTCCAGTTCGCCATGAACCTTTCAATACCCGGGAACTTAGACGGAATTTGCAGGTTCTGGCCATTTTTCAAGCCGCTGGCTGGGTCGAGTTCTTTGAACGATTGGATGGATTCGACCGGGACGCAGCCCTGCAATTTGCATTGAATCTCACTAAAACACACTCCACGGTGTGGGGGCTGTGTATAGATGTTTCGGAGGTCATTATATCCGAGGTTACAGCTATCCCATTGGTGGGAAAACCTTGGTTTAACCGTCGAGTTCCTGCAACAGCTGCACGGGAACAATTTTTACTTCCAGGGGAGCAAGTTGAAGCATCCAGGAGAGGGATTGCATTGAAGTCACTGCCGCAGCCATGGGACCAGGTCGCTATCTTCCTCAAGAAATACATAACTTGCGAAGGCAGATACCAAACTGTGTACAACTCTGAACTTCCTTTGCTTTCTCATCTCCGTCATGGCATTTTGTTAAATATTCCATTTTATCTATTGCATGATTTGCGCCATATGGCAACATTCGTTCAATCTGCAAAACACCCATTATCCTCCCTCACACACCATGGCCTCATCAAGTTAATTATTATGAGAACCCTGGCCCAACATAATATAACATGGGAGCAATTCATCACCCGGCCACAGCAACCTGTTCCCTTGAGGGTTATTCCATTACAGCAATTACCGGTTCCGCCACAACAGGAGGACCGGAGTTCCTCCAGTGAAGTTGGGGGGAGGGATGAAACGGAAGAAGAACCACAGAGGGCACAGGCAGGACCATCCGGAAGGGATGAAACGGAAGAAGAGCAACAGAGGGCACAGGCAGGGACATCAGGGGTTGACAAAACCACAGAGGAAGAACAGCCCGAGGCACAGGCAGAGCCATTTGAAGTATATGAATCCCCAGCACAAGCAGAACCAGTGGGGGATGACACTGCATCTGAAGGAGAGCGAGGGGAAGCTCAAACAGAGCTGCCAGGGGACAATGTAGATGAAATCCTCGCGGAAAACCTAGATAACAGGGCAGCTCCGACAGCAGAAGGTGAAATTGGAGCAGCATTAAAAGCTGCGACAATGGAACCTGAAGATGACGGAGCTAGAGCAATGGAGGACGACATTGAGCTGGTCACAATCGAGTCTTCACCGGAATGGGCAGGAGGAGCAGCTGTGATTGAAGAAGAACAGCATGGGGGGCAGGGAAATGTTCCTTTGACTTCAGTTTTGCCTCCCTATGTTCCAGCTCCACGAGAAGAAACACTACAGAAAGGGAAGTCACAAAAGAAAACGCAGCAGAAAAGGAAGAGGACCACCAATGAGTTTGATTTAGTGGCACCAATTAGAAGGAAGCGAACTCGGTCAATTACAGCAGCAGAGGCAGCTAGAACAAAATGGGCAACCTTAGAGACACAGGTTGAACCCCCAATCCTTACACCAAAGCCGAGGGATGCTCCACAAAGGCCAGTAGAAGAAGAGCCGGGAGTTGAGGGACTCTTGTATGAGAATGCAATGCTGAAAGAGGACCTCCAAGCACTTAGAAAGGAGCTGGAAACATGGAAGGAAATCTGCCAAAAGCAGGGTGGAAGAAAGATGTATACATTAATAGAGGCTGCAGACCAAGTGGAGGAAACAGCTTCTGCTGAAGCTGGAGAAAAGGATGAGCGAATACTCTGCCCCACCTGTGGGGAGATCTTTGAGGAAGCAGGTCATAAAATTTTACTTAGCACCTATTCAGCACAACAGCCTGCAGCCACAGAAGGGAAAGCAGTGGAGAAAGAGGATGCTGCAACACAAGAACCAGCACCTTTAAACATCCTTGCTGCAGCTGCTACTTCCCATGATGCAGAAGTCATAGAACGGATGGGAGAAGAACAGGGAGTGGAGGATGCCCTGGAAATTTATAAGGAATGTATGGCAATTCCAAAATGCTCCCACGACATAGAAATCACAGAACAAATGGGAGAAGAACGGGAGATGAAGAATGCTCTGGAGCTTATAAAAGAGTATGGTGAGACCCCAGAATGTTCTCATGACACAGAAATCATGGAGCCAAAGGATACCCTGGAGGATAGTGAAGAATTTTGTGCTGTAACCCCAGAACGTTCCCAGGACACAATAATTTTAGAAGGGGAAATGGAAATGCAGGACTGTGACAAGTTGAAACAGGATGCTGCAACACAAGAACCAGCAATCCTGAACTTGACCGTCCAACCGACTGAGCAGACAGAAGAAAAAACTGGGACAGAGGATATTCTGGCATTCAACGATGAACTCTGGGTGGTGACCCCAGAAAGCTCTCATGATACAGAACTCATGGAAAAGAAGCTGCAGCAAAATAAAGATGAAGATGTAAGCCAGGATGTTGTCACACAAGAACCAACATCCTTGGATGCTGCAGCAAGAATCCCTGAACTGCAGTTGGAGGATAACCCGGGAATAGAGATCATACCTGATATACAATGGAGTGATGATGAACAGGTACAGACACCCTGCTCAGGTGACACTGAAATCTTGGAGGAGGAGCTGCAAATCGAAAAGGATATCCAATCCCAGCAGCCAATTGACAAAAAAGACACTGTTACACAAGAACCAGTGTCTCCAAAAGCAATAAAGGCAGCTGCTGAAGAAGGTTTAAGGGATGTTGCTGTTACACAAGAACCAGCAACTCCCTTGATAAGATTAGATGCGCTGGAAGACACTGTCCCACAAGAACCAGTGCTTCCACCTCCTACAGGTATTATTGAATTGGATTCAGATTGAGTGTGTCTTTTCAACTTCCCCAGGCAAAGCATAAGAGAACTGCAGATATTAGCAAGTAGTGGGGGAAGGGGAACAGTAAAGTTGGGAACTGCTGGGTTGCTCACAGAAATTTTTCAAAGGGATAGAAGGGATGCCTGATTTATCTACATTCTTTCCTCTTGCCTGGACAAGGTTCAGTACAATATTCAGCTGCAGGTTGTTGCATGAGGACATGCAACAGGATAGTTGGGGGGAGATGTTGAGCCCAGAATTGGCCCTTTTTGACCATCATTTATCACTGTCCCTTACCTTGTCTCACACCAATTACCTTGGCAATTCAATTTATTGTCCTTATATATTCCCCCAATTTACCAAGGTATGGCCGATTATTGTTTTATTGTATTAATATTTATGATTGTGATGATTTAAGCTGTGCATCTCTTAATTCGTGCTAACATGATGCAAATTATGAAGGTAGTAAGATAAAGGGACTGCAGGAAGATCGGAGCTGAACGAGTCACGGAGGAAGGGACGTCCATTGCTTAAGGAAGGTTCCTTGGGGCTCAATTCGTCAATCAAGGCACAGTCGTGGCAGGACAGCTGTAACATAAAGTTCTATCTTAAGTATGTCGCTGCTCAAATCCAGCTGCGAGCTGGAAGGACCGCCACTCTTGGGACAGTTGATAACTCCTCGTATATTTGGATATTTCAGTTCTGCCACGCATTGTAACAGCTAGATTATTTAGGGCGCCTGAAGATCATAGATCTTCATGGCCGCCCAATTATAGGTTTAGATGTTGCAACTTTATGTATAAATATGTGGTATTACCTCGATCAAGGGGTTGGACAGCAATTAATTAATTCATCTTGTATTAGCAGTCAAGCTGAAACTATGTACTCGTCCTTCTGTTAATATAAAGAGTTGTTTCTGAGTTAAAGAGAGCGTTGTTCAACCAGCGTCTCTGTGTGAAGACTGGGCCCGTCTTCCACAGAGATTGCTGTGTTAATTTAGGATTTCATCTTTCTGTTGTGTGATGATTTGATCTTTCGTTTGTACGCAGCAGCAATATTCATTGTGTGGATTTCTCAGTAAATGATTTAATCGTGAGATTGGGAATGGTATCAATAACAGTCGACTGAGTCAGGTTTGTTTTATGTAATTCAATTTCTGTTCACACTGTTGTGCTCATCCTACAGCTGAACGTAATCCCAGAAGCTCCTAGGAATTAGCTTTCCTGTTATGTGTTGATTGATTTATATTTTGCAATTCAGTATCTTAGAACAGTTGCATCAATCTCCTTTATTAAATTCTAGAGTAATGTTCAGGTTATGCTTCATGATTCTCAGCTTGATTTCATTAGACAGTTGATTACTTTAGAATGCAATTGAGTTTTCCTTTCTGCAATCGTTGATTAGATCTGATATTCGTTTTGCTTGATGCATAATAGAAAAGGATTGTAGTACAGCAGTTAGAAGGCAATTGGGATTGCGTAGATTCTTGGGATGAACATAGATGATAGAAGATAAAAGTATTCACTTCTGATGGTTTGTGTTTAAGCATATATTGTGCACTTGTCCTTTGAAATAAAAAGACTTTCTCGGGTTGACAATAAATTTCATATGCTCTGTGTGTTGATATTTAATTATCTGCAATTAGAGTGCTTGACAGTATGGAACTCCTAGATTTAACTTTTATGATGACATGGTTGGAGCACATTCTTATTCACATTTGCAGCAGCATAAATTGTCACTTTATGATGATTCACATCTACATGGATGCACCTATGATATGGATTTGAGTCACTTGAATACTCATGGTTTTTCTTGCTCAACACTGGGTTCATTTGATGTTAGAGGAACTTCATCCAACACTTGGATGAATAGATTTATGATGGGAGAACATTTTTGTTGGCAGCCACATACTTTGTTATATATTTATGATTCTCACATTCATGAATGTATGGGTGAGACTTCTTTGAGTCATTTGAAGTCTCCTTGTTTTTTCTGCTCATTATTTGGTTCAGATTCTAGTGGAGATTCTTCATTCACTTCTTGGATGAAAGAATACATGGCTGAATATTTTGATGCATATCACATCCTTTTGGAGCAGCATTATAGGACATGGGATCCTCACCTATGTCATTGGGGCAGATTTGATTGGTCACTTGAAGCTTGTATGCACTTGGAAAATGGTGGTCTACTTGCTTGGAGGTATAAGCACTTTCATGACTCTTTGATGAAGCATATCCTTGATGTACATTTTCATTATGTTGTTATGTACTTTGATGATATATATTTGGTACTCATGATGTTTGGAAGAATGCATACAAGAAAATGGGATCCAGGAATCCTCTTATCTAATGGTGTAGGTTGGAGAGCACTCTTAATTGTTGGGGTGCAATACAAGCAATGGGACCCTGGAATAATTTTTATCTCATTGGTTTCAATTTTTTTGGGGAAGCAAGCAGTATGGGAGATGGATTCCCCACTTAATAAAGTGATTTTTATCAGAGTAGTGCAGCAGCAAGCATGGTGGTTTCTCTCTAAAATCTTCATGGAAACTCAAAGACTCAAGGTTTGGCAATTCAATGGCACTTCAAAGAATTATATAGAAAGCAGGTTCTTCAACACCCATGTTTGAAATTGCTTGAGGACAAGCAATATTGGGAAGGGAGGATTTGTCATGTCCCAAATTTGGAATTGAGTCACAATGGCCTAATCACATTAGCAATATTCATTAGAGTTTGTAAAATTGATGTTAAGGGTCAAATAATTGCCAAGGAGGAAAATTACTAGTTTCCTAGGTTTGGGGTGGAAGCTTTGGGATTTGGAATAAGGGGGATAATAAATGATGTTTGAACATTAGAATGGAATAAATATTTAATAAAGGAGCTAAATAAATATATACAAGTGAAAATCAAAGTGGCATTTCATGATGAAGACACATGGAGGAAGTGGGACCCACATATGGCTAGATTTCCCCACTACATTTGGCATCATTCTCTCACCAATTCGAATTCAAGGTGAATGGTAACATACTTGGGGAAGTCCAAAAGGTATTATTCATGGCATAACTCATCCAAGGTCGAAATATAGAGGAAGAGTAACTCCCATGGAAGAGGAAGAGGCAATTTGGAGCTAGTGAGACACTTGGGCTAGATTCCCTAGCTCTATGACAACAATGATGAAGATGCTATGACACCTATGACACAAATCAGACCTGAAGGCTGACATATGACATATATGACATGTCAGGGCTAAAAATAGACTCCAAGAGGGCGCTCAAGGGTGTTAGGGCAGCTAAGATGCTTCCACATGTGATTTGGTGGAAGTGGGAGACTAGGAATTGTTGTACAAGTGGCGTTCTTTGGAATCTCTTCCCAACTTGAGTTGGCATGATTCTCTTGGAAGGAATTCGACCCATGGAGGCCATTAGAACTTTATAAATGTCAATAACAAATAATGAAACCAGCTTTTGATCATTTGTAGAATTTGCAATTGCATTTGTGAAGAGGGAGAGCTAGTGGATGACTAGTTTCTTGCCTTAGCCAATTTCGAGGGTGAAAGATTCCCATCCAAGTTGGCAATTGGAAAGGCCATTCAGACCTTTCATTTGGAGCTTTAATGGAGTCTTTATTTGCAGGTGTATGCTACAGGGCAGCTCATGGTTTCTTCTATTGCAGCTCACTCCTTCAACCATTTCCGGTTTTGATGGCATATTCTTGATCCTTGAGGGAGGGCGTTTTTGGTGAGCTATTGTACTCTTTGGGGAAGCTTTTAATGCCCCATTTCTTTTGTAATATGAATTAAATACTCTTTTCTTCATCTCCAAAAAGTTTCAGGTCGAAATTCCAAGTAGAAATGTATAAATCTCATTTTTAATGGAAGAACAATGCCATTTCCCCACTACCTTGTTGTGAGCCAATGTATTGATGATGATTTCGAATGGATGGATGATTCTCTGATATATTTGTGGTCAATATAATTCCATGGATGTCTTCTACAAGTTTCATGTACTGTACTTGAGCATTTGAAGTATTTTTACTTAGTTTAATTGCACTGGGAGAAGAAATAGTGCCATTTCCCCAAGGGTCGAATTGGTGATTTTTGCAGTTGAATGGGAGAGGGTTGGAACAGATATAATAATCAATTAATGGTGAACATGAGACCTTAATAACATCCTTAATACATTCCCTACCTCTGTTCAGAAATTTGAGTGGCTTTGGAGGCATTTGGGAAGCCATTTTCAATACTTACCCCAGGGGGATTTGAACCCCAAATTACTAGTAAAATTGCATAATTGGTCCAGAATCTTAAGAGAGTTTGCAGAGGTATTTTGGTGGCCATATATCATCCTTGAACATCATATTCAAGTCTTAATATCATTCATACACCTTCCTTGAAGATTTGAAGGCATTTGGAGTCAATTCGAGACATAGAGACCAATACTAGTCAAAGGCAAATTACTAGTAAAGTTCCCTACATTAGCCAGAATTGAAAGAGTATTTGCAGAAGTATTTTAAAGGTCCAAAGGCATCCTTAAAACACATATTTATGTTCTAATATCATTCATATACCTTCTCAGAAGATTTGGGATCATTTGGGGCAAATTTCGGACCTAGAGATCGAAACTAGTCAAAGGTCGAAGTAAGGAAAAAAGTGGAAAATTACAATTTTAATAAAATTCCTAACAAGGGACATTACATTGGTGCAAGCTTTAAAAAAAAGGTGCCACTACATTTTGGGGGAAGAAACAATTATGTACACTAACCATCACCTCTCGATTTTCATTAATTCCAAGACAAAGATTCAAGAGAAACAACATCTGAAGTGGGATGCATACATTAAGCAGTTGTATCTTGTTATTAAATATAAAAAGGGTACTTCCAATCATATGGCAGGTCTTCTCAGTTGTCCTCCCTCTCAAGTGCTAAACATTTTGTATTATTCAATTCGTGATGTCTAGCTTTACAAAATCAATCAACTATTTGTGCATTTGTCAAATGTTCATCTTTTGTTCAACAAAGAGGCACGTTCTACTTTTTATGGTGGGAATTTTTGTACCAAAAAAGACACTTCACCATCTACAACATCACTTCTCTTGGCTTACTATGCAACGTAAAGTGGAACATACATTCGTGCCTATTTTTATGTAGTCAACATAATCCTTCCAATCATAAGTACGGTATGTATCGACCTCTGCCTATCCCCTCCCATTCATGGGAGTTTGATATCCATTGATCATCTCAGTGGTTTACCCCCACCCACTTTCCAAAAGCATGATGCTAGTTGGGTTGTCTTTTGTGGGTTTTCCAAGATGGCCCGTTTTATTCCATGTAATAAGACTTCCTCTACTGCTCACACTGCTGATTTATTCTTTCACCATGTACCAATTTCACACAGGGGCCTCTACACCTGGTAGACTGGAGCAACTTCCAGCATCGGGCTTGCTTTTCCTGGCTTGAATGACTGAAACTCACACGCCTGCTATCTTTCTTCGACTGCTCCTTAACTTGTCGAACATGCACTGCTGCTCCCTCGAGACTTACTTTGTGACTTACTGCTATTCACGACCAGAACGATGAATCTTACGAGATAGCAAGGAATTCCAGACCCGGGCTAATGGGTGATACGGCTTAGACAAACCAGAAATACACAAATTTGAAACTGGGAATGGTACCCAGACTTTATATTAATTGCAGCGGAATAATTACAGAGCTTTCAGATTACAAATAGTTCTCAGACTTCTAATATTCCTCTGTCTTATGCACGCAGGCTCATTTATCTTTGGGTAAGGGCCAAAGCGCCGAACCTACTCGAAGGCTTCTGGAAGCACTGCGCAGACAGATCAGAACGACACCTATCTTGGACACACAGGCTAAGATATTCTGATGCGATGTTATACCAGTGCTGGCAACTTGCAGAGCATACAATCTTGCCTAAACACCTATCAGACCTTGCAAGCTTCAACTACTGAAACACTTGCAGACTCAAATTCTAGACTCTCTAAGAATGCGAATGCCAAATGAAGAGGGCAGGCTCATATTTATAACATGGAGGAGCCTTGGATCCTTTGGGAGAATCCATTGTAGGTCCCATGAAATTGAATCAGATTGTCCTTAAAGATGGCCAGTTAGATTTGTGTCCGAGATGTGGGTTAAACCGCACCAGAAGTCAGGAAAGTGTCCTGAGTCTCCATGTGACAAATCATGATCGTGGCTTTTTACAAAGTGGAGATAACGGAAACTACTTATGATCGAGACGACAATACATAGTGGAGATTTTTATTAAGGAATCCCACGGAAAAACTTTTATGACAGAAGTGACATTACACAGTGGAGATTTTGAAAGAGGAATCCCACGAAAAACCTTTCATGATGAGGACACTAGCAATTGTCATCAATCAAAAAACTGTAGGCAGTACAAGTCTGGGGACATTCTATCATATCGTCGTATGGATGGCCATACCGACGCTGATAAGTGGGGTCCCACATTTTTGTATAGATGCTCTGGATGATGATGCGTTGCCCATTTCTGTTTTGTACTTGAATTTTGGTCTTCACAAGCCACTGGAATTTATTTGAAATAAAAGTATGTAGTAAATGAGTATTATCACACACATCACTTATATACATGTCTTCCACCTTGGAGCATGGGATACAGTACTGGCTATGTTCGTGCTGAATTATTGCAAGGTCCACTCCGCTTTTGCTGAGGCCGAAATCATTCCACCGACAATGAATCCAGTCAGGAATTTCATGGATCACATGGGCTCGCTGGAGGCCAAACTTGATTTTGGCAAAGTAATCATGGTCTCTATTGTCCTTTTTTAAGAAATCTCACCACATCTTCTGATAGCTGCCATAGTTGATATCCGTGAGGGGGAATCTTAAGGCACCATCATTTCCTGGCCAAGCTGCCAGACCACGCATTTGATTGATACAATAATATTGCTCAAGGACTTGACCTAAAGCAGATTCTGTACTGATAAGACGCAAGTCTTGGAAATGTGTCTGGAGAGTATGGGAGACATCTATTGCTTGTCGGAGTTGTCGGCCGTAAACCATGTTTGGGACGGTGACTGTTGACGTTGGATACCGTCGATGCTCTGGGACCAGGTTTATTAATAGGTTGGGATGCTGCATATTTTCATCCAATACCTCTATAGACTTAAGCTGCCAGGTTGGCTTCCATTGGCTAGCGTAGTCACTCCAGCTCATTTGTTCATCTAAATATCTACATGTCTTGCTTCCTTCATGTCATTCTGTGATGATCACCATGCAACTTGGGGTCTGAATTCCATATTTTTCCTGCAAATGTTCTCTCGTTAAAAAGTCAGCAATACAATTCTGAGAACCTTTTATGTGTTTAATTTCAAACTCATACTGAGAAAACATTGCCTGCCATCTAGCAAACTTTGCTTTAGCAGTAGAGTTTCATATTGGATTTTCCAATACAAACTTCATTGCTTGGCTGTCTGTTCTTATTAAGAATTTCTTATTCATTAGATGAATTTCAAATTTCTGAATTGCATTTAGACAAGCCTTTATTTCCTTATCAATAGTATGGTATTTTTTCTGTGCATAGTTCCAAGTTCCTGAAGTGAACCATACTATTTCTTCATCCTTGCCATTGCAGTCTTTCCTGCACTGCTTCAGTACTGCTCCCCAGCCTTCTTTTGAAGCATCAGTCTCAAGGATCTTCATGAGATCTTCATCAATAACATGAAGGATAGGAAGAGTTCTCACCTTTTCTTTTATCCTTCGTACCGCTTCAGTGTGCTATTTTGAACATGGAGGAGGGTTTGTTCCCAATCTTTTATTAAGCAACTTTCTATCTTGAGCACAATTTTCATAGTAGGCTGCAACATAGTTCAAGCATCCCAGAAATCTCTGTAATTGTTTTTTATCTGTGATTACATCAGGGAATTTTTCTGCAAACTCAATGGCATGCTTCTGAACTTCTATCTTTCCATGTTTAATTCTCTGTCCCAAGAATTCAATATCAATTTGGAACAATTTCATCTTCTTTTTTGAAAGAACGAACCCATTCTTATGTACAACATGCAATAGTGTTCTGAGATGTTTTATGTGTTCTTCAATGGACTTTGAAAATACTAAAATATCATCAATTTATACCATCAACCAGTCCATGTATGGTTCCAGAACAGACTCCATAATTCTCTGGAACTTTGAAGGGGCATTCTTCAGGACAAATGGCATTACCTTCCATTCATATTGTCCATGAGGCACATTGAAGGCTGTTTTATACTGGTCTTCTGGTTTTATGCCAATTTTCCAAAAGCCAGACTTGAGATCAAACTTTGAAAAGATTTTGGCTCCTGCTATCCGTTTGATCAAATCAGATTTGTTTGGAATTGGATACCGGATCCATTCCAAAGCATCATTCAGAGGTTTGTAGTTGATGACCATTCTAGGAACTCCTCGAACCTGCTCTGAATGTTTGTTGACATAGAATGCTGCACATGACCATGGACTTCTTGATCTTTGGATGAGTCCTTTGTTCAGCAAATCTTCAATTTCCTTTTTGCAGAGTTGTATGTATTCTTTATTCATTGGGATGGTTGTGCTTCTACTAGGGTTTCCCTGGAACCCTTCTCTGTATGTTAGGTTTACCCAAAACTGTTTCCTATGCCAGAATGCATTAGGAGACGTGTGGCAAACCTTGTAAGCAAATTCTTTTCTTATTTCTTCAATTTTTTGCTGTACACCGGGATTCTTTAATTCTTCTTCTAGCCTGTATAGGTGCTCAGCTTTCTTAATTGCTCTAATCTGGATCCCTTTTTCTTTTATTTTTTCCCTTATAGTATTTACTTCTAGGGTCCAGATTGAGTGAGTTTTTTCTTCAGATGACACTAGTGGAAGAAATATTTCTTTTCTTTTAACAGTAAAATGATAACCAATTTGGCCTCTACTATTATACTTGACACCATGAGGAATAGTAGTAGATAGCAAACTAGTTCCAATAATACATTCATGAGTAAAGTCATCTTCAACCAGTAGAAAGATACAGTTTATATAAAAATTGCCAAGACATACCTTTCCAAAACTGGTTTTGTACTCGATTGCTTTTCTTCCTCCAAATCCTCGGACTGGAGTTCGACAAGGTTCCCAATAATGAGGATCAACATACTTTCTTTTTAGGAAACACAGGTATACTCCGGAGTCAATGAGTGTAAGCACTTTGACTTCATCTTCATGTATTTTGATATGCAAGTTGACTACAGTTTGTTGATGTACAGCAACCATTAAATGCATATCTTCTTCAGACTGTTTAGGCTTTGACTGTGATGATCCTGGATGCTGTTTCATTTCTTCAATCAAGAACCTGAGTTCTTTAACTTCCTGTACCAGCTTTAGATGCTCCTTATGAAGGGTGTCTAGGTCAATCTTTTGTGGCTCTTGCTGCATTTTAGCCAAGAGAGGATATACATTCTTTTCCATGCGCGGGAGATTAGCAGCTTTCCATGACCATTTGAATTTTTCTTCTCCTGAGCTTTCTTTCTCTGATTCTGTATCTTGGACATATTTTCTCCTAAATTTATGCTTTGGGCTTTATACTCCTTTGCCCTTCTTGTCGTCCAAGAAAATCTTGTTAAAGCTATTTACCAAGTCATCCTTTTTACTGCCTTCTTTCATTTTGGAAATAGCTTTCTTTATCAACCTTTTAGGATCTTCTTCATATTCATCATCGGTACCAGCCATGAAACAATTTGCTGCTTCCGAGTCGCTTGAGGAAGAGGAAGACTCTGTTCTAATATTTTGTTTAGTCCAAGCAGCAAACAACTTCTGTTCGTCTGATTGCAAAGAACTATTTGAGTCATAAGTCACTTGCTCTTCTCGGCATTCAGTACATTTTCCACCACATTTGCAAGGATTATTGTACATCTGGTGGACATGCATGAGATCAGTATTTTCTGGTTCACTGCTTTCTGATTCAGTGATCTCATCTGTGTTCTCTTCATCTGAGGCTGCTACATGCATCAAGTTGTGTCTTTTTGGAGGGGCTCTTCTAGGTATCCCTTTGAGATTATCATCAAAAGGTTCTACCTTGGGGAATACCTTTTCTCTGTTAGACCAGGTCCTTGTTCCTTTCTCCTTCCTCTGATAATCTTGATTTCATTTATAACATTCAGAAGCAGAGTGGCCTTCTTTGCCACAATAGAAGCATTTCATTTTCCTTTTCTCTGGCTCTTTTCTTGAGTCTGGAGGATGTTTTACCTTCCATCTGCTAGAAGACTTTCCTTTATGTGTATTTTTTGTTTTATGGCCAGAGTGATGTTTGTGAGCTTTTTTTGGAGTCTCAATGCCGAACATCCGGCATACTTCCCTACCGCCACGAAAAGAGACCGAGTGGGAGAGGTCTTTATCTAGCTTTTTATTTTCACAATATTGCAGGAATATTTTTTCTGTAGCAGCTCTGAACTGTCCCCATGTGTGGAGAGATAGATCTTCCTCAAATTTTTCTCGCAGGAGTTCTTGGAACCCTGAGGGTAAACCAGCAAAATATTTTTCTTTGAAAACTCTTTCTTCTGCTCTATCAAACTCAATCTTATAGATTCTTCTGATCCATTGCTTATGATACTGGGATACTGTCTTGATTCTGAGTTACAGCAGAATCTGTTTATGTTTTTCTGCAATGGTAGTACTATAGCCACAAAATTCTGCAATGATTTAGGCCAGGAGTGCACCAATGATATTTGGTTCACCATTTTTAGTGTTGTTCTGTATTTCCATTTTTTGAACATTTGGGAGATGGACATTCCACCAAACACCCAAATTTCCATTGAAGCCGGAGACAATAACATTTACTGCCTCTGCATGGTCGTGTCTTCCTGTAGACATATAAGCTTGAAAGCATATCATCATTTTATTGACCATATCTAATATTTCACCTTCATTCTTATCATCCAAATTCCATGAATAAAAATTCTTTGGGTTGAAAGATTCCTGGAAACCTGAATCTTCTTTGTGGAGATCTGGAGGCACAAATTTGCGCGGCTTATTATAATTCCAATTGGATTCTGCAGCCATGAGAATGACTTCTTTGCCAGAGGTCTTCGGAGTGAGGGGCGCAGAAGGTGTGATAGGTAGTGAACTAGAAAGAGATAATTCACCAGGACGGCTAAGCTTAGATGAATCAATTTTTGGCTTAGCAATTTCTGCTTGGATCTTGCCAACTGTTTTGGCAGTGTAATTAACTTTCTCTGCTATGTAGGAAAAGGCTTCTCCTACATTTTTGTCTAAGTCGGATATGGAATCTGTTAAATCATCCTTTAAAGAATCATTTTCCATTCTGACTTCTTGAGCAGAGACTGGGATATGTTCAATAGTATTCAATCGAATATGCTGAACTTCATCATGAATTTTTCTACAAGTATATTGCAGAGAATCAACCTGTGTAGATCTTGGCATTCTATTTTGTATTTCTATGTTTTGGATGGCCAATCCTTTTAATGCCAAGTTTAACCAATTTGCTTGTTCGGCTTTATCATTATTTAGAAGGATGGGAGCTGCAGGTGCTGATCCTTCTTCGTATTCAAGCTTAATTGGCCTGAAGGGTGGAAAGTTTACTTCTGTGTAGATTTCTTCACCCTAGAGACTTTTCCATAGATGGTCGCTCTGAGTCTTTTCTCCTTTGGACTCGGGCTTTTTGTCCTCAGCCTTTGCAGAGGACTGCATCATTGCCAGTGTCTGTTTGAATTCCTTCCGCCATTCATAGAAGGAAATCCATTCATTTCTTAGATCCATCTCAAAGTGCCATCTTTCAGACATCTTTCTCCTTTCTCCTGGGGGAAATGTTTGTTTCCAGAATTCTTCAGCTTCTGGATGAGTGTAGAGATCCCAATAAAACAGATTTTTCATGATCTTATCTTTAGGATCAAAAGGAGCATGGCTGAACTTTATTATCTCAAATATTTCTTTCTGGGCCAAGGAGGGTTCTTTGATGTCTTTCCTGGTACAAGGCTTCATTCTGGATGGCGGGAGTTCCATTCTTTGTTGGATCTTATGTTCTCTAGCCTGAAGTCTGTATTGCTCACCTTTTTCCATTTCTTGAGGAGGTAGGTCTAGCAATTTTTTGATTTCGCTGGAGAGTGGGTAGAATCCTAGACCAGGTTTATCCATGTGGGGTTTCTGGACAGACAAAATGCGATCTAACTGGGATGTGGCATCAGAAATTTCATCCTTGTGGATCTCAGTGATACATGTAGATGCTTTTTTGAAATTTTCTTCCCACCAGCTAGAGGGAGATGATGCCATCATGAATTCTGATTCATGTGGATATTGACTTAGAGGAGAAGGTTCACATTCAAGATTTGGACATGGATATTTGTGTGAACTTTCTTTATCTTTTGGTTGTTTGGGAGGGACTAGGTCTTGACATTCAGGACAAACAACAGAAAAGGGAATATTTACAGGAACTTCTTTATGTAAGCAGGCTCGTCTTAAGAAAGGTTCTTTTATAGAGGAGGTCCTGCTTATAGCATGTTCAGAAGAAGTTGTTCGGAAAGAATTATTAGAGTGTGGAGATTGAAAAGAGGTAGATCTGGGTAGAAGATTCCCACCACGCTGGGCTGTTGGAGGAGGGAAAGAGATAACGACAGAGGAGGAGTCTTCACAAATATCGGAGGTGGTGACAGACTGAGAAAGAGGCTATTTTGGGGCATCCACCACCCACTCAGGAGGAAAGCTGAGTTGGTTCCAAGAAATTTTTGAAGGAACAAGGGAACCATTCCTGGGATCACTTCTAACCAAGACTGCAGCTGTGTCTTGGTCTCTGGGATACAACTGATTAATTGGATTCTGAGTATTAGTAAATCGGAGGGCAAGGGAGTGATAAATCCGGAGGTTTAAAGCTCCAGGCTTCATATCAAAACCAGATGTGTAAATATTGACTTCTAATACTTTATGAATCCAGGGATCATTCAGAGAGATGTTAAAGCCAGGAATTATATCTAGATATTGAATGCCATTTGAGAGTGGCATTTGGACTCCGCCTATTAATGCATCCATGAACTTATTGTGTTGGTTATCCAAACAACAGACACGGGTTGTGGAATTTATGCCAGGACGGACCAGAGGTTCAACACCAATGAGGGCTCTACCAAGATTAACAAAATTCTTTCCATATTTTTTCTTATAACTTTTTACTTCTGCTGGGTCAAGGAGACCAAGGGTCTGACCGGCTGAACTATTATTTACAGTGACTTCGGAAACACCTTCACGAACTTGAAAAAGTTGTCTAGAATTAAAATGAAACATAGACATATCCTTATATATCTGATCTGCTGAAAGTCGGGGTAGTTCAAAGGGTTTTGTAGGATCATTATTAACAAACTCAGAACTACCATGATTTATCCATTGAATATCGCGACTGGGAAATAAATCATTCATTGAAGAAGTAGAACATTCAGTAGAAGATTTATTTTTTAACTTATCATAGGGAATATGAGAATCCATGAGAACCTGATTATAGATGATCGATTGGCTCTGATACCAATTTCATGCAGGGGCCTCTACACCTGGTAGACTGGAGCAACTTCCAATGTCGGGCTTGCTTTTCCTGGCTTGAATGACTGAAACTCACACGCCTGCTATCTTTCTTCGACCGCTCCTTAACTTGTCGAACATGCACTGCTGCTCCCTCGAGACTTACTTTGTGACTTACTTCTATTCACGACCAGAACGATGAATCTTACGAGATAGCAAGGAATTCCAGACCCGGGCTAATGGGTGATACGGCTTAGACAAACCAGAAATACACAAATTCGAAATTGGGAATGGTACCCAGACTTTATATTAATTGCAGCGGAATAATTACAGAGCTTTCAGATTACAAATAGTTCTCAGACTTCTAATATTCCTCTGTCTTATGCATGCAGGCTCATTTATCTTTGGGTAAGGGCCGAAGCGCCGAACCTACTCGAAGGCTTCTGGAAGCACTGCGTAGACAGATCAGAACGACACCTATCTTGGACACATAGGATAAGATATTCTGATGCGATGTTATACCAGTGCTGGCAACTTTTAGAGCATACAATCTTGCCTAGACACCTATCAGACCTTGCAAACTTCAACTACTGAAACACTTGCAGACTCAAATTCTAGAATCTCTAAGAATGCGAATGCGAAATGAAGAGGGCAGGCTCATTTTGGTCTTCCTACATCTATTATCTAAGACTATGACTCTTGCTTTCTAATCACATTTTCAAAGACATTATGGTCTTTGTTGGGGTGTCATATTCCGTTTTCCATTGCCTTCAATCACCGAAGGGATGGTCAAACTGAAGTAGTTCGCAGTAGCCTTCTTCACACCATTCGTATCTCCTTTGCTCACAACAAACAATGGGACACCTACTTCCATATCATTCAACATAGTTATAACCGTGCCATCCACTCTTCCATTTGTTTCTCTCCTTTTGAGGTTGTTGGCTATCAACCCTTAGCTCCTTTTGAATTTAATCCCAGTTTAACTCCTGAAGGATCTATCCATCAACAACGTGAACAAAACTATACCCAATATTTCCTCCTACATTTAGCTCACAACCATGCTTAGGACATGGCTTCCCCTCAATCTTCCGAAGCTCATTATAAATCTTGACATGATGTCCATGGTAAGCCTCTTTCTTTGTCTCCCAGTGATCGTGTTTGGTTTGTATCTGGATAAATGTCGGTTTTAGACCAAACGTCATTATAAGCTTAAACCTCTATGTTATGGTCCTTATACCATCCTTTGGCAGGTTGGCGAGAATTCCTATCACCTTGATTTGCCTCCCTAGCTAGACATACATGATGTGGTCAATGTGAACAACCTTAAGACTTTTGATCCTTCCTTGCTTGATGAAGCCATCACCATCTCTCATCCTTCTACACATATTCCTGACTTTCAACCTCCTCTCCTTTTTGATACTTTACTCAACACTCAATCTAATCGCACCCGCACCACTCGTCATACCTCTAACTTGGTTGGAAAGAGAGGCCAAACTCTAGAGCAAGACAAGTGGTTCTCTCACCATGCTATGCAAAAACCGTTTCAGTTGTTATTGGAAGTAGGGACAATTCCGGATCAAAATAGGAAGGAATTCAGAAACCTACACACTTCTCCCAAGAATGCAGAAATCCCTAGAAATTATGATAATAAATAACGTGCTTCTCCCAAGCAAGCATAAGATCCGAGGATTGACACACTTAACAAGAAGCATGCTCATGTAGCTATGCGAGAGGGAACATTTTCCAAGAAGTATGTACATTCACCTAGTATAAGTTAGAACCAGAAAGGGAAAGCATATCTTCTATGCAATACCCAGTGCTACAATCACAACTATGAATATCCAACTGGAAGAGCTAGAGGAGATGCAAAAAGGTCACAAGCTCTTCCACTCATAAATGTGAATAAAATGGAATCCACTAGATTTCATTATTGACAATGGTATAAAAAATAACCTTATCTCAGTTGTGGTCATCATGAGAGTATAGCCACCAAAAGTAAAATACTTAAACCCAAAATTTTATACCACAGATTGAAAAACATAAGAGGGAATAGATAAACCAAAAAAATATCTCTTGCACATAAGATATTAAAAATATAATGTTATGTTCACTTGTCTCTTTAAGTGGGAATCAAAGAGAAAACATCCAAATGAAATACAAATTCTTGAAAAAACTTTACATAGTTTAGTACTATATATATAGTGCTTCAATAACAAAATCCCTAACTATTTGTAGTCCAACTATTAATGAGCGTTAATCTCCTACGGGAATTTATTCAATAAACATGACTCTTTTACATTAAGTCACTACCCATTGACTCTAATGGGCCATTTGGACTTATAAATTGATAAAATAGGGGGATTAGGGTAGGAACCTAATAAGCACTCTCCCTTCGAAAGAAGCATCATCCCTAAGACCAAAGATGGGGAAGGCATGACAAAGTGGATGATGGTTCTCAGCTAATATATTTGGTGAGGTATCCTCCCATTGAATCAAAGCATCATACATAGCTCATTGATGTATAATACACTCCATGGTGTCCAAATTTTCTTTTGGTTGGAGCCAAATGGATCCTTCTTCATCTAGTTCTAGTAAAGTAGTTATAACTCGATAATTTTGACCAAAAACCTTCTCCCAACAGTACACATGAAATACTAGGTGGATGTTGGAGTTTGTTGGGACTGCTAATTTTTAGGCCACCTAACTAATGTATTGAAAAATATGGTATGGGTTGTATAACTTTGGTGCAAAATTCTAATGGAATTTGTCTTTGAGAGAGGTCTACCTATAAAGTTGGATGAAAAGGAACACCTTGTTACATCGTACAAATGAATTTCCTGAGTGGTACTACTATGTGTGTTGTTTCATGAGATTTTGAACCATTTCTAGATATTCCTTAAGTGTGCCAAGAATGACATCATGATTATGAATAAGACTATCGAATGAGTATACTTTAGAAGTATGTAGTAGATATGAAACCATGGAGGGTGGTTGTTGGTGTTGGGCCTCAAAAATGTCCCATTTTAATCCACTTTACCTTTCACTATTCTTCACATTTCATCGTCCCATTAACCTTTCTTATACCATTTCCATACATATATTTGGGTTTCACCTTATTATTTCCACTTTATTCATTTTAGTATTAATAAGTGAATTTATGATTAAATATTAGAAATTAACATGCTTTTTCATTAATATCTCAAGTATGGATGAGCTTTGTCATGTGTAGGAATATGTGAAGGATTAATATCTCCTCCACCATTTCAAGGAGATAATTATTCAAAGCTTATTCTAAGGAGAAGATCATGGAGATTTGGATGGAATATCTTATCCAAGATTTGTGAGAGATGTGTGGAGGATTTGAAGGGATCATATTTTATAATAATGGGATATTGGTTGAGAGAATAGTGGATCTGTAATTATGAGATGCTCATCTTATTTTCAAAGTTCTCATGTATAAAAGAGAGTGTTCTCTCTTCATATGGGAAGTAGTTTTTAGATTGTAGAAGTTAGTCTTGACTTTGTAGATTGGAGAAGGGGATTCTTACCTTTGATTCATAGTCTTAGTTTTGATGCTTTCATTATTTGTAATTTGATGTTTGTGATGTAATTTAAGATTGATATTAATGTGAGCTCACACGTATTGTCTTGTTGCTCTTCACATGTTGTCTTTCCAATTTCCTGCTTTCTTAGTTAAGTTTATTTTCATGCAATTTACTTTCAGTTGTGTGTTTCAGCTTAAGGGGGGATTAGATTAGCAATTAGCAAGAGGGGTTAGATTAGTTCAATTCCACTTCAGTCCTGCATATACTTTGCATGTGCTTCGTAAGTCTATGAACTCCTCAGATTGATAAATTAAATGGATGGGCAAATACTACAATGGAATTAAACGACAATATTTCCGCCCAACATTTTGGCGTCGTTGCCGGGGAGGCACGATGGATTGAAGTTCAGTTTGATTTTTTATTTATTTTTCCTGGAAGCATACATTAGAGTGTGAATTTCAATTTCTGCAAGAGTATTTCAATTTCTAAAAGTATGAATTTCAATTCCTGCAAGCATACACTAGAGTGTGAATTTCAATTTCTGCAAGTGTGTTTGATTTCTGCAACTGTGAAGGGTAATTGTTTTCTGTTTCAGCGAGAGTGTTTTTCATCTCTTTCAGCAAGAGTGTTTTTATTTAGATTTGGGTGTTGTAAGAATCCATTTTTCAAGATGATTTAACAATGAGTGTAAGCTTGGAACAACTCGCTCAGATCCTTGCAAAAATCGGCATCCCCTCTTCTTGGGAAGATGAGATCCTGACAGCAGCCGAGAGCTTAATTACTCCTCCAGCAATGAATGAGGAATCAACATTTGAGGAATCCTCCACATTTGATGAAGAACAATTATGTGAGCAGGAAGTCGAGGACAACAAGGAGTTGCAGCATGATATGAGTGAGATAAATTGCACTTGCG
The DNA here is from genome assembly GCA_027924585.1 of Larix kaempferi. Classification (NCBI taxonomy): domain Eukaryota; kingdom Viridiplantae; phylum Streptophyta; class Pinopsida; order Pinales; family Pinaceae; genus Larix; species Larix kaempferi. Next base: position 8,452,149 of record BSBM01000848.1, read on the forward strand.
AAAGCCTTATCGAAAAATGGTTTCAAGTAAGTATTAGGTTAGATCAGTCTTTTTGTTTTTATTTTGTTAAATCAGAGTTTCCACAACTAATTTCACACATTTCTATTTATCTTCATCTTCCATTTCCAAAATTAACATTGAACATATTTCTATTACTATTGCATGAATGGTTAAACTGGAAGTTTGCTTACACTTAATTAATTTTTAAATTCCAATTAGCATAGTGTAGTTAGTCTGCACTTCGTGCAATCGCAAGGATCATAAAGTAGGATGACTAAAATTGATTTCAGGAAGAATTTTAATTATCGAGGATGACACAAAACTGCCCAATCTATTTTTCGTCTACAATTTGTTTCCGTTCACTCATAAATTTTCAATACGTTTGTGAAATAAATTTTTAAGTTCTTCTATTTTTGATTTTCTGAAAACATAAAAAGAATAAAAATAAAAAAATTTGCACCTCCATCCTTGGATCTGTAAATAAAATCAGTAAAACAGCGGCTGCAACTCCGAGCTGAAACAGCAGATGCAATAGTGTCACCCTTGTAAGATTCTAGTTGGCTTGAGTCGCAGCGATGCCATATCTCGCTTTCATCCGAAACCTACACCTGCTCACACCAAATCAGCAAATGTAATTTCCGCTGCTGCCTTCACTCTTTTGACCTTGAATGAAATCTGCAACATTAATCCTTGTACCTTACACGCTGCAACCTGCAAAACAATAAAATCATTCAACTCTTGCCTCAGTCCAAACGAATAAAATCAATCCAAACCAATTTTTTTTTAGTATTACAAATCTGGTTGTTGCGAATCCCTTTCTGGCGGTTTAAATTGCCTGCAATTCTTCACATATCTGCTAAGTTGAGTTGCGGATTGTCCACCTCATTTGACCAAACTCTTTGGGGTTGAATCACAACCACTTTCCATTATAAGCTAGGCGTAATCCTCTCCGGATATGCTCCCGTTCCACTCTTTTGATGATCGATCTCTCTGAGAATTGGCAAATCTCCTGGCGGCAGTTGAGGGATTGCTGCCTTCCATTGTGCGTTCAATAATATGAGGATAGATTTAATCTAATCCTAGCATTGAAATTCCTTGAGTTTGATCCTTGCACTAAAATAGTATTTGCGTTAAATATTGCTCTCGATGGGCATTTGGGTTGCTTTATGATATGGACTAAGTTTGTTTTTTTAAGAGGGAGCAATCATGTTGTTTTCAATGCCTCATTAATAAAGAAAACGTCTAGCCACCATGGAGAACAATTACCAAAGATGTCCGCACACAATTGGAGGACTGTAGGAGAGAAAAAATTTCAAGTTCCTATATGGTGGTATGGCTCTTGCTGTGTATGGCCAGGGCCTTATCTCATACGAAGTCAAGGATTTACACTACATACACAGAAACCTTTTTGACCGATGCTCTATTGCTTTTGTCATTCAGATACAAGAAGGGAAGCCCGTTTCATTCCACTGTATTTTTGTCCCTAAAAGTGGATCTAGGGCGCCATGACCCAATTCATTCTGCCTGGTGAATATTTCAATAAAAGAATAATGCGGAAACTGTGCTTCATCTATGATCCCTTCTTCGAAGGACCAATCATAGACCATCCAATACAGAAAGCCAAAGCTTCAACATCTTCGTAGTCAGCACATGACGACCTCTAAACATGATAGGCTGCTCCATCGTGACTGCTCTCCAATCCCGAAATAAGATTGCTCTTGAGATTCGACAAAAGGAATAGGATATCTTTATGTTCCTGGGATCAAAATACTGATAAGTTTTCAGCCTATCAGCGAATGGGTGTCATGCATGAAGAAGATGTCTCCCCTGTTTGAATTTCTCGATGATGATAGACTCTTGCATTCATCTTCCAACTTGGAAGACCTGCTTGCGTTTTTCATAACTGTTTCATGTGAACATGTGAGGCACGATTGTATCCTCTCTCACACTGCGTTGTTGTCCAAGTCTGGAGGCATGATTGTATCCTGGCGCATGTCTCCCTGCTCTATGCAATGATCCCTAACTAAACACTGGCATGTACATTCCATCTCAGCCCAAGCCCAGTTCTAAAAAAAATCCAGATATGACCACGGGAAAAATCGAGATATGAACATTTATGAGTACTCCAACTGGATTGATCGTATTGTCCAATGCAGTTACTTTGTTATTTTGATCTGCAAAAATCCTGTGAGGCCGCCCTTGGCCTACGAAATATTGGAGGCATTTTGGAAACCCATATGCTCACACGACATACCCACACACAGAGAAATGGATTGGGTATTAACGAGTAAATATGGCTGGGTTATATGCATCCAACCTGGGAACAATCGAGGCCATTAGAGAAGGTTGCAAACGAAACTGTGTCAGCATTCATAAATTTTCTCAAAGGATCCAGGAGCATAATCTTCTGCTGGTGATACGTAGTGTTGAAGGCACTTCTGTCAGTGTTGGCAAGGTTGAGGCATTAGTATCGAATTATGGTCTATTCCCCGAAAGACGTCCATGAAATATCTCTTCAGTCGGGATAATATCCTTTCAACAATCCTCATATCTATCCCGAGGACACGCACTATTTCATAAAGGGGGGAAAGAATCTCGAACAGAACTTGCTGAATTTTATGCCCATGCACTTTTACCCTTTAAATCCCTCATTCATCCACACAGCCTTCCATATGTTGGTACACCAACAATGGCCACGACTATGACAACAGGAAGGGGATTCCAAGGACATTTGGCTTCACATACACAAGAATCTAATGGGATCTTCCAAATCCAGATGGTGTTCCAACTGCTGCATGAGCTTCTGACAGTACGCCTTTCAGGCTATCTTTTAATACTGAACATGCAAAGTGCCTTCCTGAATATTATATCACTGTTTTCTTTATAAAGTGTCATGTTTACACACTGAAGCTTGACGACATACACTATGAACCTGTTGTAGAGCAAGAGCAAAAGCCTCCTTGAGTTATAATCATTTTTTTAAAATGGAATGCATGGAGCACGCAGTGTTGACTAAGTTAATAGAACTATGAATAAATATATCTCAATATCGCGCTGGTCATTGATCATATTCATAGAAATTTTTGTCTCATTTGCGATATGCTTCAGTCAAGCTTTCAAGTGCCTTCTACTCAGTTACTCAGGGGAATAATACATGCTGATACATGTCGACCAATAATTACACAATGTTTTTTTTGTCACGACGATACAATCACACGATGAAAGTTTCAAGGAAAGAGCTCTGAATACTCAACAGCCAAAGCAACCCCATGTTGATATATGAATCCATTGGGCTAAGAGATGTACTCTTCCAAGTCTGCAGCAACACAAAACACCCATTGAATGAAGGAGACGAGTATTAATGAACTATTTTTATCATTCTGCATTTTGGTTTTGTGTGTTTTTTATGATTGGAAACAGTATTTCATTTATTGTGTTGTTCTTACAATGGTATGTGGCAGCAGGTTGAAAGAAGGAAGCACGCTTGATCTAGAAATATTTGTTGGCTGATCCAATCTCCCACGATCCTGGCGATTACTCACATGCACAAAACTAACAGACTTAAGGATGAAGCAATTGCTAGAAGAATCAACAAACTGTTACTTATGCCCATGGGAAGATTTGATGAAGCTGAGACAAGCAGTGCTGTTGGAAGCTTTAAGGATATCAGGGCATGCAGATCTACAGATCAGTTCTTTGATTTTGGGTATTTTTTACATGCATCATTTTTTAATTTCTTTTTGTGTGAAGAACAAAAACAATAAAAATCATAAAACTATCAAAAAGGAAGAAGTGCACTGTTTGCATTCCCAAGAAATAAGTCTATCGATAAACACATATTTTTGGTTGTTTTTACAAGGTCTGAAAAATCTAAGATTCACTGCAATTTGGTAATTTTGAGTGCTTTGTTCAGAAGGAATTCAAAAACAACAAGGATGCAGATTTGTCGATTTTGATTTTGAGTGCTTTGTTTGCCATTTTTTTTTCCTTTAGTAACATTTTATTTATTTATTTTCCTTTGATGTGTGAAAAACAAAAACAATAAAAATTATAAAAACCATGAAAAGAAAGAAAAACATTATCAAAATCAGAAATATAAAAATAAGAAAATAATTAAAAATAAAAATTGTAAAAATTAGAAATTGCAAATGGACATTCTATCATTCCTGAAAACAATACAAATGCATGGTTATTTACACTTCACGCTAATTTGTTTTTCTCAAGTCACTTCAAACAGGAATCGATGAAGAAACTAGATTCGCCATGACCACCAGGTAAAAATGCATTTCATTTTATTTGAATTTGATTTGCTAAACACATATTTTTCCTGCATTTTATATTTTTCGATGCTCTCACACAAAATTTGCAGCAGGATTAGTACTCACATTTTTCAGGTTTCGGAGATGATCACATTTCATGTCGAAATGATTTTCGAGAATCACAAAAATTTTCAAAGACACATGCTTTGATTGACAGCTTGAAGGAGCTGATCTTCATCATACATCTCATGACGTTTTCCGCTACACAAAGACCTTTCATAAACCCATCTGCATCATGAATGTTCGCCCACATTTTTCCCTCAAAGCACATTAGCCATCCATGCTGGAGTCCACCATTTCATTTCCTTATCCGTCGTGACTTCACACACACTTATCTTTCTGAGTTGCATACATAATTTCCTTCTTTTTCAGTCCCTTTCTGCCTTTTGAATAAGAACATCCAGTTCCCTTTCCATAATTACATTGCCTTGATTTTCTTGCCATAAACACTACTTGACCGTGAGATCTTTTCACTTATAGTCCTACCAATCTTTTTGTACCAACTTGCGTTGATTGATGTGGGATTCCTTAAGGCCCACCTTTCAACAAGTCTTGCCCCATCGACCTCAGCACCTTATCTGGGATATAGACTAGAGTTCCTTTTTGAGTACCTGGAGGCTTGCATGACTTAATGGCAAGTTCTCTTGATGACAATCATGGGAATACATCAATGTCCCTTGATCATCATATCTTGCAAGTGGCTCGACATCAGCACATCTATTCGCACTTTGCAAGATGTACTCAGGTATCTTGGCACTCATTGACATCAATGGTGAGTTTGTCTCGCATTGGTTAACGGCATTCATCAATGGCCAGTAATCCAATCCCTTATTTTCATGCTTGACATTGAGACATTTATTCGCATGACTAGAATTGTACCATCATGTTTTGTAGCGGGTGAAGACTATACACTTTTTCATGACACCCTCAGCAATTACAGCAGCATGACTTCAGCTATATGAGAGTACCATTGTTCCACTTTCTTCCTTCGACATTTCCCATGATCTAGCTACAGCTGCAGCAGCATTGACAGTTACATTTTTATGATCCTGCAGCAGTGACATCTTCTCTAATCCAGCAGTTGCACCAGCAACATCACCAACCATGTTCCTATTGCATAGTTCATCATCATTCTTGGGTAAGTGGAGGTATGTTGTTTTCTGAATTTTAATCATGCAATTCCTTACATGCTAGCAATGAATAATTTGGAAAACTCCCTGACCACGCTCCATTTCATTTTTCACTTTCATAACCCATGCTGAGTTGCACGAGGACATGCAACGAGTTTAGTTGGGGAGTAGATGAGATAGATGTTGTTGAACACTCTATGGGATCTCAAATGCAATCATATTTTCAGAGGATAGGAAATCTTTTTATATAAAATGCAGAATTTGAATTGAGTATATCTCACAAAACATACATTGGATCCTCATGATTTTTGGACAGGGAATGGATAATATTATGATGAACAAAATTGGTAAGTTTCAGCTCAATCCAATGCATGGATTTAAAAAAAACAACCATCATCACCTTCAACCAATTTGCATTTTTCTTGAAATCTGTGATGTGGGTTTTTTCGATTTTTGGTATGGAGATGCATTGGACTTATAGAAACTTGCTTGCAAAATTTCAGCCAAACCTAGATCGTAGTTTGTGAGATATTGTCTCAGGAAGTTTGTTGCAACATTAGCTGTTACTCCACCAGCTGTTACTCTAGCAGCTGTTACTCCATCGGCTATTACTCCACAGCTGTTACTCTAGCAGCTACTACTCCATCAAACCTTCCATTTCGCAGCTGATACTCTTCCAAACCTTCCATTTCACAGCTGCAATTCCGAACTATGTTCATTATCATCATTTCGCTACTATCATTCCACTCATTTACCATTCACCAACATTTCTTTTCCAACAACTCCTCTGTTGCACTTTCCTCCATACACATTGATACACATATTGGCATGATTCATAAAGAAAAGGCTTTCTTATGCACATTGACACTTTCTTATACATAGTTGATGATTTATTATTTCCAGTGAGTGTATGGTTTAATTATTGCAGCAAGGAAATAAATGACGGAATGAATGTTGTTTACACAAGAACCAACATTCCTTGCATTCAAAAGATATCAGTTGTTACTCCATTCCTTGCATTCATAAGAAAATGCCAGTTGTTACTCATACATTTCGCATCATGAAATAAATTTTGTTAACACAAGAACCAACATTCTTTATGGCTATTACACAACAACCAACCATAAGAAAATTCCAGCTGTTACTCATGTGATGCACATCCTGGAAACATTTAAAAGACATCATCAAGCAAAGCCAAAGTTCAGATGCCAGAATTCTTAAGCAGATCGATGCAAGGTTGCATGAGGACATGCAACAGGTTCAGTTGGGGAGTATGTTGGGCCTCAGAAATGTCCCATTTTAATCCACTTTACCTTTCACTATTCTTCACATTTCATCGTCCCATTAACCTTTCTTATACCATTTCCATACATATATTTGGGTTTCGCCTTATTATTTCCACTTTATTCATTTTAATATTAATAAGTGAATTTATGATTAAATATTAGAAATTAACATGCTTTTTCATTAATATCTCAAGTATGGATGAGCTTTGTCATGTGTAGGAATATGTGAAGGATTAATATCTCCTCCACCATTTCAAGGAGATAATTATTCAAAGCTTATTCTAAGGAGAAGATCGTGGAGATTTGGATGGCATATCTTATCCAAGATTTGTGAGAGATGTGTGGAGGATTTGAAGGGATCATATTTTATAATAATGGGATATTGGTTGAGAGAATAGTGGATCTAAAATTATGAGATGCTCATCTTATTTTCAAAGCTCTCATGTATAAAAGAGAGTGTTCTCTCTTCATATGGGAAGTAGTTTTTAGATTGTAGAAGTTAGTCTTGACTTTGTAGATTGGAGAAGGGGATTCTTACCCTTGATTCATAGTCTTAGTTTTGATGCTTTCATTATTTGTAATTTGATGTTTGTGATGTAATTTAAGATTGATGTTAATGTGAGCTCACACGTATTGTCTTGTTTCTCTTCACATGCTATCTTTCCAATTTCCTGCTTTCTTAGTTAAGTTTATTTTCATGCAATTTACTCTCAGTTGTGTGTTTCAGCTTAAGGGGGGATTAGATTAACAATTAGCAAGAGGGATTAGATTAGTTCAATTCCACTTCAGTCCTGCATATACTTTGCATGTGCTTCATAAGTCTACGAACTCCTTGGATTGATAAATTAAATGTATGGGAAAATACTACAACGGAATTAAACAACAATATTTCTGCCCAACAGTTGGCCATAGACTACTTCACATGGTGTCATTTGTAGGACACGTAACCAATGCATCAAACAATTTAGTACGGGTTGTAAAAGTTTAGTGTGAGCTTCTAATGGCTTGTATATTTGTGATAAGTCTACTTATAGGTTTGAAGTAAGAGGAACAATGAGTGACCTCCTAGAAATAAAATCTATGTGGGGTGCTAGTATCCCTATTTCTTCATGTGATTTTGACCCATTTAAAAATTTCCATAAGTGTGCAAAATGGGACATCATGATTCGAAAATAAACTATCGACTAAGACTACTTTAGAATACCTAGTACATAAGGAATCATGGATGGAAGTCATTGGATACAAAACCTCACAAACAGGTTTTCAAGTGCTACGAATATTAAATGATATGTTAAATTAAATAGTAAATTGTTAATTATTTAATTGAAGGGACGTAACCCTTCCTTAAGCATGCTCAAAACCTTATAAAAGGAGAGCTCTCTTGTAATACATTAATCATTCATTTATCATTCATTTTTATCATATATACATTTATATTCAACTATGTGAAGTTGGATTCGCTTCTCAATGGGACAACTGGATTCGGTTGTAGCATTTGGTATCAGAGCATCGACACAAATCAAGGACAAAATATGATGCCAACAAATACAGCTTTGAGGACAAAGATCCCTTTAAAGGGGGTGGCAATGCTACGAATTTTAAATGATATGTTAAATTAACTAGTAAATTGTTAATTATTTAATTGAAGGGACGTAACCCTTCCTTAAGCACGCTCAAAACCTTATAAAAGGTGAGCTCTCTTGTAATACATTAATCATTCATTTATCAATCATTTTTTATCATATATACATTTATATTCAACTATGTGAAGTCGGATTCACTTCTTAATGGGACAACCGGATTCGGTTGTAGCATCAAGATACTTATTGACTACATTTGTTTGGCCATATATTTAGTGACGATAATATGTACTTGTTTGCAATTGGGTGTCCTTTAGTTTAAATATTTATTGCTAAAATTTGTTGGTGAATATGGGATCACAATCTGACACAATGGAGGTAAGAATGCCATAGAGTTTGATAATCCCATCCAGAAAAAATGGAAAACTATTAATTGAGGTAAACAGTTATTGGAGAGTGAAAAATTGATCATATTTACGAAGTCGATCAACTACCACAAGGATGATTGTTTTTAACCTTCTTTCGAAAGACCAATAATAATATTCACGGAAATTTCAATCCAAATGATTGGAATGCTCCATAAATATTTATTGTCTCACCCATTATCCTTTGGGAATTGTCACATTCTATCACTAAAGTAAGGCTATCCATTTTCATGCCTTCCTAGAAGGAGTTCCTAGGGTGTGCATAATTCTTTTGAAATATCAAGTGTGGTGCTTGATGAGATGAATGCAACTCTACTAATATTGCTTATTTTAAAGCACGGTAAGGTACTGGAAAACGCTGATCTTTTTATGGAAATGTATCTTTTTACCAACTATAACCATGGGGAAGGTTGTGATCCTCCTGGTGTTGCTTGATAATATGAGATGTAATAACATTGGTAAGCCATTCTTGTCATGATTCATCTATCTATTCAGGTACCAAAGAGGATAGGGCAAAGTGAGATCCCTCTTCCTCATGTTTCATTAGCAATTCATCCTCGTCAACATTGTATTTTCCCTTTTTGTAGATGATATCATAATCATATCAAAGCATATTTGTGACCCTTTTATGTTTCTTTGGTGATGAAATACTTTGTTCCAAAAAATACTTTATGTTGTGTTGATCGATCTTAAACTTGAAGCATTTCACTATGTGATACAAACCGCATGTGTCAACTACATCTAGGATGGATACCAATACATTCTCACAGGTATACCTATTTGAATTCATATTAGAAAACTTCTTAATGTTGAATTATAAGGGTTTTTTATCTTATATTTTAAATGCATCCAATCCTTTTTTGGAAGAATCACATTGCAATATAAAATACTTAGTAAAATCATACACGACTAAGACTTTGGCAGTGCACATGGATTCCTTTAAAACTAACATTTCCTATTCTAGCACTTTGTTTCATGCAAAGGTATTTTTCTTGAGTAGGGTTATCAATGGGGATGCAATTTTACCATATTTCTTCACAAGCCTCATATAGTATCTAGTAGGGCCTAAAGCTTGTGTAATTTCTTCAAGGTTTTAGGCCTTGGTAATTCTTGAATTGCCACAATATTCTTTGGGTCCACTATCATTCCATCTTGTCCAACAATGTGACCCAATAATTCAACTTCTAATACCCCAAAAGAACATTGGTGATCCACCCCGCACTTGGAAGTATTTTCAAAAGCCAACATCAACAACAACTTCGACAAGATCACGAATTCGACCAGTCACCAACTTTGGCATGCAGCATCTCCTCGTGACTAACGAACTACGACAGATTGACTCTTTGTCTTCCAGTCGACCGTAACGATTGAAATTCTATAACCATTCTAACCTCTCTTGTAAGTAACATAACGGGAAGACACCCAAGCGTCTCAACACTCTATATAAGCATGTAACATATTGTAATATACAACAACAACTAATCAATAAGTAATAGTTAAGATCAATTCACATTCCTGCATATTGTCTGTGTGTCTATGTTCATGTGCGTGGTGTATTTCCTGCTTTGCTTATTATTGTTATGATTCCGCCATAACAATACCGATTCATTCAATCGACTGTTTTCCCTATCATGCACCTAGGCGTGTGCGGATCATTGGTATAAGAGATTATCAGAGCAAAACTTCGTCAGAGCATCAGCTTTGTTCGTGCTTAAGTTGTGCGTAGACACTTCCATCAAAGTTACCTGACTTATGTCAATTCAAAGACACTTGCAAACTCATCAATCCAAGAAGACACTACCTCCAGAGATGGAAGGAGAAAGATACGATAAACATGCAATTGACAAGACATCACAACTTATAGAAAAAGCATTGACTCGAAAATGAACTGAAATGTTCGCCCAGTTCAACAAGATTCTCACGCAATTTGCATCGACATTAGGAGGATTTCCAACAAGATATAACTCCAACTAAATCAGTCCATTCAAGGTGCAAATGAATCTGGACATATGGAATCTAGAAGGAAAGATTGACGCGCAATCCGTCGACAATTGGGTACAACAATTGGAATCCTATTACTCTGTGAATCAACTCTCAGAAGTTGAAAAGATCACCATTGCATCCTTAAAGATGTCAACATCTGTGCATTGCTGGTGGGACAACCTATCGACAAAGATGGAGAAAAGTGGAGACCCCATAGAGGCATGGGAGAATTTTTTCAAATACATCCAAAAGGATTTTTACCCACCCAAGTACATTGAACAACAGTATAAGAAGTGGAAGCAGATAAGGCAATGGAAAGACCAATTTGTATAGAGTTACACCGACGAGTTTTACCAACTAATGGATAGAATTGGCATTCAAGAAGAAGAGAAATTACTTGTTCTGAAGTACGTTAGCGGATTGTCCCCGTAGATTCAGCAAGAGATGGAGTTTATGACTATCAATACGCTTGCAGATGCATTCCACTATTCCAGTAAGCATGAATCCAAACAAAAAGGAAAGAATGCTTTGTAAATAAACCGTCAGGAAGACGAGTCGACATCGACAAGTCGAAATATTCTCAGCCAACTCTGCCAAAGCAAGATCTTGGAAAAAGGAGTTCTCAGAAATACAAAAGGGAACGTAGTAAAAAACCTCCTATCGGTAAATGGTGTGATTACCACAATTCATAATGGCATGATACCTCTGAATGAAAAACTCAAAAGAATTTTTTGGAAAAAGTATCGACATCCGACTTGTTCGATAAGACTCTGGTAGAATCTGACCCATAATAAATGACCCTTTTGACAACAACATCAACCACTCCAACAACCTCAACTATCATCAATGAGGAGGAATGAGAACACCTATTCCTTACACATATATGGGTTCAAAATAATCCATTGCATCTGATTGTGGATAATGGTAGCCAGAAGAACTTTGTTTCTGAAGATCTCGTGAAGAAACTAGGTCTTGTTACCACTCCACATCCTCAGCCTTATAACATCGGTTGGATGAAGGATGGACAGGAACTACGTATCACTCGACAATGAAAGCTCTCCTATTTCATTAATCCTTTTGAAGATGAAGTACTCTGCGACGTGGCACTACTCTTCCTAGCCAATGCCTTTTTGGGGAAACCTTACTTATGGGATCGACAGGGAAGTTACCAGTCACGACCTCAGAAGGTGATTGTTAGAATTCGTAACCAACGATCGGACTATGCCTTGGGCGCAATGATCACTCATTCTGGTCATCCAGTCACTTTTTCATTCTGAAACTTTTAACAACACTATTAGAAGATATTTGACGTATGAAAAATAACTGTACGCCATTGTGCAATCTCTTAAGCAATGGAGACATTATATCCTTAGCAAGGAGACAGTCATCCTCACTAATCAAAAGCCTTTAAATTTCACCCCGTCCCATTCAAAGTTACATACAACTCGACAACTCAAGTGGATTAATTACTTGCAACAATTTCAGTTGGTAATTAAGGATCGAAAAGGTAAAGCCAATGTCACCGTCGATTGCCTCAGTCAACCACTTATTACTCCCTTCTTACAGTGATGAGCATGCAAGGTTATGACACCACCACTTGCCTCAATTGTATCAAGAATATAATGAATTTTCAACATTCTATCGACAACTTCAAACCGACAAGTCATCAAATTCCGACTATTTCCTGAAAGACACCTTGTTATACAAGCTTAGACAGCTTTGTGTACCGACAAGTGAGCATTGGCAACAGCTCATTTGGGACATGCACTACAACAAGAAGACATGACACTTTGGAGTATCGAAGACCCTTGTTATTCTCCAAAAGTATTTCTTTTGACCTTCACTTAAAACTGACATCAACAAGTACATTCGATCATGCGTGGTTTGTGCCATTTCTAAACCTCCTCATCGACAACAGGGATTGTACACACCTTTTCTAGTTCCTAGTCGACCATGGGAATCTATTTCTATGGACTACTTGATGGGATATCCTACTACCAAACATCAACATGACACGATCTTAGTAGAGTCGATAGATTTTCCAATATGGCCATTCGCATTCCATGCAAGAATACTATGACAACGCAACAGACCGCTCAACTCTTCTTTGAACATGTCTGGAAACATTACGGGTTACCGACAACCATTATTTATGACAGAGATGCCATATTTTTTAGCATCTTTTGGAAGACTCTCTGGCAACATCTCGACACAAGACTCTCCTTATTGGCAATTTTCCATCCTTAGACAGATGAACCTCAAACAAACAGATGGACAGAAGTTGTGAATCGCTTGGTCGTACAACTACTTCGTATGTACAACCACAAGCATCGACGAACAAGGGATGAAATTCTTCTATATATACAACACATCTACAATCGTGCTCAACATAGCTCTATGGGAAAGAGTCCATATGAGATATGTTATGGATTTCAACCCTTAGTGCCTATTGACTTGATTAGATCCTCGACACAGTTTAACGATACCGACTATAACCCGCGAGAAGTTGATAAAGCATTGAAGTTTCGAGATCAGATTTGCGACATCCAGAAGCAAGCACAGGAAATGTTGCAATGAGATAGTGTGAAAGCTATGGCCCAAAAAAATACTCATCGTATTCCTCATTCATTTCAAATTGGGGATAAGGTCTAGTTGCATCTCAAGGAGGAACGCTTCACCAGTCTATATAAGAAGTTGAAACCTTTGCGATATGGTCTGCACAGTATTCTTGAGCCGATTGGAGAAAATGCTTTTCAACTCGACATTCCTTCATGCCTAGGTCTGCATCCAGTATTTAATGTCGATCTACTTTGACCATACCATGCACCACTGTTAGAACATAATGACTTGTAGACAACATAACCTGACAATATCCATCTAGATGTTTAGGAGCCTCTTCCTTGCGACACCATTGTGGGATGACAAGTACGCCATACAAGGATGAACACAATTCCCTTTTTTCAGGTTTCCAAAGCCGGACAGATTTCAACACAAGGAAAATGGTACTCTGGTACTAAGCTGACTGACAAATTTCCTCATCTGTACTAGAAAACAATGGGACCATTGTTTCTTAAGGAAGGAGGTATGATCCACCTCGCATTTGGTAGTATTGTTAGATTCCAACATCAACAAAAACTTCTACAAGTTCATGACTTTTACCAATCACTAACTTCGACATGACTTCTACATGTAGCATCGCCTCGTGACTGATGAACTACGACAGATTGTCTCTCTCTCTTCCAATCAACCGTAACGGTTGAACTTCTGTAACCGTTCTAACTTCTCTTGTAACTGACATAACGGGAAGACACCCAAGTGTCTCAACACTCTATATAAGCATGTAACATATTGCAATACACAACGACGAGTAATCAATAAGTAATAGAGAAGATCAGTTTGCATTCCTGCATATTGTCTGTGTGTATATGTTCATGTGCATAGTGTATTTCCTTCTTTGCTTATTATTGTTATGCTTCCACCATAACAATATGGATTCATTCAATCGAAATATTGTCCCTGTCATGCACCTAGGCGCGTTTGGATCAATTGGTAGCATTTAATTGAAAATTTATGGTCCCAAAGGAGTTGCAAGGATTTATGTACTTGTTGTAAATGGGGATCCCAAGTTTTATTATAAATCGAGATGTCATCAATGAAAACCAACATAACATGATGAATAGATAGCCTCAAAATTTTATCCATTAGGATATGAAAGGTAGAGGGAGCATTACGAAGTCCAAATATCATTACCAAAAACTCATAATCACCTTCATGTGTGCAAACAAGTATCTTCAAAATATCAATCTCTATAATCTTGATTTGGTGTTATCCTAAACAAAGGTTGAATTTGGAAAAACATATCGCACGATGCAACTCATACAAAAAATATTCAATGCATAGGATGGGAAATTTATCTTTGGTGGTAAAATTATTGAGGGAACAAAATTGAGGACACATGCACGAAGTTCCTTCTTTATTTAAAACCATGTCCACCAGGTATGAATACGGGTCATTTCTTTGGAAAATGGTTACTTCCTACAATAGATCATGAATGATATTTTCAATTCCATTCTTTCATATAATTGGGTTCCTATACAAATGTAAATTTGGTGGTTGGATTCCAAAAATCAAGAGAATACCATGATCATGATCTCTTGTGGATGGGGTTAAACTGTTTGACGTCTCAAAGACCTGTTGATGTTTATCCAAAACCCTCTACAAGCCAATATGGATTTATGGTGTAGTCGGATATCCAAATCTTGGATAGCATGGAAGTGAGAAATAATTCTAGACTGGCCATTCTTAAAAAAAATTCCATCCAATGAGAACTTATGATTTCAAGGGAGCCTACATAGATCCCTTTGAGGATGTGAGTATGTGAGTATGTGATTCCCGAGTAAAACTCAAATATAATTCCTTGAATTCCATGGTAGTTGGCCCCAATGTACATTGCCACTTTAACCCTATAATTATATTATGACAACCCATAAATGTGGACAAAATAAGAGTTTTGATATGATAGTCACCCAATTTTAGTCTCACATTTTCATAACACTCCACACATTTGATCATACCACTGCTAGATATAATAATTTGAAAGTTTGGCCTTGGCTGGAAATAATAGAGATGTTCTTCAACCACTCTCCAATGAATAAATTATTGACTATTGATATTAATATCCAAGACTACTACTTTGCAATGCTTTATGTCACCTAGATGTTTCAAGGTATGAAAGGATGAAATACCAAATAAAACATGAAGGTAGATGTGCTTTTATACTTTATGGATTTTGAGTTCCACTTCTTCATGCATGGAAGTAGTTTATGTAGAAACCTCAAACTTAGGGGTATCTTCCATAATGATGTCTTTGAAATGGGTAGGAGAAGTCATATCAATTTGAAATGACTTCTATTTTTTACATTTATGACCCACACAATACTTTTCATCACAATTATAGCCTGAGTGGGCCTAAGGATTAAGAACATGTGCTCCCTCCTAGGAGGTCATAGGTTCAAATCTAGAGGGGGGTAGGGTATGTACACCTCTGTAGAATTTAGAAGTTAAATCATTGTGTAGAGGGATGTCCCTTGTCCCACAAACAAGGGGGTATCATACACCAAATTGGTGCCTCGCTTGGCGGTGACCTTAAAAATAGATTATTATAATTATTATAGAAAAGTCCCCATCTCTATTTGTATCACATTTTTTTTAGAGAACATTTGTACTCTCAAGAGAGGAGAAGGAATTTTTGTTCTTTCTAATGAGTTTCCTCTTACCTATTCTTTTTTATGTTCAAGCTTGTTTTCATTCTAAAAATCAACACAAGAAGTAGTTGATGTAGTTATCACATTGAGATCTATGACCGGTTGTGTCCATGACATAAGAACTTCATTTTCTTCCCTTTCCCTCCTTTTTCTCATGCAATGGCTTCATCTTCTTCATTTATCTCATGCACTTTAAATGGTCTACAATGACTTGATCTTTGATAGTGTTCATTTTCTTCTTTTGTCCTTTGATTCTTTAAATGGTCTTCAATGTATTGCTCTTTGCTTCACGATGTATGGAAACATCACAACAAATTCAGCCAACCACGGCTATTGAATTATTTGTGAATCAATGATATATACTTGGAAATATTCTTCTTTAACAAAATATCAAACATTTCAAATTCCTCTCTTAAGGTTTTCTCACAATATGTTTCCCACAAATTTTTGACATGGGGCATAGCCTTAAGGAGCAAAAAGGTGATATTTTCTCTATTGGAAAATTTTTGGATAGAGAAATACCCTTCTATCAGACTCAACCACTAAGGTAGGTCATTAGCATCAATCTAGCCTTCAAATAAAGGAATATCAAAGCTAACTTGTACCTTGAAGGGTATTTGTCCTTCGAAGTGATTGCTTGTTGATCCCTCTGTTGTTGTTGGCATCCATCAAAGGATCTTGATGAAATGTTCTATCATCTCATTCCTCTATCGTGCGAGGGATTCCTTGAGAAACAAATTGAGAGGATATCATGATCCATCATATCTCTTTTCCTTAACCATGGGAGGTGGTTTGGCATGAAGAGAGTGGTTTTCCTCAAGCTCGACTAGTTCAAGACCCAACTCTTGATATCCAGATCTCATTGGGGACATGCACTTAGAGACAACAGAGAGAAAATTAATCTAATACCATTGATCTAGATTTATGTGAGAATGAAATGAAAGAGCATATAGAGAATAAAATACATATATATATTGCAAGAAATACAATGATATAGTAAACCAAGATTCTATTAAATGAGTAAAATAGAACATATTGTAAAAATAAAAGCAACTAGAATGGTGTTAGTTATATCTTTGAGAAGAGGTGTGGGGGCTATGCTAATTCGTGAATAAATGATTACAAAAGGAGATCGAAGATAATTTTATCACAACCATGAGGGTGAAAACCCTAACATGTAAAAAGTTAACTCTAGGAGATTATCCGTAAAAATGTTTGTTAGTCTTGAGGTGGTTAGCTGAGGTGTCAACTTCTTGAGGGCATAAATTTTGCATATGATCTTCATTTAGGTAATTTGGTAGCTCATTGGAAAGGTTTAGAAGAAGACAAGTACACATTTATCCTATCTAGTATTTCCTTCGGCTATGATTGGACTATGGAGTCGCAAAAAAATGGCATTTAGGGCCTCAAAATGACCCCACAAGTTTTGGTCACAAGAATCCGTAAAAACTACCAAACTAAAAAAAAGTTGTCTTGAGCTCATGGAATAGGTGGGTGGCCATCGATATTAATCTAGAGCAGTTTTTTGACTCGAAAAACTTCCAAACTAGGAAAAACTATTTTGAGCCAATGGAATTGGCGGGTGGTCACCAATATCCATCTAGATCACAACTAGCTTTGAATACTATGTAAATAGAAACAATGATCCTATGGCTCCTATACCATGTGACATATTGTGATAACCTACAATATATCAAAATGATATCTAGAAATCTAATGAATAACAATACATTGAGAAATTTAAGAAAGGAAAAAGAAAGGAGAGAGTAAAGAGAAAAGGACTTGGAGCGAAAAAATGAAGTCTTATTCAATAATCCATTGATTCCGTTAATGTACAAAGAATGAACAATGTTTCTACATATAGGAAATTTGAATTAAGGTAATTTCAAGGAAAACTTAAAACTCATATATGCTAGTTACTGATGCAAACTCTCAAGGATGTGTTAACTAGCTCATAAATAACCCAGGATGACAAGTGCGGGCTTAATTTCCTAAAATAAAACATATATTCTATGCATAAATAATGCATGCTAGGAAAAAACTAAGTTTATAAATGTAGGGTACTACCCTTCCTTAATTGATTGAATTACTTCCTTCAATCATGGAATTAGGTTCTAGAAACCTAGACATGTAAGATATGACCCTGAAATGCGAGATAAGTCCTTGTTTAAAAATAGAAGATTTCACCTTTAAATCTAGGGATCAATGGTTATCCCATAGATCACTTGATAAAATTCAATCAAATTTTGGCCATTAGTTTCATAATACCAAGACCTAATGTTCCTAGACTAGAGATTAATGCTAAGGAGAAGGTAAATATGCTCTAAAAATTCTCAACCCAATATTTAAGGGAGCTAACTAACAAGGATTGACCATGCCCTACAATATCTAAACCTTATTTTAAGCATAGCTAGGAGAATACGATATATTGAAAGTTAAATTCTATATATAAGTGTTGTTTCATGTTGAACTACTCAAAGGGTTTATGCGAAAGTAGAAGTTTATTCTTATAGTATGAACTTGTCATTATCATCAACTCACAATTTTGTTAAATGTTTTATTGTATCAAGCACATCATATTTTTCAGTTCACATTTGATTATTCTATTTATAAATATTAAAGTGGAAATTTAATAATAAACTTATTTTATGTAAAAGAATTAAATTAATTATATAAATAAAATAGTGGGAAAGAATGTAAAAAAAGCATTTTCTTTTAAAAAATAAATAAAAACAACAACAATAAAATTTGAAACTCATGTCATGTAATTTTTTTGAATTTAATTATATGAATAAAGTAGTGGGAAAGTGTGTACAAAATTATCTATATTTAAAATATAAATAAAACAACAATAAAATTTGAAACTCATTTCATCTAAAAATTTCAAATTAATTGCATAAATAAAGTAGTGGGAAAGTATGTACAAAGTATTTATATTTAAAATATAAATAAAACAATAATAAATAAAATTGAATAAGCAATTGTATCCTATCTTTTAACATAAATTTTGTCGGTAAGTTATACAAAATGAAAACAAAAAATTACTCTCATTTATAAAATCATATTTGCACCTAGGTTTCCGAAGATAAAACAGTGAGGAAATCCTCAAACTATGCCGACCACAACAAGGGGCTTAGATAGGACCAAATACTAGAATTTCCTAATAACACTACTCTCAAATGAAACCTCCCCTTCAAAATAGTTGCATACTCGGATAAAACAAATTCACAGTCAAAATCTTGGAAAAAACAACCTAAAATAAGGTGATTCACTATCAAACCAAGAGCCTTCACCTCCTCAAGAAATACCAAATCTGGGTTAACTTGATGTAGAATGCCTAAAAAAAAATACTTACATCATGGGGTCATGATCCCCCTCACATTTCAAAACAAAAGAGAAATATTTAGTCAATGAATAGAGGGATTGATAGAGTACTAAGCCTATTGCTCAATTCTACATTACCCAAGGAAAAGGCACCCCTGTGTGGAAAATATTAATAGATCACAAATTCCTTGGATGAATTTTTTCAATTAGAAAGACTCACTTCTCTTGAAGCCTAGTAAAAAGGAGTAGGAGATGAAGTCCCCTTCCTAATGATGGAAATGACGTACAATTTTTTTTATCAAAATCCATACCTTAGGCTTGATCACTGATACTTGTAACATAAGTTAGCACAATTCTCTAGCACCATGAGATATCAATACGCCTAGAGCCAAAACCATGAACTAACTATAAGGAAAGCACTCTAGTACTCCTTGAAGACTCTTGAGCCACCCCTATAAAAGAATTAACTCTTGAACTCTGTAACGAAGGAGACATGGGCTCAATATGTGTCTATGTGCCAACATTCTTGATCATCTGACCAAGAACAACTGATGAATTACCCTATCGGTTGGGGTTGATAATGTAGTAGAATCTATACACTTGTTGTAATCTAGGTGGATACTTGTGACGTTCTGTAATTCCTTCTTCAATATTCAAGGGTTTAAAATCCAAGAGAAAATCTCCAAAACAATAAAATATTTGAAAAAACATTACTTATATTACCACTCTATATATAGTTCTTCAATAGCTAAATCCCTAACAATTTGTGTCCCTTTATTAATGATTGTCAACCACCTAGTTGCCTTTATTCAATAAACCGGGTCAATACAGATCATGCAACAAACTTACTCTCTCTTTACCAAATGAACCAAACTAGTTCATCCAAGAAAGTGATATTCACTCAAGATGATGTGGAAATTTCAGAAATTTCTACTAGCAAAGTGGTAGCAGTTGGTGTTGCATATCATGATTCAAGAATGTATAAGTTCTCTCACTTTCTTGGGTACTCCTCTCCAAATGCACTTCTATCACATGCTAATGAAGTAAAAAAAAATTGGAATGAGAGGTTTGGACACCTCAACTACATATATCTTCAAGCATTGAGCAAAGAAGACATGGTTGAAGGACTTCCAACCATCATATTTTCCAAAGGCACTTGCAAAGGGTGCATTGTTGGGAAGCATGCAGAGCACAAGTATGAGAAGGGGAAGGCAATAAGAGATGATCAACCTCTTGGTTTGGTCCATTCATATCTGATAGGTCCTCTTCCTACACCCTTCTATGGCAACTCAAAGTATGTTCTTACTTTCATTGATGATTTCTCAAGATATTGATGGGTGTTCTTTCTCAAGCAAAAATATGAAGTCTTCCAATCTTTCAAAGTTTTCAAAGCTTCTGTGGAGACCTTAAGTGGGAATTGCAACATCTATGTGAATAATATGGCATTCAAATGAAACATTAGGTGCCTTACACACCCCAGCAAAATGGTGTTGTAGAGCACAAGAATAGAGCATTGAAGGATATGGCTACATGCATGATGGAGGCTAAGTATTTGTCTCCTAAACTATGGGATGAAGCAATCAATTGTGCTAAATACGTTCAGAACATAGCACCACACAAGTACTTGGAAGGAATGAATCCATTTGAGGATTGGATGTGACACAAGCCAAATGTGTCTCATTTCAGGGTGTTTGGCTCAAGGGCATGGGCTAGAATACCTCCAGAAAAGAGAAAGGCCTTGTATACCCAAAGCAAGGAGTCCATCATGGTTGGATATGAATAATATGCAAAGGGATACAATATCTTTGACCCCTCGTCTCATAAAACGTTCATTGAGAGAAGTGTCCAGTTCGAAGATCCCATGCATGCAACAAAACAAGGTGAAGGGGAATGCTCAACCCCCTCCATAAAGAGGATGTAAGTGATGATTATTTCTATGATATTTCTAATTATGATATGGAGGATGAATATGATGATAAGGATGCATATCATGACCCTCCTACAAGTCCCAAGTGGTCTAAGAAAACCATACAATCTACTCGTGAGCTTGCAGGTGATCCACAAGATCCTAGGAAGACTAGATCACAATTTCACAATGCCCTATCTTCTTTTGATCCAGATATTCATGGGAGATGTTTGATTATAGTTGGATATGATCCAAAATAATATGAATAAGCATCAAAACATCCAATATGGAAAACAACCATGCAAGAAGAGATGAACTCCCTCCATGACAATGAAACTTGGGATTTGGTCCCTCTTCCTTCCAAGAGGAAAGTAGTGCAATGTAAGTGGGTTTATAGGAAAAAAGTGGACTTTGATGGTTATAATCTGAAGTATAAGGCCATTTTGTTTTCTAAATTCTTCTCTCAATTCCATGGAGTGGACTACACAAAGACATTTGCACTTGTGGAAAAGATGGACTCAATCAGGCTAGTTTTGGCCATTGCAGCTTCCAAGCGATGGGAGTTTCATCACATGGATGTGAAGAGTGCATTTATTCATAGGGATATTGATGAGGATATATATATGCAGAATCCTAAAGGATTCATTGCATATCCCACACATGTTTGCAGGTTGAAGAAGTCCCTCTATGGTCTCAAGCAAGCTCCTAGAGCTTGGTATGCTAAGATGGACAATTTTCTGCTATCATAAAGGTTTGAGAGATGTAAGTCTGATCCAAATGTTTACATGCAACATGTTAGTGATCTCATTTTGATTATTGTAATGTATTTTGATGATAAATTGATCACTTCTAGTTGCACCAAAGAACTAGGCTCAATTAAAGTTGCATTGCACAATGCATTTGCCATGACATATCTAGGATTGTTGAAGCAATTTATGGGTTTGGAGATTGGTCAATCTGTTGATGGGATCACTATTTCACAACAAATATATGCTTCAGATATACCATAGAAGTTCAAAATGGTTGAATGCAAGGCTGCAAAATTTCCATTCCTATCAGGAGTTAAGCTCATTGATTGGGGTTCTTCACCATTGGTTGATAGTTCACTGTATAGACAACTACTTGGGAGTTTGTTGTATCTTACACACTCTCAACCAGATTTGTCTTATGATGTTGGGGATGTTGCATACTAGATGCAAGACCCTTGTGAGGTCTATTTTAAGGTTTCCAAAAGGATCTTGTATTATGTGCAAGGTACCAAGTAGTTTAGGATACAGTATGCAGTTGGTTCATCACTTGAACTAGTTGGTTTTACTGATTCTGATTGGGATGGAGATAGTTTTGATCAAAACTCTACTTATGGTTATGTGTTTATGATTGCACATGGTCCCATTTTTTGGTCTACTAAGAAGCATCACACCATCTCCGTATCTTCAGTTGAGGCCGAATACAAGGGAGCAGTGAATGCAGCTACACAATGTGTGTGGCTGCAAGGAATTCTTGGAGAGTTTGGATTTTTGTTTGATTCACCCATAGTCATTTGGTGCGATAATCAAAGTACATTAAATATCTCCACTAATAAAATACATAGGTAGAGGACCAATCACATAGAGATCCACACGAACTACATTCGAGGATTGGTGCATGACTAGATTATTGCTTTGCAGTATTTCCCATCTACTGAGAAAGTTGTTGATATCTTCACCAAGAGTTTCACTGAGAAGACATTCACTTACCTTAGATCACTCCTTGGGGTGAGTGATGCATGGTGAAGAATGGTACATTTTCGAGATATGTTTCATGTCGATTTTTGAGGGGATTTTTTATTTTCCACGTGTTTTTCCTCATTAACTTGGTTACATGGACTAATAAAAAATATTGTTGTAAAAGGTGACTTTTGCCTTAGTTGCCAAGGCCTTAATTTTGTTTTGACTACCAAATTCTAGATTATGGGGGCGTGTTAGAGCATTATTACACCTTAGTACCTTAGTCATAAATCAATTTGTTGATTAAATGGTCCAAAATAAGGTTAATAATTACAATCCAAGGTTGTTAGAAGTTAGTTGGGGTAATTATGACCATTCCACCACTTATGGGACACAATATGGTCAAATATAGCTATTAGGTGCCCTATTAATGGCCATCTCCAGCATTTATTACCACCTCTTGAGCAAAGGAGCCATGTTTCCCTGTTTTAAGGAAGTTGTATTTAACTTAAGGCGCCCATGCAATGTATGTGGTCATTTTGTCCCTTTCTTGGCTATTTTGGCCTCTCCTTAGCCACCTAACTTCCACCCAATCTTTTCCACCACATGTGTGAGCCTCGTTTATGTATTCCCATGCCTATCCAATGTTCACATGTACAATTCGTACCTTTTTGGATGGATTTGGGATCCTATTGGTCAACCTAGGGGGGATTGAGGTCGAATGTAAGCTATCCACATGTAGTTGCCTCCAAAGGAAAACAAAGTCTCCCAAATGTTATATAAGGGTGTTCACACCACATTTATGCTTTGGACAGATAATAAACCTACTATTTGATCATTTGTATTACTGGCTTTTGATCATTGTGACTCATTTTTTATCATATTTTTTCCATAATTCTTTTGCACTAATTTATTGCATACTAAGCAAAAATTGTTGATTGTGAGGTAATATTTAGCTACTAGATCCTACTTTGATTAATATTTCACACCAATCATTCCAGGGATGGTACCCAAGGTAAACCACCCGCCTTGATTATGGGGCCTAACCTGGTTGGGACATCAAGTGAAGCCCTGCATAGCCGCCCGAGTATTTGACGCCGAGACCTTCTACTTGCGATTACAACACTCAACCACTTGAGCTAACCCACTGGGCTATATATATATATATATGTCATGTGACATAAAAATATTATATATATATATATATATAATTAGAGTATTATATATGTGTGTGTGTGTGTGTTGTGTACACAAATCCCAAGGAATAACATATTTATTTTAACATGTCATGTCAAGTGAAATTCATAGTACTAATATATATAGCAATAATATATGTACTATATACCCCACAAGGATTATATATATATATTTCATAGTGTACAGTCATATATGGAATCGAGGATCTATCTGTGAATGTTAAATATAACCATGGAATGAAAATATGTGTACTTAAACCTCATTATACTAGACCATTCAATGATCGGGCATACAATAACCAATTGTAGACGAGGTTGGAGATAGATACCTGAGTAAAATAATACTATTAGTTGTTGGAAGAATAATTAAATACCATGTTTAAAAATCATATGGAGTATGCCAATATCCAAACTACAACTAAACTAAAGAATACTATTTGTTGAGAATATAATTAAATAACACATTTTATATGGTGCGAAATATGTGGATATCCAAAGTTTTAGTAAAGGGACAGGATAAACATGTTTAAAATTGGTATACAGTGAAGAAGATGTGATGCCCATGGATTACATTGTTCGAAGTTTAAGAATTGTTCCTTTCATCGATATGTCTGATACTGGTGTTGTTGAGGAAATATTGTCGCAATTACTTCATCTTGAAGAAGATAGATTTATTGCAAGATTTTCTCAACAAGTTGAGAAAGACATATAGAATGCATGGAATGACCATCATATCACTAAGAAGCATTTTCTATGAGGAGACTTAGTTCTTATCTATGATAGCAAGTTTTTTAAAGACCCTGGAAAGTTGCAAATGCATTGGTTAGGTCCATATGTTATTAACTATGTGACAGAGGGAGGCACAGTACAATTGTAGAAGTTAGACAAAGAAATCCTAATTGGATTGGTGAATGTGTTCCAGTTGAAGTCCTATAGGGATAGCCATGGCTCATCGCAGGAAAGAAGCTTTGATTCAATGCTTGTATATATATAAAAAAATTCCCAAGTTTTAGATCTATCGAGGTTAGTTGTGTCAAAGTTTTTCCATATGTAAATGTCTTTTAGAAACCCCAAGTTTTAGTTCTGTTGAGGTTAGTTGTGTCGAATTGTTTCGATCGATGCATAGCTATGTAAAATATTTGGGAAACCCAAAGTTAATTTTATGTCGAAAAGTTTTTTGTCAAGGTTCTCCCAGTCGGAGTTTTATTTTAGCACTTGGAAACCCCAAATTAGCTTTTCGTCAAAGTATTATATCATAAAAGGTGTTGGTATGTTGCAGTCCTCCTAGTCGAAGTTGCCAACCTATCAAATTTGCAGTTGATGAACATTAATGGTTTCTTTTATGATGATATTAGTGGTGGCATCAACAGGATTTTTGTATTAATTACTGAAAAGATTGAAGCTTGTGAATAGATTTTCCACTGCCAGCATGATGATTGTAAGGATCGAGTAAATTAAATTTGCATTGGGAATGATAGAAGGATTGCATGAGGGAATTGAGTTTCAAAGTGCATCACTCTATAGGTCAGAACTCATTGTTATGTGAACAATGAAGCATATTGAGCACACCAGAGCTCAAGCTTAGTACGCCAAGAGAGGATTAAATGATTGTAGAGAATTAATATGGAGGGTGATCTATCAACAACTAGTGATGTTCAGGGATCCATTGTGGAAGTTCATATGTAGGGCTTTGTCTCGGTTAGTGTTGAGCAGCTAGAGGTTCTGTCCCCACACATTCTTGCGATTGTGCCGAAGAAATCGTGAAAGGAAAATCGACCCAATCGAGATACACAAAAAAATGGGAGACATGATGTTGAGGCATCCACATCCGGGTCTACCACCCTTATGCCGTGGTACATCCCACCGATGGAAATAGGTGCAAAACCTGTTAGATTGGGGAAGAATTCTCGGTATTCGTTGGTTATAGTTATAGTGTCGAAGGGTGTCATGGTCCAAGGAGACATTTTGAAAAGCATTAACAAGCTTTCTTATGCATATCATGACATCGCTAAATTCCCATACTTCAATTACAAGAATTACATGTAGAATTTTACTACGACTAAAGGTGCACTATTGGAGATTGAGCCAATACTGTGGACTATTGGGTTGAAGAGATCAGGAATTTTATCATTGATACATATCCCACATTTTGGTCGAACTACGGAAGTGAATGCTTGTGTAAAGCAGTTGTTGTTGTGCTTCCATGGTGGATGTCTATGGCTGAAGATGAAGGTTTCAGTGGACTCCGGTTTGATAGCAAAGATCACATGGGAACCTGAATTCGGAATGGACCTTGATTAATATTTTATGGGAAAGAAAGGAGACTGATAACTGGCATCCATGATGAAAGAAAGATACAATTTGTTGAAGAAAAATTCTGGGTTTAACATAGCCTCCATCAACAACCATGTAGTTCGCTTCACAACAATGCTGTTTGTGACCAATCGTTTAAGGAAGGTTCAATCGAAGCAGGTTACCACATCCGTGGTTGCTGCGGCAGAGTAGTGTGCACAAGTTTTAGAAAAACAAGATTTTGAGGAACCCACAACAATAAATTGATAAGATGCACGATATATTAGATCACCCAATATTTTTATTGATCACGGGCCACTTCGAGGGGGAAACCTCCTTTGAGAAATATCAATACAAATAAATTCATGGTACCTTCATTGGCCTCAACACAAACTTATATACTAGTCTATGTGGAAATACTATGGGTCAATACCATGGAACATATAATACTACGGGATGACTTACAAAGCATATGCATCCAATACTATGGGCTAATACAAACTATGGATCAACATATAATACTACAGGACAACTTACAAAGCATATGCGTCCAACAACAATATACTAACAAAGTAAAGAGAAGGGTTGACATGGGTTCCTAACATCCCCTCTCCCTTAGAAAAAGCTTTGTCCTCAAATATTTAGATGTGGAAATTGATGTTGAATCTGAAGGAGTGGTGCCCATGTAGCATCCTCTGGTTTCATTCCATGCCACTGAATTAATACCTCTATGATAGATCGAGAGAGAAGTGAACACCCTTTGAGTGTCATGGAGGATTGATTGGAAGGTTGTAGACGAAGAAAAACTATTTCAACTACTTGAAAAGTGCGCTCAGAACGGTGGTGATCAACTTGTTGTTTCATTTGAATTCTTTCCATGTGAATATTGTCCTGCAAAATGCGAAGAATTGATTGTGGTTTCAAAGAACTGTGTCAACTTCCTGAACTGGTGTACTGCTGAGGGTGTATCGAAGAAGAAATTGCAGTGCTTAACCATAGATTGCTTCACATGGAGTCATTTTAGATGTAGTATTGTACCACCATTCAGCGAGAGGGAGCCACTTCTCCCACTAAGGTTGTTGTTCGGAGGTGAAGCAACGAAGATAATTTTAGAAACGTTTATTGGTAATTTCAGTCTTCCCTCCATATTTTGGGATCCCTTCAATGAAATCCATAGAAATATCTGTCCAAATCCTTGTAGGGATGGGAAAGGGTTCGAGCAATCTCGGAAGGAGCTGGAAAGTATCACATTCAACCACCATTTGTTGAATTGTCCTTTTTATTCCCTGGCAAAATAAGTTACGATGTTCCCGCTCATACGTTTTGAGGAACCCAGAGTGCCTTGCCAATGGAGAAGCATGGAGGTCAGAGAAGACATCGTGTTGAAGATCTGTTCTCTGGGGAATCATGAGATGACCCTTGTATCTCAAGGAAGTACCATTCCAAGAGTAATGTGGTACGGTATAAGGGTTGTTGTCCAACAGTTAGATTAGTTGAGATAAGGAGGAGTCATTGACATAGTCCTATTGAATAGATTGCAACCAATTTGGAACATGCATAGAAATAGATGAAAGAGAAATGTGGTCATCAAATGTGCGAGAAAGAGAATCTACCACCAGATTTTCCTTACCCTTCGTGTAAGTGATCTCATAGGCATAACCCATGATTTGGATAACCCATTTAAGTTTTGTTGGGGAGGAGATCTGTTGTTCCAGTAAATATTGCAGACTCTGGTGAGCACTCCTGATGCAAAAATAATTCCCAAATAGGTATGGTCGCCACTTCTGTACTACATGTAAAATAGCCATCATTTCCTCCTCACATGTAGAGGTAGCTAAATTCTTACCTAAAAGGTCTCTTGAAGGAGACAATCCCACTGGCTCAACAAAGACACCTTAATATCTATCCAAAATGTGTTGTAGATCCAAAGGACTAGTGGAGATCGTTGATGGGTGCATCTAAATGGAATGGAACTGAGCGATGACACCATGCGAATTCTTCTTAAGGATATTTTTCAGGTGATGCGAATTGATGAGGCCGAGAGACCCTAGTTGTAAGCCCGTAAATGTGTGTTTTTTCCCATTGACTGAAAACTACATCCAAAGTTTAGCAAAATCCCATAATATGTGGCCAAGTGTGCATAACCATTGAGCGCCCCAGACCATATCACATCCACCTAAGTCCAAGGCAAACATGTCAGAGCGTAGGTTGTAGTTCAATAGAGATACAAACAGTGCGACACTTCCCCTTACAAGGTAAGGTTACCCCATTGGAAATCACGACTTCAAAGTTGGAGCAATGACGGACAAAACAATCAGCCTGTTTGGCGATCCGAGGGTCAATGAAGTTATGAGTGTTACCATAATCAATGAGTATTGTAAGAGGGATCTTCCTGAAGTAGCCCTTGACTCGAATTGTTTGTGGGGTGGTGACTCCGGCTAAAACATGGATAGATATCTCTGGGTGGTCATCCCGAGATGGGGGGTCAACATGCAGCTGTTGAATGTTGACTTGATCATCTATTGTATCTGGAGCTTCTTCACCAAGTTCAGAGGTAGGAAGAGAATCCACATCCAAGAGATAGAGCTTTTTCTCAACACATCTATGTCCCCGAGTGAATTTCTCATCACAATTATAACAAAGCCCTTTTTCTCTACGCCCTCGCATCTCTGCTTCAAAAAAATGCT
Source organism: Larix kaempferi (assembly GCA_027924585.1). NCBI lineage: Eukaryota > Viridiplantae > Streptophyta > Pinopsida > Pinales > Pinaceae > Larix > Larix kaempferi. The sequence goes on from BSBM01000848.1 coordinate 8,481,247, forward strand.
TGATAGGAGTTGGTCGAGGAGCTGGCATGATGGGATGTCATTGGGAAACCATATTTCTGAATGGAGCAAAAGTGGAGTTGAAGAACTATTGCGCTATGTTCTTGTCCTCCCCCAACATATCCTACCCTAGAACTTCCATCACTGTGTTGGGACAAAACATTTTAACCTCTGAGCGGATTTCATCCTTGAGACCACTGATAAAACAACTCCTATAGAAGTCATTAGATAATCCTTCTGTGTGATTGGCCAGTTTCTAAAATTTGATTTGATACTCTCTCATAGTGCCAATTTGGTGAATTTTAGTGAGTTCTCCTGTGAATTCATCAAAAGGACTAGGACCAAATCGTTGCAAAAGGAGTTGGAAAAATATGTCCAGTTCGGCTCGTCATGAGCTTTGATGTACCGACGTTACCATTGAAGGGATTCTTGTTCCAAATGAAAGGATGAAAGTGGAACTTTGTGGACATCAAAAGTATTATGCAGATTGAAATATTTTTCTTCTTGGTATATCAATCTAGTCAGATCAGTACCATTGAAGCGAGGAAAATCAAGCTTCGGCCCACGAAAACTGCTAGAAGAAGAGAACCCAATGGTTGCAGAAGATATTGGTTGTTGTTTAGTGTCGATGGCTAAATGCTAAAGATGGAGGCTAAGAAAATTTTCATCTAGATCTTGGATTTTTTTTTTTATGGCTACAAGTTCTTCATCCATGATTTGTTCTCCTGTGCAGGTGACAACCATAATCGAGATTTTTTTTTTTCGGAATGGATCTATAAGGGCGCGGAAGTGATCGAAAACTAAATGGATCTCCAATGGCTCTAGATTTGCGATGGATCTGGATCTAGATCTGCAACGGATCTGGATCTGCAACAGATCTAGATTTGTAATGGATTTGGATGGATCTATAACGGATCTGGACCTGCAATGGATTTGCAACGGATCTAGATCTGGATGTAGATCTACAATGGATCTGGACCTACAATGGATTTGCAACGGATTTGGATCTGGACCTGCAATAGATTTGCAACAGATTTGGATTTGGATCTGGATATGGATCTAGATCTGTATATGGATTTGGATCTGGATATGGATTTGGATCTGGATAGATGTAATCTGCTATTTATCAGCTGGCAATAGATATGGACCCTAGGTATGTTCGGCTTCCTAATAGTTCAGGGGATTCACTCGGCTACTAATGCTGTCTAATGGCTTGCATATTGGGGAATTACCCCTCACTACATGCCTCAGGTAAAACTAATAACCACTTTTCCACAAACGACAACTCTTGGTTTACCTCACGGGTGGGAGCTAGTCAATCGAGTAGGGGTCGGTGCCCTTTTTGTTGGCAAGTCCTCTTCCGTTGGCAAGTCCTCTCAATGGGCCAACTACTTTGGGGTTCCTATGGTACTCCTCACAATGTGTTTTAGGGATTATACCTAAGTACTTTCCACAGTTAAGCGGATAGGTATTATTCCCGGATCCGAACCTGCAATTGATACGAACAAATACAGATGCGAAAAAAAAATTGGCAGAAATTCGACGAAATGAGCCCAAGAAAGTGCTCTGATGCCAGATGTGAGGAACCTGCAACAATTAATTGATAAAATGCATGCTATATTAGATCACATAATATTTTTATTGATCACATGCCACTTGGAGGGGGGAACTCCTTTGAGCAATCTCAATACAAATAACTTCACAATGCCTTCTTTGGCCTCAACACAAACTTATATGCTAGTCTATGTGGCAATACTATGGGTCAATACCATGGAACATATAATAGTACGTGATGACTTACAAAGCATATGCATCCAACAACAATATACTAACAAATTAAAGAGAAGGGTTGACACGGGTTCCTAACAAAGATCGCGGAGCAATAACAATGAACAAGATGAAAATATAAATCACATAAAACACATTACAAGAGAGACACCAATGTAACGTGGTTCACCCAAGATGGGCTATGTCCACAAAGAAATTTCCAGTCCTTATTATTAGATCACCCAACAAATTAAGGGATACAACCTGTAGCACATTTGTTGCAACTTCCTCTCACTCTCTCACAGTCTCTCTTATACAATCAAAGGTATTTTCAATGATTCAATATATTACACAACCATATTACAATGTCTTCCCTTTAAAGGGGAATTACCATGGGAAAATACCATGGGCTAACCAGAACCATAGGCCCATAATCTATTGGCCAACAAAACAACCCAAAACAATTATTTCAAGGGTGATGCTCCCCACACCCCCTCATTCGGGTGAGTGTACATTCCAATTGCATATCATATAAAACTAGTGTACAAACATGGCTTAACAACAACATCTCTAAATTAGGAAGATCAGGCTCCACAACCAACAATCTCCTACTTGGAGACTGATCACACCAACTCCAGCACTGTTGGACTATGCTCTGAACCTTGGACTTGGAAAATTTCTCATCTTCACCTTCATGCTATAAGTCCAATTGAAACCGAGCAGGAACTCAGTTTCTCTCTAGTTACTACCTTTGTCAACATGTCTGCAAGGTTCCGGATAGTATGTATGTTTTCCACTTTCAATAGTTCATCTTCCAGAGCAGAGCGTTTGAAATGGTACTTGAGTTGTATATGTTTAGTCTTAGAATGGAAGGATGAGTTCTTTGCACGATGAATGGGACTCTAGTTGTCACTATATAACCTTCTATCCTCCTACTTCTTAACCAATTCCTCCATGAACCTTTGCAACCAAATCATCTCTTTACTAGCCTTTGTAGCAGCGATATACTCTGCTTCCGTTGTTCAAAGTGAAACAACCTTTTGCAACTTTGAAATCCAACTTATTCTTGTTCCACCTATAGTAAGGACATACCTTGTGGTGATCCTCCTGCTATCTTTATCACTTGCCATATCTGCTTCAACATATCCCTGTAGAATAGTGTTTGAACCTCCAAAACATAATGCATGAGTGGTAGTACCTCTCAAATGCCTAAGAATCCACTGTACTTCCTTCCAATGTTTTTTATCCTCATTGTTCATATACCTACTCACAACTACCATAGCATGTGCAATATCTAGTCTAGTGCACACCATGGCATACATCAAGATGCCAACTGTTGATGAATAGGGAACCTTGGACATGTAATCTATCTCTTCCTATGTCTTGGGACACATCTCCTTACTTCGTTTGAAATGTGATGTAGGGTCATCAAGGCCTAGGAGAAAAAATCGAAGTTGATCGACAGAAGAAGGTCAACCAGGGGGATTTTCGACGGCCACTGGTACGACAAGGATGGCATTCGAGGCCAGGTAGTCGATAAGGAAACTATCGAAGTATAGTTGATAGGTTTAAAATTTGAAAGTCGATGAAGTTAGAAGTCAACAAGATAATTCAAGGATCGACAAGTCTAAGGTTAGTCAACATGTCGAAGTGCGAACCGGTCAAAAGTGGATATCAACAAGAACAAAAACTACAGTGAATTCAAAGGGGCGCAGAGGTTGAGAAGTGCAGAAGTCGAGGTAATCAACCTACAACCATTCTCGTTTGTTGAGGAAGTTAATGGAAGTTAAGAAGATGGTTGGATCCAGGCCATATGTCACCACATGAGGAGGTTGTGCAAGATGCTTATGGGGCACCAACAATTGCAAGATATGTCTAATCATAGGTAGAGTGGAAGATAGAGAAAGGAAACCTCTAGGAATCCAGACAAGGTGGACCTCAAGAACAACAACAGAGTAGAGTACAAGACTAGTGTGAAGGAACAGAGGAAGGGGGACTCACTGGATCACTGGATCGAAGGATCACACCATAGAGAGGAGAAACACGAGCAAATAGAGATTTACTTCTATACATTGTAATAGGCTAAGACCGACTTGTTTAATTATTGGCATGTAACTTTGTATAAGCAACAAGTAATTGAATCCAAATTCTTGGAATTTCCAGTTTTCATCTAGTTTATGTGAACATTTGTGTGTTCACTATGTGTTATTGTTAACAAAGAGGGTCTGATCGACCTTACTTGCATCAAGTGGTATCAGAGCTGGTTGAGTCATGTGAGCAGGAGAGGAACCGATACCGGCTTGCATAGAATCAAGTGGTATTGAGCAAAAGAATCCTAAGAGTGGGAAGAGCTTGCGTATGCGTGAACAGTTCCTGCTGTGGTTGGGTAGAGTTGTGCATGTGTTGTGAAAGTCTGATTGCGATTGGATGAGTGGAGATTTCAGCTGTGGTTGAAAGAATGGCACAAATATGTGTAAATGTCCGTGGTGTAGGAAGAAGAGCACAAGGCATAGGGGTTATAGTAGATCATGAAATGTTCAATGAGTGCATGCGAACAATGAGAAGCCTGACCAATGAAGTCGCAATAATCAAAGAAACCCAGAGACGTGGATGCATTCCCGACGCAGTTGACCATAGTGACGAAGAATTCAAGGAAGTGGAAGCTCGGGGAGCAGTAGAAGAAGAACTAGAAGATAAAATCATCAAGCTATTTATGGAAATGAGGGGGAAGGAAAAAATGGATGTATCTACCTACTCAGGAATTCTGGATCTAGAAGACTTGATAGGATGGATCATATAGATGGAGAAGTACTTCGACACAGAGCATCTTGAGGATCCTAAGGGAGTTAAAAATGCATGTCTGAAGTTGAAAGGTCATGCCTCATTGTGGTGGGACAATACACAGAATGATAGATTCAAGAAAGGCAAGGAGAAGATCAAGTCTTGGGACAAAATGGTTTTCAAGCTGAAAGAAAATTTCTTGCCTAGTGACTATGTGATTTCCTTGTTTAGGAAGTTACAAAACTTTCGGCAGAAAGAGATGACCATGAAGGAATACATGGAAGAGTTCTATAGACTATCAATTAGATCTAGCCAAACCAATGAAGGCGAAGAAGCAGTCGCAATATATGTAAATGGTTTGAAGTATGTCATACAAGACGAGTTGATCCTATCAAAGTTCAGGATTGTTGGTGAAGCCTATCAGTTAGCTTTGAAGGCGGAAGAAAATTTGTTGTTACACCTAAAATCCTACCATCCTGAGATTCAATGTATACATCCCTGAAGTTTCATTGGCTAATTCATTTACCTGGAAGGGATACCATTGCATTTATTCTAAGTTTTGAGAGGTCGTCGCAGGATGCACTCATGCAACTTGCGATGTCGCAGCTTGCTCTATTGCAGGGTGCGATGAAGTCAGTTAATGCGAAAAAAATATCTTCTTTGAGCTCATTCTCGAAGCCTGTTGACTTGGATCCTTATCCCTGACCTCTTCGGACAGTTAGCACTCGGTTTCTAACCTCTTGGGAGGATCCCCTATCTCTCTCCTACCATATCTCAACCTACCCTATCCATACCCTATCCACTTAGTCCTATATAAGTGAAGCTCTACCCATCTCCAAAGGGAGGAAGTCTATAGCATCAACCATCTGCCTCTAATGGAACTCATTCTATGAGAACACCTCATAAGCCCAAGTTCCCTTGCAAGCTTTGTAAGGGTGATGACCTTCTCAAGAATTGTCCCAGTCTTTCCCGTGTGTCAGAAGTGTGCTCTAAAAACCCCAAAATTCTTGTATCTTCAACCTATGACAATCATGTTGATGACACTCTCTCGACTAGTGACCCATTGGTGAAGGGTCGGAAGGGTAGAGCCGTAGACCCTTGCTGGCTATGCAAGGGCATGAATCGTATACCTTTGTCCAAGCATGGGTGAAGATTCACGGTGGTTGGAAGATATTACTAGTTCTCAACAGGTGCTTCCAACAAGCGATAGTAAGTTATCCCTCGACCCCTCGGTTGACCAAGTGATCGACGTCATTCCTCCTTTGAGGGATGATACCCAAATGATTAATTGAGAATCATCCTCGATTGATCCCACTCCTCCTTTGAAGAGTGAAATAGAAACTGCTGATGTTTTTCTGGTTAGTTCAGATTGTTCTGGGCGATGGGAAACCATGTCCATTTCCACAGGACCCCCTCCAAGCATTGAGGTCATTTCCTTTGATTGGAATGGTCTAGCAAAATATCGTCTTCCTTTGAGTGTTCCTTTCTAGATATCTGTAGGTATTCCCGATAAGGAAATATTTCACACTATAGTGGATGAGGGAGATTCTATTAGTATTTTATCCTCAACTGCTTTGCAAGCTATAGGTTCCCTTCAACTTGTGTTAGTAACTGACCAGATATTGGCTTTTAACCGAAGGCCTACTCGACCTTTAGGGATCCTTCCTCAGTTACCTATCACTTTTAGAGGGAAAAGTGTCTGTATTGATGTTATGGTGGTCCAAGGTCCTTTAGATTTTAATCTTCTCCTTGGATGAGATTATGTTTACACAATGAAGGATGTAGTGTCCTCACTCTTTCGAGTGATGTACTTTCCCCATCATGGGAATGTTGTGACCATTGATCAACTTTCCTTCGTGACACCCACTAATCATATGACTCCTAGTCATCAGACTTCCCTAAATTTTCCTCATGTTTTAGTGGTTTTTTCCCCCTGAAGATTGGGGATACGAGTATGGTTTATGTTATGTTTCAAGATCGTTAAAAAATGAAACCAAACACTCTAGCATAGTTTCCCTTTGGCTTCAAGCTTGCATAAAAATGAAACAATCCACTCGAGCATAGTTTTATTCCATTTCAAGCTTGTTAAAAAATAAGATGGGCCCCCTCAAGCATAGTTATTGTCTCTTTCAAGCTTGTGTAAAAATGAAATAGATCTCCTTCCCATCGGTTCGAGTTTCTCGCTAGAGTTAGAACTTGAACCTTCATTTCATCTAATTCTCGTTTTCCCCCCTTGGTGAACATTTTCATATTAGTAGCCAGGTTGGTAGTTGGGTTAGCAAGCAGCATTTTCAAATGAAATGAAGCTTGGGGGGCATCCCACATGTCCTACCGTCAACAATCATGTTGAGGGAACACTACCATGTTAAGCCGCTAGCAATCATGCTGGGGGCATTTACCAACCTCTGGGAATCATATTGGGAAGGAACCCGTCAATGGGCCTTAACCTTGAGCAGAGTTTACCTTTGGCTTCGAGCTCGTTAAAAAATGAAACCAGTAGTTTGAGCACAAATTAGTCTTTGATTCCAAGCTCGTTAAAAAATGGAATAGACCCCCTAAGCATAGTTTACCTTTGGTTTCAAGCTTGCATAAAAATGAGACTAGCTTCATGAGCATAATTCCGTTTCTGTGTCAAGCTCTTTAAAAAATGAAACAACTCTTTTGAGTAGAGTTCTATTCCTGTGTCAAGCTCATTAAAAGATGAAACATATCATTTCCCTTTGAGTCGAGTCTCCTCATAGACTTAGTACCTGAATCTTCTTTTCACCCACCTATGCATTAGGCAGATAAAATGAAGCTTGTGGGCATGTCTTCAACCTCTAGAAGTAACGTTGAAGTCAACTCGATTGCCTCTCCACACCATCTTGGAGCTAAGCCACTTACTTCTAGCAATCATGCTAGGAGAATGTACCAACCTTTGGATTTCATTATGGGAAGAAGTTCACCATTGGGAACATTTCCGAGCATACTTTCCTTTTTTAGGTTTCGATCTCATTAAACCATGAAAATTATCCCAAGCATAGTTCATTTTATGTTACAAGCTCGTTACAAAATGAAGTAGACATCATGAGCATTCTTCTAACATATCTCCGAGCTCGTTAAAAATAGTAAGATAGTGTTTGAGCTTCCTTTTCACTTTTTTCGTGCTCTGGTTGGAACATGAAAAGTGGTTTGAGCTTACTTTTCCCTTTTTCGTGCTCTGGTTAAAACATGAAAAGTGGTTTGAGCTTACTTTTCACTTTTTTGTGCTCTGGTTAAAACATGAAAAGTGGTTTTGAGCTTAGTTTTTACTTTTTCGTGCTCTGGTTCAAACATGAAAAAGATTCTGAGTGCTTTTGATACAATTATCGTGATTGTTTAAAAATTGAGTTAAAAGGTGTGTCTAACGAGTATAGGTTTATCACTTTATCCGGCCTCACTAGACTATTTATGGAAAAGGAACTGTGCCGAGTTTACTTTTTCCTTTGTCATACTCAGTTATCAACCATGACAAAGTTGTTCATGGAGTCCTTTTTAAGCTCTTTTCAGACTCCTAAAATAGGAAAAGATGTCCAAGCGAACTTGTCATGTTCACACTTGTTAAAGTATTTGAATGGTCGTCGTCATGGTGGTAGTTTACCCCTTTTTCGGACCGGGGGGCACTACTTACAAAACAAGTATACTCCAGCCAATCATGACTGGAAGAGTCCTCTCCCGCGTTGTTTTACCCTTTTTCGGGCGATGAGGCTAACTTTACGAAAAAGGACCACTGGAGTCTTCTTTAGTTCTTTTCAGACTCTTTAAACATGAAATGAAAACCAAGTTTACCTTCTATGGACTAGTTAAATTTTCACATTGAAGGGCCCGTCATGGGACAAACTCGTGCTATCCTAGTTTCGTAAAACATTTGGGATTGGACTCATCCATGGGATGAGCTATATCGAGCATCTATTTACCCTCTTCAAGCTCGTTAAAAAACAAGTGAGGCACTCATCAATCATGATGGGGAAAAAGGAAAGCTTTTATGTTACGCCCTTTGTCTATGGTAGTACATAGTCACTCTTGAACATGGCACTCATTTGCATTTTCATTCAGTACCTGGGTAATCTGTTTGTCTTCGAGTCCTGTCAATTCCGTGAGTCTTGTTACTCCTTTGGGTCATCGAAAGAGTGCTTCCACCATCAGTTGCATTGGGGGTTGGTGTCATTCTCGTCATGTCAATACTTCCAAGTCATGCCATGCCCATGTTCAAGAGATGTTTCATTACTCGTCATATGCAGTCAGTACACCTTCGATCATTTCGGTCTACTCTAAGTCAGTCTTTCATGTTACTGTACCATCTGATCTACTCTCAATATCATTTGTCATGTTTCGTGTCGATGATGAGGGATTCATCATGGCCCTCCTTCGACGGATTCATCCTTGTCAACTTCAACACATCATCCAAGGATTGAATCTAGAAACCATTCAAGTACATTGGCCCTGCCTGCCTCAATGGCAGGTTACCTCACTTTCAACACAAGTTTACATCATTGACTCTTGATTGAAATATTTCATCTCACATTTGACTTCAGCTCATTTATTCACGCTTGATGATATGTACTGTGATACCTTTGGAATCATTGACATCAATGGTGATTTCCCTTGCACTTGTTAACGGTATACATCAATGACTTGTAATCAAGTGGTTTCTACCATGTTCGACGTTAATACATTTGTAATCACATGGATAGATTCGTATCATTGCGGGTTCATCTTGAAGACCCAGGGGAGTCATGTTTTACCCAGGTTGCGATGGAGTTTGTATTGAGTCATGTTACATGGATCCACATTTGTATTGGTCGTGGCTGTGTTACCATCTCATCATGGATCTATGCTTGTTTCTAGTAGCCATAATTGTGTTCAGTCGGTCATTACTACCATGGATCTGCATTGTATTGGTTGGAAGCCATGTTGTACATCATATGAGACTATGTACTCAGAGTCAGTTGTACTACAAAAGCTTGCTTTGTCCGAAAAGTCATTGCCATTCTTTTTGTCATAGCATTTCACCTGTCCAAATTTCAACAGCTTCATGCTTTGGGGGGCATTCTGTTACACCTAAAATCCTACCATCCTGAGATTTAGTGTATACATCCCTGAAGTTTCATTGGCTAAGTCATTTACTTGGAAGGGATACCATTGCATTTATGCTAGGTTTCGAGAGGTCATCACAGGCTGCACTCATCCAACCTGCGACGTCACAACTTGCTCTATTGCAGGGTGCGATGAAGTTAGTTAATGGGAAAAAATAGCTTCTTTGAGCTCATTCTTGAAGCCTGCTGAGTTGGATCCTTATCCCTAACCTCTTGGGAGAGCTGGCACTCGGTTCCTAACCTCTTGGTAGGATCCCCTATCTCTCTCCTACCATATCTCAACCTACCCTATCAATACCCTATCCACTTAGTCCTATATAAGTGAATCTCTACCCCTCTCCAAAGGGAGGAAGTCTATAGTGTCTACATGCTGGTGAAATCATCGTGGAGAGATCTCTAACTCATCCATTAAAAGACTCACACTTCCTTAGGAGGATATGGAAATTAGCTTGGATGGAGAAAGGCTACTACATTAAGATTTGGTTGTAGTGATTCTTACCTATGTACTTTCCCTATATTTACAGTGATATAAACGCTTTCCACCAATATTGTTTATGTGTGATGATATTGTCTAGTTTACGTGCTTAACTGTTTACTTAGATCTATTATTGTATAGATTCTCTTTACTTGTTTGCATTGTTCTATGTGTCTTGACAGGTCTTGCAGGTAAGATATGATGACCGCGAGACGTGGAGCAACATCTAGGAGAAAGGATTGCGAAGTTAAGGTAAGACATATAGTTACTTGATCCTTAATAAGATCTAGCAAAGTAGTTTGTATTCTATACTATTTCTTCTAGACTCACTTTGAGCTAGGGAGATCTGGGTTGCGTTCGATCAAGTGGATTGTCTGTCAAACAGTTGTCGAGAAGAACCACATCGACGAGAGGAAGGATGACTGCTTGAGGTCCGAAGACTATTTCCGCAAAGGGACAAAGAAGTGCGACCAATAGAGAAGCCATCGAAGACAACCGACATGTGGAATGGACAGCGACCAGAGACAAGGCACAAGAAAACCGATGGGATGGTTGGGAAACTTGTGGTCGGGGTGCATTTGTTCAAAGTGGCCCAGTAGAAAGGAGAGGTGTTGAGAGACCGACTAGAGTCTGCTATAAGTGTTGAGGAGTGGGACACAAAGCTTATGAATTCAGAGAGAATTTACATGTGGAAGAGGAGTTGAAGCCCAGACGTCGATGAGATGACAAAGGCACCGAGAAGATGGATTAGACATCCAAAAGTGGTGAAAATAACAGAGGAAAAGGTTAAAACATGACGACTAGTGGGAAGAGAAGGAGCTGGCATAGCAAAAGGCCATTTTTGGGACCAGAGTGTTGATCGCTGAAAGATGCTGCAAGACCATTGTCGATGGAGGTAGTACAGAAAAATTAGTGTCCATGGAGGTCATCAACAAGTTGGGTTTGATATGTCAACAACACCCAAATCCATAAAATATATTCTGGTTACAGAATGGACATCATGTGAAGGTAACCAGACAATGCATGATCAACTTTAAAGTTGGAAAACTCAAAGAGAGTGTACTGTGTGATGTAATCCTAGTGGATGCTTGTCATCTGTTGTTATGAATACCATGGAAATATGATCGGAATATGATCTATGATGTTCGAGCCAACATAGTGACAGTGTGTAAAAATGGCACACGGAGGATACTGAATCCAAAGTGGGAGGATCATGCCAACTGCAAATAGGGTGAGAGAAACTATCGAGAGAAGAGAGAGCTGACGTGTTCAACGAAGGAGTTCCTAGTGGAGGAAGAGAAATAGTCAGAATTTTTCACCATCATTCCGAAACGACCAAGTGTTGAAAGTTCGACGATGGAGAGAATTCTGATCGAACTCAAAAAAATGCTCGACAAGTATAAGAGCATAATGGTTGACGAGGGACCAATGGAATTGCAACAGACAAAGAGCATATACCATCAGATTGATTTGACTCCAAAGTCGAGTTTTCCAAACAAGAAACCACATAGCATGACTCCGATAGAGGGTTGGGAACTCAATCGACAAATCCAAGAGTTGTTGGACAAGGGATTGATCAGAGAAAGTTTGAGCTCGTGTGTGATAACAACTGTACTAGCGCTGAAGAAAGTAGGAGAATGGAGGATGTTTATAGACTCCAAAGATATTAATAACTTCACGATCAAGTACATATTTCCATTTTCAAGGATGTAATACTTAATGGATCGTTTGGGTGGAGAAAGATATTTTACCAATATCAACCTGAACAGTGGATATCACCAGATGAGGGTTAGAGAAGGCGATGAATGGAAGATAGCCTTCAAGACAAAGGAAGGACTATATGAGTGGTTAGTCATGCCCTTCGGATTGAATAATGCACCCAGTATGTTCATGATGTTGATGAACGAGGTACTAAAGCCGTTCTTGGGAAAGTTCATTGTAGTATATCTCGACAACATCTTGATATTCAGTCGAAACAAAGCCGAACATTTGGAACACATTCGACAAGTTTTGCAGAAGCTGAAGGAAGAGAAGATGATGGTGAATCTGCATAAATGCTTCTTCATGAAGGAATAACTGTTGTACCTGGGATTCGTACTCTCAGGTAAAGGATTAGGAATGGACCCAAAAAAGGTAAAGGATATATTGGAGTGGCCAGATCCAATGAGCATGACAAGAGTGCAGAGTTTTCATGGACTTTCTAGTTGCTACAGTAAATTCATAAGAGGATTCAATCAGATATGTGCACCGTTGACTGAGTGCATGAAAAAAGGGGAGTTCAAGTGGACATAAGCTTCCCATAAATACTTTGACAAGTTGAAGAAGAAGGTGATAGAGAGCCCTGTGTTAGCTCTCCCGGATTTCAACAAAGTTTTCCACGTCAACTGCGATGCAAGTGGAGTGGAAATTGGTGCAGTGTTGATCCAAGAGGGAAAACCAATTACATTCTTCAACGAAAAGCTGGATGAAGCGAAGCGGAAGTATTCGGTCTATGACCAAGAGTTCTATGCTATCGTGCAAGTGTTGAAAAAATGGAGGCATTATCTGCTTCCCAAGGAGTTTATGTTATATACAGACCACCAAGCACTGAGGTTCTTGAACACTCAGTCGAAGTTGAATCAACAGCACATGAAATGGGTTGAATTCTTGCAAGGATATACCTTAATTTTGTGACATATTCAAGAAATTCGAACAAGGTTATCGATGCGTTGAGTCGAAGAGTTACATTGTCGAACACGATAACAGTTCAAACGACATGAACAGAGTCGGTAAAGATGAAGTATGAGACCGATGACGATTTTGCGAAAGCATATAAGGATAGTCGCGAACCATGGAGTGTCGACAGAACTCCATACTTGGATTATTTTATCCATGAAGGGTACCTATTCAAGGGACAATAGTTATGTATTCCCACAGGATCCATAAGAGAGAACCTAATCCGAGAGCTTCATAGTGGCGTATTAGCAGGTAATTTTGGGATAAAAAAAACCAAGGCATTGGTTGAGGAGAAGTACTATTGGCCAAGGATGGTAATAGATGTCGGTAAGTGGGTATGACAGTGTCGAATTTACCAGTTGGTGAAGGGGAGAAGTCATAAAATGGGGATATATGCACCATTTCTAGTTCCAAATGTCCCATGGGAGCACCTAAGCATGGATTTTGTGCTAGGATTGTTGAATACACAGCAAGATAGCGACTCAATCTTTGTGGTAGTCAACAAATTTTTAAAAATGGCACACTTTATTCGGTGTTGGAAGACAAGTGATGCCCTAAGCATTGTTGTACTATTCTTCAAGGAGATAGTTAAATTACATGGGTTTCCGAAGAGTATAACGTCAGACAAAGATACCAAGTTTATGGGTCATTTTTGGATAACCCTGTGGAAGAAGCTAGACACGAAGTTGCATTTTAGCTCGGCATACTATCCGCAAACTGATGGACAACACGAGGTAGTAAACATAAGTTTGGTAAACCTTCTGAGATGTTTGGAATACGACAGACCCAAACAGTGGGAGAACGTGTTGGAAAAATCCGAATTCGCATACAACAATTATGTGAATCGGTTGATGGGTATGAGTCTGTTCGAGATTGTTCCTGGTTGAAGCCCACATGGTGTGGTGGATTTGGTTGAGATACCAACAGAGACGAGAAAGAGTGTAGATCTAGAGACATTTACAGAGCATATGGAAGAGGTAAATTAAGATGTATGTAAGCAAATTGAAAAGATAAACGTGGCATACAATTTGAGAGCCAATAGGAAGCAGAGGCTACAATCATTCAGCGAAGGAGACTTAGTCTATGCACACTTAAGAAAAGAGACATTCTCCGCAGGAACATACAACAAATTGAAACTGAAGAAGGTTGGACCATGTAAGGTTCTGAAGAAGATTTAAGACAATGCTTATGTATTGGTGTTGGGTAAAATATGCACTATCTAATTCAACACTTAAATTGTCAACCTCCGAAGGTAGCTTATGAGATGGAAACACTATATTTGCAGGTCCGATTGAAGGCTTGAACTAATCTAAGCTAATCTGAAGGTGGTAATCTACCTAAAATTGAGTAAGGGTTCTAAATTATCAAACCGATCAGAATAGTATCAAGCTATACTCCGTTACCTTATAAACAAGAATGGAAATTACAAAAGAAAATACTAGTCTAAAAAGTAAGACTTAATTGAAAATAAGCTACTCACGAAAAATGGAAATTACTTAACAATTACTGAAAATGGAAAAGGCTATTCAAACTTAAACCATGAAACAAATTCAGAAATCTAACTGCAATACAATTTGAAGTACATCTAATATTTGAAACAAGGAACTATGCTAGCATGAAAAAGATAATTGAATTAGCTACTACAAGAAATGCAATTTAACAATTAACTGTAAATTCAAAAGAATGATGAATGATTCATAAGCAAACTAATCTATGTTATCTAATTCTACTCTCCTTGAGGATCTTGAGGGAATGTATCAAATGCGATAGGAATTGGAGAAAATGTATCGAAATGAATTTCAAATGCGATATATAAACAAAACAGAAGTAAATCTAATTTAACTTCTACAAAGAGATGCAAACTGAAAAGCAACCAATTACAAGTGATTTTAAACATTGTAACGATTATTCATCCATAAGCAAATGATATTTTAAAAACTGTAGTTATGTTATTTAAAACTAATTCAAAATGAAATGTTATTAATCAATCTAACCTATCGACAAGAAACCAAATCATGTACTCTAATGATTATTCTGAAGTTGGAGAGATACAAATATTGATGCTATCCTACAAAGGTTTATAAAACATGAAACTAATGTATATTTGAAAATGAGATTACTGAATCCAAATCAAGCTTTACAAAAGGAAATAGGCTAGGCTAAGAATGAAATTGACAAGTTCTAAAATAGTAACAAGTTAAGAAAATAGGCAGAAGGAATTGTTACAAATTCAAATGCAAGCTGGAAAGGAAAACTAAGCTATAACTGAGGAGATGAATACGGACTCAAAATGGATATGAAGTTTAATAGAAACTCTATGTAGTTTAAAACAAGGTTCTAATTACTCATATAGGTACTGGTCAACTATAAAAAATAATATAATTCGAAAACCTCGGAAAGTAAACTCTAAACAAGCATAAAGACAAGACATAAAATATTAAAGTCTGGATGATAGTTTGAAAGACAGTCCGGATGACAAAAAATGATATAAACTATAAAAATAAGCAAACTAAATAATTCTAACGCCAGCTGGTTTATGCATACTAGTCTATGGTGCAAGCAAAACAGTAAATAAGCTGTTTAAAATTGAAATAACAGGAAGCAACTATGCTAATTTGTATCTAAGGAAAGAAACCATTTTCTATTACATAATAAAACAGAGTTGAAAGGTAAACAAATCTAATCTATAGCTACAGTAACATTAACAGAGCTAGATCTCATTACAAACTGAACTAATTAAATTCTATCTAATTACAAAAAAAAATCTAAAAAGCAAGCTGAGAGAAACTACGCATGATCGGTCATTTTAAATTATGGAAACGTAAATTGTATTAACAACAGGAAATATATTACAATAAACAGAAAAACACCATCTATAGGAAGACCAAATTAAATACATACACTGAAAATGAAAACTACTTATATGCAAAAAAGAAATAATGAAATCATGAAAAACCTCTAGTTGTTGAGGGGCCCTTCTCAGCAATCAGGGGTTGTGTCTAACTTAGATCAATCACCAACAGAACACAAAGTTATTCATCAACAGCTGAAAACAGAGACTTTTTATTAAATTTGGAGCAAAGCTTATACAACGTTTTCCTGTCTATTCTTCACAACCCTGGGCATGTTTATATAGATTTTTACAAAGGAGAGCAGGTCGACCCTTTTATGGCCGACCTATCTAAAAATAGAAGGTCTTTACTGTTGTAGAAACGACCCATCAAAACAGGAACAACTTAGAAAAACGACCAACCACGTTTTGACGTTTTCTGGGCAAATCCATTTCAACGAACCACGAACTGCTCCCAAATGGCTTCGAATTTCCACAAAACTCCTTGCAAGGACCTAAATGGGCCTATTTTGCACAAAACCCATGTGCCGGAATTTTGAGTTTCGTCTCTGTTTGCCCGTAAATCCAACCCGAAATTCTGATGTCTGCTAAAAACACGGTTTTTGGGCAAAATCTTTGAATGAATGAAGGTCCAAATGGGCATCCGAATGAGCGTCTGAATGACTTGTAACGGAAATTAGTTCATAAATACAGATTCTGAGCGGAATTTTTGTTGGGTTGTTGGCCAAATTGACGACTGGGTGCTTGAGTTCTATTGGCTGAATCACCATCCATTTATGAGTTTGGTTCTTATATTGATCCATTCTTTGTTGAAAGTTCTCTCCTTCAATCTTTATGCGATCTATCTTGCATGATATCGCCATGTGGTCTGTTTTTTAAAATAAGGCACCTGCATACAATTAAAACATTCATATATATATTAAAACTTAAGATGTGAGGGTTTTCCCCCATATGGTCCGTGAATGCTAAAAGACTTCTACTTATATAAAATGGTAACTTAATTAAGAATTAAGAATTAATTTTTATTTAATATGTTTGTATAAAAGTTTTGTTTAATAATATTATTTTATGATTTAACTTTTATTTATAAATAATAATTCTTTTGATGCTTTAGTTATAATTATTCATCTGGATAATGCAAAAGCTTATTATCAACCTTAAGATTTTAATGTGTGTATGCATGTATGACAGGTTTTAGTGAGGACAAAGGAGCAAAGATATATCAATTTGTTAACAAAGCAAGTCAAGCCATTTAAACCAATAAGAAACATATTATCAAATTCAATGTAGAATTCGGGACCCGAAGAAGGGCTGAATGAAAGGTCAGATGGAGTATCGAAAGTTTATCATTTGCACAATATTGCATTTAATATATCCAAAATAATATATTAGGCTCAATTTACTTTTACAAGATGTTAATTAATAAAACAAAGTAAAAGATAGCCTTATTGAACGTAGATGTATTAAATCATGGTAGATAGAATGGGAAATTAATGTAAATAACATCATTATAAAAGACAATTCCGGAGCCCAACAATTGGAGCTACCAAGGAATTGAAAATTTCTACTACATTCAACGTATCAGATCTATACAAGTATGAAGAAGGTTCAACGAGTAGCAGCATAGAAGTGTCAAACATCGATTGGACATGACAAATTCCAGGTTGACACAAGGAAGAGATCGTCGAAGTCTTGGATTAGCGTGAAGTCTGACACACAAGGAGTTCGTGGAAGAAAGAATAATTAGTCCAATGGAGGAACAATGAGTTGAAGGAGGAAACATGGACCTCAGAAGAAGAATATAGAGGACTGACGGAGCAGTCAATTTATTTTTTCAGGTGGGGAGACTGATGTAGGGGCATCGGAGCCTAGAAAAAACAATCAAAGTTGATCGACAGAAGAAGGTCGACTAGGGGGGATTTTCGACGACCACTAGTGCGAGAAGGATGGAAGTCGAAGCCAGGTAGTCAAGTAGGAAATTGTTGAAGTATAGTTGACAGGTGTAAAATTCGAAATTTGACGAAGTCAAGATTTGAAAAGATAAGTAAAGGATTGACAACGTTAAGTTTATTTGATGTATCAAAGTCCGAACCAGTCGAAAGTGGATATCGACAAGAACAAAAACTACAACAAAGTCAAAGGGCCACAGAGGTTAAGAAGTGCAGAATTCAAGGAAACAAACCTGCATTTCTTGTGGGTTGTTAAGGAATTTAATGGTAGTTAAGAAGGTGGTTGGAACCAAGACATATGTCACCACAGGAAGAGGTTGTGCAGGACACTCTAGGTGGCGCTGACAATTGTAGGATCTGTCTGATCATAGGTTGAGTGGTGAATAGAGAAAACATGCCTAGGGGAATCCATACAATATGGACCTTAGGAACAACAGTAGGGTAGAGTAGAATACTGGGGAAAAGGCATAGAGGAAGGGGGACTCACTAGATCACTGGATCAGAAGATCGCGCCATAGAGAGGGGAAACACACTAAGAAAACAGAGATTTACTTATATGCATTGTAATAGGATAAGGCCGACTTGTTTAATTATTGGCATGTAACTTTGTGGTAGTGACAAGTAATTGAAGCCAACTTCTTTCCATTTCTAGTTCACATCTATTTTATGTGAGCATTTGTGTGTTCATTGTGTGTTATTGTTAAGCAAGAGGGTCCAATCGATCTAACTTGCGTCAAAATGGATGAACAAAGGTGTACTAACTGGTTTTTTACTATGCATTTTGAACCTCTCAAACACCTTTTGTATGTACTCACCCCGAGACAATGTCAATTTGTGATTTTTCATTTCTCTTGTTATTCTCATATCAAGGATTTGCATTGCAATACCCAAACATGTTAGACCCTGCAACAATCCTGTCATCCACATACAATAAAAAGATAATATATCTTTCATTATCTAGCTTCTTGAAATAAACATACTGGTCATAATGACATCTACTATAACCGTGTTCTATCATAAAACTGTAAAATTTCAAATACCTGACTTCCTTGGAGCTTGCTTAAGACCATACAAGCTCTTCTTCAACCTGCATACCAATTTATCCTTCCCTTTGACCTCATACCCTCGTGGTTGCTGTATATAAATATTTTCCTCCAAATCCCCATGGAGAAAGGTTGTTTTTACATGTAACTGTTCAAGATGCAAATATTCTACCTCCACCAAACTTAAAATAGTTCTAATTGAAGTCATTTTAACAACAGGAGAAAATATTTCATAAAAATATATACCTTTATTCTCTAGAAACCCTTTTACAATAACTCTGGCCTTATACTTGTTCTTTCCTCCATATTCTTCCTTCAACCTGTAAACCCATTTATTCTGCAATGCTCTTTTACCGACAGGTAACTGAACCAAATACCAAGTCTGGTTTCTTACCAATGATTCCATCTCCTCATTCATGCCTTGCTCCCACATGTTTCTAGTTTCCACCTGCATTGGTTCTTCATAACATTCTTGTTCACCAGAATCAGTGATCAATAAATAATACAGTGAAGGAGAGAATCGCTCAGGGGGGCTACTTAACCTGGTATATAATCTAATACTTGTAGGAGTTTGAGGTACATGTTATTGTTCTTGATTTTTTAGAACCTTTGGAACTTCATTTTCATTGATTTCATCAAGCATTCTATACTCTGTGTTTTCATTTTCCTGTTTCTTTCCCTGCAACTAATATTTATACACGACATTTTCATTGAATACCACATCTCTACTCATAATTATTTTTTTATTTTCATAATCCCATAAGAGATAACCAAAATCATTGTCCCTGTATCCAATAAAGGTACATTTATTGGATTTAGCCTCAAGATTTGTTCTATTTTCTTTATCAATATGGACAAATGCTTAACAACCAAAATTTCTCAGAAAAGAGTAGTTTACCTTTTTACCTGTCCATGCATCCTCTAGAATACCATCATCCAAAGCACTTGAAGGCCATATGTTTATTAATTAAACAACACTATCTACAACATCTTCCCAAAACTATAAGGGCAACCCTACATGCAATCTCATACACCTTGCATGCTCCATGATTGTTCTGTTCATCCTTTCTAACACACCATTTTATTGTGGTGTTCCTGGGACTTTCTTCTCTCTATGAAACCCATGGTATGAACAATAACTATCAAATTCCTTACCGCAATATTCACCTCCATTATCAGATCTAAGACACTTCAACCTTTTTCTTGTCTCACTCTCAACCAAATCTTTCCATTTATTAAAAGAAGCAAACACATAATATTTCTGTCTAATGCGATAAACCCAAGTTTTCCTAGTTGCATCATCAATAAATGTAACATAATAATGAGAGCCACCAACATATTGTACCTGAGCCAGTTCCCATACATTTGTATGAACAAGCTCTAACTTTTCACTCTTCTTCTATTTCCCAACCTTGAGAAATGTAGCTCTCTTTTGTTTTACATAAACACAATTCTCACATAATTCCAAACTTACCTGTTTCATATATGGCAGCAACTTCTTTGAGTGGAGAATTTTCATCCCCTTCTCACTCATGTTGCCAAGCCTATGATGCCATAATTTCGTATATGTTTCTGTAGAAGCTAAAGGATAGAATAGTCAGTATTACGAGGACTGTTGTATTCAAGCAGAGAGTATAAGCATACACAGAGATATAATCAAGAGACGGGATATGAGTCGAATGCATCCAACTGTTTGTATTAATCTTGAACTAGGTTATTTATACATCATATGTGTGGTTGGAGCAGTTGCACCTGCTCCAACGGCTTCTTTACCTAGTTTATTACATAGTAACTAATGACAATTAAGGATCCATAAGGGTCCCCTCCAACATCTTCCCCACCTCAAAATATTTCTTTGTCCCAAAGAAAACATTAACAACCTTGAACGGCGGTTCCTTTAGTCTCTGTCAGCAGTCTGGTAGTGGCCAATCGAGCCGCTTACCCCTTTCACCTTCCTGTCGGATTCTCTTCCATGGTCCAGTAGCATCTGGGCTTCCATGCTCTGCCATTGCACCAACTCACCAACTGCCTGAAAAACGTCTGAAATGACATGGAATAGATGTTTATGTGTGTCAGTACCGGGGAGATTGATAAATTTAAGTGTTCTTTTGTCATTATTAACGTGAAGCGCTTTCTCTGTGTGGTATAAATATCTTCTTCTTGAACATATGGTTTTCATAGACTCGGCTGTCGTGAAGCTTCCTGCAAGTTTCGAATGTGTCGCTACTGCTCGTGGTCGATACCGACTGATATTGGTTGACTTTACTCGACTCGACCCGACTCGACATGACTAACACTGGTCAGCAAGAAACCGACTTGATTTACAACTTTTATAAATATACATGGTTCAATAAGCTTTGAACAACCCTTTATTCGACTAATTTTCAACGACCCGACACTTTTTACAACATCATGGCCACTTTAACCAAAGAGTACTAAAAACATGACTAAGTATTATACGGGACCGACCATCTTTTGCATATCGACTAAAATACAAGACAACTTTAATAATATGTCGACATTAACATTCCGACCATATTTTGACACGACCATTTACAATTTCGACCATTTTTATAACTAAAGTGACCCGACCATCATCTAATTTTCTGTGGGCCACATACTTTAACTTTTGCATATAGTATATTAACCGATCGATCATAATTAAATCGACGAAGTTTCGACCAATCAACTAAACGACTATATTTTCACATCGACGAAAAATAGAATTTTACCCAAAAACATTTTACTGCAATCTCAGTCTTCACATGCTTGAACAAAATTTCCCAGTTAGTCAATGAGTACATAATAACTTGAACTTCGACGATTAGACCGCTTGGCAGCAATTTCAACCTCTGAGTTCAATCAACTGGTCGACAATTCTGAGATTCCATATTATCGGTCAGCTGATTAACTAGTCAGTAGACCACTTCAACTAGCCAATGCACATCCATCTTCGGTCGCTGACTACTCGATCAAAAAATGGGTGACCAAATTTAGCTGTCATTGCTCAGTTGATGATCTCCCACAGTTGATAGATGGACTTTTATATATATATGCACATAATCGCATTTTTCTCCAACATTTCCATCGACAAAAACTTCCCAGCAGTATCATTGTGCTCCTCAGGAAAAAGGATTCAAGTGCTGGTCGAGCTTCTTTATTGACACAGAAAAATTACAATTAGTATTCATGTGTGCAGGCAGCAACACTATGACAAAGTGGTCGCTATCTCTCTTAGTCGTCGATGGAAAGAGTGCTTGCTTAATGGGTCGGGGTAGCTTTAGTATTCAATTATAATTTATTTTTGTTGGTTCTATATGGTTCATCTCTCCCATTAGATTTTCGACATCATATATTCTTTAGTCACTAGCTGCAATAATCGTCGGCCAAGAGAACACCAACCAGTATCTTCAAAAAGTTAATTCGACCCCAACGAAAAGATTTACATGTATTCATATGTCGGTTGATGGATGGATAAATAATGATACTCGGTAGTAGTAGAGATAGATAACCAGTGAGAATGGTAGCGATTATGGCAGTCGGCTCACCATACACATTCACAATGTAAAACTTTCAGCATTCCTAACAATACTATAATATATGGATATGAAAATGCTTTTTACTAGCCATAATTGGATATGGGAGGCTCCAGCCATCCATGGAAGATTACGATACCAGGGATCTTCGTACTCTGTATCATTCTTTTATGAGCAGAGCATTTATCCACGCTGAACAAATTTTTCCGTTCATCCATTCCGTTAGGCTTCGCTAGACAATCATCTCACTTTTCTTCCAGGTCCAGACTGCCTCCATCAGATTCTTTCTCTTACGCAACAACAATTGAGCAGCATTAACATTTTTTCAGGAATGCAACAATGATTGAGCATCATTTTCATTTCTGAGCTTTTCTTGCAGGGTTCTTTTTCCTCACGATGTCCTTCAGGTTCAAACTGCTCCTCTTCTGCTGCTACTATCACCTAGACCAGAAAAAGATGGCAAGAATGCCAGATATTGTATTCAAACAGAGAGTATAAGCATCACACAGAGATAATCAAGATACATATGATAAAACATACATATACTATCTCCTTTTTCTATCACCATTGTTCCTTTTGTGATCTTCCACCACGTCTCTCCAAATGTAGATAAATAGCCACCATCTCCCAACTTCCCGTTGAGATTGGATTTATTTTCATAGCAGAAATATGCCTTACATCTGTCAGTAGCCATTCACCATTCTTTAACTTTATTTGTACCTTACCCATTCCAACAATTTTACATGGCTCATCATCACCCATTAAAACATGTCCAAAATCGCCTAGAACATAATCATGCAAGAATTTCCTATCAGGTGTAGCATGACATGAATCCCTTGAATCTACTACCCAGTAATCAATAATATTATCTAATGCAAGAATAAAAGCATCTTGTAACACATCACCTACTACATTTTCTTCCTGAGTAGTCTCATGCTATCCATCTCCTTTCTTCTTTAGGGATATGCAGTCTTTCTTCAGATGTCCTTTCCTTCCACAGTTCCACCACTCTGTATTTCCCAGTTTGGACTTGGATCTACCCTTTTTGGACTTCCGTAGTTACCTAGGCTTTGTCTTCTCTCCCTTTGTCTTCCCCTAGTCTCCATGGTCAACGCATTACCTAATGTCTCACCTGTGATTTTCCTTTGCATTTCCTCACTAAGAATAACGCCAACAACATCATCAAATTTTAAAGTGTTTGAACCAGAGACAAAGTTACTTACAACCATGACCAAGCCATTCCATCTTTCTAGCAATGAGCACAATATTAGAAGAGCCCTAACCTCATCACCAAAGTTCACTTTTACAGAACTTAGCTAATTTGTAATTGTATTAAATTCATTTAAAATATCAACAACATATCCACCTTATGACATATTCATACTAAACAAATGCTTCATTAGAAATAGCTTGTTGGAGGTTGAGGGTTTTTCATATAGCTTACCCAAAGTGCTCATCAGACCCTCTGTTGTCTTTTCTTTTCAAATATTGAAAGCCACCAATGAAGCCAAGCATGGCCGTATTGTTCCCAGTTCCTTTATGTAAAGAACCTTTCATTATTTGTCCTTCATAGTCGTCGGTTATTTTTCTTTTCCTCCCAATGGTAGGAATAGATCCTTCTAATACAGATAGTCCTCCATTTTCATCTTCCATAACTGGTAGTTTTGGCCGTTAAATTTATCGACCTTAAAATTTCCTTCTTCTGTCATTGCTCCCACTTGAAACAGGAACCCTTCTTTCCTACGAGTTTATATGCCAAATAGACCTTTGACTTTGATACCAATTAATATAAAACAAGATCGCAGAGGAATAACAATGAAAAAGATGCAAATATCAAACACATAAAACACAATACAAGAGAGACACCAATATAACGTGGTTCTCCCAAGGTGGGCTACATCCACACATAAATTGTCAGTCTTTATTATTATACCATCCAAGAAATGAAGAGATACAACCTGCAACACATTCGCTCCAACTTCCTCTCACTCTCTCAAAGTCTCTCTTACACAATCAAAGATCTTTTCAATTCTACGATACATTACACAGCAGCATATTACAATTTATTCATTTTAAAGGGGAATTACCATGGGAAAATACCACGGGCTACCCAATACTATGGGCCCATAATTTGTTGGCCAACAAAACAACCCAAAAAAATTATTTCGGGGGATGCACCCCTAGACCCCCCAGCCGGAAGGATGGTCCCCCCTGGATCCCAGTGGGGGGGCGATGCCCCTCCACACCCTCCCGCTGGGGTGAGTGTATAGTCCACCCGCAAATCATATAAAACTAGGGTACAAACACAACTAAACAAAAACATCTCTGAATCAGGAAGATTGAGATCCACAACCAACACCAAGGAGTGCAAATCAACTGGATGATGTTTTTTCTCAATGAATTTCTTGTTGATTGTGCAGATGCACAGGATAGTGGTATCCCCTTTACTTGTTCCCGGACCTTGTTATTGAATTCTTTTGTAGGGTGGGTGGAGCTAGAGAACTATTAGGGAATGGACCCAATTGTGCCATGTGATGCCTCTTGGTATATGAATTTGTGGTACTCTTACATTAGGAGAAAAAAGCAATAGAGTGATGTTACACTATATATTATGAAACTAGAGGCATTGAAATGTTATGTGGTGCAAATACCACACATTGATGAAGTTGTTGTTGCAAAGTACGATGGCATTGTGAGATTTAATGTGGGACCTGACCACATATACAGTGAGTATAGGCATGACCCACATAAGTGATGAGGCTGACTACTGGGATCAAATTGGACACGAACAAAGTTGATGCCATATTTCACGAGTGGCCAATAGATTGGCAAGTTCCCATTGTACTAGAGACTATCTCACTAGACCCATCATAATAGGATTAGTGACAGGAGGTAACTTTAGGAGAGTAGCATAACACAATTCAAAATATGTAGAACATGAGAGCTGGGGGTAAGGAAGGAAACCCGCCCCCTTAAGAGCATGCGTACCAATAATCTATCCAGACTCCAACTGATTCGGGTCTGGGAGAGAAGTGCAAGGATAGCACATTGACAAAAGGGAGGAATAAAAAGAAGAAACTGCATAAGTACAACACTTTCGAGGAATTAATAGATGATGATGTTAACATCCTATTAGAAAAGATGATGGAGGTTTCTAAGGAGAACCATAATATTGTAGAGGAGAAAATGGTGTAGTTGTTTAGCAGCATGACAGATATATTGGATACACTTTGTCAAGCTATTAAAAGGATTATCATTTTGAATCTACATCAAGCTTCTCCACCATGGATCGAAGCTATGCAGGAAGAAGAAACTATGGAGCAGTCAACTCCACCACCTTCGAGTGAGGGATTCGTTAAAATATTTCCTATAGCACTAAGCTTCAATTAGGAAGGTACCAATATACAAGTTCCAAAATTGGGGTATGTGGAGTTGAATCTATCTTCATTACCAATTTTTATGTTGCATAATCTACAAGAGATCATTGCACAAGAGATCAAGACGAGGGAGATGCCACTTTTGGACCTTATAAAGGGATTCAAAAATCAAGTGGCAGCATTAAAGGATCTGTCTACTGAGATTCAGTAGGACAATGATTTACTTCATCATGAAAACTGTAATATCCCCATATGAGGTTCCATAGGATATTAACTCTAATTCAAACCTTAAAGCAATTTGAAAAAGCTGAAACTAGTCCTCAAAACTAGTCATGAAGAAACTAGACTTGGCCACTGATTAAGCCACCTAGAGCTTGAGAGTTGGTAGAGCTTGAGAGTTGGAACCTTTCAGATATGCAAATTTTGATAAAGAGTGTGTACCAGCATAAGCATCAGAATCGCGACAAGCTTCAGATTCCTATACACAAGGTACTAGGACCATTTATGGTTCAACAATAGCTATTATTGAAGTCTACACCAAGGATGACTCGATACGCCAGCATATGCATACTAGAATCATCCGCTTACACTCGAAAGAAACTAAAGGGTGGATACCAGTTAATTAAATCCAAATCTACTTCTGGAAAAAAATTACATAGGTTTTGGGAGGATTTGGCAGCATTTGGAAGTCAATAGAGGAAGATCGTAATGGTGGAATGCTCAACCAGTCTTACTTCAGGCTCTCACAAAAAGGAAAAAAGTATCACAAATTTTTAGTCTAGTAATTACATAGGATTCGTCACTGTCTTAATAACCTATGATGGCTAATAGAACAGAAAATAGGCATCCAGATATCTTTTAAATAAAAATACTACAAAACTAGTCAAAATTTGATGCGTAAAGAGCTTGTCTTGAGAAACGTAAACACAAAAATCCCTCAGGGCTCTCGAATTATTTCATGGAGGGTTAATATGAACTCATATATTAATAAATATGCTACATCAAATATTGAATAGTCTTATTAATAAATACATAGAAGTGCCAGAGCTCAAATATTATAGAGACTCATCAATTCTTGAATTTTTACAATGATTGGAGAAGAGTACTTCAAGAAGAGTAAGAAGGAGAGGTGTAATCACTGTGTTAGCACCCCAAAAAAATTTGTAATTAATTGTCCCCTGGAGACATTAATTATCTTCTGGCAGCATCGACGGTGCAAGATAGAACATTTCTCATGGCGGGAGGTTTTCAAGTTTGGTTGCAAAAAGAAGCAATTGTCCTCAGGTGTATGCACCAAGGTTGCAAAAGAAAAAAGAAAAAAGTGAAAAGTGACCATGATTTGGTAAGAAAGGTTAATCTTATGTCAAGGATTAATTTTTACATTTTTCAATACTCCAATGTTTAGTGTTTATATGAGAGCAAAGGGTTGAAGGCTTTTTTATATAAAAATGAAAGGTTTAGCCTAAGCGTAAATTTTATGGAGAGAAGCATTGTTTTAATTTCTGGCCAAAGTTAAACTTTGGAGAAGTTTTAATAAAGCCAAAGGTTGAAGTTTATGGAACAAAGGGATTTTTAATAAAGCCAAAGTCTGAGTATTATGAAGAAAGGGGCACTAAGCTTTAATTAATTTTTTTATGAAGAGAGGATTTAATGTTTTTGTATTGGGCCCAAACTTCAATTAGAGGTGGAGCAAAAGGTAATGCGCCGAGCACCGAGGGATTGTCAAGTGACCAAGAGCCGAGCCAAGGGGACCCCACATAGCCTCCACACTGTTGATGTATATGTAACTTCGGAATGTATTTCATCTATGTATTTCATATATATGTATTGTACCCTTATTAGAGATGTGTTATTCCTCTATAAGGAAGTGTCGTCATGTGGATTGACAAGTGTCGCAAGTGTGTGTACTTGCTGATGGGTTATTAGACCACCATGTGTGGGGTTGGCCCTGAAATATATATATTATAATGTGGATGTACCTAGCTAGACAAGTCGGCCCCATAAGGTCACTGGCAAACAGGTTAGTATAAATAGAGATCAGGTGATCTCTATTTAGATCATTCTGAAAAGTATCTCTCTCTCACTCAAAAAGTGGTGCACTAGTGAGGAGGAGTATCATCTGCTACTAGGAGACTATCTCAGTGTATTTTGGTTGTACTTTGGTTGAGCCATTGCTCTCTCTATCTCTGAGGAAGTTGTGGGGTTTTTCACCTTAGGGTTTTCCCCACGGAAACTCTGTGTCTCTTGTCTCTCATGCTTTTGATTCTTGTGATGCTTGTCATACTTATTGTGATTGTTATGCATTGATATACGGTATATGTTATTCTCTCAGTGAAGATCCTAGAGTATTGTGAATTAATGCTCAAAATTTAACATGGTATTAGAGCAAACCTGAGAAGAAGATGTTTTGCAGTGACAGAAACTTGAGTTTCTTGTTTATTGGGTTTCTCTCCATAGATTTTGGAAAAGCAGTATAGTAGATTGACTCTACTCATCAAGGCGCGTCTATCTGTCCAATTAGGATTCAATTCCAAGCATTTTCAGATTTGGCCCTAAAAATTAGAGTTTCCACAAAAATAGGAATTTCTGAAATCTGAAGACATAGCTGGAAGCTCCTTGCAAAAATCGAAGTTTAGAGCTTTGGATCGAGATTTTTGGCTGGGTAGATCTTCGGGAAACTCAAACCCTAATTCAGGGCTCTCCCTAGTGAACCCGGGAGGACAAAAAGGAAAATCTGAAGGGTAAAACTTTACTGATCTCAAATTCTGAATGCACCAGGCTGATCAGCTCATCAAAGCGCATCTTTCTATCCTATCAGAAAATTGAAATTCACATTTTGAATTTTTAGGGTTTTTTCGACAAACCCTAATCTGGGACGAGATCCAGTTTTTAGAATTTCAAGTGGTAAGACCTAAATATTTTCTATTTCCATTTGAAGTACTCTTTAAGATGTCTCACCACACCAAGATTGAGGATAAGCTTGAAGGTGCTAATAACTTCCAAGCTTGGAAGTATAGGATTGGGTTAATCCTGGAAGAGAATGAGTTGAACTCATATATAAAAGAAGACATCCCTATCCTAGAGGATGAAGAGGCCAAAGTATTGCATAAGAAGAACTTGGTCAAGGCAAAGACAATCATTGTTGATTCTATCAAAGACCATCTCATACCCCATGTGTCTTCTCTAAAGACACCCAAGGAGATGTTTGACTCTTTGACCAAGCTATTTGAAGGGAAGAACATAAATCGGAAGATGACTCTGCGGAATCAATTGAAAGGGGTCAACATGTTGAATAGAGAAACCATTCAATCTTACTTCTCCAAGGTCTCTCAGATCAAGGAGCAACTTGAAGCTGTGGATGAAGTAGTGGACAATGGTGAAGTTGTTATGACCACTTTGAATGGCCTGCCTAGGTCATGGGACTCCTTTATTCAAGGAATCTGTGCAAGAAAGAAATTGATCTCTTTCAGTAAACTATGGGAGGAATGCTCTCAAGAAGAAGCTAGGCTTGTAGCTCGTGAGGAAAAGATGGGAGGTGAAGATCAAGCTCTCACAACTCACACCAAAAGAAGCAAGCCCATGAAGGAGCACTCTTGCTAGAAAAGATCCTATCAAAAGAATAAGAAGGATCTAAGATGCTTCACATGCAATGAGAAGGGTCACTTTGCTTCAGATTGTCCCAAGAACAAAAGGGATAATAACAACAACTTCAGTAAGAAGAAGAAGGGCAGCAAAAGAAAGTTCCATGCTCATGCTGCCGAGGATGATGAACCTCCAAAGAAGAAGGCTAGGGCAGAAAGTGATGATGACTCATCAAGTGAAGAAGAGCATGTTCTAATCTCTGCTCTCACAGGTACTATCTCCCATGGTTGTAATGATTGGTTGATTGATAGTGGGGCTTCCAAACACATGACTGGGTTTAAGGAATCTTTTGTGAATCTATCTGAACATGAATCACCCCATAAGGTGAAACTTGGGGATGATTATCAATACCCAATCAAAGAAAGTGGTGAAGCCTCCTACAACCTAGATTCAGGAAAATCTTTGAAGATGAAAGAAGTCCTTTATGTACCTGGGCTCAAGAAGAACTTACTCTCCATCTCTGCATTGGATGCAAAAGGTATGAGGGTTGCATTTGTGGATGGCCAAGTCCTAATGTGGCCAAAGGGAAAGACCATAGATGATGCAGTAGTGATTGGAGAGCAAGAGGGAGGATTGTATAAATTGAAGGGACAACCTGAACATGCCATGGTGCATGAATCCATGGAGCCAAGTGGACTTTGGCATAGAAGACTTTCTCATATGCACTATAGGGCACTTCCAATTGCAAGCAAGGCTGTAGAAGGTCTTCCTGAAATCAAGACCAAACATGAAGGTGTTTGCAAAGGATGTGCAAAAGGTAAACATTAAGAAGGCTTTCCCAAGCAGTGAAAGCAAGGCCAACGATATCCTGGAAATCATCCACTCAGATGTATGTGGTCCTATGTCATCCAGTTCTCTTAGTGGGTATGTTTACTATATCTCATTTATTGATGACTTCTCCAGGAAGACTTGGGTATACTTCTTGAAGAACAAAGATGAGGTGTTTGATAAATTCAAGGAATTCAAAACCTTGATAGAGAATCAAACTGACAAGAAGATCAAAACATTCAGATCTAACAATGGTGAAGAATTCACCTCAAGTGACTTCAAGAAGCTTTGTAGTGATTTAGGGATTAAGAGGGAGTTGACTGCTCCTTATAATCCTCAACAGAATGGAGTTGCAGAAAGGAAGAATAGAACAATCATGGAAGCAACAAGGGCAATGTTGCATGACCACGATCTACCTATGCATCTATGGGCAGAAGCAGCTAGAACAACTGTATATGTGCAGAACAAAACACCCCATAAGATATTGGACAACAAGACACCAAAAGAGGTCTTTTCTGGTAAGAAACTTGAAGTCAACCATCTTCGAATATTTGGTTTTCCAGTATACACTCATGTCCCAAAGGAAAAGAGGACTAAACTAGATCCTTCAGGAAAGAAGGGTATCTTTGTGGGTTACAGTGAAAGCTCGAAGGCTTACAGAATATACTTTCCAGGGTTCAAGAAGATTGATGTCAGCAGGGATGTAACATTTGATGAAAACTCAGCCTTCATCAAATCAAGGAAGGCACCTATCAAAGTTTATGAAGAACCTAAGAAAACTAGATTTCAAGACACTACCATGACTAAAGCAGTTCCAGAAGTTGTTCATGAGTTTGACGATTCGTAAGAACCTGTAGTTCCACCCCATGAGGATAACTCTCACAAGAGGAAACCTGCATGGGATAGAGAGCTCATTCAAGATGCATAAAGATTTGGAATTCCAAAAGAAGAACACAGAGCAAAGAAGAGAACCAGATCACATACCAGCTATGTTGCTTTACTCTGTGACATTATGAACAAAGAGCCTTCCAGTTATGAAGAAGCAGCGGAAAAGAAAGAATGGAAGGATACCATGGTTGAGGAATACCAATCAATAATGAAGAATGATGTTTGGGATGTTGTCCCAAGACCTAAAGAGAAGTTTGCTGTGACTTCCAAATGGATCTTCAAAATCAAGCATGCTGCAGATGGCAGTGTAGAAAAATACAAAGCAAGATTCATAGCTCGTGGCTTCTCTCAGAAAGAGGGAATAGATTATGAAGAAACTTTTGCACCTGTAGCCAACTATACTTCCATCAGAACAGTACTTTCCCTAGCTGCAGCGATGAAATGGAAAATACACCAGATGGATGTCAAGACTGCCTTCTTGAATGGTGTAGTTGAAGAGGAAGTATATGTGGAGCAGCCACTCGGTTTCGAAATACATGACAGGGAGTCGTATGTGTGCAAATTGAAGAAAGCCTTGTATGGCTTGAAGCAAGCTCCCAGAACTTGCTATGGCAGGATGGACAGTTTCCTATCTAGTTTGGGCTTTACCAAGAGTAAAGCGGATTCCAACCTTTACTACAAGGTTGAGGAAGGGAATCCTGTGATTCTACTCCTGTATGTGGATGAATTATTTGTAACAGGAGATGACAGATTGATTGTAGATACGAAGAGGAAGCTTGCTGCTGAGTTCGATATGAAATATTTGGGAATGATGCATTATTTCCTAGGTATGGAGGTGTGGCAGAGTACAGGTGGGATCTTCCTTGGTCAAGGGAAGTACACAGTAGATATCCTGAAGAGATTCGGGATGATGGATTGCAAGGCCATGGCCACACCTATGGCATCAAATCCTAAGCTTCTATGTGATACTTCATCTGAGTCGGTTGATGTCTCTATGTATCGTCAGATGATTGGGTCCTTGATGTACCTGACGAACACGAGACCAGATATTTGCTTTGCGGTGAACACATTGAGTCAGTTCCTAATAGATTTGAGGAGTGTTCATCTGGTTGCTGTAAAGCATGTTCTGAGGTACCAGAAGGGTATAGTGGATTATGGGCTCAACTATGAGGCGAATCAAAAGTTTAACCTGCAGGGTTATGTTGATTCAGATTGGGCTGGCAGTGCTGCAGATAGGAAGAGCACATCTAGGTGCTGCTTCAGTATGGGATCAGGTGTGATCTCTTGGTTTAGCAGGAAGTAGTCCTACGTAGCACTGAGTACAACTGAGGCAGAGTATGTTGCAGCCTGTTCAGCTAGTTGTGAGGTAGTATGGCTACGGAAGCTACTGTCTGAGTTATTTGATCTCCCGTTGGATAATACTGGTATCTTCTGTGATAACCAGAGTTGTGTGAAGTTGTCCGAGAACCCAGTGTTTCATGATAGGTCGATGTGAAATTTCCCACATAAGATCCAAAGAGATGATGTAAACCTCACAATGAAAGAATTTAGGAATAATAGAACAAGAGACAAGCAATAGAACTTAGATCCAAAGAAACTCTGATTGAGGCAGAATAATTACACATGTTACTATTAACAGAATAATGAACTGGTAAATATACAATGCTGAGTATGAGGATTCTAATTCACTAGGAGGAATTCGAATTGGCCTTCATGCACAGATCCATAATCAGTGGAGAGTCATCAATGCCTAACTAGGAGTCCACCTTCTCATCAGTGAAGTCATCAATGAACAAGTAATGATCAATCAGGAGTCAAACTCAGTCTAACTGAATGTGGTTTGTGTAACTGGCACATGGAAGCACTAATATAGTGAAGGAGGCTCAGTGGAGGGCGCCATAGGAGTTAACTGGAGTCAGAATGGTCAATCTAGTCTCACTGGAGGTCCAACAGAGTGATAAACTCAGTAAAGAGTCAGTTAAGCCTTAAATCAAGGGAATAACTGAAGATAACTCAATATAATTGAATATAACTGGACTGGTAGGTGAAGAAGGTGCCCTTGTCATGCAGTGAAGCAAAGGAGGGTGCATTAGTCATTGGGAGGCCTAGAAATGATCTGAAAGAAACTTCGGGGGCTAGTTTGCTGAGGAGTAGGTGCTGGGATTGATGACCTAGAATGCATACAAACCCTAATTGCATGCAAACCCTAATTTTGCATGCATGACTGAAAATGAAAATGACTGGAAAGATAGTAGGACTAGGATGGAGTATAGGAATATCCTAACACCCCCCCTTAATCCATCTTGGGCCCTGGTAACTAGGACCAAAGGTCACCCATACAATAAATGAAATGATAATAAAATACATAACTGCCCATAAACTGAGGAAATGGGGAAAACCTCATGGGAAAAATACCCCCCCTCAAAAAGAATAGTAAATAACTCAAAGAACCATCATGCAGAAAAGAAAGAAGCTTTCATCAGTGAAAACTTTTGCAAAAGACTTGGCAAGTTGATCCCATGTAGGAAGGTGTCCCACTGTGTGGAGGATGAAGCAAGTCTTTCAGGAAAATTTTCTGTATATGGAGCGAATGGAACATGAGTATTCTTCCCAAAAGATGGAAGAGAGAATCCCATCATCATGCTCCATCTCTTATGGAGAGATGGATGGCATAATGCAAGGTTAGCATGCTGCTGAAGTCTAGTAGTTCTGTAAGCAAATAAATCATCAACTGTGTTCTCAGTAGTAGCAAGGACTGTGTGATAACATATTTCTCTTGAATTTGGACTAAGAATAGTTGTTGGTTCTGAATCTTCTTGAACCATGATCTCAACATCAAAATCTTGATCTTCTTCTTCACTAGAATAGGAGTCACTGGAAGAGAAGTCACTGTGATCTTCATCAGAATCTGAAGGAATAGTTGGAGAGAAGGGCATGAAATGTGAGAACTCATATGCCTTTGAGGCATGATTAGCAATCCCATTCACTATAACCTTTCCAGTGGAGATTTCTGTAATCTCTACTATGTCTGGACAAAAAATTACTTGTTTTGGAGATCCTGTATGAGTCATTTGATATACTGACAACAAATTAGCTGTAAGAGAAGGAACAAATAAGACATTTTTGAACTTACCATGCTCCATATGAACTGTACCCAAACCTTTGGCAGAAATCAGAGAGTTGTCTCCCATGTGAATGGTAGGCCCATCTTGGAGATCCAAAGAGGAGAAGGATTCTTCTTGTGCCATCATGTGGTTGGAAGCTCTAGAATCTATGAGGAGAGCTTTTATCTTTGAAAAACCAGCCATCAATGCATGACAATCATCAGATCCACTTCCAGAATCAGACATCTTTGCTTCTTTTGGAACAACAATTTGGTTTTGTTCAAGAAGCTTGGTTAGAATATCAATCTTCTTATGCATGCAGGCATGCTCAGGATGGTTTCCTCTCTTGCAGTAGGTACAATTTGGTCTCTTTTGTTTGTCATTCTTGGATCTTGAAGGTTTCTTGCCTTTGCCTTTTTGCCCCCCTTTTGCATTCTCTCCACTTGATTCACTAGCTAAAAGAGCTAGATCTCTGGAGGTTTTGATGGCACCCATTTGAAATAGTTTGTTCTCTTCTTGGGTGAGAGCTTCAATGAAGTCACTTAAGGTGGGAAACTTCCATCCAGGGATGGACATTCGAACAGAATGAAAGGTAGATACAAAGACAGAAAATTGAGATCCAAGTTTGCTCAATATAGAGAGTATCAATTGCTCATCACTTTTAGTGATGCCACATTCCTTGCAATGCAAAACCAAATTTTGAAATTTGGAGAAGAAATCTTGGATGCTCTCTAAATTGCCAGGTTGAAGGGAAACCAATTCATTCTCAAGAATGTAGCCTCTTAGTTCGTCTTGTTTGCCAAAAAGGATCCTCAATTTTATCCATAAATCATATGGAGACTTCAATCCATCACCATGAAACAATAGATCATCAGATATATGAAGGCATATGAATCCAAAGGCTTCATCCATTTTGTTTAGGTGCTTGATTCTCTTTTCAGCTTGATGTGGTATGGCATCTTTTTCCTCAACTACTCTAGTAAACCCTCTTGATTGCAAGAGTATTATCATCTTCCTCTTCCATTCGAAATAATTGAAAGGAGTGAGAAGTATAGAAGAAGGAGCATTCGAATTGCTCATCTTGATTTCTTGAACAAGTGCAAATACAAAGCTACTGAATCTACTGCTGCAACTGATGGAACTTCAAAATACCTGCAAAAAAATCTCAAGAATGGAGGTAGAATATACTGTCAAGGCTCTGATACCATGTGAAATTTCCCACATAAGATCCAAAGAGATGATGTAAACCTCACGATGAAATAATTTAGGAATAATAGAAGAAGAGACAAGCAATAGAACTTAGATCCAAAGAAACTCTGATTGAGGCAAAATAATTACACATGTTACTATTAACAGAATAATGAACTGGTAAATATACAATGTTGAGTATGAGGATTCAAATTCACTAGGAGGAATTCGTATTGGCCTTCATGCACAGATCCATAATCAGTGGAGAGTCATCAATGCCTAACTAGGAGTCCACATTCTCATCAGTGAAGTCATCAATGCACAAGTAATGATCAACTGGGAGTCAAACTGAGTCTAACTGAATGTGGTTGGTGTAACTGGCACATGGAAGCACTAATATAGTGAAGGAGGCTCAGTGGAGGGTGCCATAGGAGTTAACTAGAGTCAGAATGGTCAATCTAGTCTCAGCGGAGGTCCAATAGAGTGATAAACTCAGTAAAGAGTCAGTTAAGCCTTAAATCAAGGGAATAGCTGAAGATAACTCAATATAACTGAATATAACTGGACTGGTAGGTGAAGAAGGTGCCCTTGTCATGCAGTGAAGCAAAGGAGGGCGCATTAGTCATTGGGAGGCCTAGAAATGATCTGAAAGAAGCTCCGAGGGCTAGTTTGCTGAGGAGTAGGTGCTGGGACTGATGACCTAGAATGCATGCAAAATGCATGCAAACCCTAATTGCATGCAAAACCTTATTTTGCATGCATGACTGAAAATGAAAATGACTGGAAAGCTAGTAGGACTAGGATGGAGTATAGGAATATCCTAACAGTCGAAACACATAGAGATCAAATATCACTATATCAGGGATATGGTGCAGAGAGGAGCTGTGAAGCTTCTGTATGTTGCAACGGATGAGCAGATTGTAGATGTGCTGACGAAGCCACTAGCCAGGGTGACATTCAAGTACTTCAGAGAGAGGCTTGGTGTTCTTCAGATTGATGACACTTCGAGGAAGAAGTGATGGACACATTTACTGAAGCCATTCTAAGCATGTTGGAAGGAGGATCCTTCACATGGCTGTGGATGTAAGCGCTGGATGATGAGCATCAGGATGATGTTCTGGATTCTGCTTTGTATGCATCATGATGGATGCTGGATATGATCAGTTGGATCATTGATATGTATATGTATGTACGCATCATGTTGGATGCTGGATATGATCAGTTGGATCATTTATATGTACGTATGCATCATGTTGGATGTTGGATATGATCAATTGGATCATTTATATGTATGTACACATCATGTTGGATGCTTGGACCATGTATCTGTATATGTATCAGGTGGATACATTGTATGATCAGGTCGATCATGTATGGTGATATGTATCATGTATTTGTATTTGTATCAGGTGGATACATTGTATGATCAGGTGGATCATGTATGATGATATGTATCAGGTAGATACTTGGTATGCATCAGGTAGATGCATTGTATGATCAGGATGATCATGGATGACTAGCTTCAGGATGTTGCTCCAGATGACTTGCAGCAGGATGTTGCAGTGATGATGATCAGGATGACCATGTGTACATCAGGATGATGTATGGTGAATATCAGGTTGATACTCTATGGCCGTGGATCAGGTTGTGCAGATGAGCATATAATTTGGCCCTAGGAGATTTGCAGATAGTCTTTCGACGTTTTTCCTATGGCATATAATTTGGCCCTGGGATATCTGGAAAATGCTCTTTCGAGATTTTGCTCTGGGAGGACATATAATTTGGCCCTGGGAGATCTGCAGATAGTCTTTCGAGGTTTTTCCTATGGCATATAATTTGGCCCTGGGATATCTGGCAGATGCTCTTTCAAGGTTTTGTCCTATGGCATATAATTTGTCCCTGGGAGATCTGATAGGTTGGGTTGTGTGCCCGTAATAAGTCCTGGGATGCTCTTGCGAGGTTTTTCCATGACCACATATAATCTGTCCCTGGGAGATCCTATAGGTAGAGCTGTGTGCTCGTAACAGCCTAGGATGCTCCTGTGAGGTTTTGTGGTGACCACATATAATCTGTCCCTGGGAGATCCTATAGGTAGAGCTGTGTGCTCGTAACATCCTGGGATGCTCTTGCGAGGTTTTGAGGGGAGGTCACATATAATATGGACCTGGTAGATCCTATAGGTAGAGCCGTGTGCTCGTAAGAGCCTGGGATGCTCTTTCGAGGTTTTGTGACGCACGTAATAAGTCCTGAGGATTCCACAGTATGGCCCGTGATGACGAAGACCTGCAGGTGGTGGGCCTACATCCAGTATGAAAAAGGACTGGCTCTGTAGAACTTCCTATGACGAGTAGAGTCAGAGATTGGTTGAGATAGCAGCACCAGTGACGATGACGATGATGATGCATTGATGACGTTGATCCCGAGAAGAAGACTTGTCTAGCAGATTTGTGTCGAGAAATACCTTCCTAGTTAAGAGGGAGTGTTGATGCATATGTAACTTCGGAATGTATTTCATATATATTTATTGTACCCTTATTAGAGATGTGTTATTCCTCTATAAGGAAGTGTCGTCATGTGGATTGACAAGTGTCGCAATTGTGTGTACTTGCCAATGGGTTATTAGACCACCATGTGTGGGGTCAGCCCTGAAATATATATATTATAATGTGGATGTGCCTAGCTAGACAAGTCGGCCCCATAAGGTCACTGGGAAAACAAGTTAGTATAAATAGAGATCAGGTGATCTCTATTTAGATCATTCAGAAAAGTATCTCTCTCTCACTCAGAAAGTGGCCCACTAGTGAGGAGGAGGATCATCTGCTACTAGGAGACTATCTCAGTGTATTTTGGTTGTACTTTGGTTAAGCTATTGCTCTCTCTATCACTGAGGAAGTTGTGGGGTTTTTCACCTTAGGGATTTCCCCATAGAAAATCTGTGTCTCTTGTCTCTCATGCTTTTGATTCTTGTGATGCTTGTCATACTTATTGTGATTGTTATGCATTGATATATGGTATATGTTATTCTCTCAGTGAAGAACCTAGAGTATTGTGAATTAATGCTCAAAATTTAACACACACTCCAAGATCCATGCATGAGAGCCTCCCTCTCTTTTGTTACTTAATATATATGACGAAAGCAAAGAGTATATAAAGAATTGAAAGGAGTTTGTTTCTTCTACATGTGGGATAAATCCCTCAAGGTTGACAATGAAAATATAAGTGATGAGTGAAAATTCAAGCCAATGTTTCGTTGCTAAACGCCAAGTCACACGATGAAGGGTACCATGGTTTCTGCCGTAGTTGACACCAAACAGCATTCAACTGACACCATTGGGTTATTTAAAT
Organism: Larix kaempferi; assembly: GCA_027924585.1. Classification (NCBI taxonomy): domain Eukaryota; kingdom Viridiplantae; phylum Streptophyta; class Pinopsida; order Pinales; family Pinaceae; genus Larix; species Larix kaempferi. Next base: position 8,519,787 of record BSBM01000848.1, read on the forward strand.
GGAAGATATGGCTCTATGCAAATCGCAACTGCAACAACGAAGGAGTGATCCATGATCCACGTCGATATCGCACTACCAAGACACTCAGGAGTTAAAGGAACTAAGTTCTTGCGATGATAAAAATAGCCATCATGCGTGTCATGCTATGGGTACATCGGATGCACAAAAGGTGGTATTGGAAACAACCCAGGACCCAAGCGATACCACCCCTGGGCGATATTATAAAAAGGAAGTGGTTCTATTTCGGACATCTAGTTTTTTATTTGACCAGAATGTCAAAACTCTCAAACCCTAATAACATTTATCCAAGTAAAGGGTTGATGCTGCCGCCATTCTCTGTAGCAGAGGAAGAGACGTAGTTTCGTCTAGTCGAAAATTTTTTGTTGTAGCTTAGGAGGTCTGAATAGGAAAAGAAAATTGTCCACTTTCTCTGAATATAGTTTTTGAAAGATTCATGTATCCACGACTTCATTTTTGCTCCATCTAGATATGGCATTTCCTTTAGGATATTCCTATACTCCATCCTAGTCCTCCTAGCTTTTTTGTCATTTTCATTTTCAGTCATGCATGCAAAATTAGGGTTTGCATGCAATTAGGGTTTGCATGCATCCTAGTCATCAGCACCAGCACCTAGCCCTCAGCAAACTAGCCCCCGGAGCTTCTTTCAAATCAGTTTCAACTCTCTTAGAGCTTAGTGCGCCCTCCTTTCACCTACTGCATGAGAAGGGTGCCTTTCTTCACCTACCAGTCCAGTTTAGTTCAGTTATCTTCAGTTCTTTCCTTGATCTAAGGATTAACTGACTCCTAACTGACCTTACCACTCCGATGGACCTTCAGTGTCACTAGACAGCCTGTTTTGACTCCAGTTAGCTCCATCTGTGCCCTCCACTGAGCCTCCTTCACTACATTAGTGCTTCCATGTACCAGTTACACCAACCTCACTCAGTTAGACTTAGTTTGACTCCTGGTTGACCATTACTTGTGCATTGATGACTTCACTGATGAGAAGGTGGACTCCTAGTTAGGCATTGATGACTCTCCACTGATTATGGATCTGTGCATGAAGGCCAATTCGAATTCAACCTGGTGAATTCGAATCCTCATACTTAGCATTGTATATTTACCAATTTATTATTCTGTTAATTGTAACATGTGTAATTATTTTGCCTCAATCAGAGTTTCTTTGGATCTAAGTTCTATTGCTTATCTCTTCTTCTATTATTCGTAAATTCTTTCATTGTGAGGTTTACATCATCTCTTTGCATCTTATGTAGTCAATTTCACATGGTATTAGAGCCATTTGAGAGTATATTCTACCTCCATTCTTGAGAGTTTTTTGCAGGTATTTCGAAGTTCCAGCAATTGCAGCAGCAGATTCAGCAGTTTCTATTTGCACTTGTTCCAGCAGTCAAAGATGAGCAATTCGAATGCTTCTTCTTCATCTTCTCTTTCTCCCATGATCCTCACTCCCTTCAATTACTTCGAATGGAAAAGTGAGATGAAGATTCACTTGATGAACAAACAACTTGAAATATTGGTTTATGAAAGAGATGCCACACCACATATAGCTAGAGACAGAATCAAGCATCTAAACAAATTGGATGAATCTTTTGGATTCATATGCCTTCATATGTCCAAAGGTCTATTGTTCCATGCTGAAGGATTGAAGTCTCCAAAAGAGTTATGGACCAAATTGGAGAGTCTTTTTGGCAAACAAGACGGGTTAAGAGGCTACATTCTTGAAAATGAATTGGTTGCCCTACAACCTAGCAATTTCGAGAGCATTCAAACATTCTTCTCAAAGTTTAAAAGTTTGGTTGTACAATGCAAGCATTGTGTCATCACTAAGAGTGATGAGCAATTGGTACTTTCCATTTTGAGCAAACTTGGATCTCAATTTTCTGTCTTTGTATCTACTTTCCACTCTGGGCGAATGTCAATCCCTGGATGGAAGTTTCCTACCTTGGAAGCCTTCACTCAAACCCTCATTCAAGAAGAGGACAAATTGTTTCAAATGTATGCCATCAAAACCTCCAAGTGGAGCGAATGCGAAAGGGAGGAAAAAGGACAAAGGAAAGAAACATTCAAGATCCAAGAATGACAAACAAAAGAGACCAAATTGTACCTATTGCAAGAGAGGAAACTATCCTGAAAGTGCTTGCATGCACAAGAAGATTGATCTTCTAACCAAGCTTCTTGAACAAAACCAAATTGTTGTTCCAAAAGAAGCAAACATGTCTGATTCTGGAAGTGGATCTGATGATTGTCATGCATTGATGGTTGGTTTTTAAAAGACAAAAGCCCTCCTCATAGATTCTGGAGCCTCCAACCACATGATTGCATCTGAAGAATCCTTCTCCTCTTTGGATCTCCAAGATGGGCCTACCATTCACATGGGAGACAACTGTTAGATTTCTTCCAAAGGATTGGGAACAATTAATATGGATCATGGTAAGTTAAAAATTGTCTTATTTGTTCCTTCTCTTACAGCTAATTTGTTGTCAGTTTATCAAATGAATCATATAGGATCACCAAAGCAAGTTATTTTTGGTCCAAACAAAGTAGAGATTACAGAAATCTCCACTGGAAAGGTTATAGCGAATGGGATTGCTAATCATGCCTCAAAGGCATATGAGTTCTCACACTTCATGCCTTTCTCTCTGACTATTCCTTCAGATTCTGATAAAGATCATAGTGACTCCTCTTCTTCTAATGAAGAAGAAGATCAAGATTTGATGCCACCACCATTCAAGGCTTGGTGCCACCACCATTTTAGTAGAGGATCGAGAAAAGTGATTTTTCTTCATGACATGTTGGCCGCACAGGGTAAACATTACAGGTTTTGGGTGATGCGATGTCAGCATTGACTAGTGGCTCGAGTAGGTTAAAATCCACCCCAATGCTGCTCCTAGCATGATGGTATCTCGTTCCTTTTGTATCTATACACAGTGGCACTAGATCAGGAAGGGATTAACGTTCCCAAGATGAAAGTTTCAATGCAAAGAAAGCCTAGGGATGAGGTTCATCATATGCCCATCAAAACACTTGCGCGTGTTTTAGGCATGAGCTTTGGTTATGGACTGCGTATCCTGGAGCTCGTAGAGCTCAAAGCATTGGTGGTAATCTCTGTAAATTTTCCATTTCAAAGGAAGGGGAGGACATACCTAAGGTGTGGGCTCAAATCTGTGTCCAAAATATGGTGTGATTTGGCCAAAGTAGCCACTGCAGCACAGCATGTTTTAGAACTGATATTTCAGTACTTTAACGAGGGAAAGCATTGGTCTCCCGCTAATGAATGGGTTGTTCAGTCATGTATACAGTAGGGTTTTCTAGATACTCTTTTCCACCAACTTTTACAGGCTATGAAGCACCCTGATGCTCAAACACTCGCAACGGCTCATCAAAGTTTTTATGTTATACCTGTATCAACATCCTTTTCTCTGAGATCTGAAGGTCGACTCTTCCAGTCAATCTTTCAGTATGAATCGAAGAGATCACTTTCCAAGCCCACATCAGCATTTTTCTTCTGCTACAACTCTTTCAAAGAGCTAAGAAAAATGACAACAAGGTGTGGCATTGAGGGAGTATGGAAGCCAGGTAATTCTTTCACTGATTAATGCTTTTGTATTTGCTCATACCATCATGTTCTTTGCTACCATCTACGATTCCTTTAGGTCCCTTATTTCCTATTCCATAAAGAAGAAGATTATGGGTTATTTCTTAGCAACCTTGTCTCTAATGCTGTGTGGGTTTGGCTAAAGGTCAATTCCATAAATAAGGTTACTGTTGTTCCCCGTGCTCTCAAAACTATTCAGAATTCTTGGAGAGATTCTGGCACAGGTGTTAAAGAGATAAATATTACAGTGAGGGATGCTACCAAGAAGAGGAGAAAAATGACATTGGAATATGGCATTGAAGGAGAATGGAAACCGGGGGATTCTTTCCACTTTCAGCCATGGCCTAGCTCTGTAAATGATATTATGAAGAGCTTAATCAATTTTTTGCAGGTGGTATTACTTCTTTCTAAGTGAAACCCAATGAATGCCATGAAGTAATTTAAAGGGTTAAATGATGCAACCACCTGGAGGGCATCCAAATATCTTCTGTCTTTTATTTTAATAAGTTTTTTTCATTTAGTGGAGTTACCGCCAAATGTAAAAAGTAGTTAGGCATATCTTATAATTTTTGTTTTCAAAAGATAGGTGGCAGAATTGTATTGATGATGTGTCACCAAACATTGCAACTATTTTCTGTTAAGAGTTAGGTCGAATAGGAGGCTCCAGAGAGCTATATAATCATTGTAATAGAAGAACTAAGAGTGAGTGAATCATTTGGCAGAAGCCAAGGAGAGCTCAGCTCTGTTTTTTTGAGATTTTATTGTTAATACATCAGTAGTGTTTGAGGCTGGGTTATTTGCAGAGAATTCCTGTGTTATCTTTCTTGCAGTCTGTTTCCTTCTTTTCCAATGTGCATGTGTTTCTTTCATTGTAATTCCATTCTGTGATATTCTTTTCGTACTTGGTTTCAGAGTATTGGTTAAGTGGAATTCATAGAGATTATTCTCTGCTTAGCTTATTCCAAGTATTTCACCCTAATTTCTGCTAAAGTTGGCATAGTATTCATCCTTGTTAGATGCCCTATGCTGATGGACTATTCATTCTTCTTCTGTTTCATCCCTTAAAGATCTCTAACTGTGCGTGGGTGGATAGCTTGCCTCTGTTTAGATATCTTATGCAGCTGCACTGTTATGTGTTTTATGATTCATCTTTTGACTCCATTTCCTAGCAGTTCTCCTCCTGATTCTCTTACCAAGGTTTTAAATAATTAGTTCTAGTAGAAATATGATCTTCTGCACCTGTTGTTCAATGAATATCTTAAATGTTGAATGCTGGTCTGTTTCTTCATTGTTGACAATCTTGATGATTTCCAGCTTTCTGTGAGTTAAAGAGAGAGCCCTCTCTGTTTATGTTAGGTAAGAAACGTAAACTAAAGACTGGTTAGTGGTTACCCAGAATTACCCTCTCCACAACCTAGTGGGTCAATTTTGGTGTTAACACACTGAATATGATATATAAGAGTTAAATGAGCTTCTGGATTCTCATGGTAGGTACACAAAACTTTTGAATCTTCTTACAGGAGCACAATCTTTCCAAATGATCTTTATCTCTAAGTGAATCTCATCAAAACCTCATCAAATAGCCTTAGATCGCTGCATCAAATATGGAGGATACATATATTGATTAAATGGGTTAGATCATACCTTGATATAAGTAATTAATGGCTGCAATAAACCATATGCATAATATTGGAACAAGAACTATGGGGCACATCTCCCATAGGTGGCTAAGGGTGCATCTCCAAAGCGTAGAGAAGCTTAGAGCTTACGCATTCACAAATGATAAACTGTAAAAAGATGTCAAAGTGGTGCACCCTCCTTATTTTATATATTAGATGGCTTGTTGAGAAATTTAAGTTGATAATGAACCTCCTTGGCCTCATCCAATGCGCCTTCCTTGATTGAGTTGGAACTTTCTTGCTTTTCCATATTGACTAGCTTTCTTCCTTTTGGAAACTATGCTCTCCTAGATTTTCCTGATGTTTCCTGCTTTCAAACTGACCGGGTTTTATTCCTTTTGGAAACTACACCCTCTTTTATGTCCTAAGTTTTCCTACTTTTCAATACTAGCTACTTTTCTGCACGTGCCTTCTTTGTACACTTTGCTGCTTTATGCACTTGCTTGCTTTTCAATGTTTCCGCTAGTTTCCTTCTTTTTTTATTTGCTCTGCTTTTCTTTCACTTTCCTCTTTGGTTTAAAAATCATTGAGCTATCCTTATCTCCTGATGCACCCTCATCCAACTCATCATCGCATTTAATAATAATTAAATATCAAAATAATAATTACATCACCTCCAATTTAATTTATTCTAAAACAACTATAGTCCAAAATCTCCCTAGCTAATAATTTAATTGCCTAGAGTAATTGGCCATTATTATTCCCTTATTAATTAATTTATTTATTTTTACTAGTATCCATGGGGGTTTGATGTGACATTGGTTGCTTCCTAATGCTGAAAAAAATGGGAACATGACAAAAATCAAAATTTTTAGGATTCTATCGAAGTCACATGTCACGTAGTCCCTGAGGCAAAAATAATTGATGAAATGACATCATAAGAGAAGCTAAATTGCCTAGAAGTTGTTATTTTGTGATATAAACAAAAATTTCAAGACTTGGAAGCCAAAATGGTGCCTAGAACCCCACCTGAAGTAATGAATCAGAGACAAGTAGAGGTGTGTGAAGCCATCCAGAGCATTCACGAAGCAGAGGATCAATGTATGAAACTGTATGAGGAGGTATCGCAGTCTTGGGCTGCACCGTTATACACTGCAACTAAATAGATTCTAGTCACATATTTCTAAATACATTCTACACTGCAACCAACCATCTTATCGGTGTTGCTTTCAGGGCCACATCCAATGCTAACAACTACTTTTGTTCAAGTAGCTTAATTTCAAATTCAACAATAAAATTATCCAAACTAGGAAAACCTTAATAAGTCAGAAGGTCGCATACCTCTTTACCTACCCAACATAGTGACTTCGAAACATGAGCACATGTTCACATAGAAACTTCATGTAATCTATTCTACCAATTTTCTAGAGCTTCGCCATAATCAGATTAGCATGAGCTAATTCTCCACCAAATTAGTGTGCCATCAATTGTGGGATTGACATAGTCATTTATCCTGGAGGATACAATGTAAATATTATCCAAATCACAAGCATCATAATCTTCCTTGATTGGATCAACATAGCTTTGTCCTTTCAACGGATCTAGAGGCCTAGAAACTCTTATTTCATCATTCTTAAATGACAACATCCTCTTCTTAATGTTAATGATATTTTGATTCTAAATGGCCCATTCGATTCCAAAAAGTGCAGGATATAGATTATTGTCATCGAAAATCTCTATAACTTTGAAGTCTACAAAAGTATGTAGTCCTTCAACCTCGACAAGGACCCCAACCATCCATCCAAATGGTATAATTTTTTGTTGATTGGACAACTTGAGCTAAATAAGTGACCATACTAAATTTGGCTTCTCCATATTTTCCCATGTCTATTTGTTTAGGATATTTACATTTGATCCCAGATATAGAATAGCAAAATCCATGTTATAGTCACCAATCTGTGCATTAAGTCGCAGTTCTCGACCAGTCTTTACTATTTTCTAGACATGATTTACAACTCTCTCTAACATTAATTCTTCTTTGTATTCTCCAATCAACTTATGTAGTTCCTTTAATGCATTTTCATCTTTAATTAAAGCCAAAACAACTTTTCAGAAAAATATTCAGAGCACTTACCTTTCCTAGATTCCTCTTTTGTATAGACTGATCGAAGCGAGGTGGCATATAATAGATAGTGTTTTCTTCAAACATTGGTGGTGTGGATGATATTTATGTGCCTTTCATAAATTCATCATGAACTCCAAAGAAAACTCCTTTATCTTTCTCAACATCAAAATATGGTGGTTTCTGTACTGCTGGTCTGACTCTTGGGTCCCGCTGGTTACTATGATTTCCTTTGTCAGCACTTGTTGTAGCTCCACCTCTTGTTACCATAGGGACAGTAGGATACATCGGTCATGATTATGCTGAAATATTCTACACATTCTAGTTCTTATTCTGATTCTGGTTCACCTTCCATTTTTCTATAAGATGCGGACAATATTCAATGGTATGGTCTAGTTCCCTACAATATGTGCAGGTAAAAGTAGGATTCGGGAAGTCTCTAGCATAATGTTAGGGAGTACCACAATTATATCATATTGCTTGTCTTCTTCCATGACCAAATCCTCCTCGTCCATGTCCTTTGAATCAACCTCATGGTTGAGTGAACTATGCATTACTTAGATCATCTTGATCTTCTCCCTTCATGAGAAAAGTGTCTATAGTGTGCTCGGTGAGAAACTGGTATGCTCGATAGTTCTTCTCATCATGTCTAATAGACCAACATAACTTGAACAATAGGTTATGAGGAGTGCTTACCATCTTTTGTAACAAATAGCATTCTTTAGGTCGATGTCGTCTAGTCTGGTAGATTCTGCACCATATGCCCGCACCAAGGTTCAGCGAACTCAAATTCTCAGCAATAAGATAATCATGAAAATTTGTACATTTATCTTTAGAATGACCTTATTCCTTTCATCTAATGCACCAAACATCATATCTCTTTTCCTTACCTTTATTAGTATCTTGAATTTTAATTGATAGGTTTGTTGGTTGCAACTGGATTTGAGCCATACCAGTTCCAGTCTCTCTGATAGGTGATGCTTCCAATTTCATTACTAAATCAAGAGCTTCCTTCTGAGATGGGATCTTTTGATGAATTAACGATACTCTAATATGAGGTAGTAAAGTGGCTACAAACCACTCCTTGTGTTGAATGACATTGATCGAAAATATTGCACGAGCCATCAAAGTTTTAAATCTTTGTTCAAAGTCCCAAATAGATTTGTTCAACACTTGTTTGATTTCCTTCAGCTCGATAATACATTGTAACTCAGACTTTGGCTTATTGAATTCAAATTTCAACCCATACTTAACATTTTCTAATGTCTTTTTATGTTTCCTAATAGTAACTTCTAGTAACTTCATAAACCAGTTTAACGACACCAATTTGACGTTGTCGTCTTTTCCTTGTTTTACAGCCCATACTACATTGCATAAAAACTAGTGTTGTTTGGGGTCCTCTGACCCGTTCCAATTGAAAATAGGTAACTTCATGTCAACCCCAGCCATTTTGGACTTTTGGGGCATTGGTTGGCTTACTATTAATGAACAACTACTTGGATCTTTCCCACTTTGTGAAGTACTACTTTGACTATTTCTACTATTTTGAATAGCTTGGAAAAACTATTATGAGTTAATGTGTCTTACTTCAATTTATGGAGATGTACATGGATTCATCGGTATGTCATAGCCTCAAGCCTGAGATGGATCTACAAATTCTTCTTTTTCCTTTTAAATGAGCTCATACTCTTCCTCCTTGTCGCTAGAATCTTCGTCGAGCAGTGGAACTAGTTCATAGTCTCTTCTTTCAGTCACACTGTAACCCTCTCTCTTTGACGTAGTTCTCCTCCAATTTTTCAACTAAAATATTTTCCCACTTCGCAGAAACCCACACTCTTCATCTATCTCACTTTCTTCTAGTCTTATCATTTAAAATCATTCCACATATTCATCTCGACCTTCCTCCATTCAATACCCATTCCCATCGCAAGCAATCGCTCTACTCATCAAATTCCATTCACATCACCCCTTTTTCACACAGTAGCTTCTTGCTCAACAATTTTAACGATCTCAAGTATTTACCATGAGGACCTTCAAAGAAATCATGCTCTGCTACACTATATGACTTCATAGTGTCAACAACGAATTTAATAATGTACACCTCTAGCATGATGTCCAACTAGTAATCCATTGCACATGAAATCTTGTTATTCACACCTTTTGGTCACTGAGTCAACTCAGGTGACCAACTTCTAGGATCACCTCCTTGGAAATTTATCTTCTCCTCAGTCAATCTTTCCAGCCACTCATGCAATATCACAGGAAATTCTCCGACGAAAATTTCATGAATATCAGCATAAATATACTTATCTAACCAACCTCCATTGTCCAGTCAAGGATGTTTGTTCTATTCCTTAGAGAATTCTTCCAGCTACTAATCTACCCAATCTTGGATCTCTGGCTTAATCAGATGCGACAACATTCCCCTTCGACAAAAATCCCAATCCCGACAATAGAACCATTTGTTGGCACACTTTTACTTTGCTTAGGGTTTAAACATCCAACATAACACCAACAAACACTACGACAGATACAGACCCGAAAATGGTTTTAACTCTTTTGGAAACACCTGTGAAACAGATGAAGTCTCACCCTAAGTACCTATGGAGACGGTAGGAACTAGATTTTGGTAGCGCATAAGGGGAATAGCTTGACATACCAATTAATTAATAAACAACCCATTACATTGACATATCTAAAACATCGATAGATCTAGATCTTTGACATGCCATTCATTTCAACATAACCCATAAGTTAACCAAAATTTATAAAACATACATTATACTTCGCATTTAATTTTTTTCACTTAAGAAAATTCATGCATTCATTCATTCACATAAATCCTAATAGAGGAAAGAAACACATATAACATCACACACATAACACCAATTTTAACGTGGAAAGCGAAGATGGGAAAAACCATGGAAGCGCTTTGTCTTTATTATGAGTCACATCCAAATAATAAGCAATTCATGTTTTGACTTACATATTTTTTCTTGACTTACAAAATACCTACACACACAACCTACAGATCATGCGGCTCATCTCTTCAAAAAAAATTCTACATACATAGAGTAGTTCTTTAGTACAAATAGAAAAATATCCTCAACAACATACACTTCCCTGTTCAATTATCTAACAACACCGAAATTTCCCTTGTATTACATATTTATAGGGAACACACATCCTACCTCACTCCCACTAACCCACTAAACCACTAACCAACTACTCTACTTAGTAATGCAAGTGGACAAAATCTAACTAACTGACTCAACTTTGACCTTTTGACTTAATCACATAACCATTTCTCTTGGTTTCTTGGCCACTTCGTTGGAGTTGACTGCTTCATCAAACTGGTTTTGCTTTGTTTTTGTCCACACCAAACTGTCTCGCCAAAAATGGTATCCAAAATATATTGGGCCCAACAATGTTTATTATTGTAAAATAATTCATCATCTTCTATCTCACATAGAATTGTAGATATGAAAGAATGAATTGTGGAAGGAGGAGGTGCATTTGGCCAAAATATTTTGCCAAAGTCAAGAAAAGTGTCATAATATAATTTAAATTCCACATGATAATGACAACAACATGGGTCACGAATAGTAATAGGTCTAACATACCATGGATTTTGTTTTGCAAATGTATTGATCCACAAATTAATTCCACAATGATCGTCTTTGAATTTATTGAACAATTGTACATGTATGATTTCCAATATATGTTTTTCATGGGTTTCAGACTCATTCATGGTACTCTTCATCATATCACATCCCTTGATTTTGGTGAAACTCGAGAATTTTTCAACCAATATTAATGTATCATAGCTTTAACACCTTCTCCCATTCTATCTTTGTTAGGTTGCCTACAAATAATTACCCAATTAGCAAGTTCATCATTTTCATCTATTTGCAATAAGAATATGTTATGTTTGTACAATGCTTTTTTTAGGTTCATTTTTCTTTTCTGGTTGTGTTGTCAAACAATTTTGTCTAGTACTAGGTGAAATAAGTGTTGTTCAAACTGATCCATGTGTAGTGCTGGTGTCCTTTTTCTGGATCTTCCAGACAGAAAAAAAACAGAAAAAAAAATAAAATAAAATAAAATAAAAAAAATAAATAAATAAATAAATAAAATAAAATAAAATAAAATAAAAATAAAATAAAATAAAATAAATAAATAATAATAATAATAATAATAATAATAATAATAATAATAATAATTGTGTTGCTTATATTTTCAAACACATTTTATTATTTTGTTTTTCCTTTGATTATTTTTTTTCCTTTCAAATACCCAATAATGATGTAGCATCTTTTAAATTTTTGGACACTTACATACATCTCAAAATTTGAGCTTGAGTTGCTACTAATTTGTATTTAAGAACTTCAACATAAAATTGGTTAGCATGATATTGTGCAACGCGGTTGCCTATTTTCTTCTTGAATTTGTCACAATCAATATTTTGCAACATTTCATCATCAATGTTGAAAATACATATATATTTCAATTAAATTAAATTTAGAATATATTGAATATAGTAAAGTAGAATGATATGATAAATTAGATTTCACATTTATTAATTGGTATTAAAAAAAATTCAATCGTAAATTAAATTAAATATACTTAGCACACACACACACATGTGCATACATGTGTTTAAATCAGTTTCGGTCTCATTACGTGTTTCAACAACATCTTCTATAGCTTGATTGACATGACGATACAATTCTTTCCCTGTTCATTATGAAGTATTTTCAATATTACAATTCATTATAAAAAATGGATTTAAAAATTATATAGTATATATATACATACCTAATTCAATTCCATGTTCTTGAACATGATTTTCAATATTTATTTCATCAACATTATGATGTAATTATTTATTTACATCTTCAACAATTGTATCTTCAGTTTTTGTAAGCTTGCATCTTTTGGTTTGATATATTGTTTACTTTTCATTATGAGCAATATCATCTAGAGTATGAGCACTTTCTTTGGTGAGTCTTTTATTGCCCATGATTTTTCAATCTATATCGGTTTTAAAAAAAATATACTTATCACCAAAATAGAGTAAAAAAACACCTTGAAAAATATCCCTTAATAAAAATTACATTTGATTCCTTGAGAAAACACCTTAAGAGAAATTGTCTTTGAGAACTTCACCTAAAAACAATATCTTTGAGAAAAAGATTTCCTTAAAAAAACCATTAGAGTCTTTGAGCCTTTCAGAAAACACCTATAGAGAAATTTTCTTTTATCCTTTTACCTAAAAAAAGTCTTTGAAAAAAATATCACCTTAAAAAAAGTCCCTAAGACTCTTTTATCCATTGAGAAAACACCTTAAGAAAAATTTCCTTTGAGCCATTGACCTAGAAAAAAATTCTTTGATAAAAAAATCAACTTAAAAAAAAGTCCTTTTCAGAGTCTTAGAAACTTTGAGAAAAGACCTTAAGAGAAATTTCCTTTGAGCCTTTGTGCTAAAAATACACATCTTTGAGAAAAAATCCCCTTAAAAAAAGTCCCTCAGAGTCTTTTATCCTTTGAGAAAACACCTTAAGAGAAATTTTCTTTTAGCCTTTCACCTAAGAACCATATTTTACAAAAAATTGGCCTTGGGAGAAATTACCTTTGAGCCTTTGACAAAACACTTTAAGAGAAATTTCCTTTGAGCCTCTGAGAGAACACCTTAGGAGAAATTTCCTTTGAGGGAAAAACTGAATAAAAAAAGTTCCTTAGAAAATAGAAACACCTTAAAAAAGAACTCTTAGAAAATATTTTGTGAGGTTCTCTATGAAAATGAAAGATGCAAAATTGTGGAACTAGCTTGGTGTATAAATAAGGTTCGAAAGATATTTAATTATTAAAACTGGACTCACATTATTCCATTTGAGATCTTGTTTTCATCCCAAATATATATTTCGATGAAACACTAGCATTGTTACTATTAACAATCAAATTAAGAAAAATAAAAATCGCTGGAAAAATAGTTCAACCAAACTACTTTTCGGTCAAAGCATTTTTCAATTGAAAACCTGTTAGTATTTAAAAATTTACAGTTTTTTAGAGTTATCGAACTTCAATAAATAAAATCAATGTTCAATACTACAAAGCGACTTTCAAAATTGATACCATTATTTTTGTCATTGAATTTACTTTCTGCAAGTACTAGTTTTGTTGTATTTGGTTGAGATGTATTTATTTTAATTTTTTTTTGTTAACATGTGCCTATTTTGGTTTGAATGATCTCACAATTCAATGAAATAAAAACTCAATAACTTCATAAATATATAATGATTTTTTTAAAATTATGTGGTTGATCGTTGGAGTGTCCACTTCAAAAACAATTGTTTTATATTGTTTATTTTTATTGTAAATTGAGTAAAATGTAGAATCTTCATAAACATGTTTATATTCTACAATTTTTCCACATTGATCCAATTCAAAAAAGTCCATTAATCAGTATATTCACTCGTTGGATACAAAATTACAGCAATACATTAATACACTATGTTTATATTGTCATGGGATATTTTGTTTATTGAAAGCAAAATCTTAACAATGAATTCATAGGGATCTTCTAACATGACTATTTATTACTCCTCTAATTTTGTAAAAACATGCCGTCAAACATTTTCCAAATTGACCTGTAAAATATCAATTAAAAAAATCAGGAAAATAATGAATAGATAAGTAACATAATTCTTCAAAAGTTTTGTTTTTACTATAGAGTGAAATTCTAAACACAAACATAACTTTTGATCTCCCAAAGTTGAAAAACATGAGAAAACCAAATTTATTTTCTCATAACCCCCCAAAAAATAGACACCTGGATATTCATGATTTTACTCTTTTGTAGCCTTCCATATGCTTAACCATATTTTTGATATGAAATTCAATTTCTTGAGTGCAAGAGACTTCCTTACAAGTTGCCGCCATTAGATCAACTTTTATTTGGGTGATCATTGGACTAACTGTAAGTTCCAAGATCCTTGGTTGCTTAAGATTCTTCTACATTTCCTATTAACTATATAATGCACCTTATGGGCTTCTACATTAGTAAAGCAGGCAGATTAGGGTAGGACCCTAACAAGCACTCCCCCTTTAAAAGAAGCATGAGTTTCCATCAAGTCCAGAGATGGTGAAACTATAAAAAAACTAGGTGATGTTTCTCAAGTAGCATATTTTCTTGAGGTATCATCCCACAAAATGAAAACATCATGTGTAGTGAATTGATATATCTTACACTCCTTGGTGTCCAAAGTTAGCTAGCAATGCTAGTTTGTAGGCCACCTTACAAATGCGTTGAACAATCTAGTATGGGTTGTAAAAATTTGGTGCGAGATTCTAATGACCTTTAGCTTTGAGAGAGGTCTAGTTATAAGCTTAGAAGAAAAGGAACATAAAGTCACCTCCTACAAATGAGCACTCTATGTGGTTCTACTATACCAATTACCTCATGTGAATTGTACCCATTTCCGAATTTTCCCTAAATGACCAAAGAGTGACATCGTGATTATGAAGCAGACTATATATTGAGTGTGCTTTAAAAGTACTTAGTAGATAAGAAACCATGTAGGACTGTTGTTGGCCATAGACCATTTCATATGGTTTCATTTTTGTAGCCTCGTGATAAATGGTATTATACCACTATTTTGCAAAAGGTAACCATTGTGTCAACTATTGTTACTTTTTGGATGCAAAACATCGTAAATAGGTTACAAGATACTTTTTGATTTCCATTGTTAGGACATATATTTAATTATGATAATATGCACTTATTTTTTATTGGTTTCCTTTTGGTTTAAGTAGTTATTTCCAATATTTGATTCCAAATGTGGAATCACAATCTAACACAATGGAGGTATGCATGCCATGGGGTTTGAAAATCTAGTATAGAAAAATCTAGGAAACTATTAGTGAGGTAAATGTTTGTTGGGGACCACAAAATGGGCATATTTGGAAATTTGGTTAACTACCACCATGATGACAAATTTGCTACCTTCTGTAGAAAGACAAATAATAAAATCAATGGAAATTGATTTCCATGTAGTGGTTGGTATTAGTAATGGTTCCAATTCCATAGTAGTATTTATTCTCTCACCCTTGATCCTTTAGAAATTGTCAGTTTATATTATGAAAGTACGGATATTCATTTTCATGCCTTCCCAAAAAAGGAATTCCTACCATGTGTATAATATTTTTTGAAGCCCAAGTGAGGTGTGAGAGGAGATGAATGAAATTCTCTCAATGTTATCTATTTTAAATTAGGTTCATGTACGAGAAAAGGTTATCTTTTTACCACAATGTATTTTGTTCCCAAGTGTAACCATGGGGAGGGTTGGGATCCTTCTAGATTCATCAGATGATATGAAACAACATTGGTCAACCATTATTTTCATACTCCATCTAACCATTTATGTACCAAAGAGGATAAGGAAAAGCTAAATCCCTCTTTCTAATGTATCCTTAACAATGGATCTTCCACAACATCGAGTTTTCACTCTTTATAGATGATACCGTAGTAATATCTGAGCATCTTGGTGACCAAGTTATGTTTCTCCATGGACTAAAATATTTGTTTCAAAAAATGCTTCAGGATATGGTTATCCATCTTAGTTTGGAAACAATTCCCTATGAGATTATACCCCCATATATTAACTACATTTAGGTGATCATATTTATCTTTCATAGGTAGACCTATCAAAATTCATTTCAACCAACTACTTCAGGGTGAATTGTAAGGGTATTTCATCTCATTTTAAAAATGAAACCAAAATATTTTCAGAAGCATCATACTCCAATGGAACTTAGGCTTAGTCAAATCATGCAAAACTAACATAGGGGTGGTGCACATGGATATCTTTAAAACTGAGAATACTTTTTCTGCCACTTTAATCCACACAAAAGCATTTTTCTTAAGATATTTTACGGAGAAAAACTTCCTAAGCTTTAGTAAGATCTTTTACGGAGAAAAACTTCCTATGGCTTGGGGTAGACCATAACAGACAGATGAGTACCAGAAATCAAATTCATTTCTCGTTGTATGTTATATAAATGTAAACGTTAAGAAGTGGAATAAAATACCAACCTCAATCCCGATGTTCGATGAAGATCCCCGATGAGCTTTCAAATCTCTACACTTGAACCTACAGCTTAGTATCAACAATAAACACAAGCAAGTGCATATGATATATGAAAGATGTTAGCATAAACAATAGCATAGTCCATGATATATAAAAGTAAATGTACCCAATGATAATAAACATTCATTCACAATACCAATTGGACGAGAAAATGAGTATTTCTATTAATATGAATAAGAAGTACAAGATACAACCTCCTTGTGGCAACTCATTTGAACCAAGAACCAGGTCCCTCCACTTGTGCCTCCACCACTTCAAACCCCCGTGCAATGGAACAATCACGAGTAAAGGAGAAAATCCCTCACAATATATTGAAGAGTTTGGTAAATGAACATAAGAGGTTCACAACAACTAGGATCAATGGATGATGGCTCAAGCTATGGAAAAATTCCAATAGATTTTCGATGCTCTTCTCTTTCTTCCTCCATCCTTCCATGCATAATGGCTCAATATATAACCTTCCAAAGGCAAATGAAAGGTCGGATCGAGTTGTTTCGAGATACATAGAGGGCCAAAGGTAACAATGGCCAGCTTTTTGGAGTGAAAAAGTGATATTTTACTCATTTTTACCAATTAACTCGATGTACACGGGATATAATGGTGCAACCTGCGTAACGTACAGGAATAAAAATAGGGAAACAAGGGTTCCAGGAGGACAAAAAGTGGTCCCGAGTCCATAAATGGATAATGGAGGCCAACAAGTGCTAATTCTAAGGTGGAAAAATATGGTGTAACTGAAGCACCCCTAATGTGTGAGGTCAGAGAAGGTACTACGATGACTAAAATACATTATAAATCTCAGAAGTTGAGTGATGGAGGCACAAATTGCGGGAATATCCCACTCCCCATAATACAATGATGTTTCTGTATACATATTAGTACAATACATAGCAATCTAATACAATGGCCATGAATAGGTGATATATAATGAATACATGTCATGAATGGTCACAACCATGACCCATATATAGTAAGATATGGTTTCTTGCTAAAAAGGAAACAACTGGTGCAAACTGATGGTACAAAATGTTGATGTATGAGAATAATCTCCCATAGGTACAATCATGATAACAAGTAGCATACTGAATGCCACTAAAGTCTGGGGTCTTCTACACAAACCTTCTAGTGCATGTCCAATCAAGTGAATATGGGTATTGATTTCGAACTTGATGTGACATCATCTGATTACTAGTCAATGATGTATACCGTTAACAAATGTGAGATAACCCACCAATAATTAAAATGGGCATCAAGGCACTGAGTATATTCATCAAAGTGTGAATAAAGGTGTTGAGGTCGAACACTCTGATGAATCCATCGATCAAGGGACATTGGTGAATTCCCAACTGTCATTGGCGAGAGAACCTACCACTAGTGATTGCAAGTCTCAAGGTACTCAATAGGACTTTAAATCTCGATTCCAGAATAAATGAGTTGGATTCAATGGAATGAGATTCGCTCAAAGGAGGGAATTAATGGATCCCCCATCAACGAGCACAAGATAGCAGCTAGGCTGAAAGATTAGGAAGAACATGATCGGACTGGAATCATAAGGGATGTTGACATGCAATAGTCAAGAGATCTGAGGAGTGGGTGACTCTGGGTTCAATACTTCCTTTAAACAAGAGCATGAGAAGATGAAAAAACTCATGCATCATAGACTCAAGCACTATATACTGATAATACTTTGTGACGCATGAGGCATCGACAATAGCTCCATAATGACTGGAAGCTTAACCAGATGATGGATTACTATCTGAGAAACCAGTATAGCTTCCTAAGGTCATACTAATTTCTCGACTCATTATACATGGAGTGGAGATGAAAGCTTTGTTCAAAGGCAACATGACAACTGCCAATAGAGGATAGTAAACATTTTCTCATCCAACCTTTTCAATTATATGAGTTTTTTTGGTGTTTTTCATATTATGAAAGCTTGAAAAAGAATAAAATTGCTTATATTACAACAAGTTAGGGAACGAGTGTCATGGGAAAGAAAACTAGTTCTAGGAAATGGGACATACCTATGCTTAATGCAAGGAAGCATGTGTGAGATGTGGACACTCGGAGGGGTGTTCCCTCGAGGTAAGGGTCCTCAAGCTGCGAAGGATAAATTATAGCTCTGCTTGGCTTGGAAGGCTAAGTGCTCAAGAACATGGCTAGTAACTGATAAAAGCAGGAGCCATCACAAGGCTCAAGGCAAGCAAGATAATGCAATGCATTCACAACTCGACATAACGGGGAGTCCTTAAGGGAGATGGCCAGAATAAAATGAAGTAGAGTATGAGTCTTCATCACAATGTCACAGCGTGACTACAAAGGACTCCCAATCCTAAGGGGAAACAATGGCATGGGCGCCAAAATACATAAAAGGATCTAACTAGGGAACCCATGGTCGGACAAGCCCTACTGCCAAATAATGACACTTCTAAAGCAGCATAGAGGTTTTGTGTCAATTAAAAAGCGAGGTCGCACCTAAGGTTTATGAATGTGGGCTTAAGGTTGATGCAAAAATGCAGGCAAAATGACATCCTAACCTATATTCCAGTTGAAGAACATACCTGCTGAAGGCGCGAAAAGGTTCAAAAATCCACTCTCATCAGAAAAAACTACTCAAAAAGGCACTTCATGATGACATATTAGTCCAAAAGCTTCAAAAATGGAAAAAGCTATGTAAAAGTGGGTTTGAAAAATTAATAAATAGTAAAGATATTTGTTTTTACCACATCATTTTCACTTTTCACTACACATAGTGCATTTGGGTTTTTTTACCTCTGATCTTCAATCAACGATTCTAGGAGCTACGAGTGTCCGGATCACGAGCCATCTGAACTAGGTTGGTTCTCTCAACTTCCTCTTCAATTCTATGGTTTTTAATTTTCTTTTTAATGGTCAAATTTTAATTTTATCCATGATATACACCCATTTGCATTGTACACGAGCTACAATTATACGATTCGTATGGAGGGCTTGGTGTGTGCGAGCAAGATAACACTAGCTCACGTATACCTGTGATTGTCCATGAACTAGACTACGTACAACGCTGAGGGTAGTGTGTTTTACACACATGGGCTGTAAAAAATGTTTCATTTTCTTCTAGGATGGTTCTGGAATGGAAAGAAAGGGAGCATGACATCATTGATCAGCGAGTTCGCGAAGACTTGGCTACCCACCAAGCATTGGAAGCTTGTGGGTTATACAAATTTTGGAGCATCGGGGGTTTGAGGGCCCAAAACCGATTGCTCACTCAATTGGTCAACTACTGGGATGCGGAAGCACAACACTTCGACTTGGATGGTCAACCACTTCATTTGGAAGTGGAGGACATATATTTCATCACAGTTTTGTTTCACTAATGGGAGGTAGCAAGCCTCTGATATCGCACCATGGGGGGTAGTGTCACTATCAGTGACTATATAGACATGTACTTCATTGTTGGAACCCAAAAAGTGGGTAGCCAAATCCCTATTAATGTTTTTGTGAGTCTAAGCATGAAGATAATCATTCTCACACTCTGGAGAATAGTAGGGTCAACTTCTCGACATTAAGCTTCAAGGCCAGTGATGCTCTATGTGGTTGATTAAATGAGACCGACTGTGTATGACTGGTGCACAACGATGTTGGGTACCTTGAAGACCTAGCTGATAGAGTGAAAACTAGGGCAAACCAAAAACTTTGGTTTTTGTAGCATATTGTGCAGCTTATTCTTTGAGAGGGTGTCGGGCTTGAGTCTAAGGGTTGAAGTCCCTCCACGTAGTTTTCGAGATCCTGCCGAGACCCAGTGGGCAGAGATATTGACACAACAGGGGGGAGGTTGGCAAGCTTGCCCATATTCTGATGATTTTTCCACAGGTGGCAGCGACAGGTGATTGCCATCGAAGAATACCGCTATGAGGGGATAGACTACCAAGGGGACCGAGGCATGGCGCTCCCACCAGGGAACACATTTGGAGACATTGGTAAGATACTCTTTTTAAGTTTCGCATATTTATTATTTTTGTATTTTTGACTTAAGTGAAAGCAAAAATATTTTTGGTGTGGTATCATGTATTGATGTTTGACTATTTTCTCACAAACCTGGGTCCACGGAGGCCACAAGGCTTCCCACGGCATCAGCGTAGGGGAAGCGGTTGTGAGGTAGCTGGCGCAGCAGCAGAGCACACCTTAGAGACCATGCGGGCTAACCTGACCTGAATGACTACCAGGGTACCAGTGATAGAGGTAGAGCATCTCCCAGAGGCGATGCAGAGACACGTGGTAGGGGTACCTGGCACATGGGTGCGATTACTCCGACACATGGCCAACGCTGTGCATTATTACATATAGACACATCCTGTCGAGGCAGCGAGGACTCCTCGTAGGGATTAGATGCCATGGCACTCACTATTTTTTATATCGGATTGTATATTTGAGAGCTACGAGCTCTAGTTTTGTATTATGACACGACAATTTGGACATATTATTTTGATTAATGAAAACAAATTGTGATATTTCGGCTCTACTATTATGTATGTACAAATATATGAATGAATTTGTGTGCTTCTTTTATTGATGTGACAAATTCCAATCTAGGACATAATTATCATATGCATCGGTTACATGATTAAAATGTCTTGGAACATGAATGTATGTAATGAAGACAAATTGAGGCTCCAAGAGTCTTACCCTTAAGAACCTCCTTAGTAATGTAGGATCCCTCACCCGGTACTGGCCGTACAACTGAGACACAACCAGTTGCGAATCCAGGAAGACTTCTAAATACTGGATATCATTCAAAATGGCATCACAAATTAACTCGAGAACAATATTGTACTTAGCCACATTGTTCGATGTAGGACCAAGACAAGCACCTCCTGAAGACACAATCCGATGGTTGGGCGAGTAAATAACCCACGCAATAGAATCTAGTCTCTGCATATGAAGGCTAGCCCCATCCACGAATCCCAAGAACATTGGATATTCTGCTAACATCTATCAACCAAGCAGAAGCAAATCAATAGACTAGAAAAATCAAAGGAAAGCTAAACTATGTATAGAAAAACTATACAATTGTATACAAAAGTATCAGCTCGAGCTAGAAGCTCAAGCATAATATTGCTTGAGGTAGAGCCCATTTCTAGGCTCTTTCAAGACGTTCCCCTCTTAATCCTCTAACTCATAGGCTCCTTTCTCGAGGACACGCCTCACGACGTAAGGACCATGCCACATTGGGTTAAACTTGCCTGCCCCAAGGGGTTCCTTAGCTTGGTCATAAAGGAGGACCAAGTCACCTTCAACATATTGATGGGGACAGACAGACCTCATACTGAACCTTAACATGACATTTGTTTTCATCTATTGCTACAGCAGCATCTCGACGCTGCTCGTCAAGTTGCTCGAGGTAGACTAAACATTGCTCTACTTCTGAAGTGTCAAGTAGGAGCTCTATAGCTAGTTTCAAGGAAGGGATTTCCCATTCAATCGGTAAGATGGACTACACACCATCATCTAATTGAAATGGTGAGAAATCGGTGGAAATCTTTACTACGGTTCGATACGCCCACAAAGCAGGATACAACATAATATGCCAATTACTCTTACTTTGTCGGATGGTCCTTTGGAGAATGGACTTAAGGGACTTATTTACTCGCTCGACCTAGCCATTCACTTGGGGATAATATGAGGATGAGTGATCTTGTATAAACCCAAGCTTAAGTGATAATTCCGCCATCATCTTGTTTTGAAAGTGACTGCCATGATCAGTGATAATCTCCTCCGGGATACCGAATTGAGCTATAATTTGATTGAATACGAAGTGGGCTACTGTTGCATCGTCAATTTTAACGGTCAACATGGCCTCAACCCATTTAGTGAAGTAATCAACTACCCCTATGATGTGATGATGCCCCCCAGCTGAAGCTAGGTTGCAATCCATGAAATCAACCCCCCACTTGGTGAAGGGACCGATGGTGACAACCGGATGTAAAGGAGCAGGATGCGAGCGCATGTTCCGAGAAAACACCTGACAAGGGTGACATCTCTTCACAGCATTAACACAATATTTAAAGCTCGTAGGACAAAAAATGCCCGCTCGCAATATATGTTGGGATGTTGCAAGCCCATATGAGTGACCACCACACGCTCCACTATGGCAGTCATTAAGCACTAGTTCCGCTTCCTCATGATTTAAGCAACGACACAAGAGAGAGTCTTTTCCTCGGCGATACAAAGTCTCACCGATGATGACATAATCTTTGGCATGGTGTCTCACACACCTTTGATCATCTCACGAATAATGCGAAGGGAACTTCAGAGTCTGGTGATATATAATGATATCTCCATACTAAGGGTCTATCGATGAGATAAGGAACAAATGCTCATCAACAAATGAGTCTTCATGGACTACTTCCTCATCAAGTCTCGAAAAATCCAACATTAGCTTCGCGAAAACCAAGGACTTCAACAAATTCGCCAAAGCAAAATCAAGATCAAATTCCTGAAGGATGACACTCCATTTATTATATTCCCCCCCAATTAGGCGTCGTGAAAGCACGAACTGAAACAGATTGACATGCACTATAACTGTGGTTTTCCTAAGCAAAATATATTGTCATAATCATTGGACTACATGAACAGTCGCAAGGGACAATTTCTCAATGTGAGAATATCTCAATTCAGCATCTACTAGGTTTTGACTAAGATAATAGACAACATTATCTTGAAGCACATCGTCTACTTAAATTAAGACCATACCAATCGTCTCTTGAGACGTGGCCACATAAAGCAAAAAATCTCTTGCATAGTTGGGTGGACTAAGAAGAAGGGCTGATACCAAGGCTTTCTTAAGGGCATCGAAAGACTGTTGGGCTCGCTCATCCCAGATAAAAGGGGTGTCCTTCAATAATCATGTGAAACCCTTGGTAAGACTGGCATAGTTTACAATTAAATGACGTAAGAAAGTAGCCCTCCCTTGGAAGCTCTGAATTTGAACCAAATTGCGCGAGGGAGGCAACCGAAGTATTGTCTCAACCTTTAATGGATCGACTATAATACCTTCCTTTGAGACTATGAACCCCAGAAGGCGACCAATTCTCACACAAAAGATGCACTTGTTTCGATTCAAACAAATATTATATCAGTGGCATCTTTCGAAAACAAGACGGAGGTGACCTGGGTGATCTATCCTACTACGAGAGTGAGCAGTAATATCATCCAAGAAAACTTCCATTATACATTTTAAATCGTGAAACGCATAGGTCATAGACCATTGAAATTTACCTCCAGCGTTTTTAAGTCCGAAGGGCATTTTCCGGTATGCAAAGGTTACTCAAGGACATATAAATGTAGTTTTATGCTGGTCCTTGGGTTTAATTTGGATCTAGTTGTAGCCTAAAAAACTGTCCATAAGCGAAAAAAACTTCGCTTCCCGCACACTCATCCAAGATTTGGTCTATGAATGGGATGGGGAAGTTATCCTTAGGACATGCTCTATTCAGATCACGAAAATCGGTGCACACACAGATGGTTCCCTGTTTGTTATCCACGGGAATGGGGTTAGATACCCATTCGGTAAGGGGAACCGGGTAGATGAAACCAACCTTGAGTCATGCTCGAAAATACTAGGGTTAATACCTGGAATCTCCTTGTATCAGCAGGAAAATACATCCTGAAATTCTTTAAATGGATCGGTGTAGATACAGATCTCTTCAGGGGAGCAATTTGCAACTGATATATACATTCTTGATCTTTTCGGGAGTGCGAGAAATGTTGATCGTGATGGTAGGAGAAATATTATCCATGTTCCCCTTTGCATAAATTCCATGCGACTCCAAAGGAGCCACAGGGTGACCAACCGTTTCTGCTAGTGTCAATCTAAACTCATCTTGCTCGATAAGATCAAGGTATGGAAGGAAATAAAATCTATGATGTAGGTCCTCCGAAGGTTTTTCATTTCCATTCATGGTCTCGATAATGGCTTCATTTTATGGACAAATATCATCAAGGCAATCATGCGAACAAGATGAATCGACTTCCCATGCAGGCAGCGTAACGAGATCTTATTGCTCTCTCCATGAAGAAGAGAGATCCGACTCCACAGTGACTTTTTGATATCACGATAAGCAGGTTCGACTATAGATAAAGGAATAACCATTTGTCATGTCCCAAATTTTTGCATTGGGTCACAATGGCCTAAGCCCCATGGCCATACTCATGAGAATTGTCAAATTGATGCTAAGGGTCAAATAAATGCCAAGAATGAAGTCCAAGTTAGCAATAATGTCAAATTATATCCAAATGGACAAGGTGGGTCACATTAATAGAAATTCCCAATTCAAAGTTGTAATATACCCATCCAAATGAACTACCATGGAGGAAAATTACTAGTTCCCTAGGTTGGGGGTGGAAGCTTTGGGATTTGAAATAAGGGGGATAATAAATGATGTTAGAACATTAGAATGGCATAAATATTTTATAAAGGGAATAAATAAATAAATACAAGGGAAAATCAAAGTGGCAATTGATCATGAAGACACATGGAGGATGTGGGACCTAGATTTTCTATGCCACATGGCATCCTCCTCTTGTCATTTCGAATCCATAAGAATCAAAAGGTTCTTGGGATGCGATGGAAGGTAAATATACTTTGCAAGAATCAATTACGATCGAATTGGAGTGGAAGAGTAACTCCCATGGAAGAGGAAGAGGCATTTTGGAGCTATTGAGACACTTAGACTAGATTCCCTAGCTCTATGACAACAATGATGAAGATTCTATGACACCTATGACACAAATCAGACCTGAACGCTGACATCTGACATATATGAAATGTCAGGGCTAAAAATAGCCTCCGAGAGGGCACTCAAGTGAGTTAGGGCATCCAAAGAGACACCAATTCGAATTTGGAGAAGGAGAGGGCTAGAATTGGAAGGACAAGTGTCATACCTGGGAATCTCTTCTCAACTTGAGTTGGCATGAAGCTCTTGGGAGGAATTTGACCCATGGAGGAACTTAGAAGTTTATAAAATACAATAACAAAGAAGGATGGTAGCTTTTGATCATTTTTAGAATTTGTAATTGCATTTGGAGAGAAGAGCTAGTGAAGTGCTACTCTACTTGCCTTAGCACCAATTTCGAGGGTAAAAGATTCCCATCCTAGTTGGTAATTGGAAAGGACATTCATACATTTCATTGGGAGATTCAATGGAGTCATTTTGTTGCAAGTGTAATATATAGGGAAGATCATGGTCACTTCTCGTTTAGCTTTCTTCTTCAACCATTTCAAGTTCTCTATGCATATTCTTGATCCTTGAGGAATTGTACCTTTGGTGAGATACTATTCTCTTTGGGGGAGATTCTGATGCCCCATTATTTTTTAATATGATTTATATTCTCTTCATTTCATTCTCACAAGATCCACACATCGAGATTCCAAGAAATACTATGCAAAATTGCAAATTAATGAACAAACAGTGCCATTTTCTCCAGTACCTTGTTGCAAGTTAATGATGTGTTGATAAATTTGAATGGTTAAGTGACTGAATGATGGATTAGTGATAAATGGACTGTAATTTATGTTTTCAAAGAGTTTCATGTTCATGAAACAATAATTTGGAGGCATTTGGTTGAGTTTCATAACATTTAGTGAAGATTTCCTACCATTTCCCCTTATGTTGAAACTAGCAATTCTATGTCTGATTTGAGAGAGTTGTAGAAGATACTATAAGCTGAATGATGATACATATGAGAGCCCATTTATTTCCTTTATATTTCACCATCATCTTTTCATAATTTCGATAGGGTTCTATTGCATTTGGAGTGCCAACTTGTCATTTACCCTAAGGGGACTTGAACCACAATTTGCTAGTAAAACTCCCTACATTGACCAGATTACCAAAGTGAGTTTTAGAAGTAATTTGAAGGTTGGAAGGAACCTATAAGCACCATTATTATGTTTTAACATCATACATACATATTCTGGTACAATTTGAGATCATTTGGAGCTATTTGGAGCCATCTATCCTTGGGGGTTTGAGCCTCAAAATTACTAGTAAATTCCCTGAGTTCTCTTGGATACATATTTGACCCCAAAACCACATATAATGATGAAAATATACTTTCCTTAATTTCTAATAACAGATCCAATTCTCATACCCATCATTAGTGAAGGTTGTACAGTGTTTGGAAGAGCTTTGTTCCAAGACCTAGGGGGAATTTCCACTTCCGAAGCTGACTAGTCTTGTCCCGAAACTTCTTACCTTTCCATTTGAATACCATGGTTGGGGATATCATTTTATTATATGTATGATATATGTGTTAATGTGTCCCATGACCCCTCATGACCTTACTCACCAAGTTTGAAAGTATTTGGAGGATTGTGGAATCAATTGTAAACATATACCTAAAGTTGAAATTTGGTGAATTTGAGCACATTGCGAAATTTTATTAAGAAGGGACATTACAGTGGTATTAGAGCATGATATTGGCACCTGATGTGGTCTAATATTCACGAGGAAAAGAATTCAGGGACCACCATTAGATATTGAAACCAAAAGTGCTTTTGTTGAAGAGGAAAAAGTAGGAAAAGAAGAGCATTTTTTTAGGAAACTATGGCTAGCGATGAAAAAGGAACCTCGGGTGATATTGAGGAGTATAGGAAACTCATTAAACCTTTCTTTGAAGACATTAACGATTAGATAGTGAAAGGATTTGAATTGTTGGCTAGCCAACTTGGGATCAATGGAGTTATAGGAGGCAGCAATAGTTCTCATCATGAAGAAAAGAAGGTAATGGCTGAGCATATATTCTCAAGCACAAGACCCCATAATAGAGCTAATGAATTTCAGAATGCAGCAAGGCCTACTACAACTGAATTTCTTGATTCTAAAGCAAATATTAATAATCCAATTGATGTGCAAGAGCTTCTAATGGAATGGAAAAATTTGAGTGAAGATTGCAGAAACATCATACCATTTGATCAATACCTCAAGGTCTCAAACAAGCTCAAGATGAAGGAAGGTAATAAGAATACATTTCAAAATAGAGATTCCAAATATATTGGTCTTAAGGAAACCAAGTGGAAATATGAATCAACTTGCTTGAAGGAGCCAAAAGAGGAGACCCATGAACCACCTAGTTTTGAAAATATAGGTGAAGTAGAAGAAGAAGTACATGAAGAGGATCAAAAGTCACTCCCAAGTGACTATGAAAAAGATGAAGAGACATCACA
This sequence comes from Larix kaempferi, assembly GCA_027924585.1. NCBI lineage: Eukaryota > Viridiplantae > Streptophyta > Pinopsida > Pinales > Pinaceae > Larix > Larix kaempferi. The sequence continues at coordinate 8,547,499 of BSBM01000848.1, forward strand.
TGAGCATGAAGAAGGTTCTATTGAAAGTATTGAAGATCATTTCGAGACACATTCTACCTTGGAAAGGAAACAAAGAGCAATGTGCAACATCAAAGGTAATTTCATATCTTTTCCTTTTGATAGAAATAATTTGGTTGAGTTTAATGAATTGTTACATGATGCATACTTGAAGAATGCTGAGGATATTCATAAACTCAAAATTAAAAATGAGCAACTTCTAGGTTGCAATATACTTGTTCTTCCTCCTATGTTTCAAATTTTCAAATGGTGGACTGCATGGAGGATTCTCATGACATGGTAGATCCTGAGAAGCATGGAAATTTGCATTTGCTTGATGTGTTTGAAGAGGATATTGATGAGATCCAAGCACTTGATGTGGTGGGAGAGGAATTTGAGTTTCCTCTTTGAAATTGTGACACAATTTTTGAAGGAGTGTATGATCCCACTACTTTGGAACTAATTGATGACGAATTTTTTGCACTTTTGAGGAAGGTGCATGATACTACCCTTATGAAGAATTCACACGAGGACACTTCTGCACTTCCTGATCATTTGGGTGAGTTGGTTCAGTCTCCTACATCATACACTTCCATATTTTGCAGCATTCATCCTAATGAAGTATGGGTGAAAGGTTTATTTTTTATGGTGCCACATGAGGAGTGTGAAACTCATACCTCTCCTTTTGATGATGACATGACTAGAGCACCTCATTATTTACATTTGCAGCAGCATATGTTTTTTACCTTATGATGATACATATAATCATGGATGCACTTATGATGTTCACTTGAGTCAGTTGAAGATTGTTGATTTTCCTTGCTCCTTGCTTAGTTCAATTGATGTTGGAGGAACTTCATAAACTATTTGGGTAAAGAGACATATGATTGGAGAAAATGTTTATTGGAAGAAACATCCTCTACTATTTCTTGATGATACGAATGTTCGTGGATGCACAAATTCTACTTATGTGAGCCCCTTGAAGGCTTATTGTTTTCCTTGCTCCCTACTTGGCTCATATTTTAGTGGAGGTTATTTATTCACTTCTTGGATGAAAGAACACATGGATGATTATTTTGATGCATCTTATATCCTTTTGGAGCAGCATTATAGGACATGGGATCCTCACCTATGTCATTGGATCAGATTTGATTGGTCACTTGAAGCTTGTATGCACTTGGAAAATGGTGGTCTACTCACATGGAGGTATAAGCACTTTCATGATTCTTTGCTGAGGCACCTCCTTGATGTACATTTTTATTATGCTATTATGTACTTTGATGATATATCTTTTGTACTCACGAATTTTGGAAGAATGAATACAAGAAAATGCGATCCAGGAACTCTCTTTCCTGATGGTATGGGTTGGAGAGCACTCTTAATTGTTGGAGTGCAATACAAGCAATGGGACCCTGGGATAATTTTTAGTCCCATTGATTTCAAAGTAGTATGGGAGATGGATTCTGTTGGGTCACGGATTTGTCCATATTTTCATCACCTATCGACATATATTTCATCCCTCTTCTTCCTATTATTATCCATTTATCATTCCATTTTCCATCCATTTGTTGTAACTGCACGTAAAATACCATAATACTTCCATTGATGCTTCAGTGGTTAATCATGATTATTTTCTTTTATTTTTGATGAATTGAAGACTATTATGCATAATTTTACTGATGATGGTTTATGGAGTGATTTTTCATATTAACAGTGGTAACAACCATGGTTCAAGCCTCCAAAGTTGGCATGCTAGCACACCTCCGCATGAAGATTCAGAACATGGTTTCATTCCTAGGATTGATTATGTGGATTTGTGATTTCAATTCGTGCTCAAGTCCAACATGGAAGCCTCCAGCTCATGATCAAACAACCTTAACCAAAAACGCATGTCGGATAAGAACACATTTATTTGTGTCACAATTTGCAGGCCGATGGAGAAGAATCTTGAAAAATGGGACATGGGTTTTGTGCGTAACGGCCTAAATTACCTGACGCGTGAGGAAATATCCAAACAAAGCCATGTTTTGAGATGTACAGCTGGTTATCTAAACGTCTAATTCGCAGATTTACTGTTGCGGTCGGTTTTACAAATTAGCAATTGGTTGAAAAAGATCACAAGTTGGGAATTCGGTTTCTCATTCTCATGAGAGATTTTTATGTATAAATATGTAATCATTCTCATGTATGGGTAGGAGAGAAAGCAATGTTATGCTATAGGATTTGAACCAGACTCTGTTGTAATACTTTCATTATGATAATACATGCTGGTAGTTTATTAATTCTGGAGTTGTAGACTTTCATTATGGAGATTCAACTCTGCTCAATGGAGGAAGGGCCCTCTAAGATGCGGGTAGTGTTGATTCTAAGTGTTTTATTATGTAGATTCACTTATTATTTAGTTCATGCTTGCATACATTAGATTTATCATAGTTGTATGCTTTCATTCATTAGATTTATCATAGTTGTTTTTATGTTAATTCGTTTGATAGATCGTTGGCCAGCAGAACACTTTTTGGGAGCCATATTTCATTTATTGCATTTTTGTGGCATTCTGGCTTGAATTTTTACTGAAACACAGTCGGGACAGTCCATTTTTGGGAGACCAAATGGAAGTAATTTTAAAACATGTTTCATTTATAAGTATCCCCTTGAATCTAGTTTCCAAAACAATTTGAATTTTTGATATTGGGTATCAAACGAAAAATTTATGGTCAAAATACTAACGGGGTGTCAAGTAGGCAGCTTAAGAACAGAGAATCATGGGACAGTAACGTTTTGGATGATTTATTTGATATATATTGCAAACCTATTTCATTGGTATATTTCCCTATGAATCTAGTTTACAACGCAATTTGAATCACTCAATTCCGATATCGTATGAAAAATTTATGAACAAAATATCGACTGCCTATCACAAATATGCATTTTTAAAACTCGATTTCCTAGACTGTTCATTAGCATAGTTGACCAATCAATTCTTTTTGTATTCAAAACCTGTTTCAAATGGAGACACCCATATGAATCTACTTTCATATCCAATTAGAATCACATCAATCCGTTATCAAACGAAACATTTATCCCTAAAACCGTGACTATTGGTCTAGTCCGGAATTCGAAAAACACCTTGTCATGTAGGCTATTACTAAGAGAATTTGGAATATCATCACATAGAATTTTTAAAACCTGTTTCTAATGGACATAGACCTATGAATTTACTTTCATTTGGATTTTGAATCACACAAATCAGACAAGGAATAAATAATTTATGATCGGAATACTGTTGGTGATTCTAGATGGTCATTGCTCTCCCGCAGGTATAAAGTGGATTTTGCTTCATTCATTTTTCTTTGGATTTGTTTTATAAGTAATTGCTTGTCATTTGTTTTCATAAGTTTTGGGTGAAGAGAGACCAATCACCTCTCTTCTTCCATCATCTCACGTTTTATTGCAGACAAGTGTTAGGTTTTTGCAGGTCCTTGGAAGAAGGTCAATACATGCACGAGTGACTCTTGAAGACTTTTTCTTAATTTGCAAATATATTGAGCACATAAAAATGGAGAGATTGATGTGACAACCATACAAAGGCCAAATTTTCCGAAGTCATGTCCCATTGCTACACGCCAAGAATCCTTTCATACCAATTGTTGCCAAAAGAAACCTCTCAAGAAGCCAATTGTGCTATGATATATTCTTTCACCCTCCTCCTTTCAAAGCTCTAAAAATCCATTCATGTCGAAGTCCCATTTTCCACTACTTCTGTAGTCAACCTTGACCTTTTTTTATTTTTTCACTACTACATCATGACTTCACATATACTTTCCACTTCTGATTTTCATGTTGGTTCTTTTTTCACTATAATTCTTCACAATCATTTATTTTGTACTCATATTGGATGATGTGGAATTCATTAAGGTCCAAATTCCAATGGTCTTGTCTAATCGACTCCAACAAATCATCTGGGATCGATATTAGAGTTTTATAGTGGCATGGGATCTACATGAATCAATGGTAGATTACCTTATTGTTAATCATGGGGATTCATCAATGCCTCTTGATTGAAAAATCTTGCAAGTTACTCGACTCCAGAACATTCATTCGTACTTGTCAAGATGCACTAAGGAACTTTAGAGCTCACTGTCATCAAAGGTGAGTTGCTTCACATTGGTTAACGGCATACATCTATGGTCAATAATCCAATGATTTCTTTCCATGCTCTACTCTAGCACATTCATTTGCAGGGTAAGAATTGTACCTCAGTTTTGTAGCAGCTGAAGATTATGTGATCTAATGGTTTCAATAGTGACTTGCAGCATCATTTGTTCCAATAATTGTGTAGTTTTTTTTCATTTTCTTTCAACAGTTAGCAGTCTTACATGCAGCCAACACAACACAGTTCGGATCAGATTCAACCTCATTTAGTTTCAGCTCTGATATACATATGTATGGGCAGTAGATCAGCCTACATATCTCCAATAGACATCAGCCTATCTATGCCAATCAAAGTATCATGGAGGTAAAACTTGAGGTAAAATAACATCAGTTTTTATTTATTAAAGATTTAGGAAGATGTCATGAAAACCACTATGCATTCTTCATTTTTATTTTCAATTTCTATACATTCTTCATTACCTATCATAACCATACCATCATTTATCCATTCACTTCCATCATTTCCCACTCAATCCTAAGCCCTCACTTGATTTGAACCAAATCATCATTTTATTCATATTCGTCCCTACATCCAAACATGAGAAGGTTCCTTGCTGCTGCCACACAATAACCTGCAGTAGGAAGCAAGGATATGTTGTTGTTTCTCTACAAAAACTGACAACCCTAGAAGCAACCACGACACATGGCCAAGCCATAGAAACTATTGCAAAAGAATACCATGTTACCCATAGTACCTTTCAATAGAAATCCAGGCACTTGATCACGCTAAGAAAGAGAAAGATAGGATGGCCACAAGAACCTATTGCAGAACAAATGCATACATTCAAAGGTATGAGTTTTTCCGTGACTCCTTGATGCATGCATTGGTTCACTCCTTCACAATTGTTGTGAGTCTCCAAGTTACCTTGAATTGGAAATCAATATTACATAGGGTATGTGGGTTGGAAATCATCTCTTGCATATTAAAAAGGAGTATTTGAAGGACACTTGTTGTTGTTGTCAAGATGATGTAAGATGGCAATACTATAGCAGAGTTCGTGGCAATCAGCTGGTTCAGGCATGAAACAAGTTGCAAGGTGATTCATTGTTGTGCTGTGCTTTCCATTGTTTGGTTATTGACTTTCCACATTTCTGAGATCAATTTCAGCATTTTTACAACAATGGTTAACCATATTTTTCCAGACTTGATAGATACTTGGATGTGGGAAGGATTTCATTATGTTTTTTTGACATCCCTTGTTTTGATCATACGCATGGATTCACTGAAGAACAAAACATATGTGTTATATGGATTGTAGTCATAATTAGGATTTGATGGGTTATGAAGTTCATAGATATTTCAATAAAGAATGATTACACTGCCTTGTCCTCCCATATGAACATTGTGGTTGTTTTTCTGTCTGCACATTATTTTCATGTTTGCTGGTACACATCATTGTTTGAAAGCGGTTTATGTGCTCATCAGATTTACCGGTGGAGCATGACAATCATTTCTTGCGTAGTATCATGGTGATTGTTTGGCAACCTCTATTGCAATTGTGAAAACTCTTTCATACTTGTCTACACCAATGGTAATGGAAGGAATTCATTATTAAAAGGAAAATGACTCAACTCTATTTTTAATGAATTGCAGATTTGAAAAAATGAAGATTTGAAAAAATGAATTGGCAAGACTATTGTTGGAATGCTATTTAAATACAAGATTAAGTCTTTAATTCACGAATGATTTTTTTGAGGATATGTGAAAGTTTCCCTTCAAATTGTTGAAAATGATCACTAAGGAGAAAGAACAGAATTGAAATGTAAGAACCTAAATTGTGACAACAACTTCTGGAGTTTGGTGAGAGTGCCACTTAAAGCAACAAAGGACATGCATCATTCTGAGTCATGCCAGCAAATTAACATGAGAAATATATGTAAATTTCTAATGGAAGGAGACTAATGGCTGCTATAGAAATATCATTTGAGACAAAGTGATTAAAGGAAAATCTTTCCCTCTTCTAGCAATTTGTTGCAACACATTGAAATCTTCAAATCCAAGGAATTGCATGGGTAAGAGAAGTGTTTTGAAAGTGCCTAACATTTGGTTCAAGGTCTCATTTTGGAGATCCAAACTTATAGATTCAGTGTAAGCTCTCAAAAAAAAATGAAGAAGTTTTCTTGCTAAAGTTGTGAAGTGTTGATTTAATAATTACATTACAGTCATGGCTTACAGAAACTAAGAGTTCGGAATCTTATTGGGAATCAAATTAAAGCTCGCTTTGAATATTGTTGGATGGGCCCTTTTAGTCGCACACTTTGATTTGTATCTTACCAAACAGGAGTATCAACAAAAATGAAGTGGTTTCAGCCTGTTATAATAGATCTATAAGAACTTTTCAAGATCTGATTTGAAGTTTACTCCAGCAATCTTGTAACAACCTCTTGACTTCCACTTTATATTCAGATTTGGGCACACAGTCTTCAACATGATTTGAGCTTTTTGTTGTGAAACAAGCACATACTCTCATATATCAAGATCTCAAATAGAGGTTCACTCTTCATGTTTTTTTTCATGCCTGCATATGTCATTTCATGTTCATCATTTTGAGGATTCACTTCGGGGGAGGATTGATGTGTAGATCAAAACTTGTTTTATGCTTTGAAGAGTTTCATCACACCATGAGGACATGATGTATCCTTGGTCTGGGGGAGAATAAGATGCATTTCACGGGATCTCATATATCAGGCTAATAATGACAACTTAAATTCAAGCTCACATATTTATTCATGTTTGTCTACAAAAGTGCATAAATTGAAGTGAACATATCCTGCAATTGGTAAACTGGATTCCCATGATTTTTGGACAGGGAATGCATAACATCATGAAGAACAACTCTGGTAAGTTTCAGCCCAATCCAATGCATGGTTTTCGAGAAAATGGCCATCATCACCTACAACCATTTTTCCTATATCTTGATATCTGTGCATCAAATGAATTTGAGCTTTGGGGAGCAGAAGCATTATGTTAAGAGGAAGATTCTCACCAATTTTCAGAGAAAAAAAAAAATACTTCATGGATTGAGAAAAAATGTCCATCATCACTTACAACCAATTTACATTTTTCTCGAAATCTGTGATGTGGGTATCTCTAATTTTTGGTGTGGAGATGCATTGGACTTGTGGAAACCTGCTCGCAAAATTTCAGCGAAACCCAATTAGTATTTTGTGAGATATTAGCTCAGGAAGTTTGTTGAAACACTAGCTGCAACTCCGCCAATTTTGTCCATTTCCCTATTCTCGCAGTTGTGACTACGCCAAATCCTCCACTAAAGCAGCTGCAACACCGCTAAATTCTTCGCTAAATCCTCCACTAAGCAGCTGCAACATTGCTAAATTTTCTGCTAGATTTTCCTTATACACTAGCTGCAACTCCACCAAATCCTCCTCTAAAGCAGTTACAACACCGCCAAATTCTTGGTTAAATCCTCTGCTAAGCATCTACAACACCGCTATTGTTTTTGCCAGATTTTCCTTATACACCAGTTGCGACTCCGCCAATTTTGTCCATTTTTCCTATTCTCACAGCTGTGACTTCGCCATATTTGTCATATATACTAGCTACGACTACGCTAGATTTGTCCTATCTACAAACTTTGACTCTGCTAAACTTGCCAATTTTTCAACTGCAACTCTTCTTGCTTTGGTCACTATGCATGGTAAAATGAAAGCAACAGTCAAATGAGTCATTCTAGTTTGGATGCTACACAGGTATTGGGTTGCATGAGGACAAGAACGAAGTTCAGTTTGGGGGATATGTTGGGTCAGGGACTTGTCCATATTTTCATCACCTATCAACCTATATTTCATCTCTCTTCTTCTTATTATTATCGATTTATCATTCCATTTTTCACCCATTTGTTGTAACTGCATGTAAAATACCATATTACTTCCATTTATGCTTTAGTGGTTAATCATGATTATTTTCCTTTATTTTTGATGAATTGAAGACTATTATGCATAATTTTACTGATGATGGTTTATGCAATGATTTTTCATATTAGTAGCAGTAGCAACCATGGTTCAAGCCTCGAAATTTGGCATGCTAGCACACGTCCGCATGAAGATTTACAACATGGTTTCATTCCCAAGATTGATTATGTGGATTTTTTATTTCAATTCATGCTCAAGTACAACATGGTAGCCTCCAACTCATGATCAAATGGACTTAACCAAAAACGCATGCCAGATCAGAACACATTGATTTGCATCGTGATTTTCAGGCAGATGGAGAAGAATCTTGAAAATCAGGGACATGGATTTTGTGCGTAACGGTCTCAATTACCTGCTTAAAGGGGAAATATCTAAAACCAACCATGGTTTGAGATGTATAGCTGGTTCTCTAAACGTGTAATTCTTAGATTTACTGTTGCGGCCGGTTTTACAAATTAGCAATTGGTTGAAACAGATCACAAGTTGGGAATTCGATATCTCATTCTCATGAGAGATTTTATGTATAAATATGTAATCATTCTCTTGTATGGGTAGGAGAGAAAGCAATGTTATGTTGTAGTACTTGATCCAGACTCTGTTGTAATACTTTCATTATGATAATACATGCTTGCAGTTTCTTAATTCTGGAGTTGTAGACTTTCATTATGGAGATTTAGCTCTACTCAGTGGAGGAAGGGCCCTCTTCCCTGAGCAGATGTTGGTAGTGTTGATTGTAAGTGTTTTATTATGTAGATTTGTTTATTATTTAGTTCATGCTTTCATTCATTAGATTGATCATAGTTGTATGCTTTCATTCATTAGATTTATCATAGTTGTTTTTATGTTAATTCGTTTGATAGATTGTTGGCCAAAATAGCACTTCTTTTATATTCATGCAATTAGATCTTGCTTCATCAAGAGTTGATTTTGTTTTAAGCTAGATTTATAGTGTGATTTTATGAATAGGTTTGAGGTTTGATTTATTTTCAAGAAGGTGTGATCTAGTTTACAAAGAGTTTCGATTTCATACCAATAGATAACAGTGTCAGGTATAAATTGTGCTTGCATAGATCTTGCACGATAGCTTTGAAATAAAATACTTCCTCGAGTTGACAATTTATGTTCTGGTAGTTTCAAATGTTTATTTAATTAGACAATTAATCCAACCAATAGATTCCCCACTTAATGAAGTGATTTTAATTAGAGTACTGCAGCAGCACGTATGGTGGTTCCTCTCCAAAATATTCATGGGATCTCAAAGATTGAAAGTTGGGCAACTTAGTGGCAACTTCAAGAATTACAATGGTATCATAAGGGGTTTACAAAATATGAAAGAGGTAAAGAGTAATTGTGCAAACATATTTTTGATGGATTTAATTAACATTTTGGTGTTTAGTGGTGATATCAAGATGAAAAAGAAAATCCACATCTCCTTGCTTTTGGAAACACACAATTGTAGTGCATGGGTGGCTCTACTAAAGGTTTCAGAAGAGAAGTTTTGGGAAGAAAAAATTTGGAAAGAAAGCAGGTTCTTCCGCATACATTAGTTGAAATTGCTTGAGGACAAACAATATTGGGAAGGGAGGATTTGTCATGTCCCAAAATTTTGCATTGGGTCACAATGGCCTAAGCCACTTGGCCATACTCATGATAATTGTCAAATTGATGCTAAGGGTCAAATAAATGCCAAGAATGAAGTCCAAGTTAGTAATAATGTGAAATTAGATCCAAGTGGACAACATGCGTAACATTAAGAGAAATTCCCAATTCAAAGTTGTAATATACCCATCCAAATGAACTGCCATGGAGGAAAATTACTAGTTCCCTACGTTAGGGGTGGAAGCTTTAGGATTTGAAATAATGGGGATAATAAATGATGTTTGAGCATTAGAATGGCATAAATATTTAATAAAGGATATAAATAAATAAATACAAGGGAAAAGCAAAGCGACAGTTGATCATGAAGACACATGGAGGATGTGGGACCCACACAAGCTAGATTTTCAATGCCACATGGCATCCTCCTTTTGTCATTTCGAATCCATAAGAAGCCCAAAGTTTTTGGGATGATTTGGAAGGTTAATATACTTGGGAAAAATCAATTAAGGTCGAATTGGAGTGGAAGTGTAACTCCCATGGAAGAGGAAGAGGCATTTTGGATCTAGTGAGACACTTGGACTAGATTCCCTAGCTCTATGACAACAATGATGAAGATTCTATGACACCTATGACACAAATCAGACTTGAAGGATGACAACTGACATATATTACATGTTAGGGCTAAAATTAGTCTCCAAGAGGGCGCTCAAGTGAGTTAGTGTATCCAAAGAGACACCAATTCAAATTTGGAGAAGGAGAGGGCTAGAATTGGAAGGACAAGTGTCATACTTGGGAATCTCTTCCCAACTTGAGTTGGCATGAAGCTATTGGGAGGAATTCGACCGTTGAAAGACCTTAGAATTTTATAAAATATAATAACAAAGAAATATGGTAGCTTTTGATCATTTTTAGAATTTGCAATTGCATTTGGAGAGAATAGCTAGTGGAGTGCTACTCTACTTGCCTTAGCACCAATTTCGAGGGTGAAAGATTCCCATCCTAGTTGGTAATTCGAAAGGCCATTCAGACCTTTGATTTGGAGCTTCAATGGAGTCAATTTTTGCAGGTGTAATCTACAGGGAAGATCATGTTCACTTCTATTTCAGCTTGCTTCTTCAACCATTTCAAGTTCTTTATGCATATTCTTGATCCTTAAGGAATTGTGCCTTTGGTGAGATACTATTCTCTTTGGAAGAGTTTCCGATGCCCCATTATTTTTTAATATGATTTATATTCTTTTTATTTCATTCTCAAAAGAGCCATAGGTCAAGATTCCAATAAATAAGTACTATGAAAAAATGCTCAGTAATGAACAAACAGTGCCATTTTCCCCACTACCTTGTTGCAAGTTAATGTTATGTTGATAAATTCGAATGGTTAAGTGACTGAATGATGGATTAGTGATAAATGGACTATAATTTGTGTTTTCAAAGAGTTTCATATTCAATATACAATAATTTGGAGGCATTTGGTTGAGTTTCACAACACTTAGTGAATATTTCCTACCATTTCCCCTTATGTTGAAACTAGCAATTCTATATCTGATTTGAGAGAGTTGTAGAAGATATTATAAGCTGAATAATGATGCATATGAGAGCCCATTTATTTCCTTTATATGTCACCATCCTATTTTCATAATTTCGAGAGGGTTCTATTGCATTTGGAGAGCCAACTTGTCATTTACCCTAAGGGGACTTGAACCACAATTTGCTAGTAAAACTACCTACACTGACCACATTACCAAAGTAAAGTTTTAGAAGTCATTTGAAGGTTTGAAGGAACCTATAGAGACCCTTATTATGTTTTAACATCATCCATACACCTTCTGGTACAATTTGAGATCACTTGGATCTATTTGGAGCCATCTACCCTTGGGGATTTGAGCCTCAAAATTAGTAGTAAATTCCCTAAGTTCTCTTGGATACCTATTCAACCCCAAAACCACATATAATGCTGAAAATATACTTTACTTAATTTCTAATAATAGATCCAATTCTCAGACCCATCATTAGTGAAGGTTCTACAGTGTTTGGAAGAGCTTTGTTCTAAGACCTAGGGTGGATTTCCACTTCCCAAGTTGACTAGTATTGTCCTGAAACTTTTTCCCTTGCAAGTTGAAAACCATGATTGGATATATCAGTTTATTATATGTCTGATAGATGTGTTAATGTGTCCCATGACCCCTCATGACCTTCTTCACCAAGTTTGAAACTATTTGGAGGATTGTGGAATCAGTTGTATACATATACCTAGAGTTGAAATTTGGTGAATTTGAGCACATTGGGAAATTTTATTAAGAAGGGACATTACACCATTCCAATGTGCGAAGTATCTGTCGACGTGGGATTTGTCGAAGGTAAGGTCCATGAGTCACCAAAATATGATGTCCGATATGGTATGGGAGTTAACGACGAAGAGTTATCATAAGAAATGGATCCTATAAAGGAGATTGGTGCGGAAAAATCGAAAGATCCCATCAAAGAAGGATACAAGCCTACACCAACATTCCTAGTTGTCGGCTGAGAATTTTCAATTTGAGGGATGAAAGAGTCTCGTGATGCTACGGAATTAAAGGACAGTTGATCGATCATCACAATATTTCCTTCATGGGGAAAGCAAATAACTCTAAAAATAGAGGATACAATCGCTCTCATAGCATAAATCCAATTCCGACCCAGTATAAGGTTATAGTCGATGGGCGCATCAACCACCTCGACCTCAATAGGCACGGATTTCCTACCAAAGTGTATCTCTAAGGATGGAAGAATACCATGTGGCTTGAAATACCTACCATCAAATGCCGTAAGCAAGCTTGTAGACTTCGACAATGGGGGTGATCCCAGAGCCTTCCAACAAGATAGAGACATTACTGAAGTAGACGCACCTTCATCAATGACGGTATGCTTAACAATCATCTCAAGGCACCTAACATGAACTTAGAAATCTACATGATAGGGTAAATGAGGCTGAACGTTAGTAATGTCAAACTTGATGACATTCCGGCTATCCGAATTGAGGGCTCCTAAAGGAGAAAAAAGGGCATTCCTTTGAGAAGGACAAGCCTGAAGTACTTCGAGTACCGACATAGCACATAGGTTTTGGCCTAAATATTTCACAATTGAGTAGTTCTAGGAGCCTCGGGCATTGGGATTATGCGTCGAGCGCTTAAGTACAGCTTTTGGTACCCGCAGCATAAAATTGGGCTTCTCGATATGCAATGGAGTCTCGGGTGGAGGAGGATCATTCCCCATGGAAGGTTGTGGAGCTCCATAATCATGTGAGCGAATAGAGACCAAAACCTCCGATTTAACCATGTTTACGCATCCAAAATTACCGTCATAGGTGGAAGAAGTTGAAGTTTCATTAGTCCCATGACCGACAGTGGAAGCACTAGAAGCCATATTCTGATGATGAGGAAGGGGATTCTTTAGCACAACTGGGCTCTGTGCAATGTGCTTCGATGCTTCCTCCATACGAGGACAAAAATGTGTAAGGTGATCTTCTGAGCAAAGCTTACAAGGAAAATTCACCTTACGCCTAGGCTTACAATCCCCACCAACATTTCTGTCATCTCGTGGAGGGTTGGCGTTCTCTTTCTTAGGATTATTCCTATTGTTCCCACCCCTACGATTATTCTTCCCCTTCTTTTTCCCACTAGGTTATTAGTTATCGGATGGGTTCGTTGATTGCATATAATGTACATCGAACGATTGGGTGGAAACGGATGAGGCAGGAGCTTGTCCAGATGTAGACTGGTTCATAGATAGATTGTGTATCTGATTGATAACCATGTCCACAGAACGAGTGCTTATGGAACCAACAATGCCATTGGCATGCAGTATAGGAATGGGCTTGGGCTCATGTCTTGATCGTGGCGCATCAGGTATAATGTCATACAGAATCCCAGACTTAGCATACACTAAATCTAACTGCTGGGCTTTGACAACGGCTTGTTCCTCAGTCATAATTTTGTACAATGAAATGTCCTTCGAAATATACGGGAGCAAAGACTTAAGGAACCATTCCAAGAGAAACTTTGGTGGAATGTTGACTTTCACTAGCCTCTTCCTGGTCGGTGCCACTCTTGAATATGATCAGATATATGTGTGGCCTTATCATGGCAAAAGGTAGATAATATTTTTGTACCAATATCGTAACGAACTGGAAACTGAAAATGATCTAGGAAAACCAAAGCCAAATCATTGAAACTCCTATATGTTCCCCCGAGAAACTCGACATACCATTTCGTGGAAAACCCCATGAGGGTGTGTTTAAATAGCCTCAAATAGATAGAATCGTGGTTTAGGGAATTCGAGGAGCGCCATAAATGGAATTTGGTGACGTGATCACCTAAATCCTCACCCTTCTTCCCCTCAAAATTTGGGACATCGAAGGTGAACTTGGTGGGGACTGGGGGCCATCTAGGGTCATGACACACCAGATCATCCATGAGTTTCAAAAGGTCGGTAAAATTTAACCTAGAAAGGAACAGGAGATGAGGTTTTGAAGCTTGATTGTAAGCTCCCAAAAGAGATTGAATCTGCAAAGGTGAGACTGTGTTCATTGTATCCGACACCTGAGGTGCCGATGAACTCTAATAGAAACCGTGACCATGACCAGAAGGATGATATCCTCCTCCAAACTGACCCATATAAGGATACGCAGGTATGTGCATCGAAGGGATTCCATAGGATGGAATATTATAATATTGAGGATCGGTTGAATAACCATGAAGATTACCCCCATAAGAATGGGGTCCCATATAACTACTCAATGTAGGAAAACTAGTCGAATAAGGTCAATAAGAAAATGGTATGTGCCCACCTCACGAAATCGAGGAGCTAGAAGGAGGAGGATGTTGCGGGATCATATAAGCATTTGTCAGTATAGGAATTTATGTAGATGCATTTGGGTTAACGGATGGAATGTAAGTTATAGATCCAATACCTATAGTGAAACCTCAACTCGAGAAAGGGTTCACACTAACACTATGGGATAATGAAGGAGGAGGTCCTCCTCCAACGTTCGGAGAAGATGGAGGTATGTGACCACCCCCAAATTGATAAGCCGTATAAGGGGGTATAGTGGCCCCAATCCCAATGCTAGAGCTATCATGACTACTAGACATGGTGGGAGTAATAGTTAGCATAAAACCGGGCATATCCAATGAAAAAGGGTTTGAGGTCGTACAGACGGATGTAGAACCAAAACATAACATACCCGTAGATAAACCATAGAGATAACTCGATGTCCATCTCTCATCGATCGGGTTTGTGCTCATGGGAAGGGATGTCCCAGACCCAGGAGGAGTGCTGTGTGATGAACCTCCTCCCCATCCACCCCTAGGAGTGGACAGAGGGGATTTTTGCATTGTGCCACTAGACGGAGTCACTGGGACTCCCATAGTGCCAGATGCATAACTAATAATGGGATCTCTCTGAAGCTCATGATATGTGAATAAAGGACCAGCGATAATCCTACGACATCTCTTACGAAGAGGCTGTGACAGATCGCTAGCTGGTAAACCAGCCAACCGACAAGATCGGTGGAGAGGCAAATTTCGATCCACGATGACTTCCAAAATTCAGCAATTAAACGTCTCATAATGGCCTACTAGATCGTCATAGAGCACACACCTAAAATAAACTACAGCCAAATATACACAACAAGGGACTAGCTCAAGGGACATCTCGACACTATAGTCGGTATATCTCACCTAGGAGAGGCTTGAGACTTCCAAACTATAACCGAAGGTAACAGAATCAGTTATGAGGGCCCTCAGACTTCACTATGCGAACACAACTGTGTTGTCCGACCCCTATCTGACTCAGGACACTCACAGAATAACCGATGCAAGTACCCTATGTGATACCTATGTAAAGAAACTATGGCCACCACGTATAACCAATGCTCAAAAGAACAGTCATAGGTGGGATCCGTCGTATGGGAAAGGTAACTATGCCTTAAACTCAATAGGGTCAAATCCCCCAAGAATCCCCAGATACAAACAAATCCTGGAAATATCTCCCACGTTCGACAAGTATTGGAGAGCTATCTCCACAACCAACCTCCCGTGACCTCGTGCTTAACTCTGGTTTGAGTAGAGCGTCCTCAGAACACTGATGTATACCATGGGTTTCACCACTCCCTAGTTAGACACATAATGTTTGTTTAATAATCTTGGATTTTTAACTCACAATGATATATTCCAAGACTCTAAACGTATACTAGTTGGTGCACCCTAGAAAAGAAAATTTTCTAATCAATTCTTTAGTTAATATTTAATTTTAATGGTTGTGATTACTCAAAGGGATATGGTTGTGAAACTAATGATGTGTAATGACTCAATAGATGCACATCCAAAAGACACTGGACTCTTCTATTGATGGGAAAAATATGCAACTAAATGACAATCAAACCAATGTTTCTTTTCAGAACTAAAAATGCAATATCTTTAATTTCTCATGCACAAATAAGCCCTAAATGAAAGCACAAGCACTCTGATGCAAAATGAAAAATACATAAAGCAAATTTTCTTTTGTATTTTCACTATAAAATGAGTGAAAATGAGAAAAAAATTGTATTTTCAAAATAAATGAAAATGCAACTAAAGAATTGTTGAGGTGTATTTACTGTCTTAAGGAATTACCAAAATATTTAATTATCGACCAGGGTTGGTAATCTTAGAGCTATGGCACATTATATGTTGAGGTAGAATGGGACCTAAGTTTCGACTCGGCAGACCTTAGAAATGTTTAATAAAGAAAAGATTGAAAGATCTTTCAAAATGAAAAACTGAGTCAAACTTCAGAAAGGCAACAAATGAACTAATTAAACCTAGCTAAACCAACAGATCAGAATAGTATCAAGCTATACCACTCTACTCTTATGGATAAGAACTAAAAGATATAAAAACAACAATATTATTCTAGGAAGCAGAACTAAGTCAAACCAAAACTACTTTGATGGAATTGGAAGCTACTGATAGAAATTTAATCTAGGAATTAAAAACAACTATAAATAAATTTAGAGACCTACCTATGAGATGACTCAATTTGACAACTAATTATGTAAACATAAAACTATATTAACTCAAAGCAAAACTACAAACTATCTAATGAATTCAATAACTATTCAATTAATACTTCAAGACTACTCTAAAGTATCTAATTCCATTCTCCTTGATGGTGTACATCAAATGTGATAGGAGCTGGGGTGAATGTATCGTAATGACTTTCGAATGTAACAATAAAACAAAATGGAAACAAATATAACCTAATTTATACAAAGAGATGTAAACTACAAAGAGACCAATTACAATTAATCTTAAACATTATGATCTACCTTCTATCCATAAGCCAATGAATTGAAACTAATGAAATCTAGAAGCAAGTAGAAAACTTAATAAAGATATTTACTTGAATTGAATTTGATTTGGAAGCAAGTATAAAACTTGATAAAGATATTCTATATAGAAGCAAGTAGAAAACTTGATAAAGATATTTATTTCTTAACCAAACCCTATTTCATGAACATCTTCATTATCTGTGTGAATGAGAAGCTGGTCCTATGCTTAACGAAGAAACTATCAAAATTGAGATAACTTGGAGAATGAAATTATTAACTCTATTATGAAATAAATCTTAAAAACATATAATAAAATACTCTAGGTGTTAGGAACCCATGTCTTTACTTTGTTAGTATGTGTTGTTGGACGCATATGCTTTGTAAGTCGTCCTGTAGTATTTGTTAATCAATAGTTTGTGTTATTGTTGTTGGCGCATATGCTTTGTAAGCCGCCCGTAGTATTGTTAATCCATAGTTTGTAATGGCCCATGGTTTCGATCCATAGTATTCACACCTAGAATTAGTATATAAGTGTGTGTTGAGACCTATGAAGGCACCGTGAAGTTATTTGTATTGAGCTTGCTCAAAGGAGGTTGCCCCCTCGAAGTGGCCTGTGATCAATACAAAAGTGATTCTGAGTTCTGTCATTTCTGCTATTTCGCGTATTCTTGTTAATTAATTGTTGCAGGTGCCTTACATCTGGTATCAGAGCACTTTCTTGGGCTCGCTGGGTGAAATTTCTGCCAAAATGTTTTTCACATCTGTTGCAGGTTCGGATTTGGGAATAATTCCCATCCATTTAACTGTGGGAAGTACTTGGGCATAAGCCCTAAAACTCATTGTGAGGAGTACCACAGGAACCCCGAAGTAGCTGGCCCATTGAGAGGACCTGCCAGCGAAAAGGGCAACGACCCCTACCTAATTGACTAGTTTCCACCCGTGAGGTAAACCAAGAGCTGTCGTTTGTGGCAAAGCGGTTATCAGTTTTACCTGAGCCGTGGACTGAGGGGTATTGCCCCAATACGCAAGCCGTCAGACAGCATTGGTGGCCGAGTGAAACCCCTGAACTGTTAGGAAGCCGCACATGCCTGGGGTCCATATCTACTTTCAGCTGAACTATTGTCGATCACTACTGCGCCGTTTCAGATCTATTTTGCAAGCCGTTCCAGATTCAGCCGTTTTCAGTCCATTCGACGCTGTTCCAGATTTCTTTCGAGTCGTAGCCGCTCCATATCTCCCTTATTTTTACTCTGTTTCCCTTGAAATTTTTGGGGAACCCCTGTCATCCCATTCCGCATATTTCAGTCCTGAGGACCCTATCCTCAATTCCCCTTCCCAAAGCCCGAAATCCCACATTTGTCTATTTTTAGGGTTTGCCATAACTTCCTCAGATTTCACCCAATCACCTTCAAATTTTACCACAAAGTTCCTTTCTGAATTCTACTTCTTTGTTCCCCTCTGCCAAATTTTCCCATTCTTTCACCCCGCTTCTGAAATCCTCAATTTTGCTTCCCTATCTATCCAACAGTGTCCAAAATTTAGTCAAACCCCAATTACCATTCTGATTTTTTCCCAAATCCAAATTTTCCCTTACTGAAGTAGTTCCTGTTTTTGTTTTCCTACCCAGTCAAAAAGAAAAAAAAAAAATCCTGGTTATGGTTGTCACCCGTGCAGGAGCAAAAACCATGGAGGAAGCACTTGCAGCCATCCAAGCCAAACTCCAGGATCTGGATGAAAAATTTATCGGTCTCCATCTTGAACATTCAGCTATGAACAACAAACGACAGTCCGAGTCTTCAGTAGACAATGGGTTCTCTGCTTCCAACAATTTCCATGGTCCGAAGCTTGATTTTGCTCGCTTCAATGGTACCGATCCAACTGGATGGATCTATCGTGCAGAACAGTATTTCAGTCTGCATAATACTTTTGATGCCAACAAAGTTCCACTGGCATCCTTTCATTTGGAACAGAAAGCTCTTCAATGGTACCGCTGGTACATCAAGGCTCATCCAGAGCCCAACTGGCCAGACTTTTGCCAGCTCCTTTTGCAACGATTTGGTCCTAGTGCTTTTGATGACTTCACAGGAGCCCTCACTAAACTTTGCCAAACTGGCACTGTGAGAGAGTATCAAACGGAATTTGAGAATCTAGCCAACCACACCGAAGGATTGTCTGATGAATTTTACCGGAGTTGTTTTATTAGTGGTCTAAAGGATGCCATTCGCTCTGAGGTCAAAATGTTCTGCCCCAACACAATGATGGAAGCACTCGGGTTGGCTAAGTTGGCAGAAGACAAGCTTGCAGCCCAACAACGCTCCAAGCCCACTTTTGTTCCCTTCCGAAATATGGGTTCTCAGCGACCACCTATACCGCAGGCTCCTCGACCGACTCCTATCAAGCGTTTGTCTGAAACAGAGATGCAAGCACGCAGAGAAAAGGGGCTTTGCTATAATTGTGATGAGAAATTCACTCGGGGACATAGATGTGTTCAGCAAAATCTCTATCTCCTGGATGTGGAGTCTCCGCCTGCCTCGGAAATGGGTGACGAAGATCCAAAAACATTGGATGCTCCGGTCGACAGTCAGGAACCGCCTATTGACCCTCTGTCTCAGGATGACCAGCCAGAGATATCTCTCCATGCTTTAGCTAGAATCACCACCCCCCAAACAATGCGGATCAGGGGTTACTTCAAGAAGCTTCCTCTTACAATCCTCATTGATTCTGGTAGCACTCATAATTTCATTGACCCTCGGATCGCCAAACAAGCTGATTGTTTTATCCATCGTTGCTCCAACTTTGAAGTCATGATTGCCAATGGGGCCACCTTACCTTGCAAAGGGAAGTGCCGAAATGTGCGTATCTCTATGGGATATTATATCTTGCACTCGGACATGTTTGCCTTGCCCTTAGGCGGATGTGATGTGGTTTTGGGTGCTCAATGGCTACGCACACTCGGCCCTATCTTATGGGATTTTGCCGAACTTTGGATGCAGTTTTCCCTCAATGGACACAAACACACATTGACAGGATTACAACCAGGTTCTCTCAGCATCATCAGTTCACATCGCATGGAAAAACTCCTCAAGAAGAGTTCACATGGTGTCATCGCTCAGATCCATTCCATCCAGATGCAACCATCAGCGGTCTCCACTACTCCTTTGGATCTACAACAAATTCTGGATCGATATACAGGTGTCTTCGCTGAACCAGTGGGATTACCACCTTCCAGGCCAGAAGACCATCGTATTCAGCTCCTTCCTGGCAGCATTCCTCCCAACATCAGGCCCTATCGCTACCCATTTCACCAAAAAACGGAGATTGAAATGCTCGTTCGGGACTTATTGAAGCAAGGTATTATTCGCCCAAGCACTAGTTCCTTTTCTTCTCCAGTTATTCTTGTCCGCAAAAAAGATGGGTCATGGCGCCTCTGCATTGACTTCCGAGCACTTAAGCACCTCACCATCAAGGATAAGTTTCCAATTCCTGTTGTTGATGAGCTTCTTGATGAGCTTCATGGGGCTCACTTTTTCTCCAAGTTGGATCTTCGTTCTAGGTATCATCAAATTCGGGTTCATGAGGATGATATTCCTAAAACAGCTTTCGCACACATGATGGCCATTATGAGTTTTTGGTCATGCCCTTTGGCCTCACTAATGCTCCTTCCACATTCCAGGACTTAATGAATAAAATATTTCGACCCTACTTGCAGAAATTCATTCTGGTATTCTTTGATGATCTCCTCATCTACAGTAAAACATGGGATGAACATCTCCAGCATCTGGATCTTGTCATGCAACTTTTCTCTGACCATCATCTCCATGCCAAGCAGTCTAAATGTGTTTTTGGACAAAAGGAAGTTGAGTATCTTGGGCACATTATCTCAGCACAAGGGGTTCGCGTGGATCCTGCCAAAATCGAGGCCATGAACAATTGGCCACATCCTTAGACACTCAAGAGCCTTCGTGGTTTTTTGGGGTTGACTGGCTACTACCGCAAGTTTGTCAAGGATTATGGGAAGATTGCAGCTCCATTAACTTCTCTATTAAAAAAAGATGCTTTTACATGGACACCTGATGCTCAGTGTGCATTTGACAAACTAAAACAAGCTATGTGTACTACACCTGTGCTAGCTATGCCCGATTTTTCCAAGCCTTTCACTATTGAGAGTGACGCTTGCGGCAATGGACTTGGTGTTGTTCTCCTTCAAGATGAACACCCCATTGCGTTCACCAGCAAATCCCTTTCAGGTAAGAATTTAGCTGCCTCTACCTATGAGAAGGAAATGATGGCTATTTTGCATGCAGTACAAAAGTGGCGGCCATACCTATTAGGGAATCATTTCTGCATCAAGACTGATCACCAGAGTCTGAAATATTTCTTGGACCAGCGTGTCTCCTCCCCGGCACAACAGAAATGGGTTAGCAAACTCATGGGTTATGACTATGAGATCACTTACAAGAAGGGTAAAGACAATATTGTGGCAGATGCTCTTTCTCGCACATTTGATGCCCAAGGTTCTCTTTCAGCTATTTCTATGCCTGTTCCAAATTGGTTGCAATCTGTTCAACAGGGTTATGTCAATGACTCTTCCTTATCTCATATCATCCAATGCTTGACCAACAATCCTTCGGCTATCCCACATTACTCTTGGGATGGTGCTTCTCTGCGATACAAGGGTCGTCTGGTGCTTCCCCAAAGCACAGATCTTCAACAGGCTGTCTTCTATGAACTCCATGTTTCTCCATCGGCCGGGCACTCTGGGTTCCTCAAAACATATGAATGAGCACGGCGTAACTTCTTTTGGCAGGGCATGAAAAGGACAATTCAACAGATGGTGGCAGAATGTGATACCTGTCAGCGCAATAAGGGTGAAACAACAGTCCTTCCAGGATTGCTTGTACCCTTGCCCATACCTACACGGATTTGGACAGATATTTCTATCGATTTCATTGAAGGGCTCCCTAAATCTGGAGGGAAGACAGTGATTCTCGTTGTGGTTGATCGTCTCTCCAAATAAAGTCATTTTTGTGCTCTCAGCCATCCCTATACAGCCTCCTCTGTCGCTCAAATTTTTATGGACCAGATCTTTCGTCTTCATGGCATCCCTTCTTCCATTGTCTCGGATCGTGATGCGACTTTCACTAGTCATTTTTGGACAGAACTATTTCGCCACACTGGCACCAAACTGAAGATGAGTTCAGGGTATCACCCACAAACAGATGGTCAGACTGAAATTGTCAATAAATGCTTGGAAACTTATCTTCGTTGCTTCACCTCGGAACAACAACATCAGTGGGAAAAGTGGCTCCCTCTCGCTGAATGGTGGTACAATACCTCTTACCATACTGCCTCTAAAATGACCCCATATGAAGCAGTCTACGGTCAGGCACCTCCAACTCTTCTTCCATACACCCCCACCAGTTCACCAGTTCAGGAAGTTGACAAGGTCCTTCGCAACCGCGATCAGATTCTTCACATTTTGCGGGACAATCTTCACATGGCAAGAAATCGCATGAAGCAACAAGCTGATCAGCACCGTTCGGAGCGCACTTTTCAAGTCGGCGATATGGTTTTTCTTCGTCTCCAGCCGTACAAACAATCCTCCTTGAAACTCAAAGGGCATCATAAGCTCGCTCCAAAGTTCTATGGGCCATATCGGATCCTTCAGAGGATTGGGTCCGTTGCTTATAAATTGGAACTTCCTCCTTCTTCCCGCATTCATCCAGTCTTTCATGTCTCTTGTCTAAAGAAAGTTCTTGGCACCAACATCAGCGGCCAAACGATTTTACCCGAACTGGATAATGAAGGATCCATCCTTTTGGAGCCAGAGGCCATCCTCAATCGGCGCACGCGTCAGCTTCGCTCTCGTTCTATCACAGAGGTCTTAATTCAGTGGCACGGCATGCAACCAGAGGATGCTACATGGGAACCACTCCTTTAGATTCAACAACAATTTCCACATCTAAAGCTTTGAGGACAAAGCTTTTTTTAAGGGGGAGGGGATGTTAGGAACCCATGTCTTTACTTTGTTAGTATGTGTTGTTGGACGCATATGCTTTGTAAGTCGTCCCGTAGTATTTGTTAATCAATAGTTTGTGTTATTGTTGTTGGCGCATATGCTTTGTAAGCCGCGCGTAGTATTGTTAATCCATAGTTTGTAACGGCCCATGGTTTCGACCCATAGTATTGGCGCCTAGAATTAGTATATAAGTGTGTGTTGAGACCTATGAAGGCACCGTGAAGTTATTTGTATTGAGCTTGCTCAAAGGAGGTTGCCCCCTCGAAGTGGCCTGTGATCAATACAAAAGTGATTCTGAGTTCTGTCATTTCTGCTATTTCGCGTATTCTTGTTAATTAATTGTTGCAGGTGCCTTACACTAGGAATGAAACTGATAGATTCTAGAACAGTAACCTATTGGAAAATCAAACATGAAAGACATAACTTGAAAGACAGTTAAAGAAAAGTTAAGCAAGATGGAATGGGAACTAAGAATGATGTCAAAACTTAATTAAAACTCTATGCAGTGTGAAACAAGATCTTGATTACATATAAGACTGCTAATTAAAAGCAAGAAATATTATAGTTAAAAAGCCTAAGAAACTAGATTCTAAAGAAGCATAAAAACAATTTAGAAAGTATTGAGGTCCGAATGACGATCTGGATGACTGTCTGAATGACAGTTCGGATGGAGGAAAACTATTTAAACTAAGGAAAGAATCAGTTTGGATGATCTTAACTACTAGCTGGCTGATGTATATGATCCTACAGTACAAGGGAAGCAATGAATAGAGTGTTTAGAAGCTAAGATAGAAATAAGTAACCTATTATAATCATTGTTTAAAGAGATAAAGTATTTATATGGCCTAATCAAACAAAACTGAGATATGAATAAAACTATCCTACAGCTGCAGGAAAGAAATTAACATAACTAATTCTAATTACGAATGAACTTGGAATGTTAAGCTAACTAAACTCTAAGTGTTTGTAAATAATAGGACTAAAAGAAAACTAAGCAAACTATACAAATTAAGCAAACTCAGCAAACTAAGTTTAAACAAGCTGAGCGTGACCAGTCACTAATTACATTCTGGAAATATCATTAATATGAACAACAAATTGGACATACATATCGTAAAACAGAGGTATCATTTACATAAGCAACAAACAACATATATATTACAAAACAAAGATATCATATACAAAACAAATACATAAATTAAACAAATAACACAACTTATATGCAGAAGACAAAGACAAATTATGTACATAGACGGAAGACCACTGGTTGTTGAGGGGCCCTTCTCAGAAATCAGAGGCTGCACCTTAATCAATAAATCACCATGCACGCTACTAAGCTTTCGTAAAACTAGAACATAGGTATATTGAATTAAAACAGAGTTACAGCGTTTCTGTGTCTACTTGCAGCTGGAAAAAAACTAAAACATTCCAAGGACTAACTCATCTCAGTCACGAAGACGTCTATATAAACAGTGTTATAATTGGGAGAGCAAGTCGACCCTTTAGTGGTCGATTGCTCTAATAATAGGCAGTCTTAATGCCAGAAAATGGCTCTGCTTAACAACTCACGACAACACATGGCCAAGGAATGGCCCCATAATAGTTTACGACAGCGCACAGAGCATCTACCAGGTTTCACGGCATTGGTTTCCTTCACACGGTCATTGAGACGTTGATCCTCCTTTGATGTGGGTAGGGAGAGATGTGCTATTGAGCTGAGCGTGCAGGAGAGGGAATTTTCCAGAACACCAGCTCATGCAACATAAAGGCCATGTTCTAAACAGAACCCATGTGATGGTTTGCTTTCTAACCGCCCGAGAATATCTCAACTGACAATATCATGGGTTGAAAAAGGTTTGAACGGCGGGCTGAATTCGGCTCATTGTTTGCAATGTGAATACGCGTCTGAATGGAGGTTCATTTGAGATCCATAACCTGTAGAATGAAATATATTTGCCAAGCAAGCCAAGAAAAATCAAATAAACATCAATAAATCACCATACGATGATTTTTACCCAAAATTCATGTGATGTGTGAATATATGCATACCTGATCTATTTGACGGTCTGAATGGCGGAAAAATAACTTATTATATCAAAAATAGTGAAAATGATGCCAATGAGAGTGTGTTTGATGATAAAAAGTGGTGACAAATGGGACACCAACAAGAATCTGTACTTTTCGGAAAAGAATGCAAAGAATGCAGTGCAGATAACCCATCAAACCCCAAAACGAAAGACTCAGCTAAGCCAATGAGCTATAAAAAGAAAAAATGGTTGAAAACCATTTTCTCAAAAAACGAAGGAAAGGGGAGCTTCCAGTCACTAAAAGGGCATGGAATAGTCAGGACATAGGCCCAGAAAGACTCAGGAACACCTAGAACTCACCCAGCATCAACCAATCACCAAGAACAAGGTTAAACTGGACTTGTACGTGACTGTTCAGTGAACAGTTTCATATGTATGTGGGCTAGTGAACTAACAATTGTGGGTACGCGCAGTCTAAAGAAAGTTGACTTGCGTACAGGGAAATATAGGTGACTCAAAAATCGAGTGAACAAGCCAAAAAACTCAATATTTCTCTAGAAGAGCCTGACAACCTACCAATGACATCAAAACTTGATAGAACAGAGACTCAAAATAAGCAAAAATTCCCCAAAATCCCAAATGGAGGCTTCTCCCTAGTAGAGTCACCAATTATGTTAATGAGAAAAACTTCCTGTGGCTTGGCGTAGACCACAACAGATGGATGACTACCATAAATCAAATTCATTTCCCATGTTGATGTATATGTAACTTCGGAATGTATTTCACCTATGTATATTGTACTCCTATAGAGATGATGCTATTCCTCTATACAGAAGTGTCATCATTTGTATTGACAAGTGTCGCAAGTGTTGCAACTTGCATGTGATGGATTATTAGACCACTAAGTGTGGGGTTGGCCCTGATTAGTATTACCATGGGTTATTAGACTGAGTTAGACAAGTCGGCCCTGCTAGTTTATTAGGCAGGTTAGGTCATGTATAAATAGAGTGCGGGAGGCACTCTATTTGATCACTTCATTATTCACTTCTACACTCTCCAGAAAGTAGTGCACAAGTGAGGAAGGAGGAGTAGCTGCTAGAGAAGACTATCTCTTGTACTTGGGTTGTATCATTGCTCTTTTTATCTCTGAGGAAGTTGTGGGGTTTTTCACCTTTATGGTTTTCCCCAGTGAAACTCTATGTGTCTATTGTCTTATTTTATTGCTTGTTGTGCTTGATATGATTGATATTTTGTACATGTTATTCTCTCAGTAAAGATCCTAGATTATATTGAATTGATGCTAAAAAAATAACATGGTATCAGAGATAACCTGAGAAGAAGACACTGTGCAGTTGCGAAAACTAGGGTTTCTTGTTTATTGGGTTTCTCTCCATAGAGTTTTGGAAAGGCAATAAGGTAGATTGACTCTACTCATCAAGGTGAATCTTTCTGTCCAATTAGAATTCAATTCTGGGCACTTTCATTTTTGGCCCTAAAAATTAGGGTTTACACACAAATAGGAATTTCTGAAATCGGAGACCATAGCTGGAAGCTCCTTGTAAAAATTGAAGTTTAGAGCTTCGGATTGAACTTTTTGGTTGGGTGAAGATCCGGGAAACAAAAACCCTAATTTAGGGTCCTCCCTAGTGAATCCGGGAAGACTAAAAGGCATTTCTGAAGGGTGAAACATTGCAGTTTTCAATTTCTGAGTATACCAGGCTGATCAGATCATCAAGGAGCATCTTTCTATCCTTTTAGAAATTTGAAATTCAGATTTGAATTTTTAGGGTTTCTCTGACAAACCCTAATCCAACACCAGATCCAAATTTCTGCAAATCAAGTGGTAATACCTAAATCTTTTCTATTTCCATTTCAAGTACTCTTTAAGATGTCTCACCACACCAAGCTTGAGGATAAGCTTGAAGGGGCTGACAACTTCCGAGCATGGAAGTATAGGATTGGGTTAATCCTGGAAGAAAATGAATTGGACACTTACATAAGTGAAGAAGTCTGTATCCCAGAGGGAGAAGAGGCTAAGGCCTTACACAAGAAGAACTTGGTAAAGGAAAAGAGGATCATTTCTAATTCTATCAAAGACAATCTCATTCCACATGTGTCATCTCTAAAGACACCAAAGGAGATGTTTGATCCCCTGACCAAGCTATTTGAAGGGAAGAACATAAATCGAAAGATGACTCTATGGAACCAATTAAAAGGAGTAAAACTTCAGAATGGAGAGACCATTTATTCCTATTTTTCTAAGGTCTCACAGATCAAGGAACAACTTGAAGCTGTGGATGAAATTGTGGACAATGGAGAAGTTTTTATGACCACATTGAATGGCCTACCTAGGTCATGGGATTCCTTTATCTAAGGAATCTGTGCAAGAAAGAAGTTGGTCTCCTTCGGTAGACTATGGGAGGAATGTTCACAAGAATAAGCAAGGCTGGTGGCCCAAGAAGAAATGATGGGGAATGAAGATCAAGCTCTCACAGCACAAACCAAGAAAGGAAATTCCAAGAGAGAGCCATCCTACTTCAGGAGACCTCCACACCACCATTATCATAAGGATAAGAAAGATCTCAGATGCTTCACATGCAATGAGAAGGGACACTTTGCCACAGATTGTCCCAAGAAGAAGAAAGACAACAACTACAACTTCAACAACAAGAAGAAGAAGAACAAAAGGATATATCATGCTCATGCTGCTGAGGATGATGAACCTCCCAAGAAGAAGGCTAGAGCAGAAAGTGATGATTCATCAAGTGAAGAAGAATATGTTCTAATATATGCTCTCGTAGGTACTATCTCTCATGGATGTAATGATTGGCTTATTGACAGTGGGGCTTCCAAACACATGATTGGGTTTAAAGAATATTTTATAAATCTATCTGAACATGAGTCACCCCATAAGGTGAAACTTGGGGATGACTATCAATATCCTATCAAAGGAAGTGGTGAAGCTTCCTACAACCTAGACTCTGGGAAGTCTTTGAAGATGAAAGAGGTTCTATATGTACCTGGAATCAAGAAGAACCTACTCTCCATATTTGCATTGGATGCAAAAGGCATAAGGGTTGCATTGTAGATGGCCAAGTCCTAATGTGGCCAAAGGGTAAAACTATAGATGATGTAGTGGTGATTAGAGAGCAAGAGGGAGGATTGTACAAATTAAAGGGAGAACTTTAACATGCCATGGTACATGAATCCATGGAGCCAAGTGAACTTTGGCATAGAAGGCTTGCACATGTGCACGATAGAGCACTACCAATTGCAAGTAAATCTATAGAGGGTCTTCCTGAAATCAAGTCAAAGCATGGAGGTGTCTGCAAAGGATGTGAAAAAGCAAAAAACATTAAGAAGGAATTTGCAAGAAGTGAAAGCAAAGAAAAAGGAATCTTGGAGATTATCCACTCCAATGTATGTGGACCGATGTCATCCAATTCTCTGAGTGGGTATGTATACTATGTCTCTTTCATTGATGATTTCTCTATGAAGACTTGGGTCTACTTCTTGAAGAACAAAGATGAAGTATTTGATAAGTTCAAGGAATTCAAAACCTAGATGGAGAATCAAACTAATAAGAAGATCAAGACCTTCAGATCCGACAATGGCAGAGAATTCACTTCAGGTGACTTCAAAAAGCTATGTAGTGATTCGGGGATTAAAAGGGAGTTGACTGCTCCCTATAATCCACAATAGAATGGAGGTGCAGAAAGAAATAATAGAACAATCATGGAAGCAGCATGGGCAATGATGCATGACCAGGATCTACCTATGCATCTATGGGCAAGAAGCAGCTAGAACAACTATATATGTGCAGAATAGAACACCTCACAAGATATTGTACAACAAGACACTAGAAGAAGTCTTCACTGTTAAGAGACCTGAACTTAGCCATCTTAGGATACTTGGTTGTCCAGTATATACACATGTTCCAAAGGAAAAGAGGACAAAGCTAGATCCTTCAGGAAAGAAGGGCATCTTTGTGGGGTACAGTGAAAGCTCGAAGGCTTACAGAATATACATTCCAGGATTCAAGAATATTGATGTCAGCAGGAATGTAACATTTGATGAAGACTCAGCTCATATCAAATCAAGGAAGACACTCATTGAAGATCATGAAGAACCAAAAGAAATCAGATTCCAAGACACCGCCATGACTGAAGCAATTCCAAAAGCAGATCGTGAAGATGAAGATCCACAAGAACCTGTAGATCCACCCCATGAGAAAACTCTCACAAGAGGAAACCTGTATGGGATAGAGAGCTCATTCAAGATGCATAAAGGTATGGCATTCTAGAAGAAGAACACAAAGAAAGGAAGAGAATTAGATCTCATACCAGCTATGTCGCCTTACTTTGTAATATTATGAACAAAGAACCTTCAAGTTATGAAGAAGCAGCGGAAAAGAAAGAATGGAAGCATGCCATGGTCGAAGAATACCAATCGATCATGAAGAATGATGTTTGGGATGTAGTCCCAAGAACTGAAGGGAAGTCAGTTGTGACTTCGAAGTGGATCTACAAGATCAAGCATGCTGCAGATGGCAGCATGCAGAAATACAAAGCAAGATTTGTAGCTCATGGCTTCTCCTAGAAAGAAGGGATAAACTATGAAGAAACTTTTGCTCCTGTAGCCAGATACACTTCCATTAGATCAGTACTTTCCCTAGCTGCAGTGATGAAATGGAAGATACACCAGATGGATGTCAAGATAACTTTCTTGAATGGTGTAGTTGAAGAGGAAGTGTATGTGAAGCAGCCACTTTGTTTTGAGACACATGATAGGGAGTCATACATGTGTAAGTTGAAGAAAGCCTTGTATGGCTTGAAGCAAGCTCCTAGGACTTGGCATGGTAGGATAGACAATTTTCTATCCAGTTTGGGCTTTACCAAGAGTAAAGCGGATTCCAACCTTTACTACAAGTTTGAGGAAGGAAATCTTGTGATACTCTTATTGTATGTGGATGACTTGTTTGTTATGGGTGAGGATAGATTGATTTCCGACACGAAGAGGAAGCTTGCTTCCAAGTTCAAGATGAAGGGCTTGAGGATGATGCACTACTTTCTAGGCATGGAGGTGTGGAAGAGTGAAGACGGAATCTTCCTTGGACAAGGGAAGTATGCAGTAGAGATCCTGAAGAGGTTCGGGATGATGGACTGCAAAGCCACACCTATGGCATCGAACTTGAAGCTTCTATGTGATTATTCATCTGATCTAGTTGATTTCACGATGTATCATGAGATGATTGGGTCCTTGATGTACCTGACGAACACGAGACCAGATATTTTCTTTGCGGTGAACACATTGAGCCAGTTCCTGACGGATCCTAGAGGTGTTCACCTGGTTGCTGTAAATCTTACTCTAAGGTACCTGAAGGGTACAATTGATTATGGGATCAAATATGGTGCGAATCAAAAGTTTAACCTGGAGGGTTATGTTGATTCAGACTCAGCAGGCAGTGATGTAGATAGGAAGAGCACTTCTGGGTGCTGCTTCAGTATGGGATCAGGTGTGATCTCTTAGTTTCACAGGAAGCAGTCATGCGTAGCACTGATCTATGAAGCAGTCCATAGGTGTGATCTCTAAAGTTTGAGTACTTCAGAGAGAGGATTGGTGTTATTTAGATTGACAACACTTCGAGGAAGAAGTGATGGACACATTTGCAGGAGTCATTCCAAGCATGGTGAGAGGAGGATCCTTCCCATGGCTGTGGATGTAAGCACTGTGTGATGAGCATCAGGATGATGCTCCAGTTACTGCTCTATATATGCATCATATTGGATTCTTGTTATGATCAGTTGGATCAAGAATATGTATATGCATCATGTTGGATGCTTGTTATGATCAATTGGATCATGTATATGTATATGCATCATGTTGGATTCTTGTTATGATCAGGTGGATCATTTATTTGTGTATGTATCAGGTGGATACATTGTATGATCAGGTAGATCATGTATGATGGTATGTATCATGTAGATACTTGGTATGCATCAGATGGATGCATTGTATGATCAGGATGATCATGGATGATGAGCTTTAGGAGGTTGCTCCAGATGATATGCATCAGGATGATGCTATGATGATGATCAGGATGATCATGTGATGGTGTACATCAGTTTGATGTATGGTGAGTATCGGGTTGATACTTTGTGGCCGTGTATAGGTTGTGCTTCAGAGGACATGTAAGACCTGGAAGATCCCGTAGGTTGGAAGATCTGGGAGATTCGATAGGTTGGGGTGTGTGCCCGTAATAAGTCCTGGGATGCTCTTTCGAGGGTTTGTGATGAGGGTCACATATAAGACCTGGGAGATCTAATAGGTTGGGCTGTGTGCCTGTAATCAGTCCTGGGATGCTCTTACGAGGGTTTGTGATGCACGTAATAAGTCCTGAGGATTCCATAGTATGGCTAGTGATGATGAAGACCTGTAGGAGGTGGGCCTACATCCAGTATGAAAAAGGAATGGCTTTGTAGAAATTCCTATGATGAGTAGATTGGAGATTGATTGACATAGTAGTAGCAGTGACGATGACGGTGATCCAGTGACGATGATCCAGAGAAGAATACTTGTGCTAGTAGATCTATGACGAGAAATACCTTCCTAGTTAAGAGGGAGTGTTGATGTATATGTAACTTCGGAATGTATTTCACCTATGTATATTGTACTCCTTTAGAGATGTTGTTATTCCTCTATATGGAAGTGTCATCATTTGTATTGACAAGTGTCGCAAGTGTTGCAACTTGCATGTGATGGGTTATTAGACCACCAAGTGTGGGGTCATCCCTAATTAGTATTACCATGGGTTATTAGACTGAGTTAGACAAGTTGGCCTTGCTAATTTATTAGGCAAGTCAGTTCATGTATAAATAGAGTGCGTGTTAGCACCCAAAAAGTGCTCACTACCTCATCTACCCCATTGCATGACTCATTTGTCCATATTTCCTACCATATTTGCCTCCAAAACCTTAAAATCCCACTAAAAAGCCACCAAAAGGCCAAAAAACCCCTTTTCCCCCCACATAATCCAAAATTCCTCCAAAATAGCAAAAACCCTCTAAAAAGGGAATAGAAAATATAAAAAAAGAGAAAAAAGAGGTAAAAAGGAGGCAAAAACCCTATACAGCTGACCTAAACCATATGGTGCCAAAAACCATAGGCCAGCACTCGACCACTAGAAACCTATAAATAGGTGATGGAGGCCCCTCATTTCATATCCACAGTCAAATACACCCATACTCTGCCAAAATCACTCTTGAAACCCTAGCTCACCCTTGAGTGCCCCTTTGGCCCATTTCCAACCCTTTGGAGAAAGAAAAAGGAGCAAAGCTGGAAGCTTGGAAGCAACCCTCCTGGACTGATGTAAGAGCTTCACCAACCTCTACACTTGAGGTAATCTTTAATACAAAAAGAGAAATCTTTTGCCATATTTTCATGTTTTGTTATTTATGTTAATGCTCATGCTAGGTTAAATCTCATATTGTTTTAGTGCTTTAATTTACTGTTTATTGAACTGCTACTAAGGAGTCCCTTCTCCTTAGTAGGTGCTCATTTGCACAAGCTAGGGTGAAAACCCTAGCTACAGTTTTGGCGACTCCCCTTGTGTTCCTTTGAATTTCTGGTTATAGTTTTAAATTTTTAAATGTTTTCAATCTTCTGCCATATTTTCTTGTTTTTTCCTTTCGGCTGTCCCTTTCGGCTATCGTAAACCACATCTTTTACCCCCGCAGTTACGTTTCGACTGCGTCTTTCAGGCATTTACCTGCGATCCAACCGTGGCTCTCATACCGTTTCCGACGACCTATCGGTAGATTCAAGTCTGTTACCTGCGATCCGACCGCGGCTATTAGCTTGTTTGTTGCGATCCGATTGCGGCTCTTAACCCTTTTCCTGCAGCTCGCTTGCGGCTTTCAACCATTTTTTTGCAACTTGCCAGCGTCTTTCGGTCATTTTCCCACGTCCCGCTTGCAGCTTTCAGCCATTTTCCTGCAACCCACCTACTACTTTTGACCTTTTTCCCGCGGTTCGACTGTGTCTTTCGGCCAAAATCCCGTAACCCAATCGCGACTGTTGAGCTATTTGCCGCGGTCCAACCACCGATATTTTCCACAAACCCGCGGTCTGTTTTCTACACTTTTTTCCCTGTTTTGAACCCAACACTTTGCTGCAATATTTTCTGCACCTGCACAGCCATCTGTCCTACCTGCAGCCATACTTCCCTATAGCCTTTTTTGCAGTTTTATTTATGTTCCATTTACAGAATATTTTTTGAATTTCAGCATTTTAATTGAAAAAGAGAAAATTTTGCATTTGAAAGTTTAAATTCTGTATTGTTATTTTTAGTTAGAAAGTTTCCCACCCCATAGCACTTTTAATTGGGTTCATCATCTCACACGCACACACTCTATCACCTAATTCAAGTGAGCCCTAAAACACTACTTAACACAACCAACATTCTAACCCCACTTGGGGAACACATAAGAATTTTTGTAGTTAGGTAGGATCGGGGGGATAGGCATCCAAATAACACCCCTCGGTTGCTTACACTTGAGACATAGCTGTTGTCCATTAGGGAACTAAAATCCCCTAGTATTTTTTGGCACGGTCACAACCAGTTTATCATAGGGCCTCTCCCCTAGGAGGGTTGAAGTTGCCAAACTGGTTCCGGAGGCCTGTGTGTAATACCGCAATCCATTCAGTAACCGAAGGCTACCTTTCACAATTCTCGGGGTATCTCCCGTATGGGGATACCGCGGCGATAGAACCAAATGGCAGATTCACCTTTTTTGGACGTGTCATGAACGGGGTATCTTAGTTGCCTTTCTTCTAGGATTGACTACCCGGTGTCCCTCCCGGTAGGGGGATATCTTTAGCCAATTGGCTCTACTATCCATATTGTCTGACTTGGATTTCATCACCTTGCAGAGGATATGTCTAGTTGAGTCATAATACTATTTAGCTAGGTGTTTGCATGCTCCCTTACCTCCTTTTGGTCTAGCGAGTCCACTATTTTTATTTTTTAGGAAACCTGCTGCTTGTTGGTATTCTGACCATTTCTGTTGATACTCCACTTATTGTAGCACAACTATTACAGTAAGTGATTTGAGTTGGTTGTTGGCCTGAGTGCCATATTTTTTGAGCTCTCCTTCTACACACTCCGTTGCATTAGGGTTTTTGAGCTGTTTTTCACTCAAACACATGATCTGGATCTTGGGAGATGAGAACCGGAAGGCTTGAATGCTGAGAGAGGAGGAGGTTAAGCATGCAAATCTGTCATAAAATTCACATGAAAAACACTAATCTTGCATAAGAATAAGAATGAACAAAAACATATGAAGTGATTGGGAGGTGAAGCTCAAGGAGGAGCCCCACCTCTGAAAATAATTACCAATAAGTCACTCAGATCTAATTAATATCACAATGAACAATAGAAAACATGAGAGAAACCAAATGAATAACTTGTTATCATGAGAAGGCTTGCTAGGCCTTTATATAGCATTATTACAATATGTCTTGAGGCCATACCATGGGCCAAAACCATGTGCTACCAAATACCATGGATATGTCTTCATTTAATGTTGTTATGATAAATTGGAGAGGGTGGCCTCTCCATTTAATGCTTTTATGGTTTATACATCCAAGTTTATACCATATGCCCCCTAAAATTCGGATCAACACAACCCCCAGATATTTGACACCATCTGTCACCATTGAGTCCCCAAGACATTCTCGGTGCCTCCGGGGTGAGCCCCCACAGCACGGTTCACTTGACACCACCCGTCATAGACATAGATCTTCATCACTTGATACCACTCATCATAGATCTCGAGCCTTGTTACTTGACTCCACTAGTCAATGGAATAGAACTCCATCAACCGAGCTAGATGTCTCTTATTTCACCTCTGATTATGAGGTAGAGTCCAAGAACCCCATTTACACTGCACCAACCAGCCCCATGGCTGGCGTGACTTCCACCCCTTTCTTTGTAGGGACCATTGGTGGAGCATCCACCACCACACCAACTACCACCCCTGCTTTGGGTATGCCCTCGATGGGACCCACGTCTACCGTTCCGATCACTATACCCATTCCAGTATCTGGAATGCATATTCCCACTCCATTAGTGACTCACACTACCCTTGGCGGTGCAGGACTGTCCCATACCACTTTCGTCCCTCCACTTGGGGGTAACATCCCAAACCCTACCCCTACACTTGGGGGCATTGGCCCAAACATGGTCACACCCACTAGTATGTCACATCCTTCTACTAGTTTGCCATTCATGGCTAGCCTCAACCTTCCTCACCTAGCTAGACTGACTAACCAGGAAACATCTAAACGTCCGCGGTGACTAGAGGTCTAATACGAGGCTAATGATCCATGAGCACGTGGAGGCATGCATAGACGACTCAGATTAAATAGACCAAAGATCTACGACCACGAACCCTCAAATCCGAGACAGATTGAAAATGTCATATGCGCAAGTGAAGTGTTAGCTAGTAGGCATGTTCCTAAAGTGATCAACAGTAAAGATAGGCTAAAGAAAAAAATCTATGGTGAAAACACTATGGCGCTAATTTAACATGCGTGGGGAAACACCATGTTCCAAGTCACCATGATTTAGTTAAGCATCATGCCCCTTTCAATGGCATTGATCTGATGAAGGTAGATCAACGGCCTAAAACACTGGCGGTGATTTTAACTGTTGGCGCGTTAAGCACACCCAAAATCGCCGCGGTCAGTGAATGTGCATCATCCGACGGCTAAGATTTGGGGGTATAATATTAGCTTGAAAGGCCACGATGAAGATGGGAAGGTGAAGTAGGCAGATCTACAGCTGAAGGTGACCTAGAGAAACAGACGGTTGATATGGATCCGTCGCAAACATACTTGCAGGGGCGATATGGAAAAATCTATATTATAAAATGGTTCGCCTCCATGAAAGTCCACATCCTGTCTGTCAAGTGCACGTTGGAGAATGAAGAGGGTGAATATTTCAGAAGCATACCGGCCGATTGGGAGACCAGAATATTGTCCAATTGTCAGTGGAATATGTAAGTCTTTTCCCCTCTTCTTTTCACCACTGGGTATTTAAATGGCCAAAATACTAGACCCCCCTTTTATCGAAGCTTCGAAAATCAAATCCCTGTTGGAAGACAAGGATAGTGTCATATATGACACCGTATTTGTCAATAGCTCTTTGGATATAGCCAAAGAGATATTGGAAGTTATAAGGGTAGGGAAGGTAGACATCCACAAAGTGTATCATTCCTTTTTCCACTATTTCACCACTTGCCAAACCCCTAGTTGCCCTGAGTTCGTGGAATGGTGCACCAGCAACTATGCCCTGGGCCAGAGGGAAATCTTAGATGCCTCGGGTTCTAGACTCTTTTTCCATGTGAAAGCCCCAGTTGTTAGAAAGGCCCTAGCTATTCATTTTGAGTTCGGACATAGGGCTCAACGATATCAAATGGAAACCCTAATTTAGTATTTCCACCAGGCCCCAAATGAACTCAAGCAAAGTTTCTTCCAGGACTCTTTGCTACCATGTGCAGCCTTTCCTATCTCACCTTTCCCTGACAAGGTCGTTTCTTTCAGAGAAGAGTCTAAATGTGTTATTTCCATGATAGCCGCGTTTTTGGGGTTAGACAGTGACAAGTACATCACGGAGCCATTAATCAGTCTGATGTTTGTCTTGAGCACTTTCCTAATAGAGCCAAACGATCAAAACCCACTTATCCAGACCGCGTGCCTAATATTTGATGATGCCCTTGCCGAAAGTATTCACTCCCAGTTGGCGAAATTCCTTAAAACCAGAGTCTTTACGTTCCAGTCCTATCTACTAAAAATGTTTTTAACAGCCGTCAAAGAAAACCTGCAAATTCGAGAGCTGAAAATTACAAAGGAAATGTATTCATATTACTTGGTTTTCATGAATGATTTGATGGAGAAGGTTTATCACATCTTTTTCCAGAAGGAACTGGCCAAGGTACTCTCAGAAATGAAGGATTTATTGTATCCCACTGTGGGGAAGGGGATAAGAGATTGGTTTGTAATGAAACATGGGACAGTAATCAGAGTGTATGGTTTTTCACACCCACCATATGTACTCCCCGCCTTTTTAACACCCAGGTTGTTCAATTTAGAATTCATAAGGCAGAAGCTGAAGGCTGAACGTGAACACTTTTTAGATAACAAGAAGCCCTCTGATATAAATTTCCCATGGGTGGTAGGCTCCTTTATGATTAAACATAAGACAACCCTCTCAGCGATTGAGGGGATAATGAGAGAACTAGGACTCCCTTATAAAGCTGCGATGATTTATGACCCACATCATATAATTTTGGAGAGGAGGAGGGAAGATGGCAGGAAAGGGTATGACCACTTCGAGATGTAAAGCATCCCTGAGAGAGAAAATTGGATAGAATAAATTGGTCAGGGCACATGGACATCGATCCCTCAGAGACCTCTCAGGCTCTGAATTTCATCTTCCAAGAAGGCACATCCTTACCACCCAGCTCATCCAATAAATCCCCAGGGGGGTCAAAAAATTTACCCCTTGTCATCCTTCCAAATAAACCCAACGGTTCAACGATTAGTAGCCCTCTGGATGTAGATAGTGACCCTTAAAGAGCCTCAAATAGGCAAAAGGTTGAGGGTGATGAGAAGCTGGTAGTAAAGATCCAAGAAGAAAAGCCTAAAAAGAAGCATGTCAAGTTTCAAATGCCCCCAGATGAAGTGAAAGAACATGTGTTTGAGAAATCGCCTAAAGGTCCCACAACATCTAGTACAAGCAGAGCAAAGCTACTGGAGGAGTATGAGGAAAATCCTGACAACGTGGCAGAAGAAGCAAAACTATACTTTGAGGTAACAAAAAATATTCAAGAAGGAAGTGGCCCTAGTTGCAAGTAGAAACTTATCTCAAAACACCTTGAGCCTTGCTCTAGCCACTAAAAACAAGGCTACCGAGATGAAATTCAACCTAGAAGACATCCCTATCCCTGACATAATCAACCTACACAAGGAGATAAGTGATGCCATTTTTAATAGGCTGTTGAATCTTGCCATAGAACTATCCAAAGTGCAGGCAAATAAGTCCAAGGTCCAACACCAGAGAAAGAGCTGGAGGAGGAGAAAGAGAAAATAAAGGGAGAACTATTGGAATGTAAATCCCAATTGGTGGAGCTTATGGAGAAAGAAAAGAAGATGCAGACTGATATGACCCGTGTAGATTCCCGTGAGGAATCACAGAGGACCCAGTTTGAAGAGTTAGAGAAGAAAGTAAAGGAAATGGAACTGGAAGTCACAGATCCAATTGTAGCCAGAGATTTCTCCTTGGTAGGGAAAATAGCTAATGCCACCTTGGAAGACGTTGAGTTACTCATATTAAGAAATTAGGTTTCAAACTTGAAAACTCTAAAGGATGATGCAGAAAGCAAAAGGGAGGCTTGGGAAACCAAGTACTAGGAAATGCAGGGAGATCTTGACAATTTGAAGGAGCAAGTATTCGGCCAAAAAGTGCTACAAGAAACCAGGAAAATCATCTGGGATGATATTATAAAACAAGCTGAAGACCTATGACCTTATCTAAAATTTATAATGGATAAAGAGACTGTAGTGAATTTAGCCATACAAGATGTGACGATGGCAAATGAAAGGCTTAATAAAAATCCTTCAGGATATGCTAGCAACGCAGTAAATTTCTTAAATGATTTATTAGAAGAACAGGACGATGATGCAGGAATCAAGGACAGGGTGGCCACCATCATATGGGTCAAAAGCGTAATTAACAAACATGAACAGACAAAGATTACCCAATCAGGGATTGATATTTTGTCAAATCAGCTAAAAATGTTCAAGGAAGCATTTGATCCTTTATTCAAGAAAGGCCTACCTGAGTTCTGGGATGAGAAAGGAAAGATGTTATCAAAGGAAGAGTGTAAAAGTAAGCTGTGGGATTGCAGGATGAACCAAAAGGACTTTGAAGGGATGAATTAGCCCTTGACCGGCCAGCTAATAGCTAAGAAACTGACAAGAGACTTTGAGTTAGCCTCGAATTTCGGGGGAGCCAGAACATTGCATACCGGATACTCTTACACTGAACACGCTGAGCTAAGAGTATTACTTAAGGAGCTCACCACCATAAATTTACCTTCAGATGACCAGTGGAAACTAATAGAGAAGTATGGTAAAGCGAGGCTAAAATTCAAAGCATGAGGAACTCAAGGATGTCAGACGAGTGATCAGTGAGCGATGGAGGTGGCAAGCTGGAGTTGTCAATTTTCTATTTTGTCTTTTGTTAAGGTAGTTGGTCATATAATAAAATAGGCCAATGAATGTAAAATGCAGTTAGGCCTATACCCCCTGTGTCTATTTTGAAGTTGTAACAGTGAATATGCCTTGATTAGCTGTCAATTAGGTGTCCAGTAAATCGCAACTATTTTCTATTTAGGAAAGAGCCGAGCCTAGAGCTCGAAGGGAATCTATGAATTCATTGTAATTTGAAGACAGAAAGGTTGAAAAATCTTGTTGAAAACTTTTATGGGAATTTTGTGTATTGTTCTCTAAGACATTTTTCTGAGTTATTTTTTTAATAAAATTTGTAGAGACGAGATGATGTTTTCATGGATTCATGCGTAATTGGTCTGGTAGTCTGTCTTTCTTTTTCCTATGTGAATTGTGTATCTCTCATTGTTAATTCCAGTCTGTAACATTCCTTCATACTTGGTGCAGTGTGATAGTTAAGTAGAATTCATAGAAGTTATGCTCTGCTTATCTTCTTTCCAAGTATTTCACCATTACTTCTCTGCTAAAGTTGATATAGGACTCATCATTGTATGTCTTATATCAATGGATTGTTTCTTTCTATTTTGTTTCACCAATTAAATTCACCTTAACTACGAGTCGTTTACTATCTCGCCCCTGTGTTAATGCATTTGTGAAGCATTTGTAAATAAATTTCCAGAGTTTGTCTAATGTGACTCCAGTGCCCAAATAGAGATTCATATGTTTCAACCAGGGAAAATTTTAGGGGCGAATTATAGCCCATGGGTGAAATTGTAGGGGTCACCAAAAAACCCTGGGCGAATTTTTAATATTAAACGGGTTTTTTGAAATTTAAGAAATTAGCCCACATTTTATGAATGCCCACATGGTGAAAAATCAGATAGCCCACCCAGTGAGAGAGGAAAAACGCAATTTAGCCCAGTGAAAGATGGAGGAAATGGTCGGTTCGCCCCCATCATTCTCGCAATGGAGTCCAAAGGT
Organism: Larix kaempferi; assembly: GCA_027924585.1. NCBI lineage: Eukaryota > Viridiplantae > Streptophyta > Pinopsida > Pinales > Pinaceae > Larix > Larix kaempferi. Next base: position 8,587,906 of record BSBM01000848.1, read on the forward strand.
AGTTGGTTCGCCAGTAAATTTTCATTCATGGAGGAGTGAGCAGTTCGTTCGCCCATGGTTTTCATTCATATAGGGGATTGCTAATTTGTTCACCCCAATTTATGGACCATATGGCATTTTCGCTGGTTATTTCGCTTGGATTCGAGGTTTTCGGTTGAATTCGGTCCCCAAATATATATTTTCTAATTTTGGGGCCAAATATTCTGTGGAATTTGATCAATGGAGGTATTCATGCTGTTTTTGACCTCCCCATTTCACGGTTAATTTGAAAATCGGGGTTTTAGCTCCCAAATTTGTTAGTAATATGGGAAAATCTGGAACGGTCTACACTCTAGTGATTCAGTGAAATGGGGACTTTTTTTCCCCTATGTAACGCTGCAAGCAACGGTGAACAATTTATCCCATACAAACCCACATGAAGAATCGTATGATCTCCAGTGAATTTGAATTGCAAGGGCATCGAGAAGAGGGAAGCCATGAAGAGGGATGATAGAAAACTGAGAGGTATGTGTTCTTGTTTTTTTCATTGAAGAACTTGGACTTGGTTATGGTGTTCTACTGCTCTTGTCCTGGTGGTTACTGGAAGCATTGATAGGAACCATGGATGTGTTTAGGTTTTGGTTGAGGGTTGAACAAGTTATCTTGGCATATGTTACAAAATTGTATTGAAGAAATTAGACACTTGATCTTGTATCTGAAACTTTGGCACTATTTCTTAATGTCAGTGTAGTATATCGATGTGATTTTGTAATGTTTAAATTAATTTTCCAGAAAATATGTATTGGCCTTGTGTTGGTTTCTTGAAACTATATTCCCAGATAATGGTGGTTAGTCTAGAATGGATTTGAAAAGACTATAATTGAAAGTGTGAGTGTACATATTGTGGATTTTAGACTGGGATGTCTAAGACATTGTAATTAATTCTTCTAGTTCGTGAATGCTAATATTCAGTTCCATTTGTGTTTTGGCAGTAAAGAGTTTTCATATGTTTGGTTGGAATGAGTTTTCTTGATTGCATTGTGAGAGGAGTTCAGCTGCAGCTGGCATTATTTTTTTAGTATAATGAATTTAGTGTAAGTGAATGCCATAGTGAATACCCATGGCACTTGGTAGGGTTATAGACTCGAAGGAGGACTAGTTGGGCTATAATCACACTGTTGCACATACTACAGTCAAATGCTAGTACCTAGAGGCAGGTAGTAATAGTTAATGGAATTAAATGTCTTGGTAACTTGGTTTGGTAGTTGCAACGCATCGCGTTCCATTTTGAGGCCGAAGTGTGGAGAGTCTGGAGACTAGAGGGTGGAGCCCTAGTGGGAGAAGTTGCGGAGGCTAGAGAAACAACACTGGAGTCCATTCGAAAGGGGGTTGGGGAAGCATATTGTTTGGTTATAAAAAATAGATGATAGGTAAACCCTCTTTCCACTCAATAGGAAGGAAATTGAGGGATCCCAAGCGAGGTTCTCATTCTAGGTAAATTGATTCAAGTTCATCAGTTCAGTCAACCAAAACATCAAAGCACCAAGTATCCACATCATTACATCCCACACCCCTTCAAATTCTAGGCATGCATACTCATTGCAAATTATTTTTGTGGCAGTTATGGGTCTCCTACCCTGATATTTACTTGCAACTTCAAAGTTTTAGATAACAATTAAAGTAATCCAAACACACTAAGTGTAAATCATTTTAGCAGTTGTATGTTATGTTGGAGATTGTGGCCATAGCTTATAGTTCAAACCTTGTCTTTTCCCTGTTCTCTAGCCAAAATATATGGAGAGGATACTTTTTTTGTCAAATCAAGTTGTATGCTTTTGCTTTTCATTGTACTATACAAAATTTGAGTTCCAACCTTCCATACCCCGACCATTCATTGTTTTCTTGGAAAAATATCTAGAGAGTATATACTTTTTAGTCAAAGCAAGTTGGAGACTATCACATCTAGAAAAATAATTGTGGGAGGGAGAAAATAACTATTAGTAATGGAAAATTCCATTTTTATAGTAGACTATATTACTAATTTCTGCTTTGATATATGTATAAAAGGGGGTTAAACACTTGAAATAAAATCTATTTCTTCCTGAGGAATACTTGGATCTTCATCATATACCGAGGGGTAGCAAAAACAATAATATCCTCAATACTTTCATCAATATCTACAAAATCTACAATTTTATTTACAGGTTGATTCAAGGATTGGCATTCATTAAATTGTTCAAACAGTTTCAATCAAGTCACAATTTTCTTCAAACATTAAGGATTTGAAAAAAGAGCTTTAGTATTCATAGGGGCTTTGGAAGGACACTTATGAGCATAGTGACCTTTCTGCTTACATGCATAAGCACAGACTTCTCTCAAATTTCTCTTATTTAGTCTTCTTCTTTTTCAAAAATATTTGAAAGGCTTGAAGTTTCTAGATGTACTTTCTCTTAATCTAGAATATGACCTTTTATTTTTCTTTTGAGAGCATCCAAAATTGTTGGGCTCCTTCTATTTAAGAACAAATAGCAGGGGTTAAACTAGGTAATTTATGTTGAGCGTATGCATGCAGATAGATTTTCTGATTTCCTTTCTAGCCACACTAATAAGAGCCACAAAATAGAGTGATTCGATAGTTATTCCTTTCTACTAGACTTTATTTCAAACTGTCCTAGATTTTATGGCAAAGAATTCAAAAACTGAATTTTAACCATGTCATTCCTATGCAGACCAAGTTGTTAAACTTGTTTTTGATTGTTGTTTTCTAGTTGATCCTTCGACTAGTCAGGTTGACCCAAGAATTCCTTTAGGAATTCTACTGCTAATTTCATTCCTAAAAAGAAATAACTTGATGAGGTCTTTTCTAATATCATCTCTCATTGGCCCTTGTTGGGATGTTGATCTAGTATTGCTTGTATGTTCCTACAGCTAACTGTTTTGATGGTCCTGGTAGTGCTATTGCGGATTCCTCTGATTGTTGGGCTCATCCATCTCCATAGATTCCCTGTCAAAAACTAAAAAACCTTTACTTGGATTCCTTGCCGATTTTCTTCATGAGTAGCATCCTTCTATTGCATAAGTTTCTTCTATGCCTCTTTTTGGAAAAGCAGAGTTTGATCTTTGCTCTTCCTCTTATGGTAACTCTTCTAGATTTATGGTGTAAAGTCCCCTCCTACCATACCAGCATGATAGAGAGGACGTGATGCTAAAACTGGGCAATTAGCCCCATTTACTTCTAACTAAGCATTCACACAGTATAAAAATTCATATGGAAATGTAAAATTATAAGAAAACACAGCGGAATTAAATTCATTAGCACATCCATCACATATTCAAGATATTCATCAAATAACAATTGCAAGTTAACACAAGAGAATACTTATCTTAACAAAGTAGTCCCAAGCAACTGGCTATGCAACTGCAATGTTCCACCCAACCATAGGCCAGTTGTGCTTATCAACCTCTTGATACAACTGCCACCCCCGAGCTGGGCACGATCTCTACAAGGAACCAATGAACAACAAACTCACACATAGCCAAGCATACACCAAGATGAGCCAAGCCAATCTGCAATTGGGTTTATCAGGCTGCTAGGACATGGAAAGGAAGAATTGCTAAGCTAGTGAGCTCAACCACAGAGCTATGGATACCCCTCCCAGATCTATTCAGCTTGGCACTCACAATGCCTACACACCCAACACAAGGAAGTATTCTCTTCACTGCCACACAGTACCTCAAGCCATACCTTCCCTTCTAGTGCTCTCAGGGTGTGCATAGAAAAGTAGCCAAAGCCCTCTTGATCTTCTTTAGAGGTTACTCCCTTCACTAGGTTTATCAAGCCAATTATGTCCACTACCACTCCAAGTTTCTTGCTCACAGATTCAAACCAAAACCAGGATGCACATAACAACAAAACCACAGTGTTGGGCATGAGGAAAACATTTCTTCAGTGGGTTACCCAAAGAGGGGATTTCTACCAATTGGGGAAACAACCCTGAGAGCAGAAATCATTTTCAGAAAAATGTCAATGGCCATTTTGGGGCAAAAACGACCTCTATAAACCCCCAGAACGTGACTCCCTTTCTCCCAGCCACTGTCCAACACAAAAACGAGCTTCTAGCTATGGAAAAATGTAGGAAAAGTGGTAAAAACGTGATGAGGAGAGACCGAGTAGTTCAGACTGCGTGAGAGATGAAAGACTAACTGTTCAGAATGGCTTTGGGCACCATTTCGTGGGTGTTTTCTTGCCCAAAGAGACAAAACACGATTTCCCAGGTTGATGGCTTGCCCATGCACTAAATTGGCTGCCATACCTCTTTATTCCCAAGGCATTAACTACCTCAACCAATTATTGGAAGAATTAAATGATTGGGTCCATAACCCAAAATAGGTAGTTGGTGGTTTATGGGTTTTCTCATTGACACATGGATTAACACCATTGGCTCAAGGGTTTGAATAATTTCCCTCCCTATTCCTTGTAGAATCATGCCCCATCTCTTTGTTGCATTGCATAGCTAGTTGTGGGTATTTCCATTAAAAATTCGTATTTACATGATGTCTTATTTACATTGTGCCTATCTAGCACAAGAACCATAGGCACCTATTTCTTTAATTGTCGATACATAAAACGCTAAATCAATGGTGGAGCCTTGGCCTAGAGCTCCTCACCATGATCAAATTACAATATTTACATCATTTACGATTTAATACAAAGGGGGTCAAAATGGGGACATTACATATGGTTTCTTAATTGAATTGTTGGCTTCCCTTTATCATTAGTCAAATTTTGTGAGATCTTCAATTCCACAAGCTTGAAAAATAACCCACAATCTTTGTTGGTATTTCCAATACCCTAAAATATCCCCCAAAAAATGCCGCAATCATTGTTAGTATTTCCAATACCCTGAATTTGTTAGGAAGATAGGATACTCAAGTCACTTTTCCCATATTAACTAAATTCAAATTTGAAATCTTTAATTTTCTTTTAGTTTTGTTGAGAGTATCTTTCAAGTGCATCCACAAACTACTTTCCTCTCCCTTGCACTTCTCTTTACATAACTACTATGTTTTCAAACATAATGAATGAAAATGACAAGGGCTATGTGCAAAAACCAATCACCCATAACGGATCTCTAAGAACCAATCACAATGTCTCCATTGAGATTGAAGAAAGTCAATGATAGGAAGCCTTATCAATTGATTTTTCCTTTTAATTAAAAAGTGATGATCCAGTGTCATTTCAAAGAGTCTTTGCCCATAGCTTTTAATATATCCAGACTGTAGAACATAAGAATGCAACAACCTCTGAATAAGTCTGGAAAATCAATTTTAATTATCTGCTGCTCATTCAATTTAACCTTATTTATAAAACCATTGCAAAATGGTGTTAATCATATTCCAAAGAGTCCAATATCTCCTCTAGCAATTAGCATACACAGTTTTTTACTTCTCCACCACTATTTGATTTCTGTTTCACATCTTGGACCTTCATTGCATGAGAAACGACGTTGAGGTCTAGTGTGGGATTGTCTCAAGTGAAACCATTTTGTAAACCTTCCTAAAATGGTTGAAAGTTGTTCAAGAATATTCATAATGTAAATGTGGTGTAAATAGATAAATTCATGTGCACGATCTTTCCAATGGACACAAACTATAAATAACTTGCTTGCCTGCTTTAGATATAGGTTTGCTTGGAGAACTTGGGGGGCTTTTCTCTTTGGATTATAGGCATATATGTTTGTCCTGCCTAAATCTGCATCCATTGTCAATGACTTGTGGTGATAAGCTGCAATGGGGAATGCCATGTATTTATCATTTGAGAGGCTTTTCAGCCACTTACTTTATGACCTCATTTTATTTCCATGTCATTGGACCCTTTTTAGCAAAATAACGTTGTTGGCTCCGAAACTAATAGCTTTCTAATTGGAAATTTTTCACATTGTTGGCAATGATTGGGAAGCTTTCTGATTATTTTGAACAATAAACCATAGAACTTCCCTCGTAATTAAATTTGTATATAATTATCCATGAAGTACTCAGCTTTGTACAATTAGCCAAATGGGAGCTGTATTACTACGGCAATTTGTTAGTATCGTTACCCAAGATAGTTGCATCTTGCTTTAGGAGATCTATATATTTAGTACATCAGATGGTTAGAAATCACTTTCCACATAGCCTTTCACATCTGACTAACAATTTGCTTGAGTGTCCTACCTTTCAGTTGTAAATGTACATTGGACAGTGCCCTCTATCATGTGAGTTGTTTCTAACAATTAGGATTTGTTGTATACATACAACAAAATGAAACTACCCAAGCAAAGCTTAAATCTTCTAAATACAAGTGAAACTCTTCCTCCCTTCAGTTCCCAGGATTGTTGCAGCCTGCTTAGGAGACCCATACATTTACTCCATTAACCCATACATTTACTCCATTAGGTTGTTAAAAATTTCTTTCCAGGAAACCTTTTGCAAGTACAGTACATGCTTAAAGTGAGAGATCTCGTGCAAGGTAACATTGGCACATAATCCAAGTCTTCCATTATAACTTTATGATTTTAGGTGATAACAAGTATTCAATAACCAACTAAGTATTCCCATTTAATATCTTTGACTACAAGTTTATAACTTTATCATTTGCTAATTTATTCTTAATGCACTCCTAAAAGATCCATAGATTCCCTCATCCTAGTTGCCACAAAGCTAGTAGCTCCAATTCCAGAATTGTAAGGAGGTGGTTGTGTTTATAATGTAACAGAGAGTCAGTGTTTTAAAATTAATCTTAAAAGAACAAAATAGTAGTCTTGGAGAAGTTATCAAGATGGTATGGTACAAGTATTAATACAACCCTTGAACTATGCACAAATCTAGCCTTAGTGAATGGCATATAGATGGTGCAGTTTGAATCTAGAAACCTCTCTGCTGCATATTGGTATTTTCATTCCAAATCCAACCTCAGAACATCTACCTCCTTTGTGTCTTTCCAGTGTTTGGTTTTAAGGATGTATCTTCACTTTTTCCATTGACAACGATCTAAGTAAGAGCTACAATATGTGTGTGCTCTGTAGCCCTTGGAAAACATCTTCAACATTATACTCTGCCCCTAATATAGAATGAGGAAAAATGGAATACTATTACATGCTAGGTCTAATCTAAAATCTTCCTTCATGGATTCTTTTTATGCTTAAGATAAGCTACAAGAATCTGGAAAATTCGCTACATGTCTTCATATCATCACACAGGTATATCCTTTCTTGAGTCAGGCACAATCATCAAAACAAGATTTTGGATTCCCCATCCATTCTACTGAATATTCAATCATTTTGAACCCTGAAAGGAGTTGAGCTTTTTTTTCCCAATATGTGTAAACAGGACCCTCAGGTTATTTGTTTCCCTTTCTGAATAGATATGAGGGCCCACTGCTTATAAGATATAACAATCTGAGGGTATGTTGCTCCAAACTCTTGTTTCTACAGGCTCCCGTAATGCTGATATTGAAACTAGAAGCAAGACTATTTTTACAATTGTAAGTATTAGACCCACATCAATTATAAGCATTACAGAGTTATGTCTCCTTTTGGCACAACTAATACAATTTGTGTTTTAGAATAGCACATGCATTCCTAATGTAGGATGTTATGGAATCTAAAGTTCAAGCCAGGACAAATTGAATTTATATTATATATGTAATCTACCCTATTGAAGGTAGCATAAAATTTAAGAAATCCTTCCACATTAAGCTTTTCCTCTGAATTTTTTATTAAATTGTGTATTACAAATAACCAATGTAAATAGGAATCTTATGTGCATTAAGACCCTAATTCTTGGTTAAGCATGTAGGTTATTAATGAATTGTCTAATAATGAAGATAGTTTTGAGAAACCTATTGCTAGTTGGTACTTGGATCTTGTCCAAGTTGAAGAGGGATCCATTTGAAGAGGGATAACAATTTTTTTTGTTTAGTGTAGGGCCCAAGGATCATGAGAAAGAACAACTTTTAAAAAATATTGAATTTTATGACAAAGTGTTAACCATCAAAAGGGGTAAACCTGATATTTATGAATTATCTTCTAATGAAGATATTTTTGAGGCTTGCATCATTGTATGTATTCTAGTTCTTTGATCCATTCCCATTGTAATTTTTCTCCTATAGTGGCTTTCCACTTTCAGAGTTTGTTTTTTTAGGCTTTAGATGAGATCCATACTTCACTTTCTGTATCTTGCTTTTTATAAGATCCGTCTTGGTGCTCCCACTTTGTATGGACATCATTGTACCCCATAGTCCCATTGAACTACTTTAGTGGGCTGGTAGTTCACAAACCTATAAAGTGTCTAAGCCTACAAGCACCCAAACCTGGTGCTATGCACTTGCTCCTTCGCTAGATTTTCTCTCACTTGTGCACTTGTACCTTTCTCTCTCTGGCACATTAATGGCCAGCTCTAGTGCACTATTTTAGTGTTGGTTTTTCTCATCTATAGCAGGTTGTTGCGTAACATTTTGATTCCATTCGATCCCCTCTTTCTGTTTATAAATATCGACATCTCAACATGGTATCAAAGCGAGTGTCAACCTTTCCTACCTACTTCCTTTTTGTCAGGTTTTCTTCATGGATGTTCATGTTGTTGTGACCAGATTCTAGCGTCTGGAAAAGAGCCAAATTAGAGGAATATTAGACATGTTTTTCATGGTGTTTAGCTGGTTGGAAAATAAGTTATTTAGCACTATTGGAAGCTATTTTATGCATTAATTACAGATATCTTGTCCACTGATTTTAGCACCCAACACTATGATTTCTTCCCAGTTCTTCATGCTGGTTATTTTGCACCTAGATGATTTATTTCAACCTTTTATTTTGAGATTGAGCCAAATATTTTGGATATTGGCATTGCCTTAAGGGATGCATAATTAGGTTTTGGATCATCTCTTTTCTATGGTTTAATAGATTTTATCCTAGGGTTTTAACTAATCTTCAAGGGCTCACCACAGCAGCTGATACACAAGTTTATTTGGATCATCTCTTTCACTATTCACTTCAGCATCTAGTCTGAAGTTTTCTCACCATCACGTACAGGGTTGTGGTTTTATTTCTCTTCTTTTACAGTTTTATCTTTATACAAGGGTAGCACATTTCTTCTCTGGTTCCTTGGGTATATCTAAGGGTTTTTATTATTTAACCTCCTTACAAGATCAACATTTTCCTTTCTAGGCTTTTTCCCTCTCTTCAAAATTCAGTGCTATCTTCTTGTTCATTGTTGTGATATTTATCTAGGGCTGCATTTTTTGCTGAGGCTCGTGCTACCCTAATTACAGAAACAATATAGTACAAATATATTAGAAGCGTTGATACAATTTCTTCTTTGGTCTATACAAAGGATTCTTTGAAGAGTTTATAGAGCGTTCATTTTTACTGAACCTAATGACCTCATAACGGTTCTTTGTCCTATTAAATAAGGCTGCTTATATTTGGGTAGATCTGATAGAGAAATCTATACACAATGGTTGTCATATAGAGAGTCTTGTCTTCAAATCTCATTCAACTTGTCTTCAAGGGATTAAAGAGCTTGAATTAGTAACAACGTGCAAGAAGAATCTTCTTGGATCAAGTACATGGAACCATATTCTAGTATATTGTCTATATGATCCTTCCAATACAAATGTTAACTTTGATAGAATTTCTATTCATGGTTCACTTAGATTGTTTCCTCTCCTTATTGAGGAGTTTTCTCACAGTGCACATATGGAAGGGAGCTTTGCATATTGGGCCTTACTGATTTTGGGATGTGATCTTTGACCCCATTTCATTTGGGGATGTTCTTTATGTTCAAGGAGTTGGTTGTTTATAGTGGATACTTCAGCTTATTGTGATGCTACATCTTAGCTTTTGGTTCATAGTGAAATTTGTGGGCCTATGGCCACTTGTTCTTGCGAAGGAGCTACATGCTTCCTCACCTTCTTTAATGGTGCTTCTCCTCGTAGGTCTGTAGAATCCTTTACACCACTAACAGATTCTTCCATAGATGAGTCTCAGTCTATTACAATGGATCTCTATTTTCCACATTATGATGTTGATATTTATTAGATGTACTATTTTTTACCGCTTCAACCTCAGGGATAGCTTAATCCACTCTTTGTACTTTCAATTGATCAGCATATTATAGTGGCTCTTTCTATTTTTGAAGTTTGGCTTAATCTGGATGATCTACACTAGACTTCTTTCAACATTCCATCTCATCAACATCAACTTCACTATACTTGTACCAAAGGCCACCTTCATTAAGGCTATGGAACCATGTTGGTGTGGACAATCAAGATTTTAGGGGGGATGATGTGGCCCCTTGCTCACCATTTACGTGGGAAGTAAATTTTGTGGTGTAATAACTTCTTTCCATGGCCCCAACAATCTAATATTGTGTCATTAATGCATTTGGGTAGACATTAATTCTGGCTAAGGCCCCCATTTATTCTAATACTAGGTTATGATTAGGGTCGACCTACTCAACTTTCATATATAGGTTCAATAAAACTCTTGAGGAATGCATCCTACTTTGGGCTCATTACCCTATTGGAGAGTGTGTATAACTTATGTAACCCTCTTAGGAGAACACTCTACTTGAGTTGTGTATAGTAGTATAATACACAACTCAACCCAAACCTCATTTGTAAATCATATTTTTTGATCTTGAGCTAAAGCTCTCTAATATAACGTGTTATAACGTTTAAATCTATGGGAACCCAAAACTTGTGGTGTGCACTCTTGTTCCTTGGCTGGATTTTTCCTCACTTGAGCACATTATCTCTCTCTAGTACATTAATTAACAATTCCAGTGCATTATTTAGTGCTGGTTTTTCTCTTTTATTACAGGTTTTTGGGTTGGTGTTTTGGTTCCATTCAATCACCTCTTTATGTTTATAAATCTCTAAAAAGGCCCATTGTTTATATGCCCAGAATTGCCTAGATTTTGAGATCCATTGTTGTTGGGATGCTAAGATATGCTCTGAAATGCCCAAACTATTCCCAAATTGAAGGATTAAGCTGTTAGAAATTTTTAACATGCATATGATGCCTATGAATGTGCCCAGAATTATCCCAAACTGTAGGTTTATTGCTCCTTAATGTTGTTAGAGGGTAACATGCTCCATAAACTACCCCTATGACTGACTACCATCAATGTTGCTCCAATAGTACTAGAGGAGATGATGAAATCAACTAGGAAAGTATCAAAAATTCTAGGCAGTTTTACATAGGGAATCAAATATTGTTATTTATATCTTTTATTCAGACCTAGTGACTAGCTTAGCTTTATTTCTCTTGCTTTCAACATTACTTAGAAGTTGCCCATATTTATATATCAAAAATTTATATAAATATATCAAAAATTTATTGTGCCAAAAATACACAGAATCTCACACCATTGATGGCGTGAGAGACAGAAAGAAGAATATGGCCATGTCCCCTAATGTGGAGGCCAGTGGAATCATAGCAAGGAATCAAGGATTTCTCTTTCACATGGTTCTTAAAGCTTTGCCAGCAGATTCAAACAATCAAATTTCAACGCTCATTCAACTACTGTTACAATATGTTAGGAACCTATGTCAACCCTTCTCTTTACTATGTTAGTATATTGTTGTTGGACGCATATGCTTTGTAAGTCGTCCCATAGTATTTGTTGATCCGTAGTTTATATTAGCCCATAGTATTGACCCATACTATTGGACGCATATGCTTTGTAAGTCGTCCTGTAGTATTATATGTCCCATGGTTTTGACTCATAGTATTGGGCATAGACTTATTATATAAGTGTGTGTTGAGGTCATTGAAGGCACCATGAAGTTAATTGTATTGAGCTTGCTCAAAGGAGGTTGCCCCCTCGAAGTGGCCCGTGATCAATATAAAAGCGATTTTATTCTATTATTTCTGATATCTCGTGTATTTGCATTAATTAATTATTGCAGGTACATCACATCTGGTATCAGAGCACTTTCCTTGGCACAAGTGGGAATTTTTTTTTCTTTTTTTGGGCGGTGACTTTCAGATCAATTTCTGAAACTTTCTGCACAAAATCAGAAGCAACCAATTGCATATCTGAATTCCTCTTTCAAAAATACGCAGTTTCAAAAAAAATATCATCTCATTTGGAGTTCTAAAAGTGGAGATATCGTGGATTTAAAATTAGCAATTTTTCAGAATTTCGGTGACGGCCGAGGAAATTGCGGCGAGAAAATCTTTTGACCGAGTCCCCAGATTTCTGTTCCGATTTCATATGTAGAAGCAGAGTGGTTGTTCCAGTTCCGAAAACATGCTATAATAGCGATTCTGAGCAATATAGATCCGGTTTTTGAACATTGCATGGAATTTGTGCCCAATTTTTTTTTTTCTGTTGCAGGTTCGGATCTGAGAATAATCCATATCCGCTTAACTGGAAGTACTTGGGCATAAGCCCTAAAACTCATTGTGAGGAGTACCACAGGAACCCCGAAGTAGCTAGCCATTGAGAGGACCTGCCAAGCGAAACGACCCCTACCTGATTGACTAGTTCCCACCCGTGAGGTAAACCAAGAGCTGTCGTTTGTGGCAAAGCGGTTATCAGTTTTACTTGAGCCGTGGAGTGAGGGGTACTGCCCCAATACGCAAGCCGTCAGACAACATTGGTGGCCGAATGAAAACCCTGAAATGTTAGGAAGCCACACATACCTGAGGTCCATATCTACTTTCAACTGAACTATTGCCGATCACTGCTGCACCGTTTCAAATCCATTTTGCAAGACGTTCCAGATCCAGCTGTTTGGCATTGTTCCAGATTCCTTCTGAGCCATAACCGCTCCAGTCTGTAAGAAAAAAAAAAAAATCCGAGCCGTAGCCACTCCAGTCTGGAAAAAAAAAAAAAAAAAAACAGTTTTTCTCCATATCTCCCTTGTTTTACTTCTGTTTCCCTTGAAATTTTCAGGGAACCCGTATCATTCTATTCTGCATATTTCATTCCTGAGGACCCTGTCCTCAATTCCCCTTCCTATATCCTGAAATCTCACATTTGTCGATTTTTAGGGTTTGCCATAACTTCCTCAGATTTCACCCAATCACCTTCAAATTTTACCACAGAGTTCCTTTCTGAATTCTGCTTCTTTGTTCCCCTCTGCCAAATTTTCTCCATTAGAGAGATTTTGAGGTCAAAAAGGGCCTCCTAAGAGATGTACTACAAAAATATGAGATATATTAAAATATTATGAATTGGGGGTTTTATGGGGTAGGTATATATGACAAGTCACCTCCCACACTATTTTCTATGCACAATATAAATAACCATGGTTGAGTTACTTTTCAAAATTCACTAGAAATGAAATTAATAAAATAAGTCTACATTGATGTGACTAAGATTCATTATAAATTCCCAAAAATGTATTGTCCTTTTACATTTATTTGTCTTGAACTTGCAAATGAAATTAAATAATAAAAAACATTTTTAAGAGCTTTTTTTTAAATTTTATGTTGACTTTTTATATTTAGTACTTTTCTCATGAATTTAATAATGTAATTTAATTGAGAATTTATTTACATGTAAAATGTCAATAATATAATTATAATCCACATTGCATTATTATTATTATTATTATTATTTATTAAATCTATTATTATTCTTTATTAGTTTGACATTATGTTATTAAATAGAATGAAATGAATATATAATTTAAAATTAAAAACATAAAAATGATAATATATTATTTTATAAAAAAATGTGAAAGGACTTTCTTTATGAATTAAGAGTACTTCACTTGAAAATGACAATAATATTATTTTATGTGAAAGTGTGAAAAGACATTCATTATGAGTATTTTACTTGAAAATGACAATAATATTATTTTATGAAAAGACTATCATTATGAGTACTTTATTTTATGACTTAAAAGTACTTACACCACTACCTTGGTTAACTATGTGTTTTCATCCACCATAGAAAATTTGACAAATAAGCATTCTTAACTCATGCAATGCCACCTCACCAAGGGGGATGATGTCATCTACTAGAATGTGATTGGTTGTATTTTATAGTACATTTTCTTTGTTTTGAGGCCCTTTTTTGACCTCAAAATTTCTCTAATGATTCTTTCACCCCGCTTCTGAAATCCTCATTTTTGCTTCCCTGTCTATCCAACAATGTCCAAAACCTAGTCAAACCCCAATTACCCTTCTGATTTTTTTCCCAAATCCAAATTTTCCCTTACTGAAGTAGTTTTTGTTTTTGTTTTCCTACCCAGTCAACAACAAAAAAAAAAAAACCTGGTTATGGTTGTCACCCGTGCAGGAGCACACACCATGGAGGAAGCACTTGCAGCGATCCAAACCAAACTCCAAGATTTGGATGAAAAATTTATCAGCCTCCATCTTCATCATTCAACCATGAACAATACCAGATAGCCAAAATCTTTTGCAGCCACCGGGTTCTCTGCTTCTAGCAATTTTCGTGGGCCGAAGCTTGATTTTTCTCGCTTCAATGGTACTGATCCGACTGGATGGATATACCGAGCAGAAAAATATTTTAGTCTGCATAATACTTATGATGTTCAGAAAGTTCCACTTGCATCCTTTCATTTGGAACAGGAATCCCTTCAATTGTACCGTTGGTATATCAAAGCTCATCCCGAGCCAAACTGGACAGATTTTTGCCAACTCATTTTGCCACGATTTGGTCCTAGTGCTTTTGACGACTTCACAGGAGCACTCACTAAACTTCACCAAACTGGCACAGTGAGAGAGTATCAGATGGAATTTGACAGACTAGCCAATCACATAGAAGGATTGTCTGATGAATTCTACAGGAGTTGTTTTATCAGTGGTCTCAAGGATGAAATCCGCTCAAAGGTCAAAATGTTTTGTCCCAACATAATGATGGAATTCCTAGGGTTGGCTAAGTTGGCCGAGGACAAGATTGCAGCTCAACAATGCTCCAAACCCACCTTTGTTCCCTTCATAAATATGGGTTCCCAACGACCTCCCATCACGCCTACTCCTCAACCAACTCCTATCAAGCATTTGTCTGAAATAGAAATGCAGGCATGCCGAGAAAAAGGGCTTTGCTATAATTGTGATGAGAAATTCACTCGGGGACATAGATGTGTTCAACAAAATCTCTATATCTTGGATGTGGATTCTCCGCCTACCTTAGAACTTGGTGAAGAAGCTACAGATACAGTAGATGATCCGGTCGACATGCAACACCCGCCTGTTGACACCCCATCTCAGGACGACGCACCCGAGATCTCTCTCCATGTTGTAACCGACGTCACCACCCCACAAACAATGCGGGTCAGGGGATACTTCAAGAAGCTCCCTCTTACCATACTCATTGATTCTGATAGCACTCATAACTTCATTGACCCTCGAATTGCCAAACAGGCTGATTGTTTTGTCCATCCTTGCTCCAACTTTGAAGTCATGGTTGCCAATGGGGGCACCTTACCTTGCAAGGGGAAGTGTCACAATGTGCGTATCTCTATGGAAGATTCTAACCTACGCTCCGACATGTTTTCCTTGTCCTTAGGCGAATGTGATGTGGTTTTGGGTGTTCAATGGTTACGCACACTTGGCCCCATCTTATGGGATTTTGCTAAACTCTCGATGCAGTTTAATGTCAATGGAGCACAACACAAATTTCGGGGCTTACAACCAGGGTCTCTCTACATCATCAGTTCACATCGCCTGGAAAAAATCCTTAAGAAGAATTCACATGGTGTCATCGCTCAGCTCAATTCCATTCAGATGCACCCATCAACAGTCTCCACTACTTCCTTGGATAGATATGCAAGTATCTTTGCTGAACCAATGAGCTTGCTGCCTTCAAGAGACCTTTCCGGTAAGAATGTAACCACATGTACCTCTCAGCAGGAAATGATGGCTATTTTGCATGCAGTACAGAAGTGGCAGCCATACCTATTAGGCAATTATTTTTGCATCAAGACTGATCTCCCAAGTCTGGAAAATTTTCTGGAACAATGGGTCTCCTCCCCAACACACCTGCAATGGGTTATCCAACTCATGGATTATCCCTATGTGATCACTTACAAGAAGGGTAAGGACAATATGGTGGAAGATGCTCCTTCTCGCACAATTGATGACCTAGTTTCTCTTATAGCTCTTTCTCTGTTTGTTCCAAATTGGTTGCCACATGTTCAACATGGCTATCTCTTCTATGATCTCCATGCTTCTTGATCAACAGGGCACTCTGGGTTCTGCAAAATGTATGACCAGGAACAATGTAACTTCGTTTGGCTGGGACTAAAAATGACAATTCAACAGCTGGTGGCTAACGATGATACTTTCCAAGTCAACAAGGGGGAACCGACACTCCTTTCGGGATTGATCAAACCCTTGCCCATCACTACACAGCTTTGGCCAACTATTTCTATGGATTTTCTAGCAGCACTCTGGTGGTACAATACCACATCTCAAAGGACACCATATGAAGCAGTCTATGGACAAACACCACCAGTTCTTCTTCCATACACCCTTAGTAGCTCCCCAGTTCAGGAAATTGACTCGGTTCTTCGAAACCGCGATCAAATTCTTCTCATTCTGCAGGACAATCTTCACATGGCCAGAATTCGCCTGAAACAACAAGCCGATCAGCACTGTTCTGAGCGCATTTTCCATGCAGCTGACAGGGTTTTTCTTCATCTACAGCCTTCCAAGCAATCCTCCTTGACACTCCAAAGGCGTCAGTGGCCTGAAATGCAAACCAAGGATGCTACCGGGGAACCACTCCTTCAGATTCTGCAGCAATTTCTCCAACCAAAGCTTTGAGGACAAAGCTTTTTCTAAGGGAGAGGGGATGTTAGGAACCTATGTCAACCCTTCTCTTTACTATGTTAGTATATTGTTGTTGGACGCATATGCTTTGTAAGTCGTCCCGTAGTATTTGTTGATCCGTAGTTTATATTAGCCCATAGTATTGACCCATAGTATTGGACGCATATGCTTTGTAAGTCGTCCTGTAGTATTATATGTCCCATGGTTTTGACTCATAGTATTGGGCATAGACTTAGTATATAAGTGTGTGTTGAGGTCATTGAAGGCACCGTGAAGTTAATTGTATTGAGCTTGCTCAAAGGAGGTTGCCCCCTTGAAGTGGCCCATGATCAATATAAAAGCGATTATGTTCTATTATTTCTGATATCTCGTGTATTTGCATTAATTAATTATTGCAGATACATCACACAATAATACATATCTAACTTATCTTGGCCAAGTCCCCCAAAGTGGAGGTATTTGGAGTCTTATCTAGGACTTATCTTTCACATGATTCTTGAATCCTTGGCAGTCGCTGATTCGATATTTAGATCATAGAAATTCAATGCTCAATCAACTATGCTTACAATACTACATATCCAACTTAGCTTCAAGTCATTGTTAGGATGGATTTGATAACATAAAATAAGTTAAGTTCATTAATATTTAACAGATATTCAAAACTGAAATCAAACTGTTTATTATGTGTAGTGTATGCCCAATATTCTAGCGTAAATAAATCACACCTTCCCTTTTGTGTAGTGTATGCCTAATATTCTAACATAAATATTTCCAAATATCCATACAATGGTAGTACACAATGAATGTTTTCTATAAACAATTCAAGCCTCAAATATAGGCCATTAATTAGGCACATATGCTTGGGATAAATTTAATATTCATTTGGGCATGTTAGATGCAATTCTAGAGTTTCTTACTAGGTTACTCTTGTCAAGGTTCTTTCTTACTTGAAATCACATAACCATTTTACGCATTTCTCATCGAAAGGACAAAAGAAAAAATAATGGTTAGTTATATTCCAAGCTACGTTGAAAACTATGGAATCCCAAAATTGAAAAACTGAAACACAACATAAGATAGGTTTCATCCAAACATCCTATGTAGGTCTCCTTGTTGGCCATTTCACCCCATTTTTCAAACAAAATCATTACTAGGCATTCATTTTCAGAACAAACAATGCATCTATGCATTGCCATCATGAATCTCTTGCTAGCAGAAAATTCTTGAAATTCCTACAAATTTGGCTTTCTTGCATGAAATGACACACAATTCCAACAATTACATCCATGTTGCTTACCAGCCTTGTATTTCATATGCAATATCTATATTAATGGAGCTTGCACAATCATTTGTTTTTCTTGCAACATTTGTTACATTCAGCTTGCCTAGTTGTATGGTTGTCTCTTTGATTCAAAGTTCATTACTTGAAAATCCTTCAATCCAACCTCAATAGAAGCAAGGAATGATAAAGTTGGGTATCATAGTTTGAAATATTTTTTTATATTTTCTTCATAAACATAATATATATGTCTCTTGTTGGTTGGTTAATCTTCGTTTTGGTCCTTATATCAAGTACGCAAAAAGGGAGTCATTGATTCAATCATCTCCTCTTCTCATGTGTTCATCGATGATTGTGGTTCTTATTGGATTGGAGACTATAATATGTGTCATTTATGTGTGCAATATGGTTTGGGAATATGGTTCAACCAATTGAACTAACCCTTGGGACTCATCAGATTGGATAATTATGCAATCTACTATTACTTTGAAAATATGTGAAAGCTTCCTTAATGTATGTATGATATATCTACATTATAAATCTAGGAAAACATGAGTTAGAAGTGTAAAATTCTTTCATCTTAAATGCAAATTAAGGTTAGCAGATGTTTTTAGAATGATCTAGATGTCATGAAGATTCCATTTTTGTACAATAGATAGGTGCATTCACTTCCAGATAGATGTTATTTTAGGAGCTTTTAATTGGTTATCTTTTTTTACTGTGTATGCACAATTTCTGACACTAAATAAAGATTGTTTCTTTGTGTATATTAGAGTACTATTCGTGATAGTGGAGTTTGGTTTTTGGGTAGAACTCAAATTCGATAATATATTTCTTTTTGTGTTAGGAACCCATGTCTTTACTTTGTTAGTATATTGTTGTTGGATGCATATGCTTTGTAAGTCATCCAGTAGTATTTGTTGATCCATTGTTTGTGTTATTGTTGTTGGCGCATATGCTTTGTAAGTCGCCCATAGTTTTGTTGATCCATAATTTGTATTGGCCCATGGTTTTGACTCATAGTATTGGCAACTAGACTTAGCCCATGGTTTGTATTGACACATAGTATTGACCCATGGTATTGGCGCCTAGACTTAGTATATAAGTGTGTGTTGAGGCCTATGAAGACACCGTGAAGTTAATTGTATTGAGCTTCCTCAAAGGAGGTTGCCCCCTCGAAGTGCCCCGTGATCAACATAAAAGTGATTCTGAGTTCTATTATTTTTGATATCTCATGTATTTGCATTAATTAATTATTGCAGGTTCATCACATCTGGTATCAGAGAACTTTCTTGGGCTCATTGGGTGAAATTTCTGCCAAATTTTTTTTCGCATCTATTGTAGGTTCGGATTTGGGAATAATCCCTATCTGCTTAACTATGGGAAGTACTTGGGAATAATCCCTAAAACTCATTGTGAGGATTACCATAGGAACCCCGAAGTAGCTGGCCCATTGAGAGGACCTACCAGCGAAAAGGGCAACGACCCCTACCTGATTGACTAGTTCCTACCCGTGAGGTAAACCAAGAGATGTCATTTGTGGCAAAGCGGTTATCATTTTTACCTGAGCCGTCGAGTGAGGGGTACTGCCCCAATACGCAAGTTGTCAGACAACATTGGTGGCCGAGTGAAACCCCTGAACTGTTAGGAAGCCGCACATACCTGGGGTCCATATCTATTTTCAACTGAACTGTTGTCGATCACTGCTATGCCGTTTCAGATCCAGCCATTGAGATCCATTCTGAAAGCCGTTCCAGATCCAACCATTTTAGATCTAGTGGTTTTCAATCCATTCGGCGCCATTTCAGATCCCTCTATTTCTGCTCACTTCCGGGCCATTGCAGATCTATCTGTTTCAGATCCCTTCCGAGCTGTAGCCGCTCCATTTTGAAAAAAAAATAAAAATTCTCCATATCTCCCTTGTTTTAACTCCGTTTCCCTTGAAACTTCTCTGACACCCCTGCAATCCCATTATGCATATTTCATTCCTGAGGATCCTATCCCACATTCCACTTCCCAGCACCCGAAATCTCACATTTGTCTATTTTTAGGGTTTGCCATAACTTCTTCGATTTTCACCCGATCGCCTTCAAATTTTACCACATAATTCCTTTTCTAATTCATCTTCTTTGTCCCTCTCTGCCAAATTTGCTCATTCTTTCACCCTGCTTCTGAAATCCCCCTTTTCTGCTTTCCTGTCCTTTCGACAGTGTCCAAAATCTAGTCAAACCCCAATTACCCATTAGATTTTTTCCCCAATCCAAATTTCCCTTTACTAAATCAGCTTCTGTTTGTGTTTTTCTACCCATTCCAAAAAAAAAAACTTGGTTATGGTTGTCTCCCATGCAGGAGCACACACCATGGAGAAAGCACTTGCAGCCATCCAAACCAAACTCCAAGATCTGGATGAAAAATTTCTCAGCCTCCATCTTCAGCATTCAGCCATGAACAATAACCGATAGCTAGAATCTTTTGCAGCCACCGGGTTCTCTTCTTCCAACAATTTTCGTGGATCGAAGCTTGATTTTCCTCGCTTCAATGGTACTGATCCGACTGGATAGATATACCGAGCAGAACAATATTTTAGTCTGCATAATACTTTTGATGTCTAGAAAGTTCCACTTGCATCCTTTCATTTGGAATAGGAATCCCTTCAATGGTACCGTTGGTACATCAAAGCTCATCCCGAGCCAAACTGGATAGATTTTTGCCAACTCCTTTTGTCACGATTTGGTCCTAGTGCTTTTGATGACTTCACAGGAGCACTCACTAAACTTCACCAAATGGGAACAGTGAGAGAGTATCAGATAGAATTTGAGAAACTGGCCAATCACAGAGAAGGATTGTCTGATGAATTCCACAGGAGTTGTTTTATTAGTTGTCTTAAGGATGAAATCCGCTCAGAGGTCAAAATGTTCAGTCCCAACACAATGATGGAAGTCCTAGGGTTGGCTAAGTTGGAAGAGGACAAGATCGCAGGTCAACAATGCTCCAAACCCACCTTTGTTCTCTTTAGAAATATGGGTTCCCAACGACCTCCCATCACGCTTGCTCCTCAACCAACTCCTATCAAGCATCTGTCTGAAACAGAGATGCAGGCACACCGAGAAAAAGGGCTTTGTTATAATTGTGATGAGAAATTCACTCGGGGACATAGATGTGTTCAACAAAAGCTCTATCTCTTGGATCTGGATTCTCCGCCTGCCTTAGAACTTGGTGAAGAAGCTACATATACAGTAGAAGATCAGGTCAACATTCAACACCCGCCTGTTGACACCCCATCTCAGGACGACCCACCCGAGATCTCTCTCCATGCTTTAACCGACGTCACCATCCCACAAACAATGCGGGTCAGGGGATACTTCAAGAAGCTCTCTCTTACCATACTCATTGATTCTGGTAGCACTCATAACTTCATTGACCCTCGGATTGCCAAACAGGCTGATTGTTTTGTCCATCCTTGCTCCAACTTTGAAGTCATGGTAGCCAATGGGAGCACCTTACCTTGCAAGGGGAAGTGTCACAACGTGTGTATCTCTATGGAATATTATAACCTACGCTCTGACATGTTTTCCTTGTCCTTAGGCGGATGTGATGTGGTTTTGGGCGTTCAATGGTTACGCACACTTGGCCCCATCTTATGGGATTTTGCTGAACTTTGGATGCAGTTTTCAGCCAATGGGACACAACACAAAATTATGGGCTTACAACTAGGGTCTCTCTGCATCATCAATTCACATCGCCTGGAAAAGATCCTTAAGAAGAATTCACATGGTGTCATTTCTCATCTCCATTCCCTTTAGATGCACCCACCAATGGTCTCCAAGACTTCCTTGGATAGATATGCAGGTGTCTTTGTTGCACTAGTGGGCTTGCCACCTTCACAAGACCTTTCCGGTAAGCATTTAGCTATATCTACATCTCAGCAGGACATGATGGATATTTTGCATACAGTATAGAAGTGGCAGCCATCCCTATTGGGGAATTATTTTTGCATCAAGACTGATCTCCAGAGTTTGGAAACTTTCCTGGAACAACGAGTCTCGTCCCCAGCAAACCTAAAATGGGTTATACAACTCATGGTTTATGACTATGCGACCACTTACAAGAAGGGTAAGGATAATATGATGGAAGATGCTCCTCCTCGCACATTTGATGACCTAGTTTCTCTTACAGCTATTTCTCTGCTTATTCCAAATTGGTTGCAATCTGTTCAATGGGGCTATCTCTTCTATGAACTCCATGCTTCTTCATCAGTAGGGCACTCTGGGTTCCTCAAAACGTATGACCAGGAACAATGTAACTTCTTTTGGCAGGGACTCAAAAGGACAATTCAACGGATGGTGGTTGACTATGATACTTTCCAGGTCAACAAGGGTGAAATGACACTCCTTTCAGGACTACTCGAACCCTTGCCCATCCCTCCATAGATTTGGACAACTATTTCTATGGATTTCCTAGAAGCGCTCTGGTGGTATAGTACCACATCTCAAAGGACACCATATGAAGTAGTATCTAGATAGGAACCACCAGTTCTTCTTCCATACACCTTTAGCCGCTCCCAGTTCGGGCGATTTACTCATTTCTTCAAAACCGTGATCAACTTCTTCTCATTCTAGAGGACAATTTTCACATGGCAAGAATTCAACTGAAACAACAATCCAATCAACACCGTTCTGAGCACATTTTTCACATCACTGATATGGTTCTTCTTCGTCTACAACCTTCCACGCAATCCTCCTGAAACTCCAAAGGCGCTAGTGGCTCGGAAGGAAACCCGAGGATGCTACAGGGGACCCACTCCTTCAGATTCTGCATCAATTTCCACGTCTAAAGCTTTGAGGACAAAGCTTTTTCTAAGGGAGAGGGGATGTTAGGAACCCATTTCTTTACTTTGTAGTATATTGTTGTTGGATGCATATGCTTTGTAAGTCGTCCTGTAGTATTTTTTGATCCGTAGTTTGTGTTATTGTTGTTGGCACATATGCTTTGTAAGTCGACCATAGTTTTGTTGATCCATAGTTTGTATTGGCCTATGGTTTTGACTCATAGTATTGGCGCCTAGACTTAGCCCATGGTTTGTATTATCCCATGGTTTGTATTGACACATAGTATTGACCCATGGTATTAGTGCCTAGACTTAGTATATAAGTGTGTGTTGAGGCCTATGAAGGCACTGTGAAGTTAATTGTATTGAGCTTTCTCAAAGGAGGTTGCCCCCTCGAAGTGGCCCATGATCAATATAAAAGTGATTTTGAGTTCTATTATTTCTGATATCTCGTGTATTTGCATTAATTAATTATTGTTAGTTCATCACATTTTGACATTCACAAGTGGATCAATAATTTTTCCCTCATTGGAAGATAACATGGCATACCCTTCAATTTATCGGTTTGTTAAGATTTAGGTCCCCACATGTCCATTAGACCATTAAGGGACGAGATAACAAGTGGAGTCCCCACTTGCCCTGAATCTTGACAAACATTGGATGAAGAGTAACACCTGAATATCACCTCATTTATTAGTTATTAAATTACTATCTTTATCTATTTATGAGGTGTTATTCTTATCCACTATGAGTTTAGTGACACCTAGTCTTGTAACTAAATTAAACTATGCCTGTAATAATCCAAATATGGTTGTTGCTTATGCATTTCCATCAAGATTTTACAACCAACGAGTTTTATTTCCCCCTTTTTTCCAAACACCCACATTTAGATTACATGTCTACAAGATCAACTCGGCTTTGCTTGGATACAAAGGCATCATTAAGGCCACTGCCATTTCATATTGAGACCAAAACTTGAAATAGAGCAAATGAACTCAACATTTGAAGAAGCCTTGAACTTAGAATTAACAAGCAGAGTGCCATTCAATGTGTTTTACAAATCAGCAAAAGATTCGCCAAATTTTTACAAAATTTTATAATTCAGTAAAATATTCGTCAAGTTTTTACAATATTTTATAATTCAGTGAAATATTTGCCAATATTTTACAATATCTTATAATTTAGTGAAAGATTCGCCAAGATTTTACAACATCATATAATAAAATGAAATATTCGCTAATTGATAAAATCGCCTTCAAATTTTCATATATAGAGAGAAGATTTGCCCATTTTTTATACATATAAATTGGGGGGGTTCTTAAAATCATCCCTAGTTTCAACCAAACGACGTTCAAACCATTTTGTTTCCAGCAAAAATCTAATCTTTCTGTATGTTGTAATTGAATATCTTGAACGATGAATGCTGGTGTATGTTTTCATTGTTGACGCCTTTGATTATTCCAGTTTTTCATGAGCTTATAAAGAGATCCCTCTCTATTTCTATTGGATCAGTAGCACAAGCTAAAGATTGGTTAGTGGTTACCTCAAATTGCCTTCTCTCACAACCTTGGGGGTTAATTTGGGTGTTAACAAATTGGCACTGTTGCCGAGGACGTGATTGTTCTATTATTCCTTGGAGAACGACAAAGGTTTTAGATCTGAAATGTTGATGGTGAATAGTAGTCAGACATCGAGAAGGTTGTATCATTCACCTGGCAACTCCACTCAAGCGAAATTTCAGTACGAAGGTGACTCCACTGGGAAGATCAATGACCTTATATCAGAATCGAGATGTTGAAAATCTCATGGTGACTCCACATTAAAGAAATCCATTGTTTCATTGTTTCACAGGCTAGTCCCCTCAGTTTTCAATCAGAATTCGCAGACTCCACTAGGAGACGAGCCCAGTTGCCTTAAACATGGAAGAATCGAGACCCAAGTACGAAACTGCCAATTTCTTCAAAGAGATCTTATTCTTCTATATTGGTTTCCTTTTACCCTTATGTAGATATATTAAAAGAATTTTGTTTCATCGAGGAACTTTAGGTCGTGAGAGACCCTCTTTTATATATCCTTCACTAGATTATGAAACCATACATCCTCCTTTCGTCCCAAGAGCTAATCCCGTCCCCTCTTTTGAGCCTTGCAAAATCTATAACCGGCCTTGTAGATCCCAAGAAAATAAGGCTAATGATATTCTCCCTCTACAGACTCCTTGGCCTTCCAGATCTCAGCTGAGATATAGCCCTTTAAGGCTACCTCCTGTTCTTCACAATTTTCCCCCAAATTACCATAAATATCTTCCTGTTTTTTATGGAGAATCTGAAAGCCTTACTACTGAAAGACATCTCCAGGGTTTTGACCATTTTCTAGACCTTTTTGAAATAGAGCATGATGATGTTTGTATGATAGTGTTTTCCCAATTCCTCCGAGGAGATGTCAAGAAATGGTTTAAGCAATTTCTGTCGAAAACTATTGATAAGTGGGAAGAGTTATCTGCTGTCTTTCTGGAATTCTGGAGTAAGAGAAGGTAATGGAACCTAGTTCTTTCATAGTTTTACTCCATCAGAAGGAAAGAAGGTGAAACCATGTCCCGCTTTAACAGGAGGTTTGCAAGCTTTTACTATAGTATGCCAATGGAAATTCAGCCCCTAGAGAATGTTGCTAAGTTACATTATGCTTCCATCTTTCCTCCTGATTTATCCCTTCTTCTTTTGGAGAGGAGATCTTCTAGTTTGCAGCATATGTTCATTGATGCATTGGAGGTTGAAGACAATCTTAGGAGGTCTAAAAATAGGATCGAGATAAGGAGAAGGAAATCGAAGGGGAAATAGGATTCAAAGAGAAACACGAACAAGAAGAACTTGCCTTGCATTCTAATTTTCCCCACTATGAGCAGGGAGTTGATCCGCCCAGTGATGTGCCAAGAGAGGGTAATTTTGATTTGGTTTATGTGAATTGCAATCATCCTGATAAAATTCATATTAATAATGGTTTTAAGGAAGATTGCAGCTCACCCAAATACGATGAATATGAAAGGGACTACTTGGATAACTTCATAAGTTTTTTTGAAATTAACGATGAAAAGGAGGGGCAAGTGAGAAATATATCCCAAGGAGAAAAGATTTGCCATAGGAAAGAGAAGTGCCAAAAAGAAAATCATACCTCTCTTTCATATTCAGAATTTTTATGTCGAGAAGAGTTTGTCGCACTTAATTTTATTGAAAAAATCAATGATATTCCTGCTGCGTCTAATGAAGAAGAGCAAGTTTTAAATTCTGACATCTCGGATGAAGTTGGTGATGCCCTTAATATCTCTCCTCCCGAGCTGGATGAGAATATTCTTCAATTTTTTTAGTCACTATATGATTCAGAAGAAGATCAGGGAAGTCAGATAAGTTTTTCTCCATATCACTCGTTTTCAGAGTCTTGTTTCCTAGACGGAGATGTTTTCTTTAATACATTTGAAATTCATAATGATATTTCTTTCGAAACCCAAGAGGAAATTCAGTTTTATCATACTAATGTACATATCTTTGATTATCCAATATCTCCTGCAAGTCAATGTCTCTCATCCACCGAGTTATATAAGGAAACAGAGCTATACGATAGTATTGAGTTTACATCTGAATGTCGTCATGAAAATCTGATCTCTATGTACTCAATATAAAAGACAAAGAAGATGAGTATGCTTTCCAAGGCCCCTCTAAAATTCAGTTTGACAAATTGCAAATGGAATTACAATTTGAGCAGCCTTGTTGTGACATATATAACCTAAACAATCCCAAAGAACCAATTGAAGAGGCCCTCATGATTAGTCATAAAGAAATAGGAGTCTTTCAATTTCTTGAAGATCCTTCTGGTACTTTGTTGGAATCATTAGAGAAGATGGAGTTTATATTGTTCAAGAATGAAAGGCTTGAAAAATATCTTCAGTGGGAGTTATCATTTGCTAAGTTCCTTTTCTAGCCCGGAGGGGTTGAGTATGAAATTCAGTCAAGAAGTCATTTGCTTGACTGGCTTCGTTGGAAATGTGAGATCACCTGATTTGGCCTTTATGCTCAATAAATAGGGTAGGAACATTTGTATATAAATAAGCTTGAAGGTCAAGCATTTTTGTTAATTTTGGTTTTGAATCTTTAACAGTGTGTGTTCAGCATTTTCAGAAAATTTCAGTATATTTTTCAGTCTCGGGTTTTCAGTTGCAGTTGTTAGAATTGGGAGCCACCCAATGGACTAGGCACGTGGTCTACGGAGTTCTTTGCTACCTCGCAGGGAGGTTAGCATCCCCGGTTGGAGCTAGTTGTTAGCACTCAAATTGTGGTGGGTTTTGAGGAGGGTTTTGGCGAATAAAAGGAATTTGCATGATCATAAATGTTTTTCAAAGAAAATCCAAACACTTGCATCATATCCCCCAGAAATGGGAAAATCAGAACACATCACCGTAGAGGTAGAAAAAGGAGAAAATACCAAGAAACATCTAAATGTCCGCGGTAACTAGAGGTCTGATACCAGGCTAATGAGCCAGTAGCACGTGGAGGCATGCATAGACGGCTTAGATTAAACAACCCAAATATCTACGACCATGAACCCTCAGTGCCGAGATGGATTGAAAATTTTATATGCGCAAGTGAAGTGTTAGCCAGTAGGCATGTTCCTAAAGCGATCAACGGTAAAGATCAGCTAGAGAAAAAACTCTAGAGTGAAAACACTATGGCGTTGATTTAACATGTGTGGGGAAACATCGTGTTCCAAATCACCGCGATTTAGTTAAGCATTGCGCCCCTTTCAACGGCATGGATCTGTCGAAGGTAGATCAACAGCCCAAAACACTGGCAGTGATTTTAACTGCTGGTGCCTTAAGCACACCCAAAATTGCCGCGGTCGGTGAATGTGCATCATCCAACGGCTAAGATTTGGGGGTGTAATATTAGCTTGAAAGGCCACAACGACAATGGGAAGGTGAAGTAGGAAGATCTACGACTGAAGGTGACCTAGAGAGATGGACGGTTGATATGGATCCGTCGCAAACATACTTGTAGGGGCGATATGGAAAAATCTATATTATAAAATGGTTCACCTCCACGAAAGTCCACATCCTGTCTATCAAGTGCACGTTGGAGAACGAAGAGGGAGAATCTTTCATAAGCATACCAGCTGACCGAGAGACCAGAAGATTGTCCAGTTTTCAGTGGACCAAGTAAGTCTTTGCCCCTCTTCTTTTCACCACTGGGTATTTAAAGGGATAAAATAGTAGACCCGCTTGTTATCGAAGCTCCGACAATCAGTTCCTTGTTGGAAGACAAGGATAGTGACATATATGACACCGTATTTGTCAATATCTCTTTGGATACATCCAAAGAGAGATTGGAAGTTATAAGGGTAGGGCAAGTAGATGTCCACAAAGTGTATTAGTCCTTTTTCCACTATTTCACCACCCCCCAAACCCCCAGCCACCTTGAGTTCGTGGAATGGTGCGCCAACAACTATGCCCTGAGCCAGAGGGAAATCTTCGATGCCTTAGGTTCCATACTCTTTTGCCATGTGAAAGACCTAGTTGTTATAAAGGCCCTAGCTATTCCCCTGGAGTTCGAACATAGGGCTTAGGGATATCAAATGGAAACCCTAATTCAGTATTTCCGCTAGGCCCCAAATGAACTCAAGCAAAGTTTCTTCTAGGCCTCTTTGTTACCAGATGCATCCTTTCCTATCTCACCTTTCCCTCACGAGGCCATTTCTTTCAGAGAAGAGACTAAATGTGTTATTTCCATGATAGCCCAGTTTTTGGGGTTAGATAGTGACCAATATGTCACAGAGCCATTAATCAATCTGATGTTTGTCTTGAGCACTTTCCCAATAGATACAGACGATGAAAACCCACTTATCTAGACCGCATGCCTAATATTTGATGATGCCCTTGCCGAAAGTATTCACTCTTAGTTGGTCGAATTCCCTAAAACTAGAGTCTTTAGGTTCTAGTCCTATCTGCTGAAAATATTTTTAACAACCATCGAAGAAAACCTGAAAATCCTAGAGCTGAAAATTACAAAGGAAATGTATTCAGATTAATTGGTTATTATGAATGATTTGATGGCGAAGGTTTATCACATCTTTTTCTAGAAGGAACTTCCCAGGGGACTCCCAGAAATGAAGGATTTACTGCAGCCCGCTGTGGGGAAGGGGATACGAGATTGGTTTTTGCTGAAACATGGGATAGTAATTAGAGTGTATGGTTTTTCACACCCACCATATGTACTCCCCTCCTTTTTAACACCCAGGTTGTTCAATTTTAAATTCATAAGGCAAAAGCTGAAGGATGAACGTGAACACTTTTTAGATAATAAGAAGTCCTCTGATATAACTTTCCCATAGGTGGTAGGCTCCTTTATGATTAAAAATAAGATAACCCTCTCAGCGATTGAGGGGATAATGAGAGAACTGGGACTCCCTTCTAAAGATGCGATGAATTATGACCCACATCATATAATTTCGGAGAGGAGGAGGGAAGCTGGTAGGGAAGGGTATGACCACTTTGAGATGTCAAGCATGCCTGATAGAGAAAACTGGATAGAATACATTGGTCAAAGGCACATGGACATCGATCCCTCAGAGACCTCTCAGGATCTGAATTTACTCTTCCAAGAAGGCACATCCTTACCACCAGCTCATCCAATAAATCCCCAATGGGGTCAGAAGATCTACCCCTTGTCATCCTTCCAGGTAAACCCAGCGGTTCAACGATTAGCAACCCTATGGATGTAGACAGTGAACCTGAAAGAGCCTCAAAGAGGAAAAAGGTTGAGGGTGATGAGAAGCTGGTAGTAAAGATCCAAGAAGAAAAGCCTAAAAAGAAGCATGTCAAGTTTCAAATGCCCCGAAAGGCGAAGTGAAAGAGCATGTGTTTGGGAAACCTCCTAAAGGGCCCATAGCATCTAGTACAAGCAGAGCCAAGCTGTTGGAGGAGTATGAGGAAAATCCTGACAACATTGCAGAAGAAGCAAAACTATACTCTGATGTAACGAAAATATTCAAGAAGGAAGTGGCCCTAGTTGCAAGCAGAAACTTAGCTCAAAACACCTTGAGCCTTGCTCTAGCCACTAAAAACAAGGCTACATAGATGAAATTCAACCTAGAATATATCCCTATCCCTAACATAATCAACCTACAAAAGGAGACAAGTGATGTAATTTATAATAGGCTATTGAAGCTTTCCATAGAACTATCCAAAGTGCAGGAAAATAAGTCGAAGGTCCAACACCAGCTGAAGCTAGAAAAAGTAGAAAATAAGTCTTTGACGGAACATGCCAAGAGCATCAAACACAGGTGCTAACAAATGAGACCAAAGAAGATAAAAGGAAGAACATCCAGGAGCTATTGAATGAAAAGGATCAGTAGATCTTGACTTTAAAGAAAAGTTTAAAGATCTCGCCTACTCAATTTGCAAGTAACCTTGAAATAGCAGAGTTGGAGGAGCAGAAAGAGAAACTAAAGGGAGAACTGTTGGACTGTAAAGCCAAATTGGTGGAGCTTATGGAGAAATAAAAGAAGATGCAATATGATATGACCCTTGTAGTTGCCCATGAGGAATCATGGAGGACCCAATTTGAAGAATTAGAGAAGAAAGTAAAGGAAATGGAACAGGAAGTCACAGATCCGATTGCAGTCAGATATTTCTCCTTGGTAGGGAAAATAGCTAATGCCACCTTGGAAGACGCTGAGTTACTCAGATTAAGAAAGCAGGTTGCAGACTTGAAAACTCTAAAGGATGATGTAGAAAGCAAAAGGGAGGCTTGGGAAACCAAGTACCAGGAAATGCAGGGAGATCTTGACAATTTGAAGGAGTAAGTAATCAGGCAGAAACTGCTACAAGAAACTAGGAAAATCATCTGGGATGATATTATAAAACAAGTTGAAGACCTACGACCTTATCTAAAATTTATAATGGATAAAGAGACTGTAGTGAATTTAGCCATACAATCTGTGACGGTGGAAAATGAAAGGCTTAATAAAAAGCCTTTAGGATATGCTAGCAACATAGTAAATTTCTTAAATGATTTATCAGAAGAACAGGCCGATGATGCAGGCATCAAGGACAAGGTGGCCACAATCATATGGGCCAAAAGGGTAATTAACAAACATGAACAGGCGAAGATTACCTAATCAGGGATTGATATTTTGTCAAATTAGCTAAAAATGTTCAAGGAAGCATTTGATCCTTTATTCA
Organism: Larix kaempferi; assembly: GCA_027924585.1. NCBI lineage: Eukaryota > Viridiplantae > Streptophyta > Pinopsida > Pinales > Pinaceae > Larix > Larix kaempferi. The sequence goes on from BSBM01000848.1 coordinate 8,619,012, forward strand.
AAAAAGGCCTACCTGAGTTCTAGGATGAGAAAGGAAAGATGTTATAAAAGGAAGACTATAGAACTAAGCTGTGGGATTGCAGGATGAACCAAAAGGACTTTGAAGGGATGGATCAGCCCTTGAACAGCCAGCTAGTAGCTGAGAAACTGACAAGAGACTTCGATTTAGCCTCGAATTTCGGGGGAGCCAAAGCATTGCATGCGGGATACTCTTACACTAAGCACACTGAGCTAAGAGTATTACTTAAGGAGCTCGCCACTCTAAATTTACCTTCAGATGACCAGTGGAAACTAATCGAGAAGTTTGGTAAAGCGAGGCTAAAAGTCAAAGCATGAGGAACTCAAGGATATCGGTCGAGTGATCAGCGAGCGATGGAGGCGACGAGCTGGAGCTATCAATTTTCTATTTTGTATTTTTTTAAGGTAGTTGGTCATATAGTAAAATAGGCCAGTGAATATAAAATGCGGTTAGGCCTATACCGCTTGTGTCTGTTTTGAAGTTGTAGCGATGAATACGCCTTGATTAGATGTCAATTAGGTGTCGAGTAAATCACAACTGTTTTTTGTTCAGGAAAGAGCCGAACCTAGAGCTCGAAGGGCATCTATAAATTCATTGTAATGTGAAGACAGAAAGGTTGAAAAATCTTGTTGAAAAATTTTATGGGAATTTTGTGTATTGTTCTGTAAGACATTTTGTGAGTTATATTTTGAATAAAAGTTGCAAAGCCAAGCTGATGTTTTCAAGGATTCTTACGTAATTGGTATGGTAGTCTATCTTTCTTTTTCCTATGTGAATTGTGTATCTCTCATTGTTAATTCTAGTATGTAACATTCCTTCATACTCGGTGCAGTGTGATAGTTAAGTAGAATTCATAGAAGTTCTGCTCTGCTTATCTTCTTTCCAAGTATTTCACCATTACTTCTCTGCTAAAGTTGATATAGGAATCATCATTGTATGCCTTATATCAATGGATTGTTTCTTTCTCTTCTATTTCACCAATTAAATTCACCTTGACTACGAGCCATTTAGTATCTCACCCCTGTGTTAATGCATTTGTGAATAAATTTCCAGAGTTTGTCTAATGTGACTCCATTGCCCAAATAGATATTCATATGTTTCAGCGAAACGATGTTCAAACCATTTTGTTTCCAACAGAAATCTGATATTTCTATATGTTGTAATTGAATATCTTGAATGATGAATGCTGGTGTATGTTTTCATTATTGACGCCTTTGATTATTCCAGTTTTTCATGAGCTTATAGAGAGAGCCCTTTCTATTTGTGTTGGATTAATAGCACAAGCTAAAGATTGGCTAGTGGTTACCCCGAATTGCCTTCTCTCACAACCTTGGGGGTTAATTTGGGTGCTAACACATGGGGCTTGTCATGTCTGTTCTTGTACTTTGCACTAGTCTTTTCTAGAATGTAATGTACTTTATATTGAATGGATTGGATTTGTTCTACACATTTAACTACTTTTCCAGTTTCTCGTTGCTTTCATTTGAAAACTAAATTGGTTGGTCATGTGGTGATAGGTGCGGGGTGACATACATCAATAGATGTTGGTGGATGGGATCTTAGTCAAACCTCAATTGGGATACGACTAGTAGAGTTGTGTTAAGCTATTTTATAACTATAATTACATGACAAAGAAACCTTTAGACTCCATCTTTTTCAGTCCATGTGAGTTTTCCTGTCTGCTTTTACATTTAAATTCCCATGCATCAATTGATTTTGTGTTGCAAATAGGTTTAATTGTGTTACCTATTCTTCATATGAAGGCTAAAAATACTAGGTAAAATGGCAGTAAGTAATCAAACAACAGAATCTATAAAATGAAAGGACATTAAAATTTTAAATTTGTGATGACTATGATCTGATCTGCAATTATTTAATCTAGATTTTAATTGGCTTGAACATGGTCATGGTAGGTCTACCTTTTGTGGATAACAAGAAAAAATTATTATGACACTCCTTGCCAAACGAGAGCCTTGAAGAAGGTTTTGACTTCAAGGAGCTTGGAACCTCAACAGAAGGATACATTGGTAGTGACTTGAAGGTAAGCGAGCATTACTGGAAGTACATCAAATTTATGTTGATGCTATATAAATTATTGAAGGGAAGAAAAAAGACCCTGAATTGCATGTTCCTTGAATTTAAGTTATGGTTCAATATAAATATTGCTTGCACCTTTTTTTAAATATCCTTCAATTGGTGACAGTGGTAATATGATATCCAAATATATATGCATTTGGTCAAGGAATTTATGCCTTAAAGTCCTTGTAGTGTTATTTTACCTGATTTATCAAGAGCATAACTTATGATTTTTTTTGGGTACTCTTTACTCACAATTGAAATATGTGACTTTAAATTCAACTGGCATTCAGAATATTCATATATTTAGGAAAATTGAGTTGCAAAAGGTAGTGTTGTTCAACTTAGGTAATCTTTCATTTCAACCCATGAGCCCCGAAGTAAGACCGACGCCATTCTTCATGTTGTGTTCAAACAGAGTATGATTTTCAATATTACACAATGGACATGCCAGTTGATATCCAAGTTCTCATACTCTCAGCTGAGAAATCTAATATGCTCCCTTATAGACCTACATTGGATATGGGTCCCTTAAGTCCAACTCCATTGGAGAAACAAAAGTGGAAATTGTACATGAGTATGTCAAAAATGTTTGACCATACCATTGAGGCTTCCATGCAACATGTATTATTAAATTATCTTGCATCACATGGGAATATATCTTTCTTGTTATGGTAGTTATGGGAATCAGCAATTGAAGTGTCTTTGTATCAATCCTAGTAAGATATGTTTGTATCAATTTGAAAGAGATGCTCTCACTAAATGCATTGACAAAGTGACTAATATAAAAATGCTCTGTTCCTTTTATGTATCAGAGTATACTTCTATATCTTGATATGAAATTTTTAAACCAACTACTAGGAAAAATTTATAACAATTTGAATCAAAAATCTATTAATATTATGTATTGGATCTACTCATTCAAAATTACATGCTTGTAACATAGGCCATTATAGACATTTGAATAAGATTTATTGTGATTAGTCCATTGAAATTTAGTCATTGGTCCTACTTCTAACAAGCCACTTTCAAGTGGAAATTTCAGTGACTGTATTTCATAAAAACATGTGCAGCTACACATCATATTCGTAGAGGTGAGGCATATATCATGCTAGGTGGTGGTACTATAGAAGAAACAATTATTCCAATTGGTTTGGGTGGGTTGGTTTCATGTTGAGCCCTATCTCATAGAAATTATGATCCCCAGTCTTCCTCAAGGCCTTGGGATAAAGACCGAGATGAATTTTTCATGGGTGAAGGTGTAGGAGTGTTGGTACGTTTAGAATGACAAACTGTTTTTTGTTAGTGGTATGCGTGTTCAATGTTCATTAATTTATAGCCACTTGTTCTACGTTAGGCCTTGTTATTGATGTCATATACCTCTAATTAACTTGAGTAAAATAGACTATCTATTAGGGTATCCAAAACAAATGTTTTATATGTTTGTGTTGGAAGAAACCATCTAATTTTAACAAAGCACTCTTCTGGATTTGTTAATTACGCGGGAGAAGGATGAGAACCTTAGTGGTGAACATGTGAGGGAAGGGTTGACAGGTGTAGTTTTAGTCAAAGTTCCAAAACTAGAGTTTGAGGGGAAAACAAAAGTAAGTGAAGTTAGCTTGATGTCTTTAACTTATGTAGAAACTATGTTGATATATATTGTTTTGTGTTGTTTAGCACTTCTCTTCTTAATTGATTAATTAAATTTTAGCTTGCATAAACTACATTGTTTTAATCTTGTAGATTTATATGAAGTGGCGTTTTAATTCTTTGAGGGGAAACTGTTGTTTGAAATATCCTAATATTTTATATCTTGGATGTTGATAGACAAGGTTAGGAAATCCATAGGTCAGGAGGATTGTGAACTAGGTTGTTCAGGAATATCTTGCAGAGTATTTGGAATGTAATCCTCGAGTTCTAGAATCAATTCTCTCAAAGGATTTGAATGTATACAAGGTAATTTGTAAAGAAGATATTGTTTCTATTTAAAAGTATTCATAAATTCTTCTAAGTTTACTTGTTTTCTAATTAATTGTCAACTCTTATTTCCTGTTGATTTTGATTAATGGAATATTTAAGCACAACCAATTATATCCATATATATATATATATATATATATATATATATATTCAAGTATTTTTAATATCAAGTAATTTTAGTTGGATTTGTTTGTGAGAGCTTTAGCATTTTCATTATCATTTTTCGTTATTATGTTCCATATATCCTCTAAAGGTTCTTTTGTATTTTTTCTAGTGGTTTTTACAGTCCCGATGCAATCGAAGCTTTTACACAGGAGACCAAAAAGTATCTATTGTCAAAGTGTCAAGGAAAGGGAATTGACATCATTTGTGTAGTGGAGTAGATTATTGAGGTCTATGGGAAGCTAAAGATGGAGAGGCAGGAGTACAACCAATGTTCATCTATTCATGAACTAGAAGTTAATATTTTCATGGACCAGTGTTAGTCCAAAAATGGAGAGGCAGGAAGACAACCAAAGTAATATTGATGAACTAGAAGTTACTATATATTGTCATCGACCAGTGCTAGTCCATTAATGTCGATATTCAGTTGAAAACTCATATTTTTTGTAATACTCGACATTTCATATAATATAATTTATGTGTGTTTAAACTTTATATATATGTTTGTACTTTATATTATTTATAAGTGTTATAATTTACTAATTGATGTGACAATATTGCATGATTACATGTGTAGTAGATGAGCATGAGTATTGTATGATTCTTTCTTTTATTTAGACATAATATCATAATAAAAATTTATATTTATTAATAATGAACACCATTAAAACTACTAAAAAACAATGAAGACATATAAAATGATTAAAAATGACTAAATTAGTGACCAAAAAATGAATAATAATGAACACATAAAACGACTAAAACTGTCTAAATTAGTGACCAAAAAATGAGAAATAACTGACCAAACAAGGAGAGACAAGTGACCAAAAAAAGGCCAAAATTCATATATAAATGACCAAATGGCAGTTTTGGTGGCTTATTTTTAGTCTCTTATTACGCGACCAAAATTGGTCATATTTAGTTTGGTCATTTATAGCTTGTCATTTTTTCATTGATTTGGTCGTATATTTGGTCATTAATTTGGTCATATGGACTTCAAAAAAATTGTAAATCAATAAACCTTTCTCTTTGGGATAAGAATAAAAGAAAATCTTCTTTGACATTCTTACCATTGATGTTATCTTATATGGATGTGAAGTTTGGGACTATAGGATCTCTAAAAAATCATGGAGAATGATAGAGCAAATCCAAAAGCATTTTATAACATATACTGTCAAAATTAAAGACAATACACCCTATACTATCCTTGTCATAGAAACAATCGTCTCTCCCATTAAGAGCACAACTATGACTATATAACTAATGTACATGAACAAGATAAATAGCATGGGAGACAAGAAGATCTGTAAGATTGTTTCAAAGTCTAGTCAAGACTCAAAACCACCTATGGCTCAAACAACAAGATGGCATAAAGATGCCAAGTCTTGGCTAAATCATTAGCAATCTAAGGAAGATATCACTCTATAGAATAGTGATAATATATAATAATTAGTATTACAACTAAATTTAAGGAGAATTCGTGGTGAAATAATGAATTAGAGAATAAGAGAAAATCAAGATACTCTAAGGAGGTTATCAACCATAATCTAGAAGATCAAAAGTACTAAGAAAATCAACATTGCTAAAATAATAGCAAACCCTTATGAGCTCCATAGTGAAATAAGGCATTGGACAATTCCTAAAACATAGTGGGAGAAGAATTTGTCATCTTTCAAACACTAAGAGGGTTGAAGATGGAAATAATTATTTTTTCTGAGAAACAAAATTAAATAGCAATTTCTAAATATTTCCTACTATGTTGACCTTCCTAATTTTTAAACTCATAGCAACTATAATGATTTAGGAATGCATCTCTTCAAGCTTTTAAAATAGAGAAATAAAATTCTAAAGAAAACCTAATGATTCCTTCTTTCGATCAATTCACTTTTATTTCTCTATGTAAAAAGAGGAGGCAAGGATATAGATGCACTATCAAAATGCAAGGTTGTCCTTGAATATAGCGATATAGTATATGCAAGAATATGTGAAGGGTCCAATTTTAATATTTTGAACCGTACCCCCTCTATATATAAGGGACAGATAGGCTATGCACTCTTTTTATTTTTTCGTCTCTGAAGCTTTTTTTCTCTATTTTAATTCAGGACCAGGAAAAACAAGAGAATATGGCATCTAAAAGAGTTTACTCTCATTAATAAAATTATGATTGGAAGAAAAACATTATTATATTATTTTATCCAGAAAATATACTATAATATTTAAAGTTATCTCAAAGGCAATGGATAACAGATATTTAAATATAATAACGAAGTTGAATCAAAACCTTACATAGATATGTTTTCCATGTCTTGTTCTATTTTTTGTGAGATAAGATCGCAGCTCCTCCATCACACGACCCCAACTCCTCCACTCCGATTCCCTGCCGCTACTTTTGTCCACCTCTTCCTCTTGTGGCCCATATGACCTACGGTCGTTTTGTTCTCTGAATTCGAAGCGAGGGAGAGGGGAAAATTTAGCAGCGCCTTGGCTCCTGGGATATAAACAAATTTTATATCTAGGTTTATGAATTTCTAATTTTCTATGCTGCTCTCCTAACCTACAAAGAGAATCTTAGTTAGAATCATGAATAAACAAATTTTATAACTAATCTAGGTTTATGAATTTCTAATTTTCTATGCTGCTCTCCTAACCTACAAAGAGAATCCTAGTTAAAATCATGAATAAACAAATTTTATAACTAGGTTTATGAGATTCTAATTTTCTTTGTAGCACCCCACCTTATGATGATATTATGTTCCACATTATTAATGTTTCTTGACTCTCCTTCTGTAGGTCCGATCTCAACTCAAAGTAGGGAAAAATTCTTGCGGAATAGTAGAGAAGGGTGAGGGGCCAATTTGTTCGTAAAAGAGCACATGAAACTCTAAATGGAAAAAAGAGGAGATTTTGGCAACGGACGCCTATAATAAATTTATGTTGAGGCCATGGATCTTACAATTGGAATTTTTTGGCCTTGCTGTATTGTTAATAGTACCAACAGAGCCTTGCTTGTTGGAGAAGAAACATGCCCAAACAAAGCTTTGGAAGGAACCTAACCCAATGATTCCATCTTTGGACTTTTCTAAATTCATTCCTCTCTGCTAGCAGCTACAATGACAGTTTTCTTCTACATAGATCGCTCAACTGTAAGGTAAAAATCAAGGTATGGACTTATCATGCTTAAAGATATAATTATGGATTAATTTTATTGTCTTGATGCTACGTTTCCTGTTACTCTAATTATACCTGTAACAACATGCACATTCATTGGGGATTTGTGTGATATTTGTTAAGATAACAAAATTTCTTTAAAGAATGCAAAATTTCACTCGTTTAGTTTTTTTATCTATTCACAGAAACACAAACATTGAAGACCATCTACAGGGCAACAATCCTGTTCAAAATACATGGTTAGTGAAGCCGCTAAGAAAGGAACCTCCATCGATTCCACCACGGTCACCTACAGCTACCGTTTAGAGTGCAGAGTCAGTTCCAATTGTGTTTTTTTTGTATTACGATAAAATGCATCCATTCTAGTGGTCATCATGGCTTGCCCTCTCAATCTTAGGCCTATTTTAGAAGCTTACTGAAAGTAAAAATCAGACAGTATGTCAACAACAGAGAACAGCAAAGCATAGAAATGTTGGAGAAACATAAAATACATTCGTTCCATTGATGAATACTAGAGCCGGAGCAGATTTATTGGCACCCACCATCAGCCCCCACCATCCTGCAACTTTGAAATAACATTTGATGCAACCTCATTCTATTTATTGATGCAACCAACACCATGTAGACGTGGGAGGATTACTCATACAAGTCCATGCAGCTTGCCACGTAGTTACACTCAACTACGCTTCACACAGTTACACTCAACTATGTATGGTTGCCACGCTCCCCTTGCATACAGGACATCGATTGTAGGTTTTCAACTAGTGCAGAGAGGTCATTTAAAGCGGCAGTATGTTGGTTGGCAGTTGGATCTTAAGCAACTTGAGATTTAATGGCTAATGTTCACATGCCACCACATTAAATGACTATTAAATAACTTATAGCAGACTGGATAATGACTATTAAATAACTTATAGCAGACTATTGCCACCACCAGCTTATAGCAAACACATGCCACCACTAGCTTATTGCCACCACATTAAATGACTATTAAATAACTTATAGCAGACTGGATAATCTTCACCTGCAAAAAGTAAATGCAGGTTTGTTAGAGTGTAGCAGACTGGATAATGTTCACATGCAAAGTGTAGGTGCAGATTTGTCAAGGTCTTAGAGCCGGAGCAAAATGAAAAGGCAATCCCACAGTAAGAAGGTGGATGAGAAAAAGTTAAGAAAACCCGTTGATCTCTATATAAAAACATAGCTTAAAAAATCGCAATTGATGTGGCACAAATGCCAAAACCCAGCCGATTAGTAATTCCCTGCAAGGTCGGGAATAACAAGGCAGTGGATAAAAATGAAAAAGGAAAGGTTGTATGGAAAGAATTGCAAAGCTTTAAGAGAGAATTGTAAAGTTTTTTTTATTAGGATTTTGTAGGTCTCCTCTCAACTAGGGGTATATATATATTAGTTTTATTTATATATGTTCACAAAGTTTGAAGAGAGAATTACAAAGTTTTTTTTATTTGGATTTTGTATATCTTCTCTCAACTAGCTTACTTCTAAGGGTAATTGAAAGCTGTGTTTTTAAGTTTGATTTTTATAGTCAAAAAGATCTTTTTTTTTTTTTAAATGATTTTGGTAAATAAATAAAATATTTTTTTATTAATTTTTATTTTTAACATTTTTTTTATATATAATTAATTTAAAAATTAATGCAACTTCATCACGGAACTAAATTAAAAGGTGAATATTTTTACCAACTATTTTAATTATTTCAATTATAAAATTTATATAAATTAATAATAAAAAAAATGGTTAGATTAGTTATAGATAAGGGGGTTAGAAAATTTATATAAATTAATAATAAAAAAATGGTTAGATTAGTTACAGATAAGGGGATACAGAGGGATATGGATTGGCATTGGTGATGTCTAATTAGCTAAACGTTTTATTTGAAAATGTTGAAAATGTGTGTTTTTGAAGTTGATTAAGATAAAGTGAAGTTTTATTTCAAAATGTTGAAAATATGCGTTTTTGAAATTGATTAAGAAGAGAGTGGTTTTCATGTGATATCATACATAATAATTATTAAATCCAAAATAGATTAGAGAGATGAATTATACCATAAATTTACATATATTTATTCTATATATGTTTCTCTTCGTGTAATATCATATACATTTACTTCTATATATAACCTTTTGTGGCATATCAAGATCCACCTAAAACCACTACCATTTGTCATTAAAAATGGCAAATATGATGGGATTATTTAAAGATAAACCATAAAATGAAATAAATATATTATTATTATATGACTAGTGATGTGAGACATATATATAATCCAAATGGGGTGGAAATCCTGCTAGAGGCATATATATAAAATCTAAATGTTTTGTATTAAGTCTTAAGTTTATTAATGCTAGAGGCATATATATAATCTAAATGTTTTGTATTAAGTTTATTACTAAGTATTAAGTTTATCACTGGTTTAGAGTAACACTTAATGAGTATGAAATATTCATCCCACTATAAGCATATATATAATCCAAATGTTATGTATTAAGTCTTAAGTTTGTTACTAGTAAGAGTAACACTTATGCTTATGAAAACTTATTTGGAAGTTTAGGTACTTTTAAAACTAGAATAGTTACTTGGCTATCTTTACACTTATGGTGGTGAAAAATTATTTGAAAGTTTAGGTGCCTCTTAAAAACCAAAATGGTTATGTGGCTATCTTTGAAGAACAAGATTCTTACGTGGAACTATATTAAAAAGAGGGATAATCATGGCCTTGGTAAATGTATTCATTGGAAATCTTGTTTGGAATCTATTGAGCATTTTCTTTTATATTTCTCTTTTACTATTTCAATTGTAAACTACCTCGTTATACTTAGGACCATTGTTGAGGAGTGTCCAATATTAAAACCATTATTTTGTGTTGCTTTGTTGACTTCAGAAAAACTATTAAGAAGTGCATAGAACTGACCTTTGGACAGATTATAACAGCTAAAAAGTTCCATTTGAGTTGAGAGCAGATGCGATAAGGTTGTACTAGAATGTTATTTCCATGTTTAGGAAATCTAACAATTGGTCGAAAGAAATTAATTGCAATATAGGAGTCAAGCAAAGTTGTCCCCTCTACGCTGTACTTTTTGGTATATACATTGACACATTAGAGGGTTTTTTGGACCAGGTTGTGTTGGTATGACTCCTACCAGTATAGTCAACATCCTTAGAGTCTTTATGGTGATGATATTTGTTGGTTGTGGAGCCTGATCTTCCAATCTCATAGATGATGTTGTTTCAGTCGTGTTGTACCCCAGGTTTGGTTATGATCCCAGCACGCACCCCATGGGGTCCGGGCCCATGGTTTTGGGTAACCCGTGGTATTTTCCCTTAATAATCTAAAGACATTGTAATATGGCTAGGGTTGATGTATGAGGTATTATGCATTGTAAAGATCTCTGAGATTGTGAAGAGACTGTGAGACAGTGAAGAGGAAGTGCAGCAGATGTGCTGCAGGTTGTATCCCTTCATTTGATGGATGGTATAATATTAAGTGTTGGTAATTTCAGTGTGGATTTAGTCCATCTTGGGTGAACCATGATATATTGGTGTCTCTCTTGTAATGTGTCAGAGTGATTATATTTGCATTTATGTTTATTGTTATTGCTCTACGATCCTGTTTTTCTAACAATTGGTATTAGAGCCAATGGTCTATTTGGAAAATAAACCCGCAGGAAACTACGGTTTCTGGTTCGAGTGGGAGCAATGGCGGAAGAAGGAAATTTTAAGGTCAAGAAATTTAGTGGCCAAAACTACCAGTTATGGAAGATGCAAATGGAGGATTATCTATACCAGAAGGATCTATTCCTACCGTTGGGAGGAAGAGAAAAGCAGCCAGCGATTATGAAGGACGAAGAATGGGAGGTTATTGACAGAAAGGCACTGGGAACAATACGACTGTCCCTGGCTTTGTCGGTGGATTTCAATATCTCAAAAGAAAAGACAACGGAGGGTTTGATGAGTGCGTTGGGTAAGTTGTATGAAAAACTCCCGGCCTCCAAGAAGGTATTTCTAATGAATCTTTTATTTAATATGAAGATGTATGAAGGTGGATTTGTTGCTGATCATTTAAATGAATTTAATATGGTTACAAATCAACTAAGTTCTGTAACTGTGAACTTTGGTGATAAGGTTAGGGCTCTTCTAATCTTGTGTTCATTGCCAAAATGCTAGAAAAGCTTGGTCATGGCTGTAAGTAATTCTGTCTCTGGTTCAAACACCTTGAAATTTGATGATGTTATTGGTGTTATTCTTAGTGAGGAAATGCGAAGAAAAAACATAGGTGACACATCAGGTAATGCGTTGACCATGGAGAGCAGGGGAAGGCAAAGGGAAAGAGCCAAGTTAATTGTGGCAAGTCTAAAACGGGAAGATCCAAGTCCAGACTGGGAAAAATAGAGTGTTGGAACTGTGGAAAGAAAGGACATCTGAAGAAAGACTGCAGATCTCTAAAGAAGAAAGGAGATGGACAGCATGAAATTACCCACGAAGCAAATGTAGTAGGTGATGTGTTACAAGATGCTTTGATTCTTGCATTAGATAATACTAGTGATTATTAGGTATTAGATTCATGGGATTCATGTCATGCTACACCCGATAGAAAATATTTTCATGATTATGTTCCAAGTGATTTTGGACATGTCTTATTGGGTGACGATGAGCCATGTAAAATTGTTGGAATGGATAAGGTATGGATAAAATTTAAGAATGGAATTGAATGGCTGCTAAAAGATGTTAGGCATATTCCTGCTATGAAAAGAAATTTGATCTCGACAGGGAAGTTGGGAGATGGCGGTTATCTATCTATGTTTGGAGAAACGTGGTGGAAGATCACTAAAGGATCAATGGTGATAGCAAAAGGAGACATGATAGGTACGTTGTATTTATGTCCTCATAATACTGACCATTCTATCTCTTTAGCTTCCACAGGAACAGATACAACATTGTGGCATCATAGGCTTGGCCACATGACTGAGAAGGGGATGCAGATTCTCCACTCAAGGAGGTTGCTGTCAGATTTGAAGCAGGTAAGTTTGGAATTCTATGAGAACTGTGTTTATGGACAACATAAGAGAGTCATATTTCTCAGGGTTGGGAAACATGAGAAGAATGAAAAGTTAGAGCTTGTGCATACAAATGTATGGGGACCGGCTCAGGTACAATATCTTGGTGGCTCTCATTATTATGTTACATTTATTGATGATGCAACTAGGAAAACTTGGGTTTATTGCATTAGACATAAATCTGATGTGTTTGCTACTTTTAAGAAGTGGAAATCTTTGGTTGAAAATGAAACACAAAAAAGTTTCAAGTGTCTCAGATATGATAAGGAGGTGCGTACTGCGGCAAGGATTTTGATAGTTACTGTTCATACCATGGGATTTGTAGAGAGAAGACAGTCCCAGGAACACCACTAGGAAATGGTGTGTCAGAAATGATGAATAGAACGATCATGGAGTGCGCAAGGTGTTTGAGATTGCATGTAGGGTTTCCCTTACAGTTTTGGGAAGATGTTATAAATACTGTTGTTTATTTAATAAACAAAGGGCCTTCAAGTTCTTTGGATGGTGGTATTTTAGAGGAGGCATGGACAAGTAAAAGGTAAACTATGCATTTCTGAGAACGTTGGTTGTGAAGCATTTGTCCATATTGATAAAGAAAATAGAACAAAGCTTGAAGCTAAATCCAAGAAATGTACATTTATTGGATATGCGGTTGATGATTTTGGTTATTACTTATGGGATTATGGAAATAACAAAATCATTAGGAGTAGAGATGTGATATTCAATGACAAGGTCATGTATAAAGATCAGTTGTAGGGAAAGAAACAAGAAAAGGAAAACACAGAGTACATATTACTTGATGAAATTGAAGAAAATGAAGTTACAAAGGTTCCAAAAAATCAAGAACAATAGCAAGTACCTGAAACTCTTGCAAGTGTAAGAAGATCTGCCAGGTTAAGTAGACTCCTTGAACGATACTCTCCTTGAATATATTATTTATTGATGATGATGCTGGTGAACCAAAATGTTATGAAGAAACAATGCAGGTGGAAACTAGAAAGAAGTGGGAGCAAGTCATGAATGAGGAGATGGACTGATTGGTAGGAAACCAAACTTGGGATTTGGTTCAGTTTCCTGCTGGTAAAATAGCATTGCAGAACAAATGGATTTACAGGTTGAAGGAAGAAGAAGGAAGTAAGAAGTGGTACAAGGCCAAACTTGTTGTAAAGGGGTTTGCACAGAAGAAATGTATCAATTTTGATGGAATATTTTCTCCTATTGTTAAGATGACTTCAATTAGGACTATCTTAATTCTAGTGGCAGTAGAAGATTTGCATCTTGAACAGTTAGATGTAAAAACAACATTTTCTCCATGGGAATTTGGACGAAGAGATATATATGTAGCAGCCATAAGGGTTTGAGGTCAAATGGAAGGAAAATTTGGTATGCAAGTTGAAGAAGAGCTTGTATGGTTTGAAGCAAGCTCCAAGGCAGTGGTATTTAAAATTTAACAGGTTTATGACATAACAAGTTTATAGTAGATATCATTCTGACCACTATGTTTATTTCAAGAGGCTAGATAATGGAAGTTATATTATCTTGTTATTGTATGTGGATGACATGCTTGTTGCAGGCTCTAACATGCAGGAAATAAATGTGCTCAAAAGGGAGTTAGCAAATTCATTTGCGATGAAGGATTTGGGTGTTGCAAACGAAATCCTTGGTATCAGAATAACAAGAGACAGGAAAAATCACAAATTGACATTGTCTCAGGTTGAGTACATACAAAAGGTGTTGGAGAGGTTCAGAATGCAGAATGCAAAACCAGTTAGTACACCTTTGGCCAACCATTTCAATCTAAGTAAGGAACTGTGTCCCAAGACAGGAAAGAGACATATTACATGTCCAAGATTCCCTATTCATCAGCAGTGGGCAGCTTGATGTATGCCATGGTGTGCATAAGACCAAATATTACACATGTAGTGGGAGTTGTGAGCAGATATATGAACAATCTAGGTAAAGAACATTGGAAGGAAGTACAATGAATTCTCAGGTATTTGAGAGTTACTACCATTCAGGTATTATGTTTGGGAGGTTCAGACACTATTGCATAGGGATATTTTGATGCAGATATGGCAGGTGATAAGGATAGCAGGAGGAGCACCACAGGGTATGTGTTTATCGTAGGTGGAATAGCAGTAAGTTGGATTTTGAAACTGCAAAAAGTTGTTGCACTTTCAACAACGGAAGCAGAGTATGTTGCTGTTACAGAGGCTAGTAAAGAGATGATTTGGTTGCAGAGGTTTATGGAGGAATTGCGTAAGAAGCAGAAGGATAGCAGGTTGTATAGTGACACCCAGAGTGCCATTCATCTTGCAAAGAAATCAGCATTCCATTCCAAGACTAAACATATACAGCTCAAGTACCATTTCATACGCTATGTTCTGGAAGATGAATTGTTGAAGTTGGGAAAGATACATACTAGCCAGAATCCTACAGACATGTTCACAAAGGTAGTGACTAGAGAGAAACTGAGTTCTTACTCGGTTTGAGTTGGCCTTCTAGTGTAAAGGATAAGATGATAAATTTGCCAAGTCCAAGTCCAGCAAGTACAATGGTGGTGTAGTTGCTGTGATCAGTCTCCAAGTGGGAGATTGTTGGTTGTGGAGCCTGATCTTCCAGTCTCATAGATGATGTTGTTTCAGTCGTGTTGTACCCCAGGTTTTGTTATGAAGGAAATTTTTGGGTTGTTTCGTCAACAGATTACAGGCCCATGGTTTTGGGTAACCCGTGGTATTTTCCTTTTGTATTTCCCCTTTATAAGAAAGACATTTTAATACGACTAGGGTTGATGTGTGGGGTCTTATGCATTGTAAATATCTCTGAGATCGTGAAGAGAGACTGTGAGACAGTGAAGATGAAGTGCAGCAGATGTGCTGCAGGTTGTATCCCTTCATTTGTTGGATGGTATAATAAGAACGACTGACAATTTCAGTGTGGACATAGCCCATCTTAGGTGAACCACTATATATTGGTGTCTCTCTTGTAATGTGTCGGTGTGATTATATTTTCATTTCTGTCTATTGTTATTGCTCTGCGATCCTATTTTTCTAAAATATTTTCCTTATGGAAATGAGCCCCTATGATCTCAACAAAAAATAAAAAATTCTAAAGGATTTTTGTTTGAGTACGTGTATGACTTTTAACACTAACAAAACAAAGGTTTTAATAGTCAAATCCAAAAGATCCCTTATGTAAATTTCAGGTATAATAATGGTAGTTCAAGGAAGTTGATGCATAATAATTTATCTCATAATCAATCTTCATCACAAGCTTAGTTGAAACTATAGCATTGCGAAAATGATTAAAATGGGGGGTGAAAACTTTATTATGTACCTAATAAAAATTGTAGATCAATAGACCTTTTTCTTTGGGAAAAGAATAAAAGAAACTCCTCTTTCACATTAGATTACCATTGATATTATCTTATATGGATGTGAATTTTTGGACTATAGGATTTCTAAAGAATCGTGGAGAACAATAGAGCAAATCCAAAAGCATTTTAGAATATATAATGTCAAAATTAAAGACAATACACCCTATCCTATCCTTTTCATAGAAACAAGTGTCTCTCTCATTAAGAGCATGTAAGGAGGTTATCAACCATAATCTAGATGATCAAAAGTAATAAGAAAATCAATATTGCTAAAATAATAACAAACCTTCATGAGCTCTATAGTGAAATAAGGCGTTGGAGAATTCCTAAAACATTGTGGGAGAATTTTCCATCTTTCAAACACTAAGAGTATTGGAGATATAAATAATATTCTCTCATAATGTCTTGGTTACATCCAAATTAAATAGAAATTTCAAAATATTTCCTACTATATTGACCTTCCTAAACTTTAAACTCATTACAACTATGGTGATTTAAGAATGCTTCTCTTCAAGTTCTTAAAATAGAGAAACAAAATTCTAAAAAAAATCTAGTGATTCCTTCTTTCAATAAAATCACTTTTATTTCTCTCTATATAAAAAAACAAAAATATAGATGCACTATCAAAAAACAAGGCTGCCTTGAATGTAACGATATATTATATGCAACAATATGTGAAGGGTTAAATTTTAATATTTTGAACCGTACTTCCCTCATCATATAATGGGACAGATAGGCTATGCACTGTCTTTATTTTTTCATTTGTGAAGCTTTTCTTCTCTATTTTAATTCAGGGCCAGGAAATACAAAACTGTAAGAGAATATGGCATCAAAAAAAGTTTACTATCATTAATAAAATTATGATTTGAAGAAAAACATTATTATATTATTTTATCCAGAAAATATACTATAATATTCAAATTTATCTCAAAGGGAATGAATAACAGATATTTAAATATAATAACGAGGTTGAATCGAAACCTGCATAGATATTTTTTCCATGTCTTGTTCTATTTTTTTGTGAGATGCTAACGCAGCTCCTCCCATGACACGGTCCTCGCTCTTCCACTCCGATTCCCTGCCGCTTCTTTTCTCCCTCCCTTCCTCTTGTGGCCCATATGACCTACGGTCGATTCGTTCTCTGAATTCGAAGCGAGGGCGAGGGGAAAATTTACCAGCGCTTTGGCTCCTCGGAACTTGAACGCAGCCCGGTCATATGCGAGAGCGGCCTCTTCGGCCGTGTTGAAAGTGCCCAGCCAAAGTCGAGAACCCTTTCTGGCGGGGTCTCTGATTTCCGCAGCGAACTTTCCCCATGGTCGCTGCCTGACTCCTCTGTAGTGCCTGGCCCAGCTATGCTTCATCTCTCCATTCTCCTCCTCCTGTAGCTGTGGCTGTGGCTGTGGCTCTACCATAACCGCCTCCTCTCTTTTTACAACTGAGCATTCATAAGAAGAAGAGGAGTAGTTTTCAAGATCCATATCGTCTTCCACTTCCAGCAAATGGTGGCGAATAAACTCCAACATATTGATGCTCAAGTTCGCCCCAGCCGCATCCATCGTGCTTTCGCACCACTCAGATTTACAATAATTATTAATTTCCATACACAGGACGGTGGTGGCCGACTGAGAGATGGGTTCGAATATAAAGCACTTGTTTTCATTACCATGTGCAGCCAGTACATTGGTAACTGACCATGATTACTTTCGCAGCATTTTCAACAGTGGAATCATGAATAGATTCAACTATATTATTATTATATATTGAATTATGTGGCCTTCACCGCATATAACGTCAACGAAGCCGTCATCCTGCGTACGTCTGCTCAAACAGATAATCTAGGGTTTCAATGCAGCCACAAACACGCTGCCACATCTTCTCTTTCCTTCTAGAATTTGTTGTGAACTGAACGGCTTTGATTACGAAAACGATCAAAAAAGGCTGAGACAACTCTCATAATCAACGGTCAGAGGACGAAATTTTTGGGTCAAATTACTGCCGTCAAGTGACCACCATATATTTTCATGTTCACACATCGCCAAGTCCATGTATTTGATAAATGACCCGTTATTTCAACACTACGAATTGGACGAAACATTATTCACTTAACCATCACCATCGTTGAAAGAATCAAACTCATTTCACATGATTTAATATATTTTATTCAAAGGACACTGTAAATAAAAAAATAACACTCTTCATTTTAGCAGATTTTTTATTTGAAATAAGAATTTACAAAAATATTACATATTTTTTATTTAAATCAAAAAGGTTTTGATATGAGTGAACATTCTTTTACTCATACACGTATTCCGGATCCTTGAGATCAATATATTTGAAAATTAAATCCTATATTTTTTCAAGTTACAAAATCTCAATACACTATTATACGAATTATATAATATTTTTTTAATTCCAAAATTCAAGTTTATAATTTTATTAACTATTAAGAATTATATAATATTCTTTTAATTCCAAAATTCAACTTTATAATCTTATTAACTATTAAGAATTTTTCATGAACCATCATTATAATGAACACATACACATTCACTTTTATTAAAGAGGTCTTAGTATATTCCCAATAAAAACTTAAGGCGATCCCTCTCACTTCTCGTAAATATGTGTTGGAGCTGCCTAATCAATTCGTTAACTAGGCTAAGAGTCGACCAACGAAAGGAATATTCGACTAGGAATCATACTAAATTAGGTAGTTGGTTCGGTCGCTTAGGACTAAGATAGTTAAGGAAGCTATAACTACCTTTTCTGATGTATATAAACATGAATTTATGAAGTAATACTCTCAATTGATTGATCATATTATAATAAAAATTACTTGTTGCAAGTTTCACTACTTTATCTTTGATCTCTTTCTATGTATGCTTCCTTGTATATTACTTTGTTGTATGATATGTTTCCACTACTACTTTTGATTTCTTTTTATTATGCTTTTTTGTATATTACTTTGTTGTATAATATGTTTAGTTAATTGCACTACTGGTAATTGCTTACTATGTAATCTCATATATTATAACATTATTTTGTTGTTAGTAGTACATGATCTTGGATTGTAAGATAGTGCACCTAAGTATAGAAGCTAAGTGGGGAGAATATTTGGGAGTGCTTGAACAAGAAGTTAGAGAAATCAACTATTGATTGTATTTATAAGCCATAGCACAATTTTTCATGTAAACCACAAAAGATTCTTGTAAGTATTTCTAAAGATGCTTATTGAAAGACTTTCACATGAGCCATTGAGGGCAACAAGCTATTGTTGAAGCTAATTAATGAAGGTCGAATGATCCTATACAACTGGTAGAATTTTTTTTTGATGAATTCTACAGTGAGAAACAACTTGAAGAATGCACATCCATCGATGATGTAAAGAGGATATTTTACAATGACTTGCATGACAATTTACTCTACATTGTACCAACATTGTTACAAAAATTCCTTATTGCCAAAGGCATTAAACACATTGTAGAAGTGCAACCTACTATGCACACTCCCCTCATGATTGACTAGAAGGGGGGCACTTTTTGACTCAAGTAAACATGACTTCCATGGTTTTCATCATCAATCAAGAGTAAACTTGGGGTCAACAATTGCGTGGAGTGGGGGTGGGGTAAACATCCATCAAATGCCTTGAAGAAGAAAATCCCTAGTCAATTTGCATTAAAGAAGAAGGAGACTAGGAAAAGAAAAAATGCCTAAAAATTGAAAGCAAAAGCATAAACTGAAAAAGAATATACACTTGAAAACAAATCAAAGAGATGAACGAAAAGAAGAATAGAAGGCTACAAACGTTCAGTCAACCTTGTTAGGGATAAAATTTCCCAAATAGATAGGGTCATAATTATTCCAAATCAAAGCAAAGGATAACAATATTACTTCTCTAAACTAACTCTTTAATTCTTGCAAATACCATCTTAAAGTGAAAGCAATCATGCACCTTTTCCAGTTGTTATCTTGGAATGTGGGTTGAATGTTGGTTCCACGGTATTTTTTAAGGATTCTAATACAATACTTAGGTATAGTATTATAGGCGACTATTTTCGATTCAAAAAGTCATATATATATAGATAGGTAGGCGAATATTAAATATAAAACATACATCTTACTACTAAAAATTGTAAATTTTGGCGAATATTAAGCTAAAAAAACATATTTTATGTAAATATAGGCAATAGTAGAGACTAAAAATGACCAAATAGAGAATTTATTTTTTGAAAAAAAAACCCAAAAATAGCCAATTGGGGAAATTTCACCCCTAGAAATTACCCTGGTTGGTTCTAATGCACCTTCTACTAATCCACTTTGAGCTCTAGAACATACACATTACACCAACTACTTTTCTCAAACACACGTGGTGATAAGCAAAGAAAATATGAAAATAATTAATTCAAATTGACTAGGTCAGAAAAGAATTTCATCAATCGAAATGCAACATGATATTAAACAATCCATTATATAACAACTACTTTGGGGGGGGTGGAGGAAGAGATGACATATTTCATTTTATTAATGAGAAACAGTAGAATACAAGTTTACAGGACCTTCTACTACCAACACCTTTTGAAATATCCTTATGGGACCCTCTGATCCCAAGCCACTAATGACAAAACTTCTTGACTTCAAACTTCTCTTTGAATAGTATGGAGAGGAGAACAATAGAGTTGGATCCTCAACAATCAAAATGAAGATGATACTTAGAAACAAGGTGTGAAGCCCTAAATGCCAGCACATTACCCCTTATATTGGCTTGGGTCCATTAGTTATAATTTTACCTCTTTATCTCCTATATATAGGAAGGAGACCTTTTCATTTGATTCATCTCATCTTGTCTTGTGTAATTAGTACAATGTATAAGGAGGTTTCCCCCTTCAAGAGGCTTGATATTCATCTTGTTTCTTCATTATTAAGGCGTGGAATACTATTTCTAGTTTATCTATGCTCTTTTCATGCTCTTTCTAGGACTAGGTTGCATAACATTTGGTGTAAGAGCTTGGACGCTTCCAAAAACGAGCTATCATGGAATTTGCGCTATAACATTTTTTCTACGAAGTTTCAGACAACGAAACTCACACAAGATGTAGAGGACAGAGCGAGCTATTTATGGTATGAATTTTAGATCCTGATTCATTATACATTTGGATATATACTTTTTGGAATTTAGGGTTTCTGACTAGTCTAAAAAGTAGTCTAAAACATGTGTTCTAGGAAAAATGGTTATATCTGGAGCATGCAAGATCCCAATTGAGTGAGACATGTTGTATCAGAAGGAAGACATACTACACTCTCTTTGGTAATAATTTCAGAATCTGAATGGACACATCGCAGGCCATGCAAAAATAACAAGTGTTGGGAAAATTGTCACAACCTTTTTTTGGCACATCCAAATTCAATGAAACCTACAACATTGGAAAGAAGAAATATCAGGATACCACAGGATGAGATTTTAGACTCATAGGGGTCAAAATTTCAGGGTTACCTCATTTGGAATATCAGATAGTAAATCAGTATTCAAATCAGGGTTTGAAAAATGTACGACATTTTAAAATTGAATAAATTTTAGTAGAAGGATCTATTTGTGGTGAACCCAAGGTGTGATATCTATTTATATTGTTAAAAATGCCACTGAAAGGAAGTGAAAAAAATCACACTCCCATCAAAACACATGAGGATTCATCCATGACTTATGACTAAAGTGAAGACCTATATTTTTTAGTGTCCAAGTTGGAAGATATGATTAGAGGGTCTGTGAAAATGGTTGATTTACTTAATTTAGGGGAAAGGATGATGGGACATACATATAATAAGATGGAGGAAAATATTAAAAAAATTTCTATGTGCATAAAAAATATGAAGGAAAATCTCCCTACAGGTGACAATGTGTTCCAGGGTACTCAGGAAGATAAAGATAGCATCCATGTTAAGAAAAATTCCTTTAATAAGAATATTCCAAGAGGAATTGACTCTAGTAATGGAAGTGAACAGGGATGGTCCCAAAGGGGTAATAAACTCCCCAAGATTGACATGAGGAATTTTGATGGAAAGGACCCCATAACATGGATATTCGATATGGAGCAATTATTTTATATAAACCAGGTGTCAAATATCCAAAAGGTACCTATTGCATATTTATATTTAGCACTAAGAAGTTTGTATGGTACGAATGGCTTTGTGAACGCAAAATTAACTTCATTATATCATTATCTCTTGGTCCATCTTTATAGAAGAATTGATATCACGTCATGATGATGTTAAGAGCAATTTCTTATTTACCCAATTGATAAATCTAAGTAAAAAGGGTCTAGTAAGTGAGCACATTCAACAGTTTCAGAAGTTGAGTCTCCGAGTGGAGGGAATACTAGATGATAAATTGTTGGATATCTTTATTGGAACATTGAAGGATAACATTCAACATGAGGTATGCCTCTTTAAACAAACATACTTAGAGAAGGATTTCATCTTGGGAAGGAAGGATGAAAGTAAAAATATGGCGATGGCTACTAAAATAACCACCTCCAACACATATATAGAGAATATGTTACTTCTTCTAACCCATTGTTGCAACTAGAACCATCCTCCCTACTATTTTATTTTGGAAAGACTAGGGCCCCAACTTCAATTTGACCTTCACTTGTCTCAAGCATTTGATCTCCTCTTAAGCTAAACTAAATACTACATGAAGTTGACATTTTCCCAAGGACTTAGCCAAATTTCAACTTGTCCTTAATCGACATTTTCTTAGAAGTTTTACATTTTGGTGATTTTACCTAAGTTTGTCGAAATGTTTCTGAAACTCTCCCTTTTTCACCAAAACATTGGCTAACATTTTGACTTTTCGTTGAAATTTCAGTGAAGTTTTACATTTTGCGTTGAAATGTCGGCAGACTGAATGTTCTCCACAGAAACTTCGAAAATATTTTGAAAATTATGCAAAATATCAAAGCGCTTCCATTTATTTATCCAAAGTGTTTCTTCACTTTCTGGAAAGCCTCGAAAACCATTGGCATTTTCTTGTCTTTTCGGTGAACTCATAACTTTGGTGCTATAACAGTTCAATAAACTTATCTATTCTTTGCAAAAACCGTATCAGAAGAACTCATCATTTTCCACCGACACGGTTGTGTTAACTTCCCCATTTATGCCGAAACTTGACAATGAAATTTTTTTAACCTTTCAACTGAAACATATCGACACACATTTGATTTGACACCAATACTATCACTGTAAATTGAATTTCATCGTTGAAACAATGATCACAGTGGGAATTGAATTTAAAGCCAAGTTAATTTTATTTAATATCCCCAAATATGATTTCAAAGGATATTATCTCAAATCCAAAAATTAAAACAAGAATTTGCAAGACTAAAACTAGTTATCAAAACTAGTCATGAAGAAACTAGTTTCAGACATTGATTAACCCACCCAGAGATCGATAGGTTGACACTTTCGGATATGAAAAATATGTTAAGGAGTGTGCATTAGAAAATACATCAGAATCAAGGCCATCTTCATATTTCTATGCACAAGGTACTGGGGCCATTTATGTTTCAACAACAACAGTTGTTGAAGTCTACTCAAAGGCTTCCTGGGAACACCAACATATGCATACTAGACCATCCACTTAAACTTGATAGTAAAAAGAGAGTGGATATCAGTCATTAACCCCCTAATTTGAGGATGTACAAAAGTTTCTGAGATTTTGGGAGTTTTTGGATGAGTTTGGAGGCAAAAGAAGGAAGGGCGCTAGATTGGACTACTCAGCTAGTTGTTTTCCAGGCTCTCCCCAAAAAGCTGAGAGGGATACGAATTATGAAGGATAGGATTGGAGGGTATTAAACATGGTATTAAGAATATAATATGACTTATAAAATAGAAAATGAACATTTCGAGAATAATTAATTACATATACTTCAAAACTAATCAAATAAAATGGTCTAAAGTACCAGTCTTGAAGAAATTGCACACAAACAACCTCTACGGATTTCAAATTCCTCTTATTATGAATAGTATGGATGAGGAATGATTATAATAAAAAATAAAAACCAAAATGGAGAATATTGAGCAGCAATTTAAGGTACTTTACTCTTAGACTTCTCAGAGAGTCTCTAATACATAAAATTATTACAATATGGAGTGTAGAAGACTTCTAAGAGAGAAGAAGAAGAAGTGTCTTCACTGGATATCCAATAGAGCTAAGCATAGAGAATTGGGAGGCTCATGGAAGGCTTAATAACAACTGATACAACTCACAGGGCTCTTACACAACTCGAAAATCCATAAATTTGCACAGATGCACTCCTCAACATTGAAACCTTGGCTCTGGTTAAAATTGTTGTATATTGGTCATCTGGAAACCTTTTTCAACAATAAAAAGGGTGTTTCTCACAACCCATAAATTCTAAAAAATGACAAAAAAATAACCTCCAATTCGGCCCTTCAACATTGTTCCCACTAAATGAAGGGAATGAACCTCACAACAAGAGCACCAACCATGGATCAAAATTATATGGTTGTATATCAGACTGATACAGCTGGATATGATCAAAAGAGAATACTTGATTACACTTTACTTGGGGCACATCATCCAAGCACTGATTGAGGTGCATCACCCAATCCTTCAGAAGCACAACTCTCAAATCATTAAACAAAATGGCCAAAAGATCTCAATGGTGCTCTTCCTCTCTTTTGTATAGACTCTATAAATTCTTAGGAAAATCATTAAAGCCGTCATATGTGGTCAACAGCTCATCCAAGCACCTTCCTTAGTTGATTTGGCAATTATTTGCTTTGTGCAACCTTTCTTGCTTTTATCCTATATTTGTTCTACTTTATGCTTTTCCTCTGTTTTTTTTGCTTTTTGCTGGCTTTTCCGTGATTTTTCACTGACTTTGATTTATTTTCTTGTTCTTTCTTGTTTTATGGACTTTCCTTCCATTTTTCATGATTTCTTTTTTTTTCCGAGTGTCCTTCTTTCTCTGTTTTTCCTGCCTTTCCTGCTTTCTTTCTTTTTCTGCTTTTGTCCTGGTTTCTTCTGGTTTTCTAATTTCTTCCATTATCATATTTTTGAAAACATATGTCAAGACAAATAATCCTTATGCACATTATTGGACTCTTCTAATATTATCCATTCGTAAACATTTCATGAATAATAATAAAAATAATAATTACATGTGCAACTAGTTATTCCACCCAACTTTATTTAATTCCAAAAACATTTGTTAAGTAATATGTTCCTAATTAATTATTCAATGTCCCATTGAAAAAATGAGTTAGGAGGGTGGTCAAGGCTCACTAGGGAGGGTACATGAAACTCCATGGTGATGCTAAAGTGGGGACATGATATTCCTCCTCTCCCAAGTTTGCTTGTCCTCAAGCAACACAATCCATGGTGATGCTTAACCTGTTCTTCTTCCAATTGTTGCCTTAAGGTTGTTTTTAAATGAATAGCATTGGGACCCAAAATCCAAGATAAACTGAGAGCTATTCACCATGATTTCATTGCACTACTTTTATTATTACCATCTCCCAATGCCTAACTCCTCTATCTTTGCATCTGAAAATGCAAGTTCCTCACAATTAAAACAACTGAAAATAATGCCAGATTCCCAAGTAAATACGATGAATACAATGTGACTATGACAACCACAATTGAAATCCAATGACATACATGACACCCTATGCATTCCATCATTCCAAGGAATTACTGCATCCCACTACCTCAACTACACCCTCCAAAACATCAATAGTGTCTGAAACCACCCATCAATTCTTGGATCCCATGGTCCCTGATGCATACCATCCATCATCACTGCTTCTTGTGACAACCTTTCACTCCACGGTATGATTTGATCCATCCAAAACCATGTTGGAAGTTCATCACTCTCAAGGAATCTAAAGGTATTTTTCATGTGTTCTAATAGTTCTTGGATCTCCTCTTGTACAAACGTATTGCTTACATGCTCCATTTTTCCCAACATGCTTTGTATGCAAGATGATTTTCTCTTGCATGTTAGATCCAAATATTCCATGCACTTGCACACCCAATCCATGGGAGTATGTGTAGTGAAAACATACAAGGGTTCCCATGCATACCCTTGTTGCTACTCACATGGTAAAGCAATGTCAGTATAGCCAAAAAAAATTCATAGAAGCAAAAAATATATTTACCTTGATGTTACAGCATAATTTTCCACCTTGTGAGCATCAGCATTCTTTGGCCTGCAGGATCCATTTCACTGACTCAGATCCACTTTATATCCTTCAGACACTATTTTTCCTTGTTTTTTCCCTTATATGCTAGCTACATCACCATAGCCAACATACCCACGAATTGCATCACTATAGCCCATCGGTAGCATGTAAAATGGTAAAAATCACTTGTTTATTACTTTTTACTCCCAAAAGGCGGTCATAGGGTGACCTTTGGCCCTCCATTTTCCCAGTAATGTCTCGATGTGTCCTTTCACTTACCTTTGGGAGGACTATATATTGAGCACATATGGCTTATGGACGGGGAGGAGAAAGAAGAGCAAGAGAAGACTAGTGTATTTTTGCCCTATCTTGAGTCTACACTCATTGATCCTTGTAGTTGTGAACCCCTTATGTTCACCTTCCAAACTCCTATCATAGTTTGAGTTTTCCATTCCATGGATAATTGAAGTGGTGGAGGCACAAGTGGATTGATCCAGATGTTAGTTTAGATTGGTTGTCGGCAAGAGGTTGTATCACATTGTACTTCTTGTTGTTCATTAATAGAAATACTCATATTCTCGTCCATTAATGTTGTGAATGTTGTTTATACTACATTGGGTTGCATTTACTTATAATATCGTGGACCATTGCTGTTGATGATGTTAATGTCATTTATATAATATATATGCTTGTTATGTATTGGTTATCAAGACTAATTTGTAGATTCAAGTGCATGGATTGAAAGCTCCAACGGGGATCTTCATCAAACGTTTGGATCGAGGTTGGTTATATTCTTCATGATCTTAGCATTGTCATTTATATAACATAGAACTGAGAATTGAGTTAATTTCTGGTAGTCAGCTGTCTATTGTGGTCTACCCCAAGCCATAGTGAGTTTTCTCCAAAACAGAAATGGCGACTCCATTGGGGAAAACATCCATGTTTGGGGATTTTTGAGCATTAGTCCTTAACTAGAGTTGTTGTTTGTCGAAGCTTTGTGTCACTGATTGGCCGTTGAAATACACTATAGAAAACTGGTTTTTTCTGAGCCATTGGCCTCTTAGTTTTCCCATTTTCCTTTCCTTACCCACAGGTGAGCTTAGCTCTGCCCGTGTACACCTGCCTCTGTTTACTCTACTGCTCGTGGGTACGCACAAGTTTTCCTTCAACGGTAGCGTACAACTATGGCTTTGGTTGATTTATGACTTTTGGTTGTTGTTGGGTTGGATTTGGATGATCCTAAGTATTTGTTGGCCTGATTCGTGACTGTTCCATGCCTTGGTTGTGACTAGAACACTTATTTTCTCTTGGTTGAGCCTTGTTGGTTTTTTACCCATCTTTGGATTTAACCTTGTTGGTTTTTTCCTTTTGAGCTCTTTCCTTTGGCTGAGTCTTACTGTTTGGTATATGCTGAGTTGTCTTAGTGATCTCCTTGGCATATCAATGACTAGATAGTAGGATTTTGCTTGCATTTTTCATTTCCTTATATTGAAAAATACAAAAAATATACATATAGTTTTGCATTTTTCTTTTCTTTATAAGAGAAAATACAAAAAAAAAAATTGATTTTATGTACTGCATCTTGCATTGAGTGCTTGCTGCTTTCATTTAGGTTCTGCTTGTGCATTGAAAATATAAAAGGATTGCATTTTTATTTTGAAACCGTTGGATTGATTTTGCATACTAATGGCATTGTTTTTATTGGATAGATGATTCTAGGATTTGACGATTTTGCATACTATTGAGTCATACACATCACTAGTTTCACGAACATATCCCTTGAGTAACCACAGCCATTAAAATTAACGCTTAATATTAAAGTTGATTAGACCGATTTTATTTATAGGGTACACCAACTAGCATAGGTTTAGAGTCTTGGAATAGATCATTGTGAGTTAACAATCCAAGACTACTAGACGAAACATTAGGTGTCTGACCTGAGAGTGGAGGAATCCATGGTATACATTGGTGTTCTCAGGAAGCTATACTCAAACCCGAGTTAAGAACGAGGTCACGAGAGGTTGGTTGAGGAGATATTCCTCTGATACCAGCTGAACATGGGAGATATTTCCAGGATTTGTTCGTATCTGGGGACTCTTGGGGGATTTGACCCTCATTGAGTTTCAGACTCAGCTACCTTGCCCATACGATGGATCCCACCTACGACTATCCCCCTGAGCATTGGTTATACTGCGGTGACCATAGTTTCCTTACCTAGGTATCGCATAAGGTACCTACAGTGATTATGATGTTTGTGTCCTGAGTCAGATAAGGATTGGATAACATAGTTGTTTGTTGCCGAGGGTTATGGCCCTTTGCACGCAGTGAAGCCTAGGTGTCTCTATAACTGATTCTGTTACCTCCGGCTATAGTTTGGGAGTCTCAAGCCTCTCTTAGGTGAGACATACTGGATCTAGTGTCGGGAGCTCATTTAGCCACTCTATTTGTCTGCTCTTGGCTATAGATTCTCTAGGTGTGCTTTTGATTTAATGTTTTTGATCGATAGTTGGCCTTTACGTGATGTTTTGATATTACGGTCTCTCCGGAGATATCGTGGCGCAGAGTCCTACTCCCCGTCGATCTCGTCGGTTGGTTAGTTTACCAGCCGTCGAGCTTAAACACCATGTCAAGAAGGGACACCATCGGGCTCCCTTCGAATCTTTGGATTCTTTCGAGACATACGTTATCGACGCCATGACTGCACACTCTGGCATAGGAGAAATCCCGACCTGTCCTTCGGGTAGAGTTGAGCACACTTTCGACACCCCTAATCCTCGTGAGGCATGGGGGGGTGATCCACCCGAGACCCAACCTAGTTTGTTTGGTCCGAATGCACCCGAGACCTGACCTAGTTTGTTTGGTTCGGATCCACCTGAGGACGACCTGTTCGATCCTTCATATCCACATAATTATCTATACAGGATACCGGAGTTACATGATGACCGAGGCCCTACGGTCAACCCTACTGCGTTCTCATATGGTATGCCGAACTACACCATAGTTGATCCTTTCACTGCTTTTGGCAGTCATGCTGGCACCATTCATAGTGTTAGCAACACTGCACCCACTGGGGGCAATACCCTTGCTAAGGGAACCACATTGTCCACTCACACACATAGTATGGGGACTGGTCATGTTCCTCCTAGCAATGCTCATGTTGGAACATGACCACCTCCTAGGGCTACCCAACCTAATAGGAACATTGTTCGCAACACGAATCACCATCCACCACCTAATACACATGCCGCTACTCATCAACCTAGGACCACTTTCGCGAATGTTAATGCTCCTCCTAACCATGGGGGTGGACATATACTGCATACTTTTGCATCCACTATTGCTACTAGTAATACTAATGTAGGAGGTGGAAATATATCTTATTCTCATGGTCATAACACCACCATTCCTGCTACTAGTAACACCAATGTTGGGGTTGGGAATACATCTCATGCTTATGGTCACCCCATGACTGTTCACGCTAATCCTAATGTTGGGGGGTGGGAACATACCTCACCATTATGGTCATTACAACTCAGTTCCCATAACGAATAATATGTATATGCCTCATACCTATGGTGGAAACCCTTACTACAACACAGTCGTTGTTGGCCATCAATACAACCCACCTTAATATGCTACCCAAAACACTTATATACCTGCTTATTCTCATATGGGTCAGGTCGGACGAGGTTATCAACCTTATGGCCATGGTCAAGCTTATGGTCCATCAGGTCCTCATTTTCAGTAGTTTAATCCTCATAGTCCATCTTTTGGTCCACCTTATAATTTGGTTATGTTCAACCAACCTTTTATGGGAGCTTATAATCAACCTTTCCAGCCATAGCTCCTGTTTCTTGCACGTTTGAATATTCTAGATCTTTTGAAGCTCATGAATGATTCGGTGTGTCACGACCCTAATTGGCCTCCGGTCCCTACCAAGATCCCTTCGGACATTCCTAAGTTTGAGGGGAAAGGTGGTGAGGACCTGGGTGATCATGTCACAATGTTTCACCTTTGGTGCTCCTCCAACTTGTTGAATCACGATTCCGTTAGATTACGACTATTTCAACGCACCCTCACGGGGGCATCCGCGAAGTGGTATGTTGAGTTGCTTGCAAACACTTATAGGGGATTCAATGAGATCGCTTTGGTTTTCTTGAACCATTTCTAGTTTTCGGTTCGCTATGACAATAGTACTAAACTTTTGTCTACCTTTCGTCAGAGTAAGGCCACACATATTTATGACCAAGTTCAAGAGTGGCGTCAGTGGAAGAGATTAGTGAAAGCCAACATTCCTCTAGAGTTTCTGTTGGAATGTTTCCTCAAGTCTCTACTCCCATATATTGCTAAGGATGTTTCAATGTTTGGCATTGTGATGGAGGAACAAGCCATCTTAAAATTCCAGCAGTTGGATTCACTATATTCTCAGTCAGGCATTTTGTATGACATCATTCCTGACGCACCGCGAACATGACATGAGCCCAAGTCAGTTCTTAGACCACATGCTGATTACATCGTGGGATCCGCAAGTACTTTCCCTATAGATTATGTGGCTAATAAAATGCAAAATTTGTCGCTAAACCAGTCTACTCCCGGACAGGTTCACACCTTGTCCACTTCCACCCCGTCGTCTAATGTACATAATGTGCAATCCACAAAACCGTCAGGTAACCAGCAACCTGGTGGTAAGAAAAAGGGGAGAAACAACCATAAGGGTGGAAACAATGGGAATAACAATAATAGAAATTGCAATACCCCTCGGAAGGAGAAATACAACCCTCCTCGGGAAGGCAGAAATGCTGGTGAGGAGGGTAAACCTAGGCGTAAGGTGAAGTTTCCTTACAAACTCTTTGGAGAAGATCATCTTACTCAATTATGTCCTCGAATTGAAGAAGCATCGAAGCATTTGGAACATAGCCCAGCTGTGTTAAAGTATCCCCTTCCTCATCATCAAAACATGGCTTCGCATGCTCCCACCACTGGTTTTGGACCTACTGAGATGACAACGTCTTCTTCCAATACTAGTGGTTATGGATGTGTGAATATGGTTCAATCAGAGGTTAGTGTTGCCACTCGTCAACGCGATTATGGTGCACCTCAACCTAATATGGGGAGTGAGCCTCCCCCTCCTCCTGACAATTCCTTGCATATCGAGAAGCCCTCTAATATGCCACAAATACTGAAAGGTTTTCTTAAGCGCGCTACGCATAATCCTAATGCTCGAGCCGCCCATAACTACTCCATCGTGGAAGATTTGGTCCAAACTCTGTGTGCCATGTCGGCTCTTGAAGTTTTGTAGGCCTATCCTTCTCAAAAGCATGCCCTTTTGAGTGCATTAGGAGTTCAGGATGGGGGAAGTCCCAGTGTTATCAAGTTCGACACTACTGATGTTCAACCTCGCTTACCTTACCACGTGGCTTTTCAAATCCAGGTGGCGTGCCTTCATAATTTTGTCAAACGTACGATGGTTGACGAAGGCGCTTCTGCGTCAGTAATGTCGTTAGCTTGTTGGAAAGCTCTCGGCTTTCCTCCTCTATTCGCGTCTAGAACCACGATCACTACATTCGACGGTTGGTCATTTAAGCTGCATGGAATTATCCCTTCCCTTGTTGTTTGCTTGGGAGGTAAATCTATGCCTATTGAAGTCGAGGTGGTTGATGCACCCATCGACTACAACTTTTTACTGGGTCTTAATTGGATGTATGCTATGAAGGCTATTGCGTCTACTGTATTCAGAGTGATCTGCTTTCCTCACGAAGGCAAGATTGTGACCATCGATCAGCTGGATTTTGTTAATTCCCCTTCCACAATATCCACGGGATCTGTAGCTCCACAAGTTACTGATTCTCAGCTGGAAACTGGGAACATGGGTGTTGGTATGTACCCTTCATTGATGGGAACTTATGATTTTGCTGCACCTGTGAATTTTATTGGAACCATTTCCGATGATGCATCTCCTCTTTTGCATAATATGTCATTCCAGACTTCCTATTTTAATGATCCATAGACTTTACCATACACGAGTTCCACGTCTGGAGACATTACGCACATTGGGATGTCTATGCCACTGTCTGTAGCTGAGCTTGCTTACCAGCATGTTCAACAAGCCACTGCAGAGCTCGATCTCTCTTCTTCCCAGACATTTGAGGAAGATCCCATTACGTTGCCAGTTTGGGCAGCCAACTCGTCTTGTTCTCACAATTTCCTTGATGATACTTTGCATTCGGATGAATCAATTATCGAAGCCATGTGTGGTAGTGAGAGGCCTTCGGAGGATATGCACCATCACTCTTATTTCCTTCCCAACCTTGATCTCGCTAAACAGGAAGAGTTTAGGATGACTCTAGCAGAGATGGTTGGTCACCCTGTGCCTCTTTTAGGGTCGCATGATATTTTTGCGGAAGGGAATATGGCTAGTATCTTCCCAATTAAATCAATCAACATCTCTCGTACTCCTGGAAAGAATGTCTACATTGGTGATGATTGCACTCCTGAGGAGGTTTCTATTTACCCTGAATTGTTTACAGAACTTCGGGAAGCTTTTTCCTGGTCATATGTGGAGATGCCAGGAATAGACCCCCGCATTGTTGAACATAAGATTAGAACGTATCCCAACGCTAAACTAGTTCGACAACGCTTACGTGCTGTGAACCCTAGGAAGGTAGCCGCCATCAAGGAAGAGGTGGAGAAGCTACTCAAAGCAGGTTTCATCTACCCCATTCCCCTTACTGAATGGGTGTCAAATCCCTTTCCTGTGGATAAGATGAAGGGAACAATCCATGTATGCACCGATTTTAGGGACCTGAATTGTGCATGTCCGAAAGACAACTTATCCACACCATTCATTGATTAGATCTTGGATACTTGTGCAGGAAGTGATATTTTTTCATTCATGGACGACTTTTCAGGGTATAACCAGATTCAAATCAAACACGAGGACCAACATAAGAAAACTTTCATTTGTCCTTGGGGAACGTTTGCATATCGGAAAATGCCCTTCAGCCTTAAAAATGTTGGAGCTATGTTTCAGCATGCCATGACCTACACCTTTCACGATCTTAAAAGGATTATGGAGGATTTCTTGGATGATCTTGCCAGCCATTCTTGCAAGAGATTGGACCACCCCAAGCACCTCCGCCTGATTCTCAAATGATGTATACACTACAAGATTCGATTGAATCCCAATAAATGCATCTTTGCTGTAAGGACTGGTCACCTTCTGGGATTCATAGTTTCGAAAGAGGGTATTAGAGTCGATCCTCATAAAGTTGAGGCAATACTTCGATTGCCTCCTCTGCACAACTTGTTACAATTTCAGAGCCTCCAAGGGAGAGCTGCTTTTCTGCGTCGATTTGTAGTCAATTATGCTAATCTTACCAAAGGTTTCGCGTGCCTATTGAAGAAAGACACACCATTTATCTAGGATGAGCGAGCCCAATAGTATTTCGATGCCCTTAAGAAAGCTTTGGTATCAGCCCCTGTGCTTATTCCGCCCGACTTCGCACGAGATTTTATACTTTATGTGGCTGCGTCTCAAGAGACGACTGGCATGGTCTTAGTTCAGGTTGATAATGCACTTGTCAATCATGTCATCTATTACCTCAGTCGAAATCTAGTAGGTGCTGAACTGAGATATACTCACGTGGAAAAGTTGGCACTTGCGACTGTCCATGCAGTCCAACAGTTACGACATTACATTTTGCTTAGAAAAACCACAGTTGTAGCACATATCAATCTATTTCAGTTCGTGCTATCACGATGCCTTATAGGGGGAAAGTACAATAAATGGATTGTGATCCTTCAGGAGTTCGATATCGATTTTGCTTTGGCAAAATCGGTGAAATTGTTGGTGTTTGCTGAGCTTATGTTGGACCTTCCGAGACTTGATGAGGATGTCATTCATGAAGATTCCTTTGTGTATGAGCACTTATTTCTTATCTCGTCTGAGGACCCTTGGTATGGGGATGTCATTGAACTTTGAAGTTTCCTCCGCATTATTCACGAGATGAGCAATGGCATGTGAAACATCACGCTAAATATTATACTATCGTCGGTGACACTTTGTATCTCCGATGAAAGGATTTTGTTATCCGTCGTTACTTAAATCTCGAAGAAGCGGAGTGGGTACTTAATGATTTCCATGCAGGGGCATGTGGCGGTCACTTATCCGAGCTTGTTACAGCCCAACGTATTATGCCAGCTGGTTACTTTTGGCCTTCAATCTTTAAATATTGTATTAACACTGTGAAGAGATGCCACAATTGCTAGGTGTTTTCTCAGAATATATGCTCGCATCCAATGCCCCTTCATCCGATCATCACCATCGGTCCCTTCACCAAGTGGGGGGTGGATTTCATGGATTGCAAACCAGCTTCAGCTGGGGGGCATCACCATATCATAGTGACTATGGACTACTTTTCTAAATGGGTTGAGGCCATGCCTACCATAAAATCTGATGGTGCTACAGTAGCCCATTTCGTGTTCAATTAGATTATTACTCGGTTTGGTATTCCGAAAGAGATTGTCACTGACCATGGAAGTCACTTTCAGAACAAGATGATGGAGGATTTGTCACTCAAGCTTAGGTTTCTTCAAGAACACTTGTCTTCTTACTACCCCAAAGAAAATGGTCAAGTTGAAGCAGTCAACAAGTATTTAAAGACCATTCTCCAACGTACCATCCAACAAAGCAAGAGCAACTGGCACATCATGTTATATCTTGCTTTGTGGGCATATCGAACCGCAGTTAAGACTACCATCGGGTTCTCACCATTTCTGTTAGTACACGGTGTGGAGTCGATTTTATCGATTGAATGAAAAATCCCTTTTCTTAAACTATCCATAGAGCTCCTCCCTGACATGACAGGTATTGAGCAACGTTTAATCCACCTCAAGCAGCTTGAAGAGCAACGCCGTGTCTATAGATGCCAATAAACATCGTGTTAAGGTTCAGTACGATAGGTCTGTCTGTCCCCAGCAGTATGCTGAAGGTGACTTGGTCCTTTTATATGAACAAGCTAAACTGTTGACACTATGTCTGAGAATGCTTAAATCCTAAAACGTTTTTGCTAAAATATCCAAAAGAATAAGAAATTACCACAAATAAGTTGAAAAAAGGTTTGAAATACAAAAAACAAAAAGGAAAAACCCACTTATGCAAAGTCCGAAAACAAATATTTGAAAAGATTAAATCCAGACCAAGTTTCGATGGCGGAGATGATAAGGATCAAGATCGACGGCTAATATAGTTTCCCACACCGCCAAAGTGATTGGTTGTAAAGAGTTGTGAGCGGTTGCAGACTCAATACCGCCGGGCACGTGTCCTAATCTCATCAATCCGCATATGTGATATAGTGGTATCATAAACCACCACAGCGCCGTGCGGAACCACCAAATAGAAAGGCGCGGCGGGCCATAGCACGTGGCGTGGTGGGACATGGTACGTGGCAGATGGAGAAAGCGTAAGGGAATACGCCATACGTCGGTAGAAATCGGAGGGCCGATATAAATCTGAAACAAAATCAACGGCCATTGTTCGTCCGCATCCGGGAAGGTGCACACTTGATAAAAGGAAGAGAGGTTGCGGAAAGCGAAACCACTCAAACAGGTGTCATCAGATGGTTGATCCGCGCAAGGAACAAACCGGAGAAGAAAAACCGCTTTAAGATCGCGGATACCACCATAGGGGATAAAAGGAGGCAAGATCTGACGGCCCAAATCAAAAGCTCGAGATCAACGGTCGGATATGAACCACGTTCAGAAAGTTGCCAGGAAGTTAATCAAAAATACTTATATAAAACAAAAAGGGCTTCACATAACTGCATTTGGTATATGTGTCGCTATCGTGGGGAGCTCTGAGGACTGGTGGAGATCAGCGATTGCGGCAGAAGGTGAAAGGCGTGTGTATATAGGTAGGGTCTGGTGACCTGGCCCACTTTTTATACGGAATTTTGTTTGAAGAAACGTTTAAATGGAAACTGTACATGATTTAGACGTTTTTAAAGCAAAAGAAGCCCTAGAGGATAGAGACGAAGACATTCATGATACCCTAATTAGGTTACCAGTTTCTGAGATTAAACTAAGGTTGTCTGAATTGTTAAAAGAAGGGATAAACCTGCATAGAGTCCACCAGTCGTCTTTGATAGCATTTTGCCTGGACCAATTCCGTTTTTCCCCAGAATTTGTATCATGCTGTGCCGAGAATTACTCCCGAGAAGAAAGAATTGTTCTAAACAATAAAAAAACCAGAGTCGTTTGTGAAATAAAGCCAACCGAGTTAATTAAAGCCCCAGGAATAGATTTTTCCCAAACCCTCGAGTCTGAGATTTTTTCTGAAACCTCCATTATTTAAAATTATCATCATACCTCTCAAAATGATAGGGAAATGTTTTTGTCGTCGTGTCTCGAGCCAGAAACCAGCATTTCGGAGGACCCGTACCCTATAGATATCAATTTGTTTGATGAAAATACCCAATTAGTTTTGACATTATTGGCTTTAGTTCTAGGGTTTGATACAGACTTGTATGTAACCGAGTTTCAATTGAGTCTATTGTACAAAATGAGTACAGTTCAGTCAAGGATCGATGAAAATCAAATCCCCGACTTAATTTTGAAGTATTTTTGACAGAGAAGATTCATGACCAGATGGTCAATTTTCCCACTCTGAGACATTTCAGGTTTCAGTCCTTTTTGATGAAAATGATTATGATAACCAGTCAAGAAGAGTTGCAGGTCCCAGAAATCATTTTCACGACTTTATTAGAAAATAACATGTTCAATTACATCAATTACATGCTCTTCGAGATTTATAGAATGATCTTTGGTAAAAATTTGCCTAGAGTATTACCAGAAATGCAGGCATGCATGCAATTGAGTACAGATTACGCGACGGGAGATTGGTTTTTGTCAAAGGATAGTACAATAATTAGATTATACGGGTTCAAACATAAACCTTATGTTTTACCAGCTTTTCTTACTTTAAGGGTTTTTGCTTTGGAATTCCTGAGACAAAAGTTGATTGTTGAAGATAACAATTTTTTGGTTTACAAACAAGGAACATACATTAAATATCCGTTC
Organism: Larix kaempferi; assembly: GCA_027924585.1. NCBI lineage: Eukaryota > Viridiplantae > Streptophyta > Pinopsida > Pinales > Pinaceae > Larix > Larix kaempferi. Next base: position 8,656,143 of record BSBM01000848.1, read on the forward strand.
ACACTTGGCCCATTCACAATAAAGAATAAAAATGTTGCTGTGCATATAGAGAAATTATTGAAGGATATGAATTTTGAGACAGATATGGCTATTGAGTATGATCCGTTAAACATAATATCAAAACAGAGAACGGATCATCACATCAAAGCACTGAACCATCAGATGATTGAAGGGATGTCTGACAGAGCCAATTGGCTGGAATATAAAGAAGAAATCATTCCGGATGCACACGACAAAGAAATGGTATTGACCGATACAACAACAGAGACAGAAAACACAATGAATACTGCATTGGTGGGGTTTAAAAGACCCATACAGGACATAATGAACATTGAGGATGAAGGAACAAAAAGAGGAAAAAAGTTGAAAATAAATGAACAACAAGAGTTGATAGTAGTTTCAGAAGAGGCAAAAAGAACTCAAGAAAAAATACCAGAGGTCACGGTTAAAGAATACAGCATTGAAGAAACCTCAGTAGAGGGTGATGTAAATAGACCCCGGAACATGATGGATGTATTTGATGAACATAGTCAGAATAAACAGGAATCCTCTAAGCAAACTAGTCAGTTGTTTCCAAAAGTTAGAAATATATCCGATACTGAAGTAAGTTTATTTACTAGCAGAAATATCAGAGAGAATTCTTTAAAATTTTCTATTGTCACAAAAGATAAGATTTCAGAGATGAAAGTAGATTTGTCTAAAATAAATGCCCCAGATAAAATTTTATTGCACAGACAAACAGGAGAAGTTATATATTCAGATTATTTGGGGACAATATTAAAGGCAGATAAATTGAAAAATTCACTGGATAAATTGAATAATCAGTTGAGACAGGAGAAGGCAGAAAATAAGTCTCGACAACAACAGTTTAAAAAATTGCAAGTAGATTTGATAAATAAAGAGGGAGATGCAGCAACTAAATTGCTCAAAGAAAAAGATAATACAATTTTGACGTTAAGGCGAAAGCTAAAAATTCCAGACACTGTGCTTATCCAAGGAGCAGAATTAACGGTACTAGAAAAAGAAAAAGAAGAATTATATAATGAGGTAAACGATGTTACTGCAAAAATGTTAAATCTCTCTGATGAAAAAGATCATTGGGAAAAAGAGAAAATCATTTTAGAGGAGCAGTTGGAGGAAGCGAGGAAAAGATTAGCAGAAAGTGGTCAGCAACAGGTACAAACAAACACAGATGAAGATAAAACTGGAGTAGATGGTATTTTATAAGCCATGTCCCAAGTAAGTCTAAAAGAAGGTGAAATCAAAGAATTGAAGATGGAAATACAGAAGCTGAAAGAAGAAAATGAAATTAAAAATAAGGAAATAAAAACTTTGCAGACAAGGAATCAGGAATTAAGTGATAATAATAAAGGATTGGCAGCTCATGTGACAGGCCAAGCTGCTATGAAAGGTTGCAAACACATGGTATGGGACCAAATTATAAAGGAAGTTGAAAAATTAAGACTATATCTGGAGTACATAAGAGTCAAATAAAAGGTAGCCAAAGATGCCTTCGAAAGGTGCAGAGCAGTCAGGGAGAACTTAAATAAAAAACCAAAAGAAGTAGCCCAGAAAGCTATAACATTCTTAAACAGTTTAACTGAAGCAGACTTGACAGCCATGAATATAATGAACAGAATTTCGGTCATTACATGGGCCAGAAGGATCTTGGGAAAGTACTCGCATGTTGAAAATATTGAAGCTAAAGCTGGAGATATACGGGAAGAAGTAGTAAAGTTTAAGAAGCAATTTGAAAAATTAGTAAACAAAGGATTCCCTGCTTTTTGGAATGAAAAGAATGAATTGATTCCTCCTAATGAGTATAAGAGATTGTTGTTTGACATAAGGATGGATCACAAAAAGTTCCAGCAGTTGGATCATATGCTTACAGGAAAAATTTTAATGGAGAAAATAACAGAGGACTTTGAAATTTTAAATATGCTAATCTCAACCTGTGAGAATCTTATTCCTGTTTCTTATGCAGGTCATGTTGAAATGCGAGTCTTGGTAAAAGAAATGACCAACTATGATTTACCAATGGCCGACCAATGGAATTATGTGGACAAATATGGAAGGACAAGATATTCTGTCTATTCATAGATGCATTCAAAACTCTTGCGAAGTGGCGAAAAGATGATATTCAAAATTTTTGCCAAGTGGCAAAAAGATACTTTTATTTTAAATTTGTAATATTATTTGGAGACAGTTATCTATTGCTCAAAGACAGTTGTCTTTTAAGTTAAATTATGTTCAGTTATTAGTTAGAAGAAGCAGTTATGTGAAGCTTCTTCTGAATTTTGTATAAAAACAATGAGAGTCATTTTTGAAAGGGTTGGAAATTTTTTGAGGGACAGAGTATGTTTTGAAGTCTATTTTTGATAAATAAAGGCAGTACAGTGAAAGTACCCATCTTTTGAGACCAAAGATTCATGTGTTGATCAGCTTTACAGTCTGTTTTTTCCTTTATCTTTATATCTGCATGTTCACTTTATTTGTTATATCTTCGATTATGTCTTTCTTCTATATTTAAATGAACACTTGAAATAATTCGAGATTCATACTAGTTATGCCTCGTTTTATCTCATTTAAATATTCACTATTTTCTCCAAAGTTGACAATGGATTCATCCCAGTTAGATGCCTATTGTTGATGGAATGTCATTACTTCTTTCTATACCCCCTGAAAAAATCAAATTGACTGTGATATGATTGCTATCTTGCCTTTGTGGAAATCTGTTTGGTATAAATCTCTTACTGGCATATTATATATTTGAAACTTTGACTCCATGCCCAACGTTTCTTGTTTTCCTTTTCAACCAGAAAATCCTTTTGAGAAAATTTGAGAGAACTTTTATATATTTTAGCCTTTACATATATATCGTGAGAGAGCCCTCTCTGGTGGAAAAATGGCTGAGTTTTCTACCTAAAGCTTGGTTTGAAATACGTTACCTTAGGTGTTATTCTTTTACAACCAGAATAAAATCTAAGTGCTAACATTTTGGAACCGTTGCCAGGGACGAAAGTGAAATTTTCCCTGGGAGAAACGACAAAGAAAGGTCAAATTTCTTGGGCAAGGAAGTTTGAAATAAGTTGGTTGTAGATATTGCCCTGGCGACTTCACTTGTGACAATTTTTTAAAGTTTTTTGAAGATATTTTGAGAAAGACATTGTGGCTACAAGAAGAAATCCCGGTTTGCAGTTCTTCTCAGGCGTGGATAATCCAGAAAAGCTCCTCAAGACAGAGAAAGGCAAAGGCAAGACGAAAGAAGGTATTTCTCAGTTTTCAAATATATTCCCTTCTTTGCAAGAAAATCTGTTTGAGGAAGAAAATATTGGTTCAAGTGAAAAGATTTTGCTTAGAACTAAGTCAGATTCTGATTTGAAAGAAACAAAAGTCGACCCAAAAAGTTTGTGGGATTATTCTTTAAAATCTGTTTGGGAAAATTTACAAAAATCTGAAAAGGCAGGGTCCAGAATATCCAAAGCCCAAAGAATACCTGTGCAAGGTAATAGACAACAGTCAGTGGTTGTTCCACCTTATAACCCACCACCCATGGCTGCCAGATTTTCCCCATTGGTTTTGCCCGCGGCTTTACATGACTTACCTAAAAATTATGGACAGAGAATCTTTACTTTTGATAATGAGGGTAGTTATACAGCACAACAACATGTTGATAACTTTAGTGATTTCATTGATTTAGAAGAAGTGGATTATGATGATGCAAAAATGAGGTTGTTTGCTCAAAGCTTGAGGGGTGAAGTCAAAAAATGGTTTAGAGCTTTAGCTGCTGGATCAATTGCTAATTATGATGCCTTTACAACTCTTTTTATCGAAAGATGGGAAGACCAGAAAAATCCTTCGCAGGTGTTGACACAGTATAACAATCTGAAAAAAGGAGGTTTTGAGTCAAATCAAGAATTCTCCGCCAGATTTATGAAAGTCTATAATTTTATCCCTACAGATATAAAACCTCCAGTGGGAGCAGCCAAGTTACATTATGCAGATGCTTTTGAAGGTGATTTTTCATGCACATTAAGAGAAAGAAGATCTACTACTTTGGCAATAATGATGAAAGATGCAGTAGAAGTTGAAGCTAATATGATGGCTTCTGGAAAGATGAGACATAGAGATATGGACAGAAAGAAAATTAGAGAAGATAATCAAAATGCAGCATCTTCTTCTTCTTCAACAGATGTAAAATTTGAAGCAATGATGAAAACCATGGAAAAGTTATTAGAAAGGTTAGTGGTGGATAACAAAGCTCCAAATAAAGAACAAGCAAAACCTCAAATCAGAAACCCAAATTTTAGGAGACCCTTTGTTCTAGCTACAAGGCCGAGAGAACAACGAAACCCAAGGAATGCAGAAGAAGATCAAATCAGACCTCCTTTCCCCGAAAATTATATTGCCGAAGAAGTTGAAGCTGATATACCTGAGAGTGATATTCACCATTGTGGCAGTTCTGATTCAGAAGTGTATTTGACTAAACATGAGCATGATATGTTCCTTGCAGAAGGGGAATGTTGTAATTTGGAGACAGAAATTGATCAATACTAGATTGGTTACCAAAATACTATAAACGATCTTCAAATAAAGATAAATATGAGAAACCGAGACGTTATAATAGACAAAGGAAAAGAACCAATGGGCAAATCAAAAAGAACTACAGATAAACCTTTTACTAGTCAGTATGAATAGCAAACGAGAAGAAAAGAAAATGAAGATGTGCCAAAAGTAATTCCAGATAACAAGAAAGATTCGATGAAGGAAAGTGATAAAAATTTGGTTCCTTTCAATATACAGAGTGAAATGTCGAAAGTCAAGATTTTTGTACCTTTCAATGAGATATTAAAGAATAAGGAATACAAGGAACAAATTTTTAAGATGATGCAGGTAGAAAATCGGGTGGAAATAGACACTTTGGAATTAGATGATGATACTCCTAATATCTGCTTGGGTTCAAGAATGGAAGATAATAGTTTTGGAGAAGTTTCTCCTTTCTATGTGAATTTGAATATTCATGATAAAGTTGTGCATAATTGTATGTTAGACTCAGGAGCTTCTCATAATTTGATGCCAAAACTTGTAGTAGAATCTTTGGGATTGGAAATCACAAGACCATATGATGACTTATTTTCTTTTGATTCAAGGAAAGTTAAATGTTTAGGGTTGATAAAAGATTTTAGAGTCAATCTCAGTAAAATACAGCCAAAGGTATTCTTATGGATGTGGTGGTTGCTGATATTCCAACAAAGTTTGGTATGTTATTGTCCAGGTCGTGGGCCTCAAAGTTAAAAGGAACTCTGCAGATGGATATGTCTTTTGCTACTATTCCGGTGTTGGGGCTACACAGAAGATTATATGCTGAAAAGATGGATGCTTATTTGGTAAGTGACTTAAAATAACCTGAGAAGCATGCTATATACGCAGTAGATACAGATTTGGGTTCTTGCATTTTGTACAATGATGTTGAATCTAAAGAAAATATTGATTTAATTGAACCTAAAGAAAATGAAAAGGAAATATTGTTAAGAGAAAAGATCATAAAAGAAGGAAGCTGGACAACGCACTTTGATGGGGCTAGAAGCAGAGAAGGAGCTGGTGCAGGAGTATGGATAATTACACCTGACCGAGAATTCCTAATGTTTTCTTACCAATTGAATTTTGAATGTACCAACAATGTTGCAGAATATGAAGCTTTGATTCTGGGATTGAACGTGTTGAGAGATTTAAAAGCAAAAAGGATTGAAGTGTTCGGAGATTCCGAATTGGTTATAAATCAGGTAAAAGCTATTTATCAGACCAAACACCCTAAAATGAGGTCCTATAGGAATGAAGTGTGGGATTTACTGGAAATGTTTTTCGATGAGCATGATGTTGTTTCAATTCCCCGAGTTAGCAACACTGTAGCAGATTCTTTGGCCGCTGCAGGAGCTGCATTCAAAACTCCTATCTTTTCTAAAAAGAAATATGATATTGAGGTCATACACAGACCATCTATCCCAGACAATATCAAACATTGGCAGGTTTTTGAAGATGATCAACAGATTAAACGCTTTTTAGAAATGACAGATGAATTCAATTACAGGTCTATTGATGCAGAAGGTGATGAAGCTGGTCCAGATGAAGTGGATTCTCCGGAAGAAACAGAAAAGTTCAAGCAAAGGATTGGGGGTAAGGATATAATTCAGCTGAAGAATAATGTTATTCCTAGAGGCTTAATTCCTTTAGAAAAATTGTTTGATAAAAATGATGTGGTGAAAAATCCAAAAGTAGAACCTAAACTTGAAAATGTAAAAGATTACAATTTAGGTTTTGAAAAGGATCCCAAATTGGTAAAACTTTCAAAGAAATTACCAAGATAGGAAGAGGATAAAAGCGTGGAAGTGATGAAAAGATTTTCGAATGTTTTTGCTTGGAGCTATGAGGACCTGAAAGAATATGATGTTTCTGTTATATATCATACAATTCCTATCAAACCTGATGGAAAGCCTTTTAAACAGAAATTAAGAAGAATAAATCCCAAGTTTCTGCCAGTGATAGAAAAAGAGGTGAGAAAGCTGTTTGATGCTAAGATAATTGTGTCCTTGAGGTTTTCCAAGTGGTTGGCTAACCTAGTACATGTAAGGAAAAAGAATGGTGAAATAAGGCTATGCATAGACTTTAAAAATTTGAACAGAGTTTCTTTGAAAGATAATTATTCACTCCCTAAAAATGATCAGATTTTATAGAAAGTTGTGGGAGCTGAATGAATTTCCATGTTAGATGGTTTCTCAGGTTATAATCAAATTAAAGTTCATCTAGAAGATCAAGAAAAAACTGCTTTTACTACTCCATGGGGAACATTTATGTACGCCAAAATGCCTTTTGGTTTGATGAATGCAGGTGCAACTTTTCAAAGAGCCATGGATATTGCATTTGCAGATGAAAGAGACAAATTTGTAGTAGTATACATGGATGATATCACAGTTTATTCAAAGAATGTCGCTGATCACTGGAAGCATCTGGAAAGAGTTTTTTTGAAATGTAGAAAATTTGGGATTTCATTAAATCCAAAGAAATCTCATTTTTGCATGGAAGAAGGGAGATTATTAGGACACATCATATCAAAAGAAGGCATTAAGATTGACCCGGAGAGAGTATCTGCAATACAAAAGGTGGGGATCCCTAGGAGCAAGAAAGAGATTCAGTCATTTATTGGAAGGGTAAATTGGTTAAGAAGGTTCATTCCTAGTTTTGCTGAGATTTTGAGAAACATAACTGAAATGCTAAGAAAAGACAAGGAAATTAAATGGACTGAAGAAGCAAGACAATCTTTTGATAATATTAAAAGAGCATTGACTGAAGCACCAGTGGTAATTAGTCCAGATTATACAAAGGATTTCATTATGTTTACTTATGCATCAGAATACACAGTAGCTGGGGTATTGTTGCAAAAGAATCAAGAAGTTGCGGAACAACCAATTTCATTTTTTAGTAAGATTCCGAGAGATGCAGAATTAAAATACAACATTATGGAGAAACAAGCTTATGCTTTAGTGAAAGCATTGAAGGATTTTAGGATATACATTTTGCATTCTCATATAATAGCACATGTTCCATCAACAACAGTGAAAGACATTCTTACCTAGCCAGATCCTGAAGGGAAAAGAGAGAAATGGATAGCAGTGTTATTGGAATATGATATGGACATTAAACCTACAAAACTGATAAAGGGCCAAGGTTTGGCTAAAATGATGACAAAAACAAATTGGGACCCTCTCGGTATGAATTTTCTTTCTGAAACTTCGACCGAAAATGTTCCAAATTCAGAGATAATTGAAGATTTCTCTTTATCCCCCTGGTACGCGGATATTGTATATGTTTTGCAGAATCTCCAAGCACCTGAGAATATGGAAAAAACTAGGGCAAGATCAGTAAAATTGAAAGCAGCCAAGTTTTGCATATTAGATGGAAATTTGTTCTGGAAAGATCTAGGAGCAATCCTGTTGAATTGTCTATTAGAGAATGAAGCGCAACATATTATGGTGGAATTTCATAAAGGTATGTGTGGAGGGCATCATGACCAGATGGTCAATTTTCCCACTCTAAGACATTTCAGGTTTCAGTCTTTTTTGATGAAAATGATTATGATAACCAGTCAAGAAGAGTTGCAGTTCCCAGAAATCATTTTCACGACTTTATTAGAAAATAACATGTTCAATTACATCAATTACATGCTCTTCGAGATTTATAGAATGATCTTTGGTAAAAATTTGCCTAGAGTATTACCAGAAATGCAAGCATGCATGCAATTGAGTACAGAGTACGCGACGGGAGATTGGTTTTTGTCAAAGGACAGTAAAGTAATCAGATTATATGGGTTCAAACATAAACCTTATTTTTTACCAGCTTTTCTTACTTTAAGGGTTTTTGCTTTGGAATTCCTGAGACAAAAGTTGATTGCTGAAGATAACAATTTTTTGGTTTACAAACAAGCAACAAACATTAAATATCCGTTCACACTTGGCCCATTCACAATAAAGAATAAAAATGGTGCTGTGTATATAGAGAAATTATTGAAGGATATGAATTTTGAGACAGATATGGCTATTGAGTATGATCCGTTAAACATAATATCAAAACGGAGAACGGATCATCGCATCAAAGCACTGAACCATCAGATGATTGAAGGGATGTCTGACAGTGCCAATTGGATGGAATATAAAGAAGAAATAATTACGGATGCACACGACAAATAAATGGTATTGACCAATACAACAACAGAGACAGAAAACACAATGAATACTGCATTGGTGGGGTTTAAAAGACCCATACAGGACATAATGAACATTGAGGATGAAGGAACAAAAAGAGGAAAAAAGTTGAAAATAAATGAACAACAAGAGTTGATAGTAGTTTCAGAAGAGGCAAAAAGAACTGAAGAAAAAATACCAGAGGTCACGGTTAAAGAATACAGCATTGAAGAAACCCCAGTAGAGGGTGATGTAAATAGACCCCAGAACATGATGGATGTATTTGATGAACATAGTCAGAATAAACAGGAATCCTCTAAGCAAACTAGTCAGTTGTTTCCAAAAGTTAGAAATATATCCAATACTGAAGTAAGTTTATTTACTAGCAGAAATATCAGAGAGAATTCTTTAAAATTTTCTATTGTCACAAAAGATAAGATTTCAGAGATGAAAGTAGATTTGTCTAAAATAAATGCCCCAAATAAAATTTTATTGCACAGACAAACAGGAGAAGTTATATATTCAGATTATTTGGGGGCAATTTTAAAGGCAGATAAATTGAAAAATTCACTGGATAAATTGAATAATCAGTTGAGACAGGAGAAGGCAGAAAATAAGTCTCGACAACAATAGATTAAAAAATTTCAAGTAGATTTGATAAATAAAGAGGGAGATGCAGCAACTAAATTGCTCAAAGAAAAAGATGATACAATTTTGATGTTAAGGCGAAAGCTAAAAATTCCAGACACTGTGCTTATCCAAGGAGCAGAATTAACGATACTGGAAAAAGAAAAAGAAGAATTATCTAATGAGGTAATGATGTTACTGCAAAAATGTTAAAGCTCTCTGATGAAAAAGATCATTGGGAAAAAGAGAAAATCATTTTAGAGGAGCAGTTGGAGGAAGCGAGGAAAAGATTAGCAGAAAGTGGTCAGCAACAGGTACAAACAGACACAGATTAAGATAAAACTGGAGTAGATAGTATTTTACAAGCCATGTCCCAAGTAAGTCTGAAAGAAGGTGAAATCAAAGAATTGAAGATGGAAATACATAAGCTAAAAGAAGAAAATGAAATTAAAAATAAGGAAATAAAAACTTTGCAGACAAGGAATCAGGAATTAAGTGATAATAATAAAGGATTGGCATCTCATGTGACAGGGCAAGCTGCTATGCAAGGTTGCAAACACATGGTATGGGACCAAATTATAAAGGAAGTTGAAAAATTAAGACCATATCTGGAGTACATAAGAGTAAAAGAAAAGGTAGCCAAAGATGCCTTCGAAAGTTGCAGAGCAGTTAGGGAGAACTTAAATAAAAAGCCAAAAGAAGTAGCCCAGAAAGCTATAACATTCTTAAACAGTCTAACTGAAGCAGACTTGACAGCCATGAATATAATGAACAGAATTTCGGTCATTACATGGGCCAGAAGGATCTTGGGAAAGTACTCGCATGTTGAAAATATTGAAGCTAAAGCTGGAGATATACGGGAAGAAGTAGTAAAGTTTAAGAAGCAATTTGAAATATTAGTAAACAAAGGATTCCCTGCTTTTTGGAATGAAAAGAATGAATTGATTCCTCCTAATGAGTATAAGAGATTTCTATTTGACATAAGGATGGATCACAGAAAGTTCCAGCAGTTGGATCATATGCTTACAGGAAAAATTTTAATGGAGAAAATAGCATAGGACTTTGAAATTTTAAATATGCTAATCTCAACCTGTGAGAATCTTCTTCCTGTTTTTTATGCAGGTCATGTTGAAATGCGAGTCTTGGTAAAAGAAATGACCAACTATTATTTACCCACGGCCGACCAATGGAATTATGTGCTCAAATATGGAAGGACAATATATTTTGTCCATTCATAGATGCATTCAAAACTCTTGCCAAGTGGCGAAAAGATGATATTCAAAAATTTTGCCAAGTGGCAAAAAGATACTTTTATTTTAAATTTGTAATATTATTTGGAGACAGTTATCTATTGCTCAAAGACAATTATCTTTTAAGTTAAAGTATTTTCAGTTATTAGTTAGAAGAAGCAGTTATGTCAAGCTTCTTTCGAATTTTGTATAAAAACAATGAGTCATTTTTTAAAGGGTTGGAAATTTTTTGAGGGACAGAGTATGTTTTGAAGTCTATTTTTGATAAATAAAGGCAATACAGTGAAAGTACCATCTTTTGAGACCAGAGATTCATGTGTTGATCGGCTTTACAGTCTATTTTTTCCTTTATCTTTATATGTGCATGTTCACTTTCTTTGTTATATCTTCCATTATGTCTTTCTTCTATATTTAAATGAACACTTGAAATAATTCGAGATTCATACTGGTTATGCCTCGTTTTATCGCTTTTAAATATTCACTATTTTCTCCAAAGTTGACAATGGATTCATCCGAGTTAGATTCCTGTTGTTGATGGAATGTCATTACTTCTTTCTATACCCCCTGAAAAAATCAAATTGACTATGATATGATTGTTATCTTGCTTCTGTGGAAATCTGTTTGGTATAAATCTCTTACTGGCATATTATATATTTGAAACTTTGACTCCATGCCCAACGTTTCTTGTTTTCCTTTTCAACCAGAAAACCCTTTTGAGAAAATTTGAGAGAACTTTTATATATTTTAGCCTTTACATATATATCGTGAGAGAGCCCTCTCTGGTGGAAAAATGGCTGAGTTTTCTACCTAAAGCTTGGTTTGAAATAGGTTACCTTAGTTGTTATTCTTTTACAACTAGAATAAAATCTAAGTGCTAACATAAAGAACCCCAAGGGGTAGGTAAGTTTAACCCCATGTAGCATGGTCCTTACATTGTGAGATGTGTCCTGGAAAAATGAGCCTATGAATTTGAGGACTATGAAGGAAATGTCTTGAAGGAGCCTAGGAATGGGCTCTACCTCAAGTGATATTACGCTTGAACCTTTGGTTCGAGCTAGTGCCCTTTGTATATTATTGTATATTTATTTCTGTACATAGTTTAGCTTGCTTTTGTTTTTCGGGTCTGCTGATTCGCTCCCATTTGATTGACAGATGTCAGTGGAATCTCCCACATTCTTATGTTTCGTGGATGGTGCTAGCCATCATAAGTAGCAACTTGCTTCCTCTACCTGGGTTATTTATTCTCCTGACCATTTAGTTGTGTCTTCAGGAGGTGCTTGTCTCGGTACTACATATAACAATGTGTCTAAGTACAGTGCCGTGATTGAGCTACTTTGGGATGCTATTTCATATGGCATCCAATATTTAGAAGTCTACTTGGATTCACAACTAGTTGTGTCTCAGTTGAATGGGCAGTACCGTGTGCGAGATCCTATGCTACTACGGAAATTCCTAAGGGTAAGACTGGAATGACATTTTGTTTCAATTACATACATTCATGTTCCAAGAAGAGTTAATCATATATCTGATGCATACGCTAACTATGTATTAGATTGGAATTTGTCACATTTACAATGAAGCACACAAATAAAAGAAGACATTCACACATTTGTACATACACACATATAGTAGAACCGAAGAATCAAAGTTTTTTATAAATAATATGTCCAAAAATGGTAGTGTCATACAAAACTGGAGCCCATAGCCCTCAAAATATACATATCGATACAAACTGAGATCCTGAGATATCTACTCCCTACGAGGATTCCTAGCTGCCACCCCGACAGGATGTGTCTCATAGAAGTACTATGCTGCATTTGCTATCCACTGCAGTAGTCGTACCCAGTTACCCGACACCCCCACTACGTGGCACTGCATATCATCAGGTAGCCGCGCCACCTCTATCTGTGGTACCCTGGTAGCCATCCGAGATAGGTTTCTGCGCAATGTCTGTAGAGTATGCTCTGCTACAGCACCTCTTGCCTCATCACGCCTGCCCTGGAGACGATGTCTCGGGAAGCCTTTGGGTCTCATTGGGCCCTTGTCTGCGAGCAAACAGTAAAGCATTAATACATGATACTACCCCCAAAAATATTTTTGCATTTACATCTATAATAAAAAATCTATAAAAATTTAATACAAAAAAACCTAAAAAGAGTACTCACCATGTCTCCGAACGCTACATGTAGTGGGAGCGGCATGTCTTGATCCTATCGGAAGTCTATCCCTACATAGGGGTAGTCGTCTATCGCTATGACCTGTCGATCCCACCAGTGACAGAACTCCTATGTATATGGTGATGCCTGATGGCCACCACCCTATGATGTCAAAACCTCGGCCCATCGGGTCATGGCTGGGTCACGAAGACTATGAGGAGGGACCTCAACCCTCGTACTGAGCCCCGGAACCCGCTCGAAGAAGAAGCTGCACAAAATACTGCCATATCTGAAGTTTTTCGCATCCCCCTACTTGCACTCTGTCACCTGGGTCTTCATGGACCCCAGTAGTGTAGTACACCAGTCAAATATCATAGGCTGCATACACTGCGATGCATAGAACATAACTGGCCTGGATGCCTAGTGAAGACATTTTGAACCAGTAATCCTCACTAAAGTTGCCACGACAACCTTCATGCTCAGGTTGACTATGGCTCGGATGGGCACCTGACTCCCCACTGCCCAAGTATTTTCAACAAAATACCTCTCTATGTAGTCGGGGATGGTGATCCCACCACCCACAGTTCGGGACCGAAGGCTTGCCACCTCACCTTGGTGGGACAAACCTGTAATGAAATAGATATCTTCCACCTCTAGTGAAAGTATTTTCCCATCTAGGTGGAATTTTTGTGCATCAACATCCCAATATTCTATCAGACGGCGGAGCAATAGGTTTTGGGCCCTCAAACCCCCTATGCTCCATAATTTATAAAGACCACATGCTTGTAGAGCTTACTGTGCACGCACATTGTTACGAACGGCCTCATCCACTTGGTCATGTTCTCTCTCTCTCCACTCTAGAACCATCCTGGAAAGAGAAAAACCCAAATATTTAGTCAATTTTGCTTAAAAAACTAGCTTCATGACCATACTCACGGTAAATTGTGCTCATAGAGGTGGGTACCAACGGTCAACATGTGTGTTGACTACGCATAACCATCCCTACCTGCGACCCGCATAGTTATAGCCCTCGGGTAGCGCCGTGACCATGTAGGGCATGGACAAAAATTTTTTTTAACCAATGAACACTGAAATAAAAACATTGAAATGGAAGGTGGGGATGAGATTACCAACCTACTCTTGACGGTTCGATGATCGAGCGCCTGTAGCTCCCAGAATCAGCAGCTGAACTTTTAGTTGAAAACTAACCACAAAACTTCAAATGGGTGAATAGTAAAAATGAATTGTAAATTGTAAATTTTTGTTACTATTTATAATATTCAAGACCCACTTGTTTATAGTTTTCACCATTATATGCTGTGTCGTACTAATATAATGTCTTGGAGTAGCATTTTTGTCCAGATCTCTTTGGCGGAAGTTGTTTCTGAGCGTTTCACACCTACGACAGGTACGTTTCACACCTGGCATATAGGTTAGATGTCATTTTCACATCCATTATGCATTTGACCTTTCGACCACTTTCATAAACCCTAGGTGTGACCCTGCTTCTTAATGGACACAGAACCTTCACACTGTTAGAGAAGTGTCATTATGTGGCGATAGGGCCTTTCCGAACATGGGTACCCTAGTTAGAACCCCTTTTCATTCTGGTGCCCATGCTGTTGTGTGTCCTTAGGATTGGGAGTCCTTTGTAGTTACACCATGACTTTGCGATAAAGATTCATACTCTACTTTGTCTTATGCTAGCCATCTCCCTTAAGGACTCCCCTCCTAGTTATATCGAGTTGTGATTGCATTGCATCATCCTACTTTCCGCTTGAGCCTTGCGCTGGCTCCTGCTTGTTCAGGTACACAGGGTACTCCAAAAAGACCGAACACCTAGAGCAACCACTTCACACAAGTAGATCACAGATCGATACACCAATGTTTTGACGTGGTTTAAACCCTCATGAGGGAAACACTCCACGGCCCCGTCCAAATAGCTTCTCATAATCGATCAACTTTCCAATGACCCTCCATGCTCTTTAAATAGAGATCATGGACCAGTCGGGTGTTAAGCCATGGATCAAGGGTAGGTATGATCTAAGAGAAGTTGTGCCATCGGATCACTCTATGTCAGGAACATATCGTGACCGTCGGATTAACTATTTACAAATGCATGCTAATGCATACTAAAGAAACACACTTTTCCTAACGGATATATTACACAAGTTGATCTTAACTAACTCCTAAGTATCTAAATATCCTAACATCCCCCCTTGAGAACAACTTGTGATAGGATGGAAGTATTTACAAAAGTGACACTATTAGGAGAAGGAAGGAGGCATTAGAGCCCAGCCCCCCTTAATGACAAGTTCCTGAACTCCTAACATAGAACAAAGTTTAGAAAATTTTGCTTCTGTAAGAGACTTGGTGAAGATGTTTGCAATTTGATCATCTGTAGAACAAAAGAGTACTTCAAGAACATGATCATGGACAAGATTTCTGATGAAGTGCATATGAAGCTCAATGTGTTTGCTGCATTGATATAGGACGAAATATTTGGCAAGATTGATGGAACTTTGATTGTTGCACCAAAGTGGAGTAGGCTGCTACTGTTCGAATCCAAACTCTGAAAGGATCTGTCGAAGCCATAAAGCTTCGTGACTGGCATTAACTACGGTTCGATATTCTGCCTCTACTGAAGAAAGAGCAAAAGCTTGTTGTTTCTTACAAGCCCAAGTAATAGGTCCAGATCCCAAACTGAAAACATAACCTACAGTAGACTTTCGATCATCAGGATCGTCGACCCAATTTGAATCAGTGAAACCAACCAACAAAGGTTTCCCCCATGTACTGTAATGAATCCCAAACTGAATTGTACCTCGAATATATCGAAGTATTCTTTTAGCTACTTTCAAGTGACTTCATGAGGTGTTTGCATATAACAGGCAACACGACCAACGGAAAATGAAAGGTTAGGACGGGCATGAGTCAAGTATAAGATACTACCAACAACTTGACGATACAAGGTGGCATATACTTCAGGTGAAGGACAAGTGGCAGAAAGTTTGATGGACTGGAAGGGAGAAGGGGTTGGTGTACAATCTTCCATGTGAAAGCAATGAAGAAGGTCACAAGCATACTTATATTGAGAAAGAAAGATTCCTTCTTTGGTTTGTAGGACTTGGAGACCAAGAAAATAATGCAAATGTCCTAAGTCTAACATTTCAAAATTTTGCTTAATACTAGATTTCACATGGGTTATAAGCTTAGGGTCACTACCAGTAAGAATAAGGTCATCAACATATAGAACAAGTATGATGAGATGGTTTCCTACTTTCTTGGTATAAACATTGGGGTCAAAATGGCATCTAGAAAAACTAGTGTGAAGGAGAAAGCTATCCATTTTGGCATACCAAGTTATAGGAGCTTGCTTAAGGCCATATAAGGATTTCTTAAGGCAGTAGACAAGGCTAGAATTATTCTAAACATATCCAAGAGGTTGTTCCATGTAAATTTCCTCTTGTAAATCACCATGTAAGAAGGAAGACTTGACATCCATTTGATGGACTTCCCAGTTATGTGAGGCTGCAAGGGAAAGAATAAGGCGGATGGAGTTCATTTTTGCGACAGGAGCAAAGGTTTCATTGTAGTCAATCCCTTCAACTTGGGAAAAAACTTTGGTAACTAACCTTTCCTTAAGTCTTTCAATACTTCCATCTGATGGATACTTTGTTTTGTAGACCCATTTATATTTGACAAGTTTTCTTCCTTTTGGAAGAGGTACAAGATCCCAAGTATCGTTCGCCATTAAGGAACGATATTCTTCATCCATAGCTGCATCACAATCTAGATTTCCTAAAGCTTCTGCAAAGTTTTCTGGATCATGATTCTCAGAAACTTGAGCCAAAAGAGAAGAGGCTCGCTGAAACTAAGAACGTGTTCGACATTGATCTCTAAGATCACTGGCAAGATCACTAGCTGCTTCACATGTGGAACAGACCCATTGAGGAAGCACTTGTGCTGGTGCAACTGGAGGAACATGAGTAGGCGGAGGTGGATTTTCATCCTCACTGTCATCATCAGAAACTAGAGTTGGAAAGCTGTCAAGGAAGTTGGAAGAAGAAGAAGAAGGCACAATCGCCGAATCACGCCCGCAGGCCAAAGATGGCACAATCGCTGAGTTAGGATCGCAAGCCAAGATATTTTTATCAAATTTAACATATCTTCTAATGATTACATCATGAAAATGTGGTTGAAGAAGTCCATAACCTTTTACATCTTCAGAATATCCAACAAATATGCACTTTTCACTTTTAGGCCGCAATGCTTTCCATTTTTCATCTGGAGTGTGAGCCCAGGCTTCACTACCAAACACACGGAAGTGACTTACATCAGGTTTAGTTTTACTCCATGCTTCTTTAGGTGTGATACCTTGTAATTCTTTAGTGGGGGTGCGATTAACTATGTAATTTGCACAATTAATGGCTTCAGCGCAAAATTGAAGACTTAGTCCCTTAGATTGGATCATATAATTAGCCATTTCTTTTAAAGTGCGGTTCTTCTGCTCAGCTACACCATTTTGATGTGGTGTATATGGAACAGTGTGTTGTTGTTGGATGCCTTGTTCAGTGCAGAAATTAGTAAACTTTTTGTTAACATATTCACCTCCATTGTCATACCTTAACTTAATAATTTGATGACCAGATTATTTTTCAACAAGGGCCTTGTAGGCCAAGAACATGTTAAATACTTCACTCTTAAGTTTTAGGAAATAAACCCAAGTGTGTTTGGTGTAATCATCAATGAAAGTTAAGAAATATTTGAAACTAGAAAAGGAAGAAGATGGAAGAGGACCACACAAGTCACTATGCACAAGATCCAAGGGAACCGAGGTGTGCCAAGAGGCACATTTGTCAAAACTGTCCCAGTGATGTTTTTTGAGTATACAACTAGAACAAATACCATCCCTACAAGATACCATTGAAAGACTTGTCACCAAATTGTCTTTACATAGTTCTTGCAATGAGCGATAACTTTAGTGACCAAGTCGCTCATGCCAAAGTTTTCTCAAGTTATCACTATGAGCAACAAAAAATGAAGGAAAAGGTGATGACCCAAAGTTGTTAAACTTGTACAACCTGGTAATATCATCAACAATTCTGGTAGCTAGGACCTGTTGAGGATATTTAAAATCCTTGATTACAACTTGGTGAGGTGCAAACGTCAGAGTTTTACCTTCACCAGAATGAGTGATTTGATAGAATGATAAAAAATTGCCGGAAATTCTTGGAACACACAGTACATCACTAAAATGACCATTATCTACTGGAACTATTCCAGCTCCTACAACACTTAGAGATCTATCATCACCAACAAATATTTGTTTGGTGTTACATTCATGCATAGTAGAAAAGATGGCTTGATCTTTAGCCATATGATAAGATGCTCTAGAGTCAATGAGCCATTCATTTGAAGCAGAAGAAGAAGATGCATTATAAGAATAACCAGTAGCACAAAGTGCATGTCCATGAGAGGTAGATTCTGAAGGCGAATCTAGGATGAGGTGGTGCTTCTTCATTGTTGCTTCCAAGGCTGTCATCTTCTTGAAACACTTAGATTCATCATGATTATCTTTCCCGCAATAGTTGCCATGACGCTCAGTCTTATTGCATTTTGGTTTGGATCCTTTGACATTTTTTAAAGAAGGAGCTAACTGAGAGGGTTTGGGACCCTTGTTTGACTTATTATTGCAAAAAATTTGTTTCTTGGGAGGCTTGGACTTTTCTTTCTGTTGGGAAAATAAGGTTTTCTCGGATGCATTTGCATTGTTGATTATTCCAAGATGGATGAGCTTATCTTGCTCTCTAATCAAGGAATCACAAAAGGATTCAAGACTAGGCTCTTGATAGCTAGCTGCATTCAAGGATTCTTTCATCGAGTAAAATCTAGATACAAAAACAGAATATGCAGGTCCAAGTTTTGAACATAAGAGTTTCAGAGTTTTGTACCTAGATTAATCTTGAATGCATGAAACATCACTTGGATTTAAAGAAATCAACTCATTTTCGAGTTGATGACCTCCAATTTCATTGTGTTTACCAAACAAAGATTCCAACTTGTCCCAAGCAGGATCAAGTTCATCAATTCCAGATATGTGGAATCGCAAATCAGTAGAGATTGACATCCCAATCAATCCACAAGCTTCATCATAGCTATTTACCCATTTTATTTTCTTATCATCATCAGTAGGTTTTGTTTATTTCCCTGAGGTATTTCTTAAAAGTCCTCTACTTCGTAGCATATCCTCCATATGAGATTTCCGTGCGAAATAGTTGGAACTGGTAAGTATAATATCACAAAGGGTAGCCATATTTGTAAATTAATGACTATAAAAGTATAAACCAATAGTCTAGATGTCAAGAGCTCGAAACAATAGGTGGTTTAAAAAAAACAGCACTAAAAACTTGTTTGGATATCCACATCATCTATTTCGGGATACATCATCTATTTCAGGATCTTGCATGATCTATTTCAGGATATGATCTATTTCAAGATTCTGCATGCACAGGCATGCATCCCAGTCACCAGTTTGATGCCTCCAGCACCTTATCCACCTTCTTCTAGCACCCGGGAGCCATCTACCACAGAGTTTTAGCCCTCCTAAGCTGAAAGGCGCCCACTTCTCACCTACTGCCAGAGAAGGGCGCACTTGTTCACCTACCACTGCGGTTCCACTTCAGTTACATTCAGTTAGCTCCGATTCTCCCTGATTTGAGGCTAGTTTCACTCCCGACTGACTGTATCACTTCTGTTTGACCTCCAGTTTGATTAGGTGACTTGTTCTGACTTCAGTTAGCCTCCCATGTGCCCCCACTGAGCCTCCAGATCCTAAATCAGTGCTACACACTTCAGTTACACTTATTACACTCAGTTAGACTCAGATTGACACCTGGATGACTGGTTGTTGTGATTGATGAGCACCACCGATGATTGATGAGGACTTCTAGATAGAGTCAAGCTACTCCATTCAGTGATTCGAATGGCCTACTTAGTCAATTCGAATTGCTCAGTCATTGTGACAGTTTGTATTGTAATTCATTCACCCTTTCTGGGATATAGAGCACTGCTGCATGTTTTGCACAGTTTTGCACCATATTTTCTATGTTCATCTGTTGTGATTGATTTACTTGTTCATTAGATCTGCTGTGACTAATTTTACATGGTATCAGAGCCATGAAAGGGACAATATTTATTTTCTACAGGTGTTCTACATGAAGAGAGAGCAATCTTTGCTCACCAATATATTTCAGCAGTGGCATGCAAAATCTCATGTGCATTCGCTCATGTGCATGCAAGGCTGAAAACATAGTGTTTTGTTTGTGTGTGATTTGCAGGTTTCTTACTTCCTCCATGTGCATTCGCTAATGCAAAGATGGAGACTTCTTCTTCACAAAATATTCTTACTCCATTCAACTATGATGAATGGAAACCAAAGATGATTGCATTCTTGAAGAGACAATGTCTTTTTGATATGTGCATTGGTAATACAAGAGTTTTTTATTCCGATGAAGAGGAGAATGATTGGCTCAATGATTGTGACAGATATTTTGGAGCAATATGTCTTGCTATGTCTCCTTGTATGCGCTACCTCAATAAGACTGCTGAAAATCCAAGTGATCTATGGGTCCAACTTGACAGAGAATTTGGAAAGCAGGAAGAAGAGGATCATGCTAGCCTTTTGGAGAACAAGCCCAGTGAGATCTCTTTATGTGTTCTTTCCGATCATGTGTTGGCCTCAACAATTGTTCAAGATGAAGAAGAAACTGTAGATTCAAAACTCACTCTCTCAAAGTCTTCTATTTCGAATTCTGAGCAAGATAAACCAGCTCATACTCTAGATTCCGAAGAGGTCCTTGAATCCTCTCTTTCACATGAGTTTGCCGGCATGCAGAATAATGATCTACTTGAAGTTTTGGAGGTAAAATCTGATTTTGGAGGTGAAGCATTCGCCCTCCTTGATTGCATGCCTTCTATAAACTTATGTTCTATCATTTGCAAAGTTTCTCAGAGTTTTAATGAAGATGAAGAGCACTACCATTCGCTTGAGTTCAATTCTCATGCACTTTTTGCTGATTTTGGTTTTGATCTCACCCTTGTTGGTTCAAAGGAGATCTCAAGAAACCATTCATCTATTTTTGGAGCTGATTTAACTTCTATTGATAAGAGGTTCAAGATCTATTTGATCCGATTGGAGCTATTCCTACCTCACTTGGTTCGAATCACAGGTTCCAGGATCATCCTCATATTTTCAGATTTGTTCTCACCTTTTTCGGTATGAAGAGCAAGTTCTTAAAGTCTCCACATTCGCTTGCATCCACTGATGGAGAATTCAAGCACATGTTTTTGGAGCATGATCCATTTACTCCCAAGAGTAAGATACCTCCAGACATATCTACTTGATTTTGGAGCAGTTAAATATTTTGGTGTACTACAGTCTATTTTGAGGGGGGGTATTTTTCCCATGAGGTTTTCCCCATTTCCTCGGTTTATTGACTGTTATTAGTTTTTGGATTATTGTATTGGGGTGACCTTTGGTCTTAGTTACCAGGGCCCCACATTATTTTAGTTGGCACATCATAGTCTAGCTTGAGGGGGGGTGTTCGGATATCCACATCATCTATTTCGGGATACATCATCTATTTCAGGATCTTGCATGATCTATTTCAGGATATGATCTATTTCAGGATTCTGCATGCACAGGCATGCATCCCAGTCACCAGTTTGATGCCTCCAGCACCTTATCCACCTTCTTCTAGCACCCGGGAGCCATCTACCACAGAGTTTTAGCCCTCCTAAGCTGAAAGGCGCCCACTTCTCACCTACTGCCAGAGAAGGGCGCACTTGTTCACCTACCACTGCAGTTCCACTTCAGTTACATTCAGTTAGCTCCGATTCTCCCTGATTTGAGGCTAGTTTCACTCCCGACTGACTGTATCACTTCTGTTTGACCTCCAGTTTGATTAGGTGACTTGTTCTGACTTCAGTTAGCCTCCCATGCGCCCCCACTGAGCCTCCAGATCCTAAATCAGTGCTACACACTTCAGTTACACTTATTACACTCAGTTAGACTCAGATTGACACCTGGATGACTGGTTGTTGTGATTGATGAGCACCACCGATGATTGATGAGGACTTCTAGATAGAGTCAAGCTACTCCATTCAGTGATTCGAATGGCCTACTTAGTCAATTCGAATTGCTCAGTCATTGTGACAGTTTGTATTGTAATTCATTCACCCTTTCTGGGATAGAGAGCACTGCTGCATGTTTTGCACAGTTTTGCACCATATTTTCTATGTTCATCTGTTGTGATTGATTTACTTGTTCATTAGATCTGCTGTGACTAATTTTACAAAACTGACTCCGTATGATGAAGTTATGCTTTAACAAAGAAATTGTTAAAGATGTCCCCAATAGTGATGTGGCAGATATATAATGACCAGCTAAAAAAAAAGGACCCCTCTCTTTCCAAGATGAACCTTTTACAATCACTTTATAAGAAAGTTGCTTTAAATGAATCACTTTTATAAAATAAGTGATTTCACTTTTACAATGATGTTACTTTAAATAGTGCAACAATAAAAAGGAACTTAAGTGACTCACTTTTTATATTTATTTTATTATTTAAGTGAGATGCACTTTTTACAATAAAGTAACTTGAAAATAGAAATTGTATGCACTTTTTCTTTTAAAAGTAACTTCCTAAGACTTGAACTCAAAACCTATTAAGGAATAAAACAACTTTGAACCAAGTAAGCTAGATTAAAATGTATATAAAATATGGGAATTAGGAAGGAGTTTTTTTTTTTTTTTTACTCTTCTTGCTCGGTTTCCATGTTTGATTTTTTCCCTGGAAATCACACAAAAAACTGAAACAAAAAAACTTTTCCACACTTGTGGAGTTATATCTCATTAGCTTGCCCGAAAAGTCTACGTTTTCTCTCTGTTTCTGATTTGTCGAGATTACGCAAGGTGCATGGCAAAGAGCATACGCAGCTGAGAAAAAACCTTTCCCTTTCTATTTCTGATTTGCCGAGATCGCTCAAGGTGCATGGCAAAGAGAATACATAGACAGGGAAAGCAGTAATCTGAAACCAAAAAAAATATAATAGTCAAGATCTAGATCATAACCGAAAGCGGCTCTTCATAAAAGCTCTGATACCATGTTCGGGTACACAGGATACTCCCAAAACACTGAACACCTAGAGCAACCACTTCACAGAAACAGATAAGAGATCGTTACACTGATATTTTGACGTGGTTCAAACCCTCGTGAGGGAAACACTCCATGGCCTCGGCCAAATAGCTTCTACGGGACAATTTATTATGCAAAGAAAGTAAGTTACAAATGAGCTTCTCATAATCGATCAACTTTCCAATGACCCTCCATGCTCTTTAAAAAGAGATCATGGACCAATCGGACTGTAAGCCACAGATCAACGGTAGGTATGATCTAAGAGAATTTGAGCCGTCGGATCACTCTATGTCGGGAACATATCGTGACCGTCGGATTAAGTATTTACAAATGCATACTAATGCATACTAAAGAAACACACTTTTCCTAATGGATATATTACACAAGTTGATCTTAACTAACTCCTAAGCGTCTAGATATCCTAACATCCCCCCTTAAGAACAACTTGGGATAGGATTGAAGGATTTACAAAAGTAACACTATTAGGAAAAGGAAGGAGGCATTAGATCCTACTCACTTAGTTGTTATCCTGGTGCCTGAGCACTTTTCCCTTTCGATCCTTCTAGAGATTCCATTTATCCTTCACAATTTGATGACCTTTTGACCCTGAGGGAACACCCCCCCGAGTGTCCACTTCCTGCACATGCTTCCTTGCATTGATCATAGGTATGTTCCATTGCTTGGGACTATTCTACTCGCTATTTGACACTCGTTCCCTCACTTGTTGTACTATAAGCAATTTTATTCCTTTTCAAGCTTTCCCCTAATATGAAAAAGACCAAAAAAATCAAATATTCCAAAAAGTCGAACGGGATTATGGTTACTACTTCTAGTTGGCAGCTGTTGTGTCACCTTTGAACAGAGCATTCATTCCACTCCATACATTATGAGTCGGGACTATAGTTGGACCTTAGGAGCTGTACTTGTTTCTCAGTTTACTCCACCTATTGGTTAAGCTTCCAGTCATTATGGATCCCTTTGTGGTGCCTCCTACATCGCACAGTCTATATTTAGTCTATACTTCCTAAGTCTATCCATCTGCTCATGCTCTTGTTCAAAGGAAGTCTTGAAACCAGAGTCGGCCACTCCTCCTATCTCTTGGCTATTGCATGTCGGCCATCCTTATTGAGTCAATCCATTTCACCGAAGATCTTCCAAATCTTTCAGCTTAGCTAGTACCTCGTGTTGGTTGATGGGGGATGCCTTAATGCCCTCCATCTAGCGAGTCTTATTCCGTCCAATTCAATCAATTTATTCCGGGACTTGAGGCTTAGAGTTCGGTTGAGTACCTTGAGGCTTGTAGTCATTAGTGGAAGGTTCTCTCGCTATCGACAGTTTTGGGAAACCATTAATGTCCCCTGATCGATGGATTCATCCTAGTGTTCGGCTTCAACTCATCTATTCACACACTGATGATTGTGCTCTATTCCTTTATGCCCATTTTCATTATTGGTGGGTTATCTCGCGTCTGTTAATAGTATACATCATTGACTGGTAATCATATGATGTGACATTAGGTTCGACCCCAACTCCTTTATTCACTTGATGGGACTTTCACCATCGAAGACTTGTGTAGAAAACCCCAGGCGATAGTGGCATTCAGCATGCTACTTATGATTATGAATTTACTTCTAAGATATCACCTCTCAGATATCAACAGTTTGTACCTACAGTTTGCACCAGTCGTTTCCTTGTCAGCAGGAGACAATATCTTACTGTAGAGGGATTGTGGCTACGATCACTTATGACATATATTCATTATGTACTGCCTATTCATGGCCGTTGTATCAGATTTTTGTACTATACCGACATGTATTTAGGGATACTATTGTACTATGATGAGTGAGCTGCTCCTTCCATTTGTGTCTCCATCACTCCACTTTTGAGATCTTTTTATAATGTATTTCAGCCATCGTAGCATCAGTCTCTGACCTCGCACATTAGGGGCATCTATTACAACATAATTTTCCACCTTGTGAGCATTAGCATTCTTTGGCATGCAACATCCATTTCACTGACTTAGATCCACTTTATATCCTTCAGACAATATTTTTTCCTTGTACACTAGCTACATCACTATAGCTAGCATACCCGCAACTTGCATCACTATATCCCATGGGTAGCATATAAAATGGTAAAAATCACTAGTTTATTACTTTTTACTCCCAAAACACGATCATAGGGTGACCTTTGGCCCTCCATTTTCCTAGTAATGTCTCGATGTGTCCTTTAGCTTACCTTTGGGAGGACTATATATTGAGCACATATGGCTTATGGACGAGAAGGAGAAAGAAGAGCAAGAGAACTCTTGTGGATATTTGCCCTATCTTGAGTCTACACTCATTGATCCTTGTAGTTGTGAACCCATTATGTTCACCTTCCAAACTCCTATCATAGTTTGAGTTTGCCAATCCATGGAGGATTGAAGTGGTGGGGGTGCAAGTGGATCGATCTAGATCTTGGTTAAAATTGGTCGCCCGCAAGAGGTCGTATCACATTGTACTTCTTGTTGTTCATTAATAGAAATACTCATATTCTCATCCATTAATGTTTTGAATGTTGTTTATATTACATTGGGTTGCATTTACTTATAATATCTTGGAACATTGCTATTGATGATGTTAATTTCATTTATATAGTATATATGCTTGTTATGTATTCGTTGTCAAGACTAATTTGTACATTCAACTACATGGATTGAAAGCTTCAATGGGGATCTTCATCAAATGTTTGGATCGAGGTTGGTTATATTCTTCATGATCTTAGCATTGTCTTTTATATAACATAGAACTTAGATTTGAGTTAATTTCTGGTAGTCAGCTGTCTGTTGTGGTCTACCCCAAGCCATAGTAAGTTTTCTCCAAAACACTCGATGCATTTCCATTCTTGTTATGTATGTATCCACCAAACCCATGGATGAATAAACACTTTGGCGCACTGATCCAAATGGAAATAAATCATCCTTCTTCTTTAGAGCTAAATATCCTCCCCATGGAAGTAACTCAAAGTCCTCCATAAGCAAGATGACTGTTTGGAAAACACTCTCCATGTCAACTTGTCCATCCAACCCAATTAGGCAGGGTTCCCATGTGTTGCTTTGCATATTGAAAGGATCACATGCCTTCCATAGGAACTCATGTCACTGATCACAAGGTTTCACATCAAATGATGTGTCCATAAATATCCTACCAATGCAAGCAAGTCTAGTGCATCCTTGATCTTCCATTGTGGTTATGTACTCACCTACCCAATCCATGGAATAGTAAATACCTTTGCATGTTGATTTGGATAGCATGTACTTAACTATATCCCACATAGCTAAGATCCTCTCCTCATATTTCAAAACAAGTGCTTGGCCAAAATTTTCTTCATCATGGCTCTTCACAAGAACTTGCAGTTGTGCATCTTCCTCATGTCCGATATCCACATGAAGTTCCTCCATCAAAACCAAAATGTCTCCTACCATGTGCACATGATCATGTTCCATATAGGATGGAGGATTTGGTGTGCTCAACTCCTTTCAAAGTTGATCAATCAACCTTCTTGGCTCTTGAAGATCTCCTTGGCTGCTCTCAAATTCCTCATGAATCTTATTAATATGAACCTTAGATTCATGAAGTGCACTTTGAGTTCTCCTCAAGGAATCATGAGTAGTATCCAACTCATGGGTGAGTTGGTAAATCTCCTCTTCATCTTCAATTGAGGCATTATGATGCATCTTGCTCACTATAAGGAGATGATTTCTATCTTCCAGTAGGTTCATGTAGCTTGCTTTCATCTTGTCCATTGCTTCTCTAAGAGATTGAAAATATCCCAAGAAGGATTCTCTCTCCCCATCTTCATTGGAATCTTTCCAAAAACATCTTGACAGCAAGGCATTGGCATCAAAAAATTTCTTCAAGTATTCCATGAGCTTCTCTTGGTCCTCCTTTAGTGATCCAATCAAATGATGTGGCTCACAAAGAATATCCCTCCCCAAGTTTGTTGCATCTGTAGGATGACAAAAGATATCTTCTTGCTTATGGCATGAGTCCACATCACGTGATTCACACAAACACCATCATTATAATCATTTGCAATATCACTTTCATGATATGAAGTAGAAGGAATTTCATAGTGCTGCAATGAAATGTGATTGTTGTAAATATTAACAACACATCTTAGAATTTCATCTTTAACACGAAAATTTCCATTATTGGAAATTTCCTCCAAGCTGCCTTTCTCACCAGAAGTAGCTACTATCTCAGTATGATACAAAGGAATTTTATTTATGCAAAAATCAGAATTATAGTCATACCTTTGCATCATATATTCCTCCTCTTCAGGTATAACTGTGGTTGTATTTCCTTCCACCAAACTTTCTAGTTCACATCCAACTGATGTGCGCTTGTCATCTGCTTCACTAGGTAGCTCAAGTGGTGACTGTAAATCTGAATTAAGTTTTCTTTTGGATCTGATCTGAAATATGTATCACCACCATCAAAAGAATTAATTTCCTTTGCAATGATATTCAAATCAACAACAAAGAAGGTTGAAGTTTCCGAAGTGGAATCTCTTTCCACATTGTTCATAACTTCATCACTTTTTGCTTGGTCTTGTGCTGCACATGGTTCTTGTTTCTCTTTGGAAGCTTCCATTGTGCTAGGTCCATCATGATCATTTGATGTATGCGTTCTAATAGAGGGATTCCCTCTTTTGGAATCAAGGGAATCTCTGGTTTCTCCCTTAGTCAGTGGCTCATTGGGTGTAGAGCATGGTGATGCTTCACTCTGCTACAACATATTCTCCACTTCTTTGCACACACTTTTAACAATATGACTTACTCTTGTTAGATTTGTGCTACCACAAGGATCTTCATTTGGAAACAACCTTTCATCTTTGAAAGTACATAATTCTCAGAAAGGAAATATCTCTTGGGTCTCTTTCCTGATTGTCTATTATTCTATAAGGTACTCAAAAGAATTGACTCCAAGAAGCTTTCCACAATAGTACACTCTGCCATCCATAATACTGAAATTGGGTATATTTGACCTTCTATTCTCTATGCACATAGTTTCATATAGGGATTCATCATCATCATTCATCATCTACAGTCTATCAACATTATAAATAACATTATCGCTGGAACAAGATGCTTCCTCGTCATCCCATTCGAAAATATCACTAGTTGGTGCCAGTCTCATGGATGCAAATTCTTCAACTTGAGAGACGTTAATTTCCAAAGGAGTAGAGGAAAGCACTCTGATACCATTGTAATATCCCTGATCTAATATCAAATGATATTATCTCAAATACAAATATTAAAAATCAGAAAATTGCGAATGGTAACTAGTTCTCAAAACTAGTGAAAAATGAACTAGAACTGATAATTGGTTAACCCACCAAGTGTTCGGGTACACAGCGTACTACCAAAGGACCGAACACCAAGAGAAACCACTTCACACAAATAGATCACAGATCAAGACACCAATGTTTTAACGTGGTTTAAACCCTCTTGAGGGAAACACTCCACGGCCCCGGCCAAATAGCTTCTACGGGACAATTTATTATGCAAAGAAAGAAAGTTACAAATGAGCTTCTCATAATCGATCAACTAAACAATGACCCTCCATGCTCTTTAAATAGAGATCATGGACCAATCGGGTGTTAAGCCACGGATCACGGTTAGGTTTGATCTAAGAGAAGTTGAGTCGTCGGATCACTCTATGTCGGGAACATATCGTGACCGTCGGATTAAGTATTTACAAATGCATACTAATGCATACTAAAGAAACACACTATCCCTAATGGATATATTACACAAGTTGATCTTAACTAACTCCTAAGTGTCTAAATATCCTAACATACCCCCTTAAGAACAACTTGGGATACGATTGAAGGATTTAGAAAAGTGACACTATTAGGAGAAGAAAGGAGGCATTAGAGCCTATCCCCCCTTAATGACAAGTTCCTAAACTCCTAACATAGATCGAAGTTTAGAAAACTTCGCTTCTGTAAGAGACTTGGTGAAGATGTCTGCAACTTGATCATTTGTAGGGAAAAAGAGCACTTCAAGAACACGATCATGAACAAGATTTCTGATGAAGTGCATATGTAGCTTAATGTGTTTGATGCGTTGATGTAGAAATGGATCTTTGTCAAGCTTGATGGCACTTTGATTGTCACACCAAAGTGGAGTAGGCTGCTGCTGCTCGAATCCAAACTCTAAAAGGATCTGTCAAAGCCATAAAGCTTCCTGACTGGCATTAACTGCAGCTCGATATTTTGCTTCTGCTGAAGAAAGAGCAAGAGCTTGTTGTTTCTTACAAGCCCAAGTGATAGGTCCAGATCCCAGACTGAAAACATAACCTGTAGTAGACTTTTGATCATCAGGATCGCCGGCCCAATCTGAATCAGTGAAACCAACCAACAAAGGTTTCCCCCCTATATCGAAGTATTCTTTTAGCTGCTTTCCAGTGACTTTCATGAGGTGTCTGCATATAACGGGCAACACGACCAACAGCAAAGGAAAGGTCAGGATGGGAATGAGTCAAGTATGAGAGACTACCAACAAGCTAACGATACAAGGTGGCATCGACTTCAAGTGAAGTACAAGTGGCAGAAAGTTTGCTTCAGACTGGAAGGGAGAAGGGGCTGGTGTACAATCTTCCATGTGAAAGCGACGAAGAAGGTCACAAGCGCACTTAGACTGATAAAGAAAGATTCCTTCTTTGGTTTGCAGGACTTGGAGACAAAGAAAATAATGCAAATATCCTAAGTCTGACATTTCAAAATTTTGTTTAAGACTGGATTTCACATGGGTTATAAGCTTAGGGTCACTACCAGTAAGAATAAGGTCATCAACATATAGAACAAGTATGATGAGATGGTGTCCTATATTCTTGGTATAGACATTAGGGTCAGAATGGCATTTAGAAAAACCAGTGTCAAGGAGAAAGTTATCCATTTTGGCATACCAAGTTATAGGAGCTGGCTTAAGGCCATATAAGGATTTCTTAAGGCGGCAGACAAGGCTAGAGTTATTTTGATCATAGCTAGGAGGTTGTTCCATGTAAATTTCCTCCTATAAATCACCATGTAAGAAGGCAGACTTGACATCCATTTGATGGAATTCCCATTTGTGTAATGCTGCAAGGGAGAGAACAAGGCGGATGGAGTTCATTTTTGTGATGGGAGCAAAGGTTTCATTGTAGTCAATCCCTTCAATTTGGGAAAAACCTTTGGCAACTAACCTTGCCTTAAGTCTTTCAACACTTCCATCTGGTGCATACTTAGTTCTGTAGACCCATTTACATCTGACAAGTTTTCTTCCTTTTGGAAGAGGAACAAGATCCCAAGTATCGTTCGCCATTAATGAACAATATTCGTCATCCATGGCTGCATCCCAATTTGGATTCCCTGAAGCTTCTGCAAAAGTTTCTGGATAATGATTCTCGGAAACTTGATCCAAAAGAGAAGAGGCTCACTGAAACTGAGAACGTGTTCGACGTTGATATCTAGGATCACCAGCAAGATCACCAGCTGCTTCACATGTTGAATGAACCCATCGAGGAAGCACTTGTGCTGGTGCAATTAGAGGAACATGAGCAGGCGGAGGTGGATTTTCATCCTCACTGTCATCATCAGAAACTGGAGTTGGAAACCTGTTAAGGAAGTTGGAAGAAGAAGAAGAAGGCACAAACGTCAAATCACGCTCGCAGGCCAAATATGGCACAATCGCCAAGTTAGGCTCGCAGGCCAAGAGATTTTCATCAAATTTAACATCTCTTCTAATGATTATATCATGAGAATGTGGTTGAACAAGTCTATAACCTTTTACATCTTCATAATATCCAACAAATATGCACTTTTCACTTTTAGGCTGCAATGCTTTCCATTTTTCATCCGGAATGTGAGCCCATGCTTCACTACCAAACAAACGGAAGTGACTTACATCAGGTTTAGTTTTACTCCATGCTTCTTCCGGTGTTATACCTTGTAATGCTTTAGTGGGGGTGCGATTAACTATGTAATTTGCACAATTAATGGCTTCAGCCCAAAATTGAAGACTTAGTCCCTTAGATTGGATCATACAATTAGCCATTTCTTTTAGAGTGTGGTTCTTCCGCTCAACTACACCATTTTGTTGTGGTGTATATGGAACAGTGTGCTGTTGTTGGATGCCTTGTTCAGTGCAAAAAGTAGTGAACTTATTCTTAACATATTCTCCTCCATTGTCAGATCTTAACTTAATAATTTGATGACCAGATTGTTTTTCCACAAGGGCCTTGTAGGCCAAGAACATGTTAAATACTTCACTCTTAAGTTTTAGGAAATAAACCCAAGTGCGTCTGGTGTAATCATTAATGAAAGTTAAGAAATATTTGAAACCAGAAAAGGAAGTAGATGGAAGAGGACCACATAAGTCACTATGCACAAGCTCCAAGGGAACCGAGGCATGCCAAGAGGCACATTTGTCAAAACTGTCGCGATGATGTTTTCCGAGTACACAACCGGAGCAAACACCATCCCTGCAAGATACCATCGGAAGACCTAACACCATATTTTCTTTACATAGTTGTTGGAATGAGTGATAATTTAAGTTACCAAATAGCTCATGCCAATGTTTTCTCAAGTTATCACTATGAGCAACAAAAACTTAAGGGAAAGGTGATGACCCAAAGTTGTTAAACTTGCACAACTTGGTAATATCATCAACAATTCCGGTAGCTAGGACCTATTGAGGATATTTAAAATCCTTGATTACAACTTGGTGAGGTGTAAAGGTCACAGTTTTACCTTCACCAGAATGAGTGATTTGATAGACTGATAACAAATTGCAGGGAATTCTTGGAACACATAATACATCACTAAAATGACCATTATCTACTAGAACTGTTCCAGCTCCTACAACACTTAGAGATCTATCATCACCAACAAATATTTGTTTGGTGTTACATTCATGCATGGTAGAAAAGATGGCTTGATCCTTAGCCATATGATAAGATGCTCTAGAATCAATGAGCCATTCATTTGAAGTAGAAGAAGAAGGTGCATTATAAGAATAACCAGAAGCACAAAGTGCATGTCCATGAGAGGCAGATTCTGAAGACTAATGTAGGATGATGTGGTGCTTCTTCATTGCTGCTTCCGAGGCTGCCATCTTCTTGAAACACTTAGATTCATCATGATTATCTTTCCCACAATAGTTGTAATGACGCTCAGTCTTCTTTCCTTTTGGATTGGATCCTTTGTCATTTTTTAAAGAAGGAGCTGATTGAGAGGGTTTGGGACACTTGTTTGACTTATTATTGCGAAAAATTTGTTTCTTGGGAGGTTTGGACTTTTCTTTTTTGTTGGGACAATAAGGCTTTCTCAGATGTATCTGCACTGTTGATTATTCCAAGATGAATGAGTTTATCTTGTTCTCTAATCAAGGAATCACAAAAGGATTCAAGACTAGGCTCTTGATAGCTAGCTGCATTCAAGGATGCTTTCATGGAGTTAAATGCAGATACAAAAATAGAATATGCAATTCCAAGTTTGGAAAGAATATGATAAATGCATTGTTTGCCTTCCCTCTCAATCTTACATTCTGCACATAAGAGTTTAAGAGTTTTGTACTTAGATAAATAATCCTGAATGCATGAAAAGTCACTTGGATTTAAAGAAATCAACTCATTTTCGAGTTGGTGACCTTGAATTTCATTGTGTTTACCAAACATAGATTCCAACTTGTCCCAATCAGAATCAGGTTTATCAATTCCAGATATGTGGAATCGCAAATCAGTAGAGATTGACATCCCAATCAATCCACGAGCTTCATCACATCTATTTGCCCATTTTATTTTCTTATCATCATCAGTGGGTTCTGTTTCTTTCCCTGAGGTAATTATGAAAAGTTGCCTACTTCGTAAAACATCCTCCATACGAGATTTCCATGAGAAATAGTTGGAACTGTTAAGTAGAATATCACAAGGGGTGGCAATATTTGTAAATTAATGGTTGTAAAAGAAGAAACCAATAGTCTAGATGTGAAGAGCTCGAAAAAATAGGCGGTTTAAAAAAAAATGGCACTGAAAACTGACTTTGTATGATTAAGTTATGCTTGAACAAAGAAACTGTTGAAGATGTCCCCAATAGTGACGTGGCAGCTAGAGAATGTCCAGCAAAAAATAAGGAACCCCCATCTTCCCAAGATGAACCTTTTGACAATCACTTTACAAGAAATTTGTTTCAAGTGAACCACTTTTGTAAAATAAGAGATTTCACTTTTACAATGATATTACTTTTAAATAGTGCAACAATAAAAAAAAACTTAAGTGACTCACTTGTATTTTTTATTATTATTTAAGTGAGATGCACTTTTACAATAACATAACCAGAAAATTGAAATTGCATGCATTTTTTCTTTTAAAAGTAACTTCCTAAGACTTGAACTCAAGACCTATTAAGGAATAAAGCAACTTTGAATCAAGTGAGCTAGAATAAAAGGTATAAATATGGGAATGAAGAAGGGTTTTTTTTTTAACTTGGTCTTCTTGCTCAATTTGCGTGCTTGCCCTTTTTCCTTCAGATCCGATGAAATACGTGTTTCTGGAGCAACCGGGAACTGTTTTCGATCAAACAAAAACTATTTCCCAATGGAAACAACTCTCTGGACGCAATGGAACACCTCCCACAGCCCAGAAATGCACATAAATACCAGAACTAGAAACCCTTTCGAGTTTCGGAAACAACAGTTCAAGATCTAGATCATAACCGAAAGCAACACTTCATAAAATCTCTAATACCATGTTCGGGTACACAGGGTACTACCAAAGGAACGAACACGAAGAGAAACCACTTTACACCAACAAATCACAGATCAACACACCGATGTTTTGACGTGGTTTAAACCCTCTTGAGGGAAACACTCCACGGCACCGGCCAAATAGCTTCTACGGGACAATTTATTATGCAAAGAAAGAAAGTTACAAATGAGCTTCTCATAATTGATCAACTAAACAATGACCCTCCATGCTCTTTAAATAGAGATCATGGACCAATTAGGTGTTAAGCCACAAATCAACGTTAGGTTTGATCTAAGAGAAATTGAGCCATCAGATCACTCTATGTCGGGAACATATCATGACCGTCAGATTAAGTATTTACAAATGCATACTAATGCATACTAAAAAAACATACTATCCGTAACGGATATATTACACAAGTTGATCTTAACTAACTCCTAAGTGTCTAAATATCCTAACACCTAGAGATTGATAGCTTGAAAATTCCATATATGAAAAATATGTTTAGGAGTGTGCGTAATAAAATACATCAGAATAAAGTCCAGCTTCAGAGTCCTATGCACAATGTACTGCGCCATTTATGTTTCAAGAACAATTTCCGTTGAAGTCTACTCCAAGGCTTCCCGGGAACACTAACATATGCATACTAGACCATCCACTTACACTTGACAGTAAAAAGAGAGTTGATATCTTTCATTAACCCCCTAATTTGAGGATGGACAAGAGTTTCTTATATTTTTGGAGGTTTTGGTTGAGTTTGGAGCTAAAACAAGGAAGGGTGCTAGCTTGGATTGCTCAACTATTTGTTTTCCAAGCTCTCCCAAAAACGCTGAGAGGGATACAAATTCTAAAGGAGAGGATTTGAGGGTATTCAAAATGGTCTTAAGAATATACTATGACTGATAAAACCGAAAATGAACATTTCGAGAATAATTAATTACATATACTGCAA
The DNA here is from genome assembly GCA_027924585.1 of Larix kaempferi. Classification (NCBI taxonomy): domain Eukaryota; kingdom Viridiplantae; phylum Streptophyta; class Pinopsida; order Pinales; family Pinaceae; genus Larix; species Larix kaempferi. Next base: position 8,690,834 of record BSBM01000848.1, read on the forward strand.
AAGTAGTCAAATAAAATGGTCTAAAGAATTAGTCTTGAAGAAATTGAGCACAAAAAACCTCTAAGGATTTCAAATTCCTCCTCTTATGAATAGTATGTATTAGGCCTGATTATAATAAAAATATAAAACCAAAATGAAGAATACTGATCAACAATTGAAGGTACTTTACTCTTAGACTTCTCATAGAGTCTCTAATACATAAAATTCTTACAATATGGAGTGTAGAAGACTTCTAAGAGAGAAGAAGAAGAAGTGTCTTCACTGGATATGCAATAGAGGTGAACACACCGAATTGGGATGCTCATGGAAGGATCAATAACATTGATACAACTCACAGGGCTCTTACACAACTTGGAAATCCATAAATTTGCACAGGTGTGCCCCTCAACACTAAAATCTTGGATCTGGTTAAAATTGTTGTATCTTGGTAATGAAGACACCTTTTTCAACAATAAAAAAGGTGTTTATTACTGGAAATGACTCTCCATAAGAAATTTAACATGTCTAAGAACCTATAAATGATCATAAATTCCGAAACTAGAACCTCCATTTCATCCCTTCAACACTATTCCCATTGAATGAACGAAATGAACCACACAACAGGAACACCAACCAATGGATCAGAATTATATGGGTATATATTAGACTTATACAACTGCATATGATCAGAAGAGAATAATTGAACACAATTTCCTTGGGTTATATCACCCAAGCATTGATTGAGGTGCATCACTCAATCCTTGAGAAGAACAACTCTCAAATCATTAAACAAAATAGCCAAAAGATGTGAATGGTGCTCTTTCTATATTTCTTATAGACTCTATAACTTCTTAGGAAAGTCATTAAAGTCATATTATGTGGTTCATAGCTCATCCAAGCGCCTTCCTTTGTCAATTTGGAAATTACTTGCTTTGTGCAACCTTTCTTGAGTTTATCCTGGATTTTTTCTACTTTCTGTTTTTCCTCTGCTTTTTTTGCTTTTCATTAGATTCTCCCTGCTTTTTTAGTGCTTTTGATTTATTTTCTTATTCTTTCTTATTTAATGGAATTTCCTTCTATTTTTCACGCATTCTTCTTTTCTGAGTTTCCTTCTTTCTTTGTTTTTCCTTCCTTTCCTGCTTTCTTAACTTTTTCTTCTTTTGTCCTACTTTATTCTAGCTTCTAATTTCTTCGATTATAATTTTTTTGGCAACATATGTCAAGCCAAATAATATTTATGCACATTCTTGGAATCTTCGAATATTATCCATTTATAAAAATTTCATGAATAATAATAATAATAATAATTACATGTGCAACTAGTTATTCCACCCAACATTATTTAATTCAAAAAACATTTGTTAAGTAATATGTTCCTTTTTAGCACCAGTTTTGGTTTGAAGGGTTGGAGGGGTTTAGATCCCTGAAAGAACGGATAAATTCCAAGAGTTTTAAGTCATATTATGAACTAGAGGCCGCAAATAAGAGCTCATGACATGCCCTAGATGCTGCAAATAAGAGCTCAAGATGTTTATAACTAGGTTCGGGATGCGAATGATTGAGGATCTTAGGTATTTAACATTGCAAATGAAGGTAAAATGTGAAAACCCGCTCGAATTCATATGGAGGCACCAATGATCGGAGCAGATCTGGAGGGGTGGAGATCGACGGCCCCAAGTAACTTCATGAAAGAAAGTTGTAAGGTTGGTGTAAGGGTGGAGCTTTGTTAACTTGCAAGGATCTACGGTCATCATTTTGTTTGCAATTTGAAAGTGCATGAGTAATGAACTTTGCAGATTTGCGAAGTGGAGGTAGGCCTTGCATATTGCGACGGTGCAGATCTGGCGGGGAAAGGCATCAACGACGGAGGTTTAGTTAACAGATTGAACATGCACGGAGTATTGGCTCATTCCAAATTCATGAACCTCGATAAAAGCCACACCTAAGGTCAGAATGCGGACAGGGGCCAGATCGAAGGTTGATAGTGACTACACATATCTAAGGTACAAGGAGGTAGCCTTCTGAAGATCAAAGCAATGCAGAAAGCTATGGAGTTGAACAAAGGAAAGGATCAATGGAGTAGGGTTGATTGGGTAGATGAACAACGAAGCAACCCTCTTCACTGTGATAGAGGCAAGATGGATAAGAAAATAGAAAAAATATAAAAAGGCTACATGGAGATTTGGATACTATTTGTCATGTGCATCGGAAAATGACAGATGACGACTGTGCAGAAGTAGACAACTCATACAGGAGCTCAGACCAGTGGTGAGTAACTAGGTAGGCCTCTTGTATCACTAGAAAACTATTTAAATGGATGAGCTAGGAGACATAGAGCCCCCAGGATTCGAGCACCATAATATAGACAAAATGTTAGAATATAAAGATGTCGAGGTTTATGATACAATTTTAGTAGAACCATTGAAACAGTAAAGGATAGATTGAAGCTGATTAGGGAACACAATATAGATGTGCATAAGGTTTACTAGTCTTTTTTCCATTTAGTTGCAGTCAAGCACACCCTAAACTGTCCCGAGTTCGTCGATTGGTGCACCACCAGTTACTCCTCCTCTGAGAGGGTAATTATGGACGCATCTAGTTCAAAGATCCTATGGCCTATCAATCCCCTCACTGTTAGGAAATCCCTGTCAATCCTGGATGAGTTCTTCCAAAAGTACAAAGAATAGAAGGAAGAATCCCTAATTCAATATTTCAGATAGTCCACAGTTGAATTGAAGCTGTTATCACTAGGGTTGTTTTCTAGATTTACTTTTGAATGTCCAACCTTGTATAGTAACTTTTATTTTTCCAACTTAGTTTTCCTTTAGAATCATTGTTTGCTTTCTTTTTATTTTTACCCTAGTTTGTTTTTTATTTAAATGTTTCACTTATTAAAATAAAACAAGGCTCATTGTTCATATTGATTTTCAAAAGGGGTCTTATTCCTTGATCAAATGCTATTTCAGATAATGTTATCTTGCTTAGAACATTGACATTATTCATCTGATTAATGACTTGTATCCTGGGAGCATTTATTAAAATGTTAAGGGTAATAATGCTGCCAGTAATAAAGTATGTACATTCATTGATGAATATGGGTGGCAAGACCTTCTATTATGATTTTAATGAACGATACTTATTCATTAAAGCATATACAGTACCATTGGAATCGTGGTAGTCTCCAAGTATCAAACATCAATTTCAAAGTAGTACCCATAGGCATTGATATTATCATACATGATGGACAGGGATTATTAAGCTTTTAATCTAACCCTGTAATGTTTTGTCATTGTGTAATTTGACCCTATTGTAGCCTGCATTTTATGGAATTTTGAAATATTTAGGGTAAGTATGGATGAAATATCACACAACATGGCAAAGAAGAGGCCCGGAGGTTTGATTTGGAGGTTCGAACCAGACAATATACAATGGGTCACCCAGTTTCCAAGATCAACGCAATTAATGAAGGATGCTGGATGGTTCCCTTTCTGTCAAAGATTACAGGGCTACAATGTTTAGGTGACCAAAGCCTTTATAAAAAATTACAGATATGGAGTTGTGGATTTTAAAAGCTTAAGGGTTATGGTCGATGAGGAATCTATTGCAGAGGCCATCGGGGTTCCGGCATAGGGAGAAAAATGGTTTAAACGACAAGAGTTTAAAGGTGATTATGGTGAGTTTATTTTATCCTTGGTTTTGAGAAGTTAAATTGGGAGGCTTGGACTTTTCTTTCTATTGGGACAATAAGGCTTTCCCAGATGTATCTGCATTGTTGATTATTCTAAGATGGATGAGCTTATCTTGCTCTCTAATAAGGGAATCACAAAAGGATTTAAGACTAGGCTCTTGATAGCTAGCTGCATTCAAGGATTCTTTCATGGAGTAAAATGTAGATACAAAAACAGAATATGCAGGTCCAAGTTTTGAAAGAATATGATAAATGCATTGTTTGGCTTCCCTCTTAATCTTAAATTCTGCACATAAGAGTTTAAGAGTTTTGTACTTAGATAAATAATCTTGAAAGCATGAAAAATCACTTGGATTTAAAGAAATCAACTCATTCTCGAGTTGATGACCTCAAATTTCATTGTGTTTACCAAACAAAGATTCCAACTTGTCCCAAGCAGCATCAGGTTCATTAATTCCAGATATGTGGAATCGCAAATTAGTAGAGATTGACATCCCAATCAATCCACGAGCTTCATCACATCTATTTTCCCATTTGATTTTCTTATCATCATTAGTAGGTTTTGTTTCTTTCCCTGAGGTAATTCTAAAAAGTCCTCTACTTCGTAGAACATCCTCCATACGAGATTTCCATGGGAAATAGTTGAAACTGGTAAGTATAATATCAGAAGGGGCGGCCATATTTGTAAATTAATGGCTATAAAAGAAAAAACCAATAGTCTAGATGCCAAGAGCTCGAAAAAATAGGGGGTTCAAAAAAAAATGGCACTGAAAACTGACTCTGTATGATGAAGTTATGCTTTAACAAAGAAACTATTGAAGATGTCCCCAATAGTGACGTGGCAGATAGATAATGACTAGCTAAAAAAAGGAACCCCCTCTTCCCAAGATGAACCTTTTACAATCACTTTACAAGAATGTTGCTTTAAGTGAATCACTTTTATAAAATAAGTGATTTGACTTTTACAACGATGTTACTTTAAATAGTGCAACAATAAAAATGAACTTAAGTGATTCACTTTTTATATTTATTTTATTATTTAAGTGAGATGCACTTTTTACAATAAAGTAACTTGAAAATAGAAATTGTATGCACTTTTTATTTTAAAAGTAACTTCATAAGACTTGAACTCAAGACCTATTAAGGAATAAAACAACTTTGAACTAAGTAAGCTAGATTAAAAGGTATGTAAAATATGGGAATGAGGAAGGAGTTTTTTTTTTTTACTCTTCTTGCTCGGTTTCTGTGCTTGTTTTTTTCCCCGCAAATCACACCAAAAATCGAGACAAAAAACTTTTCCACTCTTGTAGAGTTAGATCTCGTTAGCTTGCCCGAAAAGTCTACATTTTCTCTCTGTTTCTGATTTGTCGAGATCGCGCAAGGTGCACGGTAAAGAGCATACGCAACGGAGAAAAAACCTTTCCCTTTCTATTTCTTATTTGCCGAGATCGCTCAAGGTGCATGGAAAAGAGCATATGCCGACAGGGAAAGCAACAATCTGAAACACAAAAAATATAATAGTCAAGATCTAGATCATAACCGAAAGTGGCTCTTCATAAAAGCTCTGATACCATGTTTGGGTACACAGGGTACTCCCAAAAGACAGAACACCTAGAGCAACCACTTCACACAAATAGATCACAGATCGTTACACTGATATTTGGACGTAGTTTAAACCCTCGTGAGGGAAACACTCCGCGGCCCCGGCTAAATAGATTCTACGGGACAATTTACTATCCAAAGAAAGAAATTTACAAATGAGCTTTTCATAATCGATCAACTTTCCAATGACCCTCCTTGCTCTTTAAATAGAGATCATGGACCAATCGGGTGCTAAGCCACAAATCAAGGGTAGGTATGATCAAAGAGAAGTATAGCCGTCGGATCACTCTATGTCGAAAACATATCATGACCGTCAGATTAAGTATTTATAAATGCATACTAAAGAAACACACATTTCCTAAAAGATATATTACACAAGTTGATCTTAACTAACTCCTAAGTGTCTAAATATCCTAACATCCCCCCTTAAGAACAACTTGGGAAAGGATTGAAGGATTTAGAAAAGTGACACTATTAGGAGAAGGAAGGAGGCATTCGATCCTACTCACTCAGTTGTTATCCTTGTGCCTAAGCACTTTTCCCTGTCAAACCTTCTAGAGCTTCCATTTATCCTTCAGAATTTGATGACTTTTTGACCCTGAGGGAACACCTCCTCAAGTTTCCACTTCCTGCACACGCTTCCTTGCATTGATCATAGGTATGTTCCATTGTTTGGGATTATTCTACTCACTATTTGACAATTGTTACCTCACTTGTTGTACTATAAGCAATTTTATTCTTTTTCAAGCTTTCCCCTAATATGAAAAAGACCAAAAAAATCAAATATTCCAAAAAGCCAAACGGGATTATGGTTACTAATTCTAGTTGGAAGCTATTGTGTCGCCTTTGAACAGAGCATTCATTCCACTACATACATTATGAGTCGGGACTATAGTTGGAACTTAGTAGCTGTACTTGTTTCTCAGTTTACTCCACCGATTGGTTAAGCTTCCAGTCATTATGGATCCCTTTGTGGTGCCTCCTGCATCACACAGTCTATATTTAGTCGATGCTTCCTAAGTCTATCCATCTGCTCATGCTCTTGTTCAACGGAAGTCCTGAAACCAGAGTCGGCCACTCCTCAGATCTCTTGGCTATTGCATGACGACCATCCTTATTGAGTCATTCCGTTTCACCTGAGATCTTCCAAATCTTTCAGCGTCGCTGGTACCTCGTGTTGGTTGATGGGGGATGCCTTAATGCCCTCCTTCTAGCGAGTCTCGTTCCATCGAATTCAACCCATTTATTTCGGGACTTGAGGCTTAGAGTTCGGTTGAGTACCTTGAGGCTTCCAATCATTAGTGGCAGGTTCTCTCACCATCGACAGTTTTGGGAATACATCAATGTCCCCTGATCGATGGATTCATCCTAGTGTTCAACTTCAACTCATCTATTCACACTCTGATGATTGTGCTCTGTTCCTTTATTCCCATTTTCATTATTGGTGGGTTATCTTGCATCTGCTAACGGTATACATCATTGACCGGTAATCAGATGATGTCACATTAGGTTCGACCCCAACTCCTTTATTCACTTGATGGGACTTTCACTGTCGAAGACTTGTGTAGAATACCCCAGGCGATAGTGGCATTCAACATGGTACTTATGATTATGACTTTACATCTAAGATATCACCTCTCAAATATCAACAGTTTGTACCTCCAGTTTGCACCAGTAGTTTCCTTGTCAGCAGGAGACCATATCTTACTGTAGAGGGATTGTGGCTACGATCACTTATGACATATATTCATTATGTACTGCCTATTCATGGCCGTTGTATCAGATTGTTGTACTATACCGACATGTATTCAAGGATACTATTGTACTATGACGAGTGAGCTGCTCCTTCAACTTGTGTCTCCATCAGTCCACTTTTGAGATCTTTTTATAATGTATTTTGACCTTCATAGCATCAGTCTCTGACCTCACACATTATGGGGCATCTGTTATAGCATAATTTTCCACGTTGTGAGCATCAGCATTCTTTGGCCTGCAGGATCCATTTCACTGACTTAGATCCACTTTATATCCTTCAGACACTATTTTTCCCTTGTACTCTAATTGCATCACTATAGCTAGCGTACCCGCGAGTTGCATCACTATAGCCCATGGGTAGCATGTAAAATGGTAAAATTCACTAGTTTATTACTTTTTACTCCCAAAAAGCGGTCATAGGGTGATCTTTGGCCCTCCATTTTCTCAGTAATGTCTCGATGTGTCCTTTCACTTACCTTTGGGAGGACTATATATTGAGCACATATGGCTTATGGACGGGAAGGAGAAAGAAGAGCAAGAGAACTCTAGTGGCTATTTGCCCTATCTTGAGTCTACACTCATTGATCCTTGTAGTTGTGAACCCATTATGTTCACCTTCCAAACTCCTATCATAGTTTGATTTTTCCATTCCATGGAGGATTGAAGTGGTGGAGGCACAAGTGGATTGATCCAGATCTTGGTTCAGATTGGTTGCTGGCAAGAGGTCGTATCACATTGTACTTCTTGTTGTTCATTAATAGAAATACTCATATTCTCATCCATTAATGTTGTGAATGTTGTTTATATTACATTGCATTGCATTTACTTATAATATCGTGGACCAATGCTGTTGATGATGTTAATTTCGTTTATATAGTATATATGCTTGTTATGTATTCGTTGTCAAGACTAATTTGCAGATTCAAGTGCATGTATTGAAAGCTTCAACAGGGATCTTCATCGAACATTTGGATCAAGGTTGGTTATATTCTTCATGATCTTAGCATTGTTATTTATATAGCATAGAACTGAGATTTGAGTTAATTTCTAGTAGTCAGCTGTCTGTTGTGGTTTACCCCAAGCCATAGTAAGTTTTCTCCAAAACACTCAACGCATTTCCATTCTTGTTATGTATCTATCCACCCAACCCATGGATGAATAAACACTTTGGTGCACTGATCCAAATGGAAATAAATCATCCTTCTTCTTTAGAGCTAAATATCCTCCCTATGGAAGTAACTCAAAGTCCTCCATAAGAAAGATGAGTGTTTGGAAAACACTCTCCATGTCAACTTCTCCATCCAACCCAATCGGGAAGGGTTCCCATGTGTTGCTTTGCATATTGGAAGGATCACATGCCTTCCATAGGAACTCATGTCGCTGATCACAAGGTTTCACATCAAATGATGTGTCCATAAATATCCTACCAATGCAAGCAAGTCTAGTGCATCCTTGATCTTCCATTGTGGTTATGTTTTCACCTACCCAATCCATGGAATAGTGAATACCTTTGCATGTTGATTTGGATAGCATATACTTAACTATATCCTGCATACCTAAGATCATCTCCTCGTATTTCAAAACAAGTGCTTCGCCAAAATTTTCTTCATCATGGCTCTTCACAAGAACCTGCGGCTGTGCATCTTCCTCATGTCCGATCTCCACATGAGGTTCCTCTATCAAAACCAAAATGTCTCCTACCATGTGCACATAATCATGTACCATATAGGATGGAGGATGTGGTGTGCTCAACTCCTTTCAAAGTTGATCAATCAGCCTTCTTGACTCTTGAAGATCTCCTTGGCTGCTCTCAAATTCCTCATGAATCTTATTAATATGAACCTTAGATTCATGAAGTGCACTTTGAGTTATCCTCAAGGAATCATGAGTGGTATCCAACTCATGAGTGAGTTGGTAAATCTCCTCTTCATCTTCAATTGAGGCATTATGATGCATCTTGCTCACTATAAGGAGATGATTTCTATCTTCTAGTAGGTTCATGTAGCTTGCTTTCATCTTGGCCATTGCATCTCTAAGATATTGAGAATATCCCAAGAAGGATTCTTTCTCCCCATCTTCATTGGAATCTTTCCAAAAACATCTTGACAGTAAGGCATTGGCGTCAAAAAATTTCTTCAAGGCTTCCATGAGCTTCTCTTGGTCCTCCTTTAGTGATCCAATCAAATGATGTGGCCCATAAAGAATATCCCTCCCCAAGTTTGTTACATCTGTAGGATGAAAAAAAATATCTTCTTGCTTGTGGTGTGAGTCCACATCACGTGATTCACACAAACACCATCATTATAATCATTTGCAATATCACTTTCATGATATGAAGTAGAAGGAATTTCATAGTGCTGCAATGAAATGTGATTGTTGTAAAGATTATCAACACATCTTAGAATTTCATGTTTAGCACCAAATTTCCATTATTGGAAATTTCCTCCAAGCTACCTTTCTCAACAGAAGTAGCTACTATCTCAGTATGATACAAAGGAATTTTATTTATGCAAAAATCAGAATTATAGTCATACCTTTGCATCATATATTCCTCCTCTTTAGGTATAACTATGGTTGTATTTCCTTCCACCAAATTTTCTAGTTCACATCCAACTGATGTGTGCTTGTCATCTACTTCACTAGGTGGCTCAAGTGGTGACTGGAAATCTGAATTAAGTTTTCTTTTGGATCTGATCTGATATATGTATCACCACCATCAAAAGAATTAATTTCCTTCGCAATGATATTCAAATCACCAACAAAGAAGGTTGAAGTTTTCGAAGTGGAATCTCTTTCCACATTGTTCATAAGTTCATCACTTTTTGCTTGGCCTTGTGCTGGACATGGTTGTTGTTTCTCTTTGGAAGCTTCCATGGTGCTAGGTCCATCATGATCATTTGATGTCTACATTCTAATAAAGGGATTCTCTCTTTTTGAATCAAGGGAGTCCCTGGATTCTCCCTTATTCATTGGCTCAGTGGGTGTAGAGCATGGTGATGCTTCACTCTGCTACAACATATTCTCCACTTCTTCGCACACACTATTAACAATATGACTTACTCTTGTTTGATATGTGCTACCACAAGGATCTTCATTTGGAAACAACCTTTCATCTTTGAAAGTACATAAGTCTTGGAAAGGAAATATCTACTGGGTGTCTTTCCTCATTGTCGAGTATTCTATAAGGTACTCAAAAGGATTGACTCCAAGAAGCTTTCCTCAATAGTACACTCTGCCATCCATAATACTGAAATCGAGTGTATTTGACCTTCTAGTCTCTATGCACAGAGTTTCATATAGGGATTCATCATCATCATGCATCATCTATAGTCTATCAACATCATAAATAACATTATCATTGGAACAAGATGCTTCCTCGTCATCCCATTCGAAAATATCACTAGTTGGTGCCAATCTCATGGATGGAACTTCTTCAACTTGAGAGAGGTTAATTTCCAAAGGAGTAGAGGAAAGCAGTCTGATACCATTGTAATATCCCTGATCTAATATCAGATGATATCATCTAAATTACAAATATTAAAAGTCAGAAAATTGCGAATAGTAACTAGCTCTCAAAACTTGTGAAGAAGGAACTAGAACTGATAATTGGTTAACCCACCCAGAGATTGATAGCTTGAAAATTCCATATATGAAAAATATGTTTAGGAGTGTGCATAATAAAATACATCAGAATAAAGTCCAGTTTCAGAGTCCTATGCACAAGGTACTGCGCCATTTATGTTTCAACAACAATTTCTGCTGAAATCTACTCCAAGGCTTCCCGGGAACACTAACATATGCATACTAGACCGTCCACTTACACTTGACAGTAAAAAGAGAGTTGATATATGTCATTAACCCCCTAATTTGAGGATGGAAAAGAGTTTCTTATATTTTTGGAGGTGTTGGTTGAGTTTGGAGCTAAAAAAAGGAAGGGTGCTAGATTGGATTGCTCAGCTATTTGTTTTCCAGGCTCTGCCAAAAATGCTGAGAGGGATACAAAGTCATATTATGTGGTTCATAGCTCATCCAAGCACCTTCCTTCGTCAATTTGGAAATTACTTGCTTTGTGCAACCTTTATTGCGTTTATCCTGGATTTTTTCTACTTTCGGCTTTTCCTCTGCTTTTTTTGCTTTTCATTGGATTCTCACTGCTTTTAATTTATTTTCTTATTTTTTATTATTTTATGCATTTTCCTTCCATTTTTCATGCATTCTTCTTTTATGAGTTTCCTTCTTTCTCTGCTTTTCCTACCTTTCCTGCTTTCTTACCTTTTTCTTCTTTTGTCCTGCTTTCTTTTGGCTTCTGATTTCTTCCATTATAATTTTCTTGGCAACATATGTCAAGCCAAATAATCTTTATGCACATTCTTGGACTCTTCTAATATTTTCCATTCATAAAAATTTAATGAATAATAATAAAAATAATAATTACATGTGCAACTAGTTATTCCACCCAACTTTATTTAATTCCAAAAACATTTGTTAAGTAATATGTTCCTTTTTAGCACCAGTTTTTGTTTGAATGGTTGGAGGGGTTTAGATCCTTGAAAGAGATGGATAAAGTCCAAGAGTTTTAAGTCATATTATGAACTAGAGGCCACAAATAAGAGCTCAGGATGTTTATAACTATGTTCGGGATGCGAATGATTGAGGATCTTAGGTTTTTAACATTGCAAATGAAGGTAAAATGTGAAAACCCACTTGAAGTCATATGGAGGCACCAATGAGTGGAGCACATCTGCAAGGGTGGAGATCGACGGCCCCAAGCAACTTCGCGAAAGAAACCTACAAGGTTGGTGTAAGGGCAGATCTTTGTTAACTTGCAAGTAGATCGATGGTCAAATTGACGGTTGGCAAAAGGATCTACGGTCATCATTTTGTTTGCAATTTCAAAGTGCGCGGGTAATGAACTTTTTTAGATTTGCGAAGTGGAGGTAGGCCCCGCATATTGCGACGATGCAGATCTAGCGGGGAAAGGAATCAATGACATAGGTTTAGTTCACAGATTGAACATGCACGGAGTATTGGCTCATTCCAAATTTGTTAACCTTGATAAAAGCCACACCTTTGGACGGTCAGGATGCAGATAGGGGCGAGATCGAAGGTTGATAGTGACTATGTATATCTAAGGTACAAGGAAGTAGCCTTCTGAAGAGCAAAGAAACACATAAAGCTATGGAGTTGAACAAAGGAAAGGATCAATGGAGCAGGGATGATTGGGTAGATGGATGGCGAAGCAAGCCTCTTCACTGTGACAAAGGCAAGATGGATAAGAAAATAGAAAAAATATAAAAAGGTTGCATGGGGATTTGGATACTATTTTTCATGTGCATCAGAAAATGACAGACGATGACTATGCAAAAGCAGACAACTCAGCCAGGAGCTCAGGCTAACGGTCAGTAACCAGGTAGGCCTCTTGTCTCACTAGAAAACTATTTAAATAGATGAGCTAGGAGAGGTAGAGCCGCCAGGTTTCGAGAACCATAATATAGACAAAATGTTAGAAGATAAAGATGCCGAGGTTTATGATACAGTTTTAGTGGAACCATTGAAATAGTAAAGGATAGATTGAAGCTGATTAGGGAACACAATATATATGTGCATAAGGTTTACTAGTCGTTTTTCCATTTAGTTGCAGTCAAACACACCCTAAACTGTCTCGAGTTCATCGATTGGTGCACCACCAATTACTCCTCCTCTGAGAGGGTAATTATGGATGCATTTAGTGCAAAGATCCTATGGCCTATCAATCCCCTCACTGTTAGGAAAGCCCTGTCAATCCCGGATGAGTTCTTCCAAAAGTCCAAAGAATACAAGGAAGACTCCCTAATTTAGTATTTTAGATAGTCCACAGTTGAATTGAAGCTGTTATCACTAGGGTTGTTTTCTAGATTTGCTGTAGAATGTCCAACCTTGTATAGTAACATTTCTTTTTCCAACTTAGTTTTCCTTTGGAATCATTGTTTGCTTTCTTTTTATTGTTACCCTAGTTTGTTTTTTATTTAAATGTTTCACTTATTAAAATAAAACAAGGCTCATTGTTCATAATGATTTTCAAAAGGGGTCTTATTCCTTGATAAAATGTTATTTCAGATAATGTTATCTTGCTTCGAACATTGATATTATTCATCTGATTAATGACTTGTATCCTAGCAGCATATATTAAAATGTTAAGGGTAATAATGCTGCCAGTAATAAAGTATGTACATTCATTGATGGACACGTGTGGCAAGACCTTGTATTATGATTTTAATGAACCATACTTATTCATTAAAGCATATACAATACCATTGGAATCGTGGCAATCTCCAAGTATCAAATGTCCATTTAAAAGTCATACCCAAAGGCATCGATATTATCATACATGATGGACAGGGATTGTTAAGCTTTTAATCTAACCCTGTAATGTTTTCTCATTGTGTAATTTGACCCTATTGTATCTTTCATTTTATGGAATTTTTAAATATTTAGGGTAAGTATGGATGAAATATCACACAGTATGGCGAAGAAGAGGCCTAGAGGTTTGATTTGCAGCTTCGAACCAGACAATATACAATGGGTCACCCAGTTTCCAAGATGAACACAATTAATGAAGAATGTTGGATGGTTCCCTTTCTGTCAAAGATAGCAAGGCTACAATGTTCAAGTGACCCAAGCCTTTATAAAAAATTATAGAGATGGAGTTGTGGATTTTAAAAGCTTAAGGGTTATGGTCGATGAGGAATCTATTGCAGAGGCCATCGAGGTTCTGGCACAGGGAGAAAAATGGTTTAAATAACAAGAGTTTAAAGGTGATTATGGTGAGTTTCTTTTACTAGGGTTTTGAGAAGTAAGATTGGGAGGCTTGGACTTTTCTTTCTGTTGGGACAATAAGGCTTTCCCAGATGTATCTGCATTGTTGATTATTCCAAGATGGATGAGCTTATCTTGCTCTCTAATCAAGAAATCACAAAAGGATTCAAGACTAGGCTCTTGATAGCTAGCTGCATTCAAGGATTCTTTCATGGAGTAAAATGTAGGTACAAAAACAGAATATGCAGGTCTAAGTTTTGAAAGAATATGATAAATGCATTGTTTGTCTTCCCTCTTAATCTTACATTCTGCACATAAGATTTTAAGAGTTTTGTACTTAGATAAATAACCTTGAATGCATGAAAAATCACTTGGATTTAAAGAAATTGACTCATTTTTGAGTTGATGACCTCAAATTTCATTGTGTTTACCAAACAAAGATTCCAACTTGTCCCAAGTAGCATCAGGTTCATCAATTCCAGATATGTGGAATCGCAAATCATTAGAGATTGACATCCCAATCGATCCACGAGCTTCATCACATCTGTTTACCCTTTTGATTTTCTTATTATCATCAGTAGGTTCTGTTTCTTTCCCCGAGGTAATTCTGAAAAGTCCTCTACTTCATAGAACATCCTCCATACGAGATTTCCATGCAAAACAGTTGGAACTAGTAAGTATAATATCACAAGGGGCAGCCATATTTGTAACTTAGTGGCTGTAAAAGTATAAGCCAATAGTCTGGATGCGAAGCGCTCAAAAAAATAGGTGGTTTAAAAAAAAACGGCAATGAAAACTGACTCCCTATGATGAAGTTATGCTTGAACAAAGAAACTGTTGAAGATGTCTCCAATAGTGATGTGGCAGATAGAAAATGATCAGCTAGAAAAAAAGGACCCCCCTCTTCTCAAGAAGAACCTTTTACAATAACTTTACAAGAAAGTTGCTTTAAGTGAATCACTTTTATAAAATAAGTGATTTCACTTTTACAATGATACTTTAAATACTGCAACAATAAAAAGGAACTTAAGTGATTCACTTTTTATATTTATTTTATTATTTAAGTGAGATGCACCTTTTACAATAAAGGAACTTAAATATAGAAATTGTATGCACTATTTCTTTTAAAAGTAACTTCCTAAGACTTGAACTCAAGACCTATTAAGGAATAAAGCAACTTTGAACCAAGTAAGCTAGATTAAAAGGAATGTAAAATATGGGAATGAGGAAGGAGTTTTTTTTTTTTTTTACTCTTCTTGCTCGGTTTCCGTGCTTGCTTTTTTCCTTGCAAATCACACCAAAAACTGAAACAAAAAAACTTTTCCACACTTGTGGAGTTAGATCTCATTATCTTGCCCGGAAAGTCTACGTTTTCTCTCTGTTTCTGATTTGCCGAGATGGTGCAAGGTGCACGGCAAAGAGCATAGACAGCCGAGAAAAAAACTTTCCCTTTCTGTTTCTGTTTTGCCAAGATTGCTCAAGGTGCATGGTTAAGAGCATACACAGACAGGGAAAACAACAATCCGAAACCAAAAAAATCTAATAGTCAAGATCTAGATCATAACCGCAAGTGACTCTTCATAAAAGCTTTGATACCATGTTCGGGTACACAGGGTATTCCCAAAAGACCGAACACCTAGAGAAACCACTTCACACAAATAGATCACAGATCGTTACACTTATGTTTTGATGTGGTTTAAACCCTCGTGAGGGAAACACTCCACAGCCCTGGCCAAATAGCTTCTACGAGACAATTTATTATGCAAAGAAAGAAAGTTACAAATGTGCTTCTCATAATCGATCAACTTTCCAATGACCCTCCATACTATTTAAATAGAGATCATGGACCAATCGGGTGTTAATCCACGGATCAAGGGTAGGTATGATCTAAGAGAAGTTGATCCGTCGGATCACTCTATGTCGGGAACATATCGTGACCATCGGATTAAGTATTTACAAATGCATACAAATGCATACTAAAGAAACACCCCTTTCCTAACAGATATATTACACAAGTTGATCTTAACTAACTCTTAAGCGTCTAAATATACTAACATCCCCCCTTAAGAACAACTTGGGATAGGATTGAAGGATTTACAAAAGTAACACTATTAGAAGAAGGAATGAGGCATTAGATCCTACTCACTTAGTTGTTATCCTGGTGCGTGAGCACTTTTCCCTGTCGAGCCTTCCAGAGCTTCCATTTATCCTTCACAATTTAATGACCTTTTGACCCTGAGGGAACACCTCCCCAAGTGTCCACTTCCTGCACTTGATTCCTTGCATTGATCACAGGTATGTTCCATTGCTTGGGACTATTCTGCTTGCTATTTGATAGTCATTCCCTCGCTTGTTGTACTATAAGCAATTTTATTCTTTTTCAAGCTTTCCCCTAATATGAAAAAGACAAAAAAAATCAAATATTCCAAAAAGCCAGACGGGATTATGGTTACTACTTCTAGTTGGAAACTGTTGTGTCGCATTTGAATAGAGCATTCATTCCACTCCATACATTATGAGTCAGGACTATAGTTGTCCTTAGGAGCTGTACTTGTTTCTCAGTTTACTCCACGGATTGGTTAAGCTTCCAGTCATTATGGATCCCTTTATGGTGCCTTATGCATCACACAGTCTATATTTAGTCTATGCTTCCTAAGTCTATCCATCTGCTCATGCTCTTGTTCAAAGGAAGTCCTGAAACCAGAGTCGGCCACTCCTTAGATCTTTTGGCTATTACATGTCGGCCATCCAATCCATTTCACTTGAGATCTTCCAAATATTTTAGCATACCTGGTACCTCATGTTGGTTGATTGGGGATGTCTTAATGCCCTCCTTTTAGTGAGTCTCGTTCCATCGAATTCAATCCATTTATTCCGGGACTTGAGGCTTAGAGTTTGGTTGAGTACCTTGAGGTTTGCAGACATTAGTGGCAGGTTCTCTCGCCATCGACAGTTTTGGGAATACATCAATGTCCCATGATCGATGGATTCATCCTAGTGTTCAACTTCAACTCATCTATTCACACTCTGATGATTATGCTATGTTCCTTTATGCCCATTTTCATTATTGGTGGGTTATCTCGCATCTGTTAACGGTATACATCATTGACCAGTAATCAGACAATGTCACATTAGGTTCGACCCCAACTCCTTTATTCACCTGATGGGACTTGCACTGTCGAAGACTTGTGTAGAAGACCCTAGGCGATAGTCGCATTCAACATGCTAATTATGATTATGACTTTACATCTGAGATATCACCTCTCAAATATCAATAGTTTGTACCTCCATTTTGCACTAGTCGTTTCCTTGTCAGCAGGAGACCATATCTTACTGTAGAGGGATCGTGGCTACGATCACTTATGACATATATTCATTATGTAGTGCCAATTCATGGCCGTTGTATCGGATTGTTGTACTATACCGACATGTATTTAGGGATACTATTGTACTATGACGAGTGAGCTGCTCCTTCCACTCATGTCTCCATCACTCCACTTCTGAGATATTTTTATAATGTATTTAGGCCATCGCAACATTAGTCTCTGACCTCACACATTAGGGGGCATCTGTTATAGCATAATTTTTCACCTTGTGAGCATCAACATTCTTTGGCCTGGACGATCCATTTTACTGACTTAGATCCACTTGATATCCTTCAGACACTATTTTTCCCTTGTACGCTATCTGCATCACTATAGCTAGCATACCCGTGAGTTGCATCACTATAGCCTGCAGGTAGCATGTAAAATGGTAAAAATCACTAGTTTATTACTTTTCACTCCCAAAAAGTGGTCATAGGGTGACCTTTGTGTTAAATTTTTTCAGAATTTACTTCAATCTGATCTAGGATCTTAACTGAGATAACAACATGTACAACAAATCTACAGCATATCAATCATGGACACAATAACGCAAGCACACAAGAGACACAGAGTTTACTTGGGAAAACCATAAAGGTGAAAAACCCCAATAACTTCCTCAGAGATAGATAGAGTAATGATACAACCAAAATACAAGAGATAGTATTCTCCTAGCAGCAGAGCCTCCTCCTCCACAAGTGCGCCACTCTCCCAAGTGTGAGTGAGAGAATAGAATGATCAAATAGAGATCTCCCGATCTCTATTTATACTATACTTGACTTGCCTAATAAGCTTTACTAGGTCAGCCTTAACTTAACCACATAACACAATGCTGACTAGGACGACACCCAATAGGGTGGTCTAATAACCCTTTGACCCACATGGCCGATCCCCACTAGGGTGGTCTAACAAACCTTCGACCCACATGAATTATACAGGGCCGACCCCAACAAGGTGATCTAATAACCCATCAAGTATAAGTTACGACACTTACAATATAAATGATGACACTTCCATATAGAGGAATAATAACATTTCTGTAGGAATATAAAATACATATATGAAATACATGGGTGAAATACATTCTGAAGTTACATATGCATCAACACTCCCTCTTAACTAGGAAGGTATTTCTCGACACAGGTCTGCTAGCACAAGTCTTCTTCTTTGGAGCATCATCAACGAATCATCATCCTCGAATCATCGTCATCGTCACTGCTGCTGCTATCTCAATCAATCTCTGAATCTACTCGTCATAGGAAGTTCTACAAAGCTAGTTCTTTTTCATACTGGATGTAGGCCCACCACCTGCAGGTCTTCATCATCACTGGCCATACTGTAGAAATCTCAGGACTTATTACATGAGTCACAAAACCTTGCAAGAGCATCCAGGCTGTTATGAGCACACAACTCTACCTGTCAAATCTCCCAGGGACATATTATATGTGATTGTCACAAAACCTTAAAAGAGTCTCTTGACTAGCAAGAACCCTAAAGAGCATCTGAGGCATTTTTCATCCTGTCCAGATATCCAGGACTTATTACATGTGACACCTACCACAAAACCTTGCAAGAGCATCCCTGGACTTATTACGGGCACACAGCCCAACCTATCGGATCTCCTGGGGCCATATTACATGTGGTCATGGAAAAACCTTGCAAGAGCATCCCAGGACTTATTACGAGCACACAGCTCAACCTATTGGATCTCATAGGGCCGAATTATATGCCATAGGACAAAACCTCAAAAGAGCATCTGCCAGATATCCCAGGGCCAAATTATATGCCATAGGAAAAACCTTGCAAGACTATCTGCAGATCTCCCAGGGCCAAATTATATGTCCTTCCAAAGCAAAACCTTGAAACAATGGTTTCCAGATATCCTAGGGCCACATTAGATGCCATAGGAAAAACCTTGTATGCTTATCTACAAACCTCCCAAGGCCAAATTATATGCTTATCTGCACAACTTGTTCCATGGCCACAAAGTATCAACCTGATACTAACCATACATCATCCTGATGTACACATGATCATCCTGATCATCATCACTGCAACATCCTGCTACATGTCATCTGGAGCAACATCTTGAAACTCGTCATCCATGATCATCCTGATCATATAATGCATCTACCTGATGCATACCAAGTATCTACCTGATACATATCATCATACATGATCCACTTAATCATACAGTGTATCCACCTGATACAAATAAAAATACATGATCCACCTGATCATACCTGATACATATCAACATACATGATCTACCTAATCATACAATGTATCCACCTGATACATATATAGATACATGGTCCAAGCATCCAACATGATGCATATACAAAATACATACAAATGATCCAACTGATCATATCCAGCATCCAACATGATGCATATACAAAATACATACAAATGATCCAACTGATCATATCCAGCATCCAACATGATGCATATATACATAAATGATCCGACTAATCATAACAAGCATCCAATATGATGCAATGATCCTCATCCATGATCCTTCTGATCATCATAACATTGTCCTCTTCAGATCATCTCATCGTCCACGAAGCACAGCCAAGATGCACATCATCCAGCACTTACACCACCGACATGGGAGAACACATCTACCACCATTCGAGGAAGGCTCCAGCCCTTACTTTTTCACCATGGGAGAACACATCTACCACCATGTGAAAAATGGCTCAGCAATTACATCACGACCAAGGGAGAAAACATCAACCATGTCAGAAAATCTCATGTGCATCTGCATCTTCCGCACTCATCACTTCCCTTTGGAAGGAACCTCGATCTGAAGTGCACCAAGCCTCTCTCTTAAGTACTCAAACTGCACTCTGGCCAACTGCTTGGTCAATACATCTGCAACCTACTCATCCGTCTCAACATACTCTGCTTCGGCTGTACTCAGTGCTACGTAGGACTGCTTCCTGCTAAACCAAGAGATCACACCTGATCCCATACTGAAGCAACACCCAGATGTGCTCTTCCTATCTGTAGCACTGCCTGCCCAATCTGAATCAACATAACCCTGCAGGTTAAACTTTTGATTCGCATAATACTTAAGCCCATAGTCAACTGTACCCTTCAGGTACCTCAGAATATGCTTTACAGCAACCAGGTGAACATCTTTCGGATTTGTCAGGAATTGGCTCAATGTGTTCACCGCAAAGCAAATATCTGGTCTCGTGTTCATCAAGTACATAGAGGACCCAATCATTTGACGATACATCATGACATCAACCAGATCAAATGAAGCATCACATAGAAGCTTCAGGTTCAATGCCATAGGTGTGGCCATAGCCTTGCAGTCCATCATCCCGAACCTCTTCAGGATCTCTACTGCATACTTCCCTTGTCCAAGGAAGATTTCATCTGCACTCTTCCACACCTCCATGCCAAAAACAAATAGTGCATCATCCCCAAGTTCTTCATCTTGAACTCGGTAGCAAGATTCCACTGCATGTTGGCAATCAATCTATCCTCACCTGTTACAAACAGGTCATCCACATACAATAGTAGTATCACTAGATTGCCTTCCTCAACCTTGTAGTAAAGGTTGGAATCTACTTTACTCTTGGTAAAGCCCAAACTAGATAGAATGTTGTCTATCCTACCATACCAAGTTCTACACATATATGACTCCCTGTCATGTGTCTCAGAACCAAGTGGCTGCTCCACGTACACTTCTTCTTAAACTACACCATTCAAGAAAGCTGTCTTGAAATCCATATGGTGTATCTTCCGTATCATCACTGCAGTCAGAGCAAGTACTGATCTAATGGAAGTGTATCTGGCTACAAGATCAAAACTCTCTATGCTACCACCTGCAGCATGCTTGATATTGTAGCTTCTCTTGGAAGCCACTACAAACTCCCCTTCAAGTCTTGGGACTACATCCCAAACATATTTGTGATCGACTAGTACTCCTCAATCATGGCATTCTTCCCATATCCCAGGAACTTCAATATATTCAATATTTTCAATAGATAACTTTATTGCTGAACAAATGTTGTAGTCCTTCTTTTGTAGGTGATGGTATATGATCTTTCCTATACAACAAGTTAAATTGCATGATTAGAAAACATCTCATAGTTTTCAGAACAAATTCTTACACATAAAGAAATATGTCATACAATCATGCAATTATCTTAGCCAATGCTTCAATACAACATTTATCCATATTCTATAACTTTCTAGATGCCTTCCAATCTCTACCAGAACATTGTTAAGAGTGTGCACAACTCCTAACATGTCAGCAAAGAGGTTTCATTCTATATAAGTAGAAATGGAATGTTGTACAGTGCCATAGGCCACTTACCCATGTATATTAGTAGTATACTGTTCATCAATGCAACTATTCTAATATGCATAATACACAACCTAATTCTAGGAACATAAGCATATACATCATTGAATAACATTATGTAAGAAATGACAATTCAAATACTTATCTTTGTTTGGTTGCTGGGTGGACTCCCTCTGAATTTTTGCAACTCCATTATGATGTGGATTGTGAGAAGTGGTCAACTCCCTCTGAATATCTGCAACCTTGCAGAAACTACCGAAGTGTGCTCCTTTGCTTTCTTGGAGGAACAACTGGAGTGTGCTCCCTCTTGATATTTGCTTCCTGGATTACCGGTCCTTGAACTTACATCCATCCTTAATCACTATGCATGCTTATTAGTATCATCATTGTGTTATCCTTGAGGTCTCATAAATAATCACACATTTATTAGTATAATCTTAATACTATCAAAACACAATAATCTTAAACATGTATATTCATGATCATTCACAGATAATAAACATTAGTATTCAAGGTTTCAGGGAAGTCTTCTTTTACTCATGCATATTCTTATTTGATCATAGGACTCTTCTAATTAGTTAAATCATCAATGCATAAACCCGTGATTACTCAAACCTATACCTTCATGATTCTTCTGGTTGGTCATATCATCAATTATGGTAAGAAACATAATATGCATACAGCCATGACTATTCAAACCTATGACTTCATGAATAATCATTATCAACAACACAACAGTATAATATCCTAACACAAGGTAGGATTCTAGCTTGATATAAGAAAAACATACCTAGATTAGCATGCTAGCTAGTTATGTCTAACATACCCTCATAATGTCTTCTGGTTCTCTTCAGTGACTTGTGCTAGTAACCTACATGTCTCATAGGTTAACCATTGTAGGACCAAGTTATACATACCTTGAAAGTAGATCTTCTATGTGATCCATGACAATGGATGAATCTTTGTCTTCATGTCACTGTGATTATATGTTCTTGAAGTAGAACATGATTTGTCTTTCTTGGTGTACCTTTTATGTTAGCGAACAACATAAACCTCATACAACATCACAATGCATTAGTACATTCATAAGTGTCAAAACCTTAATCAATGAATATCTTCTATTAAGGTGATACGACAAGTCTAGTAATTAATAAAGATTGTACTGTAATGATATGAAGACAAACATATGATAAACTTAACCATGAAACATACCTGTAAGCCATACTTGTCAACATTGCTTGTAATATTCTTATGGAAGGCCTTAGCCTCATCTCCCTCTGAGACAGGAACTTCTTCACTTATGCAGATGACCAATCCATCTTCTTCTAGGATTAACCCAATCCACTTGATTTGCAAGAAATGGACCTGGAGCTAGATTAGGGTTTGTCAAAGAAACCCCAAAAATTCAAACTTTGAATTTCAAACTTCCGAAAGGATAGAAATATGTGCCTTGATGAGCTGATCAAGTTGGTATATTCAGAATTTGAAAACTGCAAAGTTTCACCCCTCGAAATTGCCTTTTAGATTTCTGGATTCACTAATGAGGACCCTGAATTAGGGTTTGAGTTTCCCAGAGCTTCACCCAACCAAAAGATTTGATTCAAATCTCTAAGCTTCAATTTTTTTGAGGCGCTTCCAGCCGTGGTCACAGATTTCCAAAATTCCAATTTTTGCAGAAGCCCTAATTTTCCATCTTTCCGATCAAAGTCCCCAACTGGGGTTTGATCAAGCCCGGCCTTCTACCGAACCGAAAAATCTGATCTTGGTCTCTAAATTTCGATTTTGATGAGTAGAATCCAGCTGTGGTCTCTTATTACAAAAATTCCAACTTTCTCCGAAGCCCTAAATTCCGGAAGCCATGAATGAAGGTGCTCAAAAATAATTTTTTTTTGACAGAAATATGTACCTTTTTTTTTTTTTTTTTTTTGGTGTAACTCCGAAATTTTCAATCCACAGGGTCTAAATTTTTTTCCTGAGATAGCCCGACCTGTTATATTTCAATCTCGACAAGTCTGACCTCAATTGGATTCTCTGAGAGAGAGTTATGCCAAGTGTCACAACGTGACCTGTTTATGGGATAATACAGGAGAGCGAATTTGTACGGCGTTCCAAGTGTCACTGGTTCAACTTCAGCCTCTAAACAATTTTCTTGAGCTAGTACAGCCTGTGTGCTACCTGTTACGTTTTATGAAATTTCATTTGGAGCTTCCTAGCCCAAGTTATGACCTTTTTCCCAAGGTCACTTGATTTTGACTCAGATCTGGAAGAGGCAGAAACCCTGTATTGTACAGATCATAAATCACAAAGCACAACGAATTTGAGGTTGTACTTTGGACACAAGGTACATGGGGATCTTATCTTCGACCTGTAAAAGTTTCAGATCCAAAACATTCACCAAAATGTATTTAAATCGAAAGTGCTATGATGACTGGCTTTTGCTATATCAAGCCCTAGCATCGTAAGTGCAACAAGTGTCATACATGCCATATCATGCCCTCTTTCGGGCTAGCTCTGATACCATGTTAAATTTTCAGAATTTACTTCAATATAATCTAGGATCTTAACTGAGAGAACGACATGTACAACAAATCTACAGCATATAAATCATGGACACAATAATGCAAGCACACAAGAGACACAGAGTTTACTTGGGGAAAACAATAAAGGTGAAAAACCCCAATAAATTCCTCAAATATAGATAGAGCAATGATACAACTAGAATACAAGAGATAGTATTCTCCTAGCAGCAGAGCCTCCTCCTCCACAAGTGTGCCACTCTCCCAAGTGTGAGTGAGAGAATAGAATGATCAAATAGAGATCTCCCGATTTCTATTTATACTAGACTTGACTTGCCTAATAACCTTTACTAGGTCGGCCTTAACTTAACCACATAACACAATATTGACTGAGCCGACACCCAATAGGGTGGTCTAATAACCCTTTGACCCACATGGCCAACCCCCACTAGGGTGGTCTAACAACCCTTCGACCCACATGACTTATACAGGGCCGACCCCAACAAGGTGGTCTACTAACCCATCAAGTATAAGTTATGACACTTACAATATAAATGACAACACTTCCATATAGAAGAATAATAACATATCTATAGGAATATAAAATACATATATGAAATACATAAGTGAAATACATTCCAAAGTTACATATACATCAACACATTCGCCCTACATTTTCCTAGTAACGTCTCGATGTGTCCTTTCACTTACCTTTGGGAGGACTATATATTGAGCACATATGGCATATGGACGGGAAGGAGAAAGAAGAGTAAGAGAACTCTAGTGGATATTTTCCCTATCATGAGTCTACACTCATTGATCCTTGTAGTTGTGAACCCATTATGTTCACCTTCCAAACTCCTATCATAGTTTGAGTTTTCCATTCCATGGAGGATTGAAGTGGTGGAAGCGGAAGTGGATTGATCCAGATCTTGGTTCAGATTGGTTGCCGGCAAGAGGTCGTATCACATTGTAATTCTTGTTGTTCATTAATAGAAATACTCATATTCTCATCCATTAATGTTGTGAATGTTATTTATATTGCATTGGGTTGCATTTACTTATAATATCGTGGACCATTGTTGTTGATGATGTTAATGTCGTTTATATAGTATATATGCTTGTTATGTATTCGTTGTCAAGACTAATTTGCAGATTCAAGTGCATGGATTGAAAGCTTCAACGGGGATCTTCATCAAACGTTTGGATTGAGGTTGGTTATATTCTTCATGATCTTAGCATTGCCATTTATATAGCATAGAACTGAGAATTGAGTTAATTTCTGGTAGTCAACTGTTTGTTATGATCTACCCCAAGCCATACTAAGTTTTCTCCAAAACACTCGATGCATTTCCATTCTTGTTATGTATCTATCCACCCAACCCATGGATGAATAAACACTTTGCCGCAATGATCCAAATGGAAATAAATCATCCTTCTTCTTTAGAGCTAAATCTCCTCCCCATGGAAGTAACTCAAAGTCCTCCATAAGCAAGATGACTGTTTGGAAAATACTCTCCATGTCAACTTCTCCATCCAACACAATCAGGCAAGGTTCCCATGTGTTGCTTTGCATATTGGAAGGATCACATGCCTTCCATAGGAACTCATGTCACTGATCACAAGGTTTCACATCAAATGATGTGTCCATAAATATCCTACCAATGCAAGCAAGTCTAGTGCATCCTTGATCTTCCATTGTGGTTATGTACTCACCTACCCAATCCATGGAATAGTAAATACCTTTGCATGTTGATTTGGATAGCATGTACTTAACTATATCCCGCATAGCTAAGATCTTCTCCTCATATTTCAAAACAAGTGCTTGGCCGAAATTTTCTTCATCATGGCTCTTCACAAGAACCTATAGTTGTGCATCTTCCTCATGTCCGATCTCCACATGAGGTTCCTCTATCAAAACCAAAATGTCTCCTACCATGTGCACATGATCATGTCCAATATAGGATGGAGGATGTGGTGTGCTCAACTCCTTTCAAAGTTGATCAATCATCCTTCTTGACTCTTGAAGATCTCCTTGGCTGCTCTCAAATTCCTCATGAATCTTATTAATATGAACCTTAGATTTCTGAAGTGCACTTTGAGTTCTCCTCAAGGAATCATGAGTGGTATCCAACTCATGAGTGAGTTGGTAAATCTCCTCTTCATCTTCAATTGAGGCATTATGATGCATCTTGCTCACTATAAGGAGATGGTTTCTATCTTCCAGTAGGTTCATGTAGCTTGCCTTCATCTTGTCCATTGCTTCTCTAAGAGATTGAAAATATCCCAAGAAGGATTGTTTCTCCCCATCTTCATTGGAATCTTTCCAAAAACATCTTGGCAGTAAGCCATTGGCATCAACAAATTTCTTCAAGGCTTCCATGAGCTTCTCTTGGTCCTCCTTTAGTGATCCAATCAAATGATGTGGCTCACATAGAATATCCCTCCCCACGTTTGTTGCATCTGTAGGATGACAAAAAATATCTTCTTGCTGGTGGCATGAGTCCACATCACGTGATTCACACAAACACCATCATTATAATCATTTGCAATATCACTTTCATGATAAGAAGTAGAAGCAATTTCATAGTGCTGCAATGAAATGTGACTATTGTAAAGATTATCAACACATCTTAGAATTTCATCTTTCACACCAAAATTTCCATTATTGGAAATTTCCTCCAAGCTACCTTTCTCACCGGAAGTAGCTACTATCTCGGTATGATATAAATGAATTTTATTTCTGCAAAAATCAGAATTATAGTCATACCTTTGAATCATATATTCCTCCTCTTGAGGTATAACTGTGGTTGTATTTCCTTCCACCAAACTGTCTAGGTCACATCCAACTGATGTGTGCTTGTCATCTGCTTCACTAGGTAGCTCAAGTGGTGACTAGAAATCTGAATTAAGTTTTCTTTTGGATCTGATCTGAAATATGTATCACCACCATCAAATGAATTAATTTCCTTTGCAATGATATTGAAATCACCAACAAAGAAGGTTGAACTTTCCGAAATGGAATCTCTTTCCACATTGTTCATAAGTTCATCACTTTTTGCTTGGCCTTGTGCTACACATGGTTCTTGTTTCTCTTTGGAAGCTTCCATGCTGCTAGGTCCATCATGATCATTTGATGTCTGCATTCTAATAAAGGGATTCCCTCTTTTCCAATCAAGGGAATCTATGGATTCTCCCTTAGTCACTGGCTCATTGGGTGTAGAGCATGGTGATGCTTCACTCTGCTACAACATATTCTCCACTTCTTTGCACACACTATTAACAATATGACTTAATCTTGTTTGATATGTGCTACCACAAGGATCTTCATTTGGAAAGAACCTTTCATCTTTGAAAGTACATAAGTCTCGGAAAGGAAATATCTCCTGGATCTCTTTCCTCATTGTCTAGTATTCTATAAGGTACTCAAAAGGATTGACTCCAAGAAGCTTTCCACAATAGTACACTATGCCATCCATAATACTGAAATCGGGTATATTTGACCTTATATTATCTATGCACAGAGTTTCATATAGGGATTCATCATCATCATGCATCATCTATAGTTTATCAACATCATAAATAACATTATCATTGGAACAAGATGCTTCGTCGTCATCCCATTCGAAAATATCACTAGTTGGTGCCAGTCTCATGGATGCAACTTCTTCAACTTGAGAGAGGTTAATTTCCGAAGGAGTAGAGGAAAGCACTCTGATACCATTGTAATATCCCTGATCTGATATCAGATGATATCATCTCAAATACAAATATTAAAAATCAGAAAATTGCGAACAATAACTAGCTCTCAAAACTAGTGAAGAAGGAACTAGAACTGATAATTGGTTAACCCACCCAGAGATTCATAGCTTGGAAATTACATATATGAAAAATATGTTTAGGAGTGTTCATAATAAAATACATCAGATTAGAGTCTAGCTTTAGAGTCCTATGCACAAGGTATTGCCTTATTTATGTTTCAACAACAATTTCCGCTGAAGTCTACTCCAAGGCTTCCAGGGAACACTAACATGTGCATTCTAGACCATCCACTTACACTTGACAGTAAAAAGAGAGTTGATATCTGTCATTAACCCCCTAATTTTAGGATGGACAAGAGTTTCTTATATTTTTGGAGGTTTTGGTTGAGTTTGGAGCTAAAAGAAGGAAGGGTGCTAGATTGGATTGCTTAGCTAGTTGTTTTCTAGGCTCTCCCAAAAACGTTGAGAGGGATACGAATTCTAAAGGAGAAGATTTGAGGGTATTCAAAATGGTATTAAGAATATACTATGATAGAGAAAACCAAAAATGAACATTCTGAGAATAATTAATTACATATACTACAAAAGTAGTCAAATAAAATGGTCTAAAGAACTAGTCTTGAAGAAATTGAGAACAAACAACCTCTAAGGATTTTGAATTCCTCTTCTTATGAACAGTATGTATTAGGCCTGATTATAATAAAAATATAAAACCAAAATGAAGAATACTAATCAACAATTGAAGGTACTTTACTCTCAGACTTCTCATAGAGTCTCTAATACATAAAATTCTTACAATATGGAGTGTAGACGACTTCTAAGAGAGAAGAACAAGAAGTGTCTTTACTGGATATCCAATAAAGGTGAACACACCAAATTGGGATGCTCATGGAAGGATCAATAACATTGATACAACTCACAGGGCTCTTACACAACTTGAAAATCCATAAATTTGCACAGGTGCACTCCTCAACACTGAAACCTTGGCTATGGTTAAAATTGTTGTATCTTGGTAATCAAGACACCTTTTTCAACAATAAAAAAGGTTTTTATTACCGAAAACGACTCTCCATAAGAAATTTAACATGTCTAAGAACCCATAAATGATCATAAGTTCTGAAACTAGATCCTCCATTTCAACCCTTCAACACTATTCCCACTGAATGAACGGAATGAACCACACAACAGGAACACCAACCACTAGACCAGAATTATATGGGTATATATCATACTTCTACAACTGCATATGATCATAAGAGAATAATTGAACACAGTTTCCTTGGGTTATATCACCCAAGCATTGATTGAGGTGCATCACTCAATCCTTGAGAAGAACAACTCTCAAATCATTAAACAAAATGGCCAAAAGATGTGAATGGTGCTCTTTCTATATTTTTTATAGACTCTATAACTTCCTAGGCAAGTCATTAAAGTCATATTGTGTGGTTCATAGCTCATCCAAGCACCTTCCTTTGTCAATTTGGAAATTACTTGCTTTGTGCAACCTTTCTTGCATTTATCCTGCATTTTTTCTACTTTCTGCTTTTCCTCTACCTTTTCTGCTTTTCATTGGATTCTCCCTACTTTTTCAGTGCTTTTGATTTATTTTCTTATTCTTTCTTATTTTATGGAATTTCCTTCCATTTTTCACGAATTCTTCTTTTCTGAGTTTCCTTGTTTCTCTGCTTTTCCTGCCTTTCTTGCTTTCTTACCTTTTTCTTCTTTTGTCCTGCTTTCTTCGGGGTTCTAATTTCTTCCATTAAATATTTTTGGCAACATATGTCAAGCCAAATAATATTTATGCACATTCTTGGACTCTTCTAATATTATCCATTCATAAAAATTTAATGAATAATAATAATAATAATAATTACATGTGCAACTAGTTATTCCACCCAACTTTATTTAATTCCAAAAACATTTGTTAAGTAATATGTTCCTTTTTTGCACCAATTTTGGTTTGAAGGGTTGGAGGGGTTTAGATCCCTAAAAGAGATGGATGAATTCCAAGAGTTTTAATTCATATTATGAACTAGAGGCCACAGATAAGAGCTCAGGATGTTTATAACATGCCCTAGATGCTGCAAATAAGAGCTCAGGATGTTTATAACTAGGTTCGGGATGCGAATGATTGAGGATCTTAGGTATTTAACATTGCAAATGAAGGTAAAATGTGAAAACCCGCTCGAATTCATATGGAGGCACCAATGAGCGGAGCAGATCTG
Source organism: Larix kaempferi (assembly GCA_027924585.1). NCBI lineage: Eukaryota > Viridiplantae > Streptophyta > Pinopsida > Pinales > Pinaceae > Larix > Larix kaempferi. Next base: position 8,720,844 of record BSBM01000848.1, read on the forward strand.
TAGGGGTGGAGATCAGCGGCCCCAAGCAACTTCGCGAAATAAAGCTGCAAGGTTGGTGTAAGGGTGGAGCTTTGTTAACTCGCAAGCAGATACTTGGTCAGATCGACGATTGGAAAAAGGATCTACAGTCATCATTTTGTTTTGCAATTTCAAAGTGCATGGGTAATTGAACTTTTCATATTTGCGAAGAGGAGGTAGGCCCCACATATTGCAACGGTGTAGATCTGGTGGGGAAAGGCATCAACGATGGAGGTTTAGTTCGCAGATTGAACATGCATGGAGTATTGGCTCATTCCAAATTCGCGAAACTCGATAAAAGCCACACCTTTGGATGGTCAGGATGTGGACAGGGGCTAGATCAAATGTTGATAGTGACTACGCCTATCTAAGGTACAAGGAGGTAGCCTTCTGAAGAGAAAAGCAACGCAGAAAGATGTGGAGTTGAACAAAGGAAAGGATCAATGTGTTAGGATATTCCTATACTCCATCCTAGTCCCACCAGTATTTTGATCCTTTACATTTTCAGTCATGCATGCACCTTTTAGGGTTTGCATGCATTCTAGGGTTTGCATGCATCCCAGTCATCAGTCCAGCACCTAGCCCTCAGTTAGCCAGCCCCCAGGAGCTTCTCACTATTCATTTTTAGCCCTCCAGTTTCTTAGTGCGCCCTTCTTCCTTGATTTTAGGGAGCAACTCGCCCTTCTTCACCTACCAGTTCAGTTACACTCAGTTACAGTCAGTTACAGTCAGTTACACTCAGTTACATTGAGTTACACTCAGTTACACTCATTTACATTCAGTTGCAGTCAGTTACACTCAGTTACACTCAGTTACATTGAGTTACACTCAGTTACACTCAGTTACATTCAGTTACAGTCAGTTACAGTCAGTTACAGTCAGTTACACTCAGTTACATTGAGTTACACTCAATTACACTCAGTTACATTCAGTTACTCTTAGTTACATTGAGTTACACTTAGTTACATTGAGTTACACTCAGTTACACTCAGTTACACTCAGTTACACTTAGTTACACTGAGTTACACTTAGTTACACCTACCAGAGTTAGTTTGAATGATGGTTGACAGTTACTTGAGCATTGATGACTCCACTGATGATGATGAAGACTTCCAGTTGCGCTCCGATGATCATGAGGACACCTAGTTGTGCTCCGATGACACTCCAGTGATCCTTTGATCACTCCATGAAGGCTAATTCGAATTGCCACCTTAGGCATTCGAATTCCTCATGCATTGTATTATTTATATGTCCATTTGTGATTAATAATCTAGTATGACCGAAGTATTATTGCTTCTATCTGAGTTCTACTGTACCATATTATTTTGTTGCTCATTATTCTGCATGTATCACTCTTCTTCTATTTTCTTGCTTAATCATAATTATTCTCTTGTGAGATACATCATCTCTTAGATCTGCTGTGAGGATTTTCACATGGTATCAGAGCATGTTGAGAGTATTGTTTATCTCCATTCTTGAGAGTTTTTTGCAGGTTATTACCAAGATTTCGAGTGCAGCAGTTGTAGCAGAATCTGCATTTTTGCAGCAGTAGCAGTTGCAGTTATTTTATATTGTTTTGCAGGTCTTCTACAACTTCAATGAATTTAGAAGAAATTACTCCTCTTTCTCCATTCAACTATGATGAATGGAAACCAAGAATGATAGCATATTTGAAGAGCCATGATCTCTTTGATTGCTATTTTGAAAGAGAGTTCGAATCCTCTACAAAGAAGATTAAATGGTTGAATAAAGGTGACATGCACATTGGAAGAATGATGCTTGCTATGACCGATTACATATTGTACCCGACCATCATTGATATTGAAACTCCAAAAGAGTTATGGGCTCATCTAGATGAAAGATTCGGCAAAAAGAATGATGGATTTGGTCCAAATCCCTTCAAAAGCAAGCAAGTTGATGCATTCGCTCCACTTGATGGTATCTCAGATCATGATGCATTCGCTCCTCCTGATGGTCTCTCAGATCATGTTGCATTCGCTCCCCTTGACGATCTCTCAGATCATGAACCAGTATCATCTCATATTGAAGTTGTTGACAAAGAACTTGCAGATTCTCCGCTCATGCTCAAACTTTCTTCTCTTTCTGTGCCAGCCCACACTCTAGATATTGCAGAAGGTCCTAAATCCTGTCTTGCACCAGAGTTTGTTGGTTTGCATCATGATCACATGATTATTTCGGAGGTAACATCAGCTATTGGAGGTAATGCATTCGCTCCTCTTCAGCAAACATCTCTTATTTACTACTATATGATCATTAGCACATGCTTTCAGAAGGTTATTGAAGAATATGGCCATTGCCACCCGCTTGAGATAATTTCTCATGCATCATATGATAGTTTTGATCTCACCCCTGCTGGTTCAAAGGAGATCTCAAGAAACTGTTTTGAAAGTCTTAAATCTGATTTTGATTTCAAGCAAACATGTAATAGTTCTTTTTGGCATAATCTCACCCATGGTGGTTCGAAGGAGAAGACAAAGGACTATATGCACATTCAAAAATTTGATCCTACCTCAGCTGATTCGAATCACAGGTTCAAGGATCATTCTAATACTGTTGGATTTGTTCTCATCACATTCGATCTGAAGAGCAAGTACAAGCACATGCTTTTTGAGCATGATCCACTTCTTCCCAAGAAGAAGATACCTCCAGACATATGACCAAGCATCACACATGCTTGAGTTTGGAGCTTTTATTTTTTATGTGTGCCTTACAGTCTATTTTTTGAGGAGGGGGTATGTTTCCCATGAAATTTTCCCACTTCCTTGGTTTATTGATTGTTATTATTCATTGTATTGGGTGACCTTTGGTCTTAGTTACCAGGGCCCAGGATGGATTAAGGGGGGGTGTTAGGATATTCCTATACTCCATCCTAGTCCCACCAGTATTTTGATCCTTTACATTTTCAGTCATGCATGCACCTTTTAGGGTTTGCATGCATTCTAGGGTTTGCATGCATCCCAGTCATCAGTCCAGCACCTAGCCCTCAGTTAGCCAGCCCCCAGGAGCTTCTCACTATTCATTTTTAGCCCTCCAGTTGCTTAGTGCGCCCTTCTTCCTTGATTTTAGGGAGCAACTCGCCCTTCTTCACCTACCAGTTCAGTTACACTCAGTTACAGTCAGTTACAGTCAGTTACACTCAGTTACATTGAGTTACACTCAGTTACACTCAGTTACATTCAGTTGCAGTCAGTTACAGTCAGTTACACTCAGTTACATTGAGTTACACTCAGTTACACTCAGTTACATTCAGTTACAGTCAGTTACAGTCAGTTACAGTCAGTTACAGTCAGTTACATTGAGTTACACTCAGTTACACTCAGTTACATTCAGTTACTCTTAGTTACATTGAGTTACACTTAGTTACATTGAGTTACACTCAGTTACACTCAGTTACACTCAGTTACACTTAGTTACACTGAGTTACACTTAGTTACACCTACCAGAGTTAGTTTGACTGATGGTTGACAGTTACTTGAGCATTGATGACTCCACTGATGATGATGAAGACTTCCAGTTGCGCTCCGATGATCATGAGGACACCTAGTTGTGCTCCGATGACACTCCAGTGATCCTTTGATCACTCCATGAAGGCTAATTCGAATTGCCACCTTAGGCATTCGAATTCCTCATGCATTGTATTATTTATATGTCCATTTGTGATTAATAATCTAGTATGACCGAAGTATTATTGCTTCTATCTGAGTTCTACTGTACCATATTATTCTGTTGCTCATTATACTGCATGTATCACTCTTCTTCTATTTTCTTGCTTAATCATAATTATTCTCTTGTGAGATACATCATCTCTTAGATCTGCTGTGAGGATTTTCACACAATGGACCAGGGTTGATTGGGTAGATGGACTGCGAAGCGAGCCTTTTCACTGTGACAGAGGCAAGATGGATAAGAAAATAGAAAAAATATAAAAAGGCTGCATCGGAAAATGATAGACGATGACTGTGTAGAAGCAGACAACTCAGCCAGGAGCTCAGACCAGTGGTCAGTAACTAGGTAGACCTCTTGTCTCACTAGAAAACTATTTAAATGGATGAGCTAGGAGATGTAGAGACCCCAGGTTTCGAGCCCCATAATATAGAAAAAATGTTAGAAGATAAAGATGCCGAGGTTTATGATACAGTTTTAGTGGAACTATTGAAATATTAAAGCATAGATTGAAGCTGATTAGGAAACACAATATAGATGTGCATAAGGTTTACCAGACTTTCTTCCATTTAGTTACAGTCAAACACACCCTAAACTATCCCGAGTTCGTCGATTGGTGCACCATCAATTACTCCTCCTCTGATAGGGTAATTATGGACGCATCTAGTTCAAAGATCCTATGGCCTATCAATCCCCTCACTGTTAGGAAAGCCCTATCAATCCCGGATGAGTTCTTTTAAAGTCCAAAGAATACAAGGAAGAATCCCTAATTCAGTATTTCAAACAATCCACAGTTGAATTGAAGTTGTTATCACTAGGGTTGTTTTCTAGATTTACTTTAGAATGTCCAACCTTGTATGGTAACTTTTCTTTTTCCAACTTAGTTTTCCTTTAGAATCATTGTTTGCTTTCTTTTTATTTTTACCCTAGTTTGTTTTTTATTTAAATGTTTCACTTATTAAAATAAAGCAAGGCTCATTGTTCATATTGATTTTCAAAAGGGGTCTTATTCCTTGATCAAATGCTATTTCAGATAATGTTATCTTGCTTAGAACATTGATATTATTCATCTGATTAATGACTTGTATCCTGGCAGCATATATTAAAATGTTAAGGGTAATAATGCTGCCAGTAATAAAGTATGTACATTCATTGATGGATACGGGTGGTAAGACCTTGTATTATGATTTTAATGAACCATACTTATTCATTAAAGCATATAAAGTACCATTGGAATCATGGCAGTCTCCAAGTATCAAATGTCCATTTCAAAGTCGTACCCACAGGCATCGATATTATCACACATGATGGACAGGGATTGTTAAGCTTTTAATCTAGCCCTGTAATGTTTTGTCATTGTGTAATTTGACCCTATTATAGCCTTCATTTTATGGAATTTTGAAATATTTAGGGTAAGTATGGATGAAATCTCACATAGCATGGCGAAGAAGACGCCAGGAGGTTTGATTTGCAGGTTCGAACCAGACAATATACAATGGGTCACCCAGTTTCAAATATCAACGCAATTAATGAAGGATGCTGAATGGTTCCCTTTCTGTCAAAGATTACAGGGCTACAATGTTCAGGTGACCAAATCCTTTATAAAAAATTACAGAGATGGAGTTGTGGATTTTAAAAGCTTAAGGGTTATGGTCGATGAGGAATCTATTGCAGAGGCCATCGGGGTTCCGGCACAATGGGGGAAATGGTTTAAACAGCAAGAGTATAAAGGTGATTATGGTGAGTTTCTTTTACCAGGTTTTGAGAAGTTAAATTGGAAAAATGGTATTCATGTAAGCAAGCTTAAGCCATATTGGCAGATTCCATTAGAGATGGTGCAAAATTATCTAACTTGCGAGGGTTGTTATGATAGAGTGCTTAGGTGTCATTTACGACTGCTAATGCACCTTAATGGAAGTCTGAAGCTCAATTTACCATTTTATTTGTTCAAAAGTATGCAAAGGATGATTGCATGGGTTCAGACCCATCCAAAACATACTGCCCATTCCATTTTCCATCAGTGTTTGATTAAGTTACTGATAATTTCTCACTTGAATAAGAATGGGTGGAATTGGGATAGTTTTCTCCTTGAAACAAGGTTTGAAGCAAAGAAGCGAAAGCTTGCAAAAGAAAAGGGGAAACGAAAGAAGTCAAAGAGTTCATGCAAGCAAATGGAGGGCGCAAGTAAGCAGACTAGGAAGCTTGTAAATGAAGGTAAAGATCTTGCAGATCAGGCTAATGTTGCAAATGATTTGTTTCCATAGGTGTCAGTTAAAGGGGAAACATTGGTTAAGCAAAAGAAAGAGGATTTAAAGAACCCTGACATGCTTAGCATGGTTATAAAAAATCCAGGCTCAGAGGAAGAAAAATAGGCTGAAACCCTAAACACAAAGGACTTAAGTTTAAAACCAAGGACCAGGTTAAGAAGCAAATTGGAAGCATAGATGAAGCTGGTGCAAAGCTCTGCAAGGGGTAGTGAACTTGTTATTGTGAATGATTCTTTTAGTGAAGAAAACAAACAGGTATCAAAGGAAGGGCACTTCTTAGAAAATGAGAATTTCATAGATCTTCAAGGGAATACAGAGTATATTCCTGAAATGTTTTGCATAAATAAACAAACTTATTCTTTGAATGAAAAAGGATCAGTTTCAAAATCTTTGCAAGTGGGTAAAGATTTTATCGATATAGAAGAAACTAAAGTAATGCCAGAGTTAAATAAAATTAATAAGTCTTTACAATCTTACAAGGAGCATACTTGATATCTTCAAAACATAAATGAGAATCTGATGTCTACCAACAAAATATTACGATAAGATTTAGAAGAAAAGGAGGCTGATTATCAAAAGCTTGTTCTCGTATCCAAAGACATCTTAAAGGAGAAAAGGGCCATTCAGAAACAGTATGAAAAAATGAAGATCCAGAACAAGGAATTGCAGAATCAAGAGCAGAACAAAGATGCTAAATATTCCAGATTGCAAAAGAGATCCCAGGTTTTGAGTGATATGATTGTCCTAGCAGAAGCTTCCAAAATTCTTTAATCTGTCGAATTTCTAAGCTAGTTGTTTCATAGATGATAGAATTCGACAGTTAGCATTAGATAAGAGTTGTTTTTATTTTGATTACACTTGTCTAATTTAAAAGTGTAAAAGTGTAAAGACTTTACTATTTTTGGGAAGGTCGATCCATGAAAATAGGATCTTCAAACTGTTTCAAACTTTGAAGAATTTTGTATATATTAGATAGTGATGAAATATGATAGAGGTTGGAACATATTATGGAAGTCAGACTCTAAGCTCGAATCGCAGGCATGTATATGTTTTTCCTTATATTAATATGATATAGCTATTTTGAAATGATTGTGATTATATGAGCCTGTTCTATTTTAATAACTCCTTTACATGTTATCATTATTTGTGTTTATGTGTAGTCTTATCAATCCATGCCATGATCCTCTTGATTAATATGAAATAATTTTTAATGCTTGGATATAGAACCTGATTCACTTCTTTCACAAAGTTATGCTAATAGCTATGTCTTATTAATATCCATTCTCTGTTGGTACATTCCCTGCTGTTTAATATTTAAATATGCTTGACTTCTGTAATTATTGTTTACCTACCACCAAGTTCCATCGAATCATATCCCAAATATATTGTATTTACTGTTAAGATTTCCCTAAGCTTGAACCCCAGTAGTCTAGGTTCAACTTTAGTGATAACATCTTTTGGCACCGTTGTCGGGGATGGAGAAACGAAAGTACATCTTCCCTGGGTATTTTACATCTGATTTTGGAGGGTGACAAGATCAGTATAATTTATCTGTAGACTACACATTCACCTTGTATTTCAGAAAGTTACAATGGCTTCAAGACAAATAGGGACTTGAGGAAATCCTTCATCTCCTCTGCACTCAAAGGTTTCAGATCCAGAAAGGATTCTAAGAGAAGCTAGAAAAAAGAAAATTGATTTCCTATCATCCAGTAACCCTCAACATTCTTCAGCTACAACTATACCTTCTGAATTGTTGGATACTCAAGAGAAAAAGAAAATCAGGTTTATCTGTGTGCATTCCTGAATTCGAAGAGTTAATCCTACTCATATTGATGATTTTGAGGTTTATTCAAATCCTTTGACTTCTGAACTTAATCATATACCAGAGGAAACCTTCACCTTAAAGTATTTGAAAACACCTTATATACCTCTCACTAGGAGAATTCTTATTGGCCAATTGAAAATTGAAGTGCCATCTCATCCACATTCTAAACCACCATCTCCACAAAATCATCGATCTTCTTCACTTATATCTAATCCACCAAATATGGTTGGCTAACCTCTAGATAGGATGGCTGCTATGTTGGCAGCTAGATATGATCCTCTAGTATTATCTCAGCCTTTAAATGCTCTCCCAGTTGGAGACTATCAGAAATATCTCCCGAGATTCAATGGTTAGGGAGGTGTTATAGAAGAGGAGCACTGGAATACATATCTCAGTTATGCTGATAATCATAACATTGAACATCAAGATGTGTGGATGAGGATTTTTGTTCAAAGTCTAGATGGTGAAGTACAAAAATGGTTTAGAGAACTGCCACCAAATTCTATAGATGGTATTGATGCTTTGCAAGAAGTGTTTATGAAACAATGGGGAGATACTAAAGATTATTTGTATTACATCACAAAATTTGGAGCACTGAAAAGAAAGAAGGATGAGGCTGTTGGTGATTTTTCTAAGCATTTCAACAAAATGTACAGTAGGATTCCAGCTGAAATAAAACCTACTGAAACATCATCAAAGTTAACCTATGCCAATGCTTTTGATTATCAATTTTCTTTGTGGTTAAGGGAAAGAAAATATTTGTCTTTATTGAATATGCAGGAAGCAGCCTTAGAAGTTGAATCCAACATACTTGCTTCAAATAAACTTAAAGAAGAGGTAGAATGCCAAATGGTTGATAGAAAACAAAAAAAGGAAATGGTTCCATCTATTCCTACAGGAAAGGCCTTAGACAATAAGATGGATTAAATGAGTAAGATCATAAAACATTTATCTGCAAAGGTTAGTAGGCTTGAAACATAAACTAAAAGTCAAAATAGGCATGTTTAAGACAATGATAATAGAAACCCAAATCAGTTTAGACAACCTTTACCCCCTAGGTTTATTCCAAGAGAAAGAAGGAATAATGATATTCAAAGGGAGAGGAGAGACAATGAGGATCAAAGGGTACAACCACCTTTTCAAAACAATTTGATAAGGGATGATGACGCTTATGAAACACCAGTAGAAGAAATTACAGATTTAGACCCTGATATTAATCAATTAGATCAGTTTTCTTCTTCTAATTTTGTAACTATGGTTGATTATCATGATGCAAAGTTGGTATATTATTATGAGTTAGATTTTTTTGAGCGAGAAACATAAATTTATCAAGAAGCACAATAGAATTCATATGGTCTTAGGTCAGGAGTGAAGTAAGAAGCAATTGGAAAAAAGAAGGTAAGGAATTTTCCTACTAAAGAACATTTGCCTTTTGAGAAAAAGCAAGAAACATAAAAGGATAAGAGTAAAGTCACAGAAACAGAAGAGTTAGGAAAGCATGTTAATTTTAATTTAGAACATGAAATCAACAAAATTAAGATTCCTATTCCACTGACTGAGCTGGTTAGGAACAAATCATACAAAGAGCCTATTCTTAAAGTTTTAAATTCTTCAGCTGCCTTCATTCCTTCAGATGTGATTAATTTGCAAGAAGAAAATCCAACTATTAGTACTGGTTCAAAAATAGCTGATCAACCAGATGCTAAATCTGTTTATCCTCCTCCATTTTATATCACACTCACTATTCATGATCAAATGTTACATAACTGTCTCCTAGATTCAGGCGCTTCACATAATCTCATGCCTGAGGAAGTCATGGAATCTTTAGGGCTTTCTCTTACAAAACCTTATCATGACTTGTATACCTTTGATTGTAGAGCAGTGAAATGTCCAGGGGTCATCAAAGATCTGGTTGTTGGCCTTGCACAGTTTCCCATGAAAAGTATGCTTATGGATATTGTTGTAGCTGATGTAGCTCCTAGATTTAGTATGTTGTTATCACGGTCATGGGTAAAAACGGTAGGAGGAACCCTTCATATGGATTTATCTTATTCTTCAGTACCTATATTTGGAGGAGAATATAGAAGGCTTTATAGAGAAGTGGAGCTGGCATTCTAGGTAAGTGACGATAAGAACCCTACAAGCCATCCTATTTAGTCAGTACAAGCAGATATGGGTTCTTGCATATTACACTTGAATGATGATGTTACAGGTGTGTTACCAGTTTAAAAGGATGATTCTACAGAGGTTTTGCAAGTGCAGAAAGATAATCTTGTTCAGCAAAATAAGGAAGAGCAGGAAAGTATATGGAAAATGTATTTTGATGGAGCATCAAGTAAGGAAGGGGCATGAGTGGGTGTTGTGCTCATTTCTGCTGGAGGTGAAATTATTTCTCTCATGTATAAAAGGGAATTTCAAACAACTAATAATACTGCTGAATATGAGGCATTGGTTCTGGGATTGAGAGCTGCAAAAGATTTAAATATTCAAAAGATTACTGTATTTGGCGACTCCGAGTTGGTTGTTCAGCAGGTCAAGAATGTTTATCAGGTAAAATAGAAATTGTTGAAAGTCTATAGAAATGAAGTTTGGGATTTGATAGATAATTTCTTCTTGGATCTCAATATAACCTATATCCCAAGAGATTATGATCAGATAGTAGACTCACTAGCTTTGGTAGTAGCTTACTTCAAAGTTCCAAAATTAACACATTTGAAGTATCCCATTGATGTAAGATACAGGCCATCTGTTCCAGATGACCTCAAACACTGGAAAGTATTTCAGGATGATCAGTAGATAAATGAGTTTTTAGAATGACAAGAGTTTGTTGATGATTGGGTTGATCAAGATGAGGATGTTGATTTGGCTAAATTTACTGCTTATACAAAAAATTCAATTGTGATCAAAACATTGTTGATTTAAAAAGTAAACTTCATTCCTAAGGGACCTGTTCCACTGGAAAGGTTGTTCTCAAAGGATGACACATTGTTGAAACCCAGCTTGCAGACCATTGAAGAAAGTGTTTTAAGTTGTAATATTGGTTCTGAAGCTGAACCAAAATGGTCAGAATATCAAAGACACTTTCAGAAAGGGGAAAGGAAAAGATACATCAGTTTGTTGAAGGAATTTATAGACATTTTTGCTCTGTCATATGAGGATCTTAGAACTTATGATACTAGTATTATCCAGCATAAGGTCCCACTGAAACCAAACACTAAGCATTTTAAATAGAAACTTCGAAGGCTTAATCCAGTGTTACTGTCAGTCATTGAAAAAGAAGTAAAAAAATTGTTGGATGCAAAAATTATTGTACCTCTCAGGTATTCATCTTGGGTAGCAAATCTTCTACCAGTGCGCCAAGAAAAATGGAGAGATAAGGCTCTGCGTGGATTTCCACAACTTGAACAGATCCTTCCTTAAAGATAATTATTCATTTTCCTAAAATTGATCAAAATTTGCAAAGAGTGGTAGGTTCCTAGAGGACTTCAATGATTGATGGGTTTTCTAGTTATAACCAGATTGTAGTACAACCAAAGGACAAAGAGAAGACAACATTCACAACTCCCCAGGGTACATTTATGTAGGATAAGATGTCTTTTGGGCTCATGAATGCAGGTGCTACATTTCAGAGGGCAATGGACATAGCCTTCGTGGGTGAAAATAAAAAATTTGTTGTCATATACCAGGATGATATCATAGTTTTTTCCAAGTCTGATGAAGAACATTTAAAGCATCTGAAACAAAGATTCCTTAAATGCAGAAAATTTGGTTTGTCACTTAACCCAAAAAGTCTCACTTTTCCATGATAGAGGGAAAACTCTTGGGCCATATAGTTTCTACTGAAGGAATAAAGATAGATCTAGAATGAGTAAAGGCTATCTTGAAAACCACCATCCCCAAAAATAAAAAGGAAATTCAATCTTTTATTGGGAAAATCAATTTCTTAAGATGGTTTATTCCAAACTTTGGAGAGATTATTAAACATATTACTGAGATGCTTAAAAGGATAGGGAGTTTAAGTGGTCAGATCAGGATAGACAGACATTTGAAAGGATCAAGCATGCACTCATAGAAGCACTAGTTTTAACAGCTCCTGATTATACCAAGGATTTTGCAATTTTTTCATTCACATCTGAAGATACCATAGATTCTATCTTACTCCGAAAGAATGCAGATGGCTTGGAACAACCAATTTATTTCTTCAGCAAAACATTACGAGACTCGGAGCTTAAATATAATACAATGGAAAAAATAAGCATATGCACTGGTGAAAGCTCTTTAGTTTTTCAGAATTTATGTTTGCATTCAAAAATGATGGCCTATGTTCCAAGTTCAGCAGTTAAGGAAATATTGGTACAGCCTGACAGTGAAGGCAAAAGAGGCAGATGGATAGCCAAAGTTATGGAGTATGATGTTGATATTAAACCTACCAAACTGGTAAAAGGGCAGGGTTTAGCCAAGCTACTAGCAGAATCAAATTGTCAGGTATTAGATCTTCATTTCATGGCTGAAAATTCAGAGTAAGATGTGTCAACAGAGCAGGATGAAGAACATATTTACAACAGGTATTGTGATTCTTCATGGTATGAAAAGATTGTATATTTCTTGTTGCATTTACAATGTCCTCCATATTTAAAATAAAAATGAGTGTAGGTCTTTAAAACTCAAAGCTCTCAAATATGTTTTAATGGATCAAGTTTTATACTAGAAAGATCCTAGAGGTATATTGCTGAAATGTTTGGATAAAGCAGAAGTTGATGCTATCACTGCAGAGTTACATGGTGGTGTTTGTGGGGGACATAAGTATTGGAAAGCCATTGCATTTAAAATTTTGAGAGTCGAGTATTATTGGCCCAATCTTTTCACAGATGTGTATCATCAGGTTAGAGCATGTATGCAGTGCCAAAAATTTGTAGGTAGGCATAAGTTACAGTCTTTACCCTTAAAACCTATAGCAGTAAATGCTCTATTTCAATAGTGGGGTTTAGACTTTATAGGTGAGATCCATCCTGCATCTAGTGGTCAACACAAATGGATTTTAACTGCAACATACTTTTTTGCCAAATGGATAGAGGAAATCCCAACAAGGAAAGCAACATACCAAGTTATCATTAATTTTCTTCAAGACAATATTCTTAGTCGATTTGGATGTCCAAGAAAGTTTTTCACTGATAATGCTCTAGCATTTAAATCTAGAAAATTGATAAAATTTTATGAAGAAAATAACATGAGATTGAGACAGTCTATACCTTATTACCCCCAAGGTAATGGATTAGAAAAATTTACTATTAAAAGTATTGTGACTAGTATCAAGAAAATGTTATTGGAAAATAAAAGAAATTGGGACACCAAATTAAGAGTTGCTCTATTTGAAGATAGGGTTACCATAAAATATCAATTGGAACTTCCCCTTCTGAGTTGGTATATGGAGTGGATGCATTATTTCCTGTTCAATTAGCTTTTCTAGTAATTAAATTTGTGCAGGGAAACTGAGGAAGAACCTGAAGAAAAAAGAATAAGAATGTTTCAGATAATCTCGTTGCAACAAGAAAGAGAGGCCATTGTTATAGCTTGAAATGACACCTCTCCGTCCATGACGACACTTGCTTCCCTTGGTCGCATGACGACATTTCTTGAGATCAAGTTCAGTCACACAACAGGAAATTTGTGGATGGAGGAGTCATTTGGGACACTAAAAATGGTTGAAATCACCTCATTCGTGACCCATTTGATGTATATGACCCTTAGGAACATTTTTCCAGACCAAACCATCTCCTGAAAATGAGCAGAAAAGCCTGTTTTGGGACATTTTTTAACATGAGCGTTGGTACACAGGCATGATAGTAGCGTGTATACCCTACTGAGCGCGACTCTACTGTTGAAATAGTAGCGTGTGTACACGACTTTGTCTACTGTGGAGTAGCGTACACCCCTTTTTTGGTCAAAATCTCAAAATTCGAGTAAGTTAAGTTGGTTGGGAAACCTCTTGAGCGGTTGTAACTTCTTTTCCTATTCCTCACTGACTATATAAGGAGGGTAGAAGGGCCATGTGAGAGGACCAAGCCCAATTACAAAGTTATGATGGAGGAATGGAGACCCTCATCCCCCTCTCTGGTGCTTCAGTTTTGGTAAACCCTAGCACAGTTTATTAGAGGCTGGAATTCTTGGAGAACAGAAGCAGGAGACCTTGAATCTAGGTTTCGTGAAGTGCCAAGCTTGAAGGAAGGTATAAATTTATGTACTTGCTTTCATTCATCAATAAAGATCAGACGTTCTTTCTTTTCAAATATGACCTATTAATGTGTCTTATATTTGATTACAGTTTGTTTATAATCTGATGTTTTCTTCTATTATGAATATCAGTCTTATATATGTAGTTAAATGTGTTTGAGAAAGGTATCAAGTTGTTTTGCAGGTCTGGGCATTGCGGCACTGGATAAGCATTGAAGAGCGAGGGAGGAAAAGCTAGGATCAACCTTTTGAATGAGGTGCCTACATATCTAAACCCTAATCTCTTCATTTATTTGTTATACTTGCAGAATGATTGTAAGTCTATCTTTATCACCGTAAGTTGGTAGTTTCTCCCCTGAACTATAGGTGCATTTTCCCCACAACGGCCATTATGGAAAAAGCTGAAGTGCACAGAAAGAAGGTGAAAGAGAGATTAGATGATAAGAACATCAAAACAAATGTTTTCTCAATTGGTAATGCAGTGCTAAGGTGGGATTCTGGAAATGAGGACAAAGGTAAACATGGGAAGTTTGATAATTTATGGTTGGGACAATTCATAGTTGTTAATATTTTGGGGAATAATATTTTTGTTTTATAGACCTTGAATGGTGATGAACTTGAAAGTCCAGTAAATGGACGATTTCTAAAACCATTTCATACATATTAAGGTGGAGAAGTTCACTATACATATCCATTGTACATATCATTTCACGTTTAGAATAGACTCCATCCCAATAAGACAGAAATGTGATTCTAGCAGATTTCAAAAGGCACAGGTCAAAGTGTTCTTAAAGACTCACAAGGAGAACTTTATCCCCAATCGGAGCCAGATGTTATCTCTAGGGTTGTTTTCTAGATTTACTTTAGAATGTCCAACCTTGTATAGTAACTTTTCTTTTTCCAAATTAGTTTTCTTTTAGAATCCTTGTTTGCTTTCTTTTTATTTTTACCCTAGTTTGTTTTTTATTTAAATGTTTCACTTATTAAAATAAAACAAGGCTCATTATTCATATTGATTTTCAAAAGGGGTCTTATTCCTTGATCAAATGCTATTTCAGATAATGTTATCTTGCTTAGAACATTGATAATATTCATTTGATGAATGAATTGTAGCCTTGCAACATATATTAAAATGTTAAGGGTAATAATGCTTCCAGTAATAAAGTATGTACATTCATTGATGGATACGAGGCAAGACCTTGTATTATGATTTTAATGAACCATGCTTATTCATTAAAGCATATACAGTACCATTGGAATCGCGGCAGTCTCCAAGTATCAAACATCCATTTCAAAGTCGTACCCACAGGAATCGATATTATCACACATGATGGATAGGGATTGTTAAGCTTTCAATCTAACCCTTGTAATGTTTGTCATTGTGTAATTTGACCTTGTTGTAGCTTACATTTTATGGAATTTTGAAATATTTAGGGTAAGTATGGATGAAAGCTAACACAGCATGGCGAAGAAGAGGCCTGGAGGTTTGATTTGCTGGCTCGAACCAAGCAATATACAATGGATCACCCAGTTTCCAAGATTAGTGTAGTTAATGAAGGATGCTGGATGGTTCCCTTTCTGTCAAAGATTGTAGGGCTACAATGTTCAGGTGACCAAAGCCTTAATAAAAAATTACAGAGATGGAGTTGTGGATTTTAAAAGCTTAAGGGTTATGGTCGATGAGGAATCTATTGCAAAGGCCATCGAGGTTCTGGTACAGGGAGAAAAATCGTTTAAACAGCAAAAGTTTAAAGGTGATTATGGTGAGTTTCTTTTACCAGGGTTTGAGAAGTTAAATTGGAAAAATGGTATCCATATAAGCAAGATTAAGCCAAATTGGCAGATTCCATTAGAGATGGTGCAAAATTATATAACTTGTGAGGGTTGTTATGACATAGTGCTTAGGTGTCATTTACGACTGCTAATGCACCTTAATGGAAGTCTGAAGCTCAATTTACCATTTTACTTGTTCAAAAGTCTACAAAGGATGATTGCATGGGTTCATATCCATCCAGAACATACTTCCCATTCCATTTTCCATTAGGGTTTGATTAAGTTGTTGATAATTTCTCACTTGAATAAGAATGGGAAAAATTGGGATAGTTTTCTCCTTGAAATAGGGTTTGAAGCAAAGAAGCAAAAGCTTGCAAAATAAAAGGGGAAAGGAAAGAAGTCAAAGACTTCATGCAAGCAATTAGAGGGCGCAAGTGAGCAAACCAGGAAGCTTCCAAATGAAGGTAAAGAAATAGCAGATCAGGCTAATGTTGCAAATGATTTGTTTCCAGAGGTGTCAGTTACATGGGAAACATTGGTTAAGCAAAAGAAGGAGGATTTAAAAAACCCTGACATGCTTAGCATGGTTATAAAAAATCCAGGCTCGGAGGAAGAAAAACAGGATGAAACCCTAAATGAAAAGGACTTGAGTTTAAAACCAAGGACCACGTTAAGAAGCAAACTAGAAGCAGAGATGAAGCTGGTGCAAAGCTCTGTAAGGGGCAGTGAACTTGTTATTGTGAAAGACTCTTTAAGTGAAGAAAACAAACAGGTATCAAAGGAAGGGCACTTCTCTGAAAATGAGAATTTCATAGATCTTCAAGGGAATACAGAGTATATACCTGAAATGTTTTGCATAAATAAACAAACTTATTCTGAGAATGAAAAAGGATTAGTTTCGAAATATTTGCAAGTGGGTAAAGATTTTATGGATATAGAAGAAATTGAAGTAATGCCAGAGTTAAATCAAATTAAGAAGTCTTTACAAACTTACAAGGAGCAAAATAGATATCTTCAAAACATAAATGAGAATCTGATGTTTACCAACAAAAGATTGCGAGAATATTTAGAAGAAAAGGAGGTTGATTATCAAAAGATTGTTCTCATATCCAAAGACATCTTAAAGGAGAAAAGGCCATTCATAAATAGTATGAACAAATGAATATCCAAAACAAGGAATTGCAAAACCAAGAGCATAACAAAGATGCTGAATATTCGAGATTGCAAAAGAGATCCCAGGTTTTGAGTGATATTGCTGTCCTAGCAGAAGCTTCCAAAAGTCTTTAATCTGTCGAATGTCTAAGCTAGTTGGTTCATAGATGATAGAATTCGACAGCTAGCATTATATAAGAGTTGTTTTTATTTTGATTACACTTTTCTAATTTAAAAGTTTAAAAGTGTAAAACTTTACTATTTTTGGGAAGGTTGATCCATGAAAATAGGATCTTCAAATTGTTTCAAACTTTGAAGAATTTTGTATATAATAGATAGTGATGAAATATGATAGAGGTTGGAACATATTATGGAAGTCAGAATCTAAGCTCAAATTGCAGGCATGTATATGTTTTGCTTTATATTAATATGAGATAGCTATTTTGAAATGATTGTGATCATATGAGCCTATTCTGTTTTAATAACTGTGTTACATGTTATCATTATTTTGTCTATGTGTGGTCTTATCAATCAATGCCATGATTCTCTTGATTAATATGAAATAATTTTTAATGCTTGGATACAGAACCTGATTCACTTCTTTCACAAAGTTATGCTCATAGCCATGTCTTATTAATATCCATTCTCTGCTGATATGTTCCCTGTTGTTTAATATTCAAAAATGCTTGACTTCTGTAATGATTGTTTACCTACCACTAAGTTCCATAGAATCATATCCTAAATATCTTGTATTTACTATTAAGATTTCCCTAATCTTGAACCATGGTATTCTAGGTTCAACTTTAGTGATAACATAAGCAAAGTTTCTACAAGGCCTTCTCGAAACCTAATGTCCCATTGTAGAGACAGGCCTTCCCAGTTGAAATCTATCTCTTTACTGTGTTAAGATTTAGTATGCTAAGACAGCAAATAGCAGCATTACATTCCATTTCACAATAATAGCATATACAGGATCACTGAAGAAACAACAAGCATAGCATAAACACAAGAGACATAGATTTATCCTGGGAAACCCTCATGGGGTAGAAAACCCAGCAAAGCTTCCTCAATATAGATGACCAGAAATATACAAAGATGAAACCCTGAGACATGATCTCCTCCTCCACAATAGCAGACCTCTCCTCCACAAGTGCGCTATCCTCAAGTGAGTGAATGTGTGTATAATGAGGAACACACCTCCTCTATTTATACACTACTCTGATATGTATTTTACACAAGTACATGTAGGCTCGTATTTAACCATTAGGTTAAATACCCCATTATAACTGACTGGGCCGACCCCTCTAGGGTGGTCTAATAACCCTTTGACCCACATAACACATTTAGGGCCGATCCCCACTAGGGAAGTCTAATAACCCGAGTTACCACATTCCGACGGAGGAATAAACATCTCCGGATATACAATAAGATCTTCACGGAGGAATGAATCATCTCCGGAATAATAAAGTACAAATATAATATTCTTTGAAGTTACAATATCTCAACACTCCCCCTTAACGAGAAGGATATTATAACAACATCTGCCCGAGCAAGGAGTCATCAACATCATACATGATACATCTATAAATCATTGGAAGCTTTCTCAACATCATTAGTAACTCAAGAAGTTACTGGAACATCTTCAATACTGGAACATCGACATCTTCAGTATTGAATCTTTATCTTCTGTAGCACTTGAACAGCTACAACAATATCATCATCTGGATCCTCACGATACACGATCATCAGCATCATCATCTCACGATCATCAGCATCATCATCACACGATCATCAGCATCGTCATCACACGATCATCATCATCGTCATCTCATGATCATCAACATCGTCATCACACGATCATCAGCATCGTCATCACACGATCATCAGCATCATCATCACACGATCATCAGCATCGTCATCTCACGATCATCAACATCGTCATCACACAATCATCAGCATCATCTTCACACGATCATCAGCATCGTCATCACATGATCATCAGCATCGTCATCACACGATCATCAGCATCGTCATCTCACGATCATCAACATCGTCATCAATACAGGTATCCATAAAAATACAAGTATCCACATCATTAGTACAAGTATTCATGCCAATACAAGTATACATATCATCAATACAAGTATCCATACTGATACAAGTAATCACATCATCAATACAAGTATCCTACCGATACAAGTAACCACATCATCAATACAAGTATCCTACTGATACAATTAACCACATCATCAATACAAGTATCCATACCGATACAAGTAACCACATCATCAATACAAGTATCCTACCGATACAAGTAACCACATCATCAATACAAGTATCCTACTGATACAATTAACCACATCATCAATACAAGTATCCATACCGATACAAGTAACCACATCATCAATACAAGTATCCATACCGATACAAGTAACCATATCATAATAAAAAATCACTTTCTCGGAGACCATTCGTCTACGGATCAATTCAGGGACCAAAGTCCGGGGATGATACAATCCCCACTTCTCGGAGACCACACGTCTATGGATCAATTCAGGGACCGAAGTCCGGGGATGATACAATCCCCACTTCTCGGAGACCACATGTCTATGGATCAATTCAGGGACCGAAGTCCGGGGATGATACAATCCCCACTTCTCGGAGACCACATGTCTACGGATCAATTCAAGGACCGAAGTCCGGGGATGATACAATCCCCACTTCTCGGAGACCATACGTCTACGGCTCTCTTTAGGACTGAAAGTCCAGGGATGATCCAATCCCCTCAACTGTCCACTAAGGACTTCATTCTCGGAGACCTCAAGTCTACGACTCTCTTTAGGACTGAAAGTCTAGGGATGATCCAATCCCCTCAACTATCCACTAAGGAATTCATTCTCGGAGACCTCACGTCTACGGCTCTCTTTAGGACTGAAAGTCTAGGGATGATCCAATCCCCTCAACTGTCCACTAAGGACTTCATTCTCGGAGACCTCACATCTACGGCTCTCTTTAGGACTGAAAGTCCAGGGATGATCCAATCCCCACCTGTCCACTAAGGACTTCATTCTCGGAGACCTCAAGTCTACGGCTCTCTTTAGGACTGAAAGTCCAGGGATGATCCAATCCCCTCAACTGTCCACTAAGGACTTCATTCTCGGAGACCTCACGTCTACGGCTCTCTTTAGGACTGAAATTCCAGGGATGATCCAATCCCCTCAACTGTCCACTAAGGACTTCATTTTCGGAGACCATACGTCTACGGATCACTTTAGAACAAGTGTTCAAGGATGATACAATCCCTACATGTATTCTCATCAATACATCTCATCATCAAAAGCATGTATTCTCATCAATACATCTATCATCAAAAGCATGTATAAGTAAAACTAAGTATTCTAAGTATAAGAGTCCTAGATCTAAATTTTCTAAGTATCTAGGTGTAGAGAACAGGTTACCTCATCATCGACCTTGTTGTTCGATGAGACAATCTCATCAGTAGTGACTATACTACTCCCCCTTTCGAGGAGGGTCCTTTTGAACTACACCAAGCTTGTCTCGGAAGTATTCAAATTTCACTCAAGACAGAGGTTTGGTTGGTAACTTCTTCACTTGACGTAGAGGTTTGGTTAGTACAACGATAACCTGTTACAAATTCAAACTTTATAGTTCCTTTCTGCGTCATATCTTGTTAGTTCCCTATGTTCTTTGACTTATCATGGAACACTAGATTCTATGTCATCTTGATACAACTCTATTTATCACATAGGATCACAGTTGGTTCTATTTCTAAGTCAAACAATCCTGAAGAAAAACTTCTTCACAACAAGTAGAGCAAGCAGCCATATATTCCGCTTGTGTTGAGAGCCACACTAGACTGCTTCCAGCTAAACCACGAGATCATGGATAATCCCAGACAATAACATCCTCTCGATGTGTTCTTCCTGTCTGATACACTTTCTTCCCAATCACCATCTGAGTAGCCATCTGAAGTCATGATCTCCAAGATAGCATAGATCAAAGTCTATCGTATCCTTTATGTACCTCATCACATGCTTTGCAACTATCGGATGAACACATCTAGTTTCCACTAGATACTGACTCAAGGTGTTCACAACAAAACATATATCTAACCTAGTATATGTTAGATACATCAATGACCCAATAATTTGACTGTACAGAGTTATATCCACTAAATCTGATGAGTCATCTCCTAACAGCTTCAAGTTGGAATCCATAAGAGTGGCCATTCCAACATATCAAGTATTCTCAAGATTTCTCAGCATACTTTATCTGGTTGAGAGAGATTCCTTCTGAGACTTTCCATACTTTTAGACCTAGAAAGTAATGCATCAATCTGAGATCTTTCAATTTCATTTCTACAGTCATCTATCTGTTCCATCTCTCATCAGATGGGTCTATTGATATGAGCCTCAACATCATTTGAACTTTGTGGTGAGTTCCTTCTTGCACATCCATGTCATATGTGTATAGAAGCCATATTCAAACTTGTAGCAAAGGTTGAGATCCACATCACCCATGGTGATCATTAAGCTCATCAATTGATTATCGATCCTGGGAACCCATATAGAACCTGATTCACACTTCTTTAATCACACCATTAAGAGAATGGTCTTATCTTAGCCACTTGGAGCAAACATCTCATCATGATTCTCTTCCTCTTTCTAAGAGAATCTTCTAGCCATGAGCCTTCTATATTTTGTTTGATTTGTAAATCTTCTTGTTGAACATCCATTGCTTGTTCAGTGTTCATCATTCATCATGATCTTTCCTACAAATCAAAATTAAGTACAGGATTAGTAATACTTCATAATCATCAAATCATATTGACATGGTAACCTATTATGCATACAGATATCATTTATATAGTTATGCAACTAATTTGACCAATACTTTGGCACAACACTTTCCCATATCCTGTATGCATACAGTGGCTATCTAGATGCCTTCCATCTCTACCAGAACATACTATCGAGAGTGTGCACAGCTCTCGGCATGTCAGCAAAGAGGTTTCATTCTAGACAAGCAACAATGGAATGTTTGTCCAACTTACCAATCATATGCACATTAGTTGTATGCTGTTCAATGCTCTATGAATGTTTACACTCAGCATTATATATTCTAGGAATACAAATATGCATACAACCTATTACAGGCAATATCATTACTATTTCAAATAACAACTCAAATACTTATCTTTTATGTTTGTGTGGCTGCCTCCCGCTTGATCTTATGTATGTCTTTTGAACTTCTATTCATTCTGTACCACTGTGCATGCTCAAGAGTCATCCTCATGATCTCATACACAAACATACACTCATTAGTATATTCTAAATGCTATCAAAACATTATAGTACTAAATAATCTTGAAAATGTATAGTCATGATTATAGTTAATAAACATTAGTATTCAATATTTTAGGGAAGTCTTCTTTTACTCATGCATATCATCAATCAAGATAAAAGATATAATATGCATAATCCCTTGATTACTAACTTTATGAATAAGCATAACCAATCATTCCAAGTATACTTATATAAGGGATCCTAACACAAGGTAAGATTCATGGGAAACATACCTGGATTAGTATACCTACTTGGTTATGTACAACATACGTAAACAATCTCTTCAATGATTTAGAGATCCTGAGCTAGAACCTGCATGTCTCATAGGTTAAGCATAATATAACAAAGTCATACATACCTCGTAAGTAGAACAAAGATTATGGATGAGTCTTTGTCTTCATGTTTTCATGGTCATGGAACCTGATTTGTCTTTTGTGATGTACCTGTATCTTGTTAGCAGACAACATCAACCTCACACAACATCATAATGCATTAGTACAATCATAAGTGTCAACACCCTAACCAATGAATATCTTCTATCATGCATTCATAATTTTGTTAAGGTGATACAACAAATCTAAAATCAAGATTGTACTAACCGTAATAACATGAAGACAAACATACCATAAACTTAATCATGAACAAACCTCAAAACATACCTCGATGAGTCATACCTGTTGAGATCGCTTGTAATCTCCTTATGTAAAGCCTTAGGCTCATCTCCCTCTGAAACAGGAACTTTTTCACTTATGCAGGTGACCAATCCATCTTCTTCTAGGATTAACCCTATCCACTTGATTTGCAAGAACTGGACCTGGAGCTGGATATGGGTTTGTCAGAGAAACCCCAAAAATTCAAACTTTGAATTTCAAACTTCCGAAAGGATAGAAATATGTGCCTTGATGAGCTGATCAAACTGATATATTCAGAATTTGAAAACTGCAAAGTTTCACTCCTCAATTTTGCCTTTGAAACTTCCGGATTCACTGGACGTGACCCTGAACTGGGGTTTGATGAATCCCACTCTTCTGCCCAATCAAAATGTTTGATCCAAAGCTCTAAGCTTCTATTTTTCTAAGGAGCTTCCAGCCATCATCACAGATTTCAAAAATTCCCATTTTTACAGAAGCCCTAATTTTCCACTTTTCTGATCAAAGTCCCGAATTCCGGAAGCCATGAATGAAGGTACTCAAAAATAATTCTGTTTTGACAGAAATATGTACCTGATTGTTTCTGGTGTAACTCCAAACTTTTCAATCCACAGGGTCTGAAATTTTTTTTTGAGATAGCCTGACCTGTTATCTTTCTATCCTGATAGGTCTGACCTCAATTGGATTCTCTGAGAGAGAGTTATGTCAAATGTCGCAACGTGACCTTTTTTGGGATAAAACAGAAGAGCGAACTTGTACGGCGTGCCACGTGTCACTGTTTGAACTTCGGCCTCTAAAAAAATTTCCTGATGTAGCTCGGCCTCTTATATTTCCATCCTGACAGGTCTGACCTCAATTGGACTCTCTGAGAGAGAGTTATGCCAAGTGTCGCAACATGACCTGTTTATGGGATAATACAGGAGAGTGAATTTGTACGGAGTGCCACGTGTCACTGGTTCAACTTCGGCCTCTGCAAACGTTTTCTGAGATAGTACATACTGTGTAATACCTGTCACGTTTTATGAAATTTCATTTGGAGCTTCCTAGCCCAAGATATGACCTTTTTCCCAAGGTCACCTGATTTTGACTCAGATCTGGAAGAGGCAGAAACCCTATATTGTACAGATCATAAATCACAAAGTACAACGAATTAGATGGTGTCCTTTGGACACAAGGTACCCGGAGATTTAATATTCGTCCTGTAACAATTTCAGATCCGAAAAATTCACCAAAACGGATTTATAGCGAAAGTGCTACGATGACTGGTTTTTGCTATGTAAAACCCTAACCTTCAAATTGTCGTAAGTAAAGCAAGTGTCGTTAGTGCCATACCTTGTCTTCCTTCAGGTTAGCTTTGATACCATGTTAAGATTTAATATGATAAGACAGAAAATAGCAGCATTACATTCCATTTCACAATAATAGCATATACAGGATCACTGAAGAAACAACAAGCATAGCATAAACACAAGAGACAGAGATTTATCCTGGGAAACCCTCATGGGGTAGAAAACCCAGCAAAGCTTCCTCAATATAGATGACCAGAAATATACAAAGATGAAACCCTGAGACATGATCTCCTCCTCCACAATAGCAGACCTCTCCTCCACAAGTGCGCTATCCTCAAGTGAGTGAATGTGTGTATAATGAGGAACACACCTCCTCTATTTATACACTACTCTGATATGTATTTTACACAAGTACATGTAGGATCGTATTTAACCATTAGGTTAAATACCCCATTACAACTGACTGGGCCGACCCCTCTAGGGTGGTCTAATAACCCTTTGACCCACATAACACATTTAGGGCCGGTCCCCACTAGGGAAGTCTAATAACCGGAGTTACCACATTCCGACGGAGGAATAAACATCTCCGGATATACAATAAGATCTTCACGGAGGAATGAATCATCTCTGGAATAATAAAGTACAAATATAATATTCTTTGAAGTTACAATATCTCAACATACTGAAGAATCCAAATGTGTTATAACTATGTTAAGCCAGTTCCTAGGATTAGATACAAACATGTATGTCATTGAGCCTTAAATAAGCCTATTGTTTGTCCTTAGTACATGTGCACTTGATTCTGATGAGCCCAGTCAGTCCATCCAGTGTGCCTGCCTTAAATTTGATGAGTCCCTAGCTGAGAATATCCATTCTCAGCTAGTGGAATTCCACAGGACCAGAGGTTTTAGATTCCATTCATATTTGTTGAGGATGTTCCTATCATTCAATGAAGAAAACTTGCAACTTCCTGAAGCTCACTCAGGAAATGCTCACAGAATAAAGTAAATTCATGAACAACCTCATGTCGGAGGTTCACAATGTTTTCTTTTAGAAGAAACTGCCCAGAGCGTTAACATAGATGAAGGAGATGTTACAACCCTCTCCTGAGAAGAAGATAGGTGACTGGATCCTCTCATAACACAACACAACAATCAGATTTTATGGGTTTGATCATGCACCCTATGTACTTCGAGCCTTTCTAACTCCTAGAACATTTACACTAGAATTCATCAGGGAGAAGCTAAGAGTAGAAGCTCAACATTTTTTGGATCATAAGAAAGCCTCAGATATAACAGTCGCATGGGTTGTAGGCCCATTCATTGTCAAGAGTAAAGCTTCAATTCCAACCATTGAGTGTATGGTAAGAGAGATGGGATTCTGAACAAAGGCAGCCATCAACTATGACCCCCACCATATCATCTCAGACATAAGGAAAGAAAGAAACAAAAAGGAATTTATACATTTTGAGCTTGCAAGTATGGCAGAGACTGCCAACTGGTTGGAATATCTCAGCAAATGGCAGATTTATGTGGATGTACAGGATGACTCCACCTCTCTAGTGCAGACAACCATATCCCCACTTCTTGGCTCATCTAGCTTGGTCCCAGCAATTGAAGAAATCATACCCCCTTCCAGTGGCTCTGGAGGGTCCAGCAAATTGGAAATCATTGATCTCATGGATATAGATTAAGACATAGAAAGAGCTTGAAAAAGGAAGAAAGCAGAAGAACCTGGGTAGAAGATGGTACCAGTGAAAATTGGTCAAGGAAAGAAAAAATAGGTGAAGGCTAAGGTTCTTTCCTTTGAGGTCATGGAATATGTATTCAACAAAACAATTGCTGAGCCTTCCACACAAGACAAAAGCATAACGAAGTTGCTGAATGAGTATAAAGAGAGTACAAAAGCAGCCTCAAAAGAGTTTAAGCTATATGCAGAGGTGAGGCTGATTTCCAATAAAGATGTGTCTTTGGTAGCTAGCAGGAGCCATGCCCAGAACACCTTGAAATTAGCCTTAGCTACCAAAAACAAAGCCACTGAACTGAAAGTGAACTTGGAAGATATTCCTATTCCTGATATGATCCACTTGCACAAAGACACTAGGGATGTTATCTATGCAAAACTGTTGAAGGCTACCTTGGAGTTGTCCAAATTGCAAGCCAGTAAGAATAAGGTTCAATATCAGTAGACTAGAAAAGGTGGAAAATAAGGCCCACAAGGCACAAATAAAAAATTTGCAGAATGCATTATTGACTATTTGAAATCCAGAAAGAAAAGAGGGATATTATACAAAATCTATTGGATGAGAAAGACAATGATATTTAGACATTGAAGAAGAAATTAAAGATCCCTTCCACCCAGCTGATAAAGGCATCTGAGCTAATAGAGCTCTAGGATAAAAGAGAAAAGATGGAGAATGAACTAAAAGACTGTAAGGCCAAATTGATAAAATTTGAAGAGAAAGAAAAGCAATGGATGAGTTATATGGCTCTTATGTTGGAGAGTGAAAAGAAGTGGAAAGTTAAGTCTGAGGATTTGGAGGGGAAATTGCAGGAAAAGGGAAACAAATTGGAAAATATAGTTGCTCCTTCCTCCATTGAATCCAGGGATTTCTCCATTGTGCAGGCTATGGCACCAACAAGTTTAAAAGACTTAGAAGTAGTAAAATTGCAGAAGCAAAACACTGATCTAGAGAGCAGAGTTACAGAAGAGGAGCATGAGAGGAAAACATGGGAAGCTAAGTACCTAGGGTTGTAGGTTAAGTATGATGAATTAAAAAGACATGCTACAAGTCAAGCTTCACTACAGGAAGGAAAGAAAGTTATTTTGGATGACATCATTGCTGAGACAGATAAATTAAGGACCTACCTTGACTTTGTCCTAGACAAGGAAGCTGTAATTAAGCTAGCCAAGCAAAGTGTAACATAAGCAAATGAAAAACTGAATAAGAAGCCTATGGGATGTGCTGAAAATGCTATAAAGTTCTTAAATGGATTAACTGAGGATGAATTAAAGGAAACAGACATAAAGGACAAACTATCTACCGTCATTTGGGCCAAGAGGGTGATAAATAAACATCAACAGGTAAATAGTATTCAGGCTAGGATTGATGTCATAACACACCAAGTGAAGTACTTCAGGGATATGTTTGACCCATTGTTCAAGAAGGGATTAACTCTCTTTTGGGAAGAAGATGGCACCATGATGACTCAGAAAGAGTATCAGGACAAGTTGGTAGGATGCAGGATGGACTACATAGAATTTGCTGGCATGACCCAACCATTGTCTGGAAAAACAGTGGTGGAGAAGTTGACAAAGGAATTTGAATTGGTCACGATTTTCAAAGAAGCATGTACATACCTTCAAAACTATTCATACAGAGACCATACAAAATTGCAGGTGTTGCTGAAAGAAGTGGCCACTTCAGAGTTTCTAGTTGCCGACCAATGGAAGCTCATGGAGAAGTATGGGAAAGTAAAACTAACATTGCATGCATGAATATTCGAAGAGCATGAAGATTTGCAGCCTAAGAAAGTAGTTACCAAGGATTTTTGTTTATTTACTAGATTTTGTTACTAGCTAGTAAATGCTCGAGGGAACTTGTAAACGCTGTTAAGTTTATTTGTTAGCATTTCTTTTGTAACTAATTCTCAAAGAGGATGGACCTGTTTATATAGGTGTCATCAATTTTTATAACAACTTTATGTTTTGCAAGCTAGGTTAGAATATTTCGAGCTGGAGAACTGGGGTTATCACCTCCTATATATATTCATATGTAATGGAGAGTAAACGGTTGTTGGTTGGGACCCGTGAGTCCTTGTGCTATGTAAATTTGAGATACCCCTTTAATAACGTGGGTAGAGCCGATGTCACATCCCCATTTTCACCCTGTGGCATTAAAATTGTAAATGATGTAAATATCGTTATTAAATCATGCTGAGGAGCTCAAGGCCAAGGCCCTGCCATCGATTTAGCTTTGTATGTATCGGCAATTAAAATCAGTGCATATGGTTCTTGTGCTAGACAGGCACAATGTAAATTAAGACATCATGTAAATACGAATTTTAATGAAATACCCACAACCAGTTATGCAATGCAACAAAGACATCGGGGCATGATTTTTATAAGGAATAGGGAGGGAAATTATTCAAACCCTTGAGCCAATGGTGTTAACCCATGTGTCAATGAGAAAACCCATAAACCACCAACTACCCATTTTGGGTTATGCACCCAATCATTTAATTCTTCCAAGATTTGGTTGAGGCAGTTAATGCCTTGGGAATGGAGAGGTATGGAAGCCAATTTCGTATATGGGAAATCCATCAACCTGGGAATTCTTATTTATGCTCCTTGGGAAAGAAAGCACCCATGAAATGGTTCCCAAAGCAATCTTTCACCCACGGCTTTTTCCCTCTCACACAGTTTGAGCTAGCTAGGCTTTCCCATCACATTTTTCACCATTTTTCCTGCATTTTCCATGCCTGTAACTCATTTTTGTTTTTCACAATGGCTGGGAGAGGAGGGCCACGATTTGGGACTGTTATGGAGGTCGTTTTTGCCCCAGAATGTCCATGGAAATTTTTCTGAAAACGGATTTGGCTTCCCAAGCTTGTTCCCCATCTTCCATTTTCATTTTTGGCTGCCCACGATTTCTTGAAACTTATAGAAACCCCATTTTTGGGAAGTCCACTAAAGAAATGTTTTCTTCATACCCAACAATTGTGATTTCTACTATTATGTGCATCCCTGTTTTGGTTTGAACCTGTGAGCAAGAAATCTGGAGTGGTAGTGGACATAATTGGCTTGATAAACCTAGTAAAGGGAATAACCTCTCAAGAAGATCAAGAAGGCTTTGGCTACTTTTCTATGCACACCCTGAGAGCACTAGAAAGGAAGGTATGGCTTGAGGGACTGTGTAGCAGTGAAGAGAATACTTCCTTGTGTTGGGTGTGTTGGTATTGTGGGTGACAAGATGGATAGATCATGTAGGGGTATCCATGGCTCTGTGCTTGAGCTCACTAGCTTAGCAATTCTTCATTTCCATCTCCTAGTAGCGTGATAAACCCAACTGCTGATTGGCTTGGCTGATTTTGGTGTATTCTGGCTTTGTGTGAGTCTGTTATTCCCTTCTTCGTTGTAGAAATCGTGCCCAGCTCGAGGGTGGTAGTTGTATCAAGAGATTGATAGGCACAACTGGCCTATGGTTGGGTGGAACATTGCAGATGCACAATTGGTTTCTCAGGGACTACTTTGTTTTAAGATAAGTACTCTTTATTATAATTCTGCAATGTGTTTATTTAATGGCTGTCATGAAAATGCTAAATGTATGCTAGATATTAACATGATTTTAATTCTTCTGTGTTTTCAAATATCTATGCATTCCCATATGTCCATATTCATTTTATATGAATATTTGTTTACTGAGTACGGGGCTAGATGTCCCGCAATCAGAGTCATCTTCTCTCCCATGCTGGTATTATGGGTGGGTATGTGACAGAATGGTATCAGAGCCCATGGTTACAACACTGAGGCTGTTGGGCCGACATCCACACAACAGATTAGGAAAATATGATTTTGTGTGTTATGCATGGGGCATGTTGTTGTGTGTTTGTTGTTGTTTGTTGCTAATTGCTGTGCATATCAGATAATGCATCATGTGCTTGAGTCCTTGATTAATTATGAATCCTTGTCCCTTGAATGTCCATGATGCTTTGAATGCATGAAATTGAATGTTGGGCATGGCTGGCATGATTTTTTGCGTGTTAATTTCATGATTGAAAGCCTGAACAGTTGGTTGTTACAACCCCATATCTTAATGATGTTTATTAATTACAATGAACCAACATTTATGTGGCCGATTGATGGTTTTCAGAAGCGAGGAAAGCTTGCGAATTATGCCCTTATGCACATGAGTTTTCCTTGCCCATGCTTGTTGGGTGCTTGAAGATTGATTGTGAATACATTAGTGGGATTGTTGAATTTTAAATGAAAGGGAAGATCATCTTCTAAACACCATAGATTACCATGTTAGGCCTCAACAAGCTAAGGTTGAACAGTTCGTAGAGGTTGCAGAGGAAAAAAGTCACCTCCTGTTGAGCAATAAGCATCACGGAAAGAAAGGCAAAATTTTGAATTTTTTTCTAACTTTTTTTTTGAGTTTCTACTAAGGCTGCGGTGGCGAAAGTTAAGCCAAATTTCTGCATGTGCGACGGAGAAAGTTAGGCCAACTTTCTATGCGCGTAGCGGCAAAATTTAGGCCAAATTTCTGCGTGCGCGGGTGACGAAAGTTAGGCTAACTTTCGGCGTGGTGCATAGCGGCAAAGCTGAGTCAGTGAAATAGTTGTTAAATTCAACACCAAATGATAGAAAAATTTCCAAAATTTTTCCTAAGGGTTGTGGTGGCAGCGAAAAATGGGTTAACTTTGCATGTGCAGCGGTGAAAGTTAAGCCAACTTTCTGCATGTGCGGCGGTGAAAGTTAGGCTAACTTTCTGCGTGCGCGGCAGCGAAGGTTAGACTAATTCTCTGCGATGCGTGTGGCGGAAAACATGGCGATAGGACCCATGGAAAAGTTAAGGATAAATCTGCATCATGTGCGGTGCCTGGCGGCAAATTTTAGCTTAAAAACTATGCGACACGGGCGACATATTTTAGCTTAAAAACTCCGCAACATGGACGACACTCTTTAAGCTAAATTTCTGCTTCAATTTTAATCTCAACATCTACACAATGGTAGCCATTTCTAGCCTTAACATTTGTGCAGATGAAAAGGATGCTATGGAGTCGTGGAAAATAGACTTAAAGGATCCTCGTGTCGGCATTCCTTTGAAAGACAAATCCTACGCCAAAGCGCCCAGCATATTGTTAGTAATTGCGCTGAAGGCGGAAAAAATAAGGCTAATATGATGGGTGCCATAAGAGGACAGTTTTAAACTTAAGATATGTGCGAGAAAGGATAAAAAAAAAACAATGGTTGAATTGTAGTGAAAATTTGGCAAAGTGGCAGAGTTATGATTAAAACCTGCACCGAAGAGGTAGAGTTAGGTTCACGACCTGCGCCGAAGAGGCAGGATATTTATGGTTAAAACTTTTGCCAAAGGCTAGAGATAACCTTGCGTTAGAAAAACAGTCCGTCCATCGACGATTTTAAGGATAATCCATGCGCCGGTGTGAGCCAAAATAAAAATAATTCCTGCGCTTTTTAAAGTTGTCAATATAGGATTTTCCCATATACATGCAACCAATTCATGATATGATAATGCAGCTAACAGTTGTGTTTATAAAAACATTTTGCAGAATTATAGTCGCATCTAAGTAGCATTCCAGATAAGTGCAGTGATTGGAAAGTTCTGGCCTTGGTTGGGCCAATAATATCAACATCATGGATGATGCACAGGATCCCTATGAGCTTAAGACAGATGCCATGGAGGAAAATATACATGTGGAGAATGTTGAAACAAAATCCAATGGGAGAAGAAATCGAGAGACTCCCCCAGATATTGCAGCCACCATGAGGAGCCTAATGGTGGAGTTGCAAAGCTGTAGAGAAGATAATGAGAGGATGATTAAAGCTCAGGAAGAACAAAATTAGTTGAATGCAGCCATGCTGCAGAGTTTGATAGACATCCAAAGGCAAATAAAATCTGGGCATCAGACATCAAATCCAGAAAAGAGTGGGAGTAGTTCAAGGAGAAATTCCCGCAAGAGGCCCAATATTTCAAGAAGAGTTTCTAAAGACAACCTATACTCCAGAAATCTCTTCTAGCATATCATCTGACTCTAAGGGATCCATTGAGGGTTCAAGCTCTTCATCTCACAAGAATAAGAGAAAGAAGCATTACAAGAACAATTCACACAAGGAATTTAAAAAGGAAAAACCTCCTACATTTGATGGAGAGGTACAATCTGGTCAAGAAGCTAAAGCTTGGCTTCTTGGGATGAGAAAGTATTTCCAAGTCCAAGACTACTCTAGAAATATGAAGGCAAGGATTGCCATCTTCAACTTGAATGGACGATCATCTATATGGTGGGAACACATCAGGAAAGTGAGGAAGATCAATGAAAGAAAGATTGTGTGGAAGAAGTTCAAGAAATACTTCAAGCATAAGTACCTCTTTGACAGGTACTATGATGACAAGATCAAAGAGTTCCATGACCTGAGATTGGGACAATTGACCATGTAAGAGTATGCAAACAAATTCTTGGAACTTTTGAGGTATGCCAAGTATATTCGAGATGAAAGGGTGAAAATTCAATGTTTTCTAAGTGAGCTACCTCAGTCATATAAATATAGGATTGAATTTGATGAGCTCTGAACTCTAGAAGAGGCAATAAGGAAGGCCAAGTATTGCTATGATCAAAACAAAAGCAAACCTGATTTCCATAAGGCATGGAAGGACAAGAAGAATGAGAAGTTTGACCAAAGGAAGAAAGGTTTCAAACCTCCTCATGCCATAAATCAACAAAGGCAGCCATCACAGGTTGTGACTAAGCCAACTAGGATGATGGGAGACAAGCCAATAGATCCAAAGGAGCCAAGAGGACCACTTCAATGTTAGGGTTGTGGAGGAGACCACATGCTTAGGAACTGTCCACATCGAAATGGGAATGCAAATCAAGTTCACCACATCCAAGGAGATGGAACTGTGGGTCAAGTGGTGAGGACAATTCCTAGAATCTATGTAGCACTAGATAACCACCAAGCAGATCATCAATCAATTGTTGTTGAAGTTGAAGGTAAGATTGCTAAGCAATCTGTTTCTATTTTGATTGATCCTGGATCTACTCACTATTATATCACTCCTAAAATTGTTGAGATTTGTGCTTTTAAGAAGTCAAAGCATAGTAAATCATGGTTAGTTCAACTAGCTACTGGAACCAAGAGAAAATTCAGTGAAATTGTAGAGAAGCGTCCCTTGGAGATGGACGGGCTATTCACTTATGCAAATATGAATATTTTTCCACTAGGTTCCTATGATATTCTCATTGGAATGGATTGGTTAGAGGCGCATAGGGTTAAACTTGACTGCAACAATACAACTTTTGAATGCATGGACGAAAAAGGAAACCCAAGGGTTGTAAAAAGCATTCCAAAGGTGACTTCCATTAGGCAGGTTTCAACCATGCAGCTGATGAAGTTCTGTAGAAAGGGTTGTCAATTGTATGCAGCCCATGTTTTGGAGGCAACGAAAAATGAAACTCCTATGTTAGAGGACTATCATGTATTGCAAGAATTCAGGGATGTATTTCCTGATGAGATTCCTAGACTTCCTCCAAGGAGAGACATTGATTTTTCAATTGAAGTTGTTCCAGGAGTAGCACCAGTGTCTAAGACACCCTATAGGATGAGTACACCAAAATTGCTAGAATTGAAAATGCAATTACAAGAGTTGCTAGAAAAGAAATATATCAGGCCGAGTGTGTCCCCGTGGGGAGCACCTATTCTATTTGTGAAAAAGAAAGATGGAACACTCAAATTATGTATTGACTATAGGTAGTTGAACAAGGTCACTGTGAAGAACAAATAACCATTTCCCCGAATTGATGACCTTTTTGATTAAATGAGAGGAGAAAAGGTATTTTCAAAGATCGACTTAAGGTCTGGTTACCATCAGGTAAGAATCAAAGAGGAAGATATTCATAAGATAACCTTTAGAACAAGGTATGGACACTATGAGTTTTTAGTGGTACCATTTGGTCTCACAAATGCACCAACTACATTCATGTGTCTCATGAATAGTGTTTTTAGCAAGTATTTGGACAAGTTCGTTCTTATTTTTCTAGACGACATTCTTATCTATTCTAGGAATGAAGAAGATCATGAAGAACATTTGAGAATGACATTGCAATTGCTAAGGGAGCATAAGATGTATGCAAAGTTGAGCAAATGTGAATTTTATAAAGATAGAATTCATTATTTGGGTCACATTATCTCAGACAAAGGAATATCAGTGAACCCTGAGAAGATTGAATCCATTATGAATTGGCCAACTCCAAGGAATGTGAAAGATGTGAAATCTTTTATGGGCCTTGCTAGGTACTATAGGAGGTTCATTGAAGGATTCTCCAAGGTTGCAAACCCAATCACTTCTTTGCAAAAGAAGGGGATAAAGTTTGAATGGTCACAAAGGTGTGAGGAAAGTTTCCAATGGTTGAAGAATCTTCTTACGAGTGCACCAATTTTGAAAATTGCAATACGAGAAAAAGACTTTGTGGTGTGTACCGATGCATGCAATCAAGGACTGGGAGGAGTTCTTATGCAAGACAACCACGTGGTATGCTATGAATCGAGAAAGTTGAAAGAGCATGAGAAAAACTATTCTACTCATGATTTAGAACTTGCATCCATAGTACATGCTTTAAAGATGTGGAGGCATTACTTAATGGGCAGGAAATTTGAGTTAAGGACAAACCATTGTGGTATGAAATACTTGTTTGATCAGCCAACTTTAAATGCTAGGCAAGCTAGATGGTTGGAATTTTTGTGTGAATTTGATTTTGAAATCAAACACATAAAAGGGAAAGAAAATAAGGTAACATATGCGCTCAACAGGAAAATACATGAAATGCATGTCGCAGTGCTTAGTACTTGCCAACCAGATTTGAGACGGCAGATTGTTAACCATATTGTTGAGGATGAAGTGTATGTGCAGATAAAGGACAAATTGCAGCAACAAAACCTTGAAAATAAGTATGAAGGCTATCATTTGGAAGAAGATAGACTTCTTACCTATAAGGATAGATCCTATATTCCAAATGTGGCATATTTGAGGAGGATTGTTATGGATGAAATCCATAAAGCTCCATACTCTGGTCAACCCGGATATCAAAAGACCATTACTACAGCAAGAAAATATTATTTATGGCCAGGGATGAAGAAGGATGTCGCTGAATACATTTCTAAGTGCATGACATGTCAGCAGGTGAAGGTTGAACACCAACACCCAGCGGGTTTATTGCACCCAGTGCCAATTCCAGAATGGAAATGGGAAGTAATTTCCATGGATTCTATTACAGGATTGCCAATGACTGTGAGACAACATGATTCCATCATGGTTGTGGTGGACAAGTTAATAAAGGAAGCACATTTTATATCGGTTAATTCCACACATAAAGATGATGCCATTGCAAATATTTTCATGAAGGAATTTTTCAGATTACATGGATTTCCTAAGGCAATAATTTTTGACATGGATACCAAGTTCACTTACAATTTTTGGAAAAGTCTCTTTGCAGATTTGGGTACACAGTTGAACTTTAGTACTGCATACCATCGTCAAATAGATGGGCAAACAGAAAGAGTAAATCAGTTGCTCAAAGACATGCTTCGTATGTATGTAATGGACAAACCATCCAAGTGGCAGGATTATCTACACCTGGTAGAGTTTGCATATAACAATGGGCAGCAAGGATCATTGGGATGAGTCCATATGAGGTTCTATATGGCATAAGGTGTAGGAAACCAGTGACTTGGGACAATCCAGTGAACATAATTGTACTTGGGCCAGAATTGCTTAAGGAAATGGAGCAAGAGGTTGCAAAGATCAGGCAGAATTTAAAAGCAGCCCAGGATAGACACAAAATCTATGCAGATAAGCATAGGGTGCATAGGGAGTTCAGTGTTGGGGATCATGTGTATCTTAGAGTGAGGCTAAGGAAGGGTTCCTTGAAGCTTGGGAGTTGTGCCAAGCTATCACCTAGATATTGTGGGCCATTTGAAGTGCTTGAAAGAATAGGGCCAGTTGCATATAGACTTGCATTGCCTGCTAGCGCACTATAGCTCATAATGTTTTTCATGTCTCTTTGCTTAAGAAATATGTACATGATCCTAACCATGTGATTAATTGGGATGTGATCCAGGTGGAACCCAAGGAAGAGTTCCAAACCGATCCATTGCGCATCCTAGACAAGAAGGTAACATTGCTCCAGAACTGAGCCATCGGACACGTAAAGGTCCAATGGAAGCACTATGGTCCCGTGAGGCTACATGGGAGATGGAGGATGCCATGAGAGTGGCATATCCATTTTTGTTCAATTTTGATGAGCACTGAGGACAATGCTAATGTAAGGGGAGGGGAATGTCATGTCCCCATTTTGACCCTGTGGCATTAAAATTGTAAATGATGTAAATATCGTTATTACCTCATTGTGAGGAACTCAAGGCCAAGGCCCCACCATCGATTTAGCTTTGTATGTATTGGCAATTAAAATCGGTGCATATGGTTCTTGTGCTAGACAGGCACAATATAAATTAAGACATCATGTAAATATGAATTTTAATGAAATACCCACAACCAGCTATGCACTGCAATAAAGAGATGGGGGAATGATTTTTATAAGGAACAGGGAGGGAAATTATTCAAACCCTTGAGCCAATGGTGTTAACCCATGTGTCAATGAGAAAACCCATAAACCACCAACTACCCATTTTGGGTTATGGACCCAATCATTTAATTATTCCAAGAGTTGGTTGAGGCAGTTAATGCCTTGGGAATGGAGAGGTATGGAAGCCAATTCCGTGTATGGGCAAGCCATCAACCTGGGAATTCGTATTTCTGCTCCTTGGGCAAGAAAACACCCATGAAATGGTGCCAAAAGCAATCTTTTACCCATGGATTTTTCCCTCTCACACAGTCTGAGCTAGCTGGGCTTTCCCATCACATTTTTCCTGCATTTTCCATGCCTAGGAACTCATTTTTGTTTTGCACAATGGATGGGAGAAGAGGACCATGATTTGGGACTGTTATGGAGGTCGTTTTTGCCCTAGAATGTCCATGGACGTTTTTCTGAAAATGGATTTGACTTCCTAGTGTTGTTCCCCATCTTCCATTTTCGTTTTTGGCTACCCATGATTTCCTGAAACTGATAGAAACCCTATTTTTGGGCATTCCACTGTAGAAACGTTTTCTTCATGCCCAACAATTGTGATTTATGCTGTTATGTGCATCCCTGTTTTGGTTTGAACTTGTGAGCAAGAAATCTGGAGTGGTAGTGGACATAATTGTAATGTCCCCATTTTGACCCCTTTTGCATTAAATCGTAAATGATGTAAATATTGTTATTTAATCATGGTGAGGAGATCAAGGCCAAGGCCCCGCCATTGATTTAGCATTTTATGTATCTGCAATTAAAAAAATAGATGCTTATGGTTCTTGTGCTAGATAGGCACCATGTAAATTAAGACATCATGTAAATACGAATTTTAATGAAAAACCCACAACTGGCTATGCAATGCAACAAAGAGATGGGGGCATGATTCTACAAGGAATAGGGAGGGAAATTATTCAAACCCTTGAGCCAATGGTGTTAATCCATGTGTCAATGAGAAAACCCATAAACCCTCAACTACCCATTCTGACTTATGCACCCAATCATTTAATTCTTCCATAAATTGGTTGAGGTAGTTAATGCCTTGGGAATGAAGAGGTATGGCAGCCAATTTCGTGCATGGGCAAGCCATCAACCTTGAAAAATGTACTTTTGCTTATGGGGCAAGAAAACATCCATGAAATGGTGCCCAAAGCCATTCTGAACCGATAGTCTTTCCTCTCTCACGTAGTCTGAGCTAGCTGGGCTTTCCCCATCACGTTTTTTACCAATTTCCTACATTTTTCCATAGCTGGGAGCTCATTTTTGTGTTGCACAGTGGCAGGGAGAAAGGGATTCATGTTTTGGGGGTTTATAGTGGTCATTTCAGCCCCTGGAATGCATAAAAACGTTTTCTGAAAATGAATTTGCTCTCCCAGGGTTTATTCCCCATCTACCAGTTCATTTTGGTTTTCCACGTTTTTCAACACTTGTTTTTGTTGTTGGGTGCATCCCTGCATTGGTTCAAACTGTGAGCAAGAAATTAGGAGTGGAAGTAAACCTGAATTGGCTTGATAAACCTAGTGAGGGGGATAACCTCTCAAGAAGATCAATAGGGATGGCTACTCTTCTATGCACACCTTGAACAATATGAGATTGGAAGGTATGGCCTGAGGGACTGTGTAGTAGTGAAGGGAGTACTTCCATGTGCCAGGTGTGTAGGTATTGTGGGAGCCAAGCTAGATAGATCTTGCAGAGGGTACCCATATCTCTATGGATGATTCCACTAGCTTAGCAATTCTTCCTTCCATTGCTTAACAGCCTGATAAACCCAAGTGTAGATTGGCTTGGCTGATTTTGTGTATCATTGGGCTATGTGTGAGTCTGTTGTTCCCTAATTCCTTGTAGAGATCATGCCCATCTCGAGGGTGGCAATGTGTTGAGATATTGATAATCACAACTGGCCTATGGTTGGGTGGAACGTTGCAGTTGCATAGCCAGTTGCTCGGGGCTACTTTGTTATAAGATAAGTACTCTCTTGTGTTAACCTTGCAATTATTTATTTGATGAATATCGTGAATGTATGATGGATGTGTTATTGGAATTACTTCCGCTGTGTTTTCTTATAATTATACATTTCCATATGTCTTTTTATATTATGTGAATGCTTATTTAAAAGTTCATGGGGCTAGATGCCCAGTTTTATCATCACTTTCTCTCTATCATGCTGGTATGATGGGAGGGGACATTACAAGAATTGGCTTGATAATCCTAGTGAAGGGAATAACCTCTCAAGAATATCAAGAGAGCTTTGGCTACTTTTCTATGCACACCTTGAGAGCACTAGAAAGGAAGGTATGGCTTGAGGGACTATGTAGTAGTGAAGAGAATAGTTCCTTGTGTTGGGTGTGTAGGTATTGTGGGTGCCAAGCTGGATAGATATTCTAGGGGTATCCATGGCTCTGTGCTTGAGCTCACTAGCTTAGCAATTCTTCCTTTCCATCTCCTAGCAGCCTGATAAACCCAACTGCTGATTGGCTTGGCTGGTTTTGGTGTATTCTTGCTATGTGTGAGTCTGTTGTTCCCTTCTTCCTTGTAGAAATCATGCCCAGCTCGGGGGGTGGCAATTGTATCAAGAGATTGATAGGCACAACTGGCCTATGGTTGGGTGGAACATTGTAGATGCACAACTAGTTGCTCAGGTACTACTTTTTTTTAAGATAAGTACTCTCTATTATAATTCTGCAATGTCTTTATTTAATGGCTGTCATGAAAATGCTAAATGTATGCTAGATATTAACATGATTTTAATTCTGCTATTTTTTCAAATATCTATGCATTCCCATATGTCCATCTTCATTTTATATGAATGTTTGTGTTCGGATATCCACATCATCATTTTCAGGACCTTGCATGCAATTAGGGTTTGCATGCAAACTCTAGGGTTTGCATGCATCCCAGTCACCAGGTTGATTCCTGCAGCACTTTACCCACCTTATTCTAGCACCCGGTAGCTTCTTACATCAGTTCTTTATCTCTCCTAGTTGTAAAGGTGCCCACTTCTCACCTACTACCAAAGAAGGGTGCACTTATTCACCTACCACCTCAGTTTACACTCAGTTAGCTCCGATTCTCCCTTATTTGAGGCTAGTTTCACTCCCGAGTGACTGTTCACTCCGTTGGACCTCCAGATTGACTAGATGACTTGTTCTGACTTCAGTTGAGCCTCCCATGTGCCCTCCACTGAGCCTCCTTCCCTATATCGCTTCTACACACTTCAATTACACTTATTACACTCAGTTAGACTCAAATTGACACCTGGATGATTGGTTCTTGTGCATTGATGACCACCACTGATTGATGATGAGGACTCCTAGTTGGAGTCAAGCTACACCATTCATTAATTCGAATGACCTTCTTAGTCAATTCGAATTGGTCAGTCATTTTTACTGTATTGTATTGTAATTATTCACTCTCATTGGGATATTGAGCACTGATGCATGCTTTGCACAGTTTTACACCATTTTTCTGAGTTTCATCTATTGTGATTGATTTAATTGTTCATTAGATCTGCTGTGACTAATTTTACAATTTTTTTACTAAGTACGGGGCTAGATGTCCTAGAATCAGAGTCATGGTCTCTCCCATGCTAGTATGATGGGTGGGTATGTGACATCCAAGCACATGATTTGAAGCATAGATTCTTGTGTTATTTGTTTTATAGTCTGTAGCTTCTTTTCTTCATGTGAAGGTTTCATTGTTATCTATGCCATATTGTTTTGTTTTCATGTTTGGATAAGTGTATGTTGAGGCAGAATTCATATTTGTATGCTCTATTTCTTTGATTCCAAGCATCCACAAACCTTTTTCTACTAAATTTAAT
Source organism: Larix kaempferi (assembly GCA_027924585.1). Taxonomy (NCBI): domain Eukaryota; kingdom Viridiplantae; phylum Streptophyta; class Pinopsida; order Pinales; family Pinaceae; genus Larix; species Larix kaempferi. The sequence continues at coordinate 8,761,290 of BSBM01000848.1, forward strand.
GCAGAATTCATCTTATAATGCTCTGTGTTAATGGACTATTCTTATTTTCTTCCCTATCACTAGACAAACAGCTTTTTGACTATAAATGAGTAGCTACCCCGCCTCTGTTAATAATTCTTATGCAAAGCATTGCCACTTTACCATCTTAAGTATTTTGACTCCATTTCCCAATGAATGTTCACCTTGCTTCAACCAAACAACAGTCTAATCTTAATTTTAATTCATATATCTAGCCTTGATAAACAAAAATTGAGAGATCCCTCTTTGGAAAGATAAAAGCCAACTCTCTTTCCTAAAGCTTGGTTTTGCGTGTTACCTCAAAGAGACCTTTCCCACAACCTGAGGGTCAATTTGAGTGTTAACATTCCTAATTAATTATTCAATGACCCCTGGAACAAATGGGTTAGGAGGGTGATCAAGGATCACTAGGGAGGGTACATGAAACTCCATGGTGATGTCAAAATGGGGTCATGAAATTTTCCCTTTTATGGCAAAAAGACTTTTGGGAGTCACAGAAATCACGCCGAAGCCATTATAAATCCCGTTCGAGCATTTATGGTTTTGAAAGAACCTTTTTCAATACAAGAAACGTTGTTTTCTCTCTTCATTGGTGTCACATAACCTCTTTCGAGCATGTGATCATTGTAGAAGATTCATTATTCGTTACATTTGTATATATTGCCAATCAACCTAGAACACCTATCATCGATCATCCATATATGTATACTTTTACTGTGTTTTGTTGATTTCAAGATGGTTGAATTTCCACTTGGCAATTTGCAGTTGGAGGGAAATAGCCATGATTGGTCTTATCCTTGACTATTTTCTTCGTTTTGAGTTGATTTTATTTTTTATCTTTGTGTTGCTTTTGGGCCCAAGGGTTTCAAGCTACCTCACTTGTATTAGATAACTTAATCCCTAAAGCTCAACCTGTGCTCTTCTGGCCCAACGAGTATTCTATTGAATTTTTCTCCTCTTCCATTAACACCCTACCTTAAACCCTAGATGTAAGAATGCGTAGCTTTCATCCACCATTGCCTCGGTTGTTCCAAACTATTGCATTTCTCTTTTATGAGCTAGCCAATGCGCAGGATCAGACCCTAGTGGATAAACCAAGGAGTTTTGATTTAGTGATGAGCATTGGATTTATTCATATGAAAATAATTTATTTGTTGCAAATCTTTGTAGTTGTTGTTTATTTTTCATGAATTTGCATCTCATTTGTGGTTTTAATGGACCTTAAATATAATGATATTTCTTGTGAAATACAGTATTCAGAAATGTAGAAAAGGGGTCCTAAGTTGTCCTTTAAGGCCATATTGGAGATATCATCTGATGATGAACCACTCTAGGAAGCATCTCTAGAGACTCAGTTCGATGATACACAACATATAATGGGAATATCTCTAGAGTTCAAATGGGGTGAAATTTACCATTTGATCAAAGACCAAAATGTCCCCGAAGATACCATCGAAGAAAAGTTAATCTATCGTAACATCAAAAGGTCAGGTGTTCACAAGGCTGCAACTAGGCTTGAATTGTTCCTTTGTGCTAAGGTGATAGGATGGGTCCTTCCCCATATTGATACTAAATCTAGTATCATTACAAGCAATACGAGGAAAGGTTTTGTGTCATTCTATCCTGCACATATCAGCAAAGCATATAGACTTCCATCCCTAATAGCATTTTTAACAAAAGAATGGATCGCAAACCTGAAACTTGACTATGTCGAATGTGCAAAGAATATGTTGCTACCACGGAATCCGTTGCACCATAGAGACATCGGGAATATTAAATAAATTTTTTGAAGACTCCTTTCAGGATTGTTGCTACTCTCATATGCAGGCTCTACGGGACTTCCAAGTCAACTCATTACAAGCTCAGTTGGGTGCCTCTACTTTACATATTATAATGCATGGTATTGTTTTTAATTGGGAATACATTATCTCTAATAACATGGTACGAGCAATCAAAGATGCTCAGAAGGGCCTCAAAATAAAGAAGGTCGAATTCCATATCTCCTCTTATTTGGATTGTTGTATCATGACTCTGAATCCATTTCCTGGTCTCGAATGTGGGCGGAATCCTAATGAGTCTCCGGTTTATGCAGCCTTTCAAATTTTGTGGGACCAAAAGCATGTAAGCTACTACAAGAATATTAGTGAGGAGTTCGTGGTTCCCTTGGACTAATTGATATATGTAAAGGATCCAGATTGCATGTTTGAGGAAGCTCTTACAATAGTTGCTGAATTAGGATATTTCTATGTGACCCTGAGGACACCTACTTGTGTACCTACGAAGGATCAAAGGGTCCATTTTTGAAACCCAAGTATGTTACAAATTATATTATTGTGAAAGAAATTGTGAGGCAAACATTTTTAAAAGGAATCAACGATTTCCTGCATACTAATAAGAAAGCCTCCTAGCATTCACTTCCATTGATAGTCGGATCATATAGGTTGAACAAAGTTAAACATTCCCAGGATCTGGTAAAGGACTTGGATTCCTTTCATTTTGTGAGAAGATATTTGTAAGAAATGATAGTCACCAAAAGGTGGCTTTTCATTGCGCATCTGTCAAAATTCAATATGAATATGATGACCAATTTTTGAAGGAAGAAGAATTATATAGACGGGTCCCAAACCTTGCAAATTTGGATAGAAGAATTAAAAAAGGAATCGTGGTAGGGAGGGGAGATCAAGATAACCATTAGATGCCTCAACATAAGAAAACTTAGAAGAAGGTGCTTGAAAGAAAGATGTGGAAGAAGCGCTCTTGGAAGAAACAAGCAAAAAATTGCAGGAGGAAGGGATATCAAGGAAGGATGAGGAAGAGAGAAAAGCAAGAGAGGACGCAGAATAATTACAGAAGAGGATGGAAAAAGAACAACTAGATAAGATTGCAGAAAAACATGAAAATAAAAGGGTTGCGTTAGTACAACAACAACAAGAATCAGCTCGGCACAAGGAATTGAAAAAGAATAAAGAAGAAGAAGAAGCCTTCAAGAAATTTGTGGAAATTTAAGCTCAACATGGAGGTGAGGAAATGGGAAATGAAGGCCAATATATGGAAATTAATTCTATAATAGACACCGACATGGAAATTCCACTCACTGGAGGACATCTTCCTTTCGTTGAGTTGGGACCCACTCCATTCACACCCTCCAAGAAACTCGCCATAGCTAAATTGGAGACTATATTTTATGATCCAAAAAGAAATAACATCACAAAACAGACATCAAAGAGGCTTAAAATTGCCTCACAACATGATTTTGTTAGAATATAGGAAGTCCCAGTGGTTTAAGGTACCAACAGGGACCCAAAGTTCACAGCATCTGTTGGAGGAGCTGCAGCCCTATCCAATGAAGACAATGTACATAAAATGATAGAGAGCATAGAAAGAAGCAAGACCAAGTTAGTTAAGCTTAAGGATAATATGGTTCAAGCAAGGAATGAAGGATTTGAACTCAAACGTCAATGAGATACCCTTGAATTTCAAAAGGGAGAATCCATGAACACCATTCAAAGTCTGGAAGCAAAAAGAGATTCACTAAATCTTCAAGTGGTATTATTGGAAGGAGAGAAGACAAATTTAAAGTCCCAATTACAAGAAATAAAATCAAAGGAAAATCAATGGGACCAACAAATAGAATCTCTCACTATCGAAAAGGGAGCCTTGCAAGCTCAAGTAGAAGAGATTAATCAAGGAAATGATTCATTGACAATTGCATTGAATATGACAAAAGAGAAGATGTAGGATTTAACCCTGTTTTATGATTGCGCATCCACTCTCTAGGAAAAATTGTTCCATTCACTGGATCTTCTCATAGAACAAATATTTGAAGTGCATGGAATGGTGTCCAGATTCAAGCAGATTTTCGAGACAGCTAGTGCCACTCAATAGAAGTTAGGGGATATTCATAATAGAATGAAGAAATTGATTGCTTGGAGAAATAAATAAAAGGAAATACCTCCCCATTTTCCTAAGATTTCTACAAACAAATTGAGATTGGATTTTGCAACTCTAGACAGTTTCCAAAAGGATGAGAGGAAATTGAAAAATGAGGTAGCAACCTCTATTTCCATAAGTGAAGGGATTTATCAGAATATAGCCAAAGCTCCTGAAAAAGGTCATTTTCCTTCTCCTATATCCCATTTGAAAACCCTGTAGCAAAAGAGCGGGTATTGAATGAGTTGAGAACAATTAAGGATGATGACATAACTATTTCCATAATTTGGAAAATCTTACTATAGAACACCTACATGAATGCATTGTGCAAGCAACGTTGAAAATACAATACTTGGATAATGGGAACAACTTAGCAACTAAAGGCCTTAATGCAATGGTTAAAGATTTATCTTTTCATGAAGTATCCTTACGATTGTTGGAGCCACAACAGTTAAATTCTATATCCTATGAAAGTGACCTTTGGGATTAATTTATAAAAACTCAAGAGGGTGCACCACCCTCATGATGTAACAATTTTATTTTACTTTCTTATGTATTTTTTGTCCTCTTTATTTAATTAGTAACTGAAAAATGAAAAAGTCCTAGAAGGTAAATGGTTGTAGCTAAAGGAAGGTGAATTGATAATTCACCTACGGGGTTGAATAGAAAGGATAAATAGAGGAAATTAGGTAGAGGATGTGGGATTTTTCTTAGAAGAAGATTTTGCTGGAGCTCATATGTAAGAATTATTTATGATAATGACCAAAGCAATTTTCTGGGTGGAAGCTTGCATTAGAGACTTTGTCAAAATGTGTGGATGAATGCATGGAATTGATTTCCTCCTTTTTTCTATTAAAATGCATTGATATTGTTCTTGTTTATGTTGGATTATTCTAATAGTTTCTAAATTATTTTAGTTCATATGCAAGTAAACACAATTGGGTGAATGACAGTAAAGGAAGTGATAATACTAAAGGTAAGAACCTACACATCATTGTGTGAGGATTCTTCCTATTGGTCAAACAAATACAATTTAGTGAGCATAAGCCTTTGCATTCAGGTTTGGTAGTTTGAATTTCATTTAATACCAATTAAAATACTAAAAAGTGTGTTGGTGCATATCTGATAAATTTATTCTAAGACTATCTTGAATGGTAGTCGGGTTGTAAGATGGATGGGTTCCCTATTACAAATAGTGAAGAGTCTCGTTGGTACTTTTCATTAAGGAAAATGCCTACTATCAATGCAAGTATTTTTTTCCAAGCATCAACAGATTTGGCTCTAGAAGGAGGGCCACCAGTGTATGGATGATAGAGTAATTATTTTCCTTTAGGATTTTTCTCTGGATCTCTACCTGATATATCACAACCTAAAGGTTCAGTTCAAGCAACACCTGAAACTAGACAAAAAAATGATTACTACAAAGATAGTACCCTTGAATTGGAACAAGTTGAAACTCTGTATGTAGTACCACACCAAGAAGTCAGTAATTTCAAAAGGTATACTAGATCCTACGTTAGAAAATTTTGAGGATTTCCTGTGATTACACCAATACCTAGACGATGTGATCCTCGCATAAAAACTAAACAGAACAAGGAGTTTGTTTTGGTTGAATCCTTTGAAGAATTAGTAGATTTATATTTACAAGATATACTAGAACCTATTGATCAGATACGACCATATTCACTTGATTCTTCCTCTTCTCATCACACCCAGTCACCTCCACATATACCTCCACATATTTTCCATATGGCTCATAATGTAAATTAGCCACAATCTTGGAGGGCCCGAGGTCCTTTAAACTTTCGTGCTCCTCTTCATGATCTTCCCAAGCACCCTGAGCGCATTTTTCCTAAATTTGATCTTGGGAAAGGAATAACTGTAGATGATCATTTGAATTTTTTTTATTTGGATTTAAACCTTCTAAATGTAGATCATGAGGATGTAGTATGCTGTTTGTTTCCTTATAATTTTGGGCCTAAGGATTCATCATGGTATTTCATCCTTCATGCTAGATCTATAATTTATTGGGAAAATTTTGAAAAGGATTTTCTCAGTAAATTTGGTGAGCAAATAACATTAGCCTCTCTCCTGAAAGAATTGTTGTCTCTCAACATAGATAAGAGAGAAAAGGTGCAGGATTTTAATCAAATATTTACAACTGTTTTGAATAAGTTCAATGCCACATATAAACCTGCTCAACAATATTTACAGGATTATTATACTACATCCCTTCATCCATCCTTAGCCATGTTTGTCAAACATTCTTGGAAAAATACCCTAGAATAAAATTTTAAAGAGGCTAAGAAGGTTGTAACAGAAATGAACAATATAGTTAAACACAACGTTAAAACATAACCAAAACCTATCTCTTCTAAGATACAATTGTTACTATTAAGGCCCACTAAAGAACAATCTATTGATTTACAAAGTGTTGTTAAGTTGGTTCAAAAACTATATAATAATATTGTGGATATAGAAAAGGAGAAAGGAGCAAGTTCTTCTACAAAGAAACCATTTAAACCATTTTATAAAAGAAAAGAATAAACTCCAAAACCTCCAGCAAATAAAGATCTTGTACTCAGCCTAAATGATGCAGGCATGGACCATTTTAGCACTTTTCACCATGAACACCATTCAGAGAAAATTTGTCCTCAATGGATCAATTCTATGACTATGGTGATGAGTCAACTATTAGATAAACTAGTTTTGGATGAAGAGGAAGAAAACGAAAAGGTACAATTAAATGAGATAAGGGAAGCAACAGAAGAAACCACACATGTATTGTGGGATTGGGCACAGAATCTAGACTTGGAAGATGACAAAGAGATAACAAAGATACATAATGTACATATTTCTCCCGTCGAATATGCACTAAGAAGCCAAGGTCATGTAGACAATCAAGAAAAATCAATTCCATGAAGAAAGACAAATAATGCTATTCATAAGAATCAAAGTAAAGTGATCATTATAACAAAACCTAAAAAAGAAGCATAGAAGAGAACTCTCAACCCCGTAGAAAACACATGAAATTTATCCTTTGTTATCCCTAAAGGATCAACCCCTTTATCAAATAACATTGTGATAGTCGAAAATGTTGGAGGAAATCATAACATGGGGTGTGACGTGATGGAAGAAATAAAGAATACCAAATCCTAGCATATCTCTATTAGAAATTTGTAATTTTCCTCAGCAAATAAAAGTATTAATAAAAACATTGGATCTCAAATCACAAACAAATGACTCCGCCATTAATGAGAAACAACAAGTTACAATAGAATCAGACACATAAATCAATTAATCCAGCATCGGTAGTAAATCTAAGTCTCAAACTGCTATATCCGTATCCGGATATACTCAAATTATCCGTGTCCGGATATATTCAATGATTATTCAAGCGAATAATCTTCCAATGGAAAATAAATCCATTTGATAAAATAGATAATATATAATTGATAATGGATAAGATGATTAATAATTACAATGAGGCTCGCTTTTATAAGCTTGAGCGTGTATAGTGAAGGGTTACACCCTTTCACTTTAATAACTAATAACTTTAACTAACATACATATAATATTCATAGCATTGCCACTCTCTTAGAAAGGCTTTGTCCTCAAAGCCTTATAATTTTGTTGCATTGTTCTTTGCGATGGCATGGCTGATGAAACATGTCGATACGAACTGCTAAGTGTAGAGCATAACTTCCGATACATCGATGGATCAATCCATCCCAAATTGACTTGTTGTGGACTGATGGGATTTCCTACTGATGTGTCGTCAGGAGATTTGATCACATTAGTACCATTATCTTTCGACTTTTCCCACTTTTTCAAATATCGGTTTTTATGGTTGGGGTGTCGATAAGGGACTTTCACGATGTCATTTTCGTTTACAAATGTCGCCTTTAGAGCATTGATCTGAGTTGGAAGTTTTATTTTCGTCTCTTTAGGTTTTAAGGTTTCATTTTGTATCTTTTCCAACTTGTTTCCTAACTGCCTGTTATCATTTTGAAACTTCTTGATCAATTTGACTTGTGATTTTCTGTCATCTTCAGATGTCTTAAGTTGTTCCTTAAAATCTTCATTATGACTTCTGATACAACTATTTTCTTCCTGCTTGTCTAGAAGTTTCCCTTCAATGTCGTCTATAGATTGTTCTATCTTTCGGCTATTTTTCAACTTCTTAATTTTTGTGACTAGTATCTTGTTATGATTTCTTAGTCTAAAAATTTCTTCAGCATTGTTAGATAATGCTTTATTACTCTTCGCGATCTCTGACTTATGTGTCTTTGTAGAGTCATCATTTTGTTGTTGAAGAACTTTTATCTGTTGTCGACACTGGTCGACCTCTGATTCTTGACTTTCTAATTTATGTCGTAACTGCATTAGTTCTTCATCTTTGTCGCTAATGATTTTGTTCAAGCGTATTATTTCTGCTTCGTAATTATTTATTTCCTTCTTTATATCTTGATTTCCTAACCTCTGATTGAATTTATTTTCGGCTTTTAATTCATCAATTTGCGCATACAATTTTTCTATATGCCTTTCCTGGTTAGAGATTTTTATTTCATTGTACCTTTCTTGTAATTGAATTCTTATTTCTGAACTGTTATTTATGTCGCGCAATTCTTCATTGTCTTTTTGATAACGCTTTAACTTGGCTTCTAATTTCTCTCGCAAATCGGCTTCCATGGTGTCTGTCTTCTTCGACGGTGGAATGATCTTCTTTGATTTTGATTTTTCTGATGATAGCGCGTCTCACTTCTTGATGATTGCTTTGAATTCTTCTTGATTTGTTCTTGACTTGATTTCTTTGATGATAAGTGTTCTTCGACTTTTTTGATAATAAGGAGTCTTGCTTAGACTTTTTCGATTTGGTCTTCGACTTCTTTTGACCAACGAGTCTCCCTTTGATTTTGATTTTTCTGACGACGATTTGTCTTCTTTGATTTTTCTTCTTGCTTTTGATAACAGGTGGACACCAAAAAGGTGTAATAACCCTTAATGTGGCCCCTTGTAAAAGATATATCTTTTATTTCCTTCTTTTTGATCTTCCCCTTCTTCTTTTTTTTTTCTTTTTTTTTCAAAAAAATTATTATTTTAATAAAATAATAATAATAATAATTATTTTTATTTTAATAATAATAATTATTAATTAACTATGTAATAATAATATTATTATTTAATGTTTTTATAAGCTATATATATAGTTTAATATATAGTTTTTTTCTTTGAATTAAAATATTTAAACGAATATAATAATATAATATAATATTATTAATTTGTTTAAATTAGGGTTTAAGATTTTTGATAGGAGAATCGTGGAGGGAAAGCAAGAAGATGGATTTCGCGTGGGGAAGGTGGTATGGAAGGGAGACAACAGAATGGTGGAGAGGAGGGGACGCAGTGCAGGAGAGGAGAAGGATGGGGAATGTGGCGGGAAGTGACAGCAGCTGGTGGGAGGTATGGCGTGCAGGAGGGCGTGGGAGGAAGGCGTGTAAGAAGGCACGCGGAGGGGGGGGTCTACAGGTGCAGAAAGGAGGTTCAGTGCGTGGAGGGAAACGCGTGGTGATGGAAGGGGGCGGGAGGCTGCGGTGGAGTGCAGAGAGGGAGGCACAGGTGGAGAGAGGGCGCTGAATGGTGCAGGTAGCAGCTGAGGTGGCCGAAGGAAGGGGAAAACGTGGTGTGAGGAGTGTGCAGGAGGAGTGGTGTAGCAGGCACGCAGAAGCTACGAAGTGGCAGGGGGCTTGAATGATACGATGGAGGTGCTCTGGGAGGTGAGGAGTGACGCGGCGGGGAGCATGAGGGTATGAGAAGAGGAGGATTGGGGCCTTAAAGGAGTGCGATTGGGGTTATGGGAGGAGGAGATGGCCAGTGGCCAGGTTATGGTCAAGGACCAGCTTCAGAGAAACTCTGCAATTATGGTTACAAACCAAAAATATGGCCAATGGCCAGAATCAACAAGTGTCCGAGAATCGGAGAGCTCTGATACCAATGCTATATCCGTATCCGGATATACTCAAATTATCCATGTCCGGATATATTCAATGATTATTCAAGCGAATAATCTTCCAATGGAAAATAACTCCATTTGATAAAATAGATAATATCTAATTGATAATGGATAAGATGATTAATAATTACAATGAGGCTCGCTTTTATAAGCTTGAGCGTGTATAGTGAAGGGTTACACCCTTTCACTTTAATAACTAATAACTTTAACTAACATACATATAATATTCATAGCACAAACTCCGCCTTTTTTGCTCATTTTTGAAATTTTCAATTATAATGTAAATACTTGTTTGGTAGATTCTGGAGCATCTTCTAACGATATGCCACTTTCTGTTTATAATAAAATTAATGTTCAACCTATCCTTTCTCCTTCTAGGATTATTCAACTTGATAGATCTGATGTTAAAGTCGTGGGAGAAATGAAGAATATCCTAATCAGGCTAGATGTAGATGAAAGAGTTTGTCAACTTATTGATATTGTTGTAGTAGACATACCTAAAGCTTATGTCTTATTATTGAGTAGGGATTGGTGAAGTAACCTGAATGGGTATTTTGCTACTAATAGGTCTCACTTGTGGCTGCCATATCAAAATAAACATAATCAAATAAAGGTAAATAGAGAGCCACACATGAAACTAAACATTACTAGGTTCGAAGGAAGTAATGAACCCATTAATTTTTCACATTCAATATTGGGTAATTACTTTTTGGCAAATGAACCAAGTTGTTATCAAACGGAAAAAAACAATCATAAATTAGACACACAGTCTGATATCCTTCAATTTTCACTGGCTAATGATAATGGATGTAACATAATATAATTAGTTACTGATGTATATTTAGGTGCTAACCTTGATTCTAGAAGTAGAGTAGGATCTGGTTTTTGGACTCTATACTTCGATGGCTCCAAAAGACAAGAGGGAGTATGGGAAGGTTGCATCCTTGTCGATCATCAGGGGAGTATAATATTTCTTTCCTATAGATTAGAATTTGAATGCACCAATAACACAGCTGAGTATGAGTGTCTTATTCAAGGACTCGGAAAGGCTATTGATTTGAATGTTAAAAATTTAAAAGTTTTTGGTGACTCACAGATAATTCTCAAACAAATTAGAAACACCATTCATTATTTGTATCCACACTTGAAAGGGTACCAGGCAAAGGTATGTAACTTGATTTCAAATTTTGATGCTTTCAATATTAATTACATTCCTCGATCAAAGAATACCACAGTTGATTTATTAGCTAATATTGCTTCTTATTTAATTCCACTTAGTGATAAATTTTCTACTGAATTTCTTTTTAGGCCATATTTCCCTGATAACGTAATGAATTGGAGAGTATTTGATGATGATCAACAGATTATCAATTTTTTAATGGATGAATATACATTTAAAAATTCAATCATTGATGAAGAAAAACATCAATCCAATTTGCAGAAGATGGATGAAAATCAGTTTAGAGGAAATTTCATGCCTAAAGGGGTGTTCACACTTGAGAAGTTATTTGATTTGCAACATAAATTTAGAAAACCAGCGAATGTTAAAACAAAGAGTTACTCCATGCAATACGAGTTGGTAAATTTGGCCACCGAGAAAGAACCGAAATATGTGAATCTTGGAACCTGCCATTCATCAAGTGAAAGACAATAGGTTTATTTAGATTTTTCAGCAATATAAAGATGTATTTTCTTGGACTTATGATGATTTGAAAAGATATTATACAAGAATTATACAACACATCATCCCTATCAAGCAACAAGCTAAACAGTTTCAGCAAAAATTTTGGAAAGTACACTGTACGCTAGAAATGCTAATCCAAAAGGAATTGAAGAAGATGCTTGATGCTAAGATCAGATTTAAGGTCATGCATTTCGAGTGGGTAGCTAATTTAGTGCTAGTACGGAATAAGTATGGAGAAATAAGACTATGTGTGGACTTCCAAAACATGGAATATAGTATCTGACAAGGACAATCATCCCGTTCCTCCCATGGAGTAGATATTGCAACTCGTCTTTGGTTTGGAAATGTTCTCTTTATTGGATGGGTTTTTCGGATACAAATAAGCACTTTTGGCCGAAGAAGATCGCCTCAACACTATGGTTCACACAAAATGGGGAACTTTTGACTTTTTGCAGAATGCCTTTTGATTTGATGAATGATGGAGCCACATTTCAAAGGTCCATGGACATTTCATTTAATTATTTGATTGATCATAGTGTGGCTGTATATTTATATGATGTCAGAGTATTCTCCAAGGAAAGGGAAGACCATGTCTATCATTTGAAACAAATTTTTGATCGATGTCAAAAATATGGTATTTTCCTCAACCCCAAGAAAAGTGTGTTTGTTGTGTTAGAAGGGAGATTACTGGGACATATTATTTCAAAAAAGGGAATCTTAATTTATCCTTAGATAATACAAGCCATTCTATAGATTCCAATGCCTCATATGTAACAAACATAATATTAAATAATCGATAAAAGTAATATAATAATATAATAATAATAATAATTAAATCATTTACATTAAATGACATAACCTTTCAATGAAAAGGTATTAGTACGCCTATATAAAGGCCAAAGCATTGTAATTTTCAATCATCAATTATATATCATCTTATATCTTTCAAAATGTGGGTTGTTTCAGAAATTGTGGGTTTATTCCGAGTTAATTGAGAATATCCGGATACGGATATAACATGAATATCTGGATACAGATATAACAAAAGGATAAAACAACGTGAGGTAGAACTCTTCTAGTCATGATCGACTAGAGTATTAATTTTTTGTAATTAGTCCATGCGGTCTAAAAAAGGGATAAAATACCACCAGATAGACGACCTTTCAAATAATTTTACAACCGTGGAAAAGACAATCGCTTGGAGCTATTTTCATGTTTTAGGAGTCTGAAAAGGGATTGAAGGATACTCCAAAGGAGGGTAATTTTTAGGGGCGAATTTTCGCCAATTGGCTATTTTCCAGGCTTTTTTTCAAAAAATAAATTCGCTATTTGGTCATTTTTAGTCTCTAATATCGCCTATATATACAAAAAATATGTTTATTTATCATAATTTTCACCAAAATTTACAAATTTCAATATTTAATTGTATGTTTCATATTTGATATTCACCTACCTATCTATAGATATGTTTTTTTCAATCCAAAATAATCACCTAGAATACTATACTTAAGTATAATATTAGAATCCTTAAAAACAACCCTACTCCAAAGAGTTCATTTTTCATATAATTAGTCTCACAATGTCAAAAAAGGGATAAACTATCACTCAAAATACAACTTTTGCATCCTTGATAACCGAGTATGACAAAGGTAAAAAGTAAACTCAACACAGTTCTTTTTCCGTAAATAGTCTAGCAAGGCCAGATAAAGAGATAAACCTATACTAGATAGACACAACTTTCCCCTTACTTTTAGCTAGCACGGCTATGGTATCAAAAGCACTTGAAATATTTTTTATGTTATAACCAGAGCACGAAAAAGTAAAAAGTAAGCTCAACACCTATTACTATATTTAACGAGCTCGAAGATGGGTGAAAAGAATGCTCGATATCTGCTTCATTTTTTAACGATCTTGAAATAGAAAATGAACTATGATCATAGTGGTTGTTTCATTTTTTACTTAGCTTGAAATCATAAATAAACCATGCTCGATATGATACCTATTGTCATATTTCTTCCCAAACTGAAATCCAAAGGTCGGTACTTGGATGATATTTATTAACGGATTTTCTCCAAGCATGGTGTCCAGAGGTTGGTGCTTTTCCCCCAACATGATCAGTAGAGGTTAGTAGCTTAACTCCAGTATGATGTCCAGAGGTTGGAGACATGCCCCCCAAGCTCCATTTCATCCAACAAGGAGGAAGAAAGAGGATCAAGTGACAAAGGAAGAGGAAATGAAGGTTTATGTACTAAGTATGGTAGAATACTTGACTCAATTGGAGGGGGATATGTTCCATTTTTAATGAGATTGACACAGATGATGATTTATGCTCGTAATTATTTGTTTCATTTTTTAACAAGCTTGACATAGAAAGCAAACTATTCTCGTGGTCCTTGGTCATGATTTCCAAGAAGTCTTCATCAGATGGTGGAAAAATATTCTGGAAAGAACGCATTCCAAGAGGATTAGTAAGGGTAATTGGGGGGATATCAATCTCCAATTCCCTCATTGAAGGGTTCACCATGTTAACTATTGGTTCTAATCCTAAAGAATTTGAGCATACAGTGAGAGGCTCTTTCTCAACAATAGTTTAAGGCATGGGACATGATGGCACATAATTAACATGTAGAGGAGGTGATACCACTTGAATGTAAAGAAAATTCACGGAAGTCATATGTTTAGAGGTCATACAATGATCATGCCTTGACCAAACAAAATTTGATTGACAATCACGATGTTTCCATTATGGGGAAAATGCATCACTTGAAACAGTGTGGACACGACAGCTTTCATAGAATAGACATAGTCCTACCCAAGTAGTAAATTAAAATCCAAGGGGCCTTGGACTATTGTCAAATCAATACTAATCATTTCCCTTGATAAGGTGATGGATAGCTGAGGAAGGATCCCTAAAGGTTTGCTAGATCTTTTATTAAAAGTCAGTGGATGATTAGTGTCTAACACAAGCTTAGGATAACCTATAGCTTTCCAAGTAGTTAAGGATAAAATACTAACAGAGGACCCTTACTCTATGATAGTGCAAAATATTTCCTTACCACAATCCTGCACAATGATTTGGAAAGGCATGCAGGAAGGAAGAGGAGGTTTTTCTAGTTTATTGCAATCAAAGGAAATAGAATCAGTGCTTGGGGAGACTTATGTTGAAATGGACATGATATCCCCTTGTCCAGACTAATCCAAACTAACAAAGAAAACATCATTGGTATCCAATTCACTCTCCGAGGGAAGAGTGGGTTCAAGTGAAGATCGATTCGTATTTACTATTTTCTCAACTAGAGGTTTCCTAGGGTAGGACTCTTGGGAAAGGACTGAAGGTTGTTGTTGGGAAACAACAATCCAGCAATCATGAAGCTTCATCCATGTAAGGGAAAAGGTATGTGAGATGCATTTCCCTACATAATTGGCAAGGAAACCTGAGTTTATCCTTTTTTCCTTTGATCTTACAATCATTGGTTGATGGGATATCATTTGCATGACCTTTGGAGGCTGGTGACACAGGTTCTTTGGAATCATTGGATCACTCTTCTAAAACCTTGGGAATACCGAGGAAATAGGTAAGAAGGTGCTCACCCTTACAAATACTATAAGGGAATTTCGGCTTGGAACCTGTGATGGTAGGTTTCTCATACTTCTCAACACTCATAAAATGATTGATAGTGATGGATTGATTTCCCCCTTGATTATTATTCACCCTCTTGTTCTTCCTTTTCTTCTTATTCTTAGCCTCCTAGTTAGTGGCATATGGGATTTAACTAGGCATGGAAGAATAAAGGGATGAATATGTGATAGGTAAATAAGGGCTTGCATTCGAGGCATCAGGAGCATTTGGGATCACTAGAGTGGAGAACAACCATATAGGTAACGCAACAGTGAAACCAGGAAGAGTCAATGTAGCGATGTAGGAAGGACCAACATTTCAAAAATGTGGAAAATAAAAAGGTTTCTCATGAAAAGGATCCCTTGGTTGGTAACCTTCGGAACTGTTTCCATAGACAGAGACTCAACCTATGGTTTTCTAAATCAAGTAGCACACACTAGCAAAGTACCTATAAGATAAGAGAAAGCAAACAACTCTATTGTACAAGAGAGAAAGGAAGTAGGAATTTTCTGGATATAAGAGATGAGGAATTTTCTGGATACAATAGTTACGATTCCCACAGTAGCTCTCCAAGGTGCAAGTAAAGGCTCACAATCCAGTATTCTACCAGTTTACTGAGAGTAAAATCGTCTGTTGCAGGTACTGTAAGGATCGAGGTAAATAAAATATTCCCCTTGTAGTAACCTGTGTCGATACCTAGAAAAGGTGTCTACATTTACTACTTCATGATCTACAATCAGGGGGGAATTCAACAGTTAATACTATCAAATAGGACTGGGGATTTCGTACTTAATTTTGTGACCCACCTACCAATAATAAAAGGATTCACCTCGAGGATCTACCAGTTCTTCAAGGCCCCAAACTTGCGTAGCCCCACTAAATGAACAGAAAAAGGTATATCTCAACCATTCACCTAGCTTGATCTTATGTTTGAATGTTTTGTTAGAAGATATTTACACGACACGCTGGAAATTACTAATGGATTTCACAACTCTCTTTAGTATCCCATGTCCTCGTTTCAACTTCCTTGAAGATTTAACTCTCCACCCTACTATCAAGGCCCTAAAATCCTAGACTTTTTGGTTTTCTATAAAAGAAAAAGGTCTAATTGATTTTGTATTACGTCCTTATTCCTTTTAATGGTTGTTTGTTACTCAAAAGAGTAAATGTAAGTGCAATTGATGATGTTACAACTCGACTCCAAACCATGCACACAAAAATGAAATGGAAATATTTCAATTTCGATGAATTCTATCTACCAAAAGGAGCAGGAGGTTTCAAGCAAAGAAACTAGCGTAACATTCAATGTAAGAAACATGAACTCTTATTTGAATGCAAAATGCATAGAATACACGATAAATTTCGCTTAAAATGAAAGCTAAAAATGCTCCACACACCAACTAGAATGCAATCACTTTTTTCTTTTTCGAATGATTACAAATGCAGTGAAAAAGTTTTAATGCAACTTCTTTTGTTTTCTTCCTTTCAAATGACACGAAAATAACTAAATGCAAACACAAAGGATCACACAACAAAAGAATGCAAACCAAAAAATGCAATCAAATAGGTCCACAAGCATGAAAAGAACTCACACGACATAAATCTCTCAATACTTGTCACTTGCAAACTAAGCAATTCGAATAAAACTGAATGAAAGAAAAATCTAATGGAAACCACTAAATGATTCAAAGCTAATAGTTCCACAATAATTAAGATGGTTTTTAAAAAAAGTGGAATTGATAGGCAAAAACTATTTCAAGAGTGAAAAAACAACTGTAACAAGCAGTAATAAAGCCAGGAAACAAACCAACCAAATTTCTAAGCAGGAAAAATTGGAAAAAATCCCAAAATTCCATAATGTGTCATAGTCTTCAAGCAATCACAATGCAACAATATCTAGTGTTGCAGGTATAAACGATCCCAGGTGCAATAGTGTTGCAGTGTACTCAAAAGGAAATTGTGGTAGGCAAAATCAGAGTTCTAAATAGGAAAGGATTTCAACAAAACTCAGAATATTTAAGGTCTGAGAGTTTATCTGTATCACCGAGTGATTCTAACAATCAAATTCACACAGAAGCAAGGAAAAAGAAAGAAGATCTAAAAGAGAAAAAATCATACAAATCCAACCAAATCGTATGTTCTCTCCCCAGTGGAGTCACCAATTTTGTTGACATATAAGTCTATAAGTGCGGACATGAACTGACCTCCCTGGTTTATACAATTTAAACTAGAACAAAATGGATAGAAACACACTCATTTCTCTAAGTTCTCAAATCATAAGTGCAATTGGGCAGTATACTAAAATGTGTGATATGAAGGTTTTCCTCGCCTTAGTATTTTATCTTCCTCTCCGTTGTGATATTTGTAGAACGTCTCCTCAAGATAAGAGAATAAAATATACAAGTGAGATTACATAGAAATTATGCATACAACCAAGGAAGCGTGCAACAAAAATCATGAACGATTTATTGTGAGAAAGGAATGCATTTACTGTATTAATAAATAATAAAGAGAGAGAGAGATACAACCAATAGCCTTGGAATTGTAGGATTCCTCCCAAAGGTGCCTTTGAATCAACTTGTTTTCCTTGCTCCAAAAGAATGACTATCAAGGAGTGGCCACAACACTATGAAACTATCAGAATTTATCCAACATTTGGATATGAAATCAAACATTCCACCTCCTTACTCCATGAGTTTGGGATTGTATTTATAATCTCAAATGGATATTTGGGAGGTGAGAGAATAAGGGTATAAGTATAGGAAAGGATCTCAAAGGTTCAGGAATTCAGCTGAGATCCACTCAAATAGGAAGACATGACTATCCACGAGGGCTTGGTTCTAGAAGCTCCTTGAGCCTTCTCTTTTTCCCTTTGTAAAGAGAATGTCACACCCTAGATAGAAGAAACATGATACAATGTCACAATATGTGATGAGGAAACCTTCGACATCAGGGATTGTCACATGTTGTCAAAAAGCAAGTTGCGACAACCTCTCAAGCTGAGGATTTTTTAGGGAAATTTCCTCATGAATTTTAGTAGGCTTCTTCACATTCTTCAGGGATTATGGCAATGTAAAAGGCACATTATCCACCATCATGATGATGACGGAAATTAAGTGTAACAAAATTATTTGAGGCATTGTATTCAACATGATCCATGGAGTTGGTATTAACACTTGATTTGTTATCAGGGATTTCTTGTGGAGGGACTCTACATTTTCTCCTAGTTTTCGATAAACCTACAATCCATGTTTGAGCAACCCCAAATCTATTCCAATCCAAAAATTATTCCCAAACACTACCTAGTTGATGAAGCCGGCGTTGGACCAATATTTTAACTAGTCGGTGATGAAATAAACTTCTCTCCAGATCTCTTGTAGTATGGAAATTCAAAAGATATTATGGCATGTTTATAGGTTGTCCTTTGAATACTAGAAAAAACCTTAGATGATAGTAATGGATCAAGGAGTAATTACCATCACAAGTGACATACCTGATTATAATCTTGAGAATATGTTTCTAGGGTTTCTTAATTAACCGAGCAATAAAACCATACTTTGTATCAAATTCTTGATGGATATTTACAAGAAATTGCTGCCAAGAATGACATTGAATGCGATTCCCCTTAAACCATTTTTCCCTACCTAAGTATGGTAAGTGGCATGAGCCACAAAATCTTTGCATAGTTGAAGTTCAAGGTCAGCAATATGGGCCCTTTCACCATTAAGTGACAATGCAAATCTCTCGGTGACTTCAACATTATGGCCATCAATTTGTCAAGAATGAGGCCCAACCTATATTCTCAAACTTACTAGACAACTCTTCATCAATCTCAAGCATCTCGGTCCCACAAAACTCCAAGCAATTAACGAGATCCATTATAGTGACTACAAGATTTAACAGAGAGTAGAAAATATGATGTATCAGAATGTCATGATCCCATGAGTAATTTTTATCCTTCAATTCAAATGGCCAAAATCTAATAATCATATGAAGAACTCACGGGTCTGACAAACAAGACATAAGAGAATACAACCCTTGATCTAACATGATAAAAAGTTATGTTTTGGAGAATTTAGGGTTCTTCAATCTTTCGAGAGTCATAAAACCAGGGATCAAATGTTCATGAATCATGATTTCTCAAAATTTAGGCTTTGACAAGTGTTGATAATCATAACAACATGTGTTAACTCAAAACCTTATATTATATGATATAAACATTAGGGCTTCGATTTACATATCAAGGAGATAACGTTTAAAAATCAAATTTGATTAATACATACATCCCTTACTCTAAATTATGATTATATGTTCATTATAATTATGTCTCAATATTATCAAAACCCGATTCACCAAATAGCCAGTAATCAAGACAGGTAAGTGAAATGACAGGCATTTGGAAGATGCATAAGCGATTTCTACTTCAATGTTATTTGGGCAATTGACAGATATCAAATCATATGATAAATTCGAGTGATGTTAACGATATAAGTTTCATAATCATGTCTCATAATGTAAATAAGTGGAAGCATACTTAGCCATGAAATTGAAGTTCACTAAAATATATTCAAAGTATTCAAGTGATATAGAAGTATGGCACTAATAAGGCATAAATCCTTCAGAATATTATACCCCACTTATGTATGACAAAATTATTTTAAACCATTTCACTTATATTAAAACTTGATATCCCTTATCATGATGCAATCAAAATAATTCATGAAGTTTAGAAGCTACAAAAACTTTTAAATGAACAACCTTGGCTAAATAAATTGTAAGCATCATAAGTTAATCCCACAATGCTTTGTATCAAATTTTATCTTAATGTGCATTTATAGATCTGACCAAGATAGGGATTGAGAATTTTAGTAGCTACAAAATCCCTGTGAAAAATTAATAACATTTCAATAGATCAGTATTGATTCTAAAGGGATAATTCCTCAATCAAAACAAAATCATTGGACTAAATCATAGCATCAACTTTCCCCAAGTAATTCATAATTAGAGTACGTTCAAAATCATAGATTTTGAAGGCACTCTGAAAATTTAGCATAGTGTGATTTGCTAAATAAGAGTAGAATGAAACGATATTAATAAGAAGCCATGCTAGATTTAAATGTATTTTGATTTTTGAGTGAGAATTCATACTAGGGACCCTTAGGATTTAAAAGGAGGTTGTTGGCAGCCAACACGCACACATCTAACTTCAAATATGTTGAAATAATCAGAGGCATACATTTCCATCGCATCCTGTTCAAAACAAAATGAAATGCAATACACAACAAGTGCAATGCATGGGTAAACACAAATGTTTAAATTAAATGAAACTAAATCTCCTATGCAACCTACCTACCTACTTTATGATTTCTTAAAAAAATAGGTTAGGTAAAATCATACCATTAGTGAAGACACCATAACATGTCATTCATGCTAGGGATTCTTCTTTTGGGCGATAGTCCAACACAAAAACATGTCGACAGTGATCATAGTACATATCATTACCTTCATTGGAATGGGATTGGAACAATGGAATAGATAACCAACCTAGATGCACTTAAATTCCATCCAAGAAGATAGCCCCCTTTCACAAACCCACTCAATCCAATCTCAAACACAGCTCAAGTACAAGCTCCCATCATCACAATCTTGCTTCCTTATCTTTGTTTGCTTCCCTAAATGATCCTGAAAAACTAATAAGGAACCCTTCATTAACTATATCTATGGTACCCTCCTCAATTGATGATGGTTCTTTGTCAATCTTCATCATCTTCTTTGTCTTCATAGATTTCTTCAAGAAATATTTGTGCACGATCTTCTAAATCTACAACAATCTCTAACTAGAAATCCTTGAGGGTTTCTTCTTGGAAATGTTAATCTTGTTTACTATATTCATAATGGACTTATTATAAGTCTTCATCAAGGACTTATCCTTCAACATGATATTCTCCTTTGAACATAGTCCTCGTGTATTTGACATAGGGAATCCATTATTCATGCTCTTTTGGACGACACCATGTTACAACGTAATTTTCCACCTTGTGAGCATCATCATTCTTTGGCATGTAGGATCCATTTCATTGAATCAGATCCACTTTATATCCTTCAGACAGACTATTTCCTCATTTTTCCTCTTACCCGCTTGTTGCATCACTATAGCAAGCATATCCACGAGTTGCATCACTATAGCCCACGGGTAGCATGTAAAATCGTAAAAATCACTAGTTAATTACTTTTTACTCCCAAAAAGCGGTTATTGGGTGACCTTTGACCCTCCATCTGCCCAAGTAACGCCTCGATGTGTCCTTTCAATCTACCTTTGGGAGGACTATATATTGAGCACATATGGCTTATGGACGGGAGGAGAAAGAAGAGCAAGAGAACACTAGTGGATTTTTGCCCTATCTTGAGTCTACACTCATTGATCCTTGTAGTTGTGAACCCCTATATGTTCACCGTCCAAAATCCTACCATAGTTTGATTTTTCCATTCATGGAGGATTGAAGTGGTGGAGGCACAAGTGGATTGATCCAGATCTTGGTTCAGATTGGTTGCCGCAAGAGGTCGTATCACATTGTACTTCTTCTTGTTTATTAATAGAAATACTCATATTCTCGTCCATTAATGTTGTAAATGTTGTTTATCTTACATTGGGTTGAATTTACTTGTTATATCATGGGCCATTGTTATTGATGATGTTAATGTCGTTTATATATATTATGTACTTGTTGTATATTGGCTGTCAAGACTAATTTGTAGATTCAGGTGCATGGATTGGAAAAGCTTCAATGGGGATCTACATCAAACGTTTGGATTGAGGTTGGTTACATTCTCCATTATCTTAGCATTGTCATTTATAATAGCATAGTTCTGAGAATTGAGTTAATTTCAGGTAGTCAGCTGTCTGTAGTGGTCTCCCAAGCCATAGTGAGTTTTCTCCAACACAGAAATGGCGACTCCTCTATGGAAAACATCCATGTTTGGGAATTTTTTTGAGCATTAGTCCATAATTAGAGTTGTTGTTTGTCGAAGCTCTATCACTGATTGGCCGTTAAGATACACTATAGAAAACTTGCTTTTTTCTGAGCCATTGGACTCTTTGTTTGCCCATTTGCCTTTCCTCACCCGTGGGCTACCTTAGCTCTGTCCACATATACCCGCCTCTGTTTACACTGCTGCTCGTGGGTACCTACAGGTATTCCTTAGACAGTAGTGTACAACTTTGTATTTTCTTGGTTTATGACTTTTGGTTGTTGTTGGGTTGGCTTTGGATGATCCTGAGTCTTTGTTGGCCTGTTTCTTGACTGTTCCATGCCTTGGTTGTGACCAGAACTCTTTGTTTCTCTTGGTTGAGCCTTGTTGGTTTTTACCCATCTTTGGATTTAGCCCTGTTGGTTTTTTCCTTTTGAGCTCATTCCTTTGGCTGGGTCTTACTGTTTGGAATCTACTGGGTATTCTTAGTGATCTTCTCAGCACTTCAGTGACTAAATAGTAGGATTTTGCTTGCATTTTTCATTTCTCTATATTGAAAAATACAAAAAAAATACATATAGTTTTGCATTTTCCTTTTGTTTATAAGAGAAAATACAAAAAAAAAAAAAATTACTTTCATGTACTACATCCTGCATTGAGGGCTTGCTACTTTCATTTAGGTTCTGATTGTGCATCGAAAATATAAAATGATTGCATTTTTATATCAAAATCGTTGGGTTGATTATGCATGTTAGTGACATTGTTTTATTGGATAGATGAGTCTAGCATTGGATGATTTTGCATACTATTGAGTCATACACATTACTAGTTTCATGACCATATCCTTTGAGTAACCACAGCCATTAAAATTAACGCTTAATATTAAAATTGATTAGACCGATTTTATTTATAGGGTACACCAACTAGCATAGGTTTAAAGTCTTGGAATAGATCATTGTGATTTAACAATCCAAGACTACTAGACGAAACATTAGGTGTCTGACCAGGGAGTGGAGGAATCCATGGTATATATCGGTGTTCTTAGGAAGCTCTACGCAAACCATAGTTAAGCACAAGGTCACGGGAGGTTGGTGGAAGGGATATCCCTCTAATACCGGCTGAGCATGGGAGATATTTCCAGGGTTTGTTCGTATCTGGGGGTACCGGAGGTTCATCCTCTTGTGCTTCGGGCTTAGCTACCCTACCCATACGATGGATCCCACCTGCAACTGTCCCCCTAAGCATTGGTTATATTGCGGTGACCATAGTTTCCTTACCTAGGTATCGCATAGGGTACTTGTAGTGGTTATGTTGTTTGTGTCCTAATTCAAATAGGGATTGGACAGCACAGTTGTGTTTGTACAGTGGACTTCACCCTATGCACACTGTGAAGCCTGGGTGTCTCTATAATTGATTCTGTTACCTACGGCTATAGTTTGGGAGTCTCAAGCCTCTCCTAGGCGAGACACACTAGCTCTAGTGTCAAGAGATCATTTAGCCACTTTGTTTGTCTTCTCTTGGCTGTAGTTTCTCTAGGTGTGTGCTTTTGATTTACTGTTTTTGATCGATAGTTGGCCATAGGAGATGTTGTGATTTTATATTCTCTTTGGAGATATCGTGGAACATAGTCCTCCTCTCTGCCATTCCTGTCGGTTAGCTGGTTTAAAACCAGTCTAGTTTTCATGCTGTGCTGCTCGGGGACATACATAGACGACATTATGACGACTGCACATCCCGACGCGGAGGACATCCCCACGATTCCATTGGGTGGAGTCGAACATACTTCAGACACCCCCACACCTTGTGAGCCTAGGGGGGTGATCCACCTAAGACTCAACTTGGTTCTATTTGGACAAATCCACTCGAGAACGATCCGTTCGATCCTTCGAATCCAGATAATTATCTTTATGGGATGCCTACCTTACCTAAATATGAACACAAAGATCCTACGATCAACATTAACCTGTTCTCATATAGTATGCCCGGTTTCAGCACAGTTGATCCTTCCACTACTTTTGGTAGTCATGTTGGCACTAGTCATGGTGTTTGCAACACTGCACCCACTGGGGGCAATACCCTCACCAGGGGCACCACGTTGTCCACTCATGCGCATAATATGAGGACTGGTCATAATCCTCCTAACAATGCTAATGTTGGAAGAAGACCACCTCCTAGGACTGCCCAACCCAATAGGAACACTGTTCGAAACATGACTCGCCATCCACCACCTAACACACATATCACTACCCGTCAACCCAATACCACTTTCACAAATGTTAATGCTCCTCCTAACTATGGGGGTGGACAAGTACCATGCAATTTTGCATCCACCACCGCTACTAGTAATGCTAATGTAGGAGGTGGGAATATATCTTATCCTCATGATTATAACGCCACCATTCCTGCTACTAGTAAAACAATGTTGGGGTTGGGAATACTTCTCATGCTTTGGGTCACCACACGACTTCTCACGCTAATCCTAATGCTGGGCATGGGAACATAACTCACCATTATGGTCATTACAACTTGGTTCCCGCTACGAATAGTAAGTATATGCCCCATACTTATGGTGGCAACCCTTAATACAACACAGTCGGTGTTGGCCACCAGTTCAACCCACCTCAATACGGTGCCCAAAACACTCATATACTTGCTTACTCTCATATGGGTCAGGTTGGAGGAGGTTATCAACCTTATGGCCATGTTCAAGCTTATGGTCTGCCAGGTCTTCATTATCATCCGTTTAATGCTCATGGTCAAGCTTTTGGTCCACCTTATAATTCGGTTCTGTTCAACCAACCTTTTATGGGAGCTTATAATCAAGCTTTCCAGCCATAGCTCCCGTTTCTTGCACATTTGAATCTTTCGGATCTTTCAAAGCTCACGAATGATCCAATGTGTCACGACCCTAGTTGGCCCCCAGTCCCTACCAAGATCCCTTCGAACATTCCCAAGTTTGAGGGGAAAGGTGGTGAAGATCTGGGTGATCATGTCACAACGTTTCACCTTTGGTGCTCCTCCAACTCATTGAATCATGATTCTGTTAGATTACGATTATTTCAACACACCCTCATGGGGTCAGCTGCGAAGTGGTATGTCGAGTTGCCTGGGAACACCTATAGGGTATTCAATGAGATTGCTTTGGTTTTCTTGGACCATTTCCATTTGTCGGTTCGTTATGATACTGGTACTGAACTGTTATCTACCTTCTGTCAGAATAAGGCCACACATATTTCTGACCACGTTCAAGAGTGCGCCGATGGAAGATATTAGTGAAAGCCAACATTCCTCAAGAGTTTATGTTGGAATGTTTCCTCAAGTCTCTACTCCCATACATTACTAAGGATGTTTCGATGTTCGGCATTATGACTGAGGAACAAGCTATCTTGAAAGTCCAGCAGTTAGACCTACTATACTCTCAGTCTGGTATTTTATATGACATTATTCCTGACGCACCAAGAATAAGACATGAGCCCACGTCAGTTCCTAAACCACATGCCGATCACATCGTGGGATCTGCAAACACTCGCCCTATAGACTTGGTATCTAATCAAATGCAAAAAAATTCGCTAAACCAGTCTACTCCCAGACAGGTTCACACCTTGTCCACTTTCACTTCATTGTCTGATGTACACAATGTGCAATCAATGAAGCCGTCAGGTAATTAGCAACCTGGTGGTAAGAAAAAGGGGAGAAACAACCGTAGGGGTGGAAACAATGGAAGTAACAATAATAGCAATCGTAATACCCCTCGTAAAGAGAATTCCAACCCTCTTCAAGAAGGAGGAAATGCTAGCGAGGATCGTAGACCTAGGCATAAGGTGAAGTTCCCTTGCACGCTATGTGGGGAAGATCATCTTACTCACTTGTGTCCTCGAATTGAAGAAGCATCGAAGCATTTGGAACAGAGCCCAGTTGTGTTGAAGGATCCACTTCCTCATCATCAAAACATGGCTTCGCATGCTCCCACCACTAGTTATGGACCTACTGAAATGACAACGACTTCTTCCAATACTAGTAATTATGGATGTGTGAACATGGTTCAATCGGAGGTTTATGTTCCTACTCATCAACGTGATTATGGTGCACCACAACCTAATATGGGGAGTGAGCCTCCCCCTCCTCTTGACAGTTCCTTGCATATTGAGAAGCCCTCTAATATGTCACGGATACCGAAAGGTGTTCTCAAGCACTCTACGCATAATCCTAATGCTCGAGCCACCCAGAACTACTCCATTGTAGAATATTTGGGCCAAACGCTGTGTGCCATGTTGGCTCTTGATGTTTTGCAGGCCTGTCCTTCTCAGAAGCATGCCCTTTTGAGTGTGTTAGGAGTTCAGGATGGGCAAAATCCTAGTGTTATCAAGTTCGATACTACTGATGTACAACCTCGCTTACCTTACCACGTGGCTTTTCAAATCCAGGTGGTGTGCCTTTAGAGTTTTGTCAAATGTAGTATGGTTGACGAAGGTGCTTTCGCATCAGTAATGTCATTAACTTGTTGGAAACCTCTTGGCTCTCCTCCTCTACTCGTGTTTAGAACCACGCTCACTGCTTTTGACGGTCGATCTTTTAAGCCACATGGAATTATCCCTTCCCTTATTGTCTGCTTGGGAGGTAAGGCTATTCCTATTGAAGTCAAGGTGGTTGATGCGCCCATCAACTACAACCTTTTACTAGGTCAGAATTGGATGTACGCTATGAAGGATGTCGTGTCCACTATATTCAAAGTTATTTGCTTTCCCCATGAAGGCAAGATTGTGACCATTGATCAGCTGGATTTCGTTAACACTCCTTCCACATAATCCACGGGATCCATATTCCCGCAAGTTACTGATTCTCAGCTAGAAACTGGGAACATAGGTGTTGGTATGTACCCTTCATTGATGGGAACTTATACTCTTTCTACACCTGTCAACTTTATCGGAACCATTTCTGACGATGCATCTCCTCCTTTGCATAATATGCCATTCCGGACTTCCTATTTTACTGATCCATGGACTTTACCATCCACGAGTCCTATGTCTGGAGACATTACACACGTCAGGATGTCTGTGCCCTTGTATGTAGTTGAGCTTGCTTACGAGCATACTCAACAAGCCACTGCAGAACCGGATCTCTCCTCTTCCCAGACAGTCGAAGAAGATCCCATTATGCTGCCAGTTTGGGCAGCCAACTCATCTTATTCACACGACTACCTTGATGATACTTTGCCATCTGATTAAGTTATTATGGAGGCCATGTGTGGTAGTGAGAGGCCTTGGGAGGATATGCATCATCTCTCTTATTTCCTTCCCAACCTCGAGCTCACTGAGCAAGAAGAGTTTATGATGACCCTAGCAGAGATGGTTGGTCACCCTGTGGCTCTTTTGGAGCTGCATGATGTTTTTACGGAAGGGAATGTGGCCAATATTTCCCCAACCATGTCGATCAACATCTCTCGTACTCCCGGAAAAGTGGAGAATGTCTACATCAGTGCCGATTGCACTCTTGAGGAGATTGCTATTTACACTGAATTGTTTACAGAACTCCAGGAAGCTTTCACCTGGTCATATGAGGAGATGCCAAGAAAAGACCCCACATTGTTGAACATGAGATTAGAACGTATCCTAATGCTAAAGCAGTTCGACAATGCTTACGTGCTGTGAACCCTAGGAAGGCAGCTTCTATCGAGGCAGAGGTGGAGAAACTGCTCAAAGCTGGTTTCATCTACATTGTTCCCCTTACCGAATGGGTGTCAAAACTCATTCTTGTGGATAAGAAGCAGGGAACAATCTGTGTATGCACCGATTTTAGATATTTGAACTGTGCATGTCTGAAAGACAACTTCCCCACGCCATTCATTGATCAAATCTTGGATGCCTATGCGGGAAGCAATATTTTTTCATTCATGGACGACTCCTCAGGCTATAATCAAATTCAAATCAAACCCATGGACCAACATAAGACGGCATTCATTTGTCCATGGGGAACGTTTGCATATCGGAAAATGCCCTTCGGCCTTAAAAACGCCGGAGCTACGTTTCAGCGAGCCATGACCTATGCCTTTCATGATCTTAAGAAGATTATGGAGGTTTTCTTGGATGACCTTTCCGACCATTCTCGTAAGAGAGTGGACCACCCCAAGCACCTCCGTATGATTCTTGAATGATGTATACACTACAAAATTCGATTGAATCCCAATAAATGCATCTTTCTTGTAAGGACTAGTCACCTTCTAGGCTTCATAATTTCAAAAGAGGGTATTAGACTCAATCCTCTAAAAGTTGAGGCAATACTTCAGTTGCCTCCTCTACGTAATTTGTTACAACTTTAGAGCCTCCAAGGGAGACCTACTTTTCTGCGTTGATTTGTAATCAATTATGCTAATATTACCAAAGGTTTCGTGCACTTATTGAAGTAAGACACACCTTTATCTGGGATGAGTGAGCCCAGTAGTCTTTCGATGCCCTTAAGAAAGCTTTGGTAGCGGCCCTGGTGCTTAGTCCACTAGACTTCGCACGAGATTTTATCCTTTATGTGGCCGTATCTCAAGAGATGATTGGCATGGTATTGGTTCAGGTTGATGACGTGCTCATCGAACATGTTATCTATTACCTCAGTCAAGATCTAGTAGACGTTGAGCTAATATATACTCACATAGAAAAGCTGGCACTTGTGACTGTCCATCCAGTCCAGCGGTTACGACATTACATTTTTCTTAGAACAACCATAGTAGTAGCTCACATCAATCCATTTCAGTTCGTGCTATGACGATGCCTTATAGGGGGGAAGTATAATAAATGGATTGTGATCCTTCAAGAGTTCGATCTCGATTTTGCTTCAGCAAAATCGGTGAAATCATTGGTGTTTGCTGAGCTTATGTCGGACCTTCTGAGACTTGATGAGGATGTCATTCATGAAGATTCCTTTGTGGATGAGCACTTATTTCTTATCTCGTCCGAGGACCCTTGGTATGGAGATGTCATTGTATATCTCCAAACTTTGAAGTTTCCTCCGCATTATTCATGAGACGAACGACGACGTTGTTGCTTGGTTTTTCAACCAAGCATGTGCAAGGATGCACCTATTAACAAAGTAATAGCAGTTTCAATGAAAAGCAAATAAGAATAAACTGAATCTAATCTACCATTAACATGTGTGAGAAACAATAAGCAAATAAGACAAGAAATTTAAAAGAATTTTTTTTTGTATTACCTCAAATGGTGAGGATGATGATTGTTGAGTAGCTCCAATGTTGAGAAGCTCCAGGTCCAATGGTCTCTTCTTCTCCAATGCTTCAATGGGATTCTTCAAACTCGAAATGGGAGGCAATGGCTCTCAAAAGGAATTTGGCAGCATAAGGATAGGATGAAATGTGGATGGAAAGTGAGGAGCCCCTATCACCTTTTTATAGTTTTTGGTGATGCGGAATACCATTATGGTTTTAAGGAAACCAATGGTATTTGCCAACATGGTTTAGGTCTTTTTTCCCTCTTTTTTCCTTTTTTGAATATTTTTATTCCCTTTTAATATTTTTTGGGAATTTTGACCCTTTTTGAGGGTTTTTTGTATTTTTTGAGGAAAAATATATATTTTGAGGGGGGAAATGTGTATTATGGTCTTTTTGGTGACCTTTTGATGGCTTTAGAGGCTCAAATGGTGGAAAAGTGGACAAATGGGTCATGTGAATAAGGGAATGAGCTAGTGAGCACTTTTTGGGTGTTAACAGATTTCCCCCTGATGTGTGAGGGTAGGAGCTCATCGTATGGCCGATAGACATCATAGTTCTTTGGTCTTTTTCTGAGGTTTGGAGAAGAGAAGAGACCAATTGGAGACTGGAACAATGGCCCCTTGTAAGATGCAAAAAGTAAAAAATATTACATGGCCTCAAAATGAATGAGGAATAATCTCTGACAATGGACGAGGCGGGCATACCCATGCTCGTATCAAGACATATAACAATTAGGCCCACGAAGGGGGGCTTGAAGAAATACATAAAAATCTATTGGTACACCATAATGGTCCAATGGGGACACAATGCTAGGACATACTCATGGTCATATCATGACTGATCTGAGAAACTGATACACTGGAAAAAGGCAACAACCATTCTGAAAAAGGTATCAGAAGGACTGACGAATTGTTGAAACTGAAGGTGTCCAACAACTGTATGGACTCAACAACTGTGAGTCAACTCTGAGGAGTTATATGTAACTGTATACTCAAGGGAGTACAAAAAATGGGGTACATTTGAGAACTTGTCGGTAAACGCAACCCAGATATCCATATGAATATGTAACTGGTTGTATCCTTAATTAGACTCTCATATGTGGTAGAGTCAGATGATATCTGGGGTCTTCATTAATTAACTGAAAGGATCGATACCCTGTACGAGCCTCAACGATGTGATCAAGGTGTTGAAGTCGAGCATGTGAGAAACAATCATGGAGAGGCACTGAGGACTTCTTCCAAAATGATCCATAGGCACTCATCACTAATGGTGATGAGTCCAAGGCACAGGGACCTCTGGGTCTATCCTCTGGAATAGATTTGGTTGGCGTTGATAGAGGGAGACCAACAACTACCAAGGCAATGATGTTTCCGTAATAGGAGCGCGAGGTGTATAACTGAAGTGTGATAGTATTGATGGTAGGACTGACATACTGTGGGGATGGGGAATCACCGGGGTCATAGAGTGGGTGGACTCAAACTTCCTTTGTTCGGAGCATGATGACATGGTTGACCTGGAAGCATAGGAAACCATCTTTTAGGTGTTGGGATCGTAGCTTAAAGGATCAGGGGTATGTATTGCAGACTAGAGTGACTTTGGGGCTACAAGTTGATCGATGCTATGGGGATATTCTCTGGGTGACGTACTATAGAATGCTCTGAACAAAGGCGACCAAGATGGGGAAGCTGCCATATGAGTAGATATAATCTGTTGTGGTGCCGAAAAGCACCGTTGTGTCCTTCTTCATGCTTTTAATGAGCTCCAAGAAGCAATAAAAGTGTGCTCTGAAATTGTACTGTCTTGTGGATTTTATGAGCCCAGGACTGTTCGTGCTCGTGAGTGCTTTCATTTTTAAGGAGTCTGAAAACAATAAGAAGACTCTGCAATGGTGGTGGAGTACCGTCTTGGGGATTTATATGAGCCCAAGATGGTGATTGGTTGTGGTTTCCTTCATTGTTTGAGAGTCTGAAAGAGATAAATAGACTCCATTTGTGTTCTTTTTCGTGTGTTAGTCTCCAAGGCCCAAAAAAGGATAAAATGATGCAGATGGAGAACTCTTCTAGAAAATGTGACTAGAGTACTCCTTTTTCGTAATTAGTCTACAAGGTCCAGAAAAGGGCTAAACTTATACCATGTAGACACCCTTTCAAATAATTTTAGCGAGCATGAAAGGAATCAAGGTTTCTCGGCGATCTTTTCATTGTTTTAGGAGTCAGAAAAGAGCTTAATAGAAACTCCCTAAGTGCCTTTTTCGTAAAAGAATTGCTCGGCCCGAAAAAGGGATAAAATTATACCGAACAAAAATGTATTGGTGAGAGCGAGGAATGATCTTGAGCATTGTCACGAGCATGGAAAACTGAATCCGGCAACATAAAGATTGTGAAAAATAGGCAACGGCTGATGTGGCATGCAAATCGAGGCGATGAGTGGCATTTTGAAAAATTGCCCAAAAATGATGGGGGTGAGAGCGAGAAATGGTCTCAAGCATCATCACGAGTGCGTAAAACTGAATCCGACAATATAAAACTCGTCAAAAATGGACGACGACTGATGTGGCACGCAAATCGAGGCGATGAGGGGCATGGGAAAAAATTACTGGAAAATTTGGAGGTGAGAGAGAGAAATTATCTCAAGCATCGTCACGAGTGTGAAAAAATGAATCTGGTGATATAAAACTCATAAAAAATGGACAACGACCGATGTGGCATGCAAACCGAGGTGACAAGGCGGCATGTTAAAAATGCTAGAAAAATATGGGCATGAGAGTAAGAAATGATCTCAAGCATCGTCACGAGTGCGGAAAACTGAATCTAGCGATATAAGACTCCTAAAAAATGGATGACGACCGATGTGGCATGCAAATCGAGGCGACGAGGGGGCATGTAAAAATGCCCAAAAAATCTGGGCGTGAGAGGGAGAAATGATCTCAAGCATCGTCACAAGCACAAAAAACTGAATCCAGCAATATAAGACTCATCAAAAAAGGATGACGGTCGATGTGGCACACAAATCGAGGCGATGAGGGGCGTGTGAAAAATGCCCAAAAAATGGACCTAGTGGAATTGGGGAAAGGAGTGGACTATCATAAATTTCTCACTATGTTGATTCCAATGGTGCCAATGGTTTGAAAAACGGACGTTGTATGATACCGAAATTATTGATTGAAAAATGGTCAAATCTTTATAAATAGGGTGTGGGCCCAGTGTGACATGTGTCATTGTTACATTCGAGTTTCACAGAGCAATTGAGTGGGTCAGAGCATTTTCTCGATCTGTGGTAGATTCGACCGTTGGAATTTTGTTCTGCACATTTTAGGTAAGCTTATGTGCCTTAGCCTTTCAAATTATTTGCTTTCTGGTTGGCAACGGGCCCCCGAAGGCTGCGAAATTCCACTTTGGCATTCCAACGTGAAATATCGCGGGTTTCGGCTCTTTTTTCGCGATGAACATCGTAGGTATGGGCTTGATACTCATGATGTTCATCGTGGGTTTGGGGCAGATAATCGCGATGTTCATCGCGACTATTTAGCTGACAGTCGCGATGTTCATCGCGACTGTGGGGCTAATACCCGCGATAATCATCGTGACTTTTTTGTTTAGCTAACAATCACGATGTTCATTGCGAATGTGGGGATGATACCCGCGATGATCATCGCGGATTTTGATTAAAAATTCATGATGATCATCGCGGCTTTTGATGAAAAAGCCACGATGATCATCGCGGCTAAGAGCCCAAATGTCGCAATGGAATTTTTTGGAAAAAAATTTTGTTTCTAAAAATATTTTCTTTGGTTTTTGGCAGGATGCTGAGGAGGCCGCTAGTATCGTGGTGGGAGGGAGAGATCAATGAGGACTTGATGGATCGGATTTGGACTGACCAAGGTGTCCAGGAGGCCTTGGCTGCTGGTGGGCTCCTAAAGTTCGCTCAGATTCCACCTATGCGTTCAATCAGAGAGCTGCTGAACAAATTGGTGGGTTTCTGGGTTCCAGCAGAGGATGCATTCATGGTGGGCGGTGATCGGTTAGAGATCACCCTTTCTTATGTTCATTTCCTTACTGGTTTGCCTCACTTACGGGAGGTAGGGGAGCTCCAGCTGAGGATCCCTGCTAGGTTGGGCATTGAGGATCTCTTGGAGAGATTTTGTGTTCCGGGAGCTATTGCGCAGAACAACACACTGAGTCTGACATCTTTGTGGGAGTGGGAGATGCAGACGGTTGGGGCTTGTGTTATGTGTGTGTTGGGTGCTGCGGCACCACATCATTTGTCTAGGGGGAAAACAATGATGGTAGACCGTGTGTTGAGAGGGACCTTCTTTTCCTGGGTGTTGGCCCGGTTTTGCAACCAGGCTTAGTGCTATGGGCACCTGCTAACTAGTAGCAGCAGTTTCAAATAGAATTAAACAAGAAACTAATCTAAACTAAACTAATCATGGATCTATGCAAGAATGTAAGCAAATAATGGAAATATTTTAAAAACAAGAACAAGAAAATATTAAAGAATTTTTGTATTGACAATGGGGCAAGCAAATGCTTGCAAGTACAATACCTCCAAGTGATGAAGGTTTGTTGAATGGCTCCAATGGTGAGCAGCTCCAATCTCCAATGGGTCCTTTCTCCAAGGCTTGCTACAATGGCCAAATACTCAAGGGAGATTTTGGCAGCATGAGGATAGGAATATGAGTGGATGGATAATGAGGAGCCCCTACCACCTTTTTATAGGTTTTGGTGGTGGGGAATACCATTTGTGGTTTTGTGGAAACCAAATGGTATTGACCAACATGGTTTAGGTACTTTTCCCTCCTTTTTCCTTTTTTGAATAAAAATAATATTTTAATTCCTTTTTTAATATTTTGGGAATTTGGACCCTTTTTGAGGGTTTTTTATGCTTTTCAGAAAAAATGATCTTTTTTTTTTAATGGAAAAAGGGGTGTACTAAGGTCTTTTGGTGACCTTTTGTTGGTTTTAGAGGCTCAGATGGTGGAAAAGTGGACAAATGGGTCATGTGAATAAGGGAATGAGCTAGTGATCACTTTTTAGGTGTTAACAGATTGCCGCCTGATGTGTGAGGGCAGGAGCTCATCGTATGGCCGATAGACATCATAGTTCTTTTATCTTTTTTCAGGGGTTTGGGAAGGAGAAGAGATCGATTGGAGACTGGAGCCACGGCCCTTGGAAGCTGCAAGAAACAAAAAATATTACATGGCCTCAATATGAATGAGGTATAATCTCTGATAATGGACGAGGCGGGCATTCCCATGCTCGTATCAAGACATATACATAACAATTAGTCCCAAGAAGGGGGATCTAATACATAAAGAATCTACTTGGTACACCATAATGGTCCAGGGGGGACATTATTTTGGGATGTACTCCTGATCATAACGGATCTCAATAACTGATACACTGGAATAACTGAGGAACTGCTGAAACTGAAGGTGTCCAACGTCTGTAGGGACTCAAAGACAATGAGTCATCTCTGAGAAATAATGTAACTGTATACTCAAGGGAGTATGAAACTGGGGTACATCTGAATACTGTCGCCATGCGCAACCCGGATATCTATAGAAAAAGTGTCACTGGTGTTATCCATAGGAAGACTCTCAAATGTGGAGGAGTCAGGCGGTATCCGGGGTCTTCGACTAATAAGTGAAACGGACAAATACCCTATGCGAGTCTCAACGATGCGATCAAGGTGTTGAAGTCGAGCATGTTAGAAACAACCATTTGGAGAGGCACTGAAGATTCCTCTCGAAATGATTCGTAGGCACTCATCATAAATGGTGATGAGTCCAAGACACAGGGACCTCTAGGTTTATCCTCTGGAATCAATGTGGTTGTCGTCGACAGAGGGAGACCAGTCAACTAACAAGGCAATGATGTTTCCTTGATAGGAGCACGAGGTGTAAAACTGAAGTGTTGTAGTACTGATGGTAGGACTGACATACTTGTGGGAATGGGAAATAACTGGGTCCAAAAATGGGTAGACTCAAACTTCCTTTGTTCAGAGCATGATGACATGGTTGATTTGGCAGCGTGGGGAACTGACTTGTAGGTGTGGGGATCATTGCTTTGACTGAATGGTATATATTGACTCTGGGGGGGAGGACAAGCTGATAGGTGCCATCGAGGGATTATCAAGGTGACATACTGCAGAATACTCTGAACAAAGGTGACCAAAATGGGGAAGTTTCCTGATGAGTAGATTTGATCTGTCGTGGCGCCAAGAGGCACCATTGATTCCTTCTTCGTAGTTTTAATGAGCTCCAAGAAGGGATAAAAGTGTTCTCTGAAATGGTACGGTCCTGTGGATTTTGTGAGACCAGGACGGCTCATGCTCATGGTTGCTTTCATGTTTAGAGAGTCTGAAAATGGTAAGTGGACTCTATTGGTGTTTCTTTTTCGTAAGTTTAGTCTCCAAGGCCTGAAAAAGCATAAAATGATGCGGATGGAGAACTCTTCTAGCCGATGTGACTAGAGTATACCTTTTTCGTAATTAGTCTACAAGGTTCGGAAAAGGGGTAAATTTATACCAGGTAGACGCCCTTTCAGATACGTTTAACGAGCATGAAAGGAAACAAGGTTGCTCGGCAATCTTTTCATTTTTTGTAGGAGTCAGAAAAGAGCTTAACAGAAACTCCCTAAGTGCCTTTTTCGTAAAAGGGGTTGCTCGGCCCGAAAAAGGGGTAAAATTATACCGAACAAACATGGATTGATGAGGGCGAGAAAAGGTCTCAAGCATCGTCATCAGTGCGGAAAACTGGTTCCGGTGACATAAGGATTGTCGAAAACGGAGAACGACCGATGTGGCACGCAAACCGAGGTTATGTGAGGGGCATGGAAAAAATGCCCGAAAAATCTAAAGGTGAGAGCGAGAAATGATCTCAAGCATCATCACGAGCGCGGAAAACTGAATCCGGCGATATAAGGCACATCCAAAACGGAGAACGGCCGATGTGGCACGCAAACCGAGGTGACGAGGGGGCGTGGAAGAAATGCCCTGAAAATCGGGACGTGACAGCGAGAAATGATCTTAAGCATCATCACGAGCGCAGAAAACTGAATCCGGTGATATATGGCATGTCCAAAATGGAGAACGGCCGATGTGGCACGCAAACCGAGGTGACGAGGGGGCATGGAAGAAATGCCCTGAAAATCAGGACGTGACAGCGAGAAATGATCTCAAGCATCATCACGAGCGCGGAAAACTGAATCCGGTGATATATGGCATGTCCAAAATGGAGAACGGCCGATGTGGCACGTAAACCGAGGCCACGAGAGAGGCCAAAAAATGGTCAAAAAATGGACCCCATGAAAACGGGAAAAGGAAGGAACCTGCATGAAGTTCTCGCTGTGCTGATTCCAACAGTTTGAGAAATGGACTTCGTATGATACCACAATGGTTGTTGGAAAATTGGTGGAATTCCTATAAATAGGGCGTGGGGCCCAAATG
Organism: Larix kaempferi; assembly: GCA_027924585.1. Classification (NCBI taxonomy): domain Eukaryota; kingdom Viridiplantae; phylum Streptophyta; class Pinopsida; order Pinales; family Pinaceae; genus Larix; species Larix kaempferi. Next base: position 8,798,185 of record BSBM01000848.1, read on the forward strand.
ACTTGTCATTGTTATGTGCGAGTTTGATAGAGCTGTCAGACCTATTTCTTGATTTCCGGGAGATTTCACCGTTGGTTTTCGATTCAGCGGGTTGCAGGTAACTCTATTTGCCTTAGCCTTGTCAATTATGTCTTTTTTGTTTGGCGGCGGGCCCCCGAAGGCCGCGAAATTCCATGTTGACTCTCCAACGTGGAATATCGCGGGTTTCGGGGCTGTTCCCACGATGAACCGCGCGGGTTTTAGGCTGACAGTCGCGATGTTCATCGCGACTGCGAGGCTGGAACCCGCGTTGTTCATCGCGGGTTCATGGGGGATAGTCGCGATGTTCATCACGACTGTCCGGCCAAAAGCCGCGATGTTCATCGCGGGTTTTTTCATGGATCCCGCGATGGTCATCGTGGCTTTTGGTGGAAAATCCGCGATGGGCATCGTGGCTTTTTGTGTAAAAGCCGCGATGGGATTTTTTCAAAAGAATTTTATGCTGGGGCTAAAAATTTCTTCTGTTTTCTGGCAGGATGTTGAGGAGACCACAGTCCTCGTGGCGGGAGCGAGAGATCGATGATGATCTTATGGCGAGGATTGAGACTGATGCAGGGGTGAGACAGACTCTGGCTATGAGTGGACTTTTGAAGTTCGCTCAGATCCCACCTATTCGTTCAGTGAGACGGCTCCTGAACAAGCTTGTGCATTGGTGGGTGCGGCGTAGGGTGCATTTATTATTGGGTGTGAGAGGTTAGAGATCACTCTCACGGATATCTATTTTTTGACTGGGTTGCCTCGTTTGGGTGAGGTGGGCGATCTCTTACCTAGGATCCCTCCAAGTGTAGATATGGAGGACCTGTTATAGACTTTCTGTGTCGATGATGCTGTTTTGCAGAATAGCTCTATTAGTCTGCGATCCCTACGTGAGTGGGATATGCGAGCTGTTGGGGCATGTGTACTGCGGATATTGGGTGCTGCTGGGCCACATTGTATGTCTGGGGGACAGATGATGATGGTGGACTCCGTTCTTCGGGGGACATATTATGACTAGGGGCAGATGTTTCTGGCGGGTGTCCGGAGAGATCTGGACAAGGCCGTTCGAGAGGGAGGTGAGTTTTGTTATGCTTCATTTTTATGTTGTTTTTTCTTCGAGCGGGTGCCGACCTTGCGGCCACGGGTACCCATTCGTGCTGGTCTCGTGAGTGAGCCTCATATGATGAGATGGGGGCAGATGATGCCTCGTGGCGGCGGTGGTGTCCGCGGCTTCTTCACGGAGGATTTTTATCAGCAGTGGGAGCAGATGCCTCTGGTTATTGAGGACTACCCTTATGCCGGCATGGACTACTGAGGTGACCCAGAGATGCCTCGTGCCCCAGGACAGGCCTGGAGTTTAGACAGTATGTTTTGATATTATATCATATGTTGTTTGATTTATCATTGAGGATTATTGTTGTATAGTATGTGATGGCTTACTTGCTTTGTGCAGATGTGGGTCCAGTGCCACCGCCTGACTACGTGTCTCGTCAGGGGCGGGCGATGGTGGTCGCCCATCCACCTGCAGCGGTACCCCCTCCGCGTGGTGGAGGCTTTGCGGCTCGTGGGCGAGGGGTTGGCCCTCGCGATGACGCCATAGAGTGTGTCAGACAGACCTTTGCCAGGATCTTAGCTGGACTCCCCGAGGATGGTTGGAGAGACCTGGATCGGGATATTTTGGAGGGTTGCTTCGGTGCGCCGCCTGAGTGGCGGTCGCTCTTGTTGAGGACGGCGGTGTTTGTGGCAGGGCACAGGGGTGGTTCTCGGGATGTCCCTGCAGAGCCGGCTCAGATGAGGATCCATCCACGAGATGACCCAGCGGGGCCAGCAGAGCGGAGAGTTCGGGCTCGTCCTGACCCGGCGGAGCCAGTAGAGGAGGATCCGGAGGAGCCTAGGGATCCTGCTGAGTAGATGATATTGTATCTGCCCCCAAATGCTGATGAGCATATGGGGAAGCATTTTTTGTATGACAGATGTATTTTTGTATATCGGGTGCTGAGGGCACCTATGACATATTGACTATCATGGTTTATATATATGTGTGTATATATTTTGGATATATTGTCGTGTATGCACGTGGATGCACATTTGTTTGTTTATTTATGTATGCCCGTGGAGGCACATGTTATGCACGTGGATGCATTATTTGGTTATTTGTTTTATGCCCGTGGAGGCACATGTTATGCACACGGATGCATTTTGTTTATGGATATGCCCGTGGAGGCACATGTTATGCACATGGATGCACATTTTGGTTATGACATGATGTGATTGGTGTGCCAGTCGAGGACATTGTTGGCCATATGGTCTGCTACTCTATTGAGGTGTCTTGGGACATGTGTGAATGAAATGGATTCAAACTGTCTAACCATTTGTTTAGTGTGCAGGAATTTTCTGAAAAGACAGGGATCGCGTACCTGGTAATCATTGTTGAGCTGGGAAACTAGGAGCTGTGAGTCCAAGAAAACGTTGAGGTGACGGATGCTCATTTGGAGAGCTGCGGCCAGGAGACCGGTCACGACATCGTATTCAGCTTGATTATTGGTGGCGGCACCTAAACATACTCCGTCAATATGAATTAACTCATGTGAAGGGGAGTATATTACCCAAGCTGCGGAGGCGAGATTGGGAGACCAACGGCTTGCACCATCAGTGAAACCGACATGGCAGAGTGGAAGAGGCTCCATCTGTGGTCATGCAGAGAAAAACAAATATTTAGGTTTTCTGAATTTTTTGTGAACAAAGAAAGTATTCCTATACTAAAATGGACGATGGTGTCCATCAGATTTTCTATGGGTAAAATCTTTTAAGGTACAACCCGTTGCGTGGGTTGCGTAGGGGATTTCCTTCTGAGTCGGTCAGAATGTATGCCCCCTACCCGAGGCAGGTGTGTATGATATAGGGGCCTCGCCACATAGACACGAACTTTCCCTTCCCGGTTTTATCATGAGCTTGATCGTAAGCAAGGACAAGGTCTCCCTCAGAAAAGGTTCTCAGGTGGACGTGTTTGTCGTAACTTAGTTTCGATCATTGTTTAGTTGCTTCCATGTTTTGAATGGATGTGCGCCGATCTTCATCGGCCTGCTCTAGGAGTAGTAAACGTTGCTCGATCGGGGAAGTGTCCGGTAGGAGTTCAACGGCGATATGTAAGGCTGGGATCTGGCACTCAATAGGGAGGACGGATTCGACACAGTGAACTAAATGGACAGGGGTAAAACCGGTCGCGGTTTTGGTTGAGGTGCGGTAGGCCCATAGTGCCGGGAAAAGCATGTGGTGCCAATTGGATTTGTGCTTGTCTACAGTACATTGGATAATGGTCTTCAAAATCTTATTGATCGCTTCGACTTGGCCGTTTCCTTGGGGATAGTAAGCGGAAGAGAAATGGTGTTCAAATTTCAACATGGTTGATAATTCTTTCAAGACGGCATCTTCAAAGTGAGAGCCGTGGTCAGAGACTAGTTGCTTCGGCACTCCGAAACGAGCGATAACATGGTTGAAGAAAAACCGCGCTGCAGTGTCGGCTTTGCAATTATAGGTCGGCATGGATTCTGCCCACTTGGTGAAATAATCTACAGCCACAACGATGTGTTTGTGACCGCCGGTTGACGTGGGGTTGCAGTCGAGGAAGTCGATGGCCCATTTGCAGAATGGTCCAACAGTGATGACTGGATGAAGGGGGGCAGGGGGGGTTCTTGCTTTGGGGGAAAATAGTTGGCAGTTCTGGCAATGCTTGACTACGGTGATGCAATCAGTAAACAATGATGGCCAAAAGTAACCTGCCCGAATGATCTTCTGGGCGGTGGCCATGCCGGAGAAATGGCCTCCGCAAGCACTGCTATGACAATCATTGAGGACTTGTTCTGCCTCACTATGGGATAGGCATCGGCATAGGATGGTATCAACGCCGCGTCGGTAAAGTACGTCCCCTAACAAGAGGTATTGGGGGGCGTGATGTCGTATGCGACGGCGTCCGTCACGATCGATGTGTGGTCGAAATTTTTTTGTACGAAGGTAAGTCAAAATGTCTCCGTACCAAGGTTCGTCAGACGAAATGATGAAGATCTGCTCGTCAATCAGGTCCATTTGGATAACGGGTGATGTTGAAGAGGATGGGAGGTCAGTGATGAGGTGAGCAAGCGCAAGGGCTTTAGTGCTTTTGGGAGTTCTGAAAGTGAGGTCATATTCCTGGAGGATAATGACCCATTTAGCAACACGACCTTGTAGGAGCCGTCGGGTGAGGAGATAGACCATAGGGTTGGAGTCGGCCACGACCGTGGTATGATTGAGTAGAATGTAGTGTCGCAATTTTTGTACGGAAAATACTACAGCTAGGGCTAATCTTTCCTCGTATGGGTAACGCAGAGGTGGACCAGACCAGGTCTGGCTGACGTAATAAATCACATGCTCTTGGTGGGAGGCATCTTCTTGGACCAAAACTCTGGACACAGCATATTCATATGCCGAGACATAAAGGGTGAAGTCTTGAGAGAAATCTGGTGGGGATATCAAGGGGGCTTGTGTGAGAGCTTTCTTGAGGGCTTCGAATGTCATGTCTGCTTGCTCATCCCAAATAAAGGGTATGTGGGTACGAAGTAAGCGTAAGAACCCGTGGACTTTGGTGGCATAATCAGGAATGAAGCGCCTAAGGAAATTGGACCGCCCTTGTAGACTTTGGAGTTGCCGAAGCGTGCGAGGAGGCGGAAGTTCTAAGATGGCTTTGAATTTCAAGGGATCGACAGTGATTCCGTCTTGGGAAACAATGAAACCCAACAACCGGCCTGCCGGGACGCAAAAGACACACTTGTGTGGGTTCAGGCGGATTTTATATTTGCGACAACGCAGGAAAACTTGCCGGAGGTGGTTAAGGTGGTCTGATCGTTTTCAGGAACGAGCTGTGAGGTCATCAAGGTAGACTCGGAGGATATGAACCAAGTCGTGAAAGCAATAGGTCATGGCCCGCTGGAAAGTGGCACCAGCATTTTTAAGGCCAAATGGCATGACGCAGTAGGCAAAGGTGCCCCATGGGGTGGTGAAGGCAGTCTTGTACTGATCCTCTTTGCGGATGTGAATCTGGTTATATCCAGAAAACCCATCCATGAAGGATAGGACTTCATGGCCCGCACACTCATCAATGAGTTGGTCAATGAATGGCGTGGGGAAATTGTCTTTTGGACAAGCGTGGTTTAAGTCACGGAAATCAGTGCATACTCTAAGGGTGCCTTGCTTTTTATTGACGGGAACCGGGTTTGACACCCAGGTGGTGTACGGAATAGGATAAATGAATCCTTCTTTGCGAAGTTTCTCGACCTCAGTTTTAACGGCGGGGAGTTTGGAAGGATGAATGGGTCGCTGTTTCTGGCGGACAGGGGGTACCTCAGGCCATGTATCAATGTGGTGTTCTATGATGGCGGGGTCGAGACCAGGCATCTCGGTATAGGACCAGGAAAAGACATCGTGGAACTCTTGAAAGAGCTTTTTGTACGCCTGAGTTTCTGCTTGAGTGCAAGATGCGCCCAGCGAGATGAGCTCAGGTTTCCCAGGTGTTGCGAAAATGTCTATCTGTATAGTGGGGGAAATGTTTGACATGTTCCCTTATTCAAAGGCATCTGGTGTTGGGATGGGGTCCTTTAACCAATCGACCTTAGTGGGTATGAAATCTTTCGATTCGACCGATAGCTGGTTGGATGCGGTGGATGTAGATGCTTCCGGGAGGAAGTACGAGCGATGATGCATATCATCCCAAGGGTAGTCGGGTGCAGTGAGTGTCTCCAAAATTTGCTCATCAGTATTGAAGTAATCAGACCATAAATCAAGGGGTTCTGGTTTGAAAGTTGTTGAAATCATATATATCGTATTGACTTCTTCCGACGAGGATGATGGCGGGGGGTAGATCTCCTTGATGAGGGGAGGATATATCTCCAAATCGACATTATTTAACTCGTACAATGCTGCTCTATAGTCAGGGAGATCGGGACAATGGTGAGAGTAGTGGCCGTAAACACTGCATATGGCACAAGGATGGTTGGTGCGCAGTGATATGTCGCGAGGTTGAGGAGGTGGCTCAAGTCTAACGACTGGGATGCCGGCGTCATCGTCCAACATATTCATATGCTCTTGGAGTGCCGGTAACTGTGGGCATTGATGAGTTGGATGGCCTATCTCATCGCACAACGAGCATTTAGGGGGAGCTCGAAACACCGGTGGGGGTTTAACTACCTTAGGAGGTGGTATAGCAATGTATGGTTGTGGACCTCTGCCCCCTGTGGGCTTGATAAGAGGGGGAGGATTCGTTGACGACGAAGGGATATTGAGACTAGGAGGATGTTTCGTTGACGACGAAGGGATTGCGACACCAGGAGGAGGTTGATTTGTGGTAACAATACGTTGTACCGGTTGGAGGATGACGTTTGGTGTCGGCGGTGGAACGAGAGGCGAAATATACCACACGGGTAATCCCAATGTTAACCCGGGTAGACTAAGGGTAGCCATAACCGGGGCGCTTACTACACCCGAAGGAGGAAATAGAAAGGGGATGGTGTGGATGGGTGTAACACCGATGTGACTCGGTACCAATGGTGGTTGCCTACCGGGTGTTTGTGTATTCTGTGAAAGAGTACAGAGGTTTGCGACATGGGTCTCTAGTGACGGTGGTGGAATGGCCTGGAATGTAGAGGTCATTGGTGTATCTGAGTAAAGTCCGGGTCCCACAGAAGACACAAAGGAGGTAGTTGCACTAGAAGCGGGTTGTACAATCATGGGAAGAACATTTTCAGGTGCTGCAGGGGCGTTGGGATCATAGTAGGTGAGTTGGTCGATTTTGACCACGCATCCCTCATGGGGGAACATCATGGTACGAAAAACGGATGAGGCCACCGCTTTCATGGCGTACATGTAACTGCAGCCAAGTAAAAGGTTATAATCGAGTTGAGCATTAATAACCTCAATGTCGATGAGCACAGTTTTCCCACCCAAGTGGACGGGGACGTTGGGTAGTAGACCTTGAGGTTGAGCTGACCAACCGTCGTAGGCCCGCAATGCAGTGGTGGATTGTTGGAGAGTAGGGGATCCCAACTTCTGCCAAACAAATGTGGACATGACGCATGTGGACGCATCGATGATACATCGATGGATGACAAGATTCCGAATAGAAACAGAAACTTGGACTGCTATGGTGGAAGGCAGACGTGGTTCGGACTGGTCCAAATCAAAGGTCATTAATTTCGAATCATTTGGTTCAATCGCCCCAATGGCGGAAAGTAAAGTCTTGCGCTGCGTAAGACAGTTTTTCAAGACTTCTAACGCAGACATGGCTGCGGGAGATTGAGCTAGGTCATCTACGATGTTGTAATTTGACACAGCCCATGCATTGGGGTTGTTGTTGATACGGCGGAGTGGGAAACGAGGCGCTTTAGACGCGCCATCGAGTGGAAGAGGTGGTATCTGTAACGTCTGATCGGTGGGATGAGTGTTAGTATCCTTATCGGCGGGTGGGGTTTCGGAGGTAGGGCCATACTGGTTCCGACGGGTTTGGATATTGATGTCGGCAGTGGACATCATCAATAAGTGGTGAGTGCCTGAATCAAACATGGGTTGATCAGGAGCAGCGTAAGTGATTTGTTGTGGTTGCACGTTTCCCTGTGGGGGGGCTAACAGTTGAGTGTTCACCACTCCTTGTGTTGGAAAAGGGTTTTGTAGCACCAAAGGTTGTTGTTGAGGTGGTGGAGGGTTGGGTGGCGGCTGAGGAGCCGCCTGCCCCTGACGATGGGCATCATCTGTCCATAGTTGTCGAGCTCGCTCCAGATGTGGGAAAGCGTGGGTATAGTGGCCATAGACACCGCAAATAGAACAAGGATGGTTTGTTCGCAAATTAGCATTTTTGGCTTGCTTAGGTGGCCGATCAGGATTCTGATGAGCAGGTGCCGCGTTATTGTTTTGTGGAGGATGGGTAGGTTGTGGAGCTTGGTTATGGTTTTGATTGTTTCCACGGTTACGTCCTCTTCCCCGGTTTGGTTGCCCGCCCTGGTTGCGTTGGTTATTTTGGTATTGGGGCTGATGTTGTTGTGCGTACACATGTCCTTGAGCATTGGGGGGATTCTGGGGAGCCGCAGGTGCAGGAGCAGGTTGCGGTGGATAATATGTTGGTGGAGTTGGAGGTGGTCCAGCTGCCTGTTGGGGTTGTTGGTACCCCTGAGCTATTGGATGTGGTGGATTAGCTGGTGCAGCTTGCTGTGGGTACTGCAACGGTTGCGGTGAGAACTGAATGGGGTTCTGTGTAGTAGGTTGGTTGTAGTATGTAGGAGGTACATATGCTGATGGCGATTGTCCATAGCAATGTTGTGGACAAGAGGGTCCATGAATGTGATGTGTCTGGTTTGTTGGAGCATAAGAAGTTGTCGCTCCAGAACTGGATGTAACCCTAGAGAGGTCTGGGGCAGGCATGGTACTCACCATGCTGAAATATTTAGCTTGGGGTGTGATTTGGCCAATGATGCCATCAGCGGCATGTGATACCCCCGGTGCATCACCATGTGAAGAGTCACCTCGTGGGGCGTCAGGTATGATTGTGTATAGATAACCCGACTGGGCGTAAATGAGATCAAACTGTTGGGCTTTGAGGATGGCCTCTTCTTTAGACTGGGGTCTCTCAGATGCCACATCCTTCGCAATAAGAGGGAGGAGGGATTTTAGAAACCAATCTAAGAAGATACGGTCATCTAACTTAATTTTGCAGAGGCTTCGGCGTCGACGCCACTCATGAATGTGGTCAGTGATGTGGGTGGCCGTGGTTTGTCTGCAAGACAGTAGGATCTCGACTCCCGCATCATAGCGGACAGGTAACTGGAAGAATTGCAGGAAAGTGGAGGCGAGGGAGGTAAAGGTGGCATGCGTCCCGTGGGGCTGCTCGATATACCACTTAGCTGCAGAGCCAGTGAAGGTGCGTTGTAAAATCCGGAGGCGGATTGAGTCATCCACTATGGAGTTGGAGGAACACCATAAATGGAAGGACATGATATGGTTCTGGGGTTCTTCACCTGCCTTGCCCTCAAACTTAGGGATGTCAGAGGGGAGTTTGGTGGGCATGTGAGGCCACACAGGATCGTGTCTGATGGGGTCGTTTGTGAGCCTAGCTAAGTCTGGCAGGTTCAGACTCGCCATGTATGGTAACCTAGCAGATGTGGTGACTGAAACTAGGACATGCCTAGTCATTGTGGTATGATGTAGGGGTCCAGTAGCGCCTAAAGGTATGCTAGGTATGGAGGGTATGTGCCCTCCAATAGGTGTAGTCTGGTATGGGCCAGCGGCTCCAAGTGCAACATGGGTTACACTTGGGTTAGGAATCGCAGTAGGGATTCCTGGGATAGGGTTTGTGGAAACCAGAGGGGGTGTGACCCCTATGTTCGGTATACCCATAACAGGTGGTGGCCTTGTGTTGGGCATTCCTAAATGTGGAGTGTTACCCATGTTGGGCATACCCAGGGGGGTGGTTGTTGCCATGGATGGCACCGCCGTAGAAGGGTCTATGGATGTCTCACCTATGGTACTGGTAAACAGTGGATCAAATGGTGTTCCAGCCATAATGGTGGTAGGTGGTAACTCTGTGGGGTTTTCGGATTCTACCTCCAAATCAAATGTGAAGTGAGGTGTGTCAGAATCGGATGACTATCTAGTTGATTGACGATGTGTCAAATCAAGGGATAAGGCTCTGCGTTCGTGACGTGGAGAGCCAAGTGGACTAAACTCTGGGAGTTCGCCCTGTAGACGACGAGAGCGTCTAAAATTCTCAATGGTGAGAATTAAGTTTTTGTGTAAAAAATTTGTTTAAGTATCAGGTGGTGATATATCTATAAAAGACTCAAAACCCTAATGCAACCAAGGGTGCAAGAAGGGGAGTGAAAAAAAGAAGGCTCTCAGGCCAAAAAATCAACCTCAAAAAAGGCACTTATTCTAGTAGCTGTGCTACAATAAGTGGAGGAATGCAACAAACGGTCAGAGTACCAACATGCAAACGGCTTCTAGAAAAAATAGGTGTAACTAGACCAAAGGTGGGTTGAATCATGCAAACACCCAACTAAAAGTATTGTGACTCAAACAAACGATATCCTCTGCAAGGTGATGAAATCCAAGTCAGACAATATGAGTGTTGAGACAACGGCTAGATATCCCCCTACCGGGAGGGACACTGGGTAATCAATCCTAAAGAAAGGCTACTAGGATACTCCGTTCATGACGCGTCGAGAAAAGGTAAATCTGTCGTTTGGTCCTTTGATCGCAATATCCCAATACAGGGATATCCCGAGAACTGCGAATGGTAGCCCTTCAGTTACTGAATGGATTTCGGTATTCCACTCAGGCTTCCGGAACCATCCTCACGACTTCAACCCTCCTAGGGGAGAGGCCTTCCCACAAACCGGTTGTGACCGCGCCAAAAAGTACTAAGAGATTTTAGCTCCCTAATTGGACAACTTCTATGTCTCAGATGTAATAACTGAGGGGTGTTATTGGAACACCTATCCCCCCAATACTACCTAGCTACAAAGTTCTTTTAGTGTTCCCCAAGTGGGGTTAAAAGTGTGTTGAAATTAGGGTACGTTTTAAAGCTTAGTTCAATTAAGTGATCGAGTGAGTGCACGTGAGGTATTGTAAACTGAACTTGAAAAAAGGTAAATGCTTTACAGGAAATTTTCAAAAAACAAAGGAGCTTTTGAAAATAAAAAAGCAAATATTTATGACTTTTTCAAATAAATGGAAATTAAATGCTTTTGCAAATATCAACTCAAAAAACAATGGATCTTTTGAATTATGAAAGCAAATAATAGACTTCTTTTAAAGAAATAATGGACTTCTTCTTTTAAGGAAATTGCTAAGGGCAAGTTTTTAAAGAAGTAAACAGGAAAATTTTTTAATCTAGATAAAAATGTAAAAATAAGTCCTTCTTTCACTTTCTTGAAAATTTTTAAAAAGACTTCTAGATATGCATTTTGAAATAGTAAAATTTTTTTCGAGGCTGTAAAATATGCAGAATCTAATATTGTAAAAATGTGCTATGTGGGCAGAAAGTACAGTTAAAAATAATTTTTAAAATCGAAATGGCCGAATGAAAAATTCAGCCGTGCGGGTTTTAACAGCAAACCCGCGATGGACCGCGCGGGTTTCGGTCGCACAGTCGCGATGGACCGCGCGGAAAATGTCCGCGAAGCCATGGTGTGCAGCGCGCAAATAGGTCGCGAAGTTGCAGTGAACCGCGCGGAAAACGGCCGCGCAGTCGCGATGTGCAGTGCGGTAAATGACCGTGATGCCGCGATGTGCAGCGCAAAAACCGGAAGAAAAGCCACGGTGAACCGCGCGGAAAAAAGGCCAAAAGCCGCGATGGACCGCGCGACTGTCAGGCTAAAAACCGCGAGGCGAAAGCCGTGCACGGAAGCCGAAAAACGAACCCAAAAATTGAGAATTCCGGGCTGTTAATGGCAATAGATGGGGCCAAAACTTAGAGCAGCAATGGATCTGCTGTCTAAGATGGCAGATCTATGGATCTAAAGGTTAAAAACTAACAAAAAACTAAGATTAAAAGCAAAACTAGAGATCTATTGTTCAAAACCTAGCGGAGTCGCCAAAAACTGTTGGCTCGGTTTTGCAACCAGGCTTAGTGCTATGGGCACCTGCTAACTAGTAGCAACAGTTTCAAATAGAATTAAACAAGAAACTAATCTAAACTAAACTAATCATGGATCTATTCAAGAATGTAAGCAAATAATGGAAATATTTTAAAAACAAGAACAAGAAAATATTAAAGAATTTTTGTATTGACAATGGGGCAAGCAAATGCTTGCAAGTACAATACCTCCAAGTGATGAAGGTTTGTTGAATGGATCCAATGGTGAGCAGCTCCAATCTCCAATGGGTCCTTTCTCCAAGGCTTGCTACAATGGCCAAATACTCAAGGGAGATTTTGGCAGCATGAGGATAGGAATATGAGTGGATGGATAATGAGGAGCCCCTACCACCTTTTTATAGGTTTTGGTGGTGGGGAATACCATTTGTGGTTTTGTGGAAACCAAATGGTATTGACCAACATGGTTTAGGTACTTTTCCCTCCTTTTTCCTTTTTTGAATAAAAATAATATTTTAATTCCCTTTTTAATATTTTTGGGAATTTGGACCCTTTTTGAGTGTTTTTTATGCTTTTCAGAAAAAATAATCTTTTTTTTTAATGGAAAAAGGGGTGTACTAAGGTCTTTTGGTGACCTTTTGTTGGTTTTAGAGGCTCAGATGGTGGAAAAGTGGACAAATGGGTCATGTGAATAAGGGAATGAGCTAGTGAGCACTTTTTAGGTGTTAACACTGGGGTTAGATGTTTTTGGCCTATGTCCGGAGAGATCTGGACAAGGTTAGTCAGGAGGGTGGGGGGTTGCTATGCCTCCTTCCTCTATTGTTTTTTCTTTGAGCGAGTACCGACCTTGCAGCCGCATGTGTCAGTTCGGGAGGGTTTGGTTAGTGAGCCGTGGATGGTGCGGTGGGGGGAGATGATGCCCCGGGGTGGTGGTGGTATCCGGTGTTTCTTTTCGACGGATATGTATGAGCAGTGGGAGCAGATCCCCCTACTTATTGATGATTATCCATATGCTAGCATGGATTACCGAGGAGATCTGGAGATGCCTCAGGCTCAAAGGTAAGCTTGGGGTTTAGATGGTATGTATTTTTTTTTGGTTCTCTACTATATCATGTTTTTAGATGTTTTTGTTATGAGTATAGCTAGAGATATTTATATGATATTGACTTGGTTCACTTGTGTGATTGTGCAGATATTGGTCCAAGGCCACCAGCTGATCATGTAGGCCATCGAGGACGGGCGACGGTGGTCGTTCCTCCCCTGTAGTTTCTAGAAGGAGCACCAGAGGAGGGGTGGAGGAACTTGGACCGGGCTACTATCGAGCGTTGTTTCGATGCTCCTCGCGAGTGGCATTCTATCCTGCTCAGAGTAGCAGTTATGACGGTCGAGAGGAGGGCTCGGGATCAGGAGGAGCCAGAGGATCCTGGGGTTCATGATGACTAGTTGATCTTGTATTTTCCCCTAAATGATGTTGAGCCTATGGGGATGTACCTTTTTGTACGGCTATGTATTGTTGTATATTGGGTGCTAAGGGCACCTATGACATTGTGACTATATGATTATATATATATATGTATATATATATATATATGTATATATATATATATATGTATATATATATATATATATGTATATATATATATATATGTATATATATATATATATATATATATGTATATATATATATATGTTTTGGTATATAATCGTGTATGCATGTGGATGCAGATCTTGTCTATTTGTTTGCCCATGGAGGAACATGTTATGCACGTGGATGCAAATTTTGTTACATGGTTTGATTGGTGTGCCAATCTAGAATGTTGTTTTCCATATGGTCTGCTATACTGTAGAGATTCCTTGGGACATGTGTGAATGAAATGGACTCAAACTGTCAAATCATTTTTATTAGTGTGCAGGAATTTTCTAAATAGACAGGGATCGTGTACCTGATAAACATTGTTGAGTTGGGAGACAAGGAGCTGGGAGTCCAAGAAAACGCTAAGGTGACTTATGCTCATTTGGAGAGTAGTGGCCAGGAGACTAGTCACAGCATTGTACTCAGCTTGGTTGTTTGTGGTGGCACCTATGCACATTCCGTTGATGTGGATCAACTCATGTGAAGGGGAATATATTATGCAAGATGCGGAGGTGAGATTGGGAGACCAATGGCTTGCACCATCAGCGAAGCCAACGTAGGCAAATTGGAACAGAATCCATCTGTGGTCATGCAGGAAAAACAAATTTTTAGGTTTTTGTATTTTTGTATTTTTTGTAAAAAAGAAAATAAGACTGTACAATTGTGGAATGTGGTGTCCATCAGATTTTCTATGGGTAAAATCGCTTGAGGTACAACCCATTATGTGGGTTGCGTAGGGGGTTTCCTTCTGAGTCGGTCAGAATATATGCCCCCTGTCCAAGGCAGGTGTGTGTAATCTACGGACCTTGCCACATGGACACAAACTTTCATTTTCCCGTTTTGTCATGAGCTTGATCATAGGCAAGTATGAGGTCGCCTTCACTAAATGCTCATGGGTGAACATGTTTATCGTAATGAAGTTTAGATCTGTTCTTTGTGGCTTCAATTGTTTGGAGAGCTGCAGGGCGATCTTCGTCGGCCTGCTCTAAAAGAAGTAAGCGTTCTTCAATCAATGATGTATCGGGGAGAAGTTCTACGGAAATTTGTAATGTTGGTATCTAGCATTCAATGGGAAGGAAAGATTCTATGCCATGAACTAAATGGAATGGGGTAAAGCCAGTGGCGGTCTTGGTCGACGTGCAATAAGCCCATAATGCAGGAAAAATCATGTGATGCCAATTGGATTTATGTTTGTCGACGGTGCATTGGAGGATAGTTTTCAAAAAAAAATTAACAGCCTCGATTTGGCCATTCCCTTGGGGGTAATAGGTGGAGGAGAAACGGTGTTCAAACTTAAGGAGTGTGGACAATTATCTCCAAACGGAGTCTTCGAAGTGAGATCCGTGGTCTGAGATGAGTTGTTTTGGTACTCTGAAACGAGCAATAACATGGTTGAGGAAAAAATGGGCTGCAGTGTCGGCTTTGCAATTATAAGTAGGCATGGCCTCTTCCCATTTGGTAAAGTAATCAGCAACCACATTAATGTGTTTGTGACCATTGGCTGATGTGGGATTGCAATCCATGAATTCGATGGCCCATTTGCAAAATGGTCCAACGGTGACAGTTGGATGAAGGGGGACGGGGGGGGTTCTTGCCTTTGGGGAAAAAGGATGACAGTTTTGGTAGTGTTTGACTGTTGTGATACAATCAGTGAATAATGATGTCCAAAAATAACCTACATGGATTACCTTTTGGGCGGTGGTCATTCCTAAAAAATGGTCATCGCAGGCACCGCTATGACAGTCGTTAAGGACTTGTTTTGCTTCGTCTTGGGAAAGGCATCATCACACGATTGTGTCGATGCCATGTCGATAGAGGACATCACACAAGAGGAGGTAATGGGAGGCATGGTGATGGATGCGACGGCGTCTGTCACAGTCGATGTTGGGTCAAAACTTCTTTGTACGGAGGTATACCAAAATGTCACCATACCAAGGGTCATCCGACAAGATGATAAACAAATGTTCATCGATTAGATCAGTATGGATAATTGGTGATGACGACGATGATGGTAAGTCCGTAATGAGTTGAGTGATTTCTAATGCTTTGGTTCTCTTCGGGGTTTTAAAAGTTAGGTCATATTCTTGTAAGATAATCACCCATTTGGCAACACGGCCTTGTAGAAGGCGACAATTCAAGAGATAGACAATTGGATTGGAATTGGCCACAACCGTGGTGTGGGGGAGGAGAATGTAATGTCACATCTTTTTTACTGAAAAGACAACAGCAAGGGCCATCTTATCTTCATGCAGGTAGTGTAATGGTGGGCCTGATAAAGTTTGGCGCACATAGTAAATGACATGCTCTTGGCGAGCGGAGTTTTCTTGGACGAGAACTGTAGAGACAGCGTAATCGGATGATGAAATGTAAAGGGTAAAGTCTCTTGTGAAATCTGGTCGGGAAATCAAAGGGGCGCTTGTAAGTGCTTTCTTTAGGTCCATGAAGGCTCCTTCTGCTTGGTCGTCCCATACAAAGTGGGTATGAAGACGTAGCAAATGGAGGAAACCATGTACTGTGGTGGCATAGTCAGGGACAAAATGATGAAGGAAGTTGGATTTCCCCTTGAGGCTTTGCAGTTGTCTTAGTGTACGTGGTGAGGGGAGGTCCACTATGGCTTGAAATTTTAGAGGGTCAACGATAATCCCTTTTTATGAAATGACAAATCCCAGCAGGCAGGCTGCTTTAATGCAAAATACACATTTAAGCAGGTTCAGGCAGATTTTGTATTTGCGGCAACGCAAGAAAACTTGTCGAAGATCTTCTAAGTGGTCAGATCATTTCTTAGATTGGGCGGTGAGGTCATCTAGATAAACTTTAATGATTTTATGCAGATCATGAAAGCAATAAGTCATGGCTCGTTGGAAAGTGGCTCCCGCATTCTTGAGACCGAAAGGCATGACGTGATAAGCGAAGGTGCCCCATGGGGTGGTAAAAGCGGTCTTGTATTGATCTTTTTTACGGATTTTGATTTGGTTATATCCGGAGAAACTGTCCATAAAAGAGGGTACCTCATGCCCCACACACTCATCGATTAGCTGGTCAATAAATGGTGTGGGGAAGTTGTCTTTGGGACAAGCTAGGTTGAGGTCGCGGAAGTCAGTACAGATGTAGATGGTGCCGACTTTCTTATTAACTAGTACTGGATTTGAAACCTAGGTGGTGTATGCAATCGGGTATATGAAACCTGCTGCTCGAAGCTTCTCGATTTCTTTTTTGACAGCTAGAAGCTTGGATGGGTGAATGGGACGTTGTTTCTGGCAGATTGGTGATATGTTGGGCCAATTGTTTATGTGATATTCTACGATGGTAGGATCAAGACCAGACATCTCGGTATAATACCAGGCGAAGACATCTCGAAATTCCTGGAAGAGTTTCTTATAAGCTTGGGTTTCTTTCTCAGTGCAAGATGCACCCAAAGAGATAAGCTTAGGTTTTTCGGGGGTGGTGGAGATGTCGATTTTTATAATGGGCGAAATGTTAGCCATGTTTCCTTCTTCGAAGGCTTCTGGAGCTGGTATTGGGTCTTTGAACCAATCGACCTTAGTTGGTAAGAAGTCCTTGGATTCAACAGATAGTTGGTTTGCCATAGTGGATGTAGACGCTTCAGGGAGGAAGTATGATCAATGGTGCATATCATCCCAAGGGTAGTCCCGTGCAGTGAGTGTTTCTAGAATTTTCTCATCGGTACGAAAGTAGTGGGACCATGAATTAACTGGCTCGGGTTTATAAGTAGTTAAAATCATATATACAGTATTGATTTCTTCTAAATGGGAAGATTCTGGGGGGAATATTTCCTCAATAAGTGGTGGGGATATCTCAAGTTCAGCGTTATTCATCTCATATAGTGCTACTCTGTAATCTGGGAGATCAGGGCAGTAATGTGAATAATGGATGTAGATTCCGCATATTGCACAAGGGTGGCTTGTGTGTAATGATTTATCACGAGGTTGAGGGGGAAGTTCTAGTTTGACTGCTGGAACATTGGTGTCATCATCCAACATATTCATGTGTTCTTGAAGTGTTGGTAGTTGTGGACACAGATGGGTGGAGTGGCTAATATTGTCACACAAGGAGCAGTTAGGGAGCACACGGGTTGGGGGATTCTTAGCTAATTTAGGCGTCACTACGGGGGTGCGAGTTGTGGGTGCAGTGTTGTAGGTTGGTGGACCTCTGCCCCCAATGTTGCGGGATTTAAGGGGGACATAACTGGATTTCGATGTAGTGCCCCCTATTGGAATCAATCGATTTTGAGGGTTGGAAACACCAGGAGGTGGGTGATTTTGGTGGTTTGGTATGCCAAGTGGTGGATGGTTTGACATATTCATAGGTTGTACCAGTTGTAAAACAATGGTCAGAGTCGGTGGGGGAGTTGGGGTAGGTAAGTACCATATAGGTAATCCTAACGTTAAACCTGGAAGGTTGAGTGTAGCCATTACTGGCGTGCTGACAACTCCTGAAAATAGAAACAAGAATGGGATTGTGTGAATCGGTGTTGTTTCGATATGACTAGGGACGATGGGTGCTTGTGGCAATGGTTGAGGTTGTTGAGGATCTTGTTGTTCATTGTGTGATAGGGTACACAAATCAGATACTGCAGTTACATGAAGAGGGGGTGGGATTGACTGGAAAGAGATGGTCATGGGAGTATCCGAATATATCCCGGGGCCGACTGATGAGACAAATGATGTTGGTGCACTAAGAATGGGTTTTTCGATCATGGGAAGAACATTTTTCTGGTGCTGCGGGGGCATTGGGATCATAGTATGTAATCTAGTTGATTTTGACTACGCGTCCTTCACGGGGAAACATCATGATGCAGAAAAATAAAGAAGCGACAGCTTTCATTTTATACATGTAGCTACGTCCCAGAAGGAGATTGTAATCAAGTTGGGCATTAATGACCTCTATATCTATGAGAACCAGTTTGACCCCAAGCTGTATGGGTACGTTTACTAACAAACCTTGAGGTTGAGCTGCACGGTCGTCGTAAGATCGCAATGCAGTAGTTGACGGTTGTAGTGTTGGGGATCCAAGTTTCTGCCATACGGAAGTGGACATAATGCAGGTGGAGGCCCCTTCATCGATGAACGATGAGGTTGTGAATGGAGACGGAAACTTGAAAAGCTAGAGATGAAGGCATGCAAGGTTCAGCTTGTTCTAAGTCGAAAGCCATCATGTTAGAGTCGTTAGGATCTATGGCACCGATGGCAGATAACAACAACTTTCTCTATGCAGGACAATTTTTTAAGATTTCGAGATCGGACATAGTGGCGGGGGACTGAGCTAAATCCTCTACAATGTTATAGTTGGAAGCTGCATATGCGCTCGGGTTATTGTTAATTCGTCTCAAAGGGAAACAAGGTGATTTGGGACCTCTGTCCATGGGCATATTGGGTATGCGAAGTGGTTGATCGGTTGGGAGAGTACTCGACGATGGGTCGGTAGGTGTGGCCTCAGGGGCGGATCCGTACTGATTTCAACGGCTTTGAAGATTGACATCATTTGATGACATCATAAGCAAATGGTGGGTTTTGGACTTTGCATGCTAGTAGTCAGCTCCTGTGTAAGTAATTTGTTGCTGTGTTGCAGTGGATCCTTGAGGGGGATCATTTGGATGAGTGTTTACCATGCCTTGGTTAGGTAAGGGATTTTGCAATATCATGGGTTGTTGCTGAGGAGGAGGTGTTGGCTATGCAGCATGTCCTTGTTGTTGGGTGTCTTCGGTCTAGAGTTGACGTGCTCAATCTAAATGGGAACAATTATGTGTGTAATGGCTGTCACGTCCCCTCCCATTCCATTAGCTAGATGGAGAGGATTGTGAGGTTAAATCGGGCATCTAGACCCCATATCCATTCATTAAACAAGCATTCAAATTCAAATGAATAAGAATATATACATACACAAATGCATAACAGATGTGATATTAAACTGGGCATCTAGCCCTATGAAACATTTAATCATAAGCATGAACATAATATACAGAGATAGATGGAACTGTATGGTTTTAAGAAAATCACAGCGGAATATTAAGAATTTCACATCCATCATACATTTAAGATGTTCATCGAATAAGTAATTGCAATTTAACACAAGAGAAAACTTATCTTATACAAAAGTAGTCCCACGCAACTGGCTATGCAACTGCAACGTTCCACCCAACCGTAGGCCAGTGTGCTCCTCAATCTCTCAGCACCACTGCCACCCCCGAGCTGGGCATGATCTTTACAAGGAACCAGGGAACAGCAGACTCACACATAGCCAAGCATACACCAAGATGAGCCAAGCCAATCTGCAATTGGGTTTATCAGGCTACTAGGAGATGGAAAGGAAGAGTTGCTAAGCTAGTGAGCTCCAGCACAGAGCTAGGGATAACCTTGCAAGATCTATCTAGCTTGGCACCCACAATACCTACACACCCAGCACAAGGAAGTATTCTTTTCACTGCTGTACAGTCCCTCAAGCCATACCTTCCCTATCTAGTGCTCTCAGGGTATGCATAGAAGAGTAACCAAATCCCTCTTGATCTTCTTGAGAGGTTGTCTCCCCCACTAGGTTTATCAAGCTACTTCTGTCCACTACCACTCCAAAACTTCAATTCATAGGTTCAAACCAAAAATGAGGATGCACTCCACAGTAGAACACAATCATGGGCAGGATAAAACGTTTTTACAGGTAGATGCATTAGATGGGGTTTCAGCTAGCTCAGCAAAACGTGGGAACCCACAAAAACGAAATGGGAAGTTGGGGAACAACCCAGGAAGCCAAATCCGTTTTTAGTAAAATGTCCAGGGTCAATTCGGGGCAAAACCGACCTCCCTCCTAGTCCCCAATTCGTGGCATTCCTCTCCCAACTGTTATACCAGGCAAAAACGACTCCCAGGCATGGAAAAATGCAGGATTTGATGAAAAACGTATATAGGAAGACCCAGCTAACTCCAATTGCGTGAATGCCTGGAGACTGCCCATTCCCCATGGCTTTGGGCACCATTTCGTGGGTGGTTTCTTGCCCCACAAGCAAAAACACGATTTTCCAAGTTGATGGCTTGCCCATGCACGAAAATGGCTTGCCCATACTCTTTCATTCCCAAGGCATTAACTGCCTTAACCAATTTCTTGGAAAAATTAAATGATTGGGTACATGAGACAAAATGGGTAGTTGGTGGTTTATGGGTTTCCCCATTGACACATGGATTAATACCATTGGCTCAAGGGTTTGAATAATTTCCTTCCTTATTCCTTGTAGAACCATGCCCCATCTCTTTTGTTGCATTGCATAGCTAGTTGTGGGTATTTTTTCATTAAAATTCGTATTTACATGATGTCTTATATACATTGTGCCCATCTCGCACAAGAACCATAGGCATCTATTTTAATTGTCGATATATAAACGCTAAATCAATGGTGGGGCCTTGGCCTTGAGCTCCTCACCATGATTAAATTACAATATTTACATCATTTACAAAGGGGGTCAAAATGGGGACGTGACATACCCCTCCCCTTACATTAGCACTGTCCTCAGTGCTCATCAAAATTGAACAAAAATGGATATGCCATCCTCATGGCATCCTCCAGCTCCCATGTAGCCTCATCGGGACCGTAGTGCTTCCATTGCACCTTTACCTGTCCGATGGCTCGGTTCCGGAGCAATGTTACTTTCTTGTCTAGGATGCGCAATGGATCGGTTTGGAATTCTCCCTCGGGTTCCACCTGGATCACATCCCAATTAATCACATGGTTAGGATCATGTACATATTTCTTAAGCAAAGAGACATGAAAAACATTATGAGCTTTAGTGCTAGCAGGCAAGGCAAGTCTATATGCAACTGGCCCTATTCTTTCAAGCACTTCAAATGGCCCACAATATCTAGGTGATAGCTTGGCACAACTCCCAAGCTTCAAGGAACTCTTCCTTGATCTTACTCTAAGATACACATGATCCCCAACATTGAATTCCCTATGCATTCTATGTTTATCTGCATAGCTTTTGTGTCTATCCTGGGATGCTTTCAAATTTTGCCGGATCTTTGCAACCTCTTGTTCCATTTCCTTAAGCAATTCTGGCCCAAGTACAATTCGGTTCACTGGATTGTCCCAAGTCACTGGTGTCCTACACCTTCTTCCGTACAAAGCCTCATACGGACTCATTCCCAATGATTCTTGATGCCCATTATTATATGCAAACTCTACCAGGTGTAGATAATCCTCCCACTTGGATGGCTTGTCCATTACGTACATGCGGAACATGTCTTCAAGTACCTGATTTACTCTTTCTGTTTGCCCGTCTGTTTGAGGATGGTACGCGGTGCTAAAGTTCAACTGTGTACCCAAATATGCAAAGAGAGCCTTCCAAAAATTGGAAGTGAACTTGGTATCCCTGTCAGAAATTATTGCCTTAGGCAACCCATGTCATCTGAATATTTCCTTCATGAAAATATCTGCAATGGCATCAGCTTTATGTGTGGACTTAACCGGTATGAAATGTGTTGCCTTGGTTAACTTGTCCACCACAACCATGATGGAATCATGTTGTCTCTTAGTCATTGGCAATCCTGTAATAAAATCCATGGAAATTATTTCCCATTTCCATTCTGGAATTGGCACTGGGTGCAATAAACCTGCTGGGTGTTGGTGTTCAACCTTCACCCGCTGACATTCCATGCACTTAGAGATGTATTCAGCAACGTCCTTCTTCATACCTGGCCAGAAATAATATTTTCTTGCTGTAGCAATTGTTTTCTGATATCCTGGGTGACCAGAGTATGGAGCTTTATGGATCTCATCCATAACCATTTTCCTTAAATCTGCCGCATGTGGAATATAGACTCTATCCTTATAAGTAAGAAGTCCTCCTTCTTCCAAGTGATAGCCTTCATTCATCTTGTCAAGGTCTTGCTGCTGCAATTTGTCCTTTATCTGCTCATACACTTCATCCTCAACCATATGGTTAACAATCTGCTGCTTCAAATCTGGTTGGCAAGTACTAAGCGCTGCCACATACATTTCATGTACCTTCCTGCTGAGTGCATCAACCACCTTGTTTTCTTTCCCTTTTATGTGTTTGATTTCAAAATCAAATTCACACAAAAATTCCAACCATCTGGCTTGCCTAGCATTTAACATTGGCTGATCAAACAAGTATTTCAGCCCACAATGGTCGGTCCTTAACTCAAATTTTCTTCCCATTAAGTAATGCCTCCACATCTTCAAGGCATGTACTATGGCTGCAAGTTCTATATCATGAGTAGCATAGTTCTTCTCATGCTCCTTCAACTTTCTTGACTCATAGCATATCACGTGGTTGTCTTGCATAAGAACTCCTCCAAGTCCTTGATTGCATGCATCGGTACACACCACAAAGTCTTTTTCCGGATCTGCAATCTTCAAAATAGGTGCACTTGTAAGAAGATTCTTCAACTGTTGAAAACATTCCTCACATCTTGGTGACCATTCAAACTTTATCCCCTTCTTTTGCAAAGAAGTGATCGAGTTAGCAACCTTGGAGAATCCTTCGATAAACCTCCTGTAGTAACTAGCAAGGCCCATAAAAGATCTCACATCAGTCACATTCCTTGGAGTTGGCCAATTCATAATGGCTTCAATCTTCTCAGGGTCTACAGATATACCTTCGTCGGAGATGATGTGACCCAAATAATGAATTCTATCTTTATAGAAGTCACATTTACTCAACTTTGCATACAGCTTATGCTCCCTTAGTAATTGCATTGTCATTCTCAAATGTTCTTCATGCTCTTCTTCATTCTTGGAATAGATGAGAATATCATCTAGGAATACAAGAACAAACTTGTCCAAATACTTGCTAAAAACATTATTCATGAGACACATGAATGTAGCTGGTGCATTTGTGAGACCGAATGGTACCACTACAAATTCATAGTGTCCATACCTCGTTCTAAAGGCTGTCTTGTGAATATCTTCTTCTTTGATTCTTACCTGATGGTAACCAGACCTCAAGTCAATCTTTGAAAATACCTTTGCTCCTCTCATTTGGTCAAAGAGGTCATCAATTCGGGGCAATGGGTATTTATTCTTCACCGTGACTTTGTTCAACTGCCTGTAGTCAATGCATAACCTGAGTGTTCCATCTTTCTTTTTCACAAATAGAACAGGCGCTCCCCACGGGGACACACTTGGTCTAATATATTTCTTTTCCAGCAACTCTTGTAATTGCATCTTCAATTCTAGCAGTTCCGGTGTACTCATCCTGTACGGTGTCTTAGACACTGGTGCCGCCCCTGGCACAAGTTCAATTGTAAAGTCAATGTCTCTCTTTGGAGGAAGTCCCGGAATCTCATCAGGAAAAACATCCCTGAATTCTTGCAATACACGATAGTCCTACAATTTAAGAGTTTCATCCTCTGCTGCCTCTACAACGTGAGCTGCATACAGTTGACATCCCTTCCTACAAAACTTCTTTAGCTGCATGGCTGAAACCTGTCTAACAGAAGTCACCTTTGGAATGCTTTTTACAACCTTCGGGTTTCCTTCTTTGTCCATGCATTCAAATGTCTTATTGTAGCAGTCAAGTTTAACCCTGTGTGCTTCTAACCAATCCATTCCAATGAGAATATCATAGGAACCCAGTGGCAAAATATTCAGATCTGCATAAGTGAATAGCCCATCCATCTCTAATGGACATTTCTCTACTATTTCACTAACGTTTCTCTTGGTTCCAGTGGCTAGTTGAACTAACCATGATTTACTATGCTTTAATTTCTTGAAGGCACAAATCTCAACAATCCTAGGAGTGACATAACTGTGAGTAGATCCAGGATCAATCAAAATAGAAACAGATTGCTTAGCAATCTTACCTTCAACTTCAACCACGGTGGATTGATGATCTGCCTGGCGGTCTTCTACTGCTGCATAGATTCTAGGGATTGTCCTCGCCACGTGACCCACAGTTCCAGCTCCTTGGATGTTGTGAACTTGATTTGCATTCCCATTCCGATGTGGACAGTTCCTAAGCATGTGGTCTCCTTCACAACCCCAACATTGAAGTTGTTCTCTTGGCTCCTTTGGATCTCTTGGCTTGTCTCCCATCATCCTAGTTGGCTTAGTCACAACCTGTGATGGATGCCTTTGCTGATTCCTGAATTGAGGAGGCTTGAACCCCTTCTTCCTCTGATCAAACTTCTCATTTTTCTTATCCTTCCATGCCTTATGGAATTCTGGTTTGCTTCTGTTTGATCAAAGCAATACTTGGCCTTTCTTATGGCCTCCTCTAGAGTTCGAGGTTCATCAAACTCAATTCTATCTTTATATGACTGGGGTAGTCCACTTAGGAAACGCTGAATTTTTACCTTATCATCTCGAATATACTTAACATACCTCAGCAGCTCCAAGAACTTGTTTGCATATTCTTCCATGGTCAATTGTCCCAATCTCAGCTCATGGAACTCTTTGATCTTATCATCATAGTACCTATCAGAGAGGTACTTCTGCTGGAAGTACTTCTTGAACTGTTTCCACACAATTTTCCTCTCATTGATCTTCTTCACCTGCCTGGTGTGTTCCCACCATATGGATGCTCTTCCATTCAAGTTGAAGATGGCTACCCTTGCCTTCATATTTCCCGAGTAATCTTGGACTTGGAAATATTTTCTCATCCCAAGAAGCCAAGCTTCAGCTTCTTGACCAGATTTTACCTCTCCGTCAAATGTAGGAGGTTTTGCCTTCTTAAATTCCCCATGTGAATTGTTCTTGTAGTGCTTCTTCCTCTTGCTCCTGTGAGATGAAGAACTTGAACCCTCATTGGACTCTTCAGAGTCAGACGATTCATTAGAGGATATTCCTGGAGTATATGTGCTGTCTGTGGAGACTCTTCTTGGGCTACTGGCCCTCTTACGGGAATTCCTTCTAGAGCTACTCCCACCCCTTTCTGGATTTGATATCTGATGCCCAGAGTTTATTTGCCTTTGGATGTCTGTCAAACTCTGTAGCATGGCTGCATTCAGCTGATTTTGTTCTTCCTGAGCTTTAATCATCCTTTCATAATCTTCCCTACAGCTTTGTAACTCCACCCTTAGGCTTCTCATGGTGGCTGAAACATCTGGAGGGGTCTCTTGATTTCTTCTCCCATTAGATTCTGTCTCAGCATTTTCAACCTGTATATTTTCTCCCATGGCGTCTGTCTCAGGTTCATAGGGATCCTGTGCGTCATTCATGATGTTCATCTTCTTGGCCCAACCAAGATCCAAAATTTTTCCACTGTATTAACTAGAGTGTTACCCTGCTGTAACTGTGGTTCTCTGAAATGTGTTCATCAACGCAATTGTTAGCTGCATTACATTCTCAGAATTCACAATTACTTCATGCATGTGGGAAAAATTCCATACTTGACAATTTGTCAAATCACAACAACGAAAATATGAGGGGAAAAAGAAAAAGGGGGTCAAGGGGGCTTGCCCCCTTGTGGCAGCGCCCTCGTTTTTTTTTTTTTTTTTTTTTTTTTTTTTTACGAATCACGCCTCAATGGGTGGTTCGTTGAATATTGCCGCAACGGGCGATTCACGGAATGCTGTCGCAATGGCAATTCACAGGATGCTGCCGCAACCGCGGGGAGGTTGGCCTTCCGCAACTGGCGGGGCGATTGGCTGAGAGTTTCCGCAATGCGGGGCGCTTGCCGGAATGCTTCCGCAATTGCGGAGTGGTTCGGCGACGGCTTCCGCAATTGCGGAGCAGTTCGCCGAACGCTTCCGCAATAGCGGGGCGATTTGTCGAGTGGAGCCATTCGGCGAAGGCTTCCGCAGTTGCGGAGCCATTCGGCGAAGGCTTCCGCAACTCCGGAGCCATTCGCGGAATGCTTCCGCCGGAATGCTTCCTCGATTTCGGGCACTTCTTCGGAAATGCTTTTGCGGAACGATCTTGCGAATTGCTTCCGAAACTTCGGAACGATTCACCGAAGTCTTCCGCAATTGCGGAACGATTCGCGGAATCCTTCCGAAATTTCGGAAGAGAATTCCTTCCGCAATTTCGGAAGAGAAATCCTTCCGCAATTTCGGAAGAGATTTCCTTCCGAAAAACTTTCCTTCGCAAATTTTCGGAAAAATTCTCGGAACGCTTCCAAAATTTCGGAACGATTTGCCGAATGCTTCCGCAGTTGCAGAAGGCATTCGGGAATTCTTTCCGAAACAGTCTTTAAACAGTTTTAAACAAAATTTTCAAAAACAGACTTTAAACAAAATTTTTCCCAAACTCTTAAGAAAAACTTAACTTCTTCTCTTCTCTTTTACTATCAGTTTTGGTCGATAGTGGCCCAGTGCTGCAACGCAGCTCTGATACCATTCTGTCACGTCCCCTCCCATTCCATTAGCTAGATGTAGAGGATCGTGAGGTTAAATCGAGCATCTAGACCCCATATCCATTCATTAAACAAGCATTCAAATTCAAATGAATAAGAATATATACATACACAAATGCATAACAGATGTGATATTAAACTGGGCGTCTAGCCCTATGAAACATTTAATCATAAGCATGAACATAATATACAGAGATAGATGGAACTGTATGGTTTTAAGAAAATCACAGCGGAATATTAATAATTTCACATCCATCATACATTTAAGATGTTCATCGAATAAGTAATTGCAATTTAACACAAGAGAAAACTTATCTTATACAAAAGTAGTCCCACGCAACTGGCTATGCAACTGCAACGTTCCACCCAACCGTAGGCCAGTGTGCTCCTCAATCTCTCAGCACCACTGCCACCCCCGAGCTGGGCATGATCTCTACAAGGAACCAGGGAACAGCAGACTCACACATAGCCAAGCATACACCAAGATGAGCCAAGCCAATCTGCAATTGGGTTTATCAAGCTGCTAGGAGATGGAAAGGAAGAGTTGCTAAGCTAGTGAGCTCCAGCACAGAGCTAGGGATAACCTTGCAAGATCTATCTAGCTTGGCACCCACAATACCTACACACCCAGCACAAGGAAGTATTCTTTTCACTGCTGTACAGTCCCTCAAGCCATACCTTCGCTATCTAGTGCTCTCAGGGTATGCATAGAAGAGTAACCAAAGCCCTCTTGATCTTCTTGAGAGGTTGTCTCCCCCAGTAGGTTTATCAAGCTACTTCTGTCCACTACCACTCCAAAACTTCAATTCACAGGTTCAAACCAAAAATGAGGATGCACTCCACAGCAGAACACAATCATGGGCAGGATAAAACGTTTTTACAGGTAGATGCATTAGATGGGCTTTCAGCTAGCTCAGCAAAACATGGGAACCCACAAAAACGAAATGGGAAGTTGGGGAACAACCCAGGAAGCCAAATCCGTTTTTAGTAAAACATCCAGGGTCAATTCGGGGCAAAAACGACCTCCCTCCTAGTCCCCAATTCGTGGCATTCCTCTCCCAACTGTTATACCAGGCAAAAACGACTCCCAGGCATGGAAAAATGCAGGATTTGATGAAAAACGTATATAGGAAGACCCAGCTAACTCCAACTGCGTGAATGCCTGAAGACTACCCATTCCCCATGGCTTTGGGCACCATTTCGTGGGTGGTTTCTTGCCCCACAAGCAAAAACACGATTTTCCAAGTTGATGGCTTGCCCATGCACGAAAATGGCTTGCCCATACTCTTTCATTCCCAAGGCATTAACTGCCTTAACCAATTTCTTGGAAAAATTAAATGATTGGGTACATGAGACAAAATGGGTAGTTGGTGGTTTATGGATTTCCCCATTGACACATGGATTAATACCATTGGCTCAAGGGTTTGAATAATTTCCTTCCTTATTCCTTGTAGAACCATGCCCCATCTCTTTTGTTGCATTGCATAGCTAGTTGTGGGTATTTTTTCATTAAAATTCGTATTTACATGATGTCTTATATACATTGTGCCCATCTCGCACAAGAACCATAGGCATCTATTTTAATTGTCGATATATAAACGCTAAATCAATGGTGGGGCCTTGGCCTTGAGCTCCTCACCATGATTAAATTACAATATTTACATCATTTACAAAGGGGGTCAAAATGGGGATGTGACAATGGCTGTAGACTCCACATATGGAACATGGATGGTTTGTTCTCAAGTTATTATTTTTGGCCTGTTTTGGTGGACAATCAGGGTCTTGGTTGGGGGGAGTAGCATTATTATTATTTGGAGGATTAGGTGGTGATGCACCTTGGTTGTGTATCTGGTTGTTTCCGCAATTATGCCCTCTTCCGCGGTTTTGTTGACCTCCTTGGTTACGCTGGTTATTCTGGTTTGGAGGTTGGTTTTGCTGTGCATAGACATGTCCTTGGGAAATAGGTGGGTTTTGAGGTCATGCAGGCTCTGGAGTAGGTTGCGGTGGGTAGTAAATAGGAGGGTTCTGAGGTGGGCCTGGTGCTTGTTGCGGTTGTGGGTAAACTTGAGCTACTGGAAGTGTTGGAGCAAGAGGTGCTACCTATTTAGGATAATAAGCCACTTAGGCTTGTAGCTGGACCGAAGTCTGGTGGGCCTGTTGGTTATAATATGGAGCTAGCGCATAAGCTGATGGTGTTTTCCCATAGCACTATGTTGGACATGACGGTCCATGAGTGTGGTGGGTGTGCGTTACTGAAGCATACAAAGTTATAGCTCCAGAATTAGATGAATCCCTAGAGAGGTCTAGGGTGTTGTTTGTACTCATCATGGTAAAAGGTTTGTTTTGTGTTGTAACCTGGCCGATAATACTGTCGACGGCATGGGATGCCCCCGGCAGATCATGGCGGGATGGATGACCGCATAGGGCATCAGGTAAAATAGTGTATAGATATCCTGACTGGGCATATATGAGGTCAAATTGCTAAGCTTTTAAGATAGCTTCTTCTTCTTACTGGGGTCGTTCGAAAGCTACATCTTTGGCTATGAGGGGTAGGAGTAATTTGAGGAACCAATCCAAAAAGATATGGTCGTCAAGTTTTATCTTGCAGGGGCTACGGCACTTACGCTACTCATGGATATGATCAGTGATGTGTGTAGTGGTGCTATATCTACAAGACAAAAGTATTTCCACTCCTGCATCATAGCGTACAGGTAGTTGAAAGAACTGGAGGAAAGTTGAGGCGAGGTATGTAAATGTGTTGTGGGTCCCATGTGGCTGCTCAATGTACCATTTGGCTACAGAGCCAGTGAAATTTCTTTGTAAAAGTATCAGTCTAATGGAATCATCTACTATGGCATTAGAGGAACACCATAGGTGAAACAATATGATGTGGTTTTGGGGATCTTCCCTAGCATTTCCTTCAAATTTTGGGATATCTGAGGGGAGCTTTCTGGGCATGGGTGGCCACGTAGGGTTGTGTCTAATAGGGTCGTTGGTTAACCTTGATAGGTCTGGTAAGTTTAGACTAGCCATGTATGGCAGACTGGCAGATGGGTGTGGCATGGTCACTGGGGCATAACTATTAATGGTAACATTATGGAGTGTTCCAGTGCCCCCTAAGGGTATGCTAGGTGTGAAATGGATGTTTCCTCTAGCAACTATAGTGTGGGAGGGGCCTGCGCTCCCAAGTGTAACATGGGTTGCAAATTGGTTAGGAATGGTTCCGGTAATCCCTGGGATCTTGGTCGTGGTGATGAGAGGGGGTGTGACCCATATGTTAGGCATACCTAAAATAGGTGGTGGTCCTATGTTAGGTATGCTTAAAGGGGGGGTGGCCCCCATAGTCGGCATGCCTAAGGGGGTTGTGGCTACCATGGTTGTCACGGTAGTAGTGGGGTTTGTTGATGTATCTCCAACAGCACTGGTGAAAAGGGGGTCATATTGTGATCCGGCCATGGGGTTGGTTGGTGATGTCTCGGTACGGTGTTAAGATTCAACCTCAGAATCGGATGTAAAATGAGGTGCGTCAGAATCGGGTAGACAATCCTAAAAATTGGCCACTAAGATACTCCATTCATGACACGTTCGGTTGGGTGAATCTACAGTTTGGTTCTATTGCCGTTGTACTCCCATATGGGTGGTACACTAAGAACTACGAAAGGTATCCTTCGGTTACTGAATGGATAGCGGTATTCCACTCAGACTTTCGGAACGAGTCTGGCTACTTCAACCCTCCTAAGGGAGAGGCCTTCCCGATAAATTGGTATATAACAGTGTCAACAAATAATAAGGGATTTTTGGGACCCTAAAAGTCAAAACACTATGTCTCAGATGTAAATAATTGAGGGGTGTTATTGGAACACCTATCTCCCAATCCTACCTAGATATGAGATTCTTCAAGTGTTCCCCAAGTGGGGTTAAAGTGTTTGTTGAGTTTAGGTAGATTTTGAGGCTCAGTTAATTAAAAAAGTGGTAGATTGGGTGCAAGTGTGATTATTTTACTAAAAATGAATTTGCCTCGCTTGGGCAATTGATTACAAATTAAAAATAAGACGATTTCAATTTGCAAAAAACAAACGCGTTTTCTGAAATGTAAATGCTTTAATAAAAATAATTCAAAAATGATAAAATATTGAAATAATTTTTTCAAGAAGAGCAAATAACATAAAATTTGTAAGAAATAAATGGCTTTCTAAGTGCTTGCTTGGGCAAAACTATTGAGCAAATCGGAAAGATGGTTCGAAATTTGCAAAGAAATGAAATCTATGATCTAAACAAAGTGCTAAAAACCTTTCTTTCACTTGTTGAAATTTTTTAAAAAGATTTTAATTGAGCATATGTAATAGAAAAAAGATTTACTATTGCTACAATAATGCAGAAAAAATAATGCTAGAAAATATGCTAAATGGGCAAAAAATGCAGCAAAATGTTTTCTAAAAATTGGGCCGAGCGAAAAAACACAGCATCACGGGTTTATAGGCAAAAGCCGCGATGTGCATCGTGGGTTTTAGCCACGAAGTCGCGATGTGCAGCGCGGAAAAAGGCCTCGAAGCCACGAGGTGCAGCGCAGAAAAAGGCCGAGAAGCCGCGATGTGTAGCGCAGAAAAAGGCCACAAAGTCGTGACGTGCCGCGCGGAAAAAGGCCGCGAGGTCATGATGAGCCGCGCAACTATCGGGCGAAAAGCAGCGATGCGAAAACAGAAAAAGGTTCGCCGAAAACGAAACTGAAAAGTGAAATTTCGATCTATTAAAGGCTACAGAAAGGGCCAACATCTAGGGAAGCAATGAATATGCTGTCTAGTATGGCAAATATGCTAATTGGAATGGTAAAAACAAGTAAAAAACAGAGATCTAAAGCAAAAAATTTAAAGTTCGAAACAAAGCGGAGTCGCCAAAAACTGTTGCTTGGTTTTTCAACCAAGCATGTGCAAGGATGCACCTATTAACAAAGTAATAGCAGTTTCAATGAAAAACAAATAACAATGAACTAAATCTAATCTAACATTAACATGTGTGAGAAACAATAAGAAAATAAGACAAGAAATTTAAAAGAATTTGTTTTTATATTACCTCAAATGGTGAGGATGATGATTGTTGAGTAGCTCGAAGGTGAAGCTCTAAGTCCAATGGTCTCTTCTTCTCTAATGCTTCAATGGGATTCTTTAAACTCGAAATGGGAGGCAATGGCTCTCAAAAGGAATTTGGCAGCATAAGGATAGGATGAAATGTGGATGGAAAGTGAGGAGCCGCTATCACCTTTTTATAGTTTTCGGTGATGAAAAATACCATTATGGTTTTAAGGAAACCAATGGCATTGGCCAACATGGTTTAGGTCTCTTTTTCCCTCTTTTTTCTTTTTTTGAATATTTTGAATATTTTTATTCCCTTCTAATATTTTTTGGGAATTTTGTACCCTTTTTGAGGGTTTTTTGTATTTTTTGAGGAAAATATATATATTTTGAGGGGGGAAAGGTGTATTATGGTCTTTTTGGTGAACTTTTGATGGATTTAGAGGCTCAAATGGTGGAAAAGTGGACAAATGGGTCATGTGAATAAGGGAATGAGCTAGTGAGCACTTTTTGGGTGTTAAGAGGCGTGTGAAATATCACGCTAAATACTATACCATCGTCGGTGACACTTTGTATCGCCGAGGAAAGGATTCCATTCTCCGTCGTTGCTTAACTCACGAAGAAGCGGAGTGAGTGCTTAATGATTTCCATGCAGGGGTGTGTGGCGGTCACTTATCCGGGCTTACTATAGCCCAGCGTATTATGCAAGTTGGTTATTTATGGCCTTCCATATTTAAGGATTGTGTTAACGCTGTGATGAGACGTCACCCTTGCTAGGTGTTTTCTCAAAACATACACTCACATCTAGTGCCCCTTCATCCAATCGTCACCGTCAGTCCCTTCACTAAGTGGGGGATGGATTTCATGGATTACAAACCAACTTCGGCTAGGGGGCATCACCATATCATAGTGGCCGTGGACTATTTTTTCAAATGGGATGAGGCCATGCCTACCGTAAAACCCGACGGTGCTACTGCAGCCCATTTTGTGTTCAATCAAATTATCACTCATTTCAGTATCCCGAAAGAGATTATCACTGACCATGGAAGTCACTTTCATAACAAGATGATGGAGGATTTGTCTCTCAAGCTTGGTTTTCGTCAAGAAAACTTGTCCTCCTACTATCCGGAAGTGAATGGTCAAGTTGAAGCAGTTAATAAGTCTTTGAAGACCATTCTCCAACGTACCATCCAACAAAGCAAGAATGATTGGGACATCATGTTATATCCGGCTTTGTGGGCATATCGAACCGTAGTCAAGACTATCACCGGATTCTCACCGTTCCAGCTAGTTCACGGTGTGGAGTCACTTTTACCAATTGAATGCGAAATCCCTTCACTTAAACTGGCCATAGAGCTCCTCCCTGATACGACATATATTGAGCAACGTTTAATCCACCTTGAGCAACTTGATGAGCAACGTCGAAATGCCACTGTGACCATAGATGCTAACAAACGTGGTGTCAACGTTTAGTATGATAGGTCTGTCCATCCCCGACAGTATGCTAAAGGTGACGTGGTCCTCTTATATGACCAAGCTAAAGAACCCCTGGGGGGAGGCAAGTTCAACCCCATGTGGCACTGTACTTACATCGTGGGGTGTGTCCTGGAAAAAGGAGCCTATGAATTAGAAGACTATGAGGGGATTGTCCTGAAGGAGCTTAGAAATGGGCTCTACCTCAAGCGGTATTACGCTTGAACCTCTGGTTTAGGCTGATACTTTTGTATACTATTGTATAGTTGCTTCTGTACATAGTTTAGCTTTCTTTTGGTTTTTTGGGTCTGCTGATTCACTTCCGTTTGATTGATAGATGTTAGCAGAATCTCCTACGTTCTTAGGGTTTGAGGATGGTGCTAACTGGCATACGCAACAACTTGCTTCTGTTGCCTAGGTTATTTTCTCACCTGACCACCTAGTTCTGTCTTTAGGAGGTGCTTGTCTCGATCCTACATCTAACAATGTGGCCGAGTATAGTTCCATGATCGAGTTACTTCGGGATTCTATTTCACATGGTGTCCAATCTTTAGAAGTCCACCTGGATTCACAATTAGTTGTGTCTCAGTTGAATGGGCAGTATCGTGTGCGAGATCCTACGTTACTTCGTAAATTCCTAAGGGCGAGACTCTTGGAACGACATTTTGTTTCAATTACATACATACATGTTGCAAGAAGTGTTAATCATATATCTGATGCATACACTAACTATGTATTAGATTGGCATTTGTCACATTCACCATGAAGCACACAAATGAAAGAGACATTCATACATTTGTACATACACACATATAGTAGAACCGGAGACCAAAGTTTTTTATATAAATATGTCCAAAAATGGTAGTGTCATACAAAATTGGAGCCCGTAGTCCTAAAAAATATACATATCGATACAAAAATGAGATCTCGAGATATCTACTCCCTACGAGGAAGCCTAGCTGCCACCTCGACAGGATGTGTCTCATAGAAATAGTGAACTGCATTGGCTACCTGCTGCAGTAACCGCACCTAATCACTAGGAACCCCCACTACTTGGCGTTGCATGGCCTCAGGTAGTCGCGCCACCTCTATCTGTGGAACCCTGGTAACCATCTGTGATAGGTTGCGTTTCAAGGTCTGTAGAGTGTGCCCTACTGCAGCATCACCTTCCTCATCATGCCTACCCCGACAACTATGTCTCGAGAAGCCATCGGGTCTCACTGGTCCTTTCTCTGTGAGCAAACAGTCAACCATTAGCATATGATACTACCACCAAAAATATTTTTGCATTTCATCTATAATAAAAAATCCACCAAAATTTAATAACACAAAACCTAAAAAGAGTACTCACCAATGTCTCTGAACGATGCATATGGTGGGAGTGGCATGTCCCGATCCTAGCGGAAATCTATCCATGCATAGGGGTAGTCCTCTATGGCAATGACCTATTGGTCCCACTAGCAGAAGAACTCCTCAGTATATGTTGATGCCAGATGGCCACCACCCTGTCGTGTCAAGATCTCAGGCTACCAGGTCAAGGCTAGATCGTGGAGACTATGAGGAGGGACATCCAGCCTCGGACTAATCCCTGAGACTCTCTCAAAGAAGAAGTTGCATAGGATTCTACTATACCCGAAGTTTTTTTTCTTCCCTTCTTTGCATTCCATTAGTTGTGTCTTCATAGACACCAGTAGTGTGGTACACCAATCGAATACTATAGGTTGCATGCATTGTGATGCATAGAACATCACCGGCCTGGATGCCTAGTGCAAAGCTTTGGATCCAGTGATCCGCACTAAGGTAGCCACAATGATCTTCATGCTCAGATCTAATATGGCATCAATGGGAACCTGACTTCCCACCGCTCGTTTGTTTGTAGGACAATACCGTGCTATGTAATCATGGACGGTGATACCACCACCCACGGTACGAGACCAAAAACTGGCCACCTCACCTCGATGGGACAAACCGGTAATAAAGTAGATGTCTTCCACTTCCAATGTGAGGATTTTCCCATTGAGACTGAAGTTCTGTGCATCAACATCCCAATAGTCGATCAAGCGGTAGAGTAGTAGGTTTTGGGCCCTCAAACCCCCTATACTACATAATTTATATAACCCACATGCTTGCAATGCTTGCTGTGATTGCACATCGTTGCGCACGGCCTCATCTACTTGGTCATTCTTCCTCTCCCTCCACTCTAGACCCATCGTGGAGTGAGAAACAACAAAGCTTTTTGTCAAATTCTTTTGCAAAATCATCTTCACGGTTGTACCTGAGGGGTACTTTGTATACAAGGGTGAGTACCCGCAGTCAACCTTTGCATTGACTGCGAGTATTGTGCACCTACATAGTGATAGCCCATGGGTAGCGCCGAAGCCATTTAGGGCTTGGCCAAACTAAAAATCCCACAGCTGAAAACTAAAATGAAAGCATTGAAATGAAAGGTATGGATGAGACTACCAACCCGCTCCTAACGATTCGATGAATGGTCACTTATGGCTCCCAGAATCGACAACTGAACTTTCAGGTGAAAACTAACCACAAAGCTCCAAATGGGTGAATAGTAAAAATGAATTGTAAATTGTAATTTTTTATTACTATTTATAATTTTCTGGAGCCACTTATCTATTGTTTTTACCGTTTGATGTCGTTATGGACTAATATAATGTCTTGGAGTAGTATTTTTTAATCAAATTTCTTCGGTGAAAGTTGTTTTGGACAATTTCACACCTACAACAGGTACGTTTCACACCCGACATATAGGTTAGATGCCATTTCCATGTGCATTATGCATTTGACCTTTTGACCACTTTCATAAACCCTAGGTGTGACCTCACTTCGTAACCGACACGGAACCTTCACACTGCTATAGAAGTGTCGTTATGTGGCGGTAGGGATTTTCCGAACATGGGTACCTTATTTAGAACACCTTTGTGCATTCTGGTGCCCATGTCATTGTTTGTCCTTAGGATTTGGAGTCCTTTGTAGTCATGCCATGACGTTGCGATGAAGACTCATACTCTACTTTGTATTATGCTGGCCATCTCCCTTAAGAACTCCCCTCAGTTATATCATGTTGTGATTGCATTCCATCATCCTGCTTACCGCTTGAGCCTTGTGCCGGCTCCCGCTTACTCAGTTGTTAGCCTGGTGCCTGAGCACTTTTCCCTGTCGAGCCTTGCAGAGCTTCCATTTGTCCTTCACAATTTGATCACCCTTTTGACCATGAGGGAACACACCCCCAAGTGTCCTCATCTTGCATGCACTTCCTTGCATTGATCATAGGTATGTTCCATTGCTTAGGACTAGTATGCTCACTATTTGACACTCATTCCCTCACTTGTTGTAATATAAGCAATTTTATTCTTTTTCAAGCTTTCCCTAAATACGAAAAAGATCAAAAAAATCAAATATTCCAAAAGGTCGGACGGGATTATGGTTACTACTTCTTGTTGGCAGCTGTTGTGTCGCCTTTGAACAGAGAATTCATTCCACTCCATACACTATGAGTCGGGACTATAGTTAGACCTTAGGATATGTACTTGTATCTCAGTTTCTCCACCGATTGGTTAAGCTTCCAGTCATTATGGAGCCCTTTGTGATGCCTCCTGCATTGCATAGTTTATATTGAGTCTATGCTACTTGATTCTATCCATCTGCTGATGCTCTTGTTCAAATGAAGTCCTGAAACCAGTGTCTGTCACTCATCAGATCTCTTGACTATTGCATGTCGGTCATCCTTATTAAGTTAGTCTGTTTCACCTGAGTTCTTCCAAATCTTTCAGCGTAGCTGGTACCTCGTGCTGGTTGATGGGGGATGCATTAATGCCCTCCTTCCAGGGAGTCTCGTTCCATCGACTTCAACCCATTTATTCTGGGACTTGAGGCTTAGAGTTCGGTTGAGTACCTTGAGGCTTGCAATCATTAGTGGTAGGTTCTCTCAGCATTGACAGTTTTGGGAATACATCAATGTCTCCTGATCGATGGATTCATCCTAGTGTTTGAATTCAACTCATTTATTCACACTCTGATGATTGTGCTTTGTGCCTTGATGCCCATTTTCATTATTGGTGGGCCATCTCGCGTCTATTAACGGTATACATCATTGACTAGTAATCAGACGAAGTCACATCAGGTTTGACTTCAACTCCTTTATTCACTTGATGGGACTTGCACCATTGAAGAATTGTGTAGAAGACCCCAGGTGATGGTGGCATTCAGTATGCTACCTATGAATTTGACTTTACATCTGAGATATCACCTCTCAGATATCAACAGTTTGTGCCTCCAGATTGCACCAGTTGTTTCCTTTTCAGCAGGAGACCATATCTTACTGTAGAGGGATCATGGCTATGATCACTTATGACATATATCCATTATGTACTACCTATTCATAGCCATTGTATCAAATTGTTGTACTATACCGACATGTAATTAGAGATACTATTGTACTATGACGAGTGAGCTTCTCTTTCCACTTGTGTTTCCATCACTCCACTTCTGAGTTTTATAATGTATTTCGGCAATCGTAGCATCAGTCTTTGACCTCACACATTAGGGGGCATCTGTTACAACGTAATTTTCCACCTTGTGAGCATCAGCATTCTTTGGCCTGTAGGATCCATTTCACTGACTCAGATCCACTTTATATCCTTCAGACTTACTGTTTCCTCATTTTTCCTCTTACCCACTTGTTGCATCACTATAGAAACTGTACCCGCGAGTTGCATTACTATAGCCCGCGGGTAGCATGTAAAATGGTTAAAATCACTACTTAATTACATTTTACTCCCAAAAAGCGGTTATTGGGTGACCTTTGACCCTCCATCTTCCCAAGTAATGCCTCGATGTGTCCTTTCATCTACCTTTGGGAGGATCATATATTGAGCACATATGGCTTATGGACAGGAGAAGAAAGAAGAGCAAGAAAAATCTAGTGGATTTTATTTCCTCATTTTTCCTCTTACTATAAGCAATTTTATTCTTTTTCAAGCTTTCCCTAAATATGAAAAAGATGAAAAAAAATCAAATATTCCAAAAGGTCGGATGGGATTATGGTTACTACTTCTTGTTGGCAGCTGTTGTGTCGCCTTTGAATAGAGCATTCATTCCACTCCATACACTATGAGTCAGGACTATAGTTAGACCTTAGGATCTGTACTTGTATCTCAGTTTCTCCACCGATTGGTTAAGCTTCCAGTCATTATGGAGCCCTTTGTGATGCCTCCTGCATTGAACAGTTTATATTGAGTCTATGTTATCTGAGTCTATCCATCTGCTGATGCTCTTGTTCAAATGAAGTCCTGAAACCAGTGTCTGTCACTCGTCAGATCTCTTGACTATTGCATGTCGGCCATCCTTATTGAGTTAGTCTGTTTCACCTGAGTTCTTCCAAATATTTCAGCGTAGCTGGTACCTCATGCTGGTTGATGGGGGATGCATTAATGCCCTCCTTCCAGTGAGTCTCGTTCCATCGACTTCAACCCATTTATTCTGGGACTTGAGGCTTAGAGTTCGGTTGAGTACCTTGAGGCTTGCAATCATTAGTGGTAGGTTCTCTCAGCATCGACAGTTTTGGGAATACATCAATGTCCCCTGATCGATGGATTCATCCTAGTGTTTGACTTCAACTCATTTATTCACACTCTAATGATTGTGCTTTGTGCCTTGATGCCCATTTTCATTATTGGTGGGCCATCTCGTGTCTATTAACGGTATACATCATTGACTGGTAATCAGATGAAATCACATCAGGTTTGACTTCAACTCCTTTATTCACTTGATGGGACTTGCACCGTTGAAGAATTGTGTAGAAGACCCCAGGTGATGGTGGCATTCAGTATGCTACCTCTGAATTTGACTTTACATCTGAGATATCACCTCTCAGATATCAGCAGTTTGTGCCTCCATTTTGCACCATTTGTTTCCTTTTCAACAGGAGACCATATATTACTGTAGAGGGATCATGGCTATGATCACTTATGACATATATCCATTATGTACTACCTATTCATGGCCATTGTATTAGATTGTTGTACTATACCGACATGTATTTAGAGATACTATTGTACTATGACGAGTGAGCTGCTCTTTCCACTTGTGTTTCCATCACTCCACTTCTGATTTTTATAATGTATTTCAGAAATCGTAGCATCAGTCTCTAACCTCACACATTTGGGGGCATCTGTTACAATGTAATTTTCCACCTTGTGAGCATCAGCATTATTTGGCCTATAGGATCCATTTCACTGACTCAGATCCACTTTGTATCCTTCAGACATACTATTTCCTCATGTTTCCTCTTACCCGCTTGTTGCATCACTATAGCAACCGTACCCACGAGTTGCATTACTATAGCCCGCGGGTAGCATGTAAAATGGTAAAAATAACTAGTTAATTACTTTTTACTCCCAAAAAGCAGTTATTGGGTGACCTTTGACCCTCCATCTGCCCAAGTAACGCCTCGATGTGTCCTTTCATCTACCTTTGGGAGGACTATATATTGAGCACATATGGCTTATGGACAGGAGGAGAAAGAAGAGCAAGAAAACTCTAGTGGATTTTTGCCCTATCTTGAGTCTACACTCATTGATCCTTGTAGTTGTGAACCCCTATATGTTCACCTTCCAAAATCCTACCATAGTTTGAGTTTTCCATTCATGGAGGATTGAAGTGGTGGAGGCACAAGTGCATTGATCCAGATCTTGGTTCAGATTGGTTGCCGACAAGAGGTCGTATCACATTGTACTTCTTCTTGTTTATTAATAGAAATACTCATTTTCTCGTCCATTAATGTTGTAAATGTTGTTTATCTTACATTAGGTTGCATTTACTTGTTATATCATGGGTCATTTCTATTGATAATGTTAATGTCGTTTATATATATTATGTACTTGTTGTATATTGGTTGTCAAGACTAATTTGTAGATTCAAGTGCATGGATTGGAAAAGCTCCAATGGGGATCTACGTCAAACGTTTGGATCAAGGTTGGTTACATTCTCCATCATCTTAGCATTGTCATTTATAATAGTATAGTTCTGAGAATTGAGTTAATTTCTGGTAGTCAGTTGTTTGTAGTGGTATCCCAAGCCATAGTGAGTTTTCTCCAACACACACCAATGGTTACAAAATTTCTCTATCAATTCCATGAGAAAATATATTTTTCCTTTGTATAGGAATTCAAATGAAGGATGTGCTTTTCCATCCAAGTGAAGCACAAATGATATCATATATACATTCTCATCCCTAACACCAAGGTATTAAGCTATTGTCATGAATTTGTCAACATAGTCCATGGCATCATCATCATAGTAACAAAAATCATCCCAGAATAACTGTCGAAACATATTTGGATTACCTAGGATGTTCAAGCAATTAAGAGAAGCAAAATGCTCATCCATCTCTGGAGGCCATGCCATTTTTCCTTACTTTCAACTTCTTCAAGGAGGTCAGTGGATCTAATCTTGAATATATCAATATGTGTGGAGTAGGAAAGATGAGCTCTTCTTTTTAACTGGAGGATGTGGTCACCTCTACACTTGACAATTTCATCAATAGCTGAATCTTCTTCCTTGAAAGGTACTTCTTTGTTTGTATTTTTACTCAATGGAGTAGCCAGATAAAACCTACAAGGTTAGGACTTAACAATAATTTCATTAAAGTAAAAAACAAAAACTTACCTCAACTTTCTTACCAAATCTATTGCTCTTGCCATGGAATGAAAACTTTGTTATAAGCAACACACCCCAACTGTCATACAACAATCTTCGATTCTTCCCTAGCAATGGTTCCAAAAAATGTTACTGCTCAAAATACCACCTTGACCAAGGTCATGGGCGATCATGGTGTGATGAATGACAAGCACCTGAGAAG
Source organism: Larix kaempferi (assembly GCA_027924585.1). Classification (NCBI taxonomy): domain Eukaryota; kingdom Viridiplantae; phylum Streptophyta; class Pinopsida; order Pinales; family Pinaceae; genus Larix; species Larix kaempferi. The sequence goes on from BSBM01000848.1 coordinate 8,839,180, forward strand.
CTAGAGCCCACTATCACCACACCCTAGCTTGTTAAGCACTTTAGGTCAACTCGTAAGACCAAGGGGATTCGTTAGAACTTGGTCAATGATAAATGGGACTCTCTAGACAATACACAAACACGTATCCCATGAATCCTTTTTTAGAAGATCAGTGCCTTATGAATTCAAGACAATGAAGCATCAATATCATTGAAATAGAGGTAGTGAGTTAAAGAGCTTTATCACAGATCCCAAGAAATATAAAATCAGCTTGCTACTAGTACTATAGAATTGTAGCAGTTAATATATCTAATAAAACTTGATAAAAATCAGTTATAACAATGTCATCCTTACCATATGACGTGTACCCTGTATAGTAGGGTAGTAGGATGAGCAATAGGGTGAAGGAGAAAACAATTCTGAAAATGGGATATCAAACCTTATGTGAGCCTTATAACAACCCTCAAATAGAGTGTGGTCCTTCTCAATACATTCTCCAATGAACCTCCAACCTCTTGGGGTCAAAACAGGGCTAGAAACCTACTTTTCAGGCCTTCAAACTAAGCAGAAGTCCTTGATATACATGTTGTACCTACAATAATAGATCAACAATACAAAACCCTAGCTGACACAAATATCGACATATCACACAAATCAACCACATGATGAAAATGCCATAAAAATATACCATTAATTCATATAGGGCGCATTTTTCCAACCATACGGAATTTGAGAATTGCAAGTATTTTTTGATATATAATTTTTTCTAATTTTAAGGAATTTTTTCAATATTATTATTTTTAAATATTTTAGTAATAAATGTAGAAGAGAATTTTGATAAAAATAATGAAACCGAAGGGATTATGAACTTAGTGTTTTTCAAACCTAGGGAAATTAAAGATCAAGGTCAACGTCCCTACTCATTTATGTTATTCAAGATTTACCAACTAGGCCAAGAGGCTAGTAACCCGATACTAGGTCAAAGTAGAGAAAATCCCTAATTAGGAAAAAAGATAAACTCCAGTGCCCACCATGGAGAGATCTTTCAAGAGTAAGGTCTCCTCAAACAAAGTTGACAAGATACCGATAAAAAACCCTAATTTACCTTTCCCAATGTCCAAAAGCACCACCGAATAAGAAATGGATAGATCTTACCAACATCAACCTAGAAAGAGAGCTAGAGATACTTCTTAGGTCCTTCCTTAGCCACACATTATTACAACCATTCTTAGGATCGACCTTGCAAGATAGCATAAATCGTGGAAAATTCACCATTCACCATTCATCACAAGCCAAAGAGAGAGGCGTGCATCACTCAAAAGATCCAATAGACCAAGATAAAAAGAAAAAAGTACATATTAGAACCCTTTTCTATCTTTACAAATGAAAGTTAAAAGTCGTATTTATATGAGGCTTCGTTGACTTAACTTAACTTTAGAGCCTACCTTACTAAAATGTAAAATAATTTAATTTTTTTGTTTGTCATCAAGTGAGGGACTAAACCATAAAAAGACTAAAAAAAATGATAAAATGGTGCAATTGGATTCATCGGAATGAAGTGATGAGCTAGAGGAGGACGTCATGCCCTAACTAACCCCAACAATGTAGAAGATCCCTCAACACCCTACCATTTAGTAAGGTAAATCTCTCTTGAAGATGAAGACGTCATAATGATGTGAGCACATATGGACTAAAAGGAGGGGTCATACAATAGAAAATAAAGTTCCAAGTGGGCATCAATGAGGTGTGCTAAATCGGGTATGACTACTCTTACATGTGCAATCACCACATACATATAAAAAATAAGTGTGGCTAGGAGCACCTAAGCCATGTGTCCTAAGAAGCACTAGACACTAACCTAGGACCCAAATGGCCCAACAAGATAGGGGACTTATCCCCATTAAGAGGAAATCGAAAACGCCACTAAGCTGACACTTCCTTGAATGAAAAACAAGAGGACCTACCATGACTAAACCAAACCATGGATCTTGAACATCGCTACACCACCACTTTTACATAAACAAGCCCACGCTTGGCCTTTTACAATGGCAAAAAATCTCACTCTCTAATTTATCTTGACAAGCATGTTGCGGACAATCTAGGCTATAACATTATGAATTATGTGATAACTAAATGATCACATTCATGTATATAAAGTTTAGTATATACAGTGAATAGTGATATTAATGCTTTCAATAGCAGAAAAACTAGAAGAAAAGCATTAGGGAGCATTTGGCCTTGAAATCATGTTAGTGGTTTTTATCGTGTAAACATTATGAGTCTGATGTCCCAAAAAGGTTCCACTGCATCGCCTTCCCATTCCATGGTCTCCACCCTCCAAGGATCCTCCCGCCATTGCTCCATGTTGCTTCCCCTTCCTCTATTTTTGTTGTTGTCACCGCATTGGCCCTGCTCTTGTAGGCCCAACCTTATAATCAACCCATCGACATGAACTGCCTGTAAAAAGAACCAGCACATCAATCCTTAATAAAAAATGTCAATAGGAATCCTACGGATGATTCAAGCTCGCTCCATTTATGGTTATTATATTCCTTTTGCTAAATCAACTTCTCCTATTTCATGTTATTTCAGTCGTTTGTCAACATTAACTATGGAGATTTAAGTTGAATTATATGAAATGTTCTTCCGATGTTTTCTCCTTCGCAACCTTAAGCTCCCATCATTTATCTTATATGGTTTTTATATTCCTTTTTATAAATCATACTCTATCATTTCAGTCATTTGTCAACATTAATTATGCATATTTAAGTTGAATTCTATGAAATGTTTTTTAAATATTTTTCTCCATTGCAATCATTTTTTTAATATTTTCAAATAATACCGATATTATCTTCATTTTGTGTAATAAGATTCTTCCTTACAAGAAACCTTAACAAAATTAAAGAATCACGTAGTGTTTGCATATTTATCTGAATAAAAAAATATAAATATAAAATTATAAAAAGGTATTTTTAGGAAATATGAATAAATAATAAATTGAAGTCATCTAAATTCCTGAGATGCAAAAGGATATGGAAAATCTTCTTGGATGTAAAATTTCAAGTAGTCCCTATTAGAACATCTGTTAGTATTAATTATGCTTTAATATTTAACCCCTTTTGTGTTAAATTCGTGGATGCATGGAAAAAGAAGGCCACAATTTTTTGTCATTTTTTTTGCTGGTGTACATTATATTTTCATTACAGGTATGTGGACATATTGGAATACGTGGAGAGATGCAAAGAGATATCATTGGAACATAAATCTAAGCTCGAGGAAGAATGAGAGAATCTTCAACAAGCTGCTTGCAAAGTGTTTCATATGGTGTGTGACCAAAAATCCATTGAGCATAAGTCTTACTAGAATGTTAATCAAGTTGCATCCAACTAGCCAAAGCCAAAGGTCATTCATGTAATTTACAATACAATTCATGACTTGGCTTCGATGACTATCCTAATTTGAGCCTTTCTTGGTTTAGCTAAGTACGATCTAAGTCATTTTAGAATGTTAACAAGTTGCATCCAACTAGCCAAAGCCAAAGGTCATTCTTGTAATTTACAATACAATTCATGACTTGGCTTCCATGACTATCCTAATTTGAGCCTTTCTTGGTTTAGCTAAGTAGGATCTAATTTGATTCTTTCTTGGTCTAGTCGATTAGGGATTCCTTGAATTCTTCAAAATGCTATCATGACATTCATTGGAACTCTTTGAAAGACTTTATAGGAGAGGTGCCCAATATCATTCAATTTTTTTTTTTTTTATTGATTGAGTATTTATTATTTTTTCCTCGATAGTTACCATGGTAGATCTAAATGATAATGCAGTGATGTAAACATTTTTCATGAGGATAGTTTTGTAAAGGAATGTGTTTAAATAAAATTAGATGGAGAAATATTTCCCTAACACAAAGGGCTATGAGTAAAACCAAAGCTTCAATAGTAATATCTCTAAAGGTTCAATACAAGGAAGCTAGGCATAAAACCAAATGCATTAAAGTCATGAAAGAGGTATGATTAGTAACATGTATTTAGATGGGAGGAAGAAGTACAAGATTATTGATATGGATTTAGCTATAGGTTTTGGTAGAGTTTACCATTCATTTTTTTGTTGTTTCTTCTAGATTTGTAATGATAGAGAATGTGATTAGTTTAAGAGAATGTGTTGATTTCTTATGGATTCCACCACTAGTTAATGGTAGGTCAACAAGATTATTTTAGTGTTCACTTGGGCTATGCCTAGGCTACCCATTTTCCCCTCTTTTATATGTTTCCATGAAGGAATATTTGAGCAGAAAATTGAAATGAAAAAGTTGAATGGAAAGCTAGAAGGAATTGTTATAGCCAAGGGGTCAAAGTTGAGAACCATTCATTATTTGCATATGGCACTTTTCTAATGGGAGGATTATATATTTATAGCTTTTAGGTTAAAGAGAATCTTTAACAATTTTATGAATGCCTCTGTATGGAAAATAAAAAATGGAAAGAGTCGTATCAATGGGTGGAACACCCCTCCTATGCTACTTAATAGAATAGTTAGAATCTTGCACTTCACTTGCATAAACAATCAGAATTACTTTAAATATTTCGGCATGAAGATTACTCTCTAAGTCTCCCCAAAATACACATTGGCTTCATGGTGTTCAAAATATTAAATCAAAAATGCACTAGTGGGGGGTAGAGTGGCTTAACCCAATGAGTAGATTAATAATTACAAAATATCTTATTTCAAAAAATATTATTAAATTTAAATTTGAAATAGTGAGTTTTTTTTTTTCTTTCTGTAAATGGTGGATTAGCCATTAAAGATTCATGATTACTGAATCTTTCTATGGCTACAAAAATCCTTTGGAGGCTTATATGTCATGGTAATAAGCAATGGATATCTGCATTACACAAAAAGTATTTGCGATTGAGTTGCTTAGCCCTAAATTTTGGCCCATTACCCCCTAAATTGGGCATTTTATATTAGTGATGTTGGCTTGAGTCCATTAGTGGTAATTGTACCTCTTTGTCCTCTATATATATCAAGGAGACCTTTTCATTTGAATAATATTATATTGTCTTGTTTTGTGTACTTAGTAGATTGTATAAGGAGGTTTCCCCCTAGAAGGAGCTTCATATTATTATCTTCTTCATTATTAAGGTGTGGATTACTCTTTCTTGTATATTTATGCTCTTTTGGGGAATTTGTTGCACAACATTTTGTATCAAAGATTGGATGCTTCCGAAACATGCAATCTTCAAATTTTCACTATCATAATTTTTCTAGGATGTTTCAGATAGGGAAACTTGTTGGGGATGTAGAGAGAAAAATGAACTATCTCTGGCATGAGTTTTAGATCGTAATTCATTACAAGTTTAGATTTATACTCTTTGGAAGTTAGGGTTTAGGACTAGTCCAAAAACTAATTTGAAGTAGGTGTTCTGGGAAAAAATGTTATATCGAGAGCATGCAAATCCAAATTGAGTAAAACCTATTACATTAGAAATAAAATAGACAATCGTATCTGTGGCAGAAATTTTAGAATCAAATCCGAAAAATCGGACATATGGTAGGTTGTACACTTTTGCTCTTCTAAAAGGGACAAAAATAACAAGTGTTGGGAAGATTGGCACAACGTTTTATTGGCGCATTGGAATTAGTTCATACATGTGGCATTGAATAGAATACATATTGGGATACTACAGAAGAAAACAAAATTACACTCAAAGGGGTTGACACTTGAGAGATACCTCACTTGGAAGATCCAATAGCAAATCAATCTCCAAATCAGGGTTTGAAAAAGGTATATCATTTTAAATTTGAATAAATTTTAGTAGAAGGATATGTTTTGGGTGATCTCAAAGGTGTGATAAAGAATGTAGATACCTATTTTTATGGTTCCACGTGGAACCAAATGGTGGTGTAAAAAATCACACTCCAATCAAAACACCAGAGGATTCATCCATGACCTACAGTGAAAGTGAGGACATATCATTTCGGGTGTCCAAGTTGGAAGATTTGATTAAAGAGATTGTGAGAATTATTGATTGAGTTAATTTAGAGAATAAGATGGGACATATGGAGAGTAATATGATGGGACAAAGGGATAATATGTTTCTAAGCTCCTACAAAATCCAAAGTAAAATATACCTAAATGTGATGATATTCCCCATGGTACTCAGGAAGATAAAGAGATTGTCCATGTTGAGAAACCGTCCATTAATAAACATACTCCAAGAGGATTTAATTCTAATAATAGAAGTTATCAAGGATGGACCCCAAGGGGTATCAAACTCCCCAATATTGACATGAGGAAGTTTGATGGCAAGGACCCCATAACATGTATATTCAAAATGGAGCAATTTGTGTGGTCCCACTGGCTTTGTGAATGAAAAAAGAACTCTATTATCTCCTATTCCATTTTTACAGAATAATTGATATCATATCATGAAGATGTTAAGAGCAATTCCTTCTTTACCCAATTGATAAACCTAAGGAAAAAGTGTTGCGTAATCGAGCACATTCAACAATTTAAAAAGTTGAGTCTCAGACTGGAGAAAATACGAGATGAGAAATTGTTGGATCTATTTATTGGAACCTTCAAGTATAACATTCAAGATGAGGTGTGTCTCTTCGAACAAACATTCTTAGAGAAATTTTTCATGTTGGAAAGGAAGGTTGAAAGTAAAATCATGGCAATGGATACTAAAAGGACCACCTCTAACACCTATAGAGAGAATATTGTTCCTTCTTCTAACCCACGTCAACTTACAAGTTTGACACCTCAAAAAAAGGATGAAAGGAGAGTATAAGGTCTATGCTTTAATTGTGACAATAGGGGAAACAAATGTAGCGAGAATAAATTATCCTATGTAGGTTGTGAAGGAAGAAGAAGCAGAAGATCAAGTACGATCTCAAGTGAAAGAAATGGAAGATATTACTCCCAACGAGATTGAAATCCCACCATATATTGCCATGCATTGGCTGGAATTATAACTATTCAAACTCTCAAGGTCGAAGGATATATCAAAAAGAAAATGGTAACAATGTTGATTGATTATAGTAGCACTCATAATTTCATCCACTATAAATTAACCAAAGCTCTCAATTGATTTATATATGTAGCGCTAAGTTTCAAGTAATGATTGTAGATCGAGGAACTATCAATTGCTTAAGCAAATCCCATAAAATTACTCTTACTATGGGGTAATGTGTTAAGTTTTAAACCAAATAGACTAGCAAGATCACTGAAAGAAACATAATCACAAGATAGACATAGAATTTACCCTGGGAAACCCTCATCGGGTAGAAAACCCAGCAAAGATTTCCTCAATAAGATGATCAACCAAAATACAAGATGTGCTCCCTCCTTCTCTTCCTCCTTAGCAGACCTCCCAGACAAGTGCGCTACTTTTCTGAGTTGTACAAGTGTGTCTAATGAGGAGCTGACCTCCTCTATTTATATTAGTTCCCGACTGACTAAAAACCCTAATGGGGCCGACCTCTCCTGGAGAAGTCTAATAACCCCTAAAATATAAGATCAGGGCCGACCCCCACATGGTGGGTCTAATAACCCTAGTTACCACAACCCATCGAAAGAATAATCATCTCCGGATACATAATAGGGTTACCTCGGAGGGATGAAACATCTCTGGAATAATAATGTACAAATATAATATTCTTAGAAGTTACAATATTCAACACTCCCCCTTAACAACAAGGATATTATAGCAACGTCTGCAGGAGCAAGGAGTCATCGACTACATCGTACATGATACATCTATAAATCATCAGAAGCTTTCTTCAATTCATCATCATCAATAACTTAACCAGTTACTGGAACATCAATGTCATCAACATCGTCATCACATGATCATCAGTATCGTCATCACATGATCATCAGCATCATCATCACACGATCATCAGTATCGTCACCACACGATCATCAGCATCGTCATCACACGATCATCAGCATCGTCATCACACGATCATCAGAATCATCATCACACGATCATCAGCATCGTCATCACACGATCATCAACATCGTCATCACATGATCATCAGCATCGTCATCACACGATCATCAGCATTGTCATCACACGATCATCAGCATCGTCATCACATGATCATCAGCATCGTCATCACACGATCATCAGCATCGTCATCACACGATCATCAGCATCGTCATCACACAATCATTTTACAGGGTTATCAATCCTGCTCTCTTTAGGACATAGGTCCATGGATGATACAATCCATATCAAGTTCCAGGATGATCAGTCCTGATCACTTTAAGACAAGTCTCATGTCTAGGGATGATGCAATCCCATCACGTACATTTTGAACCCAGTTCATGGACGATGCAGTCCTCACACATGCCTTTAATACAAGTCTCATGTCTAGGGATGATGCAATCCCGATCAAGTTCCAAGATGATCAGTCCTTATCACTTTAAGACAAGTCTCATGTCTAGGGACGATGCAATCCCATCACGTACATTTTGAACCCAGTTCATGGACGATACAGTCCTCACACGTACCTTTAAGACAAGTCTCATGTCTAGGGATGATGCAATCCCGATCAAGTTCCAGGATGATCAGTCCTTATCACTTTAAGACAAGTCTCATGTCTACGGACGATGCAATCCCATCACGTACATTTTGAACCCAGTTCATGGACGATGCAGTCCTCACACATGCCTTTAAGACAAGTCTCATGTCTAGGGATGATGCAATCCCGATCAAGTTCCAAGATGATCAGTCCTTATCACTTTAAGACAAGTCTCATGTCTAGGGACGATGCAATCCCATCACGTACATTTTGAACCCAGTTCATGGACGATACAGTCCTCACACGTACCTTTAAGACAAGTCTCATGTCTAGGGATGATGCAATCCCGATCAAGTTCCAGGATGATCAGTCCTTATCACTTTAAGACAAGTCTCATGTCTACGGACGATGCAATCCCATCACGTACATTTTGAACCCAGTTCATGGACGATGCAGTCCTCACACATGCCTTTAAGACAAGTCTCATGTCTAGGGATGATGCAATCCCGATCAAGTTCCAAGATGATCAGTCCTTATCACTTTAAGAAAAGTCTCATGTCTAGGGACGATGCAATCCCATCACGTACATTTTGAACCCAGTTCATGGACGATACAGTCCTCACACGTACCTTTAAGACAAGTCTCATGTCTAGGGATGATGCAATCCCGATCAAGTTCCAGGATGATCAGTCCTTATCACTTTAAGACAAGTCTCATGTCTACGGACGATGCAATCCCATCACGTACATTTTGAACCCAGTTCATGGACGATGCAGTCCTCACACATGCCTTTAAGACAAGTCTCATGTCTAGGGATGATGCAATCCCGATCAAGTTCCAAGATGATCAGTCCTTATCACTTTAAGACAAGTCTCATGTCTAGGGACGATGCAATCCCATCACGTACATTTTGAACCCAGTTCATGGACGATACAGTCCTCACACGTACCTTTAAGACAAGTCTCATGTCTAGGGATGATGCAATCCCGATCAAGTTCCAGGATGATCAGTCCTTATCACTTTAAGACAAGTCTCATGTCTACGGACGATGCAATCCCATCACGTACATTTTGAACCCAGTTCATGGATGATGCAGTCCTCACACATGCCTTTAAGACAAGTCTCATGTCTAGGGATGATGCAATCCCGATCAAGTTCCAAGATGATCAGTCCTTATCACTTTAAGACAAGTCTTATGTCTAGGGACGATGCAATCCGATCACGTACATTTTGAACCCAGTTCATGGACGATACAGTCCTCAGACGTACCTTTAAGACAAGTCTCATGTCTAGGGATGATACAATCCCGATCAAGTTCCAGGATGATCAGTCGTTATCACTTTAAGACAAGTCTCATGTCTAGGGACGATGCAATCCCGATTAAGTTCCAGGATGATCAGTCCTTATCACTTTAAGACAAGTCTCATGTCTAGGGACGATGCAATACCATCATGTACATTTTGAACCTAGTTCAGGGACGATGCAGTCCTATCTTCAATTCTCTGAGACATCATGTCTACGGCTCTCTTTAGGACTGAAGTCCAGGGATGATCCAATCCTCTTTCTTTCTCAGAGACACCTGTCTATGGCTCACTTTAGAACTTGAGTTCAAGGATTATGCAATCCTTTCATGTCCACCAAGGACTTCATTCTCGGAGACATCATGTCTACGGCTCTCTTTAGAACTTGAGTTTAAGGATGATGCAATCCTCACATGTATTCTCATCAATACATCTATCATCAAAAGCATGTATTCTCACCAATACATATATCATCAAAAGCATGTATTCTCACCAATACATTTATCATCAAAAGCATGTATCTCACCAATACATCTATCATCAAAAGCATGTATTCTTACTAATACATCATTAAAAGCATGTATTCTCACTAATACATCTATCATTAAAAGCATGTATTCTCAACAATACATTTATCATCAAAAGCATGTATTCTTATGAATACCTCTAACATCAAAAGCATGTATTCTCACTAATACATCTAATATCAAAAGCATGTATTCTCACTAATACATCTGATATCAAAAGCATGTATTCTCACTAATACATCTAACATCGAAAGCATGTATTATCACTAATACATCTAACATCAAAAGCATGTATTCTCACTAATACATCTAATCATCAAAAGCATGTATTCTCACTAATACATCTAATATCAAAATCATGTATTCTCACTAATACATCTAACATCAAAAGCATGTATTCTTACTAATACATCTAATCATCAAAAGCATGTATTCTCACTAATACATCTAATATCAAAAGCATGTATTCTCATCAAAAGCATGTATAAGTAAAAACTAAGTATTCTAAGCATAAGAGTCCTAAATCTAAATATTTCTAAGTATCTAGGTGTAGTGAACAGGTAACCTTATCATCGACCTTGTTGTTCTATGAGACAATCTCATCATCAGTGACTATACTACTCCCCCTTTCGAGGAGGGTCCTTTTGAACTACACCAAACTTGTCTCGGAAGTATTCAAATTTCACTCGAGACAGAGGTTTGGTCAAGATATCAGCAATTTGATCCTCAGTGTTCACATACTCGAGCTTGACAGCTCCTCTCTGCACCATATCTCGTATATAAAAGTTTTGGATCTCTATGTGTTTTGACTTATCGTGGAATACAGGATTTTCTGTCATCTTAATGCAGCTTTGATTGTCACACATAATCACAGTGGGATCCATTTCTAAGCCAAACACTCTAGATAATAACTTCCGAAGCCACACTGCTTCATAGTTGGCAGAGCAGGCAGCTATATATTCTGCTTCAGCAGTACTGAGGGCCACACTAGATTGTTTCTTGCTGAACCATGAGATCATGGCAGATTCGAGACCATAACATCCACCTGAAGTACTCTTTCTTTCTGAGACACTACCTGCCCAATCAGAATCTGAGTAACCATGTAATCGGATTTCATGACCTCCAAGTTAATATAGACCAAAATCTAATGTACCTTTTAGGTACCTCATCACATGCTTTGCAGCTATTAAGTGAACCTTTCTAGGCTCTACTAAATACTGACTCAGGGTATTTACAGCAAAGCATATATCTAGCCTAGTATTTGTTAAATACATCAATAACCCAATGATTTGTCTATATAGAGTTAGGTCTACTAATTCTGATTAGTCATTAACTAATAACTTCAAGTTGGAGTCCATGGGAGTGGCCATGGCTTTACACTCCAACATATCAAATCTTTTTAGAATCTCCACAGCATACTTACCTTGATTTAGAAAGATTCCTTTTGGTTCTTACCATACTTCTAGACCCAATAAGTAGTGCATTAATCCGAGATCTTTCATCTCGAATTCTGAAGAAAGCTTCTTCTTGCTTTCAATAATCAGTTTCTCATTTCTGGTTAGAAATAGATCATCTACATATAACAACAGTATAATTGGTTCATCATCCATCACTTTAAGATAAAGATTGGGATCAACTTTACTCTTGGTAAAGCCCATGTTTGTTAATAAATTGTCAATCCTTCCATACCAAGCCCTGGGAGCTTGCTTCAAACCATATAATTCCTTTTTCAGTTTGCATACATGAGTCCTCCCATCTTTAACCTCAAACCCTTGTGGTTGCTCTATGTATACTTCTTCTTCAATTACACCATTCAGAAAAGCTGTTTTAACATCCATTTGGTGTAATTTCCACTTCATCATAGATGCAAGTGCCATGATAGTTCTAATTGAAGTATACCTAGCAACTGGTGCAAGTGTTTCTTCATAATCAATTCCCTCCTTCTGACAGAATCCTCTGGCTACAAATCTTGCCTTGTATTTTTCAATGCTACCATCTACAGCATGTTTTATCTTGAAAATCCATTTGGAAGAAACCACACTTTTATCTTTTTGTTTGGGAACTACTTTCCAAACATCATTTTTCATTATTGATTGATATTCTTCTATCACGGCTTCTACCCATTCTTTCTTCTGGGATGCTTCTTCATAGCTAGTAGTTTGTTGATCTACAAGATCACACATCAAGGCCATATAGTTGGACACTATCTTAGGTTTCTTTCTTTCTCTAGTGGAGCCTTCAGGAGATCCATATCTTTCATCTCCTTGAATAATATCTCTAGCCCATGCTGGCCTTCTTTTCTTAGATGAATCTGTGATAGAAGGTTCTTGTGGTTCCAACATGTCATGATCTTCTGGTGAATCATCTTCAGGAATGTGCACAGCCTCTGTGATTCTAAGAGGTGTATCTTCTTCATAGATTTCTTCAAGTTGACACTTCCTGGATTTCTTGAGAGCTGCTTCTTCATCAAATGTTACATCTCTACTTATTTCTATATGATGAAAACCTGGAATGTAGATTCTGAAGGCTTTGGATGATTCACAATATCCGACAAATATTCCCTTCTTACCAGAAGGATCCAACTTGGTTCTCTTTTCTTTTGGAATGTGGATGTACATAGGACACCCAAATATTTTGAGATGAATTACCTCAAGCTTCTTTCCTGTAAAGACTTCTTCTGGAGTTTTGAACTCAAGAGCACTATGGGATAGTCTATTTTGCACATAGACTACTGTCCTAGCTGCTTCAGCCCATAGATACATGGGTAGATCTTGATCATGTATCATAGTCTTTACAGCTTCCATGATGGTTCTATTTTTCCTCTCAGCAACCCCATTTTGTTGGGGATTGTAGGGAGTGGTTAGTTTCCTCTTAATTCCAGCTTCTTTACAAAAGTCTTCAAAGTCCTTTGAAGTATATTCTCCGCCATTATCTGTTCTGAGAATCTTGATTTTCTTTTCTGAGAGATTTTCTATTAGGGCCTTGAATTCTTTGAATTTTCCAAAGACTTCATTCTTACCTTTTAGAAAGTATATCCAAGTCTTCCTTGAATAGTCATCAATGAATGAGAGATAATACTCAAATCCACTTAGGGAAGTAGTGGGCATTGGTCCACATACATCTAAGTGTATTAGCTCCAGAATGTTCTTAGTCTTTGTTTCACTCTTTGGAAAAGGGTTCTTGACATTCTTCCCTTTCTTACAACCTTTACATGAGCCATTATGATCACCCTTCAAATCTGGTAATCCTATGACCACCTTGCTTACATAGGGTAAGGCTTTGTAGTTAATGTGAGCTAGTCTTCTATGCCATAGCTCACTGGGGCTAGAGGTTTCATGAGCAAGGGCAACTTCTGGATGACCCTTGAGCTTATAGAGACCTCTTTCTTCTTCACCAATGATAACTGCATCTTTAATTGATTTTCCTTTGGACCACATGAGTACTTTTCCATCTATGAAAGCCACTATAAAACCTTTCTTATCTAGTGATGAGATAGAGAGTAGGTTCTTCTTTAAACCTGGAACATATAAAACTTCTTTCATTTTCAAGGGTGTTCCAGAATCAAGCATGTAGCTTGCTTCACCAATTCCCTTGATGGGATATTGATAATCATCTCCTAGAGATACCTTTTGAGGTGAAGACTTTTCTTCAAGTATTGAGAGAGATTTCTTTTGACCTGTCATGTGCTTTGAAGCACCACTATCAATGAGCCATGTATCTTCTCCAGGAGACACAGATCCAGAGAGTGCAGAAAATATGACATATTCTTCTGGATCTTCTCTTTTTACTTTAGATCTTTTCCTTTGAGGCGTTTCCTCTTCTACTTCTTCTTCTTCTTCCCGAATTCTTCTTCACTATCATCTTCTGCCATATGTGCATGATGTCTTTTGTGAACAAACTTCTTCTTCTTCTTTGGACAAGAACAGTCTTTAGCATAGTGTCCTAGTTTAAGACAATTATAACATTGGATTGTGGAGAGGTCTCTTTCTGAGTTTGAACCTACTTTCCTTTTGAATTTATGAGAGGGTTGAGGCCTTTTGTAGTTCACTTTCTTGAAGTGGCCTCTCTTTCCTCTTTTAGTGTGGGTGGCCAAAGCTTGGTCATCCTCTTTGAGAAGAGCTTCTCTATTGGCTACTCTAGCCTCTTCTTGAACACAATCCTCCCATACTACATCAAACTTCATGCTTTCTTTTCTGGCACACATAATTTGTCTGAATGATTACCAAGGTCTAGTGAGACCATTTAGGGCAGTCATCACAAGTTCATATTCATGAAGAGTATCACTAATGGCATCTAGTTGCTCCTTGATTTGGGAGACCCTTGAGAAGTAGAGTTGAATGGATTCTCCTTTGTGCATCTTGGTACTTTTCAACTGAGTCCTTAGGTTCATGTTCCTATTGATGTTCTTTCCTTCATACATTCTTCCTAGGGCATCATACATTTCCTTTGGAGTCTTCTTGGAGGCCACTTGGGGAATCAAGTGGTCTTTAATAGAATCAGCTATGATTCTCTTTGCCCTAATCAAATCCTTCCTATGCTTCTCTTTGGCTTCATCTCCTTCTGGTTCTGCAACTTCATCCTTGACATAATGAACAAGATCATTCTCTTCAAGAATGAGACCAATTCTGTATTTCCATTCTCGAAAATTCTCTATACCTTCTAGCTTGTCTTCAAGCTTAGTGTTTGGAGCCATCTTCTCTTGGGCGAGTCCAAGAGATAAGAGACAGAGTAGTGCTTACCCAGAAATATTACCTTTTTACTTTCCCGGATCCTGGGACAGAATTTTTGGTTTATTGCACTTTTGGTAAAACTAGGGTTTGACTTTCCCGGAGTTCTACCCAACCAAAAAGTTCGATCTAGGGCTCAAAAGATTGGTTTTTAGAAGGGCTATCCAGCCATCTAATCAGAATTTAACAATGCCAACTTTTTGTTGAAACCAATTTCTGGTTTATCGCACATTTGGTAAAACTAGGGTTTGACTTTCCCAGAGTTCTACCCAACCAAAAAGTTTGATCTAGGGCTCAAAAGATTGGTTTTGAGAAGGGATATCCAACCATGTAATCAGAATTTAACAATACCAACCTTTTGCTGAAACCCTAATTTTCACCGAAGAGAGAGAGAGAGATATTCTTACCTTGTGGAAGATGTCCTATTCAGGCTAGCTCTGATACCATGTTAAGTTTTAAACCAAATAGACTAGCAAGATCACTGAAAGAAACATAATCACAAGATAGACACAGAATTTACCCTAGGAAACCCTCATGGGGTAGAAAACCTAGCAAAGCTTTCCTCAATAAGATGATCAACCAAAATACAAGATGTGCTCCCTCCTTCTCTTCCTCCTTAGCAGACCTCCCAAACAAGTGCGCTACTTTTCTGAGTTGTCCAAGTGTGTCTAATGAGGAGCTCACCTCCTCTATTTATATTAGTTCCTGACTGACTAAAAACCCTAATGGGGCCGACCTCTCCTGGAGAAGTCTAATAACCCCTAAAATATAAGATTAGGGCCGACCCCCACATGGTGGGTCTAATAACCCTAGTTACCACAACCCTTCGAAAGAATAATCATCTTCGGATGCATAATAGGGTTACCTCGAAGGGATGAGACATCTCCGGAATAATAATGTACAAATATAATATTCTTAGAAGTTACAATATTCAACATAATGTGTATTCAATAGACCAATGATCGTTATTCCAATGGGTGGTGTTGATGTTCTCTTATGGGTCCAATGATCACAATAATTGGGAACAATGGTTTTTAATTTTGAAGAACTTTTCATGAAATTTTTGAGTGAAGGAAAATAATTTGAGTTAAGGGGTATAATAGGGAAACCATGCAAGGTGATAAGATCTAATGGAATCAAAAAATTGTTGAAAAAGGGAGATGAGGGTGTAATTGCATAATTATGCTCACTAGAGGTTCAAAGATATAAGCCTCATATTCCCCTAAATCTCCAAAGGATCATTGATGAGCATTCCAAGGTATTTGAAGATATTCCATAAGGTATTATTCCTACTCGAGATTGTGATCACGATATTCACTTGATTCTAGGAAGTTCTCCTCCTAACATAAAACCTTACAGATACCCCTATGGATAGAAGAGTGAAATTGAGCATATGGTTGAAGAAATGTTAGAATCTAGCATAATAAGGCTTAGCCAAAGTTCTTACTATGCACCAATGGTAATGGTACATGAGAATGAGGGCTCATGGAATACGTATCTAGATTATAGAGAGATCAACAAGCTCACCATTAAAGATATGTTTCCCATTCTTGAAAGTGATGAATTGTTAGATGAACTACATGGAGCAATTTACTTCACAAAGTTGGATCTTCATTCACGGTATCATCAAATTAGAATGAAGGAAGAACACATCCTAAAAATCAACATTTAGAAATCATGAAGGTCACTATGAATTTATGTCATTCCTTTTAGCGCTACAAATGCATTCCTTTTAGCGTTACAAATGCACCCTCCAAATTTCAAGGTTTAATGAATTACATTTTCAATCCCTTCCTTATAAAATTTGTGTTAGTATCTTTTTAATGATATAGTAATATTTAGAAAGTCTTGGGAAGAACATGTTCAACATGTTGACAAGGTGCTACAACTAGTAAAGGAAAAACAACTATATGCAAAACCTTCCAAATATTTATTTGGGGTAAAGGAGGTAGACTATTTGGGTCATATTGTATCTCATGAAGGTTTCAAGGTAGACCCTAACAAAAGTAAAGCCATGATGGACTACTCGATTTCCAAAACCTTGAAGAATATTAGAGGATTCTTAGGTTGGGTAGGGTATTACCGCAAGTTTGTTAAGAACTATGGAAGAATAGAAGCACCTCTAATAAAATTATTGAATAAGCATTCATTCTCTTGGAATCCAAAGGAAACTCAATATTTTGAACAAAATAAAGAGGCAATGTGCAAATTCCTATATTTACCACACCAGACTTTACAAAAAACTTTATCGTGGAATGTGATTCCTAGGGAAATGGAATTGGTGCTCTTCTAATGCAAGAAGGAAGGCCCATAGATCTTGAGATTCAACAAATTACGGGGAAAGAACTTACACAAGCCCATTTATGAGAAAGAAATGATGGTAATACTACACGCACTCAAGAAATGGAATCCTTACCTAATATTCATGCACTTCAAGGTAAAAAAATATCATGATAGTCTTTCATACTTCTTGGAACATAGACTATATTTAGAAGAGCAACAAAAATGGGTAACCAATGTTGGGTATGTGTCATATTATTTGCATGTGTGTGTGTGGCAGGAGGGGCATGGGGGGGGGTGCATCTTTGATCGAGCACCTAACAATCCCCACCATCGAGTGTTGTATGGTATGCATTGGGAATTACGTGTTGAAATATTATAACTTCAAAGAATATTATATTTGTATTTTATTATTTCGGAGATGGTACATTCCTCCATGGTGACACTATTCTATATCTAGAGATGTTTATTCCTCCGAGAGAATGTGGTAACTAGGGGTATTAGATCTCCCATGTGAGGTCGGCCCTGAGTTTACTATTTGGGGGTTATTAGACTCTCCTGGGAGAGGTCGGCCCCATTAGGGTAAAAGGTTAGTCGAGAGATGAGTATAAGTAGAGGAGGTATGTTCCTCACTTATCTCATTAATTCATCCACTTGTGAGTAGCGCACAAGAGAGAGAGAGAGAGGTCTGAATAGGAGGAGAAGGAGCTCTAGTCTTGGACTACATCTTTGTATTGGTTGATTATCTATATTGAGGGAAGCTTTGCTGGGTTTTCTACCCCATAAGGGTTTCCTAGGGTAAATCTTTGTCTATATTGTGATTGTGTTTCTTTCAGTGTTCTTGCTTGTGAAATTAGGCTAAACTTAACATGGTATCAGAGCTAGCCTAAATAGGACATCTTTCACAAGGTGAAAATACCTCTCTCCTCCTCCGGTGAAAATTAGGGTTTCTACAAAAGTTGGAATTTTTGGATTCTGATTGCATGGCTAGATAGCCCTCCTCAAAATCAAAGTTTTGAGCCCTGGATCGATATTTTTGGTTGGGTAGAACTCCAAGAAAGTCAAACCCTAGTTTGACCAAAAGTGCAAACAACCAGAAAACCAAAGAACCAAAAAAGTTGCACACCTGTGCACCAGTGAACAAGAAAAGTTGCGCACCTGTGCACCAGTGAACCAGAAAAGCTGCGAACCTATGCACCAGAAAACCAGAAAAGAGAAGCCTAGAAAACCAAAAATTCTGTTGCAGATCCGAAAGGTGAAAAGTTGAAGTTCCAGAAGCAGAACACACCAAAACTTTCAACTCAATCAAGCACATCTCCTGGTAAGTGTAATTCTATCTCTTGAGAAACTTCAATCTCTTTTACCCCTGGATAAAATGGCTCCAAGCACTAAGCTTGAAGATAGGCTAGAGGGTATAGAAAATTTCCGGGCATGGAAATACAGAATTGGTCTCATTCTTGAAGAGAATGATCTTTCCCAATATATCAAGGATGAGGTTGCAGAACCTGAAGAAGATGAAGCCAAAGAGAAGCATAGGAAGGATTTGATTAGGGCAAAGAGAAACATTGTTGATTCTATCAAAGACCACTTGATTCCCCAAGTGGCATCCAAGAAGACTCTAAAGGAAAGGTATGATGCCCTTTCCAGAATGTATGAAGAAAAGAACATCAATAGGAAGATGAACCTGAGAGCTCAATTGAAGAGTACCAATATGAACAAAGGAGAATCTATTCAAGACTATTTCTCAAGGGTTTCCCAGTTCAAGGAACAACTAGATGCTATTGGAGATACCCTTGATGAAGATGAACTAGTCATGACTACTCTAAATGGTCTCACCAGATCTTGGGAGTCTTTCATCCAAATTATGTGTGCCAGAAAAGAAAGTATGAAGTTTGATGTGGTTTGGGAGGATTGCATTCAAGAAGAAGCTAGAGTTTCCAATAGAGAAGCCTTGCTTAAGGAATATGACCAAGCCTTAGCCACCCACACCAAGCGAAGAAGGAATCAATCCCACTTCAAGAATAATAGTTCCAAGGAGTCTCAACCTCCACAAAGATTTCAAAAGAGAAGAGGACTAATCAAAGAAGAGATTACTCCTCATTTCAATGTTTTACTTGTCACAAATTAGGACACATTGCTAAGGATTGTCCTCTAAAGAAGAAAAATGGTTTTCACCACAAAAGACATCAAGCTCATCTAGCAGAAGATGATAGTGAAGAAGAAGAGGAGGAAATGCCTCAAAAGAAAAGATCTAAAGTAGAAGAAGAAGAATATGATCTATTCTCTGCACTCTCTGGGGCAGTAACACCTGGAGAAGATACATGGCTCATTGATAGTGGTGCTTCAAAGCACATGACAGGTCAAAAGAAGACTCTTTCAAAACTTGAAGAAAAGACTTCTCCACAGAAGGTATCCCTTGGAGATGACTATCAATATCCCATCAAGGGAGTTGGTGAAGCAAGTAACAAGTTTGATTTTGGAACCCCATTGAAGATGAAAGAGATATTATATGTAACAGGTTTAAAGAAGAACTTACTCTCTATCTCTGCTTTGGATAAGAAAGGCTATAGGGTTGCATTCATAGATGGGAAAGTACTAATGTGGTCCAAAGGAAAATCAATTGAGGATCCAATTGTTATTGGTGAAGAGGAAGGAGGTCTATACAAACTCAAGGGACATCCAGAAGCTTCCCTTGTACATGAAGCCACTAGCCCAAATAAGCTATGGCATAGGAGGCTTGCTCACATTAACTACAAAGCACGACCTCATGTGAGCAAGGTAGTTATAGGACTTCTAGACTTAAATATTGACCATGATGACACATGCAAAGGATGTGCAAAAGGGAAGAATATCAAGAACCCATTTCCAAAGAGTGAAACAAAGACGAAGAGTACCTTGGAATTAATTAATTCAGATGTATGTGGACCAATGCCTCCACATCTTTGAGTGGATATGAATACTATCTTACATTTATTGAATACTATTCAAGAAAGACTTGGATATACTTTCTAAAATGAAAGAATGAAGTCTTTGGAAAGTTCAAGGAGTTCAAAGCCTTGATAGAAAATCATTCAGAAAAGAAGATCAAAATACTTAGGACAGACAATGGCAGAGAATATACTTCAAAGGATTTTGAATACTTTTGTAAAGAAGATGGAATCAAGAGGGAACTAACCGCACCCTACAATCCTCAACCAAATGGTGTTGTAGAAAGAAAGAATAGAACTATTATGGAAGTAGTAAAGACTATGATACATAATCAAGAACTACCTATGTACCTATGGGATGAAGCAGCTAGGACATCAGTCTATGTGCAGAATAGACTATCTCATAGTGCTCTTGATTTCAAAACTCCAGAAGAAGTGTTCACAGGCAAGAGACCTGAGGTAAGTCACCTCAAGATATTTGGATGCCTAGCATACATTCACATTCCAAAAGAAAAGAGGACCAAGCTAGATCCCTTTGGAAAGAAGGGAATTTTTGTTGGATATTGTGAAGCATCCAAAGCATTCAGAATTTACATCCCAAGTTTTCATCACATGGAAATAAGTAAGGATGTGACATTTGATGAAGAAGCAGCTCTCAAGAGATCTAGGAAGTGCCAGTATGAAGAAGTATATGAAGAAGATGCACCTTCTAGAACTGTAGAGGTTGCACCCAACTCTGAAGTTGTAACACTAGGAGACCATGACATGTTAGAACCACAAGAACCCCCTATTACTAACATATCACGAAAGAGAAAGACAGCATGGGCAAGAGACATTATTCTAGGAGCAGAAAAGTATGGAGCTCCTAAAGGCTCCACTAGAGTGAGCAAGAAACCAAAGTAATTTTCCAACTATATGGCTTTGATGTGTAATATGGTAGATCAAGAACCCACTAGTTATGAAGAAGCATCTCATAAGAAAGAGTGGGTAGAGGCAATGACTGAGGACTACCAGTCAATAATGAAGAATGATGTTTGGGATATAGTTCCCAAACCAAAAGACAAAAATGTGGTATCCTCCAAATGGATATACAAAATAAAGCATGCTGTGGATGGTAGCATTGAAAAATATAAAGCAATGTTTGTGGCCAGAGGATTCTCTCAGAAAGAGGGAATTGACTATGGAGAAACATTTGCACTAGTTGCTAGGTACACTTCCATTAGAACCATCATGGCACTTGCATCCATGATGAAGTGGAAATTACACTAGATGGATGTAAAGACAGCTTTCCTAAATGGTGTGATTGAGGAAGAAGTGTACATAGAACAACCACAAGGATTTGAGGTGGAAGATGGAATAACCCATGTGTACAAATTGAAAAAGGCTTTGTATGGGTTGAAGCAAGCTCCCAGAGCTTGGTATGGAAGAATTGAAAGTTTCTTGACAAGCTTGGGCTTTACCAAAAGAAAATTTGATCCTAATCTTTATCTCAAGGTTATGAATGATGAACCTATCATATTGTTGCTATATGTGGATGATCTATTTCTGACTGGAAATGAGAAACAGATTATCGAGTGCAAGAAGAAGCTCTCTTCAGAATTTGAGATGAAAGATCTTAGACTGATGCACTACTTCCTAGGTCTGGAAGTATGGCAAGGTCCAAAAGGAATCTTTCTCAACCAAGGTAAGTATGTTGTGGAAATCTTGGAAATCTTGAAAATATTCGATATGTTGGAATGCAAAGCCATGGCCACTCCCATGGATTCCAACTTGAAGTTGTCAGCTGATGACTCTTTAGAGTTAGTGGACGTAACTCTGTACAGACAGATTATTGGGTCATTAATGTATCTGAAAAATAACAGGCCATATATATGCTTTGCGGTGAACACCCTGAGTCAGTATCTAGTGGAACCTAGATGAGTTCACCTGACAGCTGCAAAGCATGTGATGAGGTACCTAAAGGGTATGATAGATTTTGGTCTATGTTATCATGGGAATCATGACTTCAGATTGTATGGCTACACAGATGATGATTGGGCAGGTAGTGTATCAGACAGAAAGAGTACATCAGGTGGATGTTATTGTCTAGGATCTGCCATGATCTCGTGGTTTAGCAGGAAGCAGTCTAGTGTGGCTCTCAATACTACTGAAGAGAAATATATAGCTACTTGCTCTGCTAGTTGTGAAGCAGTATGGCTTCGGAAGTTGTTATCAGGATTGTTTGACTTAGAGATGGACCCTATTGTGATCCTGTGTGACAACCAAATTTGTATCAAGATGACAGAGAATCCAATATTCCATGATAAGTCAAAGCACATAGAGATCCAGTATTTCTATATGCGGGATATGGTGCAGAAAGGAGCTATCAAGCTCGAGTATGTGGGAACTGACGAACAAGTTGCTGATATATTGACCAAACCTCTATCTCGAGTAAAGTTTGAGTATTTATGAGACAAGCTTGGTGTTGTTCAGAAGGACCCTCCTCGAAAGGGGGAGTGATATGGTCGATGATGATATTTGGATATTGGTATCGATGTGGATACCTGTATCGATGATGATATTGCCTATATTGACGGTAAGGTCAATAATAAGGATACCTGTATTAATGAGGTTACCTATTCCAACGATGAGGTTGATGATGAGGATTACTTGTTCCAACGATGAGGTTGATGATGAGGTTACCTGTTCCAAGGATGAGGTTGATGATGAGGATTACATGTTCCGACAATGAGGTCGATGTAGTGGTACTTAGAATTTACCTAAGAGGACTATTAGGATTGCATCGTCCTTGGACTCATGTCCTAAAGTGATAGGGATTGATCATCACGTAAGTGGATCAGGATTGCATCGTCCTTGGACTCATGTCCTAAAGTGATAGGGATTGATCATCCCGTAAGTGGATCAGGATTGTATTGTCCTTGGACTCATGTCCTAAAGTGATAAGGACTAATCATCTTGTAAGCTAATTCAGGATTGCATTGTCCCTAGACATGGTGAGATGTCTTAAAGTGATAAGGAATAATCATCATGTAAGTAGATTGGGATTGCATCATCCCTAGACATGATGAGATGTCTTAAAGTGATAAGGACTAATCATTATGTAAGTTGATCCGGGATTGCATCGTACCTAGACATGGTGAGATGTCTTAAAGTGATAAGGACTAATCATCCTGTAAGCTGATTTGGGATTACATCGTCCCTAGACATGGTGAGATATCTTAAAGTGATAAGGAATAATCATCATGTAAGTTGATTTGGGATTGCATCGTCCCTAGACATGGTGAGATGTCTTAAAGTGATAAGGACTAATCATCCTGTAAGCTTATTCGGGATTGCATCGTCCTCAGACATGGTAAGGTGTCTTAAAGTGATAAGGACTAATCATCTTGTAAGTTGATTCGGGATTGCATCGTCCCTAGACATGGTGAGATGTCTTAAAGAGATAAGGATTGATCATCCTATAAGTTGATCTAGATTGCATCATCCATAGACATGAGAGATGTCTTAAATTGATAGGGATTGATAATCTCGTAAGTGGATCAGGATTGTATCATCCTTGGACCTATGTCCTAAAGTGAGAGGGATTGATCATCCTGTAATAGGATCTTGTACATTGCAGAGTATGCTGCTATGTTGATGTTGTTGATTAAAAGGATCCATATGTTGATCGTGATGATCTAGATGACGATGATGTTGATCGTGATGATTTAGATGACGATGTTGCTGATCATGATGATCTACATGACGATGTTGCTGATCGTGATGGTCTAGATGATGATGTTGTTGATCATGATGGTCTAGATGATGATGATGTTGATCGTGATGGTCTAGATGATGATGCTATTGATCATGATGGTCTAGATGGCGATGCTGCTAATCGTGATGTTATAGATGATGATGATGTTGATCAGTAGATCCAGACGATGAGGCTGTTGATCAGGTGATCCAAATGATGATGATGCTGTAGCTAATCAAGCGCTACAAAAGATGAAGACTCAATACTGACGATGCTGATGTTCCAGTGTTGATTATATTCCAGTAACTGAATGAGTTACTGATGATGATGTATAATGAAAGCTTCTAATGATTTTTAGATGTATCATGTATCATGTAGTCGATGACTCCTTGCTCCTGCAGATGTTGTTATAATATCCTTCTCGTTAAGGGGGAGTGTTGAAATATTGTAACTTCAAAGAATATTATATTTGTATTTTATTATTCCGGAGACGGTACATTCCTTCGTGGTGACCCTATTGTATATCCGGAGATGTTTATTCCTCCGAGAGAATGTGGTGACTAGGGTTATTAGATCTCCCATGTGAGGTCGGACCTAAGTTTAATATTTGGGGGTTATTAGACTCTCCTGGGAGAGGTCGGCCCCATTAGGGTAAAAGGCCAGTTGGGAGATGAGTATAAGTAGAGGAGGTATGTTCCTCACTTATCTCATTAATTCATCCACTTGTGAGTAGTGCACAAGAGAGAGAGAGTTCTGCATAGGAGGAGAAGGATCTCTAGTCTTGGACTACATCTTTGTATTGGTTGATTATCTATATTGAGGAAAGTTTTGCTGGATTTTCTACCCCATGAGGGTATCCTAGGGTAAATCTTTGTCTATCTTGTGATTGTGTTTCTTTTAGTGATCTTGCTTGTGAAATTAGGCCAAACTTAACATTACGCATAGTGTTGGATTAGGGGGGGTTATAGGGGGGTATACCAATGCCCTCCTGCTTCTACGAAGTGGACATCGAAAATGGGTGCTAGCCCATTTCTTATATGAGCAAAGCGAGTTCAAATATGCTGGGCTATTTTTGGGCTCTTTCTAAAAATATGTAATTTAATCCCGGTTAATGGATTGAAGCCAATTTTCTAATATAGGTTAATGGATTAATTTTCTAGATGTTGCAGAATACCTATATTTGTATTGTGAGTGGTTAATAATTAGTATGGGAAAATAAGAGGTGTGGCTCTAAGTTTTGTTGGTTTTCTTAGTTAAGGGTTTTCAGGGTAAATCTATGTGTATTTTGTTTAAATGTTGTGGTGTAATCTATGTTTTGCTTAAAAGAATATGTATGCTTTGCTTCTCTGCATAGGTTTAAAACTTACAACCATGATGTGCGGGTATGACTTTGAAATCATCTATAAAAAGGGGAAATAGAATATAGTGGTAGATGAAATCTCGAGAAAAGATGAGGATGTTGAGGCATTACTTTGTTTTATTTCTATTATACAACCTAATTATATAGAAGAAGCTAGGGAAGAATGGAAGAATGACCTATGGGTGTGGATGATCATTGAAAAGATACAAAAGGATCCCAGTGTATCAGATACTTTTATGTGGAGAAATGATTCACTATGGTACAACGATCGATTATATATATGTAAGAAATTTGAACACAAACAAAAGAACCTTTTGGAATTACACACCTCTCCTATAGGAGGGAACTCAGGATTCATAAAAAACTACCATATCGTCAAGAAAGAATTTTTTTGGGAAGGTCTTAAATGTGATGTTCAAAGTTTCGTGGTAGAATGTTTGGTTTTTCAACAAAATAAGGTTGAAAATGTTAATAACCTCGGTCTTTTACAATCATTAGACATAACTTGTTAGCACTGGGAGGAGGTATTAATGGATTATATCATAGGTCTACCCAAGTCAAAAGTTAAGAATGTTATTATGGTGGTTTTCGATAGAATCACCAAGTATGCACACTTTTGTGCACTCTCTCATGCTTTTAGCGCAAGGACAATAGTTGTAGAAGTCATGGAAACAGTTCAAAAACTACATGGAAACTCACATATTATTGTAAGTGATAGAGATCCAATTTTCACTACAAAATTTTGGATTGAATTATTTTCTTGTTTGGATACATAGTTGGATCACAGTTCATCTCATCACCCTCAATCTAATGGGAAAACTAAGATAGTAAACAAATGTTTGGAAGGGTATCTTCGCTAATTTGCATCTGATAAACAATGGGTGAAATGGTTATATTTGGTAGAATGGTGTTACAATACTTCCTTCCATATGTCATAAAAAATGCCCCCATTTATGGAACTTTATGGATACCAACATCCATTTATCACATATCCCTTGAAAGGAAGATCTAATGTTCAAGCTATGGAATATTACCTCAAGCACCAACAAGAAGTTCTCTGGATATTGAAGGACAACCTGGTTATATAAAAAAATAGGATGAAAAAAAAACATATAAACATCACAGTGAAAGGATTTTTGAAGAAGGGGATTGGGAATTTTTGAGGCTACAACCTTATAAACATATGTCCCTTAAGAAACTCAATAAGGACAATAAACTAGCACCCAATTACTATGGTCCTTATAAATTTCTTCAGAATATTGGTCGTATGGATTGCAAATTGGATCTCCCTTCATCCTCAATGGTAAACCCGATTTTCCATGTTTTGTGCTTAAAGAAGTTAATAGGATATGGGATTTCAATTCAATCTATATTTTCAGAGATTTATGAAGAAGGAAAATTCATATTGGAACCTAAACAAATCACTGAAACAATGACTAACAATTATGAAATTGGGTTATTAATAAGTACCTCAGTAAGTGGAAGAATTTACAAGTAGAATATTTGGCATGGGAAGATGATTCCTTCATATAGAATCCTCCACAACTATGTTGAAGGATTAGTTCTGACGTGCAGACACGAGTGGACCTGCCTAGTTCGAATAAGTCGAAACTAGAACAAAGTGGGACAATACATGACCACCTTCACCTAGATCAATTGAATACTCACAAGAGATGAAGTATACAAATCTTACCTCTGATATGAAGTTCGTCCTTATTATCTTCAAGATGCTACAATCCAACTTCACGTATGAGAGAACCTGTGACAGATCCAATACAAGCAAATAGCAAGTGGATTGAACTAGAAACAATGTAAGTGATCTAAGCAAATGACCGAGGATATTTTCTATACATGAAAATGATAATCAAGTATGGGAAGGAAATGCATCATTGTATTAAAGATAACAAAAAGAAATACAACCATGGGCCTTGGTGTTGTAGTCTCATTCTGCTAGATTCCTCCTGTTCCAACATGTCACCCTTGTCTTGAAAGGAAGCACATCAAGAGTCTAATGCTTTGGGACAAATTTTCCAACACTTAATTACTATCAATTCCTCCTCCCCTACACACATGCCCAAAGGTCTCAAGTTTATAGGACAATAAGGATAAGAGAGGGGTGAGAAGATTAGGGAAAATGGATGAGATATGATCCCAATAGTTTTGCAGCTCGAGCTAGATCCAAAGAAATAAGAAGGAAAGGCTATCCAACAAGATTTCGATCTAGAAGCTTCTCAAAAGATTAATTTTATGCCCATACATAGGTCGACGCACTTTGCAGTGGAGCAAGATGCGTCTTCAATTATCGACGCGCTTTGCTCTGAACGAAAGAAGCACCAGCAATGCGTGTTGCAGTGAGACACGCAGTGCTGAGAGGATTTCTACGTAGGTTGCTAGTGGATCAACCCGTGTCGAGGTTGCAAAATAAGTGATTTACAAGCTAGGGAAGTCAAGGATCATCCACCATGAAAATGACTTCAGGGATTATGGCAACATGAGGTCACACGGTTTGTGCTGCTGACGAAAATTCCTTGTAACAAACTAACCAAGCTTCGAGGACAACACTTTTCTGAAAGGGAGGGGCATGTTAAGCCCTGAATTGTGGCCCACTGCCCCCTAAATTGGGCATTTTATATTAGTATTGTTATATTAGTGATTTCAGCTTGAGTCTGTTAGTGGTAATTGTACCTCTTTGTCTCCTATATATATCAAGGAGACATTTTCATTTGAATCATCTTATGTTGTCTTGTATTTTGTACTTCGTACATTGTATAAGGAGGTTGCATCCTCGAAGAGGCTTGATATTCATCTTTGTTCTTCAATAGTAAGGCGTGGATTACTTTTTCTTGTATATTTTGCTAATTTTGGGAATTTGTTGCATAACATGGATAGAGATTCTTTCCTTGATCAAGCGATCCCATCCTCTAAAAAAAGCTATTATATGGAAACTTTCGAAATCCTTACCAATGTTAATTAAAGAGGATATCTCCTGAGTGCCAAGTAATGGAAAATCGATTAGAAATTGGGAAGAGAATTTATCACACTTTTTTGAACCATCCAGTGTCAAAATCATGGTTTCTAGAAAGAGGTTTGAACACACTATATGAAATCTTTGATTGATATGATCTAGGCACTTGGACAAGATGGAAGCATAAACTTGCCTAAATATTTCTCATAGTTCCAAATTTTTTTTTCCAAAATTCAAGGAACTACACCTTTTAATTCCTATTTTCATAATGGTAGGAAATGGGGTCCTTCTGCTGGATCATAGTTAGTAAAAGAAGGCTAGGGAATGTTGCCTCTTCAAATTCATTTGTCTCCTCTATCATCTATGTTGAAGAACATTTGGGTATTAGCTAATGGAAAGATTTTGAAAGCTAAAAAAACTTTAAAAGAGAGCTCGTACATGCCCATCAAGATTCCGTCTAATATGCCTCTTAGTTTAAAACTCTTTTATTCATCTATTTATTGTTTTTCCCTTCTAAAAAAAATTGGAAATTCTCATTAGAAGAGTTGGAGATCTCGAATTCTCACATGTGAAGATGGAAGGACATGTTTGTAGAATGAAATCCCTTTTTATCCTAGATATTTTTATGAAAATCCTAGATTGCTGAGATCATTCTACTTTGCATAAATGTCAAGGAAGATGACATCGTAGTCGTTCCATTTGCCAGAAAATAGAAAGATCATTCTATATTATAATTCTATCATGAAAAGGCCACGAGTGCATTGTGTAGATGAACCCTAAGTTTTGTGCAGACATGATGGGCGAGTTCGTTGTAGCCAAAGAAATAAAATTGCTTTCAATTTTGTTAAAGTCATGTATCTGATGCCAAGTGCATATCTCAATTCCAATAAGTTGCAACGTCCAAGCAGAATTGCATAGCAATATTTCAGCTAATTGAAGCATAGCCGAGATGGTAGGCACGCATTTAGTTAAAGTTTGTTTTCAGTCATTTGAAGGAACCTTATTGCCTGTATAAATAACAACAATTCGACTGCGAGAGGACGGGGGCAAATCTCCATAATTTGGAGGAGAATTGTATTTATTTTCTACAAATCGTTTCTTTTAAAAAAAATGAGTTTTCTTTAGAAGAAATAGAGCTAGAGATGCTTTCAGTAGTCTCTAGATCAATTTGATAATGAATCCATGATGTGTTAGACCTGGGAAGCTGTTTCAAAGCCTTGTATGAATATTTTTATATGAGAAATAGAACAAATTATCGCTAATGTTTATCTATCTTACCTTGTTACAGATTGAATACATAATGTAAGCTGCCTGATCATAGCATAACTGGTATATACTATTACCATTACTATCATGTTTAGCTATAATGTTCTATAACACCAGCTTGGTATCGTAATTCCCGTAATCATCAGACTAGTGTTAATCATGGAGCTTACAGTGTTTGCGAATGAAATTTGAGCTGTGTTTTCAATTCTTCATTTAAATTCTTTATAATTATAGTTGTTTGAAAGGCCTTTTAGATGATTATAATTATTACTTTATTTGATCTATCCTAATGCTGCATGATTAAAGGCTTTTGGTGTCATGATTGATATCTAGGGATTCACAAAGGATTTTATGTCTAATAATATATGCTAATTTGACTCTCGAATGTCTTTCACATATTTTACTTATTACATGTTTCATTTATAAATGCAGTTAGAATTTGTTTTAAATCAATTTTGCTCCTGTGTAGAATAGGTCTGATTTTCATAGTTTTATATAGATATTTAAGTTCCATTCCCACAACCTTTTGAGTTGTGTTTATGTGGCTTTTTCCATTGCATTTTAGAAGCTTTCAGGAAGTTTCTAGTAGCTATTGAATTTTATTTATGTAGCTATTGAATTGATTTAGATTAGGATGCATTTTATTTAGATCTTAAACTGCATTTAGTATCACTTTTAGAACTTAGGGAATTAAACAAAGTCCGCTATTATGGGGAAAATTCACTTGGTAGATAACGGATCCATAAAACCCATCAGAAGTGGCTACTCTAAATGACTTGGTTTTGGATTTAAGAACCTCAGATTGGGTCACTTATGTTACATTGATGCGAAGGTAAAAAAATATGATCAACAACTAGTAATCAACTCTATGACAAAGACTTGGGAAAATCCACCTATAAAAAATAAATGATGGTTATCCTTGTTGCAGTTGAGACATGGCACCCCTATATAATCGATCGAAATTTCCAGATCAAGATAGACCATCATAGTTTCAAACATTTCATCAAACAGTATCTTTCCACACCTGAGCAACAAAAATGGCTCACTAAGATGTTGGGTTATGATTCTGAAATCATATATATAAGAAGGGTTGCAACAATGTAGTGGTGATGGTTAGGTTTCATTCTTTTCCTTATCCATTCTAGTCCTAGGATGGCTAAAAAAAGAATGACATGAATGGTTGGCCCAAGACATAGTTCACCACCTCATCAAACGACTTCAAGAAGACCCAACTCCTCCACTTTGGTATACATGGAACCAAAATATTTTTAGGTATAAAGAGTGTAAATTCTTATATTAGATTCAACATTGAAACCAAGAATCTTGGCGGAATTACATTCATCACCCACAATAGGTCACTTAAGATTTCATAGAGCTTATGAAATAATTAAGTGATATTTCTTCTGGGAAGGCATGAAAAAAGGTATCCATAACTTCATTGATGCCTCCGAAACTTGTTTTTCTATGATTCCGACTTGACTTTTACTAGCATGTTTTGGAAAGAGTTGTTCAAACTTCAAGGCACTTAGTTGATGTTCAGCATGACATACCACCCTCAAACAAATGGTCAAACTAAAGCAGTGAATAAATCCCTGGAAAACTACTTGCGCTACATTACATCAAATAAATGACACCAATGGGACCACTAGCTCCTTCTAGTCAAATGGTGGTATAATACCACTTAGGATGGTTCCAAAAACATGACACCATATGAATCAGTGTATGGCCAAAATCCCTTATCAATTATTTCCTACAAAACAAGTATCTCACACGTTCAGGTAGTGGATGGTGCACTCCAAACTAGAGCTAGCATTCTCTGCATCCTTAGAGATAATTTGATTCTTTCCCAATACAGAATGAAGTGATAGGATGATCAACATCACTCCAAGAACTCCTTTGAATCTGGGGATAAGTTGTTTCTTCAACTACAACCATATAAACAGGAATTCGTCAAGGCCCATCTCCATCAAAATCTCGCTCCCAAGATCTATGGACCCTACAATGCATTGGACAAGTAGCCTATAAGATTGATTTGCCAGACCACTCTAATATTCACCCTGTCTTCCATGTCTCTTGCCTCAAAGTAATGGTAGGATCAAATTCCAAAGCACATACCAATTTACCAGAAATGGATGATGAAGGGTCCATTTTTCTTCAATCGGCTACAATATTGGCTTCCAGAGAAAGACAATTGTGTGGGTGCACCATCAAGGAAGTTTTGATCTAGTGGCAATATATGCTTCCAGAAGACGCAATTTGGGAACCAACCAACATTTTACGATAATTTCTAGATACTTAACGTTGATGGAAACATTGCTTTTGAAGGTGGAGGGCATGTTGGGGTCCTACCCTAACTCGCCTTACTCAAAGAATTGATCACACACATTATAAGGTCATAACTTTATAATAAGTTTAAATAAGTTAGAGCTCAACAATCAATGTGGAAAGGGTCTCTTTATTAATTAACAGCCATTAGTAAGTTGTATTTTAACCATGTTAAGAAGTTAGGGATTCATATATTTGAACCCTATTTAATGAGCTTCAAGGTTATCAAGTGTTTTGTGAGTACCATTGTAAGGAAGATCTTCTTGAGTGAATGGTTTTCCTACCATAAGAGGCATGCAAAGATTGTTCCCATCATACCAAAGCTCTTTTTCTACCATATTATGCTATTATTGTCTCATATTTCTTGTTTTGTATTTTTTTGTTTATGGTTTATTGCATGCTAATCTTGTTATATACTATGTGATTCTCAGTTTTTAGTGGTAAGGAACACCACACATAGTGCTCAGTCTTAGGTAAGCTATATTATAGATTCTATATATATAGTCATAGATACCAAATTTGGCTAAATCGAGCTAAAAAATTAAAAAATAATAAATTCAATTCAGTTTGATGATTAATCACCCAATTCTAATTCGGTATGATGTGCAAGTTTGGATTGTAACTGTTTGAGTAGGACTGGAGTATTCTCACTCTAGTGATTTTGATTCACCTAATGTGGGTATTGATTCATATCAAATGGAGCTTGGTGATTGATAACTTGCCATACTATTGGACTTGGACTGGAGGCTTCTATTCAGATTAAATGGCTCTTGCTAATTAATAACCTTGACATACTACTGGACTTGGACTAGAGTCTTATCTATCTATTGATTTTGGTTCACCTACCGGTGGGTGTCGATCTAGATCAAATGGTTATTTGTGATTAATAACCTTGTCATTGTTCAATATGGGGTCAATGTTGATGCCACTCCATGCCATGTATCTTCACCTTTGAATGTTATAAATATTACTTTTCCCTTTCCAAATTAAAGGAACGTTTGCTTAAATTTTCTAAATAGTTGACCATATTTGTGAAAGGAATTCACATAAATTCACTAAAATATGTAATAATTTTCTCTTATTTCCCATTTCTCATTTTCTGAGGACGAAAGTACCAAACCT
Source organism: Larix kaempferi (assembly GCA_027924585.1). Lineage (NCBI taxonomy): Eukaryota > Viridiplantae > Streptophyta > Pinopsida > Pinales > Pinaceae > Larix > Larix kaempferi. The sequence goes on from BSBM01000848.1 coordinate 8,872,230, forward strand.
GCGATAATTCTCAATTTGCGGAAATTTTCTCATTAGCCCCTTTCTTGTGGATGATGGCACTTGGGTCTTGGATTCCTAATTTCTGATAAAGAAAAGAGGGTTTTGTATTTGTGTGATGTATACTCCGATATTTTTTCATATTGGATTTTAGGAAGTCAATTTTTTTTCATATCAAATCAGATTTAAATTCAAAGTCGAACTTGAACTTGGTAATTGTGTATTTGGTAAAGGAGACACCTTCTGAAGATAACACTATTTAGTAAACCAATAGAAATGTTATGGCACTAAGGGAATCGACTACTGATACTCCTAAAGATGACGATGTGGCCATGGAAAAATCCCAAAGAGAACATGTTTTTTCATTAATGCAAATAGGTTCTTATGTATTATCAATATGCTTTATTAGGAAGCAATTTGAGATTTTTTTTGAAATCTTGCACATATTTCTAATTTACAAATACATTCTCAAATTTTTCTTTGAATTTTAGTGTTTTTTCACAAATATTTAATGTAAATTAAAAAAAAAAAAATTAATTTCAAATACCCTTTTCTTTGAAAAAAGAGATGAATAACTATTTAACATATGTAAGCTTTTATTTAGATATAAATCTTTCAAAAAAACTAAATTATAAACATGTTTGAAGTGTGACACATGTCATGTGTATGACTACTTTGATACAGATTACATAACAACCATGAAACATCCAATGGAAACTATCATAATGAAAAAATAACAAAATAAAGTAACATTGCAACACAATTCCAAATCACCATCACTACCCTCTAAAGTTCTAAATGAAAGAAATAATAATTTAAGAAGATCCAATTGAAAAGGCACCATTGCTACAACGTCATGCCATGTCGTTATCTCTCAAAGTGGCCAGATAACTTCTTCATCGATTTCGCCCGTCCGAGAGGGCCGTTGATCTACATAGTCTCATTGCTCAGTGTATGAGATCAGGCTCAACTTGATATATCTGAGCCCAAGGTCAGTTCATTGGAGGTCTAGGGACCGAATCCCATCCCCAAATGGAGAGAGAAGGTAGATTTCTACTCTGCGATGTTACACGATCTAGCCGTGGAGGGGATCCTGCGCTCTGGGTTCAAATCCCTCTGCATCGGGGCCTCTTGGAGTATCTCTGTTGTGGCACTGCAGGAAAACGACTTGCAGGAAGCCACCGCTGTCGACGATAGGCGCTTGTTAGTGCCGATGAAGGTGTACAATCGACGTCTTCCCTTCGTGAACAATACCTTCGACTTTGTTTTGTCAGGGTCATTTGACAGAGCCATGATGCCAGCGTTGCTTGCCTCCGAGATCGAGTGCAGGCTCAAGGAAAACGACGTCGCGGTGATGCTGGTCTCCCCACGGTGTCCGAACATTTAAATTGATTAAGGTCTCTCAGCGCTCTAAGCAGAACAAGAGTTTAGTTAAACTGGCAGATCCCCTGTCAAAAAAACACAGCAATTTCATTTACTTGCCCAGTGATAAATACATCAGTGGCCGTAAACACCATATTTCTGTGGGAATTGGGGATAACATTTACAGTAACAAGAACAACACTACCAATGCAGATGCGGGGTGGTTCTTGGCTTCTTACCCAAAGCACAACCCGACATTTGATACGTATGCCCTCAATTATCATGCCAATCTGATTGGACTCAAATATGTGTCGCAGAGATCCCTAAACTCAATAAAGCGGTTAGTGGGTGATCATGTCAGTAGTAGAAGCTAAGAACGGTTCGACATTACTGGATGACTAATTGAAATGAGTGTTAGTAATGAGGATATTTTGGTTGTAAGGATGGGATTCGAACATGTGACCAAAGAGATGATTAGTAAGAGAGAAACATGGATCATGCGTCTCATTAACGAGCTTTTTGTGCAATGTTCTCCAGAATTATCTGAAAACGTTAATTGGGAATGCTTGCAGTTCCTTAATACTCTCAGAGATAATGGTGTCCATCGATGGTGAGGCATTGCAGGGAATCAAAATTACTATTATTAGAAGAACGTTATGGTATTAGAATAAAAAAAATGTTTGTTCTGGGCTTGGCTGTCGTAGATCAATCATCCTTGCAAAAATTTGATCGAATTGGCATGTCACACTAAGTTAAAGGTGTTATCTAGTGAAAATCAACCTATAATATTTCATTAAAGGTAGTTAACAAGTATGTTGAGTTAGTGTAGAGTTAAGACATGATGGTTGAAAATAATAATGAAAGGCATATTATAATTTATTTAATAAATGTACCACTATTTTTTATATATTTAAAAAAATCTAAAAGTAAAAAAAAAACTATAATTACAATAAAAAACTATAATTACAATAATACTAAAAACAAACAATCATTATTTTTATTTTATTTTATATTATCATTACGTCCAAGTCCTTTAAAATACAAACCTCACATTAATTAAGATGATAGTGGAGTAATTTTGAAATAATGAAAACATTTATAGAATTAATCTCTTATAAATAAAAATTAATTAATTAAAAAATACCATAAATAAAATAAATATGAGAGAGATAAAATAAGCTTCCGCTATTTTTGGGATAATGTTTTCCTCTCATCTCGTAATTTGATACTTTGGGTACCAATGAAAAGGTCTCAACGAGAGCTACAACTTTCGTGTTTTGAGTTTTTCCAGATTCTATACCAAGTTTTTGGGGAGGACATTTTAGTACCATGGTACTAAAATATCTGCCCATAAAAATCGGTGTGGATTCTCAAAAAACTCAAAACACAAAATTTGTAGCTCTTGTCAAGAAATTTCCAACCGTACCAAAAGCATCAAATTTTGAGCTCGGAGAAGAAAATTATCGCAAAATTAACGAAAGCTTATTTTATCTCTCTCCTATTTTTTATTTATGATTTTGTTTAATTTATTTTTAATTTATTTATAAGAGATTAATTATATAATTTTTTTTATTATTTCTAAGTTACTCCACTATCATCTTAATTGATGTGAGATTTATATTTTAAAGAATTTACAAATAGTGATGATATAAAATACTCTATATTTATTATTTCAAAATTACTCCACTATCATCTTAATTAATGTGAGATTTATATTTTAAAGAAATAGAAGTAATGATATATAAAATATTTTGTATTATTATTTCAAGTATATTTATCATATTTCTAGTTGAACTTTTCAAAATCTTAATCAAGGTGAGGTTTATATGAAGTTAGATATTGCCAAATACAATTATGACACATAAGCATCGTTGACTTCTATATGGCAAATTCAACCATAATGGTTGACTAAAGTTATTGAAATTCTATTGGTTTGAGAAATATAGCTCATTTTTTGAGAAATCCAACTCATCCATCGCACATTTTTTATAAGGCCCATTTTAGACCCAAAATTTCCTTTAATGCTTCTTTATTATGAGAAATAATTCGTACATGCTCCCATCGTGTTATCCATTCTAATTAATTGATATGAATGGGACAATTTGTTTTCAACTCATAATTAACAAAATCCTCGACTTTATAACAAGTAATCATTGAAAATTTTTATAGGGTCAAGGGGCATATGTCAGGGCTTCTCCTTGATGTATATGAGATCAGTTTTTAGCAGGTTTTGTGGCACTTACTTAATATTTTTGGCAGGTGGTTGAGCTTTATTTTCACACTCCAATATCTAGTTGGAATTTAAGACTTTACTTATTTCTTTTTTAGCTCACGGTTCATATTTTTGGGACAAGCTCTTCTTGGTGGCTCGTCTATTTTTTGTTGTCTCCTCTATTGCTAGTGGAGACAGGAGTAATGAGTGCTTAGAGAGATAACTATATGAACTTCCCTTAAGACTTCTGAAATTATACTTGATGAAGGTATTAAAATAATTTTAAAATGTATTAAAACTTCTAAAGTATTGTATTAAGTGATATTTTAAGTAATTTTAAACCATCATCTATCTTCATATTGAAGAAGTGGGGTCCTTTTTCACATATCTATTTATTATGTGAAGAATACATAAGTTTCATAGTCGTAGTATGTTTTGTAAAGAGTTTTTTATGAAAAGTGGAGATTAACGATGAAAAAGGGAAGATCTCTTAACACATTTATAAAATATATTATTTCATTATTAAAGCTTAAAGGGACTATTCAACGAAAGGATGTTAATATCATTATGTTCCCAAATGATCAATATTCATGTGTATAAATTTTATATACCATATTATGTTATGGTAATTTTATTTTGTTATGGTATTTGATATTTTCTCACTTTCATGTGATTTTGACAGAGTTTTAAAAAATATAAAATAAAAATAAAAAAAACTTTATTTTTATTGGCATTGTTTGAAAGAGCGAAAAATAATTTGATTTTTGTAACAATAGACGCCATATTTTTTTGGAAACAAACAACCTAATATAAACATTGCTTATTAAAATCTATAGAGTTGAGCATTGCAAATATTGTTACTATTACATTGGTTTTAACAAATAATGAAATTTTGATATTTTTACATATCGACTTTGAAGGATTTCAAGGATTCAATATCTCATAGGCCTTCAAAGTGAAATGGGACATTACCCTTCAAATTTGATCCCTGCTCACCATGGAAAATTATTGTGTGTGATTTAACCCACCTCCAACTTTGAATCCAAACCCTATCTTGATTTCATAATTTCTATTTCTAAAATAAGAAAATGCAAAATTGTTACTGTTTCACATTAGAATACTATAACCACAACACTTTAAAACATATATTTTCTTAAATGTTTAGGGTTTCCTGATGTCCATACACATATCTTTAAATTAAGAGCTTTGGCATTATGTCACACGAGTGGTTGTCTTTTTTGTTCATCAATCCTCTTGCTTTTTCTTTTGTTAGAATATTCTAATTAATTATTGACAACTATACATACATGCTAGTGGTAAGGATAACACTTTTTTCTCTCTGATTAGCCGATATTTAATTAGGCTTAGCGGGCATGCATGCTTTAGTGACCACAAATGTTGGTGATGGGTTATGTTCATCCTTGGACATTATAGAGCTACATCAACTCACCATGCTAACCTAACAACGCCACTTTTTAACATTTTGGGGTTTAATATTTTGGACAATGTTTATTTTCATGTGAAACACCTAGCAATACCACATGGTTAACAATATGGTCCCATGGAAACATCCCGTTTCAACCACAACTTGATCCTGATTGACATGACAATACCCCTCAAACCACAGCTCCTCACTGAGAGGAACTTCAAAAAGTCTAAGCGAGCAATCATAGAAAATGCAATAATCCAAGTGACATCTATCAAATTTCTATTCTTTAACTCACTTAATGGTGTACACATATTCCGCTCCACTAAACTATATTATAGGTGAATAATTCAATTTTAATAAATATTTTAATTATTAAGTTTATTTTTATAAATTTGTGTTGAGTTTGATGATGATTATTTAAATCACAAAATTTCCATACATCAATTCACACTTTAGTTATGATCATTCAATGGTTAGTAGGATCATAATTTAAAAATTAAATTATTATAATAAATATCAGATCAACCATATTAAAAATTTAAAACACTAACATAATATAAAATTAATTTGAATTCAATTCAATCCATTATAACATGGTATAAATATCCAAAAAATGAAGTGTGTTTGGGATAGGTTAAGTTCAAATTATATGTTTTTATCAAAATTATGGTTTAACAAATTGATTTAAAAGAAGCAAAATTTACATACTGTATCAAATTTTAATAAAATTTTAAGTTTCATTATCTTGTTCATTGCAGGAAACTTGAGGTTTGATGGTTAAGTAGTTTTGTGGAAAATATTTTTTTTTCTTATTACAATTTTGTGGCAAGAGTATCATATTTCTATAGCTTTTGTCTTATAGAAATAGTTGTTGTTGCTATTAGCAACTGTGGTACATTGCCACCTCCTGGCTCTTGTTTGAAGAAATCGTCATCACATTGAATCATTGACATTTAAAAGGTTGAAAAAATAATAATTAAACATTGTAAAATACATTAATTTTAAAATTTATCTACTATTAACAAGTTCTCTATTGAAGTATTGATGGAAAAACCAACCCTTGGTATGACCAATATTGTAACAATGCAAGAAGATAAATTAAGGAATCTATTGGCGAGTCCCTAAAATTCGACAAGACAAAGAGGTACAAAGCCCTAATTAAAAGGAAAAAAAGGTACTATATAAAGAAAAGGCAGGGGAAATTTTTACACTTCTCTAAGATGTCAACTAAGAAATTTTGAAGCCAAATTCTAACTCACAAAATTAAATAAAATAACATGATTATTTTGAAGGACTAGAATTCCTATCGCAAGAAGCTTTATGAGTTCTTTGATGTCATGGATCCAAACCCTCCTTACAAGAGAATGAGTTTTTTTCTTTAAAAGACAGATTTTGGGGTTAAGGGCCTAGCAAATGGGAAAGATAAGGACATTGAATGCTACCAAGAAAAAATTATAAAATTTGGAGGACTTGTCCTTATCACTCACATCAACGAGCTCTTTAATCTAGTGTTCAACCAAGGTTTCGCTAAACCATGAACACATAGCCTCATTGTTCCTATTTTTTAAAGTAGTGATAAAAATAACCCCTCTAATTACTAGGCCATTATGATTATCCCTCTCTTAGCTAAGTTATATGGTATTATTTTGGAAAATAATATCAACATATGGATATATATGAAGGTAAATGAGATAAATGATAGACGATATTTAGAAGGCATCATTTAACATTGAACCACCTTGTTATGCGAAGAATCATTGCATAGGAACGTCGTAATAATAAATTCGATCTTTTTCGTCACTTTGTGTAATTTAGAAAATATTTTTATACAATACCTAGAAATAATTTATGGAATAATTAAAAGAGCTAAAGATTCCTTTCAAGTTGAGAGTTGCTGAGATAAGGTGTAGGGACCCCCATTTTGGGTACCCCCAAAAGACTTCCAAAATAGGACTAACATCATATGAAAATTAAAATTAACTTGAAAATTAAATATAAAACCATAAATAAAATTTCATAAACTCAACTTGTACATAAAAATGGAACATTATACCTTTCGACGGTAGTTGAGCACTCCGTTGATGAAGTCCTTGTATATACGGTCATTGATCTTCCCCGAGTCGTTTCCAACCTTACCGATTTACCAAGAGACCCCTTGATTGACCACCCTACCGTATTGAGGTTACTCTCCTTCACCCCAAACCCTCGAGCTAATGGGGTCGTAAGAACACACTGGCAAGCTTCCCACTGGGATCTCCCAATCCCCGGTCAAGGTAAGCCCAACTCACAAGAACCATAAAATCAATTCTCGATTCCGATGTCCATCAAGCACTAGGGAGCAAAAGATGCTTTTATCCTTCTCCTCCCTTCTTTTATAACAAATGTCTATGTGCCATGTGTCCTCACATGCACATAATTTATTTAATTTAATATTTTATTACTGTTTATTCTTAAGTTACAAGAGTCTGTGTGCCATGTGTCCTCACATGCACATACTTTATTTAATTTAATATTTCGTTACTATTTATTCTCAAGTTACAAGAGTCTGTGTGCCATGTGTCCTCGCATGCACATAATTTATTTAATTTAATATTTTATTACTATTTATGCTCAAGTCACAAGAGTCTGTGTGACATGTGTCCTCACATGCACATAATTTATTTAATTTAATATTTTATTACTATTTATTCTCAAGTTACAAGAATTTGTGTGCCATGTGTCCTCATATGCACATAATTTATTTAATTTAATATATTTTCTCATTCATTTCAAATCTTTTCTTTTCTTTTTCCTTTATAAAAGAAAATATATTTTTTAATTTATTTAGAATCTTTTCTTTTCAAAAATAATATAATATAAGTAAAGGGAATAAAATATTTAAAATTACAATCTAGTTCTTCTTTTTCAAAAGTGTTAAAAGTATAATGAGTAAAAATAAAGAAAATATTTGTTCTATTACAAATTCCCATTTAGTTTACCTTTGTGGTTTTCCTCTTTTGAAATAATAAAATGAAAATAAAAGAATTTCTTTTATTAATACTTTCTTCATTTCAAATTTCTTCTTTCAAAAAGATATATACATAAAATCATAAAGAGATTTTTAAAATAGTTCTTCATAGCAGAATTCCAACCTAATCTAAATTCTTTTTCAAAATCATAAAATAAAAGTAAGAGTCAAATAATTCTTTTATTAATATTTACTATTTTATTTCTAATTCTTTTTTCATCTTTTCAAAACAAAATGGATTAAATTTTTTTTTAAATCTTATGTGAAATTTCCATTTATACAATTGGTTTATTTCTTCCTGTTGTTCTTGTCTAGATATCTTTTCGGTGGGCCTTTCCGACAATTCATTTTCTTTCTTCTTGTTCTTGTCTAGGTACCTCTTCGGAGGGCCCTTCCGATAATTCATTTTTTTTCTTCTTATGGGGAGTACTGCGTAGCGATCATGAATCTTTACTGTGACCTTCCAAGTATGCTTTCATGGAGACTAAGGGCTATTGAGGGATAAGGTCCTCCTTATCGCGTGCCCCTCAACTCATCGTACGTGACCAAGTCGTTATGGCCTCGCCCGTACGACACACGCTTCCCCGGGTAAACTGAAACGGCTTGCTACCCATGTGTGGATTGTTATTTCAGGGTTGACAGTCTATCGTCGCACCCCTATGTGTTCTTTCCATTCTTATAACACCTATAAATCCCTTGTGGGTCAGTCATTAAATCGTCTTACCTACCACTGCACACACTCAAGTGCACATTACTAGCGCTGCACTAGAAAATATTTCATCATCCATCATAATATCTCGGTCAGTCGATCATATATTTCATTCATTATTTTCTTTCAATCAGTAAATCATATCTATCATTCATCATTCTATCTCAATCAGTCGAGCGTATGTAACATTCAGTCATCCTATCTCAATCAGTCAAGCATATCTAACATTTAGTCATCATATCTCAATCAGTCAAGCATATCTAACATTGAATCATTCCATCTCAATCAGTCGAGCATATCTAACATTCAGTCATTCTATCTCAATCAGTCGAGCATACCTATCATTCAGTCATTCTATCTCAATGAATCGAACATATCTAACATTCACTCATTCTATCTCAATGAATTGAGCATATCTATCATTCAATCATTCTATCTCAATCAGTCGAGTATATCTAACATTCAGTCATTCTATCTCAATTAGTCGAGCATATCTAACATTCAGTCATCATTTGTTTCGTAAATTTGTAAATCATTAAGTAGAGCATTCATTTATTAAGTAAAGTATCAATTTCTATAACTATCATTCATTGCGTCATTTTCGTTTATCATTTGTTGTCATGCAAATCATCATGCGTTCTTCAGTCATTCAATAATTTTCAATATTCAAAGGATCAATTACTAGAGTTTATTCGGTTTGGTCACTTGGCAAGTGTCCTCATGTCTACGACCAGTCAATGTACCGAGGAAGGCATTACATACACCCCCTCTTATTAAAACTTTGTTCCGAAGTTAAACTTTGTTCTTGTAATTTTGATGCTACCTTTTCTTTTAGTTTCCCATTATCATCTCATTGTCTTTCTCTTCTATTTTTCTCAAACAATCATGGCCATAAGTGCTGGTTGTCCTCATCATTAGTAAATCCATAATTTGTCAAATCATATCAAATCCAGGCAAGGTTTCAAATCTATTTGGTTATTCTTTCCTCCAAGACGAGAAGGTAAACATCATAAATATTCATTCAAATATACATGGGTAAGATATAATCACGGTTTTAACAAATCAGGAGAGACCCTTAAACAATCCAAAACCAAATTCCATATGATTACTTCCAAATCCCTAAACATCGGTTCTTAAATCGATAAGATTCCTAGTGTCAGAACCTAGCGGCTTAGTCAAACATATTAAACTTTATCTCTTATTTCCTTCATCACTAACATCATGTCTAGGTCAATGAGTTCATCATGTTCCTATCTTGTTTCATCATTCTTGTTGTCATAGATCCTCTTCTGCTGATTTTCCAAGTCACATTATGTTTAAAATCTTAACGCGTCTTATTCCAAGGACTAGTCGTCCCTTTGTTTAGCTTTCAACATGTCATGTGGTTAGCATCATTGCATTCAACTAGTTGTGCTGGTCATATTCGCACTTCAATTTACAAAAATGGTTTTTAATTGGCCCCTTCGGTAGGCATAGCCAAGTCATATCTTCCTCATTTTTCTATCATGGTTAAGTCAAGATGGTAGTTTTTCACTTTTGTTAAAGATGTCGACATATCCCATATTATTTGAATGCATAAGAATCTGTACTTAACCAATAACATCAGTTACATTTTGATTAGAATACTAATAACGAAAGATTAAGCATTGTCATCCATTTTCAACTTCACTTACTAAGTAATACCATTCATCGATGTTGGTTAACTTATATATATATAAATAAAATAAAATAAAATGATTATAATTCCAACTATTCCTAAGGTAGTGGTGTACATGTGATGTATCGATGACCATAATCACCCAAGCAAACCCTCTTACACTTGACTTTATTTCTTATTCAATTTCTTATTTGCTAATCAACAATCATGTGACTTACCAAAATGATTTCAATCGTCAAACAATGCATTGATCTTCCATTTACCATGTAATGCAATAACTAGGGGAAACATCAATTCTTACCTATTTTAGCAAAATGCCATGACTTGAAAAATACATTAATGTTAACTCAAGAATGTAATTTAATAATCATAAGTGCATTACCCTTTTATTTGTTACTAAAATGAAATCATTAAAATAAGGCATAAGTTTAACTTACTATGTGAGATAATAACTAGAGCCATATACTAACATATTACATCAATAATATAATGCACATACTTAACTTTTAACTTGCTCACCTAAGAGACAACAACTAAGGTAGGAGTGCTAACATTCATCTAAAATACTAAAATATTGACATAATTCATTACACGACATTTATGAATGATATGCCCCTCTTTCACATGATGTTCACATGAATCATCCTTCTTAATCTACCAAATATACTTTCCAACAAAAGCAATCTTGATTATATTATAATTATTCTTTCTTTTATCCCTAAGCAAAATGAGTAGGTGCATAACTACTCATCTACCAAATATACTTCCAATAAAGCAACTCAATTATTTTATAATTATTCGTCCTTTAAACAAAGGAAAATGACCATCATAAAATTTCTCATCTTTATTTTTACTGCAAGGAATGTGATTCTACTTTATAATTCAAGATACCATTCTTCCCTAAGCATATAAAAACATATTGAGGTTTAATGATTCCTATAAACATGTTCACTATCCCTTCTCTGAGGCATGTTATGTCATAGTGAATTTAATGATATCCGAATCATGCATTGTCACTTAGTTTATATTGTAAAGAATGTATTTCATAATTATAAATGATGATGCTTTTATTTCTCTAGGGTATAGTATGACTTTAATGAAGTTGATGAGTAATGATTCCTCTAACATAGTCATTATTCTTTCTTTTAAAGCATATTATAACATAATGAATTAAATGATATTAAATTCATAACACTTTCATCTTGTTCATAAGTAATGGGATGTATCGTATGACTTTAATGAAGTTGATGAGTAATGATTCCTCTAACATAGTCACTATTCTTTCTTTTAAAGCATATTATAACATAATGAATTAAATGATATTAAATTCATAACACTTTCATCTTGTTCATAAGTAATGGGATGTATCTCTAAATTTTTAACCAAGGATGCTATAAATTCTCTTATAAAGCTTAATATGATTATATCGAATTCTAAAGATATACATCCATACATTACCACTTTTAATTAGAATTCAACAATAAAATAATCCACACTACAACCCAAGTCTGTCATTCAGCTGTGCACACTACAATCCAAGTCTGTCATTCAGCTATAATGTGAGTTTCGGCTCTTACTCATACCATTCGACGTAACTCCTAGTAATATAACTTAAATATTTAATATACTATCAAGAGCAAAACTTAAAGACTAAACGTTTGTTTGGGAACTTGTCGCATGACTTAATTTGACAGAAGCAATATACATACACCTACATCACCAAGTCCAACACATATATATAAACAAAGTTCAACTACTATGATTTTTAGGCAACAATATACATCAACATATGTCATCATAGCTCAATCTGGATCCCTTCTTTTCCAGCCAACATCATGTTACATATACAACAGAGGATCAATCTGCATGCCTTCTTTTCCAGGTAGCAGCAAATATCCACCCAATCAAATCGAGTTCAAACCAATCAATTATGCGCAGTAAGAAAAATCAAATCCACAACTGAACATGTTCAAAAGTAAAGCAGGGAATAACACGATATCCAGGGCAGCATTTTAAAAGAAGCTTCAACAGAAAATGAAATCCGATCTGGATATCAGATTAATACTCTGATCTAATTATAATAACACTTTATACAGGAAACCGATCTGGATATTCCGACTACACCCTTTTTGACAGGGTTATACTCTGATCTACCAATGCTTCACTAACCGAGATCTTCCGGTCAGAGCCAGCAGACAAGACCATACGCAAATGCAACCAGAAGGTATCAAACAAAGTCAGTATATATAAAATTACACACCAGCAAACCTAGACGGTAGCTGCATATAAACCATATATGGAGCAGTGAGAGACAGGGCCGAGCTTGGAAGCTTTTCCATTTCTAGATCATACAGAGAAACGCGTTCTACAACATACATCTATTTATAACAAAAGATGTATTTCGTGGCTGTATACAATGTAAGATACCGATCCACAGGGATCATTCAAATCCATGGAAGCACACATAATTACAGAATTCCTAACAACATACGATTAGGATTGAGATCCTACTGGATCTATGAATTTGTGGCAGCACTGGCAGCATACGCAAAAATTACATAACGGGGATACCACCAGTAGTGGCTACATACACAAATACAGATCTAACAGGGGGTTCGTTTTTCGTAGCAGCATAAGGAAATAGGGATCGCGGATTTCATAGCAGAAGTATGTGAAACAAGCATAACTCGAATATAGAAACGCTAAGTCCTTAGCCTATTTCTATCTTAGCAATACCATTTTTTTTTTTTTTGCTGTTATAAAACTTGTAGAATTATGTTTTTATATCATAGCACACGCGGGGATGAAATCGCCCCAACGATTTAGGCCTGAGATTATATAAAAAAAAATGTGTAAACCCTGGCCAGAAGATAGCTATTCTCCCAACGATTTACCCTGTTTCAACTTATAAGGGTTTTGCAGGTTAAAACTACCAACAACCGCGACTGTCTAACATTAAGCAAGTTAGAACTACCCAACACTAAGGCATAAAAAGTCATTTCCACGAATTAATCCAACCAGAAGTGTTTAAGGCTAATCAACACGGTACATCCATGGAATACTCACGCAAATTAAGATCGCGTATCGGCGAGGGAAAACATTTAGATATTAAGGCCACCAAAGCTAGGCTGTAAATAACACTTACCCCTACCTTAACAGGTCTGCTATCGCGGAGATCCAGGAATTCAGGGTCTTCTACCCCCTTTAGTATGCCGAGATCGCTAATTTCCCCAGCATGCAGATATCACGTATTCCTCCATCTTTCCATAACTGGTCAGAGTTTATCAAAGGCTCACTCTCCATTACAGAGTAGCCGTTTTTCTTCAGCTGGGCAGATTTTTTCACTAATGTCGATCGCCCCTGTTTCAGAGAGAGAGAGCCCCCATCTCAAACTGCGTTAGCTTCCCTTGGAGAATCTGCCCTACTGCCACGTAGTGGGGAGATTAGTTCCATGTGGTAGCTACGGTTTCAAAACAATAAAAGGCTGTGCCCCATGACTACCGAATTATCAACACTGCAGGTTCCGTTTTTAATTGATAGAGGTCTCGATTCATTTTAATTTGACTGAGATCACAGATATAGGCGATTTCTTTTATTTTTTTTTACAGAGATTCAACAATAAATACAATTCGAATCGACAGAGATCAAAACACAACAATCTAGTGGATCAGTCCTTCTACACTGTTTACACAGTTGATTTGCAGTTTTAAATGAAACAGAGATTTGTAAATTAAAACAGAATTGCAATCTTACTAGAGATTAGTTCGTTTTGCACTGTAAGAAATCAAAGTATTAATATGATTTATAAATTCTACAGGAGGGCAGATCGATTCATAATCAAGGGTTTTGAATTCTCATTGTATTAAAAAGAAATCATAAACATATGTGTATCAGAAACAAATCCTTAATTCCATAAGATGATAGATCGATTTCCGGCCATTATAATTTTTTTAAAATTGGAACTAGAATATCGATCTCAACGCTAAAAACAAATTAAAAGACTATTGAACCTGATTAGATTGTGGAACTCGAGATAGGTATATCATTGTAGTAGCGGTAGATTCGGCTTTCTCGATCAATCCAACATTGACGAAGATACCGATAACCCCTCGGTATTATGATTCCGGTGCCCTCAAGGTTCGATCGGCTCTGATACCAAATGTAGGGACCACCATTTCGGGTACCCAAAAAGACTTCCAAAATAGGACTAACATCATATGAAATTAAAATTAACTTGAAAATTAAATATAAAACCATAAATAAAATTTCATAAACTCAACTTGTACATAAAAATTGAACATTATACCATTCGACAGTAGTTGAGCACTATGTTGACAAAGTCCTTGTATGTACGGTCATTGATCTTCCCCGAGTCGCTTCCAGCATTGCCGATTTACCAAGAGACCCCTCGGTTGACCACCTTACCATATCGGGGTTAATCTCCTTTACCCCAAACCCCCGAGCTAATGGAGTCATAAGAACACACTAGCAAGCTTCCCGCTGAGATCTCCCAATCCCCGGTCAAGCTAAGCCCAACTCACAAGACCCATAAAATCAATTCTCGATTCTAGTGCCCATATAGCACTAGGGAGCAAGAGATGCTTTTCTCTTTCTCCTCCCTTCTTTTATAACAAAAGTCTGTGTTCCATGTGTCCTCACATGCACATAATTTATTTAATTTAATATTTTATTACAAATTATTCTCAAGTTACAAGAGTCTATCTGTCGTGTGTCCTCACATGCACATAATTTATTTAATTTAATATTTCATTACTAATTATTCTCAAGTTACAAGAGTCTGTGTGCCATGTGTCCTCACATGCACATAATTTATTTAATTTAATATTTTATTATTATTTATTCTCAAGTTACAAGAATATGTCTGCCATGTGTGCTCACATGCACATAATTTATTTAATTTATTTTTTCATTACTATTTATTATCAAGTTACAAGAGTCTGTGTGCCATGTGTCCCCACTTGCACATAATTTATTTAATTTAATATATTTTCTCATCCATTTCAATTCTTTTCTTTTCTTTTTCCTTTATAAAAGAAATTATTTTATTTAAATAAATTTTCTAATTTATTTAGAATCTTTTCTTTTAAAAAATAATATAATATAAGTAAAGGGAATAAAATATTTAAAATTCCAATCTAGTTCTTCTTTTTCAAAAGTGTTAAAAGTATAATGAGTAAAAAAAAGAAAATATTTATTCTATTACAAATTCTCATTTAGTTTACCTTTCTAGTTTTCCTCTTTCAAAATAATAAAATGAAAATAAAAATAATTTCTTGTATTAATACTTTCTTCATTTCAAATTTCTTCTTTCAAAAATATATATAAAGAAAATCATAAAAAGAATTTTAAAATAGTTCTTCATAAAAGAATTCCAACCTAATCTAAATTCTTTTTCAAAATCATAAAATAAAAGTAAGAGTCAAATAATTCTTTTATTAATATTTCCTATTTTATTTCTAATTCTTTTTCCTCTTTTCAAAACAAAATGGATTAAAATATTTCTTAAATCTTATGTGAAATTTTCATTTATACAGTTGGTTTATTTATTCCTCTTGTTCTTGTGTATGTACCTCTTCAGCGGGCCATTCCTACAATTCATTTTCTTTCTTCTTGTTCTTGTCTAGGTACCTCTTCGGTGGGCCCTTCTGACAATTCATTTTCTTTCTTGTTATGGGGAGTACTGCATACCGATCGAGAATCTTTACCATGACCTTCCAACTACGATTTCTTGGAGACTAAGGGATATTGAGGGATAAGGTCCTCCTTATCGCGCATCCCTCAACTCATCGTACGCGACCAAGTCATTATGGCCTCGTCCGTATGGCACACACTTCCCCGGGTGAGCTGAAACGACTTCCTACCCATGCGTGGATTGCTATTTCAGGGTAGACAACCTATCGTCATACCTCTATATGTTCTTTCCATTCTTACAACCCCTATAATTCCCTGTGAGTCAGTCGGTAAATCGTCTTAACTGCCACTGCACACACTCAAGCACACATTAGTAGCACTGCACTATAAAATATTTCATCATCCATCATAATATCTCAGTCAGTTGAGCATATATTTCATTCATTATTTTCTCTCAATCAGTAAATGATATCTATCATCCATCATTCTATTTCAATCAGTCGAGCATATGTAACATTCAGTCATCCTATCTCAATCAGTCGACCATATCTAACATTCAATCTTTCTATCTCAATCAGTTGAGCATATCTAACATTCAGTCATTCTATCTCAATCAGTCGAGCATATCTAACATTCAGTCATTATATCTCAATCAGTCAAGCATATCTATCATTCAGTTATTCTATCTCAATCAATCGAGCATATCTAAAATTTAGTCATTCTATCTCAATCAGTCGAGCATATATAACATTCAGTCATCATTCGTTTCGTAAATTCGCAAATCATTAAGTAGAGCATTCATTTATTAAGTAAAGTATCAACTTATATATATAACTGTCATTCATTGCATTGTTTTCGTTTATCATTTGTCATCACACAAATCATCATGTGTTCTTCAGTCGTTCAATCATTTTCAATATTCAAAGGATCAATTACTAGAGTTTATTCGGTTGGATCACTTGGCAAGTGTCCTCAAGTCTACGGTCAGTCAATGTACCGAGGCGGGCATTACATAAGGTTATACGAAAGTGCCATTGGTAAGTTTAAGAACATTGAGGGCAGGTCGAAAGATATTAATTGTAATATTGAAGTTAATCAAGGTTTCCTTTCTCCCTACCATTTTCGGCATAAACATCGATAAGTTAGAAGGTGGTTTAGAAGAAGCAAGTTGCACTAGCACAATATTAGCAGGAATAGTCATCACCCTTCTTCTCTATGTTGATGATCGTGTTCTTATGACAAGGTTTCCCTTTGATCTTGATAAGCAATGAAGAATTGTCAAGGATTTTCGGTCCAATATGGGTATGACTATTTTAACATAAGGAAAATAAAATTTATGATTATAAAATCCAGGAAGGTTACTTACACTTATTTCATGTATGACAATATCAACTTGGAGGAAGTGACTTCATACAAATATCTCATAATTAACATCCATCACAATCTCAACTAGGAACTATAAAAATGAGAAAATGATTAATGGAGGGTGGAAAGCTTATTTTGGTCTTGAAATCAATTGTAAATCAACAAACCCTGTGATGTTAGATAAAATGAAGTTCTTTTTTGAAACTCTTGTCAAACCCATTACCTTGTACAAATGTGAATTTTGGGGGTGCAACATTTCTAGAGAATATTGGAGGAAGATTGAGAAAATACATAAGCGGTTTAGAACTTATAACCTCTAAATTAAAAGTAATACATCATATCCTATTCCCTAAATAGAAGTGGGGTTTTCCCCCTTCAAGAACATGGCTATGAATATGTACTTGATGTACAAGCCCACGATAAACAACATGGGATACGAGAGGATTCCTAAAATTGCTTTAAAATCCAATCAAAACCACCGACAGCTCAAGCCAGGTTGATAAACATTGCCTCACCCGACTAAACTATTGGGGGAATTGACGAAAATGCCGCTTTGCAAAATATAGATAATTTTAAAAATATTATTACATATAAGTTTAAAGAGAAATTGTGGTGGGATAAAAATTTAGAGGTTAAAAGAAAATTAAGACAGTATAAGGAGGTCATTCGTCCTAATTTAGAAAAGCAAAAGTATCTCGTTGTTTTAACTAGTATAAAGAATAAAATTAATATAGCTGAGATAGGTATGAACTCTCATGTGATCCATAGTGAAACATGGCATTGGATAGCTCCTAAAACACTGTGGGATGAAAGGATTTTCCATCTCTGTGAGACTATGAGCATTGAAGATGAAAATCACTTTCTCTTAGAGTGCACTGCGTACACCCACAATAGATCTCAATTTGAAAATCTTTGTTACAATACAAACCTTTTTAAGCATCTAACCTGTCAAAACTATAGTGAGTTAGGAACACTTCTCTTCAAGATTTTTGAGTATAGGAATAAAATTTTCATGTAAACCAAATAATTCCTTAGTAATGTCCAATAGACCAAAGTTGGTCTAACTAAACGTTCACCACCACCACCACCACCACCATCAAATATTTTTTGATGACATTGAGAGAGGAGTACAAATAATATTTATCATGTAGATTCTATATTAAAGTAATTTAAATTCTATGCAAAATTAAAATTTATAAAATTTAAATTTAAAATCTAAATTAAAAAGATTTGTAGGTGACATTGAGAGAAGAGTACAAAATAAATTAAAGTTGTCATTGTTGTCGTCACCACCACCACCACCACCACCACCACCATCATCATCATCATCATCAAATTTATAAAATTCAAATTTAAAATACTAAAATATGTGTTGGTGACATTAAAAGAAGAGTACAAAACAAATTAAAGTAGTAGTCGTACTCGTCGTCATCATTATCATTGTAATAACCGTTGTCGCTGCTACCACTAGCACCACAAGCACCAACATCACCAACACCACCACCAACACCACCTAAAACAAAAATTCTCTATAAAAAACTCAATAAATTATCTAAAACAAAAAATCTCCAAAAAAAAATTTCATTATTTCATAAATCTTTAATTTATTAAATAATAATTTTCAACTTATACTATTATATTAAAATATTAAAGTGGTTATTCTTCAATATTTTTCATTAATGAAAAACTATTTTATGAGTCATGATATTGACATGAAAAAAATTCCAATAAATCATTTTAATATTATGTACTTCATTTTGTCCAATATTTTTTTCCTTATGGTTATTGTTCAATATTCTTCATTAAAAAAAACTAAAACTATTTTATGAGTCATTATCTTGACATGAAAAAAATTCCAATAAATCATTTTAATATTATGTACTTCATTTTGTCCAATAATTTTTTCTTTGTTTAGAAATACAAAGTATGGAAATAGTTTTATTATGTATGAATGGGATTCATGAATTCACTTTAAAATTAATGTTTTGCTTTCCATTTAAAAATAAATAAATATTAAAATATCATCATAATATACGTTATACGTTATGGGTTTTAATTTTAATTTAATATGATAATACATATCTAAATAAAATAAAATAAGTATAATATATAAATCATATAATATATTTATTTAACATATTAATTAGTTAATATATTTAGAAATATATTTATTAAATTGTAATTAATATAGGCATGGCGAGAGTGAGGATGGGGGTCCTTATAGGCCTCGATGAAGACAAACAATTTGCTTATTCCTCGGGATTTAGAATAACCACCTAACAACTATGATGAATCATATGCCCTATACATAGGAATAACGATATTAAAATCTTGTCTAATTGGCAATGTGGATATCTTTAAAAAGAGATTAGGATTATACACACTAAGGAAAGAACCATGCACAATAGACTCATACTTCGAATCAAATGGAATCTTAAAGGAATGGTGGAGGTGTATGTCTATCATGTTAAAAGAACCAACAACTCCATGGTTTATTTTTAGGCTAATGTAAACGTTTATCTATACAAGAGGATTTTGGTCCAAAATGGGAACCTCCTTGAACACCTTCAGATCCTATAAATATGTTATGAATACTATCAACATTAGGAATTATCAAATATCCCTCACCAAGAATCTAGTAGTTAGTGATTAGTGGTACATTTGTAGATACATTAAGCATCACAGCCTTCAAGGTCATGTTGAAATAAAGGGAGACAAGGGAAGCATAACAACCCTATGCACTTTAGCTCCCCAATCTCTTGTTTTATTGTTTGCCAAGAATTCTCCTTTATCTACTTTCTATGTGGTAGATTGAGCATGGATGGGATATGTTTTGGTCACTTGAAGGCCTATGGACTTCATCTTGTTGACCAATATCTTATCACGTTCATTCATAAAGGGGGTTTTTAAATTGTGAAAATAAGGTCAATATATTGTAGGTATTGGGGGAAGGGGGGAATGGAGTATAGGGAATTTATAGGTATTGGTGGGTATTAAAGAGGGTATCTCGTAAAAATAGAGGATACGTTGTGTTAGGACTGGAATTGTACCTAGTCCCTTTAATCTTTCTTAGTTTCTAAATTTTTCATTGCTTTTTATTTTCTTTTATTTAAAGTTATTTTGAGTTATTTTATTTTTATTACATGACCATAGTTTTATTACTTTATTTCACTTTTATTTTTTGTTATAGATGTTGGCTTATTAAACATTTCATTTCTTCTTAAGTCTTCAAACACATATTACTATTTCGCCTAACTCCTATGTTGAAAGCCTAACATTCCCACAGCATAGTTACCAGATTACATATATGAAAGCACTGTTGGAATCCAAAATGATGGAAGGTCATGGTTAATTCATAGTAAGTATTGGCCCATTGTTTTTTATGATGATCAGAGACCTTGAGGAAGCTATTTGTTATATCATAACAACTGTCAAGTTCATGATGATTCACCACCGAATGTAGCTGAAGACAAAGGTAGCCATGTATTATGAGATTTGTTAAGTTATTGTTGTGTTCGCCTCCAAGAAGGTAGTCAGTGATTAAGTTTAGTATCCATGGGAAAGAGTGGTAATGTGTGTCGATTTGAGCCAACAAACACCAGTTGGGATGTGGATTTTCCTAAATGTGTAGAGTTATTCAAAGCAGTTGGGTGGTTTACTTTCTTTGAGAGAATTGCAGGTTTTAATGTCGATGTTACCCATGCCTTTGCTCAGAATATTTCCAACTTCATCGTTAGCTTTGATACCTTAAAGTTTGAATTGATAGAGATTTTAATAGCTGAAGCTACTGGTGTGCCCAATGAAGGAGAATGCTGGTTCAAGAAAATCCCTTTTGAATTTGATACAAGCATGTTTTTGCCACCAGGCTGCGAATCTCTTGATTGGAGCAAGGGTTTCATTTAAATAATTTCAAACCAGAATGGAATGAAGCCATAGGGATAGTGCAAAGCTATATAACTGCAAAGGGAGGTTTGCATCTATTTTTAAATACCATATCAGGTTTCTCTTGGATTTAAATCATCAATCCAAAATGAATTTACCTTTTTTCCTGCTCAGAAGTCTTCAAAAGATGTCAAATAGGGTTAAAAATCACACATATCATACAAGTCGATCTCTATTTCATCATGGCTTAGTCAAACTAATCGTTTTAACGGAGCTGGAAAATACAAATCAAAAGTGGAAGCATTTTTTGTATTGGTTAGGGTTTAAAACAGATGAAAATGAGCATGGAAAGAAACCCCTGCCTAGCAATCAATCTAGTTTTGTGAAAAGGTTCAAAAATGGTTCATTTGAAAATTCAGTAGAAGTTAATTTGTAGAAGGATAATCTACATGAAGAGTTTGTAAAGCCTGATAGTGCTAGAGCAAGAACACATATCTCAAGAAGAGAATAAGCACATCCTTGAAGTTGATACAGTGGAAAATATTCCTGTTACGAATAAGGAAGAGTTGTTAGTTCAATGGAGGTAAAACAGAGTTATATTTTTGAAGAAGAGAACTCAGCCCTAAATACTCTTGTTGTCAATACAAAGGAAAATATTTTCCATGTTCCATATTTTGAAGCAGATATCAAGTCTTTCGCAAAGCTCGAAAAACCTAAATGGAGACCAAAAACCAAAGCTACAAATAAACTAAGGTTGAACTTGAGAAGGATTTTAAATCCTAAGTTGGAGAAAGAGAAGGTTACTATTATTCAAGATTCTTCAGGTGAGGAATATGGGGATAGCAAAGAAGATTTAAAATTACAGCAGGTTCAAATGATCACAGGGGAGGATCATACAATGATACCAGAACCAATTAAGGACTGTGATGAAGTTGCAGAAGAAGAAATTGTTCCCATTTTTTAACAAGAGATGAGTTCAAAAGATTCATTTTCAGAAGCAGCAGCAAGCAATAAGTATGAAGAAGACCTCATTTTTAAGAAATTAGATATTCCATTTCTATCATATCAGGATTCAACACTACATGGAGGCGTTCAGATGGATTCATAGGTAGACAATCTTAAGAAGACATTGCAGTATGATAAGACACAAGTAAAATTTATGAATGAGTCCAATGAGAGACTTATCACTACAAACAAAAGACTGAGAGAAGAACTTGAAGATGTAAATGCCCATTACCAGTATTTAATTTCAGTAGCTAAAGAAGCCCTAAGAAGAAAAAGAGATGCAGAGACACAGGTTGAAGAATTAACTAAGCAAATTCAATATTTGAACAAGCAGAACAAGGTACTATCAAACCAGATTCGAGGTATGGAAAACAGAGCAGGCTCATCATGTAAAAAGATCTCAAGCACTGGAGGGAATAACTATGCTAGCAGAAGTTGCTAAATAGTTCTAGTTGCCACCTATTTGCACATCTGTCCAAGTACTCATATATTTCATTTTGTTAATATGGTTGAAATTTATTTTTGGTTAAGTAGTCTTTAGTCTTTCGAAAGTTAGTTTATGTAACTACTAAATGTATGTGATGCACCTGCAACAATTAATTAACAAGAATACGCGAAATAGCAGAAATGACAGAACTCAGAATCACTTTTATATTGATCACAGGCCACTTCGAGGGGGCAACCTCCTTTGAGAAAGCTCAATACAAATAACTTCACGGTGTCTTCATAGGTCTCGACACACACTTATATACTAATTCTAGGCGCCAATACTATGGGTCAAAACCATGGGCCGTTACAAACTATGGATCACAATACTACGGGCGACTTACAAAGCATATGCGCCAACAACAATAACACAAACTATTGATCAACAAATACTACGAGACGACTTACAAAGCATATGTGTCCAACAACAACATACTAACAAAGTAAAGACATGGGTTCCTAACATCCCCTCCCCCTTAAAAAATGCTTTGTCCTCAAAGCTTTAGATGTGGAAATTGTTGTTGAATCTGAAGGAGTGGCTCCCATGTAGCATCCTCTAGTTGCATGTCGTGCCACTGAATTAAGACCTCTGTGATAGAGCGAGAGCGAAGCTGATGCATGAGCCGATTGAGGATGGCCTCTGGCTCCAGAAGGATGGATCCTTCATTATCCAGTTCGGGTAAAATCGTTTGTCCACTGGTGTTGGTGCCAAGAACTTTCTTCAGACAAGAGACATGAAAGACTGGATGAATGCGGGAAGAAGCAGGGAGTTCCAATTTATAAGCAACGGACCCAATCTTCTGAAGAATCCGATATGGCCCATAGAACTTTGGAGCGATCTTATGACACCCTTTGAGTTTCAAGGATGATTGTTTGTACGGTTGGAGACGAAGAAAAACCATATCGTCGACTTGAAAAGTGCGCTCAGAACGGTGTTGATCAGCTTGTTGCTTCATGCGATTTCTTTCCATGTGAAGATTGTCCCGCAAAATGCGAAGAATCTGATTGCCACGGGGGGTTCACTCAGTGAACTTGTTACATAGCACGATCGTTCACATGATAATAAATAATATCCCTAATTTCACTAAATATTGGAAAATGCCTCCTAAAACTATATTGTTGAACCCCCTCCCTATATGCATTTCAAATTAAGAAAAGCCCTAGTTTCACCAGATATTGTAGGTATCCATTTTTATCAACCCATTTTTAATACCTTTTTATATCATATTATCAAGTTGTAACCAACAAGAGCCCTAACATATCTTAGCATACGCAAACAAGATGTTAAATAAAATAATAATATAATGCTAATAATGATCCCACCAAGACGGCAGGGGAAACTAATCAATTTGTAGCGTTGGATAGTGGAAGACCCAATTAAATAGTACCAGGAAAGGTAAAATGCGTAAAAGGAAACCTAGTCAAGAGATCAACATAACAACAAATGTAAAAGAATGATAGTTCAATAGTTGGTGCAATGCTTAGAAATTATGAGAATTGCAGATGTTTCACACCACATCCTACCAATATACCAATTTTATATCATGTGAATAGAAGTATAGCCATAGAGAGATCATGTTTTCTATAAGCATAATAAATTAAACTCCATAAAAATGCAAAATTGAAACCATTTTGGGGATGGACTCCCCTACCTTCCTATCAAAACAAACATCATCAATGTTTGAACCCAAATGAACATAGAAAAAATCCTCTTACTTTTCAATAACACCATATGATCATGTGCATAGCTTCGATTTGGGTCATTCACAAGATCCACTGAATTGCCTCCACTTCCTCTACATTGATTCTTGCCATTAAGGGAATTAACAACATTTAGTTACCTTTTCTTAGTTTATATCTAGTTTTTTTTAATCTTTACAGGAGAGGGACAAATATTGATTGTTAGGTTTCAAGCATGCAATAGTTATAAAGACACACATATGGTGAAACTTATATGATACCATTTCATGGTAATGATAGCACATAGGGTATGTAAATAAGGTTTTGCATTTTCACCTATGTTCATGTCAGTTCCAATACAATATTAAGACAAAGGACTTGCATATAAGAATTCAAGTTACAATTATGACTGTGCCAAATATAACTCAATCTAACAACTATTCCTAACTGGCAATGTGAAAATATTAAAGAAGAATACAAAAAGTTGAAAGAAATAATTAGTCAAGAAACATTAATCTAACTTTTCTTGGTTCCAGTGAACCAAGAAAGATTGATCTCACTTTTCTTGGTTGTTGTGGAGCAAAGTTTGATTGAATTTCAATACCCACCTAAACTCCAACCTAAAAAATGAAGAGTTAGATCTTTTACTTGAATACCTACAAAAAAGACAATACAATTGTTCAAGTCTGGAACTACTAATTAGCTACATCTCTTAACTTAAATATGAAAAACAATATAAAATCAATTCAAACCAAGCATAAATAATCTATTAAATGAGGATTGCTCAGGACCAATAATCCAAAGAGACTTCCATCGATATTATCATTGGTACACTATTATCATATTTATGCAAAACTTAGGATCATACGCAATATCAAATAAAAATGGAGGGTCCTTACATTTTAGGTGGATATGATCCCATGATTTAAAGGTATGAATCCATCCCATGATTTGGATTTTATTCCTCATCCCACCCAAATAAAATAACCCCCAATATTTATATTACTATGTCAAATTAAAAACCCCCCTTGACCCCTTAATACAGGGAAATATATTTTTTGAGGTTTTTAAGAGTATTCAAACCCCCAATATGAATGGACGTGATATGATATTGCCTCACTAGTGAACCCCCCATGCTGATTGCGGTTTCGAAGGACCGTGTCAACTTCTTGAACTGGTGAACTGGTGGGGGTGTATGGAAGAAGAGCTGGAGGTGCCTGACCATAGACTGCTTCATATGGGGGAATTTTAGAGGCAGTGTGGTAAGAGGTATTGTACGACCATTCAGCGAGAGGGAGCCATTTTTCCCACTGATGTTTTTGTTCCAAGGTGAAGCAACGAAGATAAGTTTCCAAGCATTTATTGACAATTTCAGTCTGACCATCTATTTGTGGGTGATACCCTGAACTCATCTTCAGTTTGGTGCCAGTGTGGCGAAATAGTTCTGTCCAAAAATGACTGGTGAAAGTCGCATCATGATCCGAGACAATGGAAGAAGGGATTCCATGAAGACGAAAGATCTGGTCCAAAAAAATTTGAGCGATGGAGGAGGCTGTATAGGGATGGCTGAGAGCACAAAAATGACTATATTTGGAGAGGCGATCAACCACAACGATAATTACTGTCTTCCCGCCAGATTTAGGGAGCCCTTCAATGAAATCCATAGAAATATCTGTCCAAATCCGTGTAGGTATGGGCAAGGGTTCAAGCAATCCTGGAAGGAGTGTTGTTTCAACCTTATTGCACTGGTAGGTATCACATTCGGCCACCATCTGTTGAATTGTCCTTTTCATGCCCTGCCAAAAGAAGTTATGACATGCTCGTTCATACGTTTTGAGGAGCCCAAAGTGCCCTGCCGATGGAGAATCATGGAGTTCATAGAAGACAGCCTGTTGAAGATCTGTGCTCTGGGGAAGCACCAGACGACCCTTGTATCACAGAAAAGCACCATCCCAAGAGTAATGTGGTACAACAGAAGGGTTGTTGGTAAAGCATTAGATGATTTGAGATAAGGAGGAGTCATTGACATAACCCTGTTGAACAGATTGCAACCAATTTGCAACATGCATAGAAATAGCTGAAATAGAACCTTGGGCATCAAATGTGCGAGAAAGAACATCTGCCACAATATTGTCTTTACCCTTCTTGTAAGTGATCTCATATTCATAACCCATGAGTTTGCTAACCCATTTCTGTTGTGCCAGGGAGGAGACACATTGGTCCAAGAAATATTTCAGACTCTGGTGATCAGTCTTGATGCAAAAATGATTACCTAATAGGTATGGGCGCCACTTCTGAACTGCATGCAAAATAGCCATCATTTCCTTCTCATAGGTAGAAGCAGCTAAATTCTTACCTGAAAGGGCTTTGCTGGTGAACGCAATGGGGTGTTCATATTGAAGGAGAACAGCACCAAGTCCATTGCCGCAAGCATCACTCTCAATAGTGAAGGGCTTGGAAAAATCGGGCATAGCTAGCATAGGTGTAGTACACATAGCTTGTTTTAGTTTGTCAAATGCACACTGAGCAGCAGGTGTCCATGTGAAGGCATATTTTTTCAATAGAGTAGTTAATGGAGCTGCAATCTTCCCATAATCCTTGACAAACTTGCGGTAGTAGCCAGTCAACCCCAAAAAACCATGAAGGCTCTTGAGTGTCTGAGGATGCAGCCAGTTGTTCATGTCATCGATTTTGGCAGGATCCACGCGAACCCCTTGTGCTGAGATAATGTGCCCGAGATAATCAACTTCTTTCTGTCCAAAAACACATTTAGACTTCTTGGCATGGAGATGATGGTCAAAGAAAAGTTGCATGACAAGATCCAAATGTTGGAGATGTTCATCCCATGTTTTACTGTAGATGAGGATATCATCAAAGAATACCATAATCAATTTCCGCAAGTAGGGTCGAAATATTTTATTCATTAAGGCCTGGAATGTGGAAGGAGCATTAGTGAGGCCAAAGGGCATGACCAAAAACTCATAATGGCCATCATGTGTGCAGAAAGCTGTTCTAGGGATATCATCCTCATGAACCCGAATTTGATGATACCCAGAACGAAGATCCAACTTGGAGAAAAAGTGAGCCCCATGAAGCTCATCAACAACAGGAATTGGAAACTTATCCTTGATGGTGAGGTGATTAAGTGCTCGGAATTCAATGCAGAGGCGCCATGACACATCGTTTTTGCGGACAAGAATAACTGGAGAAGAAAAGGAACTAGTGCTTGGGCGAATAATACCTTGCTTCAATAAGTCCCGAACGAGCATTTCAACTCCGTTTTTTGGTGAAATGGGTAGCGATAGGGCCTGATGTTGGGAGGAACGCTACCAGGAAGGAGCTGAATATGATGGTCTTCTGGCCTGGAAGGTGGCAATCCCACTGGTTCAACAAAGACACCTATATATCGATCCAGAATTTGTTGTAGAACCAAAGGAGTAGTGGAGACTGCTGATGGTTGCATCTGGATGGAATGGATCTGAGCGATGACACCATGTGAATTCGTCTTGAGGTTTTTTTTTATGCGATGTGAACTGATGATGCTGAGAGAACCTGGTTGTAATCCTATCAATGTGTGTTTTTGTCCATTGAGGGAAAACTGCATCCAAAGTTCAGCAAAATCCCATAAGATAGGGCCAAGTGTGCGTAGCCATTGAGCGCCCAAAACCACATCACGTCCGCCTAAGGGAAAGGAAAACATGTCAGAGCGCAAGGTATAATCTCCCATAGAGATACGCACATTTCGACACTTCCCTTTGCAAGGTAAGGTGCCCCCATTGGAAATCATGACTTCAAAGTTGGAGCAATGATGGATAAAACAATCAGCTTGTTTGGCGATCCAAGGGTCAATGAAATTATGAGTGCTCCCAGAATCAATGAGTATTGTAAGAGGAAGCTTCTTGAAGTAACCCCTGACCCGCATTGTTTGGGGGGTTGTGATTCCAGCTAAAGCATGGAGAGATATCTCTGGCTGGTCATCCTAAGATGGAGGGTCAATAGGTGGTTCCTGAATGTCGACCGGAGCATCCAGTGTTTCTGGATCTTCGTCACCAATTTCAGAGGCAGGCAGAGACTCCACATCCAAGAGATAGAGCTTTTGCTGAACACATCTATGTCCCCGAGTGAATTTCTCATCACAATTATAGAAAAACCCCTTTTCTCTGCGTGCTTGCATCTCTGTTTCCGACAAACGCTTGATAGGAGTCGGTCGAGGAGCCTGCGGTATAGGTGGTCACTGAGAACCCATATTTCGGAAGGGAACAAAATTGGGCTTGGAGTGTTGTTGGGATGCAATCTTGTCTTCGGCCAACTTAGCCAACCCTAGTGCTTCCATAATTGTGTTGGGACAAAACATTTTGACCTCCGAGCGGATGGCATCCTTTAGACCACTGATAAAACAACTCTGGTAAAAGTCATCAGACAAACCTTCGGTGTGGTTGGCTAGATTCTCAAATTCAGTTTGATACTCTCTCATAGTGCCAGTTTGGCGAAGTTTAGTGAGGGCTCCTGTGAAGTCATCAAAAGCACTAGGACCAAATCGTTGCAAAAGGAGCTGGCAAAAGTCTGGCCATTTGGGCTCTAGATGAGCCTTGATGTACCAACGGTACCATTGAAGAGCTTCCTGTTCCAAATGAAAGGATACCAACGGAACTTTGTTGACATCAAAAGTATTATGCAGAATGAAATACTGTTCTGCACGATAGATCCATCCAGTTGGATCGGTACCATTGAAGCGAGGAAAATCAAGCTTCGGCCCACGGAAATTGCTGGAAGAAGAGAACCCATTGTCTATTGAAGACTCGAACTGCCATTTGTTGTTCGTAGCTGAATGTTCAAGATGGAGACCGAGAAATTTTTCATCCAAATCCTGGAGTTTGGCTTGGATGGTTGCAAGTGCGTCCTCCATGGTTTTTGCTCCTGCACGGGTGACAACCATAACCAAGAATTTTTTTTTTTTTCGGTTGACTGGGTAGGAAAACAAAAATAGAAGCTACTTTAGTAAAGGAAAATCTGGACTTGGGAAAAAATCAGAAGGGTAATTGGGGTTTGACTAGGTTTTGGACACTGTTGGGTGGACAGGGAAGCAAAAAGGAGGATTTCTGAAGCGGGGTGCAAGAATGGGAAAACTTGGCAGAGGGGAACAAAGAAGCAGAATTCAGAAAGGAACTCTGTGGTAAAATTTGAAGGTGATTTGGTGAAATCTGAGGAAGTTATGGCAAACCCTAAAAATAGACAAATGTGGGATTCTGGGCTTTGGGAAGGGGAATTGGGGATAGGGTCCTCAGGACTGAAATATGCAGAATGGGATGATAGGGGTTCCCCAAAAATTTCAAGGGAAACAGAGTGAAAATAAGGGAGATATGGAGAAAAAACTCAATTTTTTTTTTCCAGACTGGAGCGGCTACGGCTAGAAAGGGATCTGGAACAACGCCGAATGGATTGAAAATGACTGAATCTGGAACGGCTTACAAAATGGATCTGAATCGACACAGCAGTGATCGACAATAATTTAGCTGAAAGTAGATATGGACCCCAGGTATGTGCGGCTTCCTAGCAGTTCAAGGGTTTCACTCGGCCACCAATGCTGTCTAACGGCTTGCGTATTGGGGCAGTACCCCTCACTCCACGGCTCAGGTAAAACTGATAACCGCTTTGCCACAAACGACAGCTCTTGGTTTACCTCACGGGTGGGAACTAGTCAATCAGGTAGGGGTCGTTTCCCTTTTCGCTGGCAGGTCCTCTCAATGGGCCAGCTACTTCGGGGTTCCTGTGGTACTCCTCACAATGAGTTTTAGGGATTATGCCCAAGTACTTCCCACAGTTAAGCGGATAGGGATTATTCCCAAATCCGAACCTGCAACAGATGCGAAAAAAATTTTTGGCAAAAAATTCACCCAGCGAGCCCAAGAAAGTGCTCTGATACCAGATGTGATGCACCTGCAACAATTAATTAACAAGAATACGCGAAATAGCAGAAATGACAGAACTGAGAATCACTTTTATATTGATCACAGGACACTTCGAGGGGGCAACCTCCTTTGAGCAAGCTCAATACAAATAACTTCACGGTGTCTTCATAGGTCTCGACACACACTTATATACTAATTCTAGGCGCCAATACTATGGGTCAAAACCATGGGCCGTTACAAACTATGGATCACAATACTACGGGCGACTTACAAAGCATATGCGCCAACAACAATAACAAAAACTATTGATCAACAAATACTACGGGACGACTTATAAAGCATATGTGTCCAACAACAACATACTAACAAAGTAAATACATGGGTTCCTAACAATGTAACTGCTAAATAGTTTCGAGACCTGACCTAAAGAAGTGGTTATGAAACTACTTCATTTTGATATCTTTGTAACTATAAAAGAGGGAAAACAATACACTATGGGGGTTGGTTTTTGTTCGGGGGAAGGGCTTAGAACTGATGATGTGGTTTACACTTAGATATATACAGTATACTATCATGTAAGTGTTTTGAAGACCGATATTTGATCTGAGTATATTATATAATCGATTTATCGACCTTTATTTCTAGTTTATGTTTATGGTCTGTTTGATCACCTGGTTTATAATTTCATTTCTGGATGAAAGTTCTTTATCTTGTGAATGCTTATAAATTTGTCGATAGAACTAGTTTTCTTCTTGAATGAATGCTTATGGTTTATATCTATGTTTCATATCTGTACATTTCAAATCTTTGAGATTCCTTTATGATTCAGTGATTATATATGTTTAATTTTTTATTACTCCCTTCTTATGAATGATACCTTCAAACAAAAATTACAGAAACAAGTTGGTTTCTACCTTGCACCTTTGTAATCTAGCTACAATTTCTAGCACAAACATCTTTGGCACCGTTGTCGAGGACGAAAGTGAAGCATATTTTCCCTGGTATTTTTCTATGGATCTAATTTGGGAAGGTGAACAAGATCAAAAAAAATTTCAGACTACATTTTCACCAGCAGTTGTTTACAGTGGCTTCTAGGAAAGTAGGAACAAGGGGAAATCCTTCATCTCCTAACATCCAGGAGTCCCAGATCCAGAAAATATTTTAAGAGAGGCTAGGCAAAAGCTAATACCTAAAGCTGCTTATAATCCTACTTTTCAGACAAGCCCAAGTAAAGTTAAAAAACTTTATTTTCCACCAAATCAAATTTGTTCCAAGATGGCAAATCAGCCTCTTGATATGATGGATCGTATAGTTGCTTCTAGATATGCTCCATTAGTTCTCCTTCATCCTTTGAATGCTCTTCCTGCATGAGACTATCCAAAGTATCTTCCTAGGTTTAATTGTCAGGGTGAAACTACTGCAGAAGAACATTGGCATGCATTTCTCAGTTATGCAGATAATCAAAATATAGAAGCTAAAGATGTTTAGATGAGGAAGTTTGTTCAGAGCTTGGATGGGGAGGTGAGGAAGTGGTTCAGAGAATACTAGCCAATTCAATAAATCTAATAGAATAACTACAAGAGGTGTTTATGAGACAGTGGGGAGACACGAAGGACTATCTTTACTACATCATAGAATTTGGAGCTTTAAGAAGAAAGAAAGATGAAGCTGTAGCTGATTTTTTGAAATATTTTAATAAAATGTATGGAAGGATTCCAGCAGAGATTAAACCCTCTGAGACATCAGCCAAGTTAACCTATGCCAATTCTTTTGATCATGAGTTTTCTTTGCATTTAAGAGAAAGGAGGTGAGTAAATCTGTTGAATATGCAAGAAGCAACATTGGAAGTTGAGTCTAATATTTTGGCTTCAAACAAGCTTAAATATCACTTAGATTATCAAGTACATGACTGAAAGGATAAGAATGAAATGTTGCCATCAACTTCCACATCAAAGACATCAGAGAGAAAAATGGATGAAATGACTAAGTTGATTAAAAGTATATCTGCAAAAATGAATAAGATGGAGTTGGAGAAGAATCCAAATAGACCTATACATGAAGGAGATAGAAATCCTAATTAGTTTAGGCGCCCATTTTCCCCTAGATTTCTGCCTAGAGAAAGAAGAAATAATGACATTCAGAGGGAAAGAAGAGAGAATGAAGATCAAAGAGTTCCACCCCCATTCCAAAACAATTTGTTAGATGAAGTAGAAGAGGTCGAGGATTTATAGTATGAAGATTTGGATCAGAATTTAAATCACCTTGGAGAGTTGTCATCTGAAGGCTTTCTCACTAAATTTCATTATCAGAATTCTGAAGTTTTTAGTTCAGCTATTCATCAAGAAGAAAATGATTCTGGACCTATATGTTCAACTGATATTTGTCAAACAGAGCCCAAAAAATATTATAACTTAAGGTCTGGTCCTAAGCAAATATCTCAAGTTCCTAAAAAGAAGATAGTTGTTCCTAGTAAACAGTTAACTAATCCAACATTGGAGAAGAAGCAAAATTACAGTGCTCAAGCTAAACCTACAGAGATTGAAGAAGTTAATAAAAATGTTCAAAGTTTCAATTTTGAGAATGAACTTAATAAGGTTAAGATCCCTGTTCCATTAACTGATTTGATGAAGACACCTTTTTATAGGGATCCTGCACTCAGAATACTAGGATCACAAGCTAATCAACTTCAATCAGATACTGTAAATCTCCAAGAAGAACACCCTATCATTTTCCTTGGTTCTTCTTCACCTGATAAACCTGATAAGCCTGAAGATAATTCAAATTTTCCTCCTTTTTATATTACCTTGACTGTCCATGACCAAATGCTACACAATTTTCTGTTAGATTTCGTAGCTTCTCATAACCTTATTCCTAAAGCAATCATGGAATCCCTAGGTTTGAGTGTCACAAACTCATATCATGACTTGTTTGCATTTGATTCCAGAGCAGTAAAATGTTTAGGAGTGGTTACGGATCTTGTAGTAAGTCTTGCACAGTTACCCATGAAGAGTGTTATTATGGATGTGGTGGTTGCTTACATTTCTCCTAAGTTTGGTATGTTACTCTCAAGGTCTTAGGAAAAAAGAACAGCGGGCACTTTGCAGATGGATTTGGCATATGCTACTATCCCCGTATTTGGGGGAGAGCATAGGATATTATACAGGGAAGTGCAACTTGCTTATTTAGTGAGTGATGATAGAATCCAACAAATCATCCCATTTATGTTGTAGATGAAGATTTGGGGTCTTGTATGTTACAATTCGGTAGTGAGGATACAACTGGCATTTTGTGTGTGGACAAAGAAGCACCAGTCAGATATACTATTGAAGAACATGATGGTTTATGGAAAATGTACTTTGATGGCTCATCATCCAAGGAGAGAGCAGGAGCAAGTATTGTTCTGATTTCCCCAGGTGGGGAAGTGGTTTTTATGATGTACAAATTATAATTTCTGACTCCTAATAACACAGCTGAATGCGAAGCATTAATACTGGGGCTAAGAGCTGCAAAGGATTTGGGAATTCAATAGCTTACTGTTTTTGGCAACTCCGAACTAGTGGTCCAGCAAGTGAAGGATATTTATCAGGTAAAATGGGATTTGTTGAAAGTGTACAGGAATGAGGTATGGGATATGATCGACAATTTCTTTATAGCATTCAATATTTCTTTCATTCCTAGGGATCATAATCAAACAGCTGACTAATTAGCATTGGAAGCCACTCATTTCAGAATTCCAAAATAGACACAGTTAAAATATCCCATTGAAGTGAAATACAGGCCTTCGGTACCAGATAATATTAGACAATGGAGAGTATTTGAAGATGATTTGGAAATCAAAAGATTCTTAGAATTGACTGGGGAGTTTTCTAATTCATTGATCGATCAAGATCAGGATGATGAAGTTGATGACACTGGTGTATACTCAGAAAATTAAATTGTTGAACATAAAATTATTGAATTGAAAGGAAACTTTATTCCCAAAGGTCTGGTTCCTCTCCAGAGACTTTTTTCTAAAGATGATACTCTATTGAGTCCCACCATGCAATCCTCAGAAGAAAACATTATAAGCTATAACATTGGTACTATAGATCAACCTAAGATGGTGAAAGTATCCAAATCTCTCTCAGATGAGGAGAGGAATAGGTATGTTAGATTGTTGAAAGAATTTTTCGATATTTTTTCATGCTCTTATGAAAATTTGGGGACCTATGATACTAGCATAATTCAACGTAAAGTTCCTTTGAAGCCAAATATAAAACCATCCAGATAGAAACCGAGACGAATTAATCCAGCTTTGCTTCCAGTCATAGAAAAAGAAGTTAAAAAGTTGTTAGATGCAAAGATTATAGTTCTACTCAGATATTCATCATGGGTAGAAAATTTGGTTCCAATGTGTAAGAACAATGGAGAGATTAGGTTGTGTGTGGATTTTCCCAATTTGAACAGAGCTTCACTGAAGGATAATTATCCACTACCTAAGATTGAGCAGATTTTGCAGAAAGTGGTAGGTGCCTAGAGAATTTCAATGGTTGATGGGTTCTCGGGTTATAATCAAATTGTTGTGCATCCGGATGACAGGGAAAAAATAACCTTCACTACCCCTTGGGGTACATTTATGTATGGCAAGATGCCGTTTGGTTTGATGAATGCTGGTGCGACTTTTCAAAGAGCTATGGATATAGCTTTCGTTGGAGAAAAAAAAAATTTGTAGTAATCTATCTGGATGATATTACTATATTTTCTCAATATGATGATGAGCATCTAAAACATCTCAGACAAACATTTTTGAAATGTAGAAAATTTGGGCTTTCCTTGAATCCTAAGAAGTCTCATTTTGTTGTTCAGGAGGGTAAACTTCTAGGACATCTGGTTCCAGCAGATGGAATCGGGATAGATCCAGAAAGAGTCAAAACAATTTTAAAAATCAGTATTCTAAGGAGCAAGAAAGATGTTCAATCATTCATTGGAAAGATTAATTTTCTAAGATGGTTTATCCCAAATTTTGCAAAGACTATTAAGCAGATTAAAACCATGTTGAAGAAAGACAAGGAGGTTAAGTGGGAAGCAAAAGCCATAGCTTCATTTGAGAAGATCAAAGAAGCCCTTAGAGAAGCTCGAGTGCTGGTAAGCCCAGATTTTTCAAAAGACTTTTTAACTTTCTCTTTTGCATCTTAGGACACTATAGCTATTGTTCTATTACAAAAAAATGTAGATGGGTTAGAATAGCCTATTTCTTTCTTTAGCAAGTCCCTAAGGAATTCAGAATTAAAGTATAGTATACTAGAGAAACATGATTATGCACTAGTTAAGGCCTTGAAGTTCTTTAGAATTTATATTTTGCAGTCAAAGATTACTGCCTATGTACCTAATGTTGCCATCAAGGAAGTTTTGACACAACCTACCAGTGAGGGAAAGAGGGGACGATGGATTGCCAAAATCATGGAATATGATGTGGAGATCAAACCTAATAAACTAGTAAAAGGACAGGGTTTAGCTAGACATTTGGTTGATTCAAATTGTGAAGCTTTAGGCCTTCATTTAGTGGCAAGTCAACCAACACAGGAGGAGTTACAAACAAAGCAAAATGAAGAACAAATCATGGATAAGTATGCAGAATCAGTGTGGTATGCTGACATAGTTGATTTTCTATTGCATTTGCAGTGTTCTTCCCACTTAGATAAGAAAGCAGCTAGATCATTAAAATTGAAGGCCAGTAAATATTGCTTAGTTAATCCACAATTGCATTGGAAAGATCCGGGAGGATTGTTGCTCAAGTGCTTGGAGAAATCACAAATAGAAGAAGTCATTTCAGAATTACATGAAGGTGCTTGTGGAGAGCATAAATATTGGAAAGCTACAGCTTTCAAGATTCTAAGATCTAGGTATTACTGGCCTTCTTTATTCTCAGATGTATATCAGCAGGTCAAATCTTGTGTTCAATGTCACAAATTTGCTGGTAAGAAAAAACTTTTATCCTTACCATTGAAACCTATTGTGGTCAATGCTCCTTTTCAGCATTGGGGATTGGATTTCATAGGTGAGATCAATCCTGCTTCCAGTGGACAACAAAAATGGATACTGACAGCTACTGATTTCTTCACAAAATGGGTGGAAGCAATTCCTACACGGAATGCAACTGATAAGGTTATCATCAAATTTATACAAGAAAATATTTTGAGTAGGTTTGGTTGTCCTAAAAATTTGTTGACAGATAATGCTCAGCCGCCTTTAAGTCTAAAGTGTTGGTAGTACGGCTACCGTTACACCAAAAACCACAGGTGATTGGTAAACTCACCATTGCCATATTTCAAGGATCCACAAGAGGCGATTAGTCCCTTCTCACGATACACCAGGGAGCGCTGACTACATGAAATTTCGTGGAACAATCTCCCCCTCAGCACGAGCCGACTGTGTATCAAACTCGTGACCTCTAGCTCTGATACCAATTGTTGGTAGTACGGTTGCCGTTACACCAAAACCCATAGGGGATTTGTAAACTCATCACCGCCAGATTTCAAGGATCCACGAGAGGTGATTAGTCCCTTGTCACGATACACTAGGAAGCACTGACTACTTGCAATTTCATGCAACATAAAGCCAGGGCTATTTTTTGTCAGCAAAATGGAATTATCTTAAAACATTCCACACCCTATCACCCCCAGGGAAATGGGTTGGAAGAATCAAAAAACAAGAATATCATCCAGAGTATTCAAAAGTTGTCAAGTCATAACAAGAGATCTTGGGATTCAATGTTAAAGTATGCTCTTTGGGAAGATTGGATAACCACCAAAAAAGCAATAGGTTTATCTCCCTTTCAGTTGGTATATGGTACTGATAATGTTTTTCCTATTCAATTAGGAATTCCAGTGATGAATTTTTTTCAAGACAGTCATGAAGAACCAAATGATATTGAAAGAAGAATATTCTCATTGATTGAACTACAACAAGAACAAGAGGCTTTAGCAGAAAGAGCTCAAGCATATAGAAATAAGATTAAAGAAAAAATTGACAGGAAAGTAAAAGAAGATACTTTTTCTCTTGGAGACATGGTGCTGAGGTGGGATGCTAGAAAAGATCAGAACGGTCATCATGGAAAGTTTGATAATTTATGGCTGGGACCTTTCATAATCTCTAAAATTATGGAAAATAATACCTTTGTATTGCAGAGTTTGGAAGGTGAGGAATTGTCCAACCCAGTGAATGGATGATTTCGTAAACATTTTTACATTTACTAAAGGTAAGGAACTTTCATTCATTGTACATACCAGTGTGAAATAAGATGAATAAGAGTTCAATTTCCCAATGGAAGTTTGAAGAATAACAGGGAAGTTTCATTTTAGATTGCAGAAGGCACTAGTCTACAGGATCTTGAAACCTCACAAGGAGGATTTCATCCACCAGCCGGAGCTAAATGTTAGGACTGGAATTGTACCTAGTCCCTTTAATATTTCTTAGTTTCTAAATTTCTCATTGCTTTTTATTTTGCTTTATTTAAAGTTATTTGAATTTTTTTTATTTTTTACATGACCATAGTTTTATTACTTTATTTCACTTTTATTTTATGTTATAAATGTTAGATTATTAAATATTTCATTTCTTCTTAAGTCTTCAAATACATATTTACTATTTCACCTAACTCCTATGTAAAGTTTTTATAAGAAAACATTCCTGCAACATAGTTACCAGATTGCAAATATGAAAGCGCTACTGGAATCCAAAATGATGGAAGGTCATGGTTAATTCATAGTAAGTATTGGCCCATTGTTTTTTATGATGATTGAAGACCTCGAGGAAGTTGTTTGTTATATCATAACAACTGTCAAGTTCATGATGATTCACCGCCGAATGTAGCTGAAGATAAAGGTAGCCACGTATTATGATCTTTGTTAAGTTCTTCTTGTGTTCAACTCCAAGAAGGTAGTCGTTGATTAAGTTCAATAGCCATGGGAAAGAGTGGTAATGTGTGTTGATTCAAGCTAGCAAACACTAGTTGGGATGCGTATTTTCCTGAATCTGCAGAGTTATTCAAAGCAATTGGGTGGTTTACTTTCTCTGAGAGAATTGCAGGCTTTAATATTGATGTTACCCACTCCTTTGCTCAGAATCTTTCCAACTTTAGCGTTAGCTTTGATACTTTAAAGTTTGAATTGAAAGAGGGTTTAATAGCTGAAGCTACTGGTGTGCCCATTGAAGGAGAATGTTGGTTCAAGAAAATCCCTTTTGAATTTGATCCAAGCACGTTTTTTCTACCAGGCTGTGAATCTCTTGATTGGAGCAAGGGGGTTCATTTAAATAATTTCAAACCAGAATGGAAGGAAGCCATAGGGATTGTGCAAAGCTATCTTACCTGCGAAGGGAGGTTTGCATCTGTTTTTAAATACCATATCAGGTTTCTGTTGCATTTAAATCAGCAATCCAAAATGAATTTACCTTTTTTCCTGCTCAAAAGTCTTCAAAAGATGTCGAATAGGGTTAAAACTCACACAGATCATGCAGGTCGATCTCTATTTCATCATGGCTTGGTCAAACTAATCGTTTTAATAGAGCTAGAAAAGACAAATCGAAAGTGGCAGCATTTTTTGTATTGGTGAGGAATTGTACTGCATTTTTTGTATTGAGCATGGAAATGAACCCCTGCCTAGCAATCAATCTATTTTTGTGAAAAGGTTCAAAAAAGGTTCATTTGAAAATGTAGCAAAAGTTAATTTGCAGAAGGATAATCTACAGGAAGAGTTTGTAAATACCGATGGTGTAGAGCAGGAACGCATACCTCAAGAAGAACATAAACACATCCCTGAAGATGAAACAATGGAAAATATTCTCTTTCTGAATAAGGAAGAAGCTATTAGTTCAATGGAGGTAAAACAAAGTTATATTTTCGAAGAAGAGAACTCAGCCCTATATACTCTTGTTGTCAATACAAAGGATAATATTTTCCATGTTCCATATTTTGAAGCCGATATCAAGTCTTTGGAAAAGCTCGAAAAACCTAAATCGAGACCAAAAACCAGAGCTACAAATAAACAAAGGTTGAACATGAGAAGGATTTTAAATCCTAAGTTGGAGAAAGAGAAGGTTACTATTATTCAAGATTATTCAGGTGAGGAAGATGGGGATAACAAAGAAGATTTAAAACTACAACAGGTTCAAACGAGCATAGGCGATGATCATACAATGATACCAAAACCAATTAAGGACTATGGTGAAGTTGCAGAAGAAGAAATTGTTCCCAGTTTTGAACAAGGGATGAGTTCAAAAGCTTCATTTTTAGAAGCAACAGTAAGGAATAAGCATGAAGAAGACCTCATTTTTAAGAAATTAGATATTCCAGTGATATTAGATTAGGATTCAACACTACATAGAGGCATTTAGATGGATTCAGAGTTAGCCAATCTTAAGAAGACATTGCAACAGCATAAGACACAATTAAAATTCCTGAATGAGTCCAATGAGAGACTTATCACTACAAACAAAAGACTAAGAGAAGACCTTGAAGATGTAAATGCCCATTACCAGGAGTTAATTTCAGTAGCTAAAGAATCCCTAAGAAGAAAAAGAGATGCAGAGACACAGGTTGAAGAATTAGCTAAGAAGATTCAAGATTTGAACAAGCAGAACAAGGTACTATCAAACCACATTTGAGGTATGGAAACAGAGCAGGCTCATAATGTAAAATGATCTCAAGCACTAGAGGGAATAACTATGCTAGCAGAAGCTGCTAAACAATTTTAGTTGCCACCTATTTGCATAGTTGTCCAAGTACTCATATATTTCATTTTGTTAATATGGTTGAAAGTTATTTTTGGTTAATTAGTCTTTAGTCTTTCGAAAGTTAGTTTATGTAACCACTAAATAGTTTCGAGACCTAACCTAAAGAACTAGTTATGAAACTACTTCATTTTGAGATCTTTGTAATTATAAAAGAGGGAAAAAGATACACTAAGGGGGTTGGTTTTTGTTCTAGAGAAGGGCTTAGAATTGATGATGTTGTTTATGCTTAGACATATACAGTATACTCTCATGTAAGTGTTTTGAAGACTGATATTTGATCTGAATATATTATTTAAGCCATTTATCGACCTTTATTTCTAGTTTACGTTTATGGTCTGTTTGACCACCTCGTTTATAATTTCATTTATGGATGAAAGTTCTTTATCTTGTGAATGCTTATAAATTTGTGGACAAAACTAGTTTTCTTCTTGAATGAATTCTTATGGTTTATACATATGTTTCATATCTTTACATTTCAAATCTTTGAGATTCCTTTATGATTTAGTGATTATATATGTTTAATTTTTTATTACTCCCTTCTTATGAATGATACCTTCAAACAAAAATTACAAAAACAAGTTGGTTTCTTTTAGTTTTTCTTGAGATAGTTCTAACTTGTATGTTTGTAGTCTAGGTACAATTTCTAGCACAAACATGTTGTAAAAAAAGGGTATTTTTAATTTGAATGATGTATTAGGAGGGGTGCTCAACAAAAGGATTTTTGTAGGTGTTTAACAATATCCAGTGATATTAGGGGTATTCTTTAATATCCCATGAACAAAGACGCTATGACATAGTTTCATTAAAGGAATACCCCATGATTGAAGGTTTTTGTTTTTATTTTCATTGGTGAGTCATACCTAATAGATAGATGGGGAGGTCATTGGTCTAGTCCTAATGTGCTCGTTCTATCTTGGGTGAGTGCTCTAGGTCATGATTTTACTTATTTTGTTGTTATTCCAAGTTCAATTTTGTTGTGGAATTGACTCCTTTAGAGAAATTTGAGGGCCTCTCTGTGGGGAAAAGGTGGTGGCCCTCTGTTTATGGGGAAAAATATTCTTGGAGTCTAGGCATTTTAGTGTCTTTCCGTATTCTCCTATCGACTTGCAATCAGTGGTCTGGATATTTAATGGCCTTGAGTCAACACATTTAGGTACTTTAGATGATTATGCGATAAGGGAAATTGGGTCCAACCTGATGAATCTCAATAGGAAAATGGAGGGAATATATGTGTGAAAGCATTGATTACCTTAGGCGACATATGAAGCAATTAGAGAGCAATAAAGAAATTATGGAAACTATAATTAAGAATCAAGGGGAAAGGACTGAGAAGTTGATTTCAAACTTGTAGATGCACTACCATGTATCGTTCTTGAGTTTGCTCATGATTCATAGTCAATTGTAAGGAATAATCTAAT
Organism: Larix kaempferi; assembly: GCA_027924585.1. Lineage (NCBI taxonomy): Eukaryota > Viridiplantae > Streptophyta > Pinopsida > Pinales > Pinaceae > Larix > Larix kaempferi. The sequence continues at coordinate 8,913,771 of BSBM01000848.1, forward strand.
ATCTTTAGGGTTCAAATAACATGAGGAAGAGACAATGTAGCAATTAGTAGTTTTCATGATAGGGTAATCGATTTCCATATGGAGTTCACCTTTTTTATCAATACCTTATGATGCCCATTTATAAAGGGGATTTTTAAATTATGAAAAATAAGGTCAATATAATGTAGGAATTAGGGGATGGGGGGTGAGTAGGGTATGGGGGGTTTATAGGTATTGGGGGGTATAAAAAGGGGAATATAGTAAAAATAGGGAATATCTTGTAAAAATAGGGTTTTTTAAATGAGAAATATGTATTGGGAGGGAGGCTCAACAAAAGGATTTTTGTAGGTATTTAGTAGTATCTAGTGAAATTAGGGGTATTCTTTAATATCCCATGAATGAAGGAACTATGACATAGTTTCATTGAGTGAATAACCCATTCACAAGTTGCTTCACGAAAGACAATAACACTTCATGGAGGAAAGTCAAAATGGTAGGCATGTTACTCAGTCTTTTTTCCATATGTTATTTACATGTTTATTATTGTTAAGATAGTTTATAACTAACACTATAAAGACATTTAAAGTTGCAAGAATATTCTATAACATTAGATAATATCTTGGTAAAAACATTTTTCCTAACATGCTTAGTGCCACTTCTTCTAAATGACTAGTAAATTATTTTTTTTCATTTTTTTTCATTTTATGTTAAACATTTTTTAGTGGAACTAAATTAAAAAGTAATGTCATCCTCTAATGATTTTTTTTTTCAAATTTGTTATTTTTAACATTTTTTTGTGGAAATAAATAAAAAGTAGATTTCTTTACAAACTATTTGTTAATTTTGAAAATAACAATAATCATCATTATTATTATTTCTAATTTTTTTTAATGGAAATAAATAAAAATTAGAGCTTTTAAGAATGATTTATTTTTTTCAAATTTATTTATTTTAACATTTTTCTATGTAGATTTCTTTACAAATTATTTGATAATCTGTAAATAATAGTAATCACTGTTATTATTGTTAACCTATTTTGATGGGAACAAATAAAAATTAGACATTCTCATCTATTATTTTTTATAATTTTGTAAATAATAATAATAATCATAATTAGATTTTTTTATTATAAAAAGGATAGGAAAGGCTATTAACGAGAGATACATTAGAGGGGTTGGTACAATTATTACTCCATAATTGATAGATAGAAAAAAATGAGTATTTACAACTATTTACCTATATATTCCCTTGGATTATATATCTACTTTCTTGGGATCATATCATATATGTTTAGTTTTATATATACTCCCTTGGATTATATGATTATATATCTACTTTCTTGGGATCGTATCATATATGTTTACTTTTATATATACTCCCTTTGGTTGATATCCAAATTGACATTAAGAATGGAAATAATATGATGGGATTATTTAAAATGGAAGCCATAGATTAAGACGAATTGATATTATTAATCTAAAGACTAGTCATATGAGAATTAAAACTGATCCCTAATCTAGGCCAAAAATACGTGGTAGAAGAATATATAATCGAAGGGTTTGGTCTTAGCTTGTAAGTTTGTTAGTGGGAAGTTCTAGCAAACATTGATGGTGAAACCTTATTCCGAAGTTCAAGTACCCCATAAAAACAAAAATATTTATGTGGCTAAATTTAAACAAGGTTCTTACCTAAGATTATATCCATATTGAGAAGAAAGGTAATCATGGCTTATATAGGTATATATTCTTATATGCAAATCTTGTTTAAAATCTATTGAACATTTTCTTTTATATCTAGATTTTGACAGATATGGAAAGGTATTTTCATCGAAAAACTATTTAAAAATGGTGTACAAAACATCGTCAAAAAATTCAAAGCTCTTACAGCATTGGGTATCTCATTAGCTCAATGATATGACCTTTTAGTAAACGTATATGTCTCATTTTCACAATATTGTGCATACGTTTTTACAATATTGTGTATAGGTTTTCAATAGTTAAAGAATTTTTGTCATTTATTGTGTTTGTGATATCTTGTGATCATTTTGGACATATTAGTTCAAATGACACAAGATTCAAAAAAAATTAATTCATTTATAAAGTTTTACTTTGGTTGAATGTGTATATTTCCATTGATTTCTAGAGCGGGGAAACCAAGCAACATCTATCTGCTTGCCCCTGTGCATTGATGTCCTCGGCCACATGTCCCTCGCAGCTGTGCTTGCAAGTACCAAAGGAGGAGGATCTGCATCTGATCGGCGGTCTTGGTAAGAGTGTGGAGAAGTAAACCAACAGGTACGGGCATCGGCAGGTTAACAATGGCATGTTTTTCTGCTATTACTGCAGAACTCGTAGGAAACCCAGAGAGCCAACGCCAACGCTTCTGCGGCATACAGTGGAGTGTTAGAAGTCTTCTTAAGGAGGGGAAATTGAAGGAAGCCATGGATAATGTGCATCACATGTATAAGGTAGGAATTCAAACACACTCCAGTAGTTATGTCGCTCTCGTGTAGGCCTGCACCGACATGAAATCTCTTGCAGGGGGTAGGCAGATCCATGCCCACGTCATTAAAACTGGATTTAAAACTGATGACTTTGTAGAAACCAAGCTTGTGATACTGTATGCTAAATGTGGTGGTATGGTATATGCGTGCCAACTGTTTGACAAAATGTCTGAACCAAATTTGGTATCTTGTAATTTTATGATTACAGGGCACACCTAGAATGGCAGTCTAAAGGATGCACGCCGCATATTTGAAGGAATAACTGAGTGGAATGCGGTTTCTTGGCTTGCCACGTTTTCAGGATACCCGGAAAATGGAAAATTGGAGGATGCACACCAAGTGTTTGACAAAATGCTGGATTAGAATGTTGTTTCGTGGAATGCAATGATTTCAGGGTATGCCTTGAATGAGCAGTACAGGAAGGCCTTCGAGATGTTCTCTCAAAGCACTGTGTTTGTGTGAAACCCAATGAATCCACCTTCTCTAGTGTTCTTAGTATATGTGGCAACCTATATGCTCTAGAAAAAGGTAGGCAAGTACATGCTCTAATAATCAAAATTGGTTTTGGATCATTTATGTTCATAGAGCATGCCTTCTTGAGTATGTATGCCAAGTGCAAAAGCCTTAATGATGTTGAAATATTGTAACTTCTAAAAATATTATATTTGTACTTTATTATTTCGGATATGTTTCATTCCTCCGTGAAGACCTTATTGTATATCCGGAGATGTTTTATTCCTCTCTGGATAATGTGGTAACTTGGGTTATTAGACTTTCCTAGTGGGGGTTGGCCCTGTGTGTGTTATGTGGGTTAAAGGATTATTAGACCACCCTATTGGGGTTGGCCCTATCACATTATGTAAAGTTGTTAAGTTGGGGCCGACTTAACTTTTGCAAAAGACAAGTTGGAGTTGTGTATAAATAGAGGAGGTGTGTTCCTCATTTAACACACATTACACACACTTGTTATTGGTGCATAGGTGAGGGAGAGATCTTCTATGGAGGAGAAGGAGCTCATGTATATGGTTTACATCTTTGTATTTGCTGGTCATCTATATTGAGGAAGCTTTGTTGGGTTTTCTACCCCATGAGGGTTTCCTAGGATAAATCTATGCCTCTTGTGTTTATGTTGTGCTTCTTGTTCTTTCAGTGATCATGTATATGCTATTGTTGTGAAATGGAATGTAATGTTGATATTTTCTATCTTAGCATATTGAATATTAACATGGTATCAGAGCTAGCCCGAAGGAAGGCAATGCATGGAATTTATGACACTTGTCTCACTTGCGACAATTTTCAAGTTAAGGTTTTTTATAGCAAAAACAAGTCATCGTGTCACTTTCACTATAAATCCATTTTGGAGAAGGTTCAGGATCTGAAACCGTTACAGGTCGTACACAACACTCCCCTGTACCTTGTGTCCAAAGGACAACCTCTAATTCATTGTACTTTGTGATTTATGATCAATACACGTTAGGGTTTCTGCCCCTTCCACATCTAAGTCATAAACAGGTGACCTAGGAAAAAAGGTCACAAATTGGGCTAGGAGGCTCCAAATGAAAATTCGTAAAATGTTACAGGTAGTGCACGGACTTTACTTTCACAGGTACAATTTTCAGAGGCCGAAGTTGAACCTATGACACGTGGCACTCCGTACAAGTTCGCTCTCATGTTTTATCCCATTAACAGGTCACGTTGCGATACTTGGCATAACTCTCTCTTAAGAAATCCAATTGAGGTCAGACCTATGGGGTTGGAAAGCTGACAGGTCAGGCTACCACAGGCCAAGGTTTCGGACCCTGTGAATTCGTAATTTCAGAGATGCACCTGAAACAATCAAGTTCATATTTCTGTCAAAAGAGAATTGTTTTCTGAGCACCTTCATTCTTGGCTTATCACTGCTACGAGAATTTAGGGCTTTGGAGAAAGTTGGAATTTTTGGAATCGGATTCCACAGCTGAATGCTCCTCATCAAAATCAAAATTTAGAGACCAAGATCAAATTTTTTGGTTGGGCAAAAGGACAGGCTTGATCAAACCCTAGTTCAAGATTTTGATCGGAAAGGTGTAAAATTAGGGCTTCTACAAAAGTTGGAATTTTTGAAGTCTGTGACCATGGCTGGAAGCTGTTTTGGTACACAGGGTACTCCCAAAAGATCTAACACCTAGAAAAAACACTTCACACAAACAGATCATAGATCGATACACCGATGTTTTGACGTGGTTTAAACCTTCGAGAGGGAAACACTCCATGGCCTCGGCCAAATATCTTCTATTGAGCAATTTATTATGCAAAGAACGAAAGTTACAAATGAGCTTCTCATAAACGATCAACTTTCCAATGACCCTCCATGCTTTTTAAATAGAGATCATGGACCAATTGGGTGTTAAGCCATGGAACAAGGGTAGGTATGATCTAAGAGAAGTTAAGCCGTTGGATCACTCTATGTTGGGAACATATCGTGACCATTGGATTAAGTATTTACAAATGCATACTAATGCATACTAAGAAAACACACTTTACCTAATGGATATATTACACAAGTTGATCTTAACTAACTCGTGTCTAAATATCCTAACATCCCCCCTTAAGAACAACTTGGGATAGGATTGAAGGATTTACAAAAGTGACACTATTAGGAGAAGGAAGGAGGCATTAGAGTCTATCCCCCCTTAATGACAAATTCCTGAACTCCTAACATAGATCGAAGTTTAGAAAACTTTGCTTTTGTTAGAGACTTGGTGAAGATGTCTGCAACTTGATCATCTATAGGACAAAAGAGTACTTCAAGAACATGATCATGAATAATATTTCTGATGAAGTGCATATGAAGCTCAATGTGTTTGCTGCATTAATGTAGGACTGGATCTTTGGAAAGCTTGATGGCACTTTGATTGTCGCACCAAAGTGGAGTAGGATGATGCTGCTCGAATCCAAATTCTGAAAGGATCTGTCGAATCCATAAAGCTTCCTAATTGGCATTAACTAAGGCTCGATATTTTGTTTCTACTGAAGAAAGAGCAAGAGCTTGTTGTTTCTTACAAGCCCAAGTGATAGGTCCAGATCCCAGATTGAAAACATAACCTACAGTAGACTTTTGATTATCAGGATCGTCAACCCAATTTGAATCAGTGAAACCAACCAACAAAGGTTTCCCCCCTGTACTATAATGAATCCCGAACTGAATTATGTCTCGAATATATCGAAGTATTATTTTAGTTGCTTTCCAGTGAATTTCATGAGGTGTTTGCATATAACGGGAAACACGACCAATGGAAAAGGAAAGGTCAGGACGGGAATGAGTGAAGTATAAGAGACTACCAACAAGCTGATGATACAAGGTGGCATCTACTTTAGGTGAAGGACAAGTGGCAGAAAGTTTGACTCCGAACTGGAAGGGAGAAAGGGCTGGGGTACAATCTTCCATGTGAAAGCGACTAAGAAGGTCACAAGCATACTTAGACTAAGAAAGAAAGATTCCTTCTTTGGTTTACAGGACTTGGAGACCAAGAAAATAATGCAAATGTCCTAAGTCTGACATTTCAAAATTTTGCTTAAGACTAGATTTCACATAGATTATAATCTTAGGGTCACTACCAGTAAGAATAATGTCATCAACATATAGAACAAGTATGATGAGATGATTTCCTACTTTCTTGGTATAGACATTGAGGTCAGAATGGCATCTAGAAAAACCAGTGTCAAGGACAAAGCTATCCATTTTGGCATACCAATCTCTAGGATCTTGCTTAAGGCCATATAAGGATTTCTTAAGGCGGAAGACAAGGCTAGAGTTATTCTGAACATATCCAGGAGGTTGTTCCATGTAAATTTTCTCCTGTAAATTACCATGTAAGAAGTCAGACTTGACATTCATTTGATGGAATTCCTAGTTGTGTAAAGCTGCAAGGGAAAGAATAAGGCAGATGGAGTTCATTTTTGCAACAGGAGCAAATATTTCATTGTAGTCAATCCATTCAACTTGGGAAAATCCTTTGGAAACTAACCTTGCCTTAAGTATTTCAACACTTCCATCTAATACATACTTAGTTCTGTAGACCCATTTACCTCTGACAAGTTGTCTTCCTTTTGGAAGAGGTACAAGATCCCAAGTATCGTTCGCCATTAAGGAACAATATTCCTCATCCATGCTGCATCCCAATCTAGATTTACTGAAGCTTCTGCAAAGGTTTATGGATCATGATTCTCAGAAACTTGAGCCAAAAGAGAAGAGGCTCATTGAAACTGAGAACGTGTCAGACGTTGATCTCTAGGATCACCGGCAAGATCACCAGTTGCTTCACATGTTGAACGGACCCATCAAGGAAGCACTTGTGCTGGTGCAACTGGAGGAACATGAGTATGAGGAGGTGGATTTTCATCCTCACTATCATCATCAGAAACTGGAGTTGGAGACATGTCAAGGAACTTGGAAGAAGAAGTATACACAATCGTGGAATCAGGCTCGTAGGCCAAAGATGGCACAATCATCGAGTTAGGCTCGTAGGACAAGATATTTTCATCAAATTTAATATCTCTTCTAATGATTACATCATGAGAATGTGGTTGAAGAAGTCTATAACCTTGTACATCTTCAGAATATCCAACAAATATGCACTTTTCACTTTTACGCTGCAATGCTTTCCATTTTTCATCCAGAATGCGAGCCTGTGCTTCACTACCAAACACACAAAAGTGACTTACATCTGGTTTAATTTTACTCCATGCTTCTTCCAGTGTCATACCTTGTAATGCTTTAGTGGGGGTGCGATTAACTATGTAATTTGCACAATTCATGGCTTCAGCCCAAAATTGAAGACTTAGTCCCTTAGATGGGATCATACAATTAGCCATTTCTTTTAAAGTGTGGTTCTTCCGTTCAGCTACACCATTTTGTTGTGGTGTATATGGAATAGTGTGTTGTTGTTGGATTCCTTGTTCAGTGCAAAAAGTAGTGAATTTTTTGTTAACATATTCTCCTCCATTGTCAAATCTTAACTTAATAATTTGATGAACAGATTGGTTTTCAACAAGGGCCGTGTAGGCCAAGAACATGTTAAATACTTCGCTCTTAAGTTTTAGGAAATAAACCCAAGTGCGTCTGGTGTAATTATCAATGAAAGTTAAGAAATATTTGAAACCAGAAAAAGGAAGCAGATGGAAGAGGACCACACAAGTCACTATGCATAAGCTCCAAGGGAACCGAGGCATGCCAAGAGGCACCTTTGTCAAAACTGTCCTAATGATGTTTTCCGAGTACACAACCGGAACAAACACCATCCCTGCAAGATACCATCGGAAGACCTGTCACCATATTTTTTTTACATAGTTGTTGCAATGAGTGATAATTTAAGTGACCAAATCGCTCATGCCAAAGTTTGCTCAATTTATCACTATAAGCAACAAAAACTGAAGGAAAAGGTGATGAATCAAAGTTGTTAAACTTGTATAACCTGGTAATATCATCAACAATTCTGGTAACGAGGACTTGTTGAGGATATTTAAAATCCTTGATTACAACATGGTGAGGTGTAAACATCACAATTTTACCTTCACCAGAATGAGTGATTTGATAGACTAATAAAAAATTGCAAGAAATTCTTGGAACACATAATACATCACTGAAATGACCATTATCTATTGGAGCTGTTCCAGCTCCTACAACACTTAGAGATCTATCATCACCAACAAATATTTGTTTGGTGTTACATTCATGCATAGTAGAAAAGATGGCTTGATCCTTATCCATATGATAAGATGCTCCAGAATCAATGAGCCATTCATTTGAAGTAGAAGAAGAAGATGCATTATAATAATAACCAGAAGCACAAAGTGCATGTCCATGAGAGGTAGATTTTGAAGGCGAATCTAGGCTGATGTGGTGCTTCTTCATTGCTGCTTCCAAGACTACCATCTTCTTGAAACACTTAGATTCATCATGATTATCTTTCTTGCAATAGTTGCAATGACGTTCAGTCTTCTTGCCTTTTGGCTTGGAACTTTTGTCATTTTTTAAAGAAGGAGCTGATTAAGAGGGTTTGGGACCCTTGTTTGACTTATTATTGCAAAAATTTTGTTTCTTGGGAGGCTTGGAATTTTATTTTTATTGGGACAATAAGGCTTTCCCATATGTATCTATATTGTTAATTATTCCAAGGTGGATGAGCTTATCTTGCTCTCTAATCAAGGAATCACAAAAGGATTCAAGACAATGTTCTTGATAGCTAGCTGCATTCAAGGATTATTTCATGGAGTAAAATGTAGATACAAAAATAGAATATGCAGGTCTAAGTTTGGAAAGAATATGATAAATACATTGTTTTTCTTCCATCTTAATCTTGCATTCTTTACATAAGAGTTTAAGGGTTTTTTACTTAGATAAATAATCTTGTATGCATGAAAAATCAAAGAAATCAACTCATTTTCGAGTTGGTGACCTCGAATTTAATTTTGTTTACCAAACGCAGATTCCAACTTGTCCCAAACAGCATCAGGTTCATCAATTCTAGATATGTGGAATCGCAAATCAGTAAATATTGACATCCCAATCAATCCATGAGCTTCATCACATCTATTTTCCCATTTTATTTTCTTGTCATCATTAGTGGGTTCTATTTCTTTCCCTGAGGTAATTCTGAAAAGTCCCCTACTTCGTAGAACATCCTCCATATGAGATTTCCATGAAAAATAGTTGAAACTGGTAAGTAGAATATCACAAGGGGTGGCCATACTGCAAATTAATGGCTATAAAAATAGAAACCAATAGTCTAGATGTGAAGAGCTTGAAAAAATAGGCAGTTTAAAAAAAATGGAATTGAAAACTGATTCTGTATGATGAAGTTATGGTTGAACAAAGAAAAAGTTGAAGATGTCCCCAATAGTGACGTGGTAGATAGAGAATGACCAGCTAAAAAAAGAACCCCCCTCTTCCCAAGATGAACCTTTGACAATCACTTTACAAGAAAGTTTCTTTAAGTGAATCAGTTTTGTAAAATAAGTGATTTCACTTTTACAATGATGTTAATTTAAATAATGCAACAATAAAAAAGAATTTAAGTGATGTAACGTCCTCACCCATCATGCCAGTGCAATGGAGAGGATCGTGATGCTAAAAATGGGCAATTGGCCCCAATACATACTAAATAAAAACAACCACATATATAGAAAGACAGGCATGCAGATGTACACATCTAAGCAAATACAGCAGAAGTAAATACATAGGTAGAAATACTCATCTTTATTGCAATCGTCCCCAAGCAACTAGCTATGTCGCTGCAACGTTCCAGCCAACCGTAGGCTCTTCGACAGCTTATACTGAGTCCGTCCGAAGGCCACCCCTGAGCTGGGCATGATTCTCACAAGGAAATGGAACATTCCAGTTCACACACATCCCATTTACCATTCCATCTCGACCAAGAAGAAACATTGACAGGGTTACACATTTACAACAACGGTGTTCACAAAACAGGGTCTACATTGGCTCTCCCAACTCATGGATTCACCCGAGCGAACTGTGGAATTCCGATTTCAACCCCAGGGAGCAAAACGATTTCTCTCCACTGGTTAGGATCATTTCCAATGGCCTAAAGGACCTCTAGGAAGACCCAAAACGTTCTGCTCTCTTCCCCCACTGGTGACCAACCCAAAAACGCCCCTTCCCAGCTAAAAGATGAAGGGAAACACAGAAAAACGAGGGAGGAAAACGCCCAGGCAGCTAGAGCTGCGTGAGAGAGCAAGGCCATGCTCAATAATCCCTTAGGAAGCCATTTCGTGGCTCTATTCTTGCCCCAAGAGGCCAACACGTTTTTCCATGGAGGGTGGCTTGCCCATACCCGATTTTGGACAGCCATACCTCCCCATTCCCAAGGCATTAATTTCCCCAACCAACTCTTGGGAGGAATCAATGGTTGGGTACAAAAGCCAACATGGGTAGCTGAGGGTTTGATGGGTTTTCTCATTGACACTTGGCTTGACTCTATTGGCTCAAGGGTTTGAATGTTTTCCCTCCCAATTCCTTGTGAAATCATGCCCCCATCTCTTTGTTGCATTGCATAGCTAGTTGTGGGTATTTTTTTATTAAAATGCATATTACATGCTATTTGAATTTCCACTGTGCATTGCTAGCATGCAAACCATATGCATCACGAAATCGATGGCGGGGCCTTGGCCTTGAGCTCCTCACCATGATTTCCTAACAATATTACATCATTTATAATGTTAATGCCATGGGGCCAAACTGGGGACATTACAAGTGACTCGCTTTTTATTTTTATTTTTTATTATTTAAGTGAGATGCACTTTTACAATAAAGTAACTTGAAAATAGAAATTGAATACACTTTTTCTTTTAAAATTAACTTCCTAAGACTTGAACTCAAGACCTATTAAGGAATAAAGCAACTTTGAACCAAGTGAGCTAGATTAAAAGGTATGTAAAATATGGGAAGGAGGAAGGGTTTTTTTTTTCTAGCTCGGTTTTTCGTGCTTGCCTTTTTTCCTGCAAAACACACCATAAACCAAAACAAAAAAAATTTCCATTCTTGTGGGGTTAGATCTCGTTAGCTTGCCCGGAAAGTCTACGTTTTTTCTTTATTTCTGAGTTGCCGAAATCGCACAAGGTGCACGGCAAAGAGCATACGTAGCCGAAAAAAACCCTTTCCCTTTTTGTTTCTGATTCGTCGATATCACACAAAGTGCACGACAAAGAGCATACACAGACAGGGAAAGTAAAAATACGAAACTAAAAAAAATCTAATAATAAAATATGATATTTTTTTTCTTTAAAACAGAAATAAAAAAACATCACAGTAACATTATACTTTCAGATCTGATGAAATACGCGTTTCTGAAGCAACTGGGAACCGTTTTCGATCAAATGAAAACTATTTCCCAATGGAAACGGTGCTTTGAACATAATGGAACACCTCCCACAACCCATAAATGCACAAAAATACCAGAACCAAAAACCCTTTCAAGTTTCGGCAACAACAATTCAAGATCTAGATCATAACCGGAAGCTGCTCTTCATAAAAGCTCTGATACCATGTTTGGGTACACAGGATACTCCCAAAAGACCGAACACCTAGAGCAACCACTTCACACAAATAGATCATAGATCGATACACTGATGTTTTGACATGGTTTAAACTCTCGAAAGGGAAACACTCCACGGCCCTGGCCAAATAGCTTCTACGGAGCAATTTATTATGCAAAGAAAGAAAGTTACAAATGAGTTTCTCATAATCGATAAACTTTCCAATGACCCTCCATGCTATTTAGATAGAGATCATGGACCAATCGGGTGTTAAGCCATAGATCAAGGGTAGGTATGATCTAAGAGAAGTTGAGCCGTCGGATCACTCTATGTTGGGAACATATCGTGACCGTCGGATTAAGTATTTACAAATGCATATTAATGCATACTAAGAAATCACACGTTACCTAATGGATATATTACACAAGTTGATCTTAACTAACTCCTAAGTGTCTAAATATCCTAACAAAAGTTCCTTATAAAAATCGAAGTTTAGAGCTTTGGATTGAACCTTTTGATTGGAAAGAAGGGTGGGATTCACCAAACCCTAGTTTGGGATCCTGTCCAGAAGATCCAGAAGTTTCAAAAGCAATTTTGAGGGGTCAAATTTTGAAGATTTCAAAATTGAAGTATGCTAGCTTGATCAGCTCAGCAAGGCGCATCTTTCCATCCATTCAGAAGTTTGAAATTCAAAGTTTGATTTTTTAGGGTTTCTCTGACAAACCCTAATCCAACTCCAAATCTAGTGGGTTGGGTTAAAAGCAATCCTGACAGGTATGACTTGAGGAGATACAGGTATGTGTTGAAATCTGTTCATGATTAAGTTTATGATATGATTGTCTTCATGTTATTGAGGTTAGTACAATTATGATTGTTTGATAATGAATGCATGTGAATGATATAAGACATTCCTTGATTAGGGTTATATGATTGTACTAATGCACTTGTGGTGTTGTATGAGGATGATGTTGTCTGCTAACAAGATACATGTACATGAAGAAAGACAAATCAAGTTCTATGACCATGATGACATGAAGACAAAGACTCATCCATAATCTTTGATCACATAGAAGCTCTACTTACGAGGTATGTATGACTTTGTTCTACTATGCTTAACCTATGAGATATGCAAGTTTTGGCACAAGATCTCTAAATCATTGAAGAGAACAAATAAGATATTGTTTGGGTATGTTAAGACATAACCAAGCTTGATAATCCATGTATGTTTTCCTATATCAAGTTAGAATCCTACTTTCTTAGGATCTTAGGTAAGTATACCTATGTATGAAATTATCATGACCATACATACTTAATATTATATAGAATCATAATGTTTTGATAGTATTGAGACTATACTAATGAATGTATGATTATGTATGAGATCATGAGGATGACACTAATGCACACTTAAGCATGCATAGTGGTACAAAATGAATAAGAAGTTCAAAGACATATAGAGATCAAGTGGGAGGCAACCACACAAACATAAAAGACAAGTATTTGAGTTGTTATTTGAATCTATGAATAGTCAATAATATTGCTCGTAATAGTTGTATGCATATTTCATGCATAGTGTAATCATTCATATGGCATTGAACAATATACTACTAATATGCATATGATGGGTAAGTTGGACAAACATTCCATTGTCGCTTGTCTAGAATGAAACCTCTTTGCTGACATGCTGAGAGCTGTGCACGCTCTCGATAGTATGTTCTGGTAGAGATGGAAGGAATCTAGATAACAACTGTATGCATATAGGATATGGAAGAGTGTTTTTCCAAATCATTGGTCAAGATAGTTGCATAACCATGTGAATCATATTTGTATGCATAATAGGTTATCATGTCAAAATGATTTGATGATTATGAAGTATTACTAATAATGAACTACAATTAACTTTGATTTGTAGGAAAGACCATGAAGGATGATAAACACCTGTTCCAAAGAACAAGTGATGGATGTTCAAACAAGAAGACTTACAAATCAAACATACTATAGAAGGCTCATGGCTAGAAGATTCTCTTAGAAAGAGGAAGAGGATCATGATGAGATGTTTGCTCCAAGTAGCTAGATAATACTGTTCTCTCAATGGTGTGATTGAAGAAGAAGTGCGAATCAAGAAAAATCCTAGGATTCAATTAAAGAAAGCTCTGTACGGGTACCGAGGATCAATAGTCATTTGATGACCTTAATGATCATCATGGGTGATGCGGATTTCAACCATTGCTACAAGGTTGAAGATGGTTTCTATATACTCATGACATTATTCTCTTAGATGGATGCAAGAAGGAACTCATCACAGAGTTCAAATGATCTTGAGGCTCATACCAGTAAAACCATCTGATGGGAGATGGCACAGATAGATATGCAGAAGATCATTCAGAGTAGGAATGATGTTCAGTCATAGAGGGAGAATTGACAGTTTCTTGACAAGCTTGGGCTTTACCAGAAGTAAAGCTGATCCTAAACTTTACCTTAAGGTCATGGATGATACTATTATTATATGTGGATGATCTCTTTCTGAAAAGGAATGAGAAATAGATCATGGAAAGCAAGAAGAAGCTAGCTACAGAGTTCGAGATGAAATATATCAGATTGATGAATTACTTCCTAGGACTGGAAGTATGGCAAGGCTCAGAAGGAATCTTTCTCAACCAGGGAAAGTATGCTGAGAAATCTTAAAAATATTTGATGTGTTGGAATGGCCACTCTCATGGATTCCAACTTGAAGCTATTAGCGGATGACTCATCAGATTTAGTGGATGTAACTCTATACATACAGATTATTGGGTCATTGATGTATCTGACGAACACCAGGCCAGATATATGTTTTGTTGTGAACACCTTGTGTCAGTATCTAGTGGAAACTAGATGTGTTCACCTGATAGCTACAAAGCATGTGATGAGGTACCTAAAGGGTACGATAGAATTTGGTCTACATTATCTTGGAGATCATGAATTTAGATTGTATGGCTACACAGATGCTGAATGGGTAGGAAGTGTATCAGACAGGAAGAGAACATCGGGTGGATGTTATTGTCTGGGATCTGCCATGATCCCGTGGTTTAGCAGGAAGTAGTCTAGTGTGGCTCTCAGCACAACTGAAGCGGAATATATAGCTACTTGCTCTGCTAGTTGTGAAGCAGTATGGCTTCAAAAGTTGTTATCAGGATTGTTTGACTTAGAGATGGACTCCATTGTGATCTCGTGTGACAACCATATTTGTATCAAGATGACAGAGAATCCAATGTTCCATGATAAGTCAAAGCACATAGAGATCCGATATTTCTATATACGGGATATGGTGCAGAAAGGAGCTATCAATCTTGAGTATGTGAGCACTGACAAACAAGTTGTTGATGCATTGACCAAACCTCTGTCTCGAGAAGAGTTTGAGTATTTCCGAGACAAGCTTGATGTAGTTCAGAAGGACCCTCCTCGAAAGGGGGAGTTATGCGGTCGATAATGATATTTGGATACTGGTATCGATGTGGATACCTATATCAATGATGAGATTGCCTATATTGATGGTAAGGTCAATGGTGAGGATACTGTATCGTTGATGTGGATGTTGTATTGATGAGGATACTGTATCGATGATGTGGATACTATATTGATGAAGATACTGTATTGTTGATGTGGATACTTGTGTCGATGATGTGGATACTGTATTGATGAGGATACTTGTATCGATGATGAGGTTACTTGTTCCGATGATGAGGTTGCTGGTTATGACGATGAGGTCGATGCATGGTCCTTAGATCTTGTATAAGTGGACGAGGAGGGATTGTATCATCCCTGGACTTAGGTCCCTGAACAGATCCATAGACTCTAGTCTTTGAGAAATATGTTGGTGAATGATGTAATGTGCGCTCCTGGACTACTCAGCATAGTAGTAGGTGATCATTCACAAAACCTGTAATGATGTAATGTTCACTCCTGGATTAGTAGGTGATCATTCATAGGTTGTAAATCCTAGATTTGATCTAGGTCACACCCCAGTTGAAATAGTATTGGCTCTATGGTTGACTGGAATGATGTAATGTTTGCTCCTGGATTGCTCAGTGTAATAGCAGGTGATCATTCGCAGGTCCTGTAATGATGTAATGTTTGATCTTGGACTGCTCAGTGCAGCAGCAGGTGATCATTCACAAGTGATAAAATCCTATATTTAATCTAGGTTACATCCAGTATGAAAAAAGGAATGGCATTGTGGTCAAGATTGCATCATCCCTGAACGCTTGCTTCAAAATGTACGTGATGGGGATTGCATCATCCCGGAATCGCTAGTTCAAAATGTATGTGATGGTGATTGCATCATCCTGGAACCACTAGTTCAAAATGTACATGATGGGGATTGTATCATCCCTGGAATTTGGTCCCTGAATTGATCCATAGACAAATGTCTCCGAGAAGTGGTCCCTAGTGGACGAGAGTTGATTGTATCATCCTTGAACTTCGGTCCCTGAATTGATCCGTACACAGATGTCTCCGAGAAGTGGTCCCTAGTGGATGAGAGGGGATTGTATCATACCCGGACTTCGGTCCCTGAATTGATCCGTAGACAGATGTCTCTGAGAAGTGGTCCCTAGTGGACGAGAGGGGATTGTATCATCCCTGGAATTCAGTCCCTGAAGTGATTCGTAGACAGATGTCTCCGAGAAGTGGTCCCTAGTGGACGAGAGGGGATTGTATCATCCTCGGACTTCGATCCCTAAATTGATCCATAGACAGATGTCTCTGAGAAGTGGTCCCTAGTGGATGAGAGGGGATTGTATCATCCCCGGACTTCAGTCCCTAAATTGATCCGTAGACATATGTCTTCGAAAAAGGGTCCTTAGACTTTGTCTAAGTTGACGAGTGGACTGCATTGTCCCTAGACATGCTATGGTGTCTTAAATGGATCATGTGTATTGTAGGGTATGCTGCTACGATGTTGTTGATCGTGATGATCTAGATGACAATGTTGTTGATCATGATGATCTAGATGACGATGCTGTTGATCGTGATGATCTAGATGACAATGCTATTGATCATGATGATCTATATGACGATGTTGTTGATTGTGATGATGATGTTGTTGATCGTGATGATGATGTTGTTGATCGTGATGATCTAGATGACGATGTTGTTGATCATGAGATGACGATGCTATTGATCATGATGATCTAGATGACGATGCTATTGATCATGATGATCTAGATGACGATGCTATTGATCGTGAGATGACGATGTTGCTAATCGTGAGGATCCAGATGTTGATGTCGCTATAGTTGTTCAAGTGCTGCAGAAGATGAAGATTCAATACTGAAGATATTGATGTTCCAGTAACTGCTTGAGTTACTGATGATGTATAAAGAAAGCTTCCAATGATTTATAGATGTATCATGTAGTTGATGACTCCTTGCTCCTACATACATTGTCATAATATCCTTCTCATTAAGGGGGAGTGTTGAAATATTGTAACTTCTAAGAATATTATATTTGTACTTTATTATTCCGGAGATGTTTCATTCCTCCGTGAAGACCTTATTGTATATCCGAAGATGTTTTATTCCTCTGTGGATAATGTGGTAACTTGGGTTATTAGACTTCCCTAGTGGGGGTCGGCCTTGTATGTGTTATGTGGGTTATAGGGTTATTAGACCACCCTAGTGGGGTCGGCCCTGTCACATTATGTAAAGTGGTTAAGTTGGGGCCAACCTAGCTTGTGTAAAAGACAAGTCAAATTTGTGTATAAATAGAGGAGGTGTGTTCCTCATTTAACACACATTACACACACTTGTGATTGGCGTATAGGTGAGGGAGAGATCTGCTATGGAGGAGAAGGAGCTCATGTCTATGGTTTACATCTTTGTATTTGCTGGTCATCTATATTGAGGAAGCTTTGTTGGGTTTTCTACCCCATGAGGGTTTCCCAGGATAAATTTGTGCCTCTTGTGTTTATGTTGTGCTTGTTGTTCTTTCAGTGATCCTGTATATGCTATTGTTGTGAAATGGAATGTAATGTTGATATTTTCTGTCTTAGCATATTGAATCTTAACAAATGATGGCCGCCAAATATTTGACAAAATGGCTGAGCGAAATGCCTTCTCATGGAATGCAATGCTTGCAGCTTATACTCAAAATGGGACACTGGAAGATGCACACCAGCTATTTTTTCAGATGCCTGAACGAAATGTGATATCATGGACTACTATGATTGCCGGATATGTCTAGAATGGCAATGGTGAGGAGGCCTTAAGACAGTTTAATTTCATGCGACTGATGGGCACACAATCAAATCATTTCACATACAATAGTGTGATCAGGGCATGCACCATCCTGGGAGCACATGACATAGGGAAACAGGTTCATGCTTCCATTATCAAGATTAGTTGTGCATCGGATATTTCTATCAGCAATGACCTAATTGATTTGTATGTTAAATGCATAAGTCTAGACAATGCACACCGAGTGTTCTAGAAAATGGAAGGACAAAATGTAACCTTGTGTAATGCTATGATTGGAGGGTATCTCTAGACTGGGAAAATAGAGGATGCATCCCAAGTGTTCTATCGAATGTTTGAAAGAAACGTGGTCTCAGACAATATGATGATTGTAGGGTATGGTAATAATGGAAGAGTTGAGGATGCATACAACATGTTTGAGAATATGAAGGAAAGAAGTGCAGCATCATGGTACATAATGATTACAGTTTATGCCCATAATGGGAAAATAGAATATGCACGCGAAATGTTTGACAAGATGGAAGAGTGAAGTGTGGTGTCATGGAATGAAATGATTGCAGGATATACATAGAATGAGGATTATGGCGAGGCTCTAAAACTCTTTTTTGAAATGCAAATGGCTAGTATGAGCTGGAACAGATCTAGCTTTTCTAGTTTTCTTAGTGCATGTGCTAGCATGGAAACTTTAGAAAATGGTAAGAGGGTCCATGGTCATATCATCAAAATGGAAACTTTGCTTGAAGGCCTGGGAGGTGGATATTTCTTGTGTTAGATGATCTAAGGTTTCGTGTCATCTCAATTGGATTTGTTTCGTTTTAGCTGTTACTATCGGGTGTGAATTGTTGCAAGTGGGAAGAGAAGAGAAAAGAAGGGAGGAAGAAATTGAATTTTCAAAGGACAATGAAGAAGATTAATAGTCACAGATCCTTGGCAGATATTGGGAACCATGTTGGTGCCCCCTCCAGCAAATTCCATGTTAATAAACAGGCAGTTGGAGTAGAGCATGCACATTTATACATTTTATTTCTATCAAAACCATCATCAACTTTACCCATTTTTAAACTTGTGTGAAATGATTTCCATTCAGGAATCATGTTGTTGGTGGTAAGAAGTCTATTACAATCACCAATCGTCGAGTCACAAGGTGAGGACTGAATTTCCATTGAATCAATGTGAATGGGTTTCCCGACTCTAGGCACAAAATCTTCATTAAATGATATTTTGTCTCTAATTTTCTCTCCAAGAAACTCGATGCTACTTTGGCCAAACATCAACATCTGCCACAGGTCAGATCATTTTTTATCTTCCTACAATGATTTATTTCTATATAGTCAATCTATGTTTAGTTTGTCCTATATTGGTAGTTGTCATGTACTGTGTGTAAAATCAGGTTGCCCCAGTAGCTGAGTAGCATGTGCAATGGGGAGTCTAGCAACGAAGAACAAGAACATCCAAAAAGGA
This sequence comes from Larix kaempferi, assembly GCA_027924585.1. NCBI lineage: Eukaryota > Viridiplantae > Streptophyta > Pinopsida > Pinales > Pinaceae > Larix > Larix kaempferi. The sequence goes on from BSBM01000848.1 coordinate 8,932,980, forward strand.
GAAACCCAACATCAATCCTCATGTTGAGATGTCAATGGAGGATCTAGCCTCTATATCAGGCCCTCCCCAAATCATCACTCTGTCTCAGGCAGCGCTGTTGAAGATTAATTCATCAGTTGATGACAAGGTCAGTTACATAGCTGCCCTGTATGTGTTTTGGAAGGTTTCCTCTTCATGCTTATTTTTCCTTTTGATATACACCCAATTAAGGTTTTAAGATCATATCATTTTCAATTTCATGGTAGGGGGATACAGATGACATCTCTGACATGGAAATAGAGGTAGAGGACCCAATACCTAGCATTAACGAAGGCGATGAGGGAAACCCATTGGCGGTTTTTGAATATATAAAAGATATGTCTAGATTGTACCACGAAACAGAGGTCAATCTCTTATCTTTTCAATTTTGAATATACAACATAAGTTGAAGTATCGATATATGTCAAGTCATTCTTTTGGACTCCTAGATCATGTTACCATGTTTATTCGATTAGCAGTCAGGATTCATAATCATGATTACCTGTTTTAATATTCAAGCTTCAGAATCTTGATTACACATTCAAACTCTTATATGAGTGTGGTTTTAAAGGCCTAATATTGTACTCAATATCGGTTCTGGTTCACCTGCAAAATATTGTAAGTGCTTGCTAGTAACTAACTCAGTGTGGAACTCATGGCAGGGTCGTAGCTATGTTCCTCCAAATTACATGTGTCATCAAACTGACATAAATCAAAGTATGAGAGCTGTCGATGTTGACTGGTTTATTGAGGTCGACCCTTTCCATCATTCTACGAGTGACAAACTAATCTTTATCTTTTTTTAAATTTGAATTCCATTGAAAGCACTGATGTCATTGTGTTCCTGTTTCTGCAGGTCCACTGGGAATATGACCTCATGCCTGAGACTCTATTCCTGGCAATCAATCTTATGGACATATATCTTTCATCTCAAAGAGACTTAACAAGAACTGAGTTGCAGCTTGTTGGAATAGCTTCCATGCTTGTGGCATGTACCTATGAGGAGATCAATGTTCTTTGTGTTCAGGATTTTCTGAATATTTCTAATCATATTTATACATAAAATGATGCTTTGAAGATGGTATGAAAACAAAATTAATGCATTACCTCAAATTCCAAAGAAGACTCGTGTTTTTTCTTTTACACTGGCTAAAAAATAATAACTCCCCTATGATTGCAAGACAGCTCAATGCTCAGGGCCTTGGAATTTAATATCTCTGTACCAACTCCTTATGTCTTCTTGAATAGATTTCTCAAGACAACTCAACCTGATATGAATGTATGTAAGCATCACCTCATTCATGTGTTTATAAGGCCTTCATTCCATGTATTATTTTCCAATTAGGAAACTGGCTTTAGGATACAGGTCACCTGGTTGATGTGTTAGCATCTCATTTCACTTCGGTATTGACAATGCTAACAATTTTGGTGTGGTGCCGTGTGAACAATCTTTAGTTTGTGGGTTACATATTTGATGTCTACAATGATATATCTCATTGCACTGGCATATCCCTATATTTCGGTTTTGTTCTATGTCAATACTCTTATATGTTGTTGTGTAGCTACATGTTAATGTTTCATGAATATTATAACGTGACTCTTCTTTTGTGTTTCTGTAGCTGGAGATGTTGTCCTCCTTTCTAGTTGAATTGGGCCTTGTGGAATATGTAATGTTGAAATACCCTCCATCCATGCTAGTAGCTATTGCAGTATATATTGGCCAGCACACTTAGAAGGTTTCCTCTTTGGAACAGGACAATAGAGCATTACACTGCCTATACTGAAGACCAACTTCATTGAGTTGAAACTTTTATTTCGTCTTTTCTTTCGATGTTTTGATTTGTTTTTTTTTGGCAACTTGAACGCTTCATACTTTTACCCTATTCTATTACTACTCTACTTTTACCTTGTTGGGGTTTTGCATGCTATGCAGAGAATGTGCCAAGTTGATGGTGGGTTTTCATCAAAATTTGTGGAAGGGAAAACTTATAGCTATGCACAAGAAGTACTCCACGGAGAAATTCAGCAGCGTAGCATAGTTGGTACCAGCCCCTTTCATTGCACAGAGACGCTTATAATGACAAACACTTGTCCATACCATTCTTAATTCATTTTGTCATACTTTGATCATTTTATCTCAGGCTTATTGATTTACTACACTACAGAGCTAACTGAGATTTGATTGTATAATGCAACTCAACCTGAATTTGTCTTTCCATACTTTTGATCCTTTCATCTTTGGCTTATTGATTTACTACACTACAGAGCTGACTGAGAATAGTGCATCTCAGTCAGTAGTAGTTGGTCAGTTAGGCCTTGCTCATTGATTGACTACCCTACAGGGCTGACTGAGATCCAATTATATAAAATCTCAGTTGCCTTTCATTGTTTGCATCACTTTTTGAATTTAATGTCTTTAGTTGATAGCCTAAACTAAATTCCTCTCTCATGTTGAACTTAATATAAATGTGCATTGATATCGAGACTTCATGGAATTCATCGGTGCTGCAACAAGATTGTTAAATTATAATGAAATAATTGAATGACAAGGTTTCTCACAGAGTATATTGTCTTAATTTATCTTTGTATGCCATTGTCATAAAAAAATGTCATAACTTGGGAACAAAACAACTAATCAACTCTCACAATTTTGCTAGGTCTCCTATCATATTGTTCACAACTTTTATCATATTTTAAACTTGTTGAAGCTTGATTCTTAGTTCTGGATTGATCAACATCTATATTAGAGACTGTTTTCTATTTCCATGCTTTGTCACGAACATTGTCGCATGCGGCTCTTGTTTTATAATAAAGTTAATTGATAAGAGTGATGTATAGACATATAGTTACAATTAAGATAACTCTTTTTGTGAAGTTTGAGATATTCTACCTTTCTACATAAGATTATTTTTTTGATGAAGTTTGTGGTGTTCTATATATCTTTTTTTATTTAAAGTGGATATGGCTTTGAAGTTTCTCATCAAACTCACTAAGAGAAATGTGCACAAAACACTCTTATTCATGTATTGAGAGAGGAAAAGGGATATAGATGCACACTATTTTTTTTTAACCATGAGAAGAACAACCTTCCAAGGGTATATCCAACATTTTGTAAGTCATATGGGTCGCCTACCCTTTGAGCCTTGTCACAGGGTGCCAATGAGAAACCCTACCGCTCACCGGTTTTGAACCTATGACCTCCACTGAGATAACATATATTCTTAACCATTAGGCCCACTTAGGTGCTCCTTAAATGCACACAATTAAAAAAAATATCTTTGGATGTAAAGGTATGGCATATATAACAGGTATATGTACAGTCAAATTTGAATACTATGCACATTTATTGGTAAGGGGGACATCTACATTTAATTTTTTTGTTGGTTTATTGAGTATTTTGGTTTTAGGATTTTATCTTTTAAAAATAAGTTTAAAATTTTATCAAAAACAATTCTTGTGAGAATATTATAATTAAACTTGTAATTATGTAATTTTTAATAAAATTTTGATTTTGTAAAAAATAATTATGTCATTTGAACTAAAATATATTTGAGTGGGATTAATTTTATTAAAATTATATTATAATCAAGATATAAATATAAAATTGTAGATACTTAAAATCTGAAATGAAATAAGTAAACGAGGTGTAACAGTCCATTACTAACTATTAGACACACACTTATGTTTCTATTTTGAAAGTTATAAATTCAAATTAAAAGAAAAAATAGAATATGTACACACACGGAGGGGCATTAACAGCAGGAAAGAACGTTTGCTTTAACTCAAACATAAAACAAAGAGCAGATAATAAGCAACCCTTTTACTTCTCTTTTCTAGTTTTTGTGAAATCCGATCCATTGCATGCCCCCGGCTCCTCCATCCCTACTCCCTGCAGCTTCTCTTCTCCCTCTCTTCCTCTTGTGGCCCATGTGACCTACGGTCGATTCGTTCTCTGAAGTAGAAGCGACGGCGAGAGGGAAATTAACCAGAGCCTTGGCCCCTCGAATCTTGAACGCAGCGCGGTCATATGCGAGAGCGGCCTCTTCGGCGGTGTTAAAAGTGCCCAACCAAACTCGAGAGCGTTTCCTGGTGGGGTCTCTAATTTCTGCAGCAAACTTTCCAGACGGGCGGTGTATGACTCCTCGGTAGTGCCTGGCCCAGCTATGCTTCATCTCTCCATTCTCCTCCTCCTGTGGTTGTGGCTCTACATTTACATTCTCCTCCTCCTGTGGTTGTGGCTCTACATTTACAGAAGAAGAAGAGCTCTTTTCTGTAAGTGCAATCTCCTTGTCTTCTGATCTGCTGCTGTCATCTTGACATGAACCCCTGGTGAGGGTGGCATTGGGCTGTATATCATCATCGTCAGCAATATTAATAAAAACGGCGCTACCATTATAATCAAGATCCATATCGTCCTCCACTTCCAGCAAATGGTGGCGAAAGAACTCCAACATATTATTGATGCTCCAACTCGCCCCTGCAGCATCCATGGTGGTCTCAACTGTAGATCAATTAATTTTCGATTGATTTCCGTGGGAAGGAAGGCCGGCAAAGTTCGAATATAAAGCACTTTACTTTCGTCAAGTACATTGCATATTGCCCAAGCTGACTTTCTACTCGCCACATTTTGATGAGTAAATTCAACTATATTATTATTATTATTATATTTTGAATTAGAAAAATATTTTACTTTTTAGCAGTGTGCACTCACTGCATCCGTCATCATGCATTATTCGTTCTTATTTCCTGGATTGAAATAAGAGATATGTGGGAATTTAATGTGACAGTTACAAAGATAAATGATATTATGTATTAAATAGAGGGTTTCAATCCATTCAAAAACACCCACCCACGTCTTCTCTTTCCCAGTAGAAATCGTTGCAAATGGAACCTTTTTTATTAAAAAAATAAAATGGAACGAAATTGTGTGGCCATGTTTGAAGGAAAATTGAAGGGGTTCATGTAAATGCTAATAGGTTATTATTCATGAATGAATCAATAGCTAGTTATCAGTTTTTTTATATTCTTTTTTTATAGTTGGAAAGTATATTTGTCTTATTTTCGGACAATCTAAAAAAAACATACTTAGTAGTCCATCCTAAATTCTAAAATATAAATATCTATAAACTATCAATATAAATATCACAACATAATACAATATGTTATATAAATTTTGATAAATTACCCATTATTTAAATGCTCCAAATTAATAAATAATAAACACATTGTGAGGAAACATTATTCAATTAATCATTATTGAAAAGATCATTTAACTCATATCACATTAATGCAGTGTGTAATTGAAACCAGCATAGATCCAAATCCTAGGCTTTATCAAGCGCCGAGAGGGATCAAATCTCCCGAGGTGCAAACCTCTTCTCAGATGTTATACAAGGAGATTTATTTTTTCCTTTTTATTTTTCCATTTTATTACGGACAATAATATGGACAAACATGGACAATATTATTACTTTTTACTTTTTATTATTACATTTGATTAATGGCCGACAATAATATGGACAAACGTTACAAGATCTCCCTCATATTATTACTTTTTACTTTTTATTTTTACATTAACGTTACAAGATCTCCCTCATATTATTACTTTTTACTTTTTATTATTACATTTTATTAATATGGACAAACATGAACCTCATATTATTATTTTGTACTTTTAATTATTACATTTTATTAATATGGACAAACATGGACAAACGTTACAAGATCTCCCTCATATTGAAGTGTAGAGCACCAACGCAATTATTGCCAGAAACATACACTTATACGTGATTTAATCATTTTTATTCAAAGAACATTGCTCATCTCACTCTTGAATAACACCGTTCATTTTAACCTAACCTTTCTTTGAGATAACAATTTACAAAATGTTAGATATGTTTTATTTTTCACCCATCCCACTTTTGAATAACACCGTTCATTTTAGCCCAATCTTTCTTTGAGATAAGAATTTACAAAAATGTTAGATATGTTTTATTTTTCAAAAAGGATTTGATATGAGTGAACATTCTTGTGTTCATATCTATTTTGGACAATCTAAGAGCTCGCTTTAGATATGATTTCTTTAAAAGTCTAAAAGCTTTTAGATTCTTCGAGAAGATATTAAATTAATTGAGTAAATTGGTATTGTGGAGGTGTGAGAATCACTTCGACAAATATTGTGTGAAGAAGAACCAAGATCAAAGGCAATAGTATAAGCCTAAAGTGCAACAGAAAGATTATGAAGATAGAAGGGAATATCAAGTTGAAAGACACTGTTTTTTTGGCATTTGACTCCCAGAAACCAGAAAAATCAGCCTTGGCTTATTTTTATAAGGTGAATATACAACCTAAAAATGATTTTATTGACAGAGTGGGGTTATTTTCTTCTAATTATTATAAAGAATGGGTGCTATATTTTGGGTAATATGATCTTCTTTTCATGTGATCAGTGATAGATGAGTGTTGGATGATTTTTTTGAGGAAAGGAAATTAGTCCAAGAAATTACTATTGCAAATAATGTGAATTAGAAGTTTTGAGCATTGACATACCTTGGAGGTAGCAATCCATCACTCTATGCTATGAGGTATTTATCAACTTTCATTGATGATTAAACCAGTATACATCCATCTTAAACTCGGATCTATCAAGCACAGAGAGGGATCCATCTTCTTGAGGTATAAGTTTTCATATATATTAAAGTGAAGAAATTTGACTCCCCTCTTCTTGATAGATTTGGCTTTAAGTTTTAATTTTCTATTTTATAGATGAACATGGATTTTTTAATTATTGCACATAATTATTTTCTGAGCAGACATGGATTTTTTTAAATTATTTTAATAATTTTTTTTATTTTATGAGCTGACATGAATTTTTTTAATTATGGTAACATTACGTAACGTTACAACAGCTCCCCCATACTCGGATGTAGAGCACCTCACTCCTCTTAGTGTAGATAGAAGAGTGTGGGTTTATTTTATTGAAAGAAAAAGTGAAGCATTTGATGTCTTTAAAAAATTCAAGCCCTTGGTTGAAAATAAAAATGGTAACAACACCATATAATGTTCAACATATTGGGGTAGTTGAGCAAATGAATAGAACCTTGGATGCATGTTGCATTATAAAAGTTTGCATAGCAAATTTTTGGGGTTTGGTTGTTTCTTGTGTAACATATATAATTAATAAGATTGAAATCTATTAAAAGCATGAACCGCAAGAAGCACAGAGTGGTAAGAAGCTACATATTGTTTATTTTAAAGACTATGGTTTCCTTATATGGTCACATATTCCACATTAAAGAGAGAAAAAGATCGAATTGAAAGGTCATTAAGTGCTTGTTTATGGTTTATAATGAATAATCAAAGGCTTATAGGTTGTATGATTTGGTGATCAGAAAGGTTCTCATCAGTAAAGATGTAAAATTTTGATGAAATTTCTCAACTCATGACTTCACATCTTCATTTTTCAACAACAGATTCCTCCTTGTTTTCAAATATATTGCAATAAATACCACTATTACTAATGATAATGATATGCAATATAGTGTTGCGGATTTGATAGATGAGCATAATAATGAAGGTATTTATAATTCCAATGACCAATCCACTTTTGCAAATGAAGCTCAAAGTGATGACAATGATGCACATTCTTACAAACAAAAAATGAAAAGTATTAGTGAAATTTATGCATGATAACATAGAAACCTGTATGGAAGTGCACTTATGACAAATGTATTACAAACCAAAGAACCAAACTCATTTGAGGAAGATAGAGGAAATAAAGATTGGGAACAAGCCATGCAAGTAGAATATGATACATTAATGAAGAACCTAATATCGGAGCTTGTGCTTCGTCCTAAAGGTATACATGTTATTGGTTGCAAAAGGGTTTATAAGACAAAATTTATTTCATATTTTTCCATAGAGAAATTCAAATCTAGATGGAAAACTGGAAGTACATGCAAGGATGTAGGGAAATCCTATTTGTAACCCATATTTCCAATTCTCTATAGCTCTTTATAGGAACCATGGTACTTGGGTGCTAATTTTTTGTGCTTCTTTTCTTGCTTGAGGGGCATCTAATTGTATGGTTGTAACTTCAAAAATAACCAATATCCTACTTCAAATATCCTCTCACTATGATTTGATATGATTGTTCTTTCATCATGTTTTGTGCTATAGCCAAGTTATCTTTCAATAGTTGAAGAACCTATTATTGATGCTCCATGTGATCCTCCACTGCTTGAACCTTAGCATTCTCTTTCAAGGATGATATGATGGAGGGAGGATGATATCCTTAAGTTATATAAATGATGAAATTTTTTATGAAGTATGGAAATATGTCTTGTATCACCATTCTATTAAGGGAAACAACTTTTAACTCATTATGTTTTCTTATCAAATGCTAATCAACAAAGATAACCTTCTATGAATTTATTCGCATTCTCAATTTAACCATCAAATTGAGGATGGTAAGAGAAGCTATGAGTCAACTGATTTCCCAAACAAGAAAATAGTTCCTTCCAAAAATTACAAGTAAAAAATGGATCTCTATCACTTACAATAATCTTAGGGATTTCATTTAGCTTCTAAATTGTTTGCATACATGGTGCAACTATTATAATTGCTTTAAAGAATGAGAAAGAGTGAAGAAATGGGCATACTTTTTGACTCGATCCACTACTAACATGATGGGAATATTTCCTTTTGAATTTGGTAGATTCTAATAATATCCATCGAGACCTTGTCCCAACATTGACTTGGTATAGCTAATGGCCATAGAAGACGTAGTGTCTTGATTAGATCTCTCATTTTCTATGTTGGAAAAGTACACATTCTACAACAAAATTTTGGACATCAGTGGAAGGCCTTGAGAATGGAATCCTTAAAGGAACTTTTTGACAGAATTTACACCCTTTTTGGCTACCTTCTCAAGCCTTACTCGGTTCTAGGCATTGAGAAGAATAGTTTTTTATTTTCTGCAATTTACTTTCCATGTAGAGGGCTGGTGCAAGGTAATGATACCCAATTATGACACGTTAGTTGCAATGAAATACTGGAAAAACAGTAATATTATCATTAAAATGAATTATTAGAGGTACCTACAAAACTTTTTTGAACTAGGTGTAAAAAGATGAAACGTAGAAAAACGGATGACCTTCCGAAATATATAACTTTATTTATGGAAAAGTGATATAACCACCCCAAAATGTCATTATTTTAATATTGGTATGTTATTTTTTCTCTAAAACATAATGCACACGTTTTTGTTGGTCCACCTATTTTTTATGTAAATTGTCAATTTATGAGGAAACAAGTATGTAGAGGCGTAGGCAACAAACGAATATTGTGCGGGGATATTTTTCCAAAATTTTAAAAGTTAATTTTATATTTTTTTTAAATTACGAAATTCAGTGAAACCTTAAAACGACATGGTCAAGTGTTGGTCCACCATATCATGGTCTGAAAATAATCAATTTATTTATTTATTTTTAGCTTGCAGGTATTCTTGTTGTTAAAATTCAATATGCTAAGATAGAAAATAGTAGCATTACATTCCATTTCACAATAATAGCATATACAGGATCACTGAAGAAACAACAAGCATAGCATAAACACAAGAGACACGGATTTATCCTGGGAAACCCTCATGGGGTAGAAAACCCAGTAAAGCTTCCTCAATATAGATGACCGGCAATATACAAAGATGCAAACCAAAGATATGATCTCCTCCTCCACCATAGAAGAGCTCTCCTCCACAAGTGCGCCTCTCTCTCAAGTGAGTGTGTGTGTCAAATGAGGAACACACCTCCTCTATTTATACACTACTCTGACATATCTTTTACACAAGTACACGTAGGCTCGTATTTAACCAATGGGTTAAATACCCCACTACAACTGACTGGGCCGACCCCTCTAGGGTGGTCTAATAACCCTTTGACCCACATAACACATACAGGGCCGACGCCCACTAGGGAAGTCTAATAACCCGAGTTACCACATTCCGACGGAGGAATAAACATCTCCGGATATACAATAAGATCTTCACGGAGGAATGAAACATCTTCAGAATAATAAAGTACAAATATAATATTCTTTGAAGTTACAATATCTCAACACTCCCCCTTAACAAGAAGGATATTATAACAGCATCTGCACGAGCAAGGAGTCATCAACATCATACATGATACATCTATAAATCATTGGAAGCTTTCTCAACATCATCAGTAACTCAACCAGTTACTGGAACATCTTCAATACTGGAACATCAACATCTTCAGTACTGAGTCTTTATCTTCTGCAGCACTCGAACAACTACAATAACATCAACATTTATATCCTCACGATTATCAGCATCATCATCATAAGATCATCAGCATCGGGATCATCTCGATCTACAACATTTGGATCATCACGATCTACAGCATCTGGATCATCTCGATCTACAACATTTGGATCATCACGATCTACAGCATCTGGATCATCTGGATCATCAACATCGTCATCACACGATCATCTGTATCGTCATCACATGATCATCAGCATCGTCATCACATGATCATCAGCATCGTCATCACACGATCATCGGTGTCTTCATCACACGATCATCAGCATCGTCATCACACGATCATCAGCATTGTCATCACACGATCATCAGCATTGTCATCACACGATCATCAGCATCGTCATCACACGATCATTAGTTCTCTTTAGGACCTATGTCCAAGGATGATGCAATCCTGTCATGTACCTTTTGAACCGAAGTCCAGGGACAATCCAGTCCTGTCATGTACCTTTTGAAGTGAAGTCCAGGGATGATCCAGTCCTATCAATTCTCAGAGACCTCATGTCTACGGCTCAGTTCACAGGACCAAAATCCAAGGATGATCCAATCCTTACCGTACATTTAGGACCACGTCCAAGGATGACTTAATCCTCAACCATACATTTAGGACTACGTCCAAGGATGACTTAATCCTCCACCGTACATTTAGGACTATGTCCAAGGATGACTTAATCCTCCACCGTACATTTAGAACCACTTCCAAGGATGACTTAATCCTCCACCGTACATTTAGGACCACGTCCAAGGATGACTTAATCCTCCACTGTACATTTAGGACTACGTCCAAGGATGACTTAATCCTCGACCGTACATTTAGGACCACGTCCAAGGATGACTTAATCCTCCACCGTACATTTAGGACCACATCCAAGGATGACTTAATCCTCCACCGTACATTTAGGACCACGTCTAAGGATGACTTAATACTCCACCGTACATTTAGGACCACGTCCAAGGATGACTTAATCCTCCACGGTACATTTAGGACTACATCCAAGGATGACTTAATCCTCCACCGTACATTTAGGACTACATCCAAGGATGACTTAATCCTCCACCGTACATGTAGGACTACGTCCAAGGATGACTTAATCCTCCACCGTACATTTAGGACCACGTCCAAGGATGACTTAATCCTCCACCGTACATTTAGGACTACGTCCAAGGATGACTTAATCCTCCACCGTACATTTAGGACTACGTCCAAGGATGACTTAATCCTCCACCGTACATTTAGGACCACATCCAAGGATGACTTAATCCTCAACCGTACATTTAGGACCACGTCCAAGGATGACTTAATCCTCAACCGTACATTTACGACTACGTCCAAGGATGACTTAATCCTCAATCGTACATTTAGGACCACGTCCATGGATGACTTAATCCTCCACCGTACATTTAGGACCACGTCCAAGGATGACTTAATCCTCCACCGTACATTTAGGACCACATCCAAGGATGACTTAATCCTCCACCGTACATTTAGGACTACGTCCAAGGATGACTTAATCCTCCACTGTACAATTAGGGCTACGTCCAAGGATGAATTAATCCTCCACCGTACATTTAAGACTACGTCCAAGCATGATTTAATCCTCCACCGTACATTTAGGACCACGTCCAAGGATGAGTTAATCCTCCACCGTACATTTAGGACCACGTCCAAGGATGACTTAATCCTCCACCATACATTTAGGACTACGTCCAAGGATCACTTAATCCTCCACCATACATTTAGGACTATGTCCAAGGATGAATTAATCCTCCACCATACATTTAGGACCACGTCCAAGGATGACTTAATCCTCAACCGTACATTTAGGACCACGTCCAAGGATGACTTAATCCTCAACCCTACATTTAGGACTACGTCCAAGGATGACTTAATCCTCCACCGTACATTTAGGACCACATCCAAGGATGACTTAATCCTCTACCGTACATTTAGGACCACGTCCAAGGATGAATTAATCCTCAACCGTCCACCAAGGACTTCATTCTCAAAGACATACGTCTACGGCTCTTCTTTCGGACTGAAGTCCAGCGATGATCCAATCCCCTCACATGTTCACCAAGAACTTCATTCTCGAAGACATACGTCTACGGCTTCTTCTTTTGGACTGAAGTCCAGGGATGATCCAATCCCCTCACATGTTCCCCAAGAACTTAATTCTTGAAGACATACGTCTACGGCTCTTCTTTCAGACTGAAGTCCAGGGATGATCCAATCCCCTCACATGTTCACGAAGAACTTCATTCTTGAAGACATACGTCTACGGCTCTTCTTTCAGACTGAATTCCAGCGATGATCCAATCCCATCACATGTTCACCAAGAACTTCATTCTCGAAGACATACGTCTACGGCTCTTCTTTCGGACTGAAGTCCAGGGATGATCCAATCGCCTCACATGTTCATCAAGAACTTCATTCTCGAAGACATACGTCTACGGCTCTTCTTTCGGACTGAAGTCCAGGGATGATCCAATCCCCTCACATGTTCACCAAGAACTTCATTCTCGAAGACATACGTCTACGGCTCTTCTTTCGGACTGAAGTCCAGGGATGATCCAATCCCCTCACATGTTCACCAAGAACTTCATTCTCGAAGACATACGTCTACGGCTCTTCTTTCGAACTGAAGTCCAGGGATGATCCAATCCCCTCAAGTCCACCAAGGACTTCATTTTCGGAGACATCATGTCTACAACTTCTTTTAGAATATATGTTCAAGGATGCAATCCTCTTGTCACCTTAGACCCTGTCTAAGGACCATCCACCAACCTCTCTGTCGGCATCACTAATATAGGTATCCTCATCATCGACCTCACTATCGATGCAGGAAATCTCATCATAAGTGATCACATCACTCCGCCTTTCGAGGAGGGTCCTTCTAAACTTTATTAAGTTTGTCTTGGAAAACTTTACTTGAGGTAGAGGTTTGGTTAGTACATCGGCAACTTGTTCTCTTGAGGTAGAGGTTTGGTTAGTACATCGGATCAGTAGAAGATTGGTTAGTATATTGGTAACTTGTTACAAATTCAAACTTTTAGTTCCTTTCTACACCTTATCTTGGAACACTAGATTCTTTGCCATCTTGATACAACTCTGTTTGTCACATAGGATCATAGTTGGGTTTATCTCTAAGTCAAACAATCCTGAAGCCATATTCAACCTTGTAGCAAAGATTGAGATCCACATCACCCATGATGATCATTAAGCTCATTAATTGACTACCAATCCTGGGTACCCATACAGAACCTGATTCACACTTCTTCTTTAATTACATCATTAAGAGAATGGTCTTATCTAGTCACTTGGAGCAAAACATCTCATCATGATTCTCTTCCTCTTTCTAAGAGAATCTTCTAGCCACAAGCTTTCTATAGTGTGTTTGATTTGTAAATATTTTGTTGAACATACATCGCTTGTTCAGTGTTCATCATTCATCATGATCTTTCCTACAAATCAAAATTAAGTACATGATTAGTAATACTTCATAATCATCAAATCATATTGACATGATAACCTATTATGCATACAGATATCATTTACATAGTTATGCAACTATTTTTACCAATACTTTGGCACAACACTTTCCCATATCCTGTATGCATACAGTGGCTTTCTAGATGCCTTCCATCTCTACCAGAACATACTATCGAGAGTGTGCACAGCTCTCAGCATGTCAGTAAAGAGGTTTCATTCTAGACGAGCAATAATGGAATGTTTGTCCAACTTACCAATCATATGCATATTAGTAGTATACTTTTCAATGCTTTATGAATGTTTACACTCAGCATGATATATTCTAGGAATACAAATATGCATACAAGCAATATCATTTACTATTTCTAATAACAAATCAAATACTTATCTTTTATGTTTGTGTGGTTGCCTCCCGCTTGATCTTCTATATGTCTTTTGAACTTCTATTCATTCTGTACCACTGTGCATGCTCAAGTGTGCGCTAGTGTCATCCTCATGATATCATACACAAACATACATTCATTAGTATATTCTCAAAACATTCTAATTCTAAATAATCTTGAATATGTATAGTCATGATTATAGATAATATTCAAGGTTTCAGGGAAGTCTTCTTTTACTCATGCATATTCTTGTTTGTTCAAGTTAGTTAAATAATCAACCAAGATAAGAGACATAATATGCATAAACCCTTGATTACCAACTTTATGAATAAGCATAACCAATCATACCAAGTATACTTATATAAGGGATCCTAACATGACATAGGAAAACATACCTGGATTAGTATACCTGCTTAGTTATGTACAAAACAATCTCTTCAATGATTTAGAGATCCTGAGCTAGAACCTGCATGTCTCATAGGTTAAACATAATATAACAAATTCATACATACCTCGTAAGTAGAACAAAGATTATGGATGAGTCTTTGTCTTCATGATGTCATGGTCATGGAACTTGATTTGTCTTTTGTGATGTACCTGTTGAGACTTCTTGTAGTCTTCTTATGTAAGGCCTTAGCCTCAACTCCCCCTAAAACTTGATCTGGAGCTTGATTAGGGTTTGCTAGAGAATCCCTAAAAATTCAATCTTTGACTTTCACACTTCCGAATGAATGGAAGGATGTGTCTTGCTGAGCTGATCAAACTAGCATACTTCAATTTTGAAATCTCCAAAATTTGACCCCTCAAAATTGCCTTTGAAACTTTTGGATCTTCTGGACATGATCCCGAAAAAGGGTTTGATGAAGCCCACCCTTCTGCTCAATCAAAAGGTTTGATCCAAG
Organism: Larix kaempferi; assembly: GCA_027924585.1. Taxonomy (NCBI): domain Eukaryota; kingdom Viridiplantae; phylum Streptophyta; class Pinopsida; order Pinales; family Pinaceae; genus Larix; species Larix kaempferi. Next base: position 8,948,115 of record BSBM01000848.1, read on the forward strand.
GCTCTAAACTCTTATTTTTCTGAGGAGCTTCCAGCCATGGTTACAGACTTAAAAAATTCCAACTTTTGTTGAAGCCCTAATTTTCCATCTTTCCGATCAAAATCCCGAGCTAGGGTTTTAATCAAGCCCGGTCTTCTACCCAACCACAAAATTCGATCTTGGTCTCTAAATTTTGATTTTCCTGAGTAGCATTCAGCCGTGGATTCCGATTCCAAAAATTCCAACTTTCTTCGAAACCCTAAATTCCGGAAGCCATGAATAAAGGTGCTCCAAAAATAATTCTGTTTTGATAGAAATATGTACCTGATTGTTTCTTCTATAACTCTGAAATTTTCACTCCACAGGGTCTGAAAACTGTTTCTATGGCAGCCTGACCTGTCATCTTTCCATCCTGACAGGCCTGACCTCAATTGGATTTTCTGACAGATATTTATGCCAAATGTCGCAACGTGACCTGTTTTGGGATAATACAGGAGAGCGAACTTGTACGGCGTGCCACGTGTCACTGTTTGAACTTCAGCCTCTGAAAACTTTTCCTGAGATAGCTCGCCCTGTTATCTTTCCATCCTGATAGGTCTGACCTCAATTGGACTCTCTGAGAGAGAGTTATTCCAAGTGTCGCAATGTGACCTGTTTATGGGATAAAACAGGAGAGCGAACTTGTATATCGTGCCATGTGTCACTGGTTCAGTTTCGGCCTCTGAAAAAGTTTCCTGAGATAGTACAGTCTGTTTACTACCTGTCTCTTTTTATGAAATTTCATTTGGAGCTTCCTAGCCCAAGTTATGACCTTTTTTCCTAGGTCACCTGATTTTGACTGAGATCTAGAAGAGGCAGAAACCCTAACTTGTACTGATCATAACTTACAAAGTAAAACGAATCTGAGGGTGCCCTTTGGACACAAGATACCTGGAGATGTTATCTAAGACCTGTAAAGGTTTTTGATCCTGAACCTTCGCCAAAATGGATTTATACCGAAAGTTCCACGATGACTGGTTTTTGCTATGTAAAACCCTAACCTTCAAATTGTCGTAAGTGAAGCAAGTGTTATAAGTGCCATACCTTGCCTTCCTTCAGGTTAGCTCTGATACCATGTTAAAATTCAATATGCTAAAATAGAAAATAGAATCATTAAATTCCATTTCACAATAATAGCATATACAGGATCACTGAAGAAACAACAAGCATAGCATAAACACAAGAGACACAGATTTATCCTGGGAAACCCTCATGGGGTAGAAAACCCAGTAAAGCTTCCTCAATATAGATGACCAGCAATATACAAAGATGCAAACCAAAGATATTATCTCCTCCTCCACCATAGTAGACCTCTCCTCCACAAGTGCGCCTCTCTCTCAAGTGAGTGTGTGTGTCAAATGAGGAACACACCTCCTCTATTTATACACTACTCTGACATATATTTTACACAAGTACACGTAGGCTCGTATTTAACCAATGGGTTAAATACCCCACTACAACTGACTAGGCCGACCCCTCTAGGGTGGTCTAATAACCCTTTGACCCACATAACACATATAGGGCCGACCCCCACTAGGGAAGTCTAATAACCCGAGTTACCACATTCCGACGGAGGAATAAACATCTCCGGATATACAATAAGATCTTCACGGAGGAATGAAACATCTCCGGAATAATAAAGTACAAATATAATATTCTTTGAAGTTACAATATCTCAACACTTGTACTCTTGTTCAGGTTCTTTTCCGTTCTCGAAAGAGGTAAGCCAATCAAAAGTTATAGGAAAAATAAACGACCTGTGTTTTTTACAAATTTGACATGAGTGCAGTTAGAAATGAATTAAAAATAGAAAACAGCAACAGATCTATTCCAAAAATATATAGTTAGAATCTGCACACAGAGCTCACAGTGTGTTCAATTTCATGTATAGTGCACTAGTGGAGCATATGCGAAACTAGGTGTGAAAAACATGAAGTTACAACATTTGATGTGTTATGCCATAAATCAGACCTAGCCTCAAGGTTTGGAAATCCGAAGCTAATTCCAAGCATGCAAGGGACCCAAAAAAATTTGAATCCAAACATGCGTGCATGCAAATGTGCACATGCGGAGAGGCGTGCACACGTTTCTAGGAGTGCGCACGTGTTTGTATGCGCACATGCGATGCTTCTATCTCTATAAAATCTAGTTTCCATTCCTAGACATAAAAGTTCCAAACTATTTTCATTCACTGTTTTTCTTGAATAAGATGAGATTGCCTCTAAGGTTGGGACCCTCAGCCTCTCTATAACCCCACCCCCTTCTCTTCCTATCCACCCAATCCCCCCACTCTCTTCCACTCTATCCACCCTTATCGTTGTGCCATCTCTGAAGCTAGGGTTTTGCTCAGTGAAGCAACTAGGGTTCACTGAGCAAAACCCTAGCTCCGAAGATGGCACAATAACACCATTTATGGGGGTTGGAGGCACGCTGTGGGGTGGGGGGGGGATAGCTGAAACCCAGTTCCCAGGATCCATCGGAATCGACAGATTAGTGATCGGAGCCACAGTTTGGGTGTTGTGGGCATTTTGGTCCGGCACCTCGGGGCCATTCCGGGACACTTTCAGAAATTGCTCCAAGGGCATGGAACCCAAACCAACGATAGGAACAAGGTTTTGCAGTTCCCGCACTTGCGTATGGCCATTGGGGACGTGTCTACAATGGCCATGCATGCCCGGGAGCCTTCGGACGAGAAATGACCCCCTTAAGCAAGATTCGAAAGGCCTTCACTGAGAAAAACCCTAGCTCTGTAGATGGCACAATAACATTGTTTCTGAGGGTTGGAGGCATGCTTTGGGAGGGCCCCTAGCTAAAACCTGGCATATCGGATCCATCAAAATCGACAGATTCACGAGCGGAGCCACAGTTTGGGTGTTGTGGGAATCTTGGTCCGGCACCCCAGGGCCATTCAGGGACACTTTAGGGAATTGATCCGGGGGAACAGAACGCAAACCAATGAGCGGACATGGGTTTTTTCATCTCCCACACGTGCATATGGCCATTGTGGACATTCCTACAGTCACCACGCATGCCTGGGATCCTTCGGACGAGAAATGCCCCCCCTTGAGCAATATTCGAAAGGCCTTCACTGAGCAAAACCCTAGCTCTGAAGATGGCACAATAAAAACCATCTTCGGGGGTTGGAGGCACGCTTTGGGGGGGCCCTAGTTGAAACCCGACATCCAGGATCCATCAGAATCGATGGATTCATGACCGGAGCCACGGTTTGGGTGTTGTGGACATCTTGGTCCGACACCTCGAGGCCATCTAGGGACATTTTGAGGAATTGCTCTAGGGGCTTGGAACCCAAACCGGCGATCGGACATGGGTTCTGTCATCTACCACATGTACGTATGGCCATTGTGGACATGTCTGCAAAGCCTTCGAACGAGAAACGATGCCCTTGATAAATATTCGAAAGGCCTTCATTGAGAAAAACCCTAGCTCTGGAGATGGCACAATAACACCGTTTCCGGGGGTTGGAGGCATGCTGTGGGGGGGGGGCGGCTAGCTAAAACCCGACGTCCTGGATCCATCAGAAATGATAGATTCGCGACCGGATCCACAGTTTGGGTGCTGCGGGCATCTTGGTCCGGCAACCTAGGGCCATTCAGGGGCCATTCAGGGACACTTTGAGGAATTGCTCTGGGGCACGGAACCCAAACCAACGAGTAGACTTCGGTTCCGTCAACTCCGACATGTGCATAAAGGAGGTTTCAAACTACCATATAAGACATGTCTTAGGGTTTTTTGGATCCTATAAAATATTCTCAAAATTCTACACTCAATTAACTTACATGCCTACCTAATATTATAGTGGTAAGTCCTCTTTGACAAGAATTTCCTTGCATTTGAATTGCCAATTGTGGATGGCTTGTAAGGTTTCAAATTATTAACATTCAATATTAAGAAAATGCGCATTCATATATGGATTTTCCTTAACATTGATATAGCCACCCCATAATAATAGTATTGGTTTTCCTTGTTAATAGCTACTAGTATATGGTTTTGCATGCATGGCCATATAAAGTTGTTTGCAACATAAATTTCATGTTTGATATTTTGTTACAATCATGAATTGAGATAGGGATCAATTGTAGTGGTCTAGAATTTATGAGTTGAAAGAAAAAAAACAGATTAAGACACCTTAGTGCAAGAATATTTACTATACCATATTAATCATAAAACATAGTAGAAGAATTCATTATTGATCCCATAACTAGTGTAAAGTGGTACATTTATAATCATATGGAATGATATAAGTGTTCATTGACATGTAATTATCACTTCCCCCCATATTTGACTAATAAATTATTTGAGTAGTTAAGGTGATCAAACCACTTCCATGCTTATGCTAATTTGGTTGCATCAATTACAACACCAATACATTAGTTCTTTAGTTCAATGAGATGTTTTATGTGTTTCTTTTTCCTCCACCTAGACCAATAGGAACACCATTTATATCTAGGAATTGTCACTACATTGTGAAAAACTCTAAGGAAAAATAGAAACATAGTGGACAAGCTTCCAAAAATTCAAGAACCTCATGCATCTAATGTCCTTCTTACCATAATTTTATCATGGGCTTCCCAAATACTCTCATATTTGAGACTGGGTGTACTCATACTACTACTCTTAGAACATGATATTAGATCAAACATATAAATAAACTAAAAAAAACTTATGAAATGTACACAATGGTTTTTTTAAGCATGATTTATAGTATCCCATCCTTGGAATCTTATAGCAACTCCCTAAGAGAATATGCACTTTTTGCATGATTGGGTCAAGTACTAAAACCCATAAACCTTGGGACTATGGGTGGTGTGTCCATGTCGAGCATGGAAAAACACACATGTGGGATCTTACGGAACTCAATTTTGATGCTCGGTTTAGTTTTTATCCCCTATTGACAAAATCACCAAGTGTCCATTTCCTAATGATCATCTTGCTCATGGATATAAAGAACTAGGGTTTTTCTTAGTAAGTGACTATGCACATATGTGTGATTGGGTTAAGTACTGAAACCCCTTGACCTTGGGACTGTGATGTATTCTTCAATGATATGAGAAACTATTTTTTTTCTTAGTTTCTCTTGAAAGGAGAAACTAGGATTAGCCTCATGTGACACGATGTTTGTTTGGAGACGGAATGAGCCATAGAATGACGACCGTGGCTCGGATCAACAAACCGTCGACTCCATTAGATTCAGGACATCGAGATAGTTCTAGGGGTGCACCTCTCCTCCGGTCCCATGGCCTAGGTGTCATCTTGTAAGTCCATTTTGGAAACTAGGGTTTTGTTCAGTAAGGGAGTGTGCAATTTTTGCACATTATGGTCAAATTTGCAAAATCGTCGACTGGGAACTTATGGATAGCGTTCCCAGCTGGAACCTTCCTAGACACACTTGAAGGACTCCCCAAAACCTGGTTTTGTTGCACGGTTTGAATTCTATGCCCCCGATAGGTATCCAGCAAGGGTCCCTAAAGGCCTTTTGGATGCGAGACAGAACGAGCCATAGAATGACGACCGTGGCTCAGATCGACAAACCGTCGACTCTGTTGGATTCAAGAAATCGAGATACTACGAGGGATTCCCCTCTCCTTCAATCCCATTGTTGCTTGGGTTTACACCCAAGCATGTGCTAATGAACACCTACTGACTTGTAGTAGCAGTTTCGATAAAAAAAATAAAAAACTAAAGTAAAAAAAATAGAATTAATCTAAGATATAAAAAAGCAAAGAGTTAATCTAGCATGTTCATGTAAAAACTTGAAAGTAAATGGTAAAGAACTTAGATCTATATGTAAAAAATTTCTTTATTTATGGAAAAAATAGCTTTACAATAATCATGTTACCTCAAATGGTGAGGATGGTTGAGCTTGAGCAGCTACAATGGTGAGGTGCTACAAAGCTCCAATGATCTCTTCTTCTCCAACATGCCAATGGAGATATTCAAACTCAAAAGGGAAGCAAGGGCTCTCAAGAAAGAATTTTGCAGCATAAGGATCGGATGAATGTGGATGTATAGTGAGGAGCCCCTATCACCTTTTTATAGTTTTTTGGTGATGGAGAATACCATTGTGGTTTAAGGAAACCAATGGTATTGATAAAAATGGTTTAGGTTTTTTTTTCCTCTTTTTCCCTCTTTTTCCTTTTTTGAATATATTTTATATTTTTATTCCCTTTTAATTGATTTTTTGGGAATTTTGGACCCTTTTTTAGGGTTTTTTGTATTTTTTGAGGAAAATTACATATTTTGAGGGGGAAAAGATGGATTTTGGTCTCTTGTTGACCGTTTGAAGGTTTTAGTGGCTCAAATGGTTGAAAAAGTGGACAAATGGGTCATGGAAATAGGGAAATCAACTAGTGAGCATTTTTTGGGTGTTAACAGATTGCCTCCAGATGTGTGAGGGCAGGAGCTCATCGTATGGCCGATAGACATCATATTTATTTTGTCTTTTTCATGGAGTTTGGAGGAGAGAAGAGACCGATTGGAGACTGGAACACTGAGCCCATGCAAAATGCACAAACTAAAAATACATGTCCTAAAAAATGAATGAGGAATAGTCTCTGATAATGGAAAAGGCGGGCATACCCATGCTCGTATCAGGACATATAAATAACAATGAGGCCCAAAAAATGAGACATTGAAGAATACATATAAACCTGCTGTGTACATCATAATGGTCTAGGGGGAACATAATGCTGAAACATACTCATGGTCATACCATGACTGATCTGAAGAATTGATATACTGGAAAAGAGAAACAATCGCTCTGAATAAGGTGTCAAAAGGGTTGATGAACTACTGAATCTGAAGGTATCCAACAACTATAGGGACTCATACCATGACTGATCTGAAGAACTGATATACTGGAAAAGAGAAACAATCGCTCTGAATAAGGTGTCAAAAGGGTTGATGAACTACTGAATCTGAAGGTATCCAACAACTATAGGGACTCAATAACTATGAGTCCACTTCTGAAGAGTATATGGAACTGTATACTCAAGGGAGTATAAAACTGGGGTACTTCTTAATACTGTCGGCAAGCACAGCCCGAATATCGAATAGGAACATCTAACTGGTTGTTTCCTCAAGTAGACTCACAAATGTGCTAGAGTCAGGTGACATCCGGGGTCTTCAACAAACAACTGAAAGGATCAATACCCTATATGAATCTCAACAATGTGATCAAAGTGTTGACGTCGAGCATGTGAGAAACAATCATTTGGAGAGGCACTAAGGACTCCTTTTAAAATGATCTGTAGGCACTCACCACTGATGGTGATGAGTCCAAGGCACAGGGACCTCTAAGTCTATCCTATGGAATAGATTTGTTGACATCGACAGAGGGAGATCTACAACTATCAAGGCAATGATTTTTCCTTAATAGGAGCTTGAGGTGTACAACCAAGAGGTGATAGTACTGATAGTGGGACTTACATACTGTGGGGATGGGGAGCAACTGGGGTTTTAGAGTGGGGAGGGGACTCAAACTTTCTTTGTTCAGAGCATGATGACATGGTTGACCTAGAAGCATATGAAACTAACTTTAGGTATGGATATCATAGCTTTAAGGGATCAGGGGTAAGTACTGTAGACTGGAGTGACTCTGGGAGACAAGATGATGGATGATATCAAGAGACTCTTAGGGTGACATATTGCAGAATACTCTGAACAAAGGCGACCATAATGGGGAAGCCGCCATGTGACTAGACATGTTCTGTTGTGTCGCCGATAGGAACCATTGGGGCCTTCTTCCTGGTTTTAATGATCTCCAAGAAGGGATAAAAATGTGCTAAAAAATGGTACTGTCCTGTGGATTTGTGCGAGCCCAGGACTGTTCATGCTCATGAGTGCTTTCATTTTTAAGGAGTCTGGAAATGATAAGAAGACGCTGGATTGGTGGAGGAGTACCGTCGTGTGGATTTATACGAGCCCAAGACAGTGATTGCTCGTGGTTGCTTTCAATTTTAGAGACTCTGAAAGGTAAGTAGACTCCATTGGTGGTCTTTTTGTTGATGTATATGTAACTTCGGAATGTATTTCACCTATGTATATTGTACTCCTATAAAAATGTTATTATTCCTCTATACAAAAGTGTTGTCATTTGTATTGACAAGTGTCGCAAGTGTAGTAACTTGTTGTGATGGGATATTAGACCACTGAGTGTGGGTCAACCCTAATTAGTATAACCATGGGTTATTAGACTAAGTTAGACAAGTCGGCCCTGCTAGGTTATTAGGCAGGTCAAGTCATGTATAAATAGAGTGCGGGTGGAACTTTATTTGATCATTCACTTTCTCACTTATACACTCATTGGAGAGTGGCGCACTAGTGGAGGAGGAGAAGCTGCTGCTAGGAGACTATCTCTTATGCTTGGGTTTTGTATCATTGCTCTATCTATCTCTGAGGAAGTTATTGGGTTTTTTCACCTTTATGGTTTTCTCCAAGGAAACTCTATGTGTCTATTGTCTCTCGTGTTTTCTTCTTGTGATTGATATGTTGTACATCTCTCAGTAAAGATCCTAGAGTATATTGAATTGATGCTAAAAAATTAACATGGTATCAGAGCTAACCTGAGAAGAAGACACTGTGCAGTTGCAGAAGCTAGAGATTCTTGTTTTTTGTGTTTCTCTCCACATATATTGAAAGGAAGGAGGCTAGATTGACTCTCCTCAGCAAGGTGCATCTTTCTGTCGAAACAGAATTCAATTCTGAGCATTTTCAGATTTTGACCTAAAAATTAGGGTTTGCACAAAAAGTGGAATTTTTTAAATCTGAGACTATGGCTGGAAGCTCCTTGGAAAAATCGAAGTTTAGAGATTTGGATCAAACTTTTTGGTTGGGTGAAGCTCCAGCAAAATCAAACCCTAATTTGGGGTCCTGTCTAGTGAAGCCGAAAATGAGGGTTTTTGCAAAAGTTGGAATTTCTAAAATCTAAGACCATGGATTGAAGCTCCTTGGAAAAATCGAATTTTAGAGCTTTGGATTGAACTTTTTGGTTGGGTGAAGCTCCAGGAAAATCAAACCCTAGTTTGGGGTCTTGTTTAATGAAGCCGAAAATTAGGGTTTCGGTAAAAGTTGGAATTTATGAAATCTGAGACCATGGCTGGAAGCTCCTCTGAAAAATAAAAGTTTAGAGACCAAGATCGAACTTTTTGGATGGGTGGAGATTTGGGAAAATCAAACCCTAAATCAGGGTCCTCCCTAGTGAATCCAGAAGTTTAACAATCATTTCTGAGGGGTGAAACTTTGCAGTTTTCAAATTCTGAGTATACCAGCTTAATCAGCTCATCAAGACGCATCTTTGTATCCTTTCAAAATTTTGAAATTCAAAGTTTGAATTTTTAGGGTTTCTCTGACAAACCCTAATCTAGCACCAGATTCAGTTTTTAGCAAATCAAGTGGTAAGACCTAAATCTTTTCTATTTCCATTTGAAGTACTCTTTAAAGATGTCTCACCACACCAAGCTTGAGGATAAGCTTGAAGGGGCTTATAACTTCCAAGCCTGGAAGTATAGGATTGGGTTAATCCTAGAAGAGAATGAGTCAGACACTTACATAAGTGAAGAGATTCCAGTTCTAGAGGGAGAAGAGGCTAAGGCCTTACACAAGAGGAACTTGGTCAAGACTAAGAGGATCATTATTGATTCTATCAAAGACCATCTCATACCACATGTGTCATCTCTAAAGACACCTAAGGAGATGTTTGATTCCTTGACCAGGTTATTTGAAGGGAAGAATATAGATCGAAAGATGACCTTGAGGAATCAATTGAATACGGAAACCATGTAGTCTTATGTCTCAAGGGTCTCCCAGATAAAAGAATAACTTGAAGTTGTGGGAGAAGATATAGAGAATAGAGAAGTGGTAATCACCACTCTTAATGGCCTTCCTAAGTCATGGGATTCCTTCATCCAAGGAATTTGTGCGAGGAAGAAACTTATCACATTTAGTAGGCTATGGGAAGAATGCTCATAGGAAGAAGCTCGGATTATAGCTCGAGAAGAAAATATGGGGAATGAAGATCAAGCTCTCACAACACATACCAAGGAGAGGACACTTTTCCTCAGATTGTCCTAAGAACAAAAGGAACAACAACAACAACTACTACAAGCAATCTGACAGGTATGACTTACAGGTATGTTTTGAAATCTGTTCATGATTAAGTTTATAATATGATTGTCCTCATGTTATTGAGTTTAGTAACAATCTTGTTTAGTTTTAGATTTGTCTTATCACCCTAGTAAAAGTATGAATGCATGATAGAAGACATTCATTGATTAGGGCTATGACACGTATGATTGTATTATGTTTGTACTAATGCACTGTGGTGTTGGATGAGGAGAATGTTATCTGCTAACATGAAAGATACAAATCAAGCTCTAGATCAAGACCATGATGACATGGAGACAAAGACTCATCCATAGTCATGGATCACATAGAGGTATGTATAATTTGGTTCTACAATGGTTAACTTATGAGTTATGCAGGTCATTGAAGAGAACAAGAAAAACATTGCTAGACATAACTAGCAAATATGATGACCAGGTATGTTTTTCCTATATCAAGTTAGAATCCTACCCTATGTAAGGATCTTATACTTTTATATGATTGATGATGATTACTCATGAAGTTACGAGTTTGAGTAATCCATGGTTTATGCATATTATGTCTCTTACCTTGATTAATGATATGACTAACCAAGAAGAGTTCTATGGTTTAATATAAATATGCATGAGTAAGAGAAGTCTTCTCTAAAACTTTGAATGCTAATGCTTATTATCTGTGTTTGAAATGATCATGACTATACATGTTTAAGATTATTGTGTTTTGATAGTATTAAGATTATACTAATGAATGTATGATTATGTATGAGATCTCGAGGATAACACAATGATGATACGAGTAGGCATGCATAGTGATCGAGGATGGATATAAGTTCAAGGATAGGTAATCCAGGAAGCAAAGATCAAGAGGGGGCACACTCTAGTAGTTCCTACAAGGAAGCAAAGATTGAGAGAGAGTGCACCCAACAAACAAACAAAGATAAGTATTTGAATTGTCATTTCTTGTATATTTGATTGTTCAAATAATACTGTTTAATGATGTATATACTTATGTTGCTAGACTTAGGTTGTGTACTATGCATATTAGAATAATTGCATTAATGAACAATATACTACTAATATGCATGTGATGGGTAAGTTTCCTATGGAATTGTACAACATACCATTACTACTTATCTAGAATGAAACCTCTTTGCTGACATTTTGGGAGTTGTGCACACTCTTAACAATGTTCCGGTAGAGATTGGAAGGCATCTAGAAAGTTACGGGATATGGATAAATGTTATATTGAAGCATTGGCTAAATTAATTGCATGACTATATGACATATTTCTTTATGTGTAAGAATTTGTTCTAAAAACTATGAGATGTTTCTAATCATGCAATTTAACTTGTCTTGTAGGAAAGATCGTGTACAATCACCTACAAAAGAAGGACTACAATATTTGTTCCAGCAACAAAGTTCAAGAAAACTATCTATTGAAAATATTGAAGAATCTGACGTTACCAGGATCCGGGATGCAGTAATGGAAGGATGCCATGATCGAGGAATACCATTCGATCATGAAGAATGATGCTTGGGATGTGGTCCCAAGACCTGAAGGGAATTCTGTTGTAAATTCCAAGTGGATCTATAAGATCAAGCATGCTGCGGATGGCAGCATAGAGAAATACAAGGCCATGTTGTGGCTCGTGATTTTTGCTCCTATATCCAGGTACACTTCCATCAGAGCAGTACTTGCTCTGGCTACAGTGATGAAGTGGAAGATACACTAGATGGATGTCAAGACAACTTTCTTGAATGGTGTAGTCGAAGAGGAAAGTGTATGTGGAGCAGCCACTCGGGGACTCATGTGTGAAAACTGAAGAAAGCCCTGTATGGTTTGAAATAGGGACCTAGGAACTAGTACAATAGGATAGATGGCTTCCTATCTAGTTTGGGCTTTACTAAAGGAAAAGCGGACTCCAACCTTTACTACAAGGCTGAGGAAGGCAATCCAGTGATACTACTTCTGTATGTGGATGACCTATTTGTTATAGGTGAGGATAGATTGATTGCGGATATAAAGAGGAAGCTTGTTGTTGAGTTCAAGATAAAGGACTTGGGTATGATGCACTACTTTCTAGGTATCGAGGTGTGGCAGAGCACAGATGGAATCTTCCTTGGAAAAGGGAAGTATGCAGAAAAGATCCTGAAGAGGTTCGGGATGATGGACGGCAAGGCCATGGCCAAACCTATGGCATTGAACCTTAAGCTTCTGTGTGATGCTTCATCTGAGTCTGTTAATGTCACGGTGTATCGTCAGATGATTGGGTCCTTGATGTACCTAACAAACACGAGACCAGATATTTGCTTTCTGGTGAACACATTGAGCCAGTTCCTGATGGATCCCATAAGTGTTCACTTGGTTGCTGTAAAGCATATTCTGGGGATCTGAAGGGTACAGTTGACTATGGGCTCAAGTATGATGTGAATCAAAAGGTTAACCTGGAGGGTTATGTTGATTTAGATTGGGCAGGCAGTGCTGCAAATAGGAAGAGCACTTCTAGGTGCTACTTCAATATGGGATCAGGTATGATCTCTTTGTTTAGCAGGAAGCAGTCCTGCGTAGCACTAAGTACAACCAAAGCAAAGTATGTTGCAGCTTGTTCGACTAGTTGTGAGGCAGTATGGCTAAGGAAGCTACTGTCTGAGTTATTTGATCTCCATCTTTTGTGACAACCAGAGTTGTGTGAAGATGTATGATATCCCAGTGTTCCATGACAGGTAGAAGCACATTGAGATCAAAGATCACTATATCAAGGATATGGTGCAGAGAGGAGCAATGAAGCTCCTATATGTTGCAATGGACAAGCAAATAGCCGATTTGTTGACCAAGCCACTAGCCAGGGTGAAGTTTGAGTACTTCAGAGAGAGACTTGGTGTACTTTAGATCGAGATTCTTTCCAGGGGGAAGTGATGAGTCTGGAGACACAGATGAACATGAACCATTCTAGCATGGTTGAAGTGTGTCTTCCCATGGCTGAGATATAAAGGATGGGGCCATTCCGACATGGTTGAAGTGTGTCTTCACATGGTCATTAATGTAAGAGCTCTGCCATTTGAGCATTGCTGAAGTGTGTCTTCCCAGGGCTACGATATAAGTGCTGTGCCATTCGAGCATGGTTGAAGTGTGTCTTCCCATGGTTGTGATATAAGTGTTGTGCCATTCCTATCATGGTTGAAGTGTGTATTCCCATGGCTATAGATATAAGTGCTGAGCATTTCACGAATTGTTGAAGTATGTCTTCCCATGCCGGTGAATGTAAGTGCTGTGTGATGTGCATCTGGGTTGTGCTCCATGGACTATGAGGTGATTTGAAGATGATGATGTGATAGTAAGGTACATAGGTTTTGCAGAGGCATGTAATCAGTCCTGAGATGCTCTTGCAAGTTTTGCAGAGGCAGTGTAATCATTCCTGGGAGATCTTGCAGGTTTTGCAGAGGCAATGTAATCAGTCCTGAGGTGTACCTACTTGATGGCTTGCTTGCAGAGATGATGAAGACCTATAGGTGGTGGGCCTACATCCAGCATGAAAAAGGGCTGGCTCTGTAGATGTGATACATCCAACATGAAAAAGGGTTGGCTCTGTAGATGTGATACATCCAGCATGAAAAAGGGATGGCTCTGTAGAACTTCCTATGATGAGTAGATTTGAGATTGATTGAGATAGCAGCAGCAGTGATGATGATGATGATTTGATGATGATGATCCAGTGACGATGATCTAGAGAAGAAGACTTGTGCTAGTAGATCTGTGTCGAGAAATACCTTCCTAGTTAAGAAGGAGTGTTGATGTATATGTAACTTCGGAATGTATTTCACCTATGTATATTGTACTCCTATAGAGATGTTATTATTCCTCTCTACCGAAGTGTCGTCATTTGTATTGACAAGTGTCGCAAGTGTCATAACTTGTTGTGATGGGTTATTAGACCACCACGTGTGGGGTTGGCCCTGATTAGTATAACCATGGGTTATTAGACTGAGTTAGACAAGTCGGCCCTGCTAGGTTATTAGGCAGGTCAAGTCATGTATAAATAGAGTGCGGGAGGAGCTTTATTTGATCATTCACTTTCTCACTTATACACTCATTGGAGAGTGGTGCACTAGTGGAGGAGGAGAAGCTGCTGCTAGGAGACTATCTCTTATGCTTGGATTTTGTATCATTGCTCTATCTATCTTTGAGGAAGTTATTGGGGTTTTTCACCTTTATGGTTTTCCCCAAGGAAACTCTCTATGTCTATTGTCTCTTATGTTTGCTTCTTCTGATTGATATACTGTACATGTTATTCTCTCACTAAAGATCCTAGAGTATATTGAATTGATGCTACAAAATTAACACTTTTTTGTATGTTAGTCTCCAAGGCCCGAAAAAGCATAAAATGATGCAAATGGGGAACTCTTCTAGCGATGTGACTAGAGAATTCCTTTTTCGTAATTAGTCTTCAAGGTCCAGAAAAGGGGTAAACTTATACCAGGTAGATGCCCTTTCAGATACTTTTAGCAAGCATGAAAGGAAGCAAGATTTCTCGGCGATCTTTTCATTGTTTTAGGAGTTAGAAAAGAGCTTAACAAAACTCCCTAAGTGCGTTTTTCGTAAAACGATTGATCGTCCCGAAAAAGGGATAAAATTATACTGAACAAAAAATATTGGTGAGAGCGAGAAATGATCTCAAGCATCGTCACGAGCACGGAAAAATGAATCTGACGATATGAAGAATGTTTAAAACGGGTAACAACTGATGTGGCATGCAAACCGAGGCAATGAGGGGCATGGAAAAAATTCCCTAAAAATATGGTGGTGAGAGCAAGAAATTATCTCAAGCATCATTAGGAGCACGGAGAACTGAATCCGGTGATATAAAGAACGTAAAAAATGGACAATGGCCGATGTGGCACGCAAATCAAGGCAATGCGGGGCATGGAAAAAATGCCCAAAACTGGTGTCAATGAAATCAAGAAACTGACTGGACTACTATGAAGGTCTCGCTACGTTGATTCCAATGGTATCAACGGTTTGGTGTTAGGAACCCATGTCAACCCTTCTCTTTACTATGTTAGTATATTGTTGTTGGACGCATATGCTTTGTAAGTCGTCCCGTAGTATTTGTTGATCCATAGTTTATATTAGCCCATAGTATTGACCCATAGTATTGGACGCATATGCTTTGTAAGTCATCCCATAGTATTATATGTCCCATGATTTTGACCCATAGTATTGGGCATAGACTCAGTATATAAGTGTGTGTTGAGTTCATTGAAGGCACCGTGAAGTTAATTGTATTGAGCTTGCTCAAAGGAGGTTGCCCCCTCGAAGTGGCCTGTGATCAATATAAAAGTGATTTTGAGTTCTGTTATTTCTAGTATCTCGTGTATTTGCATTGATTAATTATTGCAGGTTCATCACATTTGGAGAACGGACTTCGTATGACTTCGTAATGGTCAAATGAAAATTGGTGAAATGTTTATAAATAGAAAATGGAGCTATAGTGACGCATGTCATTTTCACTATTGAGTTTGACAAGAGATTTGAGTTGTGCAGAGTATTTTCGTCAGTTGCGGGAGATTCGACTGTTCATTTTCCATTCCGTGAGTTCCAGGTAAGCCTATTACCCTTAATCTATAAGTTTATTTAATTTCGGGGGGGAATTGTTATATTTTAATCATTAATTCAATATGCTATAGGATATTCACTGAGAGAATAACATGTACAGTATATCAATGCATAACAATCATATCAAGCATGTCAAGCATCACAAGAATCAAAGGCATGAGACAATGGACACAAAAAAAATTTCGTGGGGAAAACCCTAAGGTGAAAAACCCCACAACTTCCTTAGAGATAGATAGAGCAATGGAGCAACCAAAGTACAACCAAATACAATAGATAGTCTCCTACTATGTAGCTGATCCTCCTCCTCCAATGTGTGCCACTTTCTGAGTGAGAGAAGAGTGACTTCTAGGATGATCAAAATAGAGAATCCCGACTCTCTATTTATACTTGTCCTGACCTGCCTAATTACTTATGGGGCCGACTTGTATAACTCATCATAATAACCCCAGTTACATATATTCCGTGCCGACACCCACATCAGGTAGTCTAATAACCCATCGGTGATCCAGGTGGATATTGGTGGCCACCCACCTTTCCAACTGGCTCAAAACAGTTTTATGGCAATTTTGGTATTGTACTATTTTTAGCAGTTTTTCGGGTCCTGAACTTCCAGGGCCATTTTGAGGCCCTAAACGACCTTTTTTGGCAATTTGGGGGGCCAAATCGCTGCCTTCGGCATGCATTTGGCCCCAGTCGAAAGTTGTAAATCTCGGATAGACCTTTCCAACGGGCTACCGAGCGCCCCAAACGGAGATCGTATGCAAAAGTTACGACCCCGGGAAGTTGATGTACTAACTTACCCAAACGGGGCCCACATGACTTTTGGCGCTTCATCTCCTAGGGCTAGGTTTTTGGATGTCTAGGGTTTTTGACATTCCTGTTTATTGTAAAAGGCCTTGAGAGCCTCATTGTAACCATCTTCTTGAGAAATGAGAGCAGCCGTCACATCTCTTCTCAGAGATAAGCCGCCACCATTCCAGCAAGCTTGTTTTCCGCTGCATTTTACAGTTCTAGCTTATTTCCTTATTGAATAGAAAACCAGTTTTACTGTATCTCTGTTATTTTGTGTTAAGCATCTGATAATAATCTGTATTCATTTCGTTCTGCTCATAAAATCCGGATCAGTGGTATCAGAGCGGTCTGCTCCTTGTCGTCTTAATGCATGTCCCCAACGAGGTCAGGGTACAAAGAATTGGGTCTCGAGCTTGTTTCTCTTGAGGACAAAAGCTCTCGCATGCCCAAGCGACCTCTCATGGCAGGAGAAAAGAAAGATGACGGGACAGGAGATCCTATCAAAATGTTGCTTGAGGAAGCCCTCACGCAGCAGAGGAACGAGATGATGGATAATTTCGCGCAAATCCTTCGGCGACTACCAACAAGCGACGCATCTTCCTCGAGCGGAGGCGCCACCCCCTTCAAGGTACAAATCAACTTTGATATCCCTATATTTGAAGGACAGATAGACGCAGATGCTGTAGATAAGTGGTTGAATCTACTAGAAGGGTATTTTTCTGTCCATAACTTTTCGAATAAAGAAAAGATTACTTTTGCGCTCCTCAAAGCCGTTCCCCATGTCAAAGATTGGTGGGAAACATTCTGCGAGCAAAAGGACACAGAAGAAGGCTCATTATTTTCAGTCACGGCCACCTGGGAATCCTTCAGGGATGCTATTGAGGAACAATACTACCCTGTTGGAAGTTATGACGATTTGTATACCAAATGGACCACACTGCGACAAGAAAGAGACCAAGCAGTGCCAGAGTTCACAAATATCTTCCATACCTTGCGCACAAAGCTGGGTATCAAATATTCAGAGCGACATCTGGTGCTCAAGTATCGCGGTGGTTTGCATAGATACATCCAGACCGAAATGGAATTTCTAGACATCTCTTCCTTGGGCGCGGCCTACCGATATGCTGTCAAAATCGAGCAGAAGCTCAAACAAAAGACACGGCAATTTGGGCCTGGGAACCCTTCACAGCAAAAGACAGGAAAGGGCAGCCCCAACCCACAGAATAAAGGACAGAGCAAAGATGGACAGCATCAGGACAACCAGTCCAAGCCGCAAGCAAAGAAGGACACCGGAAAAACAAAGAAAGATACCGGGAAGTGGTGCGACTTCCATAAGAGCCCTTGGCATAACACTGCTGATTGCCGCTCAAAGCAGTCGCTGGTGGCCGAATTGAAAGCATCTGAATCAGATGCGGGTTCTGACTCTGAGTCCGAACCAGAAAGGGGACGACGGATCATTGACGCGGAACCCAGTGCCACCGTTGCCACCACCAAGCTCCATCCTGATGAACCAGACGAGCCAGAAGAAGGAGAACGCCTCTTCCATTCACAGATGTGGGTAAAAGGCACCCCGCTGCATTTCATCGTTGATAGCGGTAGCCAAAAGAATCTCATCTCAGCAGAGGTCGTCAAGCGCCTGGCCCTACCGACAACGCCGCACCCACAACCCTACACCATTGGATGGCTCCGCAAAGGAAGCGATCTCCGCGTCAGCCAACAGTGCCGACTGCCATACGGCATCAAGCCCTTCAAGGACGAGGTATTGTGTGATGTTGCTCCTCTCGAAGTTTCAGATGTTCTTTTGGGCCAACCTTATTTATGGAAACGTCATGCTGTATATGAGTCTAGGCCTCGTAGTGTTATTATTTCTTTGAACAGGAAGTTGTACAGGATACCCGAGGCAGTCCCTCCTAGCGCTATTTCCTTGATCTCTTCCAAGCAATGCAGGAAGGTCATCTCTCAGACCGGGAAATTTGTCTTCTTCGTGATTCGCTCTCAGAGTGAAAGAAAGATCGTAGCCACATCCCGGGCCTCCGCGACCGATCTATCCACACAACAGAAGCAAGTGGATAAGGTGGTGGAAGGATACTCAGATATCTTCTCCTCTCCGACCGGGGTACCTCTGCACTGCCAAGTCAAGCATCCCATCGATCTGACCCCAGGCGCACCGCTACCCAATGGGCCAGTCTATCGCCGCTCTCTGTTGGAAAACGAGGAGATCAAGAGGCAGATCCAAGAATTGCTCCACAAGGGGCACATCCGTCCCAGTTCATCACCTTGTGGGAGCCCAATCGTGCTGGTGCAGAAGAAAGATGGGACCTGGCGACTCTGCATTGATTACCGGGCCCTGAATAAAATCACAGTCCGTAACCGGTACCCGATTCCCCGAATCGACGACCTCCTTGATCAGCTCACGGGGGCCAAATACTTCAGTAAGATTGATCTGAAGTCGGGCTACCACCAGGTCCCAATAGAACAGACAGATGTATGGAAGACTACCTTCAAGTCAAAAGAAGGTCTTTTTGAATGGCTGGTCATGCCTTTTGGTTTGACAAATGCTCCAGCAACTTTTATGAGGATGATGGACGATATCCTACGACCTTTCACCAACAATTTTGTAGTGGTGTATCTGGATGACATCCTCATCTATAGCAAGACTTGGGAGGAACACTTGCAGCATATTCAGCAGGTTCTGCACACCCTGCAGAAGCACAAACTATATGCAAACTTGGAAAAATGCTCCTTCGGCATGGACAGGGTCCATTACTTAGGCTACATCGTTGATCGACATGGTGTGCATGTGGATCCATCCAAGATCCAAGTCATCCGTGACTGGCCAGCCCCAACCACACTCACTGAACTTCGGAGCTTCTTGGGCCTCGCCAATTTCTATCGCCGGTTCGTGCTGGGATTCTCTCATATCGCATGGGCCCTTAGCCAAGTGACCAGGGGTGGTGGTAAGGCAAAATTTGTGTGGGGCTTGTCCCAACAACAAGCCTTCGATGACTTGAAGAAGCGTTTGTGCTCAGCGCCGGTACTCTCATTACCAAACCTGCAACATCCCTTTGAGATCGAGACAGATGCTTCAGATTATGCTGTGGGTGCCGTTCTCACTCAACACGGCCACCCCGTGGCATATCATAGTGAGACACTATCAGATGCTGTTCGCAAGTACCCTACCTATGACAAAGAAATGTACTCCATTGTACAAACCTGCCACCAGTGGAGACATTACATTCTTGGGAAGGAGACAGTCATCCACACTGATCACAAGCCACTACAGTTCATGCAGACCCAAGGAAAGTTGCAGAATGACCGCCATCAGAAGTGGTCAACATATTTACAGCAGTTCCACCTCAACATCAAATATAAAACAGGGAGTACCAACCGAGTTGCTAACTGCCTCAGTCGACCTCCAGTCGCGGCACTTACCACGGTGCTAGACTCTTGTGGCCACGAGACCTCCGGATGGCCTCACCTCTATGAGACAGACCCTGACTTCTCCGCCACCTATCAAATGTTGGGCACCAACTCAGTGGTTGCTAATTTCCATCTTCAGGACGGGTTGTTGTGTCATCTGGGCCATCTCTGCGTTCCATCAAGCGAGCGTGCGAAGCTGATTTGGGAAGCTCACTATAGTCGGGTGGCAGGACACTTTGGCGTCGAAAAGACTGTGGCAGTGTTGCAGAAACATTTCTACTGGCCGAAACTTCGACAGGATGTCAGCAAGTATATCAGGTCCTGCACCGCTTGCGCTATTGCCAAACCGACCACTAAGAAACAGGGCCTATACACCCCTCTGCCTACTCCTGACAGGCCGTGGGAATCCATCTCAATGGACTACATGTCGGGCCTCCCGTCCACCAAGAGGGGAAACGACTGTGTTTTCGTGGTTGTTGATCACTTTTCCAAGATGGCGATTCTAGCCGCTTGCAAGAAGAACATCACAGCAGAATCCACTGCCAAGCTCTTCTTTGAACGAGTATGGGTACATTTTGGGATCCCACAGACCATTATCTCAGACCGTGACAGTCGGTTCCTCAGCTCATTCTGGTCAAGCCTCTGGTCACTGCTGGATACCAAGCTCACCAAATCCACTGCCTTCCACCCCCAGACCGATGGACAAACGGAGGTCGTCAACCGGATGGTCGTACATATCCTGCGCATGTACAATTCAACACACCCCCGCACATGGGATGAGAGTCTCCCCTATGTCCAACATAGCTACAACCGAGCCTTGCATAGCTCAACTGGCCACAACCCCTTTCAGGTGGGGTTGGGATTCCAACCATTGGGCCCCATGGATGTTGCACTTCCCCTTGCGACCACCTCGGCCGACTCATCCCCAGAAGCTGACAAAGTCGCCCGGTTCATTGAACGAATCCAGCATATCCGCCAACAGGTTCAGGTTATTCTACAGAAGTCTAATGCCAAGTACAAGCAGCGCCATGATCAACATCGGGTGCCACATAAGTTTCAGGTGGGCGACAAAGTTTGGTTGCATTTGCAGAAAGAACGCCTTACACGGCCCCATCGAAAGCTTCACCCACTCCGTTATGGGCCGTACACCATCACCAAGGCGGTGGGTGACAATGCTTTTGAGCTCAACATTCCCCCCTTTTTGGGTCTACATCCAGTCTTCAACGTGGCTCTCCTTCGACCATATTTCCCACCACTATTAGACACCTCAGAGATAGCAGAGAAGTTGACACCAACAGAGCTCAACCCTGATTGCCTACAACAAGCATCCAATGATCACATTGCAGACACACAGATCAAGGGCACTCGACATCAAAGGATCCAGCTTTATCGAGTTGTCAAAGCAGGGCAGCTCCTGCACCAAGGCAAGTGGCTCACCCAAGGCCAAATTCAGCAGAAATTTCCTCATCTAATGGGGGAACTCAACGCAATGGAGACCATTGCTTCCTAAGGAGGGAGGATTGATCCAGGTGGATATTGGTGGCCACCCACCTTTCCAACTGGCTCAAAACAGTTTTATGGCAATTTTGGTATTGTACTATTTTTAGCAGTTTTTCGGGTCCTGAACTTCCGGGGCCATTTTGAGGCCCTAAACGACCTTTTTTGGCAATTTGGGGGGCCAAATGGTTGCCTCCGGCATGCATTTGGCCCCAGTCGAAAGTTGTAAATCTTGGATAGACCTTTCCAACGGGCTACCGAGCGCCCCAAACGGAGATCGTATGCAAAAGTTACGACCCCGGGAAGTTGATGTACTAACTTACCCAAATGGGGCCCACATGACTTTTGGCGCTTCATCTCCTAGGGCTAGGTTTTTGGATGTCTAGGGTTTTTGACATTCCTGTTTATTGTAAAAGGCCTTGAGAGCCTCATTGTAACCATCTTCTTGCGAAATGAGAGCAGCCGTCACATCTCTTCTCAGAGATAAGCCGCCACCATTCCAGCAAGCTTGTTTTCCGCTGCATTTTACAGTTCTAGCTTATTTCCTTATTGAATAGAAAACCAGTTTTACTGTATCTCTGTTATTTTGTGTTAAGCATCTGATAATAATCTGTATTCATTTCGTTCTACTCATAAAATCCGGATCAATCGGCAAGTTAATCTACTTGCGACACTTGTCAATACAAATGGCGACACTTCCTTATAGAGGAATAACACATCTCTTATAAGGGTACAATAAATATATATATGAAATAAATTCCAAAGTTACATATACATCAACACTCCCTCTTAACTAGGAAGGTATTTCTCTACACAGATCATCGGGCACAAGTCTTCTTCTCAAGATCATCGTCATCGAATTGTCATCGTCACAGCTGTTGCTATCTCGTCCAATCTTTGAATCTACTCGTCACAGGAAGTTCTACAGAGCCAGTCCTTTTTCATACTGGATGTAGGCCCACCACTTGTAGGTCTTCATCATCACTGGTCATACTATGGAATCCTCATGACTCATCACGTGCATCTGCAGAACCTCGCAAGAGCATCCCAGGTCTTTTACGAGCACACAACTCAACCTATTGAATCTCTTAGGATCTTTTACATGCCACTGCACAACCTATCCATGACCACAGAGTATCAAACTGATAGTTCACCATACATTTGACTAATGTATATCATCACATGATCAATCAGATCATCATCATCATCTGCAAGCAAGCCATCAAGTAGGTACACCTCAGGACTTATTACACTGCCTCTGCAAAACCTGCAAGATCTCTCAGGACTGATTACACGGCCTCGGCAAAACCTGCAAGAGCATCTCAGGACTGATTATATGCCTCTACAAAACCTGTGTACCAAACTGTCACATCAATGTCTTCAGATCACCACAAAGTCCACGGAGCACAACCCAAATGCACATACACAGCACTTACACTCACCATGGGAGGACTAACCTGCCACCATGTGAAAGGCTCACAACACTTACACTCACCAGCATGGGAGGACCAACCTACTACCATTTGGGAAAGGCTAACATCACTTACATCAACGACCATGGGAGGACCATCCTACCACCATGTCGGAAAGGCACAGCACTTACAGCAACGACCATGGGAGGACCAACCTACCACCATGTTGGAAAGTCCCAACAATTACATCAACGACCATGAGAGGACCAACCTACTATCATGTCGGAAAGGCTTCAGCACTTATATCTCACCATAGGAGGACTAACCTTCCACTTTGTGAGAATGGCCCAACACTTACATCTCACCATGGGAGGAATAACCTGCCACCATGTGAGAATGGCCTAGCCCTTACATCTTACCATGGGAGGACCAACCTACCACCATGTAAGAATGGCTCAGCCCTTACATTCTGCCATGGGAGGACTAACCTACCACCATGCAAGAATGGCCTGGCCCTTACATCCTGCCATGGGAGGACTAACCTGCCACCATGCAAGAATGGCCAAGTGTGCATCTGTGTCTCCGAACTTCATCACTTCCCTCTGGAAGAAATCTCGATCTAAAGTACACCAAGTCTCCCTCTGAAGTATTCAAACTTCACTCTGGCAAGCATCTTGGTCAACACATCGGCTATCTGCTCCTATGTCGCAACATACAGGAGCTTCACAGCTCCCCTCTGCACCATATCCCTAATATAGTGGAACTTGATCTCAATGTGCTTCGACCTGTCAAGGAACACTGGGTTCTCTGAAAACTTCACACAACTCTGGTTGTCGCAATATAATTAGGTATCACTCAACTGGAGATCAAACAAATCAGACAGTAGCTTCCTAAGCCATACTACCTCACAACTGGCTGAACAAGCTGTGACATACTTTGCATCAACTGTACTCAGTGCCGCATAGGACTGCTTCTTGCTAAACCAAGATATCACACCTGATCCCATACTGAAGCAGCACCCCAAAGTGCTCTTCCGATCAATGTCACTACCTACCCAATCCAAATCAACATAATCCTCGAGGTTAAACTTTTGATTCTCCTCATACTTGAGCCCATAATCCATTGTACCCTTCAGGTACCTCAGAACATGCTTTGCAGCTATCAGGTGAACATGTCTTGGATCTGTCAAGTACTGGCTCAAGGTGTTCACCGAAAAGCAAATGTCTGGCCTTGTGTTCATCAGGTACATCAAGGATCCAATCATTTGATGATACATCGTAACATCAACCGACTCAGAAGAAGCATCACACAGAAGCTTCAGGTTCGATGCCATAGGTGTGGCCATGGCCTTGCAGTCCATCATCCCAAAACTCTTCAGGATCTTTACTGCATACTTCCCTTGTCCAAGGAAGATTCCATTTGCACTCTGCCACACCTCCATACCAAGAAAGTACTGCATCATACCCAAGTCCTTCATCTCGAACTCGGCAGCTAGCTTCCTCTTCATATCGGCAATCAGTCTATCCTCACCTGTCAAAAACAAGTCACCCACATACAATAGTAGAATCACTGGATTGACCTCCTCAACATTGTAGTAAAGGTTGGAATCCGCTTTACTCTTGGTAAAACCCAAACTGGATAGGAAGCCATCTATCCTGCCATACCAGGTCCTAGGTGCCTATTTCAAACCATACAGGGCTTTCTTCAGTTTGCACACATGTGTTCCTCTATCATGTGTCTCAAACCCGAGTGGCTGCTCCACGTACACTTCCTCTTCAACTACACCATTCAAGAAGGCTATCTTGACATCCATCTGGTGTACCTTCCATTTCATTACTGCAACCAGAGAAAGTATTGATCTAATGGAAGTGTATCTAGCCATAGGAGAAAAAGTCTCTTCATAATCAATTCCTTCTTTCTGGGAGAAGCCACGAGCTACAAACCTAGATTTGTATTTATCGATGCTACCATCTGTAGCATGCTTGACCTTATAGATCCAATTGGAAGTTACCAAAGACTTCCCATCTGGTCTTGGGACCACATCCCAAACAATATTTTTCATAATAGATTGGTATTCTTCGATCATAGCATCCTTCCATTCTTTCTTTTTTGCAGCTTCTTCATAACTGGAAGGTTCTTTATCCTTGATGTCACAGAGTAAAGCAACATAACTAGTATGTGACCTTGTACTTTTCCTTTCTCTTTCTTCTTCTGGAATGCCAAATCTCTCTACATCTTGGATGAGCTCTCTAGCCCATGTAGGTTTCCTCTTGTGAGTATTCTTCTCACGAGGTGGATCCACAGGTTCTTGTGGATCTTCCATTTCTCGATCTTCTTCAAGAACTGCTTCATTCATTGTGGTGTCCTGAGTTCTAGATATTCTGGGTTCTTCATTGTCTTCAACAGGTGTCTTTCTCAATTTGTGATAAGCTGAACTTTCATCAAATGTTACATCTCTGTTGATGTCAATCTTCTTGAATCCAAGGAAATAGATTCTATAAGGTTTCGAGCTTTCACTGTAACCCACGAATATACCCTTCTTTCCTGAAGGATCCAACTTTGTCCTTTTCTCTTTTGGGATGTGAGTGTATACTGGACAACCAAATATTCTAAGATGGCTCACTTCTGGTTTCTTACCAGTAAACACTTCTTCTGGTTTTTTGTTGTCAAGTATCTTATGGGGTGTTCTGTTCTGCACATATACAGTTGTCCTTGCTGCTTCAGCCCATAGGTGCATAGGTAAGTCTTGGTCATGAAGCATTTCCCTTGCTGCTTCAATGATTGTTCTGTTATTCCTTTCGGCAACCCGATTCTGCTGTGGATTGTAAGGAGTAGTCAACTCCCTCTTAATCCCTGAATCACTGCATAACTTCTTGAAGTCTCCTGAAGTAAATTATCCGCCATTGTCAGATCTAAAGATCTTGATCTTCAAGTCAGTTTGGTTTTCTATCAAGGCTTTGAATTCCTTGAAATTGTTAAACACTTCATCTTTGTTCTTCAGGAAGTAGATCCAAGTCTTCCTAGAGAAGTCATCAATAAAACAGACATAGTATACATACCTACTCAGAGAACTGGATGACATGGGACCGCATACATCATAGTGGATAATCTCCAAGATTCCTTTTGCCTTTGCTTTCACTACTTGGAAATGTCTTCTTTGTATTCTTTCCCTTTGCACAACCTTTGCAAATGCCTTCATGCTTTGTCTGGATTTTAGGAAGACCTTCTACCGCTTTCGTTGCAATTGGTAATGCTCTATAATGCATGTGTGCAAGTCTTCTGTGCCAAAGTTCACTTGGCTCTACAGAATCATGGACCATGGCTTGTTCTGGATGGCCCTTCAATTTGTATAATCCTCCCTCTTGTTCTCCAATCACAACTGCATCATCTATAGTCTTACCCTTAGGCCACATTAGGACTTGGCCATCTATAAATGCAACCCTCATGCCTTTTGCATCTAATGCTGTAGCTAGGGTTTTACCCCTAGCTTGTGCAAATGAGCACCTACTAAGGAGAATGGACTCCTTAGTAGCAGTTCAGTAAATGTAAACAATTAAGCTAAAACAAAAAATAGAAACTACTCTAACACATGCATGAAACATAAACAACAAATTTAAATAATGATTTTTTGTATTGACATTACCTCCAATGTGGAGGTTGATGAAGCTCCTTGCAACGTCCAAGAGGGTTGCTCCAAGCTCCAATGTGCTCCTTCTCTTTCTCCAATGGTGGGAATGGGCCAAAAGTGGCTCTCAAGGTGAAAGTAGTTCAATGGTGAACTAGGGTTTCGAGAGAGATTTTGGCAGAGTAAGGGTGCTAGTGATTGTGGATATGAAAAAGGGATCTCCATCACCTATTTATAGTTTTTTGGTGGTGGAGTGCTGACCCATGGTTTTAGGAAACACATGGTTTTGGGCAGCTGTATAGGGTTTTTTCCTCCTTTTCTTCATTATTTTATATTTTTTATTCCCTTTTTAGAGGATTTTGCTATTTTTGGAGGAAAAAGGGGGTTTTTTAGCCTTTTTGAGGCTATTTTGATGGTTTTGTGGCCTTTTGGAGGCATTTTAGGCCTTTTGGAGGCTTTTTAATGGGATTTTTTGGGATTTTAAGGGAAATATGGTAGGAAAATGGACAAATGAGCCATATAATGTGGTAGATGAGGTAGTGAACACTTTTTGGGTGTTAACAGATTGCCCCCTGATGTGCGAGGGCAGGAGCTCATCGTATGGCCGATGGACATCATAAGTCATGAATGGTTTTCCTGGGGTGTGGAGAGAAGAGAAGAAACAAACTGAAGCCCGGAACGACGATCCCGAACAACTGCAAGAACTAAAAGTACATAACCTCAAGAATGGATGAGGAATCATCTGATCATATTGACGAGGCGGGCATTCCCATGCTCGTATCAGGATATAACATAACAATAACAATGGGGTCCAAAAAATGGGGACCTGAAATATACATGACCTCAAAAACTGAATGAGGAATAATCTCAATATATGGACGAGGCGGGCATACCCATGCTCGTATCAAGATACATAAACAGAACTGTGAGGCCCGAAAAGGGGGACCTGTAAGATACATAGCCACTGTGTACATCATAAGAGTCCAGAGGGGACACAAAATCTGGTACATACTGCTAGGCGGACCATGTCTGAGCTGAAAAACTGATACACTGGAATAATCAACAGTGCTACTGAGTGTGGTACCAAAGGGGCTGATGAGCTGCTGGACCAGAGTGACAAGGGGTACACTCACAATGGTACACGGAACGGGAACTGATCTGGAACTGAAACTGGGTACTCAAGGAAGCATGTAACTGGATGGCTTCCGAATACAAACGCCAACGCAGCCCGGACATCCACGGGAACATACAACTGGGCGTTCCGAAATGACTCACCAATGTGCTAGAGTCGGGGGAAATCCAGGGTCTTCGACTAAAAACTGATGGGAAATAATCCTACGCGATCCTCAACGATGCGATCAAGGTGCTGAAGTCGAGCATGTGAGAAACAACCACTCGGAGAGGCAATGATGACTCCTCTCAGAATGGTCCGTAGGCACTTACCACAGATGGTGATAAGTCCAAGGCGTAGGGACCTCTGGGCCTATCCTCTAGAATAGAGGGGCTGTCATCGACAGAGGGAGACCTGCAACTATCAAGGCAATGATGTTTCCTTGACAGGAGCGCGAGGTGAAGAACCGAAATGTGATGGTACTGATGGTAGGACGGATAAACTGGGAGGGAAAAACTGGGCAAGTAGAGTAGGTGGACTCAAACTTCCTTTGTTCAGAGTATGATAATGGGAGTGATCGGGCAGCATATGAAACTAACTGAGGGGAAAGGGATCATAGCTGTAAGGGATCTGGGAGGGTAACTGGGCTGAGGGAGACTCAAGCTGGGGTAAAATGGCAGGAGACTGCAGAATACTCTGAACAAAGGCGACCTGATTGGGGGTGCTGCCGAGATGATCGATCATAGTGCTAGGAGGCACGGGAGGAGACTTCTTCATGGGTTAAGGGACTAGAAGAAGTTTGTGTAAAATGATACTGTCATGTGGATTTTACGAGCCCGGGACAGTTCATGCTCGTGGTTGCTTTCAATTTTAAGGAGTCTGAAAGCGATAAGAAGACTCTGAAATGATGGAATGGTACTATCGTGTGGATTTTACGAGCCCAGGACAGTTCATGCTCATGGTTGCTTTCAATTTTAGAGAGTCTGAAAGCAAGTAAGAAGACTCCAGGGGGTTTCTTTTTCGTAGATTTAGTCTCCAAGGCCCAAAGAAGCATAAAAGGATGCAATGACGAACTCTTATAGCCGGTGTGACTAGAGTATTCCTTTTTCGTAATTAGTCTACCAGGTCCGGAAAAGGGTTAAACTTATACTAGATAGACGCCCTTTCAGGTACTTTAACGAGCATGAAAGGAAGCAAGATTGCTCGGCGATCTTTTCATTGTTTTAGGAGTCAGAAAAGAGCTTAACAGAAACTCCCTAAGTGCCTTTTTCGTAAAGGACTTGTCCGGCCCGAAAAAGGGATAAACTTATACCGAACAAAAGGAATGGCCAGGCAAGGAGGAAGTGTTCAATCAAGGAGCATGTATGATGACCAAGAACAAGGGTGGGGGGAACACTGGCGGGCCTCCTTGCGGGGTAGATGAAATGGTGGCAAAATAACGAAACATTTGCAGTATGACAGGAGTGAATGGCTCATGTAAAAATGTGGAACAATCCGATAGCGGCCGATGTGGCTCGCAAACCGAGGCAGCAAGGTGTTTGGGACACAATGTTGAAATTGTACCAAGTGAGAGCGAGAAATGATCTCAAGCATCATCAAAAGCTCGGAAAAATGAATCCGGCGATATAAAGGGTGTCAAAAACGGGTAACGGCCGATGTGGCACGCATCCTGAGGCGACGAGGGCGTTTTGGAAAAATACCCAAAAAATTGGGGGGTGAGAGCGAGAAATGATCTCAAGCATCATCACCAGCTCGGAAAAATGAATCCGATGATATAAAATATGTGAAAAACGGAGAACGGCCGATGTGGCACGTAAACCGAGGCGACTAGTGGCATCTGAAAAATGGGCAAAAAATGACGGTGTAAAAATAATGTAACGAGATGACCATCATGATGGTCTCGGCGTGCTGATTCAAATGGTGGAAAATATGTGTAAAACAAAAAGGAAGCAAACTGTACAATGCGGACCAATGGGGCCGCGAGTTATTTAAGGATAAAAGCGTTTAAGGTACAACCCATTACGCGGGTTGTGCAAAGGACGGCCTTCGGAGTCAGCTAAGATGTATGCCCCCTGTTCGAGGGGGGAGGTGAAGATATCACGGAACTCGTGGAAGAGTTGTGTGTAGTCCGCAATCTCCTGCTTGCTGCAGGAGGCTCCTAAAGTGATGAGTTCAGGGGCACATCTTGGGAACTTTGAGGGAGGAATAGGACGTTGTTTCTGATGGACGGGGGGTACATCAGGCCATGTGTCAATGTGGTGCTCGATAATGGCGGGGTCAAGACCAGGAATTTCGGTATAGGACCAGGCAAAGACATCACGGAATTCTCTGAAAAGGGTTTGGTAGTCTTCAATCTCTTGTTTACTGCAGAATGCTCCTAAAGTAATGAGTTCAGGGGCACGTCCAGGGGCAGTGATATCAATTTGGATGACAGGTGAGATGTTAGCCGTGTTACCTTCCTCGAAGGCGTCAGGAGCAGGAATAGGGTCCTTGAACCAGTCGACCATGGTGGGAAGGAAGTCTGTGGACTCAACTGTGAATTGGGTAGCTGTGCTAGAGGAGGAGTCTTCTGGGATGAAATAGGAACGGTGGTGCATATCATCCCAGGGATAATCCGGGGCGGTAAGGGTCTCAAAAATCTCCTCATCAGTACGGAAAGTTTGCGTCGTCAAATCGGTTGACGAGGGGGTAGTGGTTGAAGAGATCATGTAGATGATATTAACTTCTCCAGAAGGGGGAGAGACCGGGGGGTAGATCTCCTCAATAGTGGGTGGTGCCGTCTCAAGATCCAGATTGTTCATCTCATAGAGAGCTGCTCTGTAATCCGGGAGATCAGGACAATGATGGGAATAATGCCCGTAAACACCGCATATGGCACAAGGGTGGTTGGTACGCAGGGATTTGTCTTTAGGCTTGGGAGTGGGGTTTAGTTCGACAGTTGGGATGTTGGGGTCATCGTCGAGCATCTGCATGTGCTTCTGCAATGCTAGTAACTGTGGGCATTGGTGTGTCGCATGGCCTAACTCGTCGCACAACGAGCATTTGGGGGGAGCACGAAATACTGGGGGGTTCTTGACTGTCTTGGGAGGTGGTACAGCAGTGTAAGGTTGGGGACCTCTTCCCCCAGTGGGTTTGGGAGTAGGAGGAGGAGTCGTGGAGGACGAAGGGGTAGAGACACAGGGAGGTGGCTGAGTGGTAGTAGCCATGGGTTGCACCGGTTGGAGGATGACGTCTGGTGTCGGTGGGCGAACGGGAGGCGAAAGATACCATACAGGTAATCCCAAAGTTAACCCAGGGAGGCTAAGGGTAGCCATGACCGGGGCGCTGACTACTCCCGATGGAGGGACTAGGAAGGGGATCGTATGGATGGGTGTAACACCAATGTGGCTAGGTACCAATGGTGGTTTAGGCAACAAGGGTGGTTGATTGTTAGGTGGTTGGTTGTCGTGGGACAAGGTACATAAGTCAGACACTTCGGGCGTAAATGACGGGGGAGGAATGGATTGAAAGGTGGAGGTCATCGGCGTGTCTGAGTAGACCCCAGGCCCCGTAGAGGAAACAAACGAGCTGGTGGCACGAGAAACAGGTTGTTCAACCATGGGGAGAACATTTTCAGGTGCAGCGGGAGCACTGGGATCATAGTAAGTAAGTTGGTCGATCTTGACCACGCGTCCATCATGGGGGAACATCATGGTACGAAAGACAGAGGAAGCGACCGCCCGCATAGCATACATGTAGCTGCGACCGAGTAAGAGGTTGTAATCAAGCTGGGCGTTGATGACCTCAATATCGATGAGGACGGTTTTACCACCTAACTGGACAGGGACATTGGCTAGGAGACCTTGTGGCTGAGCCGAACGTCCGTCGTAGGCGCGTAACGCAGTGGTGGACTGGTGGAGGGTAGGGGATCCCAACTTCTGCCATACGAATGTAGACATAACGCATGTGGAGGCACCCACATCGATGATGCATCGATGGATGACAAGATTCCGAACGGAAACAGAAACTTGGAATGCTAAGGTGGAAGGCAGGCGTGGTTCGGACTGGTCCAAATCAAATGCCATCAAATTCGAATTTGTTGGGTCGATAGCCCCAATGGCTGAGAGTAAAGTCTTGTGCTGGGAAGGGCAGTTCTTCAAGACTTCTAACGCAGACATGGCTGCGGGGGATTGGGCTAGGTCGTCTACAATGTTGTAGTTTGACGCAGCGCGCGCATTGGGGTTGTTGTTGATACGGCGAAGTGGGAAACGAGCTGCGTTGGCAGCGCCATCGACCGGAGGGGGAGGGATGCGTAACGCTTGATCAGTGGGATGAGCGTTAGCGGTTTTATCAGCGGGAAGGGCTTCAGAGGTGGAGCCATATTGGTTCCGACGGGTCTGTAGGTTGACATCAGCGGAAGACATCATCAACAAGTGATGGGTACCTGAGTCAAACATGGGTTGATCAGGAGCGGCGTATGTGATCTGTTGTTGTTGGGGTTGCGCGTTAGCTTGAGGGGCCAACGGCTGAGTGTTCACGACGCCTTGGGTTGGTAAGGGGTTTTGCAGCACCAAAGGTTGCTGCTGAGGTTGTGGGGGGTTGGGCGGTGCTTGAGGAGCCGCATGCCCTTGGCGATGGGCATCATCAACCCAAAGTTGTCGAGCTCGCTCCAAATGTGGGCAAGTATGTGTGTAGTGGCCATAGACCCCGCAGATAGAACAAGGATGGTTTGTTCTCAAATTAGGGTTTTTAGCTTGCTTGGGCGGGTGATCAGGGTTTTGGTTAGTGGGGGCCGCGTTGTTGTTGTTTGGGGGATTAGCCTGTTGACCAGCTTGGTCTGTAGGTTGGTTGTTCCCACGATTACGGCCTTTGCCGCGGTTCTGTTTGCCCTGGTTGCGTTGGTTGTTTTGGTTCTGCTGCGGATTTTGTTGGGCGTAGACTTTCCCTTGGGCAGCAGGTGGGTTCTGAGGTTGCGCAAGTGTGGGAGAACGCTTCGGGGGATGATATGCAGGTGGAGGCTGAGCAGGTGTAGCAACTTGAGGAGGTTGCTGATATGGCTACGGAGCAAGTTGTGGGTTTTCCGCAGGGGCTGCCTGTGGCGGATAATAAGCGGGTTGGGCTTTTGAAGGCGTAGGAGCTGGGGCAGCCTGCTGGTGGTAGTAGGGCTGAGGTGCGACTGGGGGGGCATAAGCGGGAGTCGCATGACCGAAGCATTGAGGAGGACATGAGGGTCCATGGTAGTGGTGATGTGTCATAGGAGCATATGAGTTGGTGGCCCCAGACTGTGAGGTGGCCCGCGAAAGGTCGGGGCCCGGGGTAGGACGTGCTATGGAAAACGGTTGAGGATGCGAAGAAACACGACCAATGATGCTGTCTGCGGCATGGGATGCCCTCGGCGCATTGTGATGGGAGGACTCGCCGCGAGGGGCGTCAGGTATAATGGTATAGAGGTAACCCGACTGGGCGTAAATGAGGTCGAACTGTTGGGCCTTAAGGATGGCCTCTTCTTCAGACTGGGGTCTTTCTGAAGCTACATCCTTAGCAATAACAGGAAGAAGGGACTTGAGGAACCAATCTAGGAAGATACGGTCGTCTAATTTAATCTTGCATAAGCTACGGCGTCGATGCCATTCATGGATGTGGTCCGTGATATGGGTAGCCGTGTTTTGTCTGCAGGATAGGAGGATCTCAACGCCCGCGTCATAGCGGACAGGCAACTGGAAGAACTGCAAGAATGTCGAGGCAAGGGAAGTAAAGGTGGCATGGGTCCCATGAGGTTGCTCAATATACCATTTGGCTGCAGAGCCAGTGAAGGTGCGTTGTAAGAGACGGAGGCGAACGGAGTCATCCACTATGGAGTTAGAGGAACACCATAGGTGGAAAGACATGATATGGTTTTGTGGGTCCTCACCGGCCTTGCCCTCGAACTTAGGGATGTCAGAGGGGAGCTTGGTAGGCATATGAGGCCACGTAGGGTCGTGTCGAATAGGGTCGTTGGTCAATCTGGCCAGGTCAGGTAGGTTGAGGCTAGCCATGAATGGCAAACTGGAAGAAGGATGTGACACAGTAGTGGGTTGGACCAAGTTGGGGCCAATGCCCCCAAGTGGGGGGACAGGATTTGGGATGGTGCCCCCAAGTGGGGGAACTAAGGTGGTGGAGGATGGTCCAGCACCACCATGGGTAGTGTGTGCCACTGATGTAGTGGTGGTATGTATGCCAGCTACGGGAATAGGAATGGTGACCGGGATGGTGGATGTGGCCCCCATCGAGGGCATTCCTAGAGCAGGTGTGGTAACTGGTGTAGTGGTGGATGTGCCACCAATGGTCCCTATAGAGAAAGGAGTGGAAGTTGCGCCAGCCATGGGGCTAGTAGGGGCAGTGTAAATAGGTTTCTCAGACTCTTCTTCAGAATCGGAGGTAAAGTAAGGGGCGTCAATGTCTGGTGACGGAGTCCTATGCCGTTGACGAGTGGAGTCAAGTGACAAGGCTCTAGATCTGTGATAAGTGGTATCAAGTGATGATGATCTGTGGCGATGATGTGTGGTGTCAAGAGAACCGTGCTGTGGGGGCTCGCCCCTGAGGCGCCGAGAATGTCTCGGGGACTCAATGGTGACAGATGGTGTCGAAACTCTGTGGGTTGAGGTGAGTATAAAAACAGCTCAAAAAGGCCTAATGCAACCGAGTGTGTAGAAGGAGAGCTAAAAAACAAGGCACTCAGGCCAACAACCAACTCAAAACACCTACTGCAACAGCTGTGCTACAAAAGGTGGAGTATCAATAAAGATGGTCAGAATACCAACAAGCAGCAGGTTACCTAAAAATAAAAAATGGTGGACTCACTAGACCAAAGGGAGGTAAAGGAGCATGCAAACACCTAACTATAAGTATTCTGACTCAACTAAACATATCCTCTGCAAGGTGATGAAATCCAAGTCAGACAATATGAGTAGAAAAGCCAAGTGGCTATGATATCCCCCTACCGGGAGGGACACCGGGTAGTCAATCCTAGAAGAATGGCAACTAAGATACCCCGTTCATGACACGTCCAGAAAGGTGAATCTGCCGTTTAGTCTGTTTACCGCAATACCCCTATACAGGGATATCCCGCGAACCGCGAAAGGTAGCCCTTCGGTTACTGAATGGAGTGCGGTATTCCACTCAGGCCTCCGGAACCAGTCTCCCGACTTCAACCCTCCTAAGGGAGAGGCCCTCTGATAAACTGGTCGTGACCGTGCCAAAAAGTACTAGGGGATTTTGGTTCCCTATTTGGACAACAACTATGTCTCAAGTGAAAGTAACCGAGGGGTGTTATTGGAAGCCTATCCCCCCGATCCTACCTAACTACAATGATTCTTTTGTGTTCCCCAAGTGGGGTTAGAATGTTGGTTCAGTTAGGTACTTTTTAAGGCTCACTTGAATTATGTGACAGAGTGTGTGCACGTGAGGTGATGGACCCAAAATAGAAGTGCCACAAGGGGGGCAACCTCTAACTATCAATAATACTGAAATTGAAACTTTAACTTGCAAAATTTTCTGATTTAAAAATACTGAAATTTTAAAAGAATTCTGTAAAGGGAACAGAAATTATGTTGCAGGAAGGCTGTAAGGAAGTGGGACTGCAGGTAGGACAGAGGGCTGTTCAGATGCAGAAAATATTGCAGCAAAAGGGGCTGGGCTCAAAACAGGAAAAATGTAGAAATCAGATCGCGGGTCGGTGGCGAATCAGAACAGGCAGACCGCGGGTTTTAGGGAAACAGACGCAGTCAGGTCGCGGTTTTCGGGCCAACAGACGCAGTCGAGACGCAGGAAACAGGGAAAAAGACACAGTCGGGTCGCGACAAAATGGCTAACAGACGCTGTCGGGACGCCGGAAAGGGGCTGAAATCCGCAGTCGGGACGCGGGAAAATGGCCGACAGGCGCAGTCAGATCGCAGCAAACAGGCTGATTAGCCACAGTCGGATCGCAGGTAACAGACTTGAATCCGCCGGCAGGGCGTCGGAAAAAGTCTGAGAGCCGCGGTCGGGTTGCGGGTAAGGGCCTGAAAGACGCGGTCGGGACGCGACTGCAGAGGGAAAAAATGCGATGTACGGCGGCCGAAAGGGACAGCCGAAAGGGAAAAAATTTAAAATGGAAACCAGAAATTCAAAATCTAGGGGAGTCGCCAAAACTGTAGCTAGGGTTTTACTCCTAGCTTGTGCAAATGAGCACCTACTAAGGAGAATGGACTCCTTAGTAGCAGTTCAGTAAATGTAAACAATTAAGCTAAAATAAAAAATAGAAACTACTCTAACACATGCATGAAACATAAACAACAAATTTAAATAATGATTTTTTGTATTGACATTACCTCCAATGTGGAGGTTGATGAAGCTCCTTGCAACGTCCAAGAGGGTTGCTCCAAGCTCCAATGTGCTCCTTCTCTTTCTCCAATGGTGGGAATGGGCCAAAAGTGGCTCTCAAGGTGAAAGTAGTTCAATGGTGAACTAGGGTTTCGAGAGAGATTTTGGCAGAGTAAGGGTGCTAGTGATTGTGGATATGAAAAAAGGGATCTCCATCACCTATTTATAGTTTTTTGGTGGTGGAGTGCTGACCCATGGTTTTAGGAAACACATGGTTTTGGGCAGCTGTATAGGGTTTTTTCCTCCTTTTCCTCATTATTTTATATTTTTTATTCCCTTTTTAGGGATTTTGCTATTTTTGGAGGAAAAAGGGGGTTTTTTTAGCCTTTTTGAGGCTATTTTGATGGTTTTGTGGCCTTTTGGAGGCATTTTAGGCCCTTTGGAGGCTTTTTAATGGGATTTTTTGGGATTTTAAGGGAAATATGGTAGGAAAATGGAAAAATGAGCCATATAATGTGGTAGATGAGGTAGTGAGCACTTTTTGGGTGTTAACAAATGCAGATATTGAGAGTAGATTCTTCTTGAGACATGGAACATAGAGTACATCTTTCATCTTCATAGACTTTCCAGAGTCTAGTGTATAGGAGGAGTCACCACTCCCTTTTATGGGATACTGGTAGTCATCTCCAAGCTTCACCTTGTGGGGTGAATCACGTTCAAATAGATTCACAAAGGATTCTTTGAATCTTGTCATATGTTTGGAAGCCCCAGTATCTATGAGCCAATCATTACTTCCATGAGTAATGGTTCTGGTGAGAGTAGAAATCAAAACATATTCTTAATCACTTGAAGAATCTTCACTATCTTCTCTAGCTCTCTACCTGGGAGGTTCATCATCCTCTGCAGCATGAGCATGATGTCTTCTTTTCAAGTTCTTTTTCTTGTGAGTACCCTCTTTCTTATTCTTAGGGCAATCTCTGGCATAGTGTCCCTTATCATCACACGTATAGCAACAGACATGGGACATGTCCCTTCATGTCTGGGACTACCTCTTTGATTATGATATTTTCCTTTCTTGCCATGATGGTGAGATTTCTTGTCACCATGTCTTTTGGAGTGAGTTGTGAGTGCTTGGTATTCACTCCCCATCTTCTCTTCTCTGGCTACAATTCGAGCTTCTTCCTGTGAGCATTCTTCCCACAGTCTACTGAAAGAGATAAGTTTCTTTCTAGCACAAATTCCTTGGATGAAGGAATCCCATGACCTAGGCAAGCCATTAAGAGTGGTCATCACCACTTCTCCATTTTCTATATCTTCACCCACAACTTCAAGTTGTTCTTTTATCTAGGAGACCCTTGAGAAATATGAATTCATAGTCTCTGCATTTTGGATCTTGATATTCTTCAATTGATTCCTTAGGGTCATCTTCTGATTTATGTTCTTTCCTTCAAATAGTTTCGTCAAGGAATCAAACATCTCTTTTGGTGTCTTTAGGGATGACACATGAGGGATGAGATGATCTTTAATAGAATCAACAATGTTCCTCTTTTCCTTAACCAAATTCCTCTTGTGAAGAGCCTTATCCTCCTCTCCCTCTGGGACAGGGACCTCTTCACTTATATAAGTATCCAACTCATTCTCTTCAAGGATTAACCCAATCCTGTACTTCCATGCTCAGAAGTTATCAGCTCCTTCAAGCTTATCCTCAAGCTTGGTGTGGTGAGACATCTTAAAGAGTACTTCAAATGGAAATAGAAAAGATTTAGGTCTTACCACTTGATTGCTGAAAACTAGATATGATGCCGGATTAGGGTTTGTGTTTCCCGGAGATCTACACAACCACAAATCTTGATCCAAAGCTCCAACCTTCTGATTTTCATAGGCGCTTCCAACTATGTCTTTAGATTTCAGAAATTCCTATTTTTGAGGAAACCCTAATTTTTAGGGCCAAAACTGAAAGTGCTCAGAATTGAATTCTGATTGGACAGATAGATTCACCTTGCTGAGGAGAGTCAACCCATCATATTACATTTCCAAAATCTGTGGAGAAAAACCCAAAAACAAGAAGCCCTAGCTTCCGCAACTGCATAGTGTCTTCTTCTCAGGTTAGCTCTGATACCATGTTAGATTTTAAGCATTAATTCAATATGCTATAGGATCGTCATTGAGAGAATAACATGTACAGTATATCAATGCATAACAATCATATCAAGCATGTCAAGCATCACAAGAATCAAAAGCATGAGACAATGGACACACAGATTTTTTCGTGGGGAAAACCCTAAGGTGAAAAACCCCACAACTTCCTCAGAGATAGATAGAGAAATGGCTCAACCAAAGTACAACCAAAAATAATAGATAGTCTCCTACTATGCAGCTGATCCTCCTCCTCCAATGTGCGCCACTTTCTGAGTGAGAGAAGAGTGAGTTCTGAGATGATCAAAATAGAGAATCCCGACTCTCTATTTATACTTGTCCTGACCTGCCTAATTACTTATGGGGCCTACTTGTCTAACTCAGCCTAATAACCCCAGTTACATATATTCCGGGCCGACACCCACATCAGGTAGTCTAATAACCCATCAGCAAGTTAATCTACTTGCGACACTTGTCAATACAAATGACGACACTTCCTTATAGAGGAATAACACATCTCTTATAAGGGTACAATAAATATATATATGAAATACATTCCGAAGTTACATATACATCAACAGGAATTGGGTACTCAGGGGTAGTGCATTGGTCACGCTGAGTGATCAATGTGGAAATCGCGGGTCCTGAGCCCTTTTGCGTGATTCAGATCGCAGTTGAGAGCTCTACAGTCGCGATCTTGAATCACGGCTGTGAACTCTACAGTAGTGATCTAAATCGCTACTGTTGTCCTCACAATCGTGATCTAAATCACAGTTGTGGCTTTCACAGTCCCAATTTGGATCGCGGCTGTGGCCTCGACAGTTGCGATTTGGATCGCGGCTATTGGTCCCACAGCCGCGATTTAGATTGTTACTGGGGAAAAAAAATTGGTACAATTTTCTAAAATATTTTCTATGTCTTTTGGCAGGATTCTCAGAGTCTCGAGGCTTGTGTGGAGGGAGAGGGAGATGCCTGATGATATGATGGAGATTATAAATGGGGACCATGATGCTCATACTGCGTTGGCAGCGAGTGGACTGATGAAGTTTTCCCGGGTGCTTATTATGTGATCAGCACAGTTGTTGCTGACCAAGTTTGTTAGATTCTGGGATCTGACCATTTAGGCCTTCATGATTCAAGGTGAGAGGTTGGATATCACCTTGATGGATGTTTATTTTTCGACTAGTTTACCCCGATAAGGTGTGATAGGAGATACACAACCTAGGATAGCGGGGGATGTTGACATAGAGGATCTTCTAGAGAGATTTTGTCATCCGAGGTCACGAGTGCATGCGAATGCACTGTTAGTTAGTGATATAGAGGATATGGCTATGAGAGTGGTCGCGGCTTGCGTGCTGCGAGTACTTGGGTCACAGGTGCCTCACCGGTTATCGAGTGGGAAGATGATGTTGGTACAACGGCTTATGACAGGGACATACTATGCTTGGGGGAAGATGTTCCTAGCTTGTGTTCAGCGAAAGCTGAACGAGGTGAGTCAGTTTGGGGGTAACTTTAGTTATGCCTCCTTCTTATGTTGTTTTTTCTTCGAGCGGGTGCCAAGGGTTGTCTAACCAAGATGATGAATAAATGGTCATCAATTAGATCAGTATTGATAGCTGGTGATGACGATGACGATGGTAGGTCCATAGTGAGTTGAGCGAGTGCTAAGGTTTTGGTTCTCTTTGGGGTTTTGAAAGTCAGGTCATATTCTTGTAGTATAATCACCCATTTAGCTACATGGCCTTGCAGAAGGCGACGATTCAAGAGAAATACCATTGGGTTGGAATTTGCGACAACTGTGGTATGCCTGATGAGAATGTAATGGCGGAACTTCTACACTGAAAAGACGATAGCGAGGGCCATTTTCTCTTCATGTGGGTAGTGCAGTGGTGGACCTAATAAGGTTTGGCTTACATAGTAAATGACATGCTCTTGACGAGTAGAGTCTTCTTGGACGAGTACTCTAGAAACGGCATAATCGGATTCTGAAACGTAAGGGATGAAGTCTCTTGTGAAATCCAGTGGAGAAATCAAGGGGGCATTAGTGAGTTCTTTCTTCAGGTCTGTGAAAGCTCCTTCTGCTTGGTCGTCCCATACAAAATGGGTATGAAGGCGTAGCAAATGAAGGAAACCATGAATTGTCATGGCATAATCGGGGACAAAGCGGTGGAGGAAGTTGGACCTCCCCTGAAGGCTTTGTAGCTGTCTTAGTGTACGAGGTGATGGTAGGTCCACAATGGCTTGGACCTTTAATGGGTCTACGGTGATTCATTTTTTCTGAAATGATGAAACCCAACAAACGACCTGCTAGAATGAAAAAGACACACTTGAGTGGGTTCAAGCGGATTTGGTACTTGCGACAACGCAAGAAGACTTATCGAAGGTCATCTAGATGGTTGGATCATTTCTTAGATCGAGCCATGAGGTCATCTAGGTAAACCATTATGATGTTAACCAAGTCATGAAAACAATAAGTCATGGCCTGCTGGAATGTGGCTCCAGCATTTTTGAGAACGAAGGGCATAACGCGATAGGAAAAAGTGCCCCATGGGGTAGTGAAAGCAGTTTTGTATTGATCTTCCTTGCAGATTTGGATTTGGTTATACCCAAACAAACCGTCGATGAAAGATAGTACCTCGTGCCCCGCACATGCATCGATTAGTTAGTCGATAAATGGTGTTGGGAAGTTGTCTTTGGGACAAGCTAGATTGAGGTCGGGGAAATCAGTACCGACACGAATGTGCCAACTTTTTTATTGACTGGAACTGGATTGGAGACCCAAGTGGTATAATCAATAGGGTATATGAACCCTGTTGCTCGAAGATTTTCAATTTCGGCCTTAACGACTGGAAGCTTAGATGGGTCAATGGGGCGTTGTTTCTGGCGGACAAGTGGTATGTTAGGCCAAGTGTCTATATGATGTTCTACAATGGTAGGATCGAGACCAGGAAAAGACATCGCAAAACTCTTGGAAGAGTTTTTTATAGGCTTGAACTTCCTCTTCAGTGCATGATGCAGCTAAGGAGATAAGTTCAGGTTTTCCAGGTGTGGTAGAGATGTCAATTTTTATGATAGGCAAAATGTTGGCCATATTACCTTCTTCAAAGGCATCTCGAGCTCGGATAGGATCTTTGAACCAATCGACATTGGTTGGTAAAAAATCCTTGGATTCGACGGACAGTTGGTTCGCCGTGGTGGAGGTAGATGCCTCAGGGATGAAGTATGACTGATGGTGCATATCATCCCAGGGGTAGTCAAGTGCAGTAAGTGTTCTAGGATTTCCTCGTCGCTACGGAAGTAGTGTGTCATCAAATCAATTGGTTGAGGCGCGTAGGTGGATGAAATCATATAAATAGTATTGATTTCTTTCGAAGAGGAAGACTTTGGGGGGTATATTTCCTCAATGAGAGGGGGGGATATCTCTAGGTTTAGGTCGGCATTATTGAATTCATATAGAGCTTCTCTATAATCTGGGAGATCAGAGCAGTGATGTGAGTAATGGCCGTAAATGCCGCATATCGCACAAGGGTGGTTGGTACACAGCGATTTATCGCGAGGGTGAGGGGGTAGTTCAAGTTTGACAACTAGAATGTTCGTGTCGTCATCCAACATTTGCATGTGTTCTTGAAGTGCTGGTAATTGTGGACATTGATGGGTAGCATGGCCTATATCATCCCACAAAGAGAACGTAGGGAGAACACGGATTGTTGGGGGATTCTTCACCAACTTGGGAGTCGGTGGGGCGGTGCGGGTTGTGGGTACAGTGGTGTAGGTTTGTGGGCCTCTTCCCCCATTGTAACAGAGTTGAGGGGGATCATTACTAGATGTTGATGCAGTGGTCCCAGTTGGAGGTGGTCGGTTTTGGATGTTTGCTACACCAAGTGGTGGACGGTTTGAAGTATTGATGGGTTGCACCGGTTGTAAAATGATATTCGGTGTTGGGGGAGGGGTTGGGGTAGGTAGGTACCACACAGGTAGTCCTAACATTAACCCTGGAAGATTTAGCATAGCCATTACTGGCATGCTGATGACTCCTGAAGGAGGAAATAAGAATGGGATAGTGTGAATCGGTGTTGCTCCGATATGACTAAGCACCGCAGTTGGTTGTGGTGGTAATGGTGGTTGTTGAGTATGTGGCTGTGTGTTGTGTGAAAGGGTGCACAAATCAGATATTTCAGTTATCCGCAAAGGGGGTGGGATAGATTGGAACGTGGAGGTCATGGGAGTATCTGAATATATCCTGGGTCCGACTGAGGAGATAAATGATGTGGGTGCACTCTGAATGGGTTGTTCAATCATAGGTAGAACATTTTCAGGTGCTGCGGGGGCATTAGTACTGTAGTATGTTATCTGGTCGATTTTGACTACATGTCCTTCGTGGGGAAACATCATGATGCAGAAGACGGAAGAAGCAATAGCTTTCATTTTATACATGTAAGTTCCTCCTAATAGGAGGTTGTAATCAAGTTGGGTGTTGATGACCTTTATGTCTATAAGAACCGTTTTCCCCCTCAGCTACATGGGTACATTTACTAACAGGCCATGCAGTTGAGCTAAACGACCATCGTAAGCTCATAATGCGGTAGTGGATGGCTGCAGTGTGGTGGATCCGAGTTTCTACCAGACAAAAGTCGACATTATACAAGTGGAGGCACCTTCATCGATGATGCATCGATTAATGACAAAGTTTCGAATGGATACGGAAACCTGAAAAGCTAGTGACAAAGGAAAACGTCGTTCGTCTTGGTTTATGTCAAATTCCATCATATGGAAGTCGTTTGATCCGAATTTTAGGGGGCATATGGTCTAAATTCGAATGGATAATTCATAAAAGCATTAAATTGAGAGGCCACCCTCTCCCATTTATCATAAAAGTATTAAATGGAGAGGCCACCCTCTCATATCCATAGTATTTGGTATCACATAGTTTTGTCCCATGGTATGGCCTCAAGACACATTGTAATAATGCTATATAAAGGCCTAGCAAGCCTTCTCATGATAACAAGTTACTCATTTGGTTTCTATCCTACATTTCTCTTATTTTATTGAGTTATTATTGAGGTATTGGTTCTTAGTGTCTTTCTTAGTATAGTTTGAGAGGTGAGGCTCAAAGAAC
Source organism: Larix kaempferi (assembly GCA_027924585.1). Classification (NCBI taxonomy): domain Eukaryota; kingdom Viridiplantae; phylum Streptophyta; class Pinopsida; order Pinales; family Pinaceae; genus Larix; species Larix kaempferi. The sequence continues at coordinate 8,991,293 of BSBM01000848.1, forward strand.
CCTCTTTGAGCCTCACCCCTCCATGTGGCATATTTATTCTATGTTTGTCCATCTATGTTATTCATAGCTCAGATCTCACTACTTTGTCTTTCCCATAGCTTGTTCATTGTTCACTTGAGTTTTGAAGCTATCTCTTCTCCTCCTCTCTCGGCATTCAAGTCTTTCGGGTCTCAGCCCCCAAGATCCGGATCATTGGTATCAGAGTGGGTACGCTCTCCATCGGGACAATATTTTGAAGCATGATGCAGGTTCAACGGATGTTCCACAACCCATGCTTCTCTACAAACCCTTGGCATCTCTATACTCAACACTCTCACATTCAACAAACTTTGAACAGGTTCCATGGACTGCACAGGATGTTTCAGAGGCTCTACCATAGCTTATCGGAAAGGTATTTCCTTCCGCTCAAATGGGTATTTCATGGAATTTCATTTCGTTTCTGGTTTGTGAGATATGCTTGCTTGAAGTAGCACATGTTTGTGCATAATGCGGCTGGACGTACAACAACTTTAAACAAGTGCTCCAGACTCCTCAGAATGTCTCACAAGCTCTACCATATCTCATTGGAAAGATATTTCTATCAGCTAAAATGGGTATTTCATGTAATTTCATTTCGTTTTCTGGTTTGTGAGATATGTTTGTTTGAAGTAGTACATGTTTGTGCACAATGCGGCGGGATGTACAACAACTGTAAACAAATGCTACATACTCCCAAAAATGTTTTAGAGGCTCTATAATAGCTCATTGGAAAGCTCTTTCCGTCAGCTAAAATGGGTATTTCGTGGTTTTCCATTTGGATTTCTGGTTTGAGAGATATCATCGATTGAAATAACATATGTCTGCAAAATAGTGTGCGCGCGTCTCTTAAACTTGAACAAACATTTTTTCAATCTCTGGGCCACCCCAAAGCAAGTATGTTATATGGATGTAAAGGCCTTTTCGAGATCTCAAATGGGTCTTCAATGGAATTCAATTTCAGTACATGCATCAGAAGCTATGAATGGATTTGCAACAAGACATCAACTACACCAAAGATCATGAATTTTCAATTTTTTTTAAATCTTAATGTAATCATGGTTATGGTTAACTACACAAACCCTATGGTTCTGGGTCAACCACAAAAAACCCATGGTTATGGGGGGGACCACACAAAACCCACATTTATGTATTGTAATCATGGTTATGGGTCAACCACACAAAACCCACAGTTATGTATTGTAATCATGGTTGTGGGTCAACCACACAAAACCCACAGTTATGGGTTAACCACACAAAACCCTTCTCTTCAGTGGAAACAAGCTTGTCATTGCCACCATGGTTATGGGTCAACCACATAAAACCCATGGTTATGGGTCAACCACACAAAACCCATGGTTCTGAGTCAACCACACAAAACTCTTCTCTTCATTGGAATCAAGCTTGCCATTGCCATCATGGTTATGGGTCAACCTCGCAAAACCCACGGTTATGGGTCAACCACACAAAACCCTTCTCTTCATTGGTAACTAGCACATTGTAATCATGGGTCTCATTTTAGCATGAAATGGTGGGGACCATTATTTTCTAAGGGGGGAGGAATGATCCGAATTTTAGGGGGCATATGGTCTAAATTCGGTAAGCCATAAAATCATTAAATGGAGAGGCCACCCTCTCATATCCATAGTATTTGGTAGCACATAGTTTTGGCCCACGGTATGGCCTCAAGACACATTGTAATAATGCTATATAAAGGCCTAGCAAGCCTTCTCATGATAACAAGTTACTCATTTGGTTTCTATCCTACATTTCTCTTATTTTATTGAGTTATTATTGGGGTATTGCTTCTTAGTGTCTTTCTTAGTATAGTTTGAGAGGTGAGGCTCAAAGAACCCTCTTTGAGCCTCACCCCTCCATGTGGCATATTTATTCTATGTTTGTCCATCTATGTTATTCATAGCTCAGATCTCACTACTTTGTCTTTCCCACAACTTGTTCATTGTTCGCTTCAGTTTTGAAGCTATCTCTTGTCCTCCTCTCTCGGCATTCAAGTCTTCTGGATCTCATCCCCCAAGATCCGGATCATCGTTAGGGTCTATGGCACCAATGGTGGATAACAATAATTTCCTCTGTGCAGGACAGTTTTTTAGGACTTCTAGAGTGGACATAGCAGCGGGGAACTGGGCTAAGTCTTCTACAATGTTATAGTTTGAAGCTGCACAAACATTAGGATTGTTGTTAATCCATCTTAGGGGGAAGCAAGGGGCTTTTGGACCCCCATCCATGGGAATATTAGGTATGTGTAATGGCTAATCAGTTGGGAGGGTGCTTGAGGATGGATCAGCAGGCATGGTTTCAGGGGTTGAGCCATATTGTTTTCGGCGAGTTTGAAGGTTGATATCGTTTGATGACATCATTAGTAGATGGTGAGTGATCGACTCTGTATGTTATTAATCAGTTGCAACATAGGTAATTTGTTGTTGTGGTGCAGCAGATCCTTGTGGGGGATCCATTGGATGGGTGTTTACAATTCCTTTGTTGGGTAGAGGATTATGCAATATCATGGGTTGCGGTTGAGGAGGTGGCACTGGCTATGCAACATGCCCTTTTCGTTGGGCATCATCGGCCCAAAGTTGACATGCTTTCTCTAAATGGGGGCAATTATGTGTGTAGTGGCCATATACCGAACAAAAGGAACATGGATGGTTTGTTCTTAAGTTAGGATTTTTACCCTGTTTCGGTGGTCGATCAGGGTTTTGGTTGGCGGGGGCAGCGTTATTATTATTCGGGGGATTAGGTGGCTGGCCGCCTTGGTTTTCAGGTTGATTATTTCCGCGGTTTTGTTGACCTCCCTGGTTACGTTGGTTGTTCTGGTTTTGGGGTTGGTTTTGTTGTGTTTATACTTTCCCTTGGGAAGTAGGGGGGTTTTGAGGTCATGCAGGTGCTGGAGTAGGATGTGGTGGATAATAAGCAGGAGGGTTCGGAGGTGGACCCGGTGCTTGTTTTGGTTGTTGGTAACCTTGAGCTATTGGAAGTGTTGGGGCAGAAGGCACTATCTATTAAGGGTAATAAGTCGATTGGGCTTGTGGTTGAACCGGGGTATGATTGGAATGTTGGTTATAATATGTAGGTGGTGCATAAGCTGAGGGTGATTTCCCATAATACTGTGGTGGACATGAGGTTCCATGAGTGTGGTGGGTGTGCATCATTGGAGCATACAAAGTTGTAGCTCCAGAATGAGATGTAGCCCTAAAAAGATCTGGGGTATTGTTGGTACTCATCATGGTGAAGGGTTTGTTTTGTGACGTGACTTGGACAATGATACCGTCAGCGGCATGGGATGCCCCCACCGCGTCGTTCTGGAATGGATCGCCATGCAGGGCGTCAGGTAATATGGTGTATAAATAGCCATACTAGGCGTAGATTAAGTCAAACTGTTGGGCTTTTAAAATGGTTTCTTCTTTCGACTGGGGTCGTTCAAAAGCTACATCCTTGGCTATGAGAGGAAGGAGATATTTCAGGAACCAATCCAGGAAAATACGGTCGTGAAGATTTATCTTGCAAAGACTACGACGTTTATGCCACTTATGGGTGTGATCTGTGATATGGGTAGCCATGTTCTGTCTACAAGACAGTAGGATTTCCACTCCTACATCATAGCGGATGGGTAGTTGGAAGAATTGTAGGAAAGTTGAGGAAAGGGATGTAAACGTAGGGTGTGTCCCATGGGGTTGCTTGATATACCATTTGTATACCATTTGGTTGATGAGCCAGTAAAATTTCATTGTAACAATGTAGACGAATGGAGTGATCTACTATAGAGTTTGAGGAACACCACAGATGGAAAGACATCATGTGGTTTTGTGAGTCTTCCCCAACCTTCCCTTCAAACTTGGGGATGTCAGATGGGAGTTTAGTTGGCATTTGGGGCCAAGTAGGATCATGTCTAATAGGATCATTTGTTAGTCTTTCCAGGTCTGGAAGGTTTAGACTAGCCATAAATGGCAGACTAGCAGAGGGGTGCAACATAGTCGCTAGGGCATAAGTGCTAGTAGTAGCATTATGGATCGGGCCACTGCCCACAAAGGGAATAATAGTTGTAAAAGATATGTGTCCCCCAACCACAGGTGTGTGGGAGGGGACTATGCCCCCAAGTGTAACATGAGTTACAGATGGGTTTGGATTGGGTATAGTAGACCCTAGGTTCGGTATGGTAGAAGTGGTTCCTGTCAAGGGCATACCTAGAGTGGGTGTAGGTCCCATGTTGGGTATCCCTAAAGTGGGTGTAGGTCCCATGTTGGCCATCTATAAAGTGGGTGTAGGTCCCATGGTCGGCATACCAGTAGTAGTTGTGGTGGTGGTGGCTAATGTGGTATCTGGGGTGGTGGAGGATGTTCCACTAACAGTCCCTATGTTGAAAGGGTTGGAAGGAATACCAGCCATGGGGCTAGATGGTGCTGTGTATGTGGGATATTTAGATTCTGTGTTAGAATCGGATGCCGTATATGGGGCATCCAAATCGGGTGACAAGGCTCTATGCCAATGACGTGTGGAGTTGAGTGACAAAGCTCTACGTCTATGACGTGTGGTGTGAAGTGAACCGAACTGAGGGGGTTCACCCCTGAAACACTGAGAACGTCTTGGGGACTCAATGGTGACAGTCGTTTGGTAAAAATAATGTGGTGGTGAGTGAAAAGCTCAAAAACCCTAATGCAACCGTGTGTGCAAGAGGGGAGCGCAAAAAATAATGTCACTCAAGCCAACAACCAAACTCAAAAACACTTATTATAATATTTGTTCTATAGTAAGTGGAGTAATAAAAAAATGTAGTCAAAATACCAACAAGCAATTGGCTCTTAAAAAGTAAAAATGGTGTACTCAGTAACCAAGGGGAGCTAATAGAGCATGCAAACACCTAACTAATGTGGTATTATGGCTCAAAGCCTCACGTATCCTATGCAAGGTGATGAAATCCAAGTCATACAATAATGCAACATCGAACCAAAGGATATGATATCCCCCTACCGGGAGGGACACTGGGTAGACAATCCTAGAAGATAGGCCACTAAGATACCCCGTTCATGACACGTCCATAAATGTGAATCTGTAGCTCTTGTTCTATCACCGTTGTACTCCCACAAGGGTGGTACAATGAGAACAGGGAGTAGGTGTCCTTCGGTGAATGAATGGATTGTGGTAGTCCACTCAGGTCTCCAGAACCAGTCTGGATACTTCGACCCTCCTAAGGGAGAGGCCTTTCCGACAAATTTGTTTGAAACCGTGCCAACAAGTACTAGGGGATTTTGGTACCCTAAATGTCAACCACTATGTCTCAAAATGAAAGTGAGTGAGGGGTGTTATTTGGATACTTATCCCCTCGGACCTAGCTATCTACAATATTCTTTTGGTGTTCCCCAAGTGGGGTTAGAATGTTGAGTTAAGAGGATTTTAAGGCTCACTTTGATTTATTGTGATAGTCTGTGTGCATGTGTGGTTATGTACCAAAAAATGACATGCCTCACTTGGGCAAAAATTCACAAATTAAAATAATGATTTTAACTTGCAAATATGACAACAATTTAAATGTAAATATGAAAACAATTTAAATGTGAATGCTTTAACAAGTTTTCAAAAAATATGTGAAATTCTTTAAAATGTTAAGGTAAAGCAAATACCATAAAAAATGAGTGAATCTCTAATGCTGCAAAAAGAAAACAGTAGGCTATCCAAAAAATTGTAGGGGAGATGGCTAGAAAATGTGGGCCGAAATGAGCAAAACTTAGAAAAAACGAATCAGATGGTACAGGAAAAATCACGGTTGGCTAAGGTGAGAGTCGCGATCAAATCGTGGCTGAGGGTGTACACAGTCGCGCTCGGGACACAACAGAGCAAGGTTTCAAAAGCATGACTATGGGGAAAAAAACCCATGATTAAATCGTGACTGAGGGTGTGCATAGTCACGCTTGGGACAAAATAGATCAAGGTAAAAAATCGCAACTGTGGGGCGAAAACCCGCAATTAAATCGTGGCTGAGGGGGTTGCACAGTCACGCTCGGGACGCAATAGACCGGGGTAAAAGAATCGCAAATGTGGGGCGAAAACCTGCGATTAAATCTCGATTGAGGGGGTTCACAGTCGTGCTCAGGATGCAAAAATCAGTTTTTTTAAATCACGAAAGAAGTCTAAACAGTCGCGATGGGATCGCAACTGTGGGTTCAGAAACCTGTGATTAACGAGACAACAAATGTCACCGGAAACGAAAACCGAAAATGAGATTTTTGGACTGTGTGGGCTGCAGAAAGCGCCAATGGCTAGGGTAGTGAGCTACGGGATTAGTAGTAGGCCAGATCTACAATATTAGAGTGAAATAACAACAAAATAATAAGAAATCTAGATCTAAAGCAACAAAGATTCGAAATACAGCAGAGTCGCCAAAAAGTGTTGCTTGGGTTTTCACCCAAGCATGTGCTGATGAGCACCTGCTAACTTGTAGTAGCCGTTTAGATCAAATAGTAAGAATAACTAAATGTAAAAAGTAAATCTTGATCTAACATATGCAAATAAACAATTCTAGAATAAAAAATTAAACAAAATAGATCCATGAGAGACTGAAACTGGAATATTTTCTATTACCTCAAAGGGTGAGGATGGTTGAGCTTGAGCAGCTACAATGGTGAGATGCTCCAAAGCTCCAATGATCTCTTCTTCTCCAAGATGCTAATGGGGGATCTTCAAACTCAAAAAGGAGGCAAGGTATCTCAAGAAAGAATTTGGCAGCATAAGGATAGGATGAATGTGGATGTATAGTGAGGAGCCCCTATCACATTTTTATAGTTTTTTGGTGTTGGAGAATACCATTGTGGTTTAAGGAAACCAATGGTATTGATAAAAATGGTTTAGGTTTCTTTTTCCTCTTTTTCCCTCTTTTTCTTTTTTTGAATATATTTTATATTTTTATTCCCTTTTAATTGATTTTTTGGGAATTTTGGACCCTTTTTGAGGGTTTTTGTATTTTTTGAGGAAAATTACATATTTTGAGGGGAAAAAGATGGATTTTGGTATCTTTGGTGACCTTTTGAAGGTTTTAGGGGCTCAAGTGGTGGAAAAAGTGGACAAATGGGTCATGGAAATAGGGAAATGAGCTAGTGAGCATTTTTTGGGTGTTAACATCCAAGGCCCAAGTGTCATCTTGTAGGTCCATTTTGGAAACTAGGGTTTTTCTCAGTAACGAAGTGTGCAATTTTTGCACATTGGGTCAAATTTGTAAAATCATCGACTGGGGACTTATGGCTAGAGTTCCCAGCTGGAACCTTCCTAGACACACTTGCAGGACTCCCCGGAACACATTTTTGTTGCACGGTTGGAATTCTATGCCCCCGGTAGTTATCCAACAGGTGTCCCTGAAGGCCTTTTGGATGCGAGCCATAGCATGATGACCATGGTTCAGATCAACAAACCGTTGACTCCGTTGGATTCTGTACATCGGGATAGTGTTAGGGGTGCCCCTATCCTCCAACCCCATGGCCCAGGTGTCATCTTGTAGGTCCATTTTGGAAACTAGGGTTTTGCTCGGTAAGAGAGTGTGCAATTTTTTCACATTGGGGTCAACTTTGCAAAATCATCGACCGAGGAATTATGGCTAGCATTCCTAGCTAGAACCTTCCAAGACACACTTGCAGAACTCCCCAGAACCCATTTTTGTAGCACGGTTGGAATTCTATGCCCCGGGTAGGTATCCAACAGGTGTCCCTAAAGGCCTTTTGGATGCGAGACGGAACGAGCTATAAAATGATGATCGTGGCTCGGATCCACAAACCATTGAATCCGTTGGATTCAGGACATAGGGATAGTTCTAGGGGTGCCCCTCTCCTTTGGTCCCATGGCCCAGGTGTCATCTTCTAGGTCCATTTTAGAAACTAGGGTTTTGCTCAGTATTTTTCCAAAATTTTTGTTGTTTGGCTATTAATATAATTTATGCGGATTATATGTAGTTATTATTATCAATACTGATGTATTGCCTAGTATGGTTGAGATTGTAACTAGTTTTGGGGGGGTTTTGAAGCTAGATTGGACTTGATGTAACTTTCTCATTTTCCTTGATTCACAATAATAGCAAGAAAATGGTATTTTTTTTCTCTTGAAAAAAATATATATATATTTATTTTAACTTTTTAATAAAACCAACTATTTTTTTTTTGAAAATATTAAATTTAATTCTTTTTCAATATCTAAATTTAAATAATTTTTAAAATCAAAATCTAGATCCTTATATGATCAAGAAAAAATTATCATGACTGCTGCAAGTGTTATTTTAGAGATAAGTATTACAAACTTGTCATGATTATTGGTCTATTAACGACTCTTCCACTTACCGTACACATCAGTGGTGGCACAGTTCTATTTGGCAATGGGAGGTGCCATTAAAAATACGATGTTTCTTGTGGATGGCTCTTCACAATAAACAAAGAGGTTAAATGGCCTAGACTCCATTGAGCATGATGGCGATAATGGTGACAATGAGCACAATGATGATGATGGTAATAATGAACGTGAGGATAGATATGGTGACAGTGACAATGGGACAAAGTGCATTAGGTTGATAGTGGATGACGGATGATTTATACCATATTTGAATTTCCACCTGTCAGCCAACTCATGGTCTCTCTCATGTAATAACATCAATTTTACTAATTGTTTATGGGGTAATCCTGTGACCTATTAAAATGATTTAATAGTTATGTTATTGATTGTATGTGATTCCACCATTTAAAAATAAAATAAAAAAATTAATGTTCTTAATGAATAAGTAAAGATGAATTGGAAGCACTTTGGCCCAATGTTGTTATGTGGGAGATAGAGGATGCCATGAAAAAGGTGTACCTAGTTCGGTTTTGATCTCAAGCTACATTGAAACCAATGTTATTACAAAGGGGATGAGATTCATGTAATAACTTGTTTTTGACACATAGAATGTGTTGTATCAAATTGTGTACATATCGTAAATGGGTTTGATCCATGTAAGCTAAAATAAATGACACCATGTGTAAATGTTGTAAATATGCATCTTAGGGCCAAGCCTCGACTAATGAATGGCTATTCATGTAGATGTTGTAAATACACTTGTATGAACGATGTGGTAGGATTACCACGATGAACTCAAAGCTATGAAAATATTAATGTTAGAATTTAATATATAGCAATCAAAGATGGTTGCAAAGACCACAGGATGGGTTGTGATTCCACTGGAGAAGAAACATAGAGGGATCTTATGAGAAATTAATCGTCCATTACCAAGTTTCATTCTAAGAACTCCCACCTTTTCATCATGTTCCTTCAATAAATTTCATCCACTTCCTTTACCTGTGAATCCAATCATAAATTCATGTGGATGTTGGTGAGGAAGTCTACCTTGTGTAGTTATGCAAGCTTGGGCAAAGTAAAATTAGTTTGTAGAAGTGTGAGGAGTACTTTATTCTCCTACCTCATTGGGGATCATTATCCCATTATTATCCAATTCTCAAGTTCATACTCTTTGCTCCTCATGTTGTATTCTATATATTTGATACCCATTAACAAAATTTGAAAATGACATAATTAGTAGTATAAAAGAGGAATTTGAAGATGTTGGGGGAGAGAGAGAGGGGTTGTAGATGAACATATTAAAGCTTAGGAAATGTAGAAATTATTCACCTGTTGGTTAATGTTTCTCATTGGTTGCTTAGGAAACAAGTTGTATTCTTTATCTAGTTATTTCCTAAAATAATTTATTCGATTTGATTGTTTCTACCTATACTAAAGACCATTGTAAGGGAACAATATCCCTAAGGGATTATTGAGTAGAGAAAGAGCATATATTAATTGTGTTAAGTAGGGTAGTGGAAGAGAGTGCTATGATTTTTTAAGGTTGGATGAGTTGCTTGGCGTACTATGTAGTAAGAATATTAACTTAGTTGTGAGAGAACTTGTCTTGGATTCAAGTGAACTTGATCTCTGAATAAAAAAATGGTCCTCCCAAAATCACCTTCGTTTTTATTCGGGGTTAAAATTACATCTTGTTTGAAATATTGGTCTTAATAATTGTTTTCGTTGCAATAAAAACCCTAAAATGGTGCTCTAGGTTTGATCCAAAATCACCATGACATACATTTCAATCCAAATCATTATACGCATATATAGAACAAAAATCGAACAAAACTATATATAAATCCATGAGATAAAACCATAGTGGAACAAAACGCGAAAAAATATATAAATTTTCAGGAAAATAGTGGAACATGGTTCCCAATGTACATACGTTGGAAACTCATGCCCTATACAAAATCCCAATGTACATACGATGGAAACTCGTGCCCTATACAAAATCCGACAACTCATGTCGTAGATCCAAAATACATGGCAACTAGTGCCCTATACAAAATCCAACAACTCGTGTTGTAGATCCAAAATACATGGAAACCCGTGTCGTAGATACAAAGTACACGGAAACTGGTGCCCAAAGGTGCCACATCGTGGCTAATGTAGATAACATGGCATGTCAAGCATTGTGACCACCTCGATCACTCCCAGGTGCATCTCCAAAATCGATCTTTCTCTTCTTGGAGCTACTACTATCTCGGGTCTTCTTCCGTCTAGGAGTAGACCGTCTCTCCACGCTCTGAAGAAAATGATAAAATATACCACTAGTTTCAAGGATTTCTAACGTTTACCACATTTATAAAATGAATGCACAATAAAAATCTTAAATAATGCAGCGCTGATGCGAGTGGCAGACGAGAAGCAAGTGTCCTAGATCTATTGATCCTCTCAGCAATTCCGCCCTACAACATTTACAACAATCATTTCATTGAAAACTAATAATTGCTTTTAAATTAATTTTGGTTAATGCATCAAAACATTTTCATAAATTAACTTGATTCTCACCGTGAACACCTCCGACAATGGACATGGTTGGGCTTCTGGGCTAGCAGGTGGAGTAGTTGGCTGGACGACTTGCTCCAATGCAGTCATGGGGGGCGACACAAATGTAGATGGAGGAACTATGGGTGAGACCATAGTAGACACATGGGAAGATGATGGAACAGTAGTTGCCACAATAGTGGTGGGAACTGGAGATGATGTGGTGTAAGAGGACATGATGGTATGGGGTGGATGAGGACATCGTGGATGATAAATCCCTACCGGCTATACAATAGGGGGTATCAACCGAAAAGGGATAGGAGAGATGTTGAGGTATGGTGAATGGGAGGTCGGTCCTGGATAGAGGGAGGAGGATGGATATAAGGGAGGTTGTGGACGAAGGGGAGAAGTTGGATGGAAGGGGGGGCGTGGAAGAATGGAGGAGGATGGATAAACGGGAGGGAGTGGATGAATGGGGGAGGATGTATAGATGGGGGAGGATGTATAGATGGGGGGACGTGGACGAATGGGGGAGGATGGACGGAGGGGGGATTATGGACGTGTCACCTACCCAAATTTTGAGACTATTTATTTTATTGCAAAAACATTATGTTAAATTATAATTACAAAGTTTTGTAATTATGACCAAATTTGGTCAAGGATGATTGTAATGACATATTATTATTATTTAATAAATTAAAATAGGAGACAAACACCAAGGGAACCATTGAATGAGTGTTCACTGACCCACTAGGATGAATGGAAGTTGTTAGAAGGCATGGGATAGGTGTCATCATTTCCACTCCACCACTAGCTGTTGGTTATGGGACAACTACCCCTAAATTTGTGGCATTATCCCCCAGGTGGGTGGAACAGAGATGTTAGCTCATTAATTACCAGGTTAACCACTAAAAAGGCCTAAGAAGCCTAGAGAAGGAAATTCGAATTGAGCAGGGAGCTCCATAATTATTTTCTGCAGAAATAATTCCTCAAGTGTATCAGGTGATCACTGAGAGATTCGTATAGGGAGTCTAAGTGGAAGTGCATTATGAGTCTGTTGAATTGATTTTGAAATGGAAACCAGAGGTGCTGGTGCAGGTATCTTTGATTGCTAAGTCTATATGACTGAATGATCTACATTATTGCTCCAAGTTGATGACCTAAAGATTCTACTGATTCTTCTTCCTAGTGGTTCAGTGAACAGGCTCACTGGTCCTAAGGCAAGTAATTTGGCTATTTTCAGGAGTAGGTTGGGTGGAACAGGCCCCTTGGGTTGTTTGTTTCTTCTACATTCATCAGGTTCTATTGTTCTGTCTTGTTTATTTTCAGTTGAATGAACGGAATTATTTTATTTAACCTCTAACCCTTTTTCCTGGTTTGATAATGAAGACTTATTCACTAAATTGTTTAGATGAACTGTATATTCTGTTAAGTTAGGATAGGTTAGAATAGTTCTGTTTTCTGAATAAATAAATTACTTTTCTGTATTTTTCAATGTATCAGAGATGTCGTACTCTAGTACAGGAGGTGGAGAATTACATAGGATAATTAAAAGATGCAAGATAGAAAATAGCATTTCATAATACAGTCATTGTAATATTTTTCTTCTACCTACTATCAGAAAATAAATATCCCATTTCTGTATAAGAATCTAGGGTTCACACTTTAGATCATCTACTTCATTTCAAAATACACACACTATGCATTTTATTGTCATTTCATTCAAAAACTGTAAAGGACTATAAGCAACTTATGGTACTTAGGCTTTTTGAAAAATAGTTGTAATACCAACTTAGAATATCTATCATATTTCAATGCTATAGTCTTCTATATTATTACGCAACATTTTATTTAATTGAATCTAACTCATCCATGTATTCCAAATTCTTGCAGTAAGAATGTCTTATATGTTGAGGATTAGAATGTATTATCTTCTTTTGAATCCCTAGATACTAATTATCTTCTATAGAAAACATTTATCGTTCAGCAAAAGAATTTACAAGACTGATTTCAACAATAGCAGAGTTTGCAGACGTTTATAGTTTTTCGATTTAAAAACTCTAAGACTATCATACAGCTAGTTTAAGGCCAAGCACTTAAAAACGTAAACATCAAATCCTTACATTAGATTTCCAAAACCAAACGTATTCTATAGTTCAACTTTTACATTACGATATCTATCTTTTTGTACAAGACAAACTCAGACAAGGGTATTATTACTACCAAAAACCTGAGTCTCATCACCATTCCAACTTTAACTTAAACAACACGAACACAAGGTTTCTCTTTTGTGAAACAAGTTAGCCCATGGCTCTTGGCAAGAATCAACACTGTATTTCCTAGTAAAATTATCGATTTATATAAACATAGAAACCACTCAAAAACTATTTTTAAGTTTTCTTAAACACTGTATTTTCCATTAAAATAACCGAGGGTTCATCCCTTAATAAATACATCTTCAACAAGTTTATATCTTCAACAAGATTTACAGTGAAACACAGCAGAGCAAAGTAACAAGACAAGCCGAGGATCCCAATCTCTGGACGCTTATCATTGGCTCTCAAAATCACAAGCACTGGCCAAAAACCTTTGCAAAGAATCAAACACCAAACTCTCATTAAACATCAAGCATAGGCCACACCGGGCCATGAGAACCTATGAGGAGAAAGAACCATGGAGGCTTACCGGTGGTCGAGTAGCATTCTTCCACTGAAATTCAAGCAAATAACTCTTCGATGAAGTAACACCTGCCACAAGAACCCATAAGAGGTTAAACAAAAAATTACAGAGATAATTATAGACACAACAGATAGAAGTAACACTTCAAGTTCGAAAACATTACCTGTCTAATGTAGCTCCAAGAGTAGACATGCCTGTAGAAAACGACGATGGAGCCATCTAGCAAACACAACGAAAATGGAAATCAATTTTGAGAATGAACCCTGGTCCAAACTTCACTCTCAAAGAAACTAACAGAAAAACCCTGAAAACTACTCCCTAAAAACATCATTGAAGGTTGTATTGTGGCTCGGCTCTACAAGAAACACAAATCTTGGAACTAGTAAATTTTCTCTACAGGTCTAGAGATCGAAACTGAGGAAGGAGTCCTCCGAACATCAACTACCAAACCCTAAATTACTATAGGCAGTCTTTCTCTCCACCTTACCACCACCAAAGTAAAATGAAGGCCAAAGAACCACTTCAACGCTAAGCATAACGAAGAACTAGGGTTTCATTCCAAACCTTAAGAACATGTGAGATCAACGATGGAGAAGATGCCAACCAGGCACATCGAAGTTCGGGCAACAACCACATTAAATTCCATATTAATTATTTCATCCATTTCGAAATCCAACTCAGAAGACCTTACGTTAAAATGGCATAGCTCAGCATTGTGGTAGTAATATGTGAACTCCTTCACGTGACCTACAGCCACGAAGGCATCCACCCAATACTTCCACTAAACATAATAGGTAAACGACTTAAATTCCAAAGACCAGTTTCGATAGTTTGCCAGCACGATAGCACCAATACATTCAATGCCCTATCCTTATCACATTTCAATACAAAAAATTAGGGTTGCAATGTATACTCCATGTCATTTCTCAAGTATTGGTTATAGAATGCATAGTTAATACATGTTGCATATTTCTCAAATGACATAGGTCGCATTTTATAGAAGGCTTTCGATATTTAGTTTAGAGTTTAGAACTTTATGAAAATGCACATCGTTTACATTGCCACATTTGGATACAATGCTATATCATTAATAAACCATTGTATAAATATTAAACAAGGAATGATTAAAATCCTATAGTTTTATAATTTCATACGAAGTAATATCATATTCATGATGGATATAATATATCAAACGCTTGCTACAAGATTATGGATCTTCGTGTAATTATATATTGAGAAATGTATAAGCTTCTAAAGTTATATTGTGATTTCAAGTTAATCCACGTATTTAAAATAACATTTGGCTCTTGTTTCTATAATGTAGAGCAACATATAAGTTGAAAACATTCACGTAGTAAATATACATGATAATACCACTCTTTGCAAATGGATAAATGATAACAGGCGCATAATAGCACTTATACATTATAATCTAGCACGTAATTGAGAATTCAGAGTGTACGTATCTTTCCTTTGACGATTCACTAAAGAGTCTAGTGTAAATATTAATGGTTATGACTTCTGCGACTTGTAAGTATGGTCAAGCTAACACTTACAGAATTAGGACAGAGATCCATACCATTAATAACTCTCATGCAAGGAAGTACTTAGAGTTATCACAATGCATTTGACGGCTAACTGAAAATATAATTAAAACTTCTTAGAATGACGGGAGGTGGTGGAACATGTCGTAATACTCTTACCTGTGGATCTCCAAAAAGAAACAGGTTCAAATGCTTTAGATAACATAGCTAAGTAAACCTCAAGGTATTTCGTAGGACCCCTTCGTCATCATTGAAAAGCAATCTGTCAGTATTATGTCTAGATGATTGTATCGCAAGAGAATTTTAAATACAACATATAGACTTACAATTAACACGAGAAAAACTAATGTCGTATTTTGTGTTAAGAAGTATGAAGTGTCATTATCATAAATCGTTATTAGTTAAAAGGATTAGCATTTATTTTATTTCCGCATTAGCAAGTACACCATTAAATGCTACTTTAAAATTTTTAATTTTTGTGAAATTTACGGGATGTTACATGTGGTATCAGAGCTCATGTTTGAACTCTCAACCTGAAAAGGTCCAAAGAACACGCAACACAAAATTTTTTATGACAGCATAAATCTTTACTAATTCAAGTTAAATTATTTTGTTATACAAAAAATTGTTTTCGAAATTACAGGTATGGACGGATCAAATGAACACATGGAGGACGGATTTCGATCGAACAGTCATACCAAAAATATCACTAGACAACATTATGAATAAGAAGTCCATGGTGAATTGAATGACAATTCATCAGAATTGTTACGTTCATTTCAGGAGTTGAAAGCAGAAATAAGATCTGTTAAACAAGATAATGAGAGAATTTTGAAGGCACAAGAAGAACTGAACCAAGTACTATTTGATCAGTGCCCAACTGATGAACAAGATAGAAAGGTTGAAAATACCGCCAAGGTTGAAGACTTACATCATCAGGACAAGGGTAACAAAGTGAAAACTGATGATAGCAGTAAAGGGGATTACAAACCAAAAAGAAAAATCCATAAATAGTATGAGCATATTTCTGAGGACTTCAAGAAGATTAAACCCCCAACCTTCAATGGTGAGACTGAGAAAGGAGAGACAACTGAAGCATGGTTATCCAGCATAAGGAAATACTTTCAAATTTATGATTATTTAGAATCATTGAAAGCAAAGATGGCCATATACAACCTGATCGGGAAGGCATACATTTGGTGGCAGGACATCAAAAGAGTGAAGGGCATCAAGGACAAGGATGTGAATTGGAGCACTTTTAAATGGTACTTCAAGAAGAAGTTACTATCTGAGCAATATTACGAAGAAAAGTCTAAGGAATTTTATGATTTAAGACTGGGAACCATGAACATGAAAGAGTTGAACAGCAAATTTCTGAATTTTCTAAGGTATGTGCCATACCTTTTGGAGGATAAACCAAAGATTGAGAGGTTTCTAAGTTGTCTACCTTTCAACATCAAGGACAGAATAGAGTATGACAATCCAAAGACCTCAGAAGAAGCCATGAGGAAATCAACTTTCTGCTATGAAGAGAACCGGAAAAAATGAGAGATATCTAACTGGAAAAATTATAAACCAACAACTTTGAGTTGAAGAAGAAGAATTTTAGGTTCAATGGAAATTTTGGTTTTCAAAAGAAAAACTTTCCAAATCAAAATTTCCAAGGAAACAGTCCCAAAAATAATCAACCACGGAATTTTACAGCTCTTAGAAATACACCCAATGGTACCAGAACTAATGACCAAAGGATACCTATAAAATGTTAAGAGTATCAAGGTCCTCATTATGCTTCAAAATATCCCAATAAGAAGAGGACAACCAATAATATTCACTCCATACAAGTTGAACCTACTGTGGGAGACTTGGCAAGAGAGATGCCCAGAATTAATGCAACTCTAGACAAAAGGCAAGCGGAGCATCAAGTCTCTATGGTAGAGATTGAAGGTATGCTACAAAATCACCCTGTTTCTATTTTGATTGATCCAGGCGCTATCCTGAGTTATATATCTCCAAATATTGCAGAAAAAATTAATCTGAGAAATTTTTTTTTTAATAAATCTTGGTTAGTTAGACTAGCAACAGGAACAAAAAGAAAAGTGTCTGGTTTTGTTGAAAGTTGTGTTTTATCTATGAATCAGTTAAAGACATGAACCAAGCTAAATGTTTTACCTTTAGGATCTTATGACATCTTAATTGGAATGGACTAGTTAGAAGCACATCATGTTATTTTGAATTGTTATGAGAAAAGTTTTACCTATCTAAATGATGAAGGAGAAACAGTAGAAGTGAAGGGTATTCCTAGAAAGATATCACTTAGACATATTTCATCTATGCAAGTAAAAAGAGTAGTTAGAAAAGGATGTAAGATGTTCGCAGTGAATGTAGTACATGAGGAGTCAATTACAAAAGAGGACAAACTAAAACTAGAAGATATACCTATCCTAAAAGAATTCCTGGATGTTTTTTCCATAAGAGATTCCAGGATTACCCCCGAAGAGGGATCTAGATTTTACCACTGAGCTGAAACCGGGTGCGGTACTGAACTCCAAAGCTCCATATAGGATGAACATATTGGAATTAAATGAGTTAAAATCACAGTTGAAGGAACTAATTGATAAAAACTATATAAGACCTAGCGTGTCTCCTTGGGGAGCACCTGTTATTTTTGTTAAGAAGAAGGATGGCACTTTAAGTCTTTGCATAGATTATCACCAACTGAACAAGATGACAATCAAGAATCGATATATGTTTCCCCGCATCGACGATCTATTTGATCAGCTGCGTGGAGCAACAATATTTTCGAAGATTGATTTAAGGTCAAGATATCAACAAGTTCGTGTGAAGGATGAGGATATTTTTAAAACATCCTTTAGAACTCATTATGGACATTATGAGTTCGTGGTCATGCCATTTGGGTTGACTAATGCCCCAGCAGTATTTATGTGCTTAATGAATAAAATTCTGCACAAGTATTTGGATAAGTTCGTCATTGTATTCATAGATGAGATTCTAGTATATTCTAAAAGTAAGGAAGAACATGATGAACATCTGCATATTATTTTACAAGTACTGAGAGGTCATCAGTTATATGCTAAGTTTAGTAAGTGTGACTTTTACAAGGATAAGATTCACTATTTAGGTCACATAATCTCTACGGAAGGAATTTCGGTTGATCCCGATAAGATAAAAGCCATTAATGAATGGTCGGTTCCTAAGGATATGTCGAACGTACGATCGTTTATGGGGATTACAAGATATTATAGAAAATTCATTTTTTGAAGATTGCGAACCCCATAACCTCCTTACAGAAGAAGGGGAAGAAGTTTGTATGGGATCAAAAGTGTGCAGACAGTTTTAAGAAGTTGAAGGAACTACTAACTACAACACCTATTCTCAGAATTGCAGATCCTAATAAAGATTTTATAGTATGCACTGACGCATGTAATGATGGACTCGGTGGAGTCCTAACACAAGAGGGACATGCTGTTGCATATGAGTCTCGAAAGCTGAAAATACATGAGAAAAAGTATTCTACATATGATATGGAATTATTAGCAGTAATGCACGCCTTAAAAATGTGGCGTCACCATCTTATTGGCAGAAAATTTACTTTGATGATAGATAACATGGGGCTGAAGTATTTACTAGATCAAATGAACTTGAATGCTAGACAAGATAGATGGCTAACCTTTCTAAGTGGGTATGATTTTGAAATTCATCATATAAAAGGTAAAGAGAACAAGGTTGCTGATGCTTTAAGTCATAATGCAAAGTTCAATTTTATTTCAGCCATCAGTACATACACATCAGATTTTCGAAGGGATTAAAACTGGTGAAGAGTACAAAAATTTACATGAAAGACAATAGAAAGTAATTCTGAAAATTCTATGGCAGATTTCAAGTTAAAAGAAAATGGATTGCTGCTATACAAGAATAGATTATATGTGCCCAACGTACCAAAGATAAAATTCTGATTTTAGATGAAATGCACAAAAGTCATTATGCTAGTCATCCAGGTTATCAGAAAACCACAACTATGTTACAAAAAGATTATTATTGGCCCAGGATGAAGGATGAAGTAGCAGAATATATAGCTAAATGCATTGACTGTCAAAGAGTAAAAGTTGAACATCAGCATTCGGCTGGACTGTTACAGCCATTACCTATGCCTAGTTGGAAAAGGGAGATCATAAGCATAGATTTTATTACTGAACTACCCAAGAATCATAAAAAAATGATTCCATCATAGTGGTAGTGGATAAACTCAGCAAGGAAACACATTTTATACCAGTAAAAACTACTTATAAGGCTTCAGATATTGCAGAAATTTTCATGAAATAGATTTTTTGATTACATGGAATACCAAAAGCGATAGTTTCAGACTGTGATTCTAAGTTTACTGGAAACTTCTGGAGATGTTTGTTTAAAGAGTTGAATACAACCTTAAACTTCAGCACAACATTTCATCCACAAACGGATGGACAAACGGAAAGAGTAAATCAGATATTGGAAGACATGCTAAGGATGTATGTTAAGGACCAGCCTGGTAAGTGGGATGACTGCTTGCATTTACCAGAATTTGCATATAACAACCATTACCATGCATCAGCCAGGCTTAGCCCTTTTGAAATTCTTTATGGTAGGAATTGTAATACAATAGTTTCTTGGAATGATCTAGTTAATAGAGTTATTTTAGGACTTGAATTGTTACAAGAAATAGAACTTACTATGAAACAAGTACAAAGAAATCTTGACGCTGCCCAAGATAGGCAAAAGAGTCAACCATATCTTAAGAGGACTCATAAAGAGTTCCAGGTTGGTGAGCATGTTTTCATTAAGGTAAGACTGAATAAGAGCTCATTAAAATTGGGAAGTTGTGCCAAACTGGCACCCAGGTATTGTGGTGCTTTCAAAATTTTGTCAGGGGTTGGACCTGTGGCATACCAAATAGCTTTGCCACCAAATCTAAGAATACATAATGTTTTTCATATTTTAGTTTTAAAGAAATATGTACATGATGCTACTCATGTTATAAATTGGAATGATGTAGAGGTGGAAAAAGACGACAATTTTCAGGTGGAACCGGATTGTATCCTCGAAAGGAGGGAAACTCTACTTCGGAATCGCACCATTGGGAAGGTAAAGGTGCAATGGAATCACCTTAGCCCAAAAGAGGCAACCTGGGAGTTGGAGAGTAATATGCGGGTAGCATACCCAGCTCTATTTTAGAAACACACAAAAAATGAATGAACATCGAGGACGATGTTGAGACATAAGGGGGGTGTGTATGTCACCTACCCAAATTTTGAGACTATTTATTTTATTGCAAAAACATTATGTTAAATTATAATTACAAAGTTTTGTAATTATGACCAAATCTGGTCAAGGATGATTGTAATGACATATTATTATTATTTAATAAACTAAAACAGGAGACAAACACCAAGGGAACTGTTGAATGAGTGTTCACTGACCCACTAGGAGGAATGGAAGTTGTTAGAAGGCATGGGACAGGTGTCAGCATTTGCACTCCACCACTAGCTGTTGGTTATGGGACAACTACCCCTAAATTTGTGGCATTATCCCCTGGGTGGGTGGAACAGAGCTGTTAGCTCATTAATGACTGGGTTAACCACTAAAAAGGCCTAGGCAGCTTAGAGAAGGCAATTTGAATTGAGCAGGGAGCTCCATAAATATTTTCTATGAAAATAACTCCTCAAGTGTATCGGGTGATCACTGAGAGATTCGAATAGGGAGGCTAAGTGGAAGTGCATTGTGAGTCTGTTGAATTGATTTTGAAAAGGAAACCAGAGGTGCTGGTGCAGGTCTCTTTTACTACCAAGTCTATATGACTGAATGATCTACATTGTTGCTGCAAGTTGATGAACTAAACCTTCTACAGATTCTTCTTCCTAGTGGTTCAGTGAACAGGCTCGGTGGTCCTAAGGCAAGTAATTTGGCTGTCTTCAGGAGTAGGCTCGGTGGAACAGGCCCCTTGGGTTGTTTTTTTCTCCTACATTCATCAGGTTCTACTGTTCTGTCTTGTTTATTTTCAGTTGAATGAATGAAATTGTTTTATTTAACCTCTAACCCTTTTCCCTGGTTTGATAATGAAGAATTATTCACTAAATTGTTTAGCTGAACTGTATATTCTGTTAAGTTAGGATAGGTTAGAATAGTTCTATTTTCCGAATAAATAAATTACTTTTCTATATTTTTCAACGTATCAGAGATGTCGTACTCTAGTACAGGAGGTGGGGAATTCAATAAGATAATTAAAAGATGCAGGATAAAAAATAGCATTTCATAATACAGTCATTGTAATATTTTTCTTCTACCTACTATCAGAAAATAAATATCCCATTTCTGTATAAGAATCTAGGGTTTACACTTTAGATAATCTACTTCATTTAAAAATACACATACTATGCATTTTATTGTCATTTCATTAAAAAACTATAAAGGACTATAAGAAAAAACATTCATCACAGTCTCGTAAAACTTTTCATTTTCTCTCCTTATGGTACTTAGGCTTTTTGAAAAATAGTTGTAATATCAACTTAGAATATCTATGATATTTCAATGCTATAGTATTCTATATTATTACGTAGAATTTTATTTAATTGAATTTAACTCTTCCATGTATTCCAAATTCTTGTAGTAAGAATGTCTTTTATGTTAAGGATCAGAATGTATTATCTTCTTTTGAATCCCTAGATACTAATTATCTTCTATAGAAAACATTTATCGTTCTACAAAAGAATTTACAAAACTGATTTCAACAATAGCAGAGTTTGCAGACATTTACAGTTTTTCGATTTAAAAAATCTAAGACTATCATACAACCAGTTTAAGTCCAAGCACTTAAAAACATAAACATCAAATCCTTACATCAGATTTCGAAAACCAAACGTATTCTATAGTTCAACCTCTACATTACGATATCTATCTTTTTGTACAAGACAAACTCAGACAAGGGTATTATTACTACCAAAAGCTGAGTCTCATCACTATTCCAACTTTAACTTAAACAGCACGGACACAAGGTTTCTCTTTTGTGAAACAAGTTACCCCACGACTCTCAGCTAGAGTCAACACTGTATTTCCTAGTCAAATTATTGATTTATATCAACATAGAAACCACTCAAAAACTATTTTAAGTTTTCTTAAACACTATATTTTCCATTAAAATAACCGAGGGTTCATCCCTTCATAAATACATTTTCAACAAGTTTATATTTTCAACAAGAGTTACAGTGAAACGCTGTAGAGAAGAGTAACAAGAAAAGCCAAGGTTCCCAAACTCTGGACACTTATAATTGGCTCTCAAAATCACAAACACTGGCCAAAAACCTTTTCCAAGAATCAAACACCAAACTCTCATCAAACATCAAGCATTGGCCACACCGAGCCAGGAGAACCTATGAGGAGAAAGAAACACCGATGCTTACCGGTGGTCAAGCAACATTCTTCCACTGAACTTCAAGCAAGTAACCTTTCAACGAAGTAAGACCTGCCACAAGAAGCCATAAGAGGTTAAATGAGAAATTATAGAGATAATTAGAGACACAACAAATAGCAGTAACAATTCAAGTTCGAAAACATTACCTGTGTAATGTCGCTCCAAGAGTAGACATGCCTGTAGCAAACGACGACGGAGCCATCTAGAAAATGAAGCGAAAATGGAAATCAATTCTAAGAATCAACCCTAGTCCAAACTTCACTCTCAAAGAAACTAACAGAAAAACCCTGAAAACTAGTCCCTAAAAACATCATCAAACGTTGTATTGTGGCTCAGCTCTACAAGAAACACAAAGCCTAGAACTAGTAAGT
The DNA here is from genome assembly GCA_027924585.1 of Larix kaempferi. Taxonomy (NCBI): domain Eukaryota; kingdom Viridiplantae; phylum Streptophyta; class Pinopsida; order Pinales; family Pinaceae; genus Larix; species Larix kaempferi. The sequence continues at coordinate 9,014,221 of BSBM01000848.1, forward strand.
TTTCCCTACAGGTCCAAAGATTGAAATTGAGGAAGGGGTCCTTCGAACATTGTTGGGAACACTATATGTTAGTTAATTAAAGCTAACACACAGAGTGATCAATATAAATTGTCAAACCCAGGAAGGTATTTTATTTCAAAGCTAATAAGCACAATCTATGCATAAACAGATTAAGCAGTTGATTAATGAATATAAGTAATGATCCTGCCTAGATGCTCAACCAGCTCATCCCCTAAGCAACTAATCTAATTCACACATCTACAAATCCCAATTGAAACAATCCTTCTTACAGAATCAATCAAGAATGTTAATGATCTAATAATGAAATGAAATGAAATTACTTTTGCAAGAAGTTAAATCCTTATGATCATCAAACTACAACATTCAACCTTTACCAAAATGATCTATCTAGTGACTACTATAACTCCAACATTATCTGTCTAATCTATGTATGCAATTAAAGATACAACAACAACCAGAATTGAAATACATGCTTGAACTCTACTGATGATTACTGGAAGTCCTAGCAAGCATAAATAACAACCAATTGATTGGGATCGAGCTTGGTTGCTATAGCTGATTAAAACACACATGCAATTTAATTGAATTGTTCTACACAGTCGACTATCACACCACTTTGCTACAGCTATTCAAGATGCAATTTTAAACTACCAGCAAGGAAGCTAATCTCTATTACAGCTATCAGCAATGGTTGCAACTTTCAACACCACACAACAGAAATGAAACTAAACTATTCTCTGTTACAGCTATCAGCAATGTCTGTAACATTCCACACCACACAACAAAAATGAAATTAAACTATTCTACCTACTTAAATCGGTTATCTCTGTGAGAAGGCGGGCCCTGGCCTTCTAACAGAGACCCCAAGAGTCACAACTAATTAAATCTCAGAAATGAAGGACTTTGCTCTCATATTATTAATGGAAGATCATGAGCTTCAATGCTATGTTACAACTTACACCAGTAATGATTGTCCAACCCTAGGCTACGAGAGCCTTCTGGGATTTATACAAAAAGAAAGACAATTTCAAATCCACAAAAATAGCGCAGCAATGAATATCTATGATCTTCATGCTGCGTAGTTACAACTAACAGATACACTGTGTTGAATAGTGTTGTTAATGCCGAAGGATGTTGCTGTCTCGATGGAAATTGGATCAACAGACTTGACAGCTGGAATGCCACTTGTCTGTTGCAGCTAAACTCTCCTTCAATGGGATCTATTACAGTGGAAATCTGTTACAGCTCGCGTGGAGGATGCGCTGTCACTTAGAATATAAGGAGCTAACGTTGAAGAGTCACAGCTGGCATTGCTGGGCTAATGCACCTAGGCTAAATAAAGTCACATAAATTAGCATAAACCAAGGACTAAGATCCATAATATTTAACAGTCTTAGGCATAAAAACAACTAAAGTAATAGCAAATTATACCTATCAATGTTATAGGTTGATCTGGAAAGACATGGATATAGCTCATGAAAATAGGATGGAATTAGTGCAAAAAGATGTAATAGAGGTATCCAAAAATGGGCATTTCCTAAACCCAACATCTCCCCCCAACTATCCAATTGCATGTCCTCATGCAACAACCTCCTTTAATCTGAATCTGAATCTGAATCTGAGTGAAATCTGTGGAGATTGGTGATGTTATAAGCAAATTCGGGTGCCTCCCCTCGAGGAACAAACCCATAACAGTATACCCAATGCTCCCACTAACTCTCTTCTTCTTCTAATGTTAGAGCGTAATTGATTCTGTAAGAATTGCTTATAGGCTACCAAATGAGGGGGAACTTAAATTTTAAACCAATCCACCAAGGTCCACACCTCTACATGCACTGCACATATCTAGGCACCCTAGTGAAGGTTTGTTTGAAATTTTTGAAGCCATATGGATCCATTTCCTTCAGAGATGAGGATGAGTATAGCCATCTATATTCACTGCCTTCCAGGGAATCCTGCTGCATATTAAGAATCATTGGGAAACATGTAGTAAGGATTTTATATCGCAGGCTCTCAAAATATTGAGCAATTGTAGGAACCCTGAGGGATTTAGCATGGCTGGCCATGAATGCTGGTGGATTCTGAGGTTCCTCCCTAATCCAGAGAGTAGAATTCTCCTCATTCCTGAGGATGGTTTGGAAGGCATCCTTCCATCTTACATGGTTAATGACAAAGGATGAAAATTCCCTCAGCTGAACATCCCCAAGAATAGGTAAAGGGTCAGATGGAACGGTATTATAGCAAGCCCTATCATGCAAATATAACTCACATAACAAATGCTGATCCTCAAAGTCACTCTTCAGAAAAGTCTCCAAAAATTGATCAGTTGTTGGGCCCAACTCAAATGATCTTCCATACTTGAGAACCTTCAATTTAAATAAGGTTGTCTGCTCATAGAGGAAGACTAGATAAGAGGGGGATGGAGCTCTGCAACTCATCAATTCTATAGAAAGATTATACATTTGGTTTTTGTCCTGCTGTAGGGACTCAAGCTTCTTCAAACCTTCCAGTTTATCTTGAATTTTCTCCCACTGGAGTTTCTGGAAGAATAGCTCCTCAACCCATTTTTCTCTTAGTCCTTTAATGACATTCCTATGCTCCTAGAGAGGGATCATACCTTCTTTGAACGGTTCAATCCATTTGAGCCATTTATCCAGTTCAAGGTTTAACAAGAGAATTTTCTTCTCTAGTCGTTGAATATTTCTGTCTTCTACCTCCTTTTCATCATCAGAATCTAGATGAATGACTTCCTTGTCTTGCCTCAGCACTGTGATAGATTCATCTTCTATCGGGATTGCAATGGTCTGTGCATGTGGTGCAGTATCATCCATGGGGTCTAAGGATGCTATTTCTTGTGTAACAGCATTCTTCATATCCATATCCATCTCAGCTTCCTCTGCCAGTGTTACAGTCTCAGTTAGTATTTTTAGGGTTGCTGGTTCTTGTGTAACAACACCCAAGTCTTTCATTTCAATATCAGCCATCTCAGTTTGTGTTGCCACTGTAGCAAATGATTTTGGAAACACTGTTTCTTGTGTAGCAGTGTTTCCCTCCTGATTCTCCACATCAAATGCTGCTATCTGAGTTCTAGATTTAAACATTCTCAAGGGTATTGGTTCTTGTGTAACAGTCCCCTGTTCCTCCATTTCTTTAAACTGCTGAGATTGTTTCTGATTTTTATCAGATCCTTCTGACTAGTAAGACTGGTCCTGAAGGAGATCAATATCCCTTGATGGCTGGGACTGTACCATTTCTTCCTCTAAATTCAAATCAAAGATTTCTTCCATTCTTGGCTCATTCTCCTCTATCAATTCGATCCCTGGCATTCCTTCTTCCACCTCCTTTATCTGTACATGACTCTGGGGTGAAAGTCCCAACACAATAACTATGTGTCCTACTGAAGCAAATATATCTCCACATTTTGGGAAAATAGTCTCCCCATACTTCTCATTTTCAAATTCAAAAGATGGGTTTTCCAGCAAATTTGCAGCGTTTGCTAATGTATCCAAATTTTTCTCTGCTTGTCTTCCAGCTGCTCCCTTCCACTTTTCCAATTCTTTTCTTAATGTCTGCACTTCCTCCTTTAATAATTCATTTTCAAATAGGAGGTTTTCAATTTGGGGTTCTTCCCTAGAGGGTTCATGTGTAGTAGTAGGCAATTTGGGGTTCAAAATAGTAAACTCTATATCTGCCCCTACTGTATGTGCTTCTTCTAATGCAGGTGACCCCCTATTCCCTTTAACTACTCCTGTCATCTCTGATAGGGGTGTTCCACTGTTACCCCCAACAATATTCACTATATCAGCTTCTGCTGCTGTCCCTGTTAATTTTGCTGCCATTACAGTTACTTCTGCTGCTGCCACTGTTAATTCTGCTGCCATTACAGTTACTTCTCCTGCTGCCACTGTCACAGCTGCTTCCGCTGCTGCTGCTGACCGAGTTCTTCTTTTCCTCATCAATCCCACTGGGTGTTCCTCACCACTTGCTTCTACTGATGATTTGACAGTCCCACTCTTTTTTTCTCTTTGCTGCCATGGGCGTATAACCCCTGTTCCTTGATTATATTCTTCGTTTCTTTGACACAGGGGTGTTTACCTTGGTTTCTTTTTCTTCAATAATGGTGCCCCTTATTTACGAATAGGACTCCAGTTCCAAGACTTCCACAGTCCCCTCTGCTACTGTTTCTAGACGATATCCTTCCTTCTGAATCCCTACTTCTACCATTGCAGCTTCAACTGTCGCAGCTTCAACTGCTGCTCTAGTTTCAGCTTCTTTCAATTGAGTACTTGACTTTGCAATTACAGATTCCAATTTTTCTACCTCCTGCTCCAGGGTTTCCATCACACTTCCTTCAATTATAGGGTTTTCTGCTACTCCAGCCTCTTCTATACTTACTTCCCCTTCATTATTGACCTGACTTTCTGTTACTCCAACCTCCCCCCCAACTGGGTTTGAGGAACTTCGGTCCTCACTATCCTCAACAACACCTCCCTCTTCGAATACAGGTTGTCTGATTGGTGCATCCCCAACAAAAAATTGCTCCCAGGTTAAATGATGACTTGCAATGGCTCTTAGGACCAATAATTTAATTAAACCATGATTAGTGAGGGAGGAAACTGGGTGTTGGGCAGTTCTTGCATAGCCAGCCATGGTTTGTAGGGATTTAAATAGATAGAATGGTATATTTACTAAGATACCATGTTGTAAATGAGACAGTAAGGGAAGTTCAGAAAATGAAACAACTTGGTACCTACCTCCACAAGAAATATATCTCTTCACAAAGACTGCAACTTGATTCCAGGGTGGTGGTAAGGATTCCAGTTCCATCCCATGGAGCTTTGGAATAACCTGTTCTCCTACTGACAGAAATTCCCTCACTACATTCGCATTATGTACTTTCCACCCAAATGACTTCTTTCCCACCATGGGAAAACCAGTTACCTCAGCTATGATTTCTTCCATAACATCCACGTGCAGTCCTCTAACCTCGGCATGAGTATCAGTCAGGCTGAGGGAGAATTGCAATGCGGTTTCAGTATGAAAACCATTCAACCGTTTGAAATAATCCATCCATCCTGCTACCATAAAAATATTGAGAACCTTTGCATTGGCACACACAGCGTCTGTATTCATAGGTTCGTGCCTGACTGGATTTCCCATTTTAACCTCTCCTCAAGGTTCAAACCACAACAATTTCTGGTTTAGAAATGGAGAGTTGCAGCTTACGAACATGCAAAGGGTCGATAGGGTTCAAGAATTAGGTTTCAGGCTAGTCTATGACAGTATGAACATTCTATGGAAGTGACGAGGTTGGCAGATAGGAGTAACAGGTCCGAAATCAGGTAAGGTGACGAAAAAAATAATCACAATTATGACCTTTAACTTAATATTTAATGTGTGATTCAATTCGATTCATTGATCGAGGGTTATGACAGGACATAATTGTTATTACTGTATTAATTCTCTGCCAAATCATGTAAAAGATAGGACCCATACCTTGCGTTTATGAATTTAAGCCATGAATTAATCATTGCAGCTGGCCATCATCCGGGCGGATGTAAATGCACATGTGCCGAAGTACATGGCCCTTGCCACCCAAGCTGACAGCTACTCAAGGCATCCAAATTGTCCTTCGTGGTGGATCATGGTTGGACCATGTGGAGAAAGCGCCAAAACTAATGCCTAGTCACATCATTATGGGCATCATTAATCGGAGAGAAGACAAACTGGCGGAGTATCAGCTACGAAATATAGCAAAATAAACAAAAAATGGAGGAGTCGCAGCTGTGAATTTGGCAGAATGAGCAAATGTAGCGGAGTCGCAGCTGCGAATTTTGCATAATGAGAAAATGTAGTGGAGTCACAGCTGCGAATTTTGGGCAGAATAGGTAAATGTATGGTAGAATGGGCAAATGTGGTGGAGTCACAGCTGCGAATTTGGCAGAATGGGAAAATGTAGCGGAGTCGCAGCTGCGAATTTGGAAGAATGAAAAAATGTAGCGGAGTCGCAGCTGCAAATTTGGAAGAGTGGGCAAATGTAGCGGATTCGCAGCTGCAAATTTGGCAGAATGGGAAAATGTAGCAGAGTCGCAGCTATGAATTTCGCAGAATGGGCAAATGTGGCGGAGTCGCAGCTGCGTCCAACTATAGTATAAGCAAATTTTATTTGTGAAAGACCATGAAATATCCATCTTCTTCAAAGAGATTTATTAGATCAAGAACAAATATGGGGTGTCTGCAGTCATCTGGCCCAGTCACGGCTGTTGTTCCTCCAATAAGTTCCTGCACACAGTTCTTTAAAACAAACCGATCAAGTGTAAGAAAAATTTAAAAAAAAAGATAAAATACAGAATGAAAGAAAAACTGATTATTTATGTACAAAAATATGTGTGGAAACTGCAACTTTTAGGAATTTACAGGGTTTAAAAATCCTTTCCCTGACATTAACTGATACTCTGGATCAGATGCAACTTGTGAAATAAAAGCCTCCCTTGAGATTGGCCCATGATAGAGTCGCAGCCGATGACCATTTGCGAATAATGGTACTTTGTTCTCATCAATGGTGATCAATCGAACTGTTCCATTATCAAATACCCGATCTATCTGATAAGGTCCCAACCAACGGGTGCGCAATTTTCCTTTAAAATCCCTCTTAAACCGTGAATCGTACAACAGGGCCCAGTCTCCTTCTTGGAAGACACTTTTCTTTATAAATATGTCATGCCATCTAGAGCGTTGTTGTTGGATTAAGGCTGTATGATGCACTGCAGCTATGCATTTCTCATCCAATTCATTAAGTTGATTCAGTCGATTCCTCTGAGCCTCTGATAAATCCAGATTTGCTTCAATAGCTGTTTTCAACGTTCTGATTTCAAATTCAATTTGGAAAACAACGTTCTTGCCATATACCAGCTCATATGGGGAAAAACCAGTGGTGTTACGCCAGGTAGTACGATAGGCCCACAGTGCCTCTGGAAGTCTTTCAGCCCAATCCTTACGATGGCTCTTCATTGTTTTTGTCAAAATAACCTCAATAACCTTGTTTGTGCTCTCCACCTTCCCATTGGCCTATGGATGATAAGGTGAGGTTATTCTATGCTGAATATGAAATTTCTGTAACAGTGCCTCCAGCTTGTGAGTTACAAAATGTGGTCCACCATCTGTAATGATCTCCTTGGGTACTCCAAAGCGAGTAAAAATTCCTTCATACAGGAAATCAATCACAGCTTAATCATTGGCCTTAACCAAGGCTACAGCTTCCACCCATTTAGTCATATAGTCTGTGCAAACCAAGATATGAGATTTCTACTTTGAGGGAGGGTTGATAGGCCCTACAAAATCTAGATCCCACCCATCAAATGGTTCAACCACAAGCTGTGGCTGTAAAGGCATCTCATCTAATCTGTTGGGTTGGCCCATCCTTTGGCAGCTATCACATGACTGAACATACTTCTTTGCATCCCTGAATAATGTAGGCAAGAAATAGCCCATTCTCAAAACTTTATGACCTGTCCTCTTACTTAGATATAGAAAGAGAATCCATTGCACAGGATTAACTCACACAAACATAGATTGTATTACACTGAATAAACATAGATACATCAGGGATATATAGTTGGAGTGAGATCCAACTTATTCCACTATTTGAGGGAGAGGTTGAGAGAATATCTCAACTTCCTCCAGCTAACCCAATCCGATCCCTAAACTCTAGGATGCATCATTAATGAGGCATTATCTCTAACACCCCCCTTTAATGCCTACATTACAAAACATAACAAAACATTGCAACACAAATTTTGTCATGTCGGTCTCACTGGTCCTCATATGCAGTTACACCCATCTCTGAACTTCATAGACATGCTCTTTCTCTCCCATCATCTTCGAGCTACCACTTCATACAGCACAAATACAACCGCTTCCAACCATCTTTGAAGTATCTATAGGATCGACGATTCTAAACTACCCCCAAAAATAGTCTCGATACTGAAACATTCAGTAATCGATCTTACAAAATGACCTTTACACACTCACCAACACAATGATAACCCTTAACTGATTATCTTGGAGCACCAAAGTACAACAAGAACTTCCAATATTTAACAGACTTGCTGACATACTCAAACTAGTAATTCATTCTTGTAGCACCGAAGCACTCAAGAACTACAAGCTTTAATTACATCACTCTGTTCTATATTTGGTTCTTCATAATCATATAAGTTTACAAATTACAAACTGCACACCAAAATAAAAAACATTGAATACTACACACAGATCCAAGAACATTATAGACATCTTTTACTATAATACCAAATAGATGCTCAAACCCAATTGAAACATCGACTTCAGCTCTTGTTAATTTGTTCCTTTGACGGCTGGTGGATCTATGAATCTCTGAAATGGCTCAATTTCTGAGGTGATGTCTTCAGTTTCAGATCAGATGTTGAGGCACTGGTCAGATGCACCCTTGCAATTTTCTGGCAGTGAATCTCCTGCGATCTATGGCTTTGACCAGACGTGCTCGAAAGATATCGCTCCTTCACCTCATAAACTCGGCTACACCTCGTAAACTCGGTTTCGCTCCTTGCTTTTGTCCAATGGGCATCGAACAATCGGAATGACTGCAACAAGCCAGACGGTAGAAGGCAGGGTAGAATCTCTGGACTGAGAACGTCCGTTGTGCAATGGAGGCTGAACGTTTCAATCCAAGTTCGAACCACAGGCACTGCGTTCAATGGACAGCTGTGGCAGCAATCTCCCCAAATGATTTGCAGCGATCCTTCAAGGAAGATCTGGGCTCCACCAGCAAATCTTTCATAGCAATGGCGGCTTCTTCACGGCAACATCAACACACATCAATCACGTCACGAAATCTTACACTAGACAGAGGCAGTGCAAGCAAACTAATCACACAGTCACACGAAAATATTCACACAAAAGAAATCTACTCTCACACACCTATGTATAGTGAATCAGATTCAATAGCTATCACATCTTTCTGGGCACTCCCATGAGGGATTAATCCCAGCCAAGCTCTGATACCAACTTAGATATAGAAAGAGAAGCCATTGCACAGGATTAACTCACACAAACATAGATTGTATTACACTGAATAAACATAGATACATCAGGGATATATAGTTGGAGTGAGATCCAACTTATTCCACTATTTGAGGGAGAGGTTGAGAGAATATATCAACTTCCTCCAGCTAACCCAATCCAATCCCTAAACTCTAGTATGCATCATTAATGAGGCATTATCTCTAACACTCTTGTCAGCAAAATGTCCCCCACGGGGCTCATCATGGAAAGCTTTAAGAATGCTAAAGATTTCATCCTCTCTAACACATCTTCTGATTTCTAAATCAAGCCCAATGTAGAAAAGATGGCCATCAATCCAGCAGTACCTAGCACTCTGTTGTATGATTTTATTTCTTTCCCTCTTCGGCAGATGTGCTGGTAGCTTACCTGCAGCCAAAAAGTTAGCAATATCTGCATACCATGGGGAATGAGCTGATACTGCGAACAAATGTTCGTCAGGGAAGGAATCTTCGACTGGTAAATTGTCATTACTGTTAGTAAGTCAAGATAAGAAATCGGAAACAACATTTTCCTTTCCTGGTCTATCAATAATTGTGATATCAAATTCCTGTAGCAGTACTAGCCATCTAGTAACTCTAGCATTTGTGATTGGTTTATTGATTAAATACTTGATGGCAGAATGATTAGTGTGAAAAAAAGTAGGATATCCAGTAATATAATGCCTAAACTTATTGATGTCATAAATAATGGAAATAAATTCTTTTTCTGTGACAGTATATTTCAGTTTAGCAGGAGACAGATTTTTACTAATATAATAAATAGCATAAGGAGCATTACCTTCCTGCTGTCCCAAAACTGCTCCAATGGCAGTGTCTGAAGCATCTAAAGAAATATGGAAAGGCAGAGCCCAATTGGGTCCTCTTAAGATGGGTGCTATGGACAACCTCCTTTTTAGGTCAGTGAATGTTGTTTGGCATGCATCATTCCAGATAAACTATGCATCCTTCATTAACAAAGTGAACAAAGGAGAAGCCAGTTTGGAAAAAATTTCTATGAATCTTCTGTAATAACTAGCATGCCCCAAGAAGCTACGCACATCCTTCTGAGTTCCAGGAGTTGGTATGTTTTTTATTACCTTGATTTTAGATGGGTCTACATGGGTACCAGCAGAAGAGATGAAGTGCCCTAACACTATGCCTTCACTCATCATCATGTGGCACTTTTCAGTGCTCAAAGAGAGTTGACTTTGCTCACAATGTTTCAACACCTTTTCTAAGTTCTTCAATGCTTCTTCATAGCTGTCACCATATGGAGTAAAGTCATCCATAAATATTTCCATGCAATCATTCACCATTTCTGAAAAGATTCCAATCACTGCCCTCTGAAATGTAGCTGGTGCGTTGCACAACCCAAAAGGAAGTACTCGGTATGCAAAAGTCCCCCAGGGACAAGTGAAAGTGGTTTTGTCTTGATCTTCTGGAGCAATCTGAATCTGGTTCTAGCCACTAAAGCCATCCAGAAAAGAGAAATACTTCTTCCCAGACAAGGTATCAAGAACTTGATCAATGAAAGGTAAGGGGAAATGGTCTTTCTGCGTTGCCTTGTTCAACTCTCTATAATCCACACAGACCGTCCATTTACCATTTTTCTTTGGCACAATCACAAGTGGAGAAACCCACTCACTGTCTGAGATTGGATATATGAATCCAGCTTCCAACAGTTTCGGGATTTCCTCTTTCACTATGTCTCTCAGGTTCGGGTTCATCCTTTGTTGGGGTTGGCATACAGACCTGGAGTCACTTTTAATATAGATGTGATGAGTGCACAAATGAGAAGGAATTCCCTTCATATCTGTGTACTCCCAAGCAAAATCTCCCCTACGCTATTTCAGCGGAGTGATTAGCTGTTCCAGCTCGCTAGGTGCCAGATTAGGATTAATATTCAATTTTTTTCCTAGCTCAACCTCCACTGGAACACTCTTCAAATTCTTAAGTACTGGAATTTCATTGTCATCACCAATCAGAGTTTCTTCTATAATATTTTCTTGTTCTGTTGTAGCTAAAGTACTGTCCAAGATCTGATAAACATTCTTATTGACTGATGTGGGCTCACTGATGAAACTATTAATGGCATCATCCTCTATTTCATATTTAAATGTCAAGTCTCTCCCTATGGTTAATAGTGGCTGAACTGCCTCTTCCTCCTCCAAATCTACCCATAATGGAGTATCAGCTTTTGTGCTTGGTCGAGATGGAGGGTATAGGATTCGATTCTTGATCTCAGTCCCGTCTGAAATGGTCATAGAACCTTATCGAAAGATTATACAGGCATCAGCTGTGGCCAACCATGGTCTTCCCAAGATCAATGGGTGTCCCCACAACTGAGATTTTGGATGTAACACCAAAAAGTCTACAGGATATTCCCTCGAGTCCACTGAGATTACAAGGTCATCTAGAATTCCTTCAGGATTGATCATTGATCTATCAGCAAGTTCCAAAATAGTAGGGGTTGGCCGAAGATTAGTGAGTCCCAATTCCCTCACAGTTTCTATGGTCATAACATTAATAGTTGTGCCCAAATCCACCAAGACATTTGGAATCCGTGTGTTCTTTATGTGTGCTGTAACAGTCGGGTTCCCAGGGTCATCATACTTTGCCATAGGAGCCTTTCCCATTATTAATTCTGACAGTTTTCCCAGCACGTGGACAGTGGGAGGATCCCTGGGCCTTCTTCCTGGTTTCTTAACACACAGATCTTTAATTGTCTTAGCATAAATAGGCACATTGTGAAGGGCCTGTAACAGTGGAATTTTAACATATAAATTCTTCAACTCTCCCACAAGATCAAATTGGGGCTGTTCCATTGTCTTCTGCAGCTGTAATCGTTCAGGATATGGTGGTTCTATGTTCAACTGTGTAGGCTGTGGCATATTGTGTGTTGCTTCCTGAGTTTCAGCTGCTACTTTAGTAGGAGTATCAGCATCCTCAATAATGGGGCTTGTTGAATAGTGTTGATTTACTCCAGCTTCAGTCACTGGGGATGATAGATCCTCAGTGATAATAGGCTCCACTACCCTCCCTGATCATAATTGTATATCATTGTAGGGAATCCGAGTAATGGAGTATGCAGGCATGTTGGTAGTCTCAAACTGATGGACTACTTTATTGTTTGGGTTCAGGTTAGGTTGTGCAGGTAGCTAGGGTCGAAGTGGTGCATTCATGGGTGCGACATTGTTCTGGAAAGGGATTTTTGGTTGCTGATACCGCCGGTGCTGATAGTGTTGAGGAGGGTATTGTTGATACTGATTCTGATGATGGGGAAAGTTATTTCCTTGGTAAGGGTTCGTCTAGTTGGAATTCCAAGGAGCTTGGTTTGACTGCTGCGGCCAAGGTGTCCATGAATTAGGATTTTGCATTGGGTTCTGAGATGGATGCCACTGGTTGTTGGAAAAATGTGAAGGGAATTGTGTATTCATATTATGCATGTTGTTCATTCCATTCATATTATGTAGAAAAAATGTTGGATCTGGATTCATACCTTGGTTTCTGGGTTGCCATGGTTTCTTCTGTGCCATAAAGTATGCTGGATCTACATCAGGAATAGACGTCTGCAGGACTACTTTAACCTTAGGTAATGAAGGACACTCTTTAGTTTCATGCTCGATTTCACATATCCTACATACCTCCGCTTTGTCCAATGGGAACTCCTTCAGTGGATGCTTCTTTCTACATTTGGGACAGAATACTCCAAGTGTAAGATCTTCTATTACTTGTTTCTGTTTTGCCTTCATGGCATCCAGTTCTGAGGACAAGGAACTCATCATATCTGTTTTAAATTTCTCCAGTAGGTTTCCTATTTCTGCTCGAGTGGCCCCTCCACTAGCTGACTTCTAAGTCCTAGTGAAAACTTCCTGATCTCAATCCTTATCTCATTTGTTGGTTCTGGAAGATCCCCTGGAGTACCTTCGGCATAATTCAACAATTTTTTCAAAAGGTTCCTTCGAGATATCCCCTTTACCAAAAAGATTCAACATGTCAAGGCAATCTTCCCTGATTCCTCTTAGCAAGATGATCTTGAGCACATCCTTGCCAATCTCAGCATGACCAGATCTTTGCAAATTGTACAGTAATCTCTCCACAAAGTCTTCCAAACTCTCTTCATCCTTTTGAACCATTTTGAACAACTCTTCCTTTCTATCTCTAGTTCTGCAATATTCTTGATATTTAGAAAGGAAGGTGTTCTTCATTTGGTCCCAAGTAGTAATGGTCTTATGAACCAAACTCATGAACCAGTGCAGAGCATTTCCTTTCAAGGTGGCTAGGAATAGCTTCAGATTCTAAGCACTGGAGGTGTAATCATAGCTGCAACAGAGAATACCAAAATCAAAAAGAAATTCATCAGGATCCTCAGAGGACTTACCGTGGAAATTAGGGAGGACTGATGGTAAGATATTCTTCATAGGAGCTGCTCCAGGTGTCTGAAGGATAGGAAATTCTAATGTAGCCACAGTATTACTAGGATGATTATTTTCTCCTTCTTCCTCCCGATGTTCCTCATGTTCATTCTCACCCCCCTGTTCTCTATCATCCATGGTTCTGGTCCAAAATTCAATAGTCTCTTTTATGTGTTCTTCTTCTGCTTTAGCTTCTTCCTCTTTTCTCCTCTCTTCTTTTTGCCTTCTTTCTTCTTCTGCTATTCTGCGAGTCTCCAACCACACCTCTTTAGTAACTCTGGTTCCGTCAATATGATAAATATCCTCTCTATTTGGTGCACCTACAACACTTCCCTTATCTTCAGGAGGTTTACTTTATGCAACAGGAGTTGAAGGTCCTGTTGTATTCTCCACTGTGGATGCTAAATGTTCAAGGTTAGGAGGAACAGAATTTCCCCTGCCTGTAGAGTTCCGCTGTGGTCTAGTGGAAGAATCAGCTCTAGCAATTATCTCATCAATATAGGTGTGTCTCCCCTGACCTAAATAACGACCTCGACCTCTTCCACCTGCGATGTTAGTATTCAAAGGGGGTTCCCGATTTGTTTTTCTTGTATTCATGCATGCCATAAAAACATTGAAATAAAGTAAAATCAAATGAAACCAACTACTAAATCTGTCTATCTATTACCATCCCCGGCAATGGCGCCAAAACGTTGGGCACCCTATATGTCAATTAATTAAAGCTAACACACAGAGTGATCAATATAAATTGTCAAACCCAGCAAGGTTTTTTATTTCAAAGGTAATAAGCACAATCTATGCATAAATAGATTAAGCAGTTGATTAATGAATATAAGTAATGATCCTGCCTAGATGCTCAGCCAACTCATTCCCTGAGCAACTAATCTAATTCACACATCTACAAATCCCAATTGAAACAATCCTTCTTATAGAATCAATCCAGAAAGTTAATGATCTAATAATGAAATGAAATGAAATTACTTTTGCAAGAAGTTAAATCCTTATGATCATCAAACTACAGCATTCAACCTTAACCAAAATGAGCTATCCAGTGACTACTGTAACTCCAACATTATCTGTCTAATCTATGTATGCAATTAAAGATACAACAGCAACCATAATTGAAATACATGCTTGAACTCTACTGATGATTACTGGAAGTCCTAGCAAACATAAATAACTACCAATTGATTGGGATAGAGCTTGGCTATTACAGCTGATTAAAACAAACATGCAATTTAATTGAATTGTTCTACACAATCGACTGTCACACCACTCTGCTACAACTATTCAAGATGCAATTGTAAACTACCAGCAAGGAAGCTAATCTCTATTACAGCTATCAGCAATGGTTGCAACTTTCAACACCACACAACAGAAATGAAACTAAACTATTCTCTGTTACAGCTATCAGCAATGTCTGTAACATTCCACACCACACAACAAAAATGAAATTAAACTTTTATACCTACTTAAATCGGCTATCTCTGTGAGAAGGCGGTCCCTGGCCTTCTAACAGAGACACCGAGAGTCACAGCTGATTAAAACTCAGAAATGAAGGACTCTGCTCTCATATTATTAATGGAAGATCATGAGCTTCAATTTTCTGTTACAGCTTACACTAGTAATGATTGTCCAACCCCAGGCTACGAGAGCCTTCTGGGATTTATACAAAAAGAAATACAGTTTCAGATCCACAAAAATAGCGCAGCAATGAAGATCTATGATCTTCATGCTACGCAGTTATAGCTAACAGATACAACATGTTGAATAGTGTTGTTAATGCCGAAGGATGTTGCTGTCTCGATGGAAATTGGATCAACAGACTTGATAGCTGGAATGCCACTTGTCTGTTGCAGCTAAACTCTCCTTCAATGGGATCTGTTACAGTGGAAATCTGTTACAGCTCGCGTGGAGGATGCGTTGTCACTTAGAATATAAGGAGCTGACGTTGAAGAGTCAAAACTAGAACTGTTGGGCTGATGCACCTGCGCTTTTAGACCTTAGCTAAATAAAGTCACATAAATTAGTATAAACCAAGGACTAAGATCCATAATCTTTAACAGTCTTAGGCATAAAAACAAATAAAGTAATAGCAAATTATACCTGTCAATGTTATAGGTTGATCTGGAAAGACATGGATATAGCTCATCAAAATATGATGGAATTAGGGCAAAAAGGTGTAATAGAGGTAGCCAAAAAGGTGCATTTCCTGAACCCAACAAACATCAACTACCAAACCGTACATTACCGCAGGCGTTCGGCCTCTCCACCTTACCACCACCAAAGTAAAATGAAGGCCAAATAACCACTTCAACGCTAAGCATAACGAAGAACTAGGTTTTCATTCCAAATCCCCAGACATGTGATATCAACGATGGAGAAGATCCCAACCAGGCACGTCGAAGTTCGGGCAACAAACACATTAAATTCCATATTAATTATTTCATCCACTGCGAAATCCAACTCAGAAGACCTTACATTAAAAATGGCACAGCTCAGCATCGTGGTAATAATATGTGAACTCCTTCACGTGACCTACAGCCATGAAAGCATCCACCCAAGACTTCCACTAAACATAACAGGTAAACGACTTAAATGCCAAAGACCGGTTTCGATAGTCTGCCAGCACGATAGCACCAATACATTCAATGCCCTGTCCTTATCACATTTCAATACAACAAATTAGGGTTGCAATGCATACTCCATGTCATTTCTAAAGTATTGGTTATAGAATGCATAGTTAATACATGTTGCATATTTCTCAAATGACATAGGTCACATTTTGTAGAAGGCTTTCAATACTTAGTTTATAGTTTAGAACTTTATAAAAATGCACATCTTTTACATTGCCACGTTTGGATACAATGCTATATCATTAATAAACCATTGTATAAATATTAAACAAGGAATGATTAAAATCCTATAGTTTTATAATTTCATACTAAGTAATATCATATTCATGATGGATATAATATATCAAACCCTTGCTACAAGATTACGGACCTTCATGTAATTATGTATTGAGAAATGTTTAAGCTGCTAAAGTTATATTATGATTTCAAGTTAATCCACGTATTTAAAATAACATTTGGCTCTTGTTTCTATAATGTAGAGGAACATATAAGTTGAAAACATTCACATAGTAAATATACATGATAATACCACTCTTTGCAAATGGAGAAATGATAACAGGATCATAATAGCACTTATACATTATAATGTAGCACGTAATTGAGAATTCATAGTGTAAATATTAATGGTTACGACTTCTGTGACTTGTAAGTATGGTCAAGGTAACACTTACAGAAATAGGACATAGATCCATACCATTAATAACTCTCATGCAAGGAAGTACTTAGAGTTATCACAATGCATTTGACGGCTAACTCAAAATATAATTAAAACTTCTTAGAATTACGGGAAGTGCTAGAACATGTCGTAATACTCTTACCTGTGGATCTGCGAAAAGAAACAAGTTCAAATGCTTTAGATAACATAGCTAAGTAAACCTCAGGGTACCTCGTAGGACCCCTTCGTCATCATCCAAAAGCAAACTGTCAGTATTATGTCTAGATGATTGTTTCGCAAGAGAATTTTAAATACAGCATATAGATTTACAATTAACACGACCAAAACTAATGTCATATTTTGTGTTAAGAAGTACGAAGTGTTGTTATCATAAATCGCTATTAGTTAAAAGGATTCGGATTTATTTTATTTCCACATTAGCATGTACAGCATTAAATGCTACTTTAAAATTTTTAATTTTTGTGAAATTTACGGGAGGGGGGATGGAACGGAGGGGATGGACGGAGGGAGGGGTCTGGATGGAGCCGAGGGTGGCGATTCATGGGAGAGGGTGGAAACATGGGACTAAAGAGGCCTACAACTGTTGGCGGCCCCTGCATACAAATTTATAATATCATAGTTTAGTGAATAAAAAACAAATTAAACCATAGTATGTCGTAACATTTCAAATTAAAATAGTGCTTTTAAATACACATTGGACCTGTCTATATGGTGATATTCTGACCCCTAGCAGAGATGGCTAGTCATCATAATACGTGTATACCTGTGGAAACCAAAACGCATGCACGTTATAAACAAATTAAACCAGTAATTATTCCGTCCATCAAAATATTAAAAATATTGTACAAACTATCATCATGTATGTCATAAATATAAATACATAAAAATAGAAATTCCATAAGTAATAACAATATTGTGTGGGGTACTGAAAATACATCTGTGTGAGGTGCCGCAATCTCAGTTGCATCTTCCATTGCTGCATTTAGGTTGGGAGATGTTGCGTTCTCCCTTGATGGTGTCTTAGCTCTAAATAGTTGTACATTTGAAATAATAGTTTATGTCAAGCACAAATACTTTAAAATTACTTTACAAATTATCAAGTGATGATTGAAAACACATTACAAAAAGTGCTAACCTGCCCCATATATCAACCCTCGATCGGAGCACGGAAAGTGTGCCCGTAATGGGGACAAAGATGTGGCATTGTCCCCTTGGAACTAGAAGGCCCAACATGGCTACCACTGGTCACAGGTCTATCCTGACTCTGTCTGGAAGGCCCTGCACCTGTGTCTCTATCAGGGTCAGCCCGTCTCTCCACTGCAGTAGCTTCTACAAAGGCAGTGTGTCTAAGCAGTCCACGTGCAACACTCCTCATAGTGTCATCGATCTGATCAAATTTGTGGGGTAAATGAGGAAACTGGGGAGAAGTTTTGGGCTCGAGCCTAGGAGCTGGTGGCCCTCTCAGTGGGTTCCTCCTTGTAGCAGGTCGATCTTGGGTAGAGCCACGCCCAACACCCTGGAACTCAGTTATGTCAAAATAGTTTACATGTAAACCGAGGGAAAACTCAACCCACAGTTACCGAAGGGAGTACTGTGGAACCTCCCTATTATTGTAGGGAGGTTTATCATAAACCATGAACCACCTTTGCATCTAGTTGTCCCTCCATGGTTGGAAATGATACCAATCCATGCAAACACGTGGCTTTTTAATGTCCGGTGGTTGTTGTGTTCTTGGATCGGTGAACATACTGTACAATTGCGCCTTTGTAATATTCAAATCTTTTATTTCCTCCATGGAAATTCCCATGGAATAATACTCCCGCATCCTAGCTCTATATTCAGTAATGTCAGTCAATTGGTGATGTGCATGGATGATGGAGTCAATTGAGATCTCAATTTAGGTGCAAGGGACACTCGAGATGGTTCCCCTTTGTTTCTCAGTTCTCGAGTGTGCACTGTCATCTCATTTACATAATGGTTCAAGTCATCTTGGTCAAAATTTTGTTGGGGGTTTTGATTTTCTTGGGCATTTGGATTTTGTTGAGGGTTTTCATTGGTTCCATCGGATGCCATGTTAACATTTTGTTCACTCATTGTGTGGGTTTACACTCTGCAATTGAAAAATTCTCTATTATTTTAATAATTTGGGGATTATTACAAATTTAATAAACAAACAAAAATTAATAAAATGACAAAAAAAATTAATAAAATGACAAAAACAATGAAAAAAATGAAAAAAACAATGGCATTTACCTATCCAATGCACTTGCTTGGATGTATCTCCGCACACGCGGTGGTTGATTCACGTTCGGTCGGAATTTGAATCTAGGGTGCGTGTGTGTATTTGTCCGCACACACACTAGGAATGCACACGTGCCCTGGTTCCGTACCGAACCTAATGGCGTGTGCGCACTACCTTAGGTGCGTGCGCGGATTTGTTTTTTCCCCGCTAGCGCGATCTTGTTGCAACACTTTTGGGGAGCAACTTTGTGTGCTCTTCCTAGAGTATAGTGTGAATTTCCTTTCAAGTATAGTGTGATTTTATTTCCATTAGATTCTTTCAAGTACATTGTGATTTTATTTCTTCTAATTCCTTTCAAGCATAGTCTGATTTTAATTTCAACAATTCCTTTCAAGTACACTATCTTTTTTATTTCTAGTGATTCCTTCTAATTTAGTATAGATTTATCATTCTACAATTTATATTTATGTTAATTAATTTAATTCCTTGCACTTTATCTTACCTTCTCGTCTCTTGCCAAGATCTATTGACTATCTACACCAATGTTAAAAGTAATATTATGAGATACAACTTCATAATAGAAAAAATCATGCAAAAAAGAGTTGTGACCTGCACATACATTGCACAGTAACTTGCAAGTCACCATAGATCACCGTGTTGACAATTTAATGCACATATGATCTATTTTCCATGCTATAAATTAGAATTTTTTTTAAAATCTCATCATTTTGGGATCGCTGCTAGGGAGATACCACATCCACATTAGGATCAAGTGTCTTGCATTGGCTTTAGGAATCTCTCCATGCATACATAAGAAGGAAACATGAACAATTTTACCTTCGGAAATATGCATTTAATAACAAAAATAAAGTACAAAATATTAACATTGTCAAGTGAAGTATTTTGGCTTCTCTAGGGCAGCATAAAATATCAACACTATTAATTGAAGTACAAAATCCGTTTTACACTTGTTGCGGACATGTGAAATCCACACTAGACTTTTCATTCGGCTATATTAAAATAAAACAAGAAGAATCCGTTCCCTTGAATATATGGATAGTTCACATATTCGAGAGTTGGGATTTACCTATACTTAAAAAACAATTGATTAGCTATAGGGAAATAGATATTTTACTAGCTTGGTTGGAGGCAATTTTCTATAGCTTTTGTTGGGACAAGTGATTAATAAGCAGAAGAGATATATTAATACAAAATAGCGGTGGTGTCTAAAGACACCTTTTCACTTAAGTAGAATTAGCCAATATCTAATGTCATGGCTATGCACACTCTAGTGATAGATCGATCCAAAAGGGACCATCTATAAATAGGTTTGGGTAGGATCCCCAACCAGTAACAACTACACCACGTAGGTCATAAATGTCTATAAAAAGTGGACCTGAGATCCTAAAGTGGAAATAAGCTAACAAGATGAGGGTACAACAAACCATAGGTTCCAACACCCCCTTCCCCCCCCCACCCGCCCGTGAACTCAACTTGAAGAAAAGAACAAATTATATAATATTCCCCCCTTAATTTGATATAAACTACAAACACTAATCAACCTTGGTACAATAACACTCCTTAAAGAATTATAAAACACTGTCACCTGTTTCATTAAGCTTAATGCAATTTCCCAAAATAGAATGCAATATTCTTGTCCAAATACAGTTCCAGTCATTCAAATGACTAGACAACAAACCAACACAAACTAGTCTAGTAGTCGACTAGCCACCAACACAAAAGTATAGGAAGCCTTTGTCTAGCAATATAGTTTCTATCCATCCAGTAATTTGGTATTTGAAATAGTACTCAATCAGACCTCCCAAATAATAATCCATTCGAACATAATTCAGTCAGACCAATCGATTCAACAAGAAATAGTCAAGTCAACAATGATTGGGTTTACCTCATAGCAAGGTCTTCAAATGTTAACCCTTAAAATACAACTAGGGGATAATCAGTAGAAAATCACAACAATAATAGTTGAAACTCAATTGACAAAAAATCCAGTTGAACTAAGGGATAATAAATAGAAAAACACAACAATAATAGTCGAAACTCAGTCAACAAATAATCCGGTCGAAACAAAATTGGACAATCACTATTTATCATCACTTGGTAGAGTCTCAATTGACCATTCTTCAATCAATACCAGTTGAGCATCTTAGCCAGAAATTTCCAGTCAATAGTTATCTCTGATTGAGCCATCTATCGACAACCATATTCAATCAAGCTTCATTCGACCACTTTCAAAGAAATCAAAATCCTTGCGAGGATCATTTTATGTCAGTACAATCAAATATTCACATATGTGTAACATCCACAAGCATCTGTTTAAATTATTCCATGACCATTCCTTAATCCAACCACACTCTATCCTAGTAGTCAGCACTAGTCTGTGATTATGTCTTTCATGTCCTTTCTACAATGTTTTGAAATCATAGTTGCCACCTTTCCAATAATTTTTATTACTAAGAAAATTCCTCCAATTCTTTTGATGAGGATGTTTATATGGCACAAATTTCTATTATGATGAAATAGGGGATGCAAGTTCGAGTTTTGGTTCACTGACAGGAATAAAATAACCCTACACATCAACAATAATTTCATCTGCAAATGATAAGAAACTCACAATACAAGAGATACCTGCAAGGATTATTCATTGAATATTTTTTTCAAACCATAGTCGATCAAATGCCAAATAGTTGATCAGATGCTAAGTCGGAGACATTTACAAGTCAACAACTCCAAGCTGCAAGTCTTACATCTAGTTGATTTATCATCTCGTCAAACCCTCCAGTCAACCAAAATAATTTTCTAAAGAAACACAAGCTATACTAAAGCATCGAATATTATGTCAGTTACATCGTGAGGTAGCCAATCGATCATATACAATATCATCTCCAGTCGAATAAACTGTCACTAGTTGATATTCCATCAGCCACAAGTCAATACACCTTAGAAGTCAAGCATGACACCTGATCAAATAACAATCCTCTGCCAGAAAATATAGGGCATCATAAGTGTGGAAACATAACACTCAAGACATTTCTAGATCTCATAATATAGGGCACACCACTATTCCCCATCCACCTGGCCGTTGTATCTTCATTTGAAGCATAAAATCTTCTTATTACACTCGTAAATTTTTTAAAAGGCCCATAGGCAATCTGAATCCCACATTTTAGTAAATAATAATAGATATTGATATATGATAAGATAATAAGATGATTACAATGTAATGAGAGGCCCCGTATAAATACAATTCCAAAGGGTACCTCTAATGGTTGTTCACAAGCGTTATGTCCCTTCGATAATTATTGTTAATTACTATTATTACTATTATTATTTAATATCTATATACTATTATTACTATTATTATTTAATATCTATATGTTTTAGGTTTGTTACATTGTCTTCCCCTTAAGGGAAGCTTTGTCCTCAAAGCTTTGTTGAAGACAAGGGTTATGTCTGATTTTTTTTTTGAACTGTCATCTCTAGATCCTTTCTTTTAGTATTTGCGACACTAGAGGAAATGAGGCGATACGAGTTACGAATTCCATAGAAGAACTATCGCATCGTTTCTGATGTGGTCCATCTGAGATCTATTTTTATTGGAGCTATTTGATCACTTTGTGGGATGGGTCTTTTCGTTTGTTGCTTACTATGTTGATTCGATGTACTTGCTTGTCTGACATCATAATTCCTCTGTATATGTTCATTTTGACCCTGTCGTTGGTCAAAATGACGTTTATAATTGGGGTGTCGGTAAGGAGTCCCTATTGTTTGTTTTTCTGTTGGATTGACTTCTTTTTGAATTGTGTTGAGGACTGAATTTATCTCCTCAACTTGAATTTGTTTTCCGGAGGGTCTGGATGCTTCCTCCTGGATTTGCGCTAATTTGCTCTCTAATAGATTGGTATTATTCTGAATTTTCTTGAACCTTTCGTCTTGTGAATTTTTGTCCTCTTTAAACTTCTCAATTTGTTTATCGAGTTCTTGATTATGATTTTTCAGATGATGGTTTTATTCTTGTTGTTCTAGTATTTTTCCTTCTAGGTCTTCATTGGAGTTTTCCATCTTCTTACTATGTTTCAACTTTTTGATTTTCATAAGTAATGTTTTGTTATGAATTCTTAGTCGAAATAGTTATTCGGTATTGCTTGCTAATATGTCATTGATTTTCTTAATTTCCACTTTGTGCGCCTTTTTAGTAGTGTCGTAAGTCTGCTAGAGTTCCTTATTCTTTTTTTGTTGCTGACCTATGTCTGATTCTTAACTTTGTAGCTTCCTTTGTACTTGCATCAATTTATCATCTTTGTCCATGACGAGCTGGTTTAAACGCTTTATTTCTTCTTCTAAATCATTATCGCTTCCATCTGGTGACTTGTCATCATTTTTTGACTTTCTGATCTGGTCTTCTAGCTTTGGATTGTGGATTTTTAAATAGGATATTTCTTTATCCTGATCAGATAAAATTTTCTTGGTATCTCTTATGGCTCATTCTAGCTATCGATTTTGATTCCATAAGCGATGATTCTCATCGTCTTTCCACTCTTTCAAAAACTTCTACTTCTCAACCTTAGATTGTAGATGTTTATTGATCACCTTATATTGCTCTAATTTGTCTAGTGCTGCTTGTGACTGCGATGTCATTTCTGATTTTGAATTCGCCATAATTCATGACTTTGCTTCAAGTTCTTCTTTGACTTGGTCTTCTTTGATGATATTGGTCTCGACTTTGACAATAATTAGTCTTCATTGACTTGACTTCTTGATAAGGGAGTCTTCCTTGATTTTGTCTTCTTCCCTTTCGAATTTTGGAAAGAATCCTCCTTGAATTTATTTATTTATTTTTATAACAATGTTCAATATGATTCTTCTTGTAAAAATTATTTGTGTTGGTGCTCTTCTAATTTAATTTCCCGTTAATTTTTGTAAAATGGTGTAGAATGGGTGGTTGGGAGGAATGATTGTTACCTTCCCCATCCAAGTTTGAATCTCACTTTAGGTTTGTTGTTAGGGAATAAAACCAAACCCACTTCTCACAAAACCATGTGCGGTTTTACTTCTTCTTCTTTTTTTACTTTGTTTTTTTCTTTTTTCTTTTCTTTTCTTTTCTTTTTCTTTTTACTTTTTATTTTCTTTTTTGGACAAGATCCTATTTTTAGGGAACCCCTAATCTTATGGTTAAAAACCAAGGGAAAGCCAAAGGATAGAAATCAAGCATGAGGCTCTGATACCACTGAAGCGTAAAAGATTCTTATTACGCTCGTAATTTTTTTAAAAGGCCCATAGGAAATCTGAATCCCACATTTTAGTAAATAATAGTAGATATTGATAGATGATAATATAATAAGATGATTACAATGTAAGGAGAGGCCCTGTATAAATACAATTCCAAAGGGCACGTCTAATGGTTGTTCACAAGGGTTATGTCCCTTCGATAATTATTGTTAATTACTATTATTACTATTATTATTTAATATCTATATATTTTAGGTTTGTTACATCATTCCCATAGAAGTTGTATCACCTGATTAGTAAGCACTTCAACAATGCATCGAACATAAAATACCCAAATAATTCAAATCATGCCAAAGTTAGGATATGATGGTCGAATTTAGTGGTTCACCATTCTCCTCAACCCAATAAGTGCAGCTCATCAAACCACCAACATCTAGTGGAACTCATTCAATTTGAAAAAACCTTAATCATGCCAAAACCATAATCTTTGATACCATGTTGGGACAAGTAATTAATCAACATAAGATAAAATATTTCTAGCAAAACAATGGTGGTGTCGCAAGACACCTTTTCACTTAAGAACAATGAGCCAAGATGCAATGTGATGGCTATGCGCACTCTAGCAATAGACCGATCCAAGAAGGACCATATATAAATAGGTTTCGGTAGGATACCAAACTAATAAAAACTGGACCACATCAGTTATAACTATTCATAACAAGTGGATTTGAGATCCTAAAGTGGACACAAGCCGACAAGATGAGGGTACAAAGGACCAAAGGTCTAACACTTTTCTATCTATCAAAGATAGTTTTGAGATTTAATGAGATGTTGATCATACATTTCAATAGAAACCATTGCTAAGCCACACAAAAAACAAATCCACAATCACCAAATAACAAACCAAACAACTCCACGTCCTAAACAACTCCAAGTCCACCAAACATCAAGTCGAACAACTCCATGTCCACTGAACAACTACATTATAGATCGGGTGACTGAATGAAGGGCAGTGAGATATATTGAAGGGTGGACAGATGGATTTAAGGGTGGTGAAGGGTGGAAAAATGTGCAAACATACAAAATGATTGACAATGACAGTTATAGTCACAATATATAAATAACTTTTCGGCCAAAAACTTGTTCGACCGGAAAACTTTTTCAGACGAATAGTTTTCAGCCAAAAGTGTTTTTCAGCTGTACATTTGATTGCTTGACCAAAAAATTTACCTAATCGTCAAGCACCTAGGCATACATAATGAGAACTCAGTTAAATTTAACTTTCGGTCTATTCTTTTTCGGCTGAATTTTTTTTCAAATTTTTCAACCAAAAATATAAATTGTTTTGACTAAAAAAATAATTAATTTAATAAAAAATGTTTTGATTGTGAATTTTGTTTCCTGATTCTCACTAAACAAACACCCATTTTAATGATTTTACCTTCACAAAAAAAATATTTTATATGATGAAACAATCCTCACATGGTATAGAAAGAATCATGGAAATGAATTGAACTAGGCAACGGTTATTTGGCTATAGTTCCTCAATCTTTCACACCATCTGCTCTAATATGGTTCTCCCACCTTCAAAAATTCACATGATATTCTACCAACACAGACTGCAATCTCAGGATCAAGCTCTCACCTTTAACATTTCTCTAATACCACTTTTTAAGAATCATGATCCCATACATAGAAACTTGTAGTGAATGGAAATTCAAAATGCATGCAGAAAAAAAACAATAGAAATCAGATAGTACACAATATTTTATACTATAAAACCTTGACAACGTGTCAAGGAAACATCCATGAGGCAAGATCAATATTTGTATTGATCAATGATGGAGATTACAATACTTCCACCCAAATTTCCTCCAGGGCTACACAAATAGATATAATACCTAATTATAACTATTACATGAACTTTTATATCCAATATGGAAAACCATATCCATTATGATAATTGTATGTATTGAGATGAATTCCCAAAAATAGTTAGGTTAATTAGTTCTCACATTTTAAGATTTTTTCTAAGGGAATGAATTTGAATAGAATTAGATGGAGAGCGCTCGCCTTGAAGAAAAGGGATCTAAATTTGAATTGAAAGTTTCTCATACATATAGAAAAGATATGCATAACACAAATAGTTGATGGAAAAACTCCAGGATTGATTGATTTTATTGAAGGCAGATAAGTTATTTATACACTGGGAGAGATGACCTTTGGACTTTCATATGCCAAGGTATGCATATTTTTCATTTGTAACTAAAAATAGATTTAGAATTTAAAAAAAAACCCTAACCCTATGGTTTAGGTTTTCAACATTACCCCCTTAATCCAAAGCATTGTTCATGAGTTCGAGAAGCCTAATGAACTTGTAAGTCTTTCTCTTTGTAATGCTTTGGTAGAGATGTCTACAATTTGTTCATTGGCAGAACAATGTCTCAAGTGGGTTGTCTTTGTGTCTACATTATATCAAATCATATGATACTACATGTTGATGTGATTGGTTCCATCATGGAATCACGGATTCTTGGTCGACTTAATTTCATAAGCGTTGTCAATCAGTAGAAGAGTAGAATTCACCTATTTATCCTACAAATATTAAAGTATTTTACTGCGCCACAAAATTTATTTTGTTTCTTCTACAACAACCACATATTCTTCCTTTGTTATGGAATCACCTGAAACTGATTGTTTGCATGATATCCAGGAGATAGCTTCTGATTCAAGACTCATGAGGTATCCTAAAGTAGACAATCCAGTCTCTTTGTCACCATCAAATTCTAAATCAGAATACCCAATCAGGTTGAATTAATCCACCTTACAATACTTGAGTCCAAAATCTTGAGTCCCCTTCAAGTATTTTAGAACTCTTTTGGCATCAGACCAATGTCCTTCACAAGGTTTTTGCATGAACTAAGAAAGGACCCCAATGATGAATAAGATATACGATTTGGTGGTGCTAAGGTAGATAATACTCCCTACAAGTTGTATGTACTTGTTTTCAACCTCAAATTCATTCCCTTCATTTGATGTGAGCTTCAAGTTATGTTCCATTGGAGTGGAGAGAGTATTGCATTGCATCATGCCAAATATATTCGACATCTCTCCAACGTACTTATTATGGGAGATTAATATGTACTTAGGATTTTGAGTTACTTCAATTCCAATGTAGTAGTGAATGTGTCCACACTACTATGTATGGTGTCAATATTCGACAGAATATTATGACGATTAGGATAAAATTGATTGTATAGTCGAAAATTACTTCAAAATTTGATATTGTTTCCCTGGGTGCACTAACGCTCATCGTATGTATGACACATTTGATACACTATCAGTTGTACGACTTAAGTTCATCGTAAGTCCAACAAGAATTTACACACATGAGAAATGTTATATATCCATTTGAGAGATAATAATGGTTGTTGACTATTGTTTTTCTCAACTTTGACCATGGTAAATTTTTGTCATAATTTTGACAATGGTGACTCTATAAATATTTATACTCAAGAGATATTTCAACAAATTTGTTGCAATTGTGACATGTTTTCTAGTCGTTGTTTGAGGCATGAAATAGTCATTTTTATATTAGTTACTTGTTTAACAAATCCAATTCTTGATCTACATATATAGGTCATATTTTAGACTTTGAAGGTTAGTTATTTTTAAATTTTATTTGTCTCCTTTAATATTTTTATATCCCTAGCATACTTATTCCATAGCAAGATCATTCATGAGATGATAAATTAAATTGCTAAATCACTTTAGTATAAATACAACTTGTAAATGGGCATACTATATCATGACTTTAGTGACTAAACCCCTTATGCATAACCTAAGGAATCACCACTTCTCAAATCTATATTAAAGATTTAAAAAATTTCTGTTTTAATTTAGATTTAATTTATAACTTAAAAAATTATAAGGTATCTTTTCAAACTTATATTGACTATCTATTAAATAAAAGGAAATAGAAAATACTGCAAGGACACATTTTACCATCTTAGGGAAGTACAATGTCACATTGTACCAATTTAGGGAAGTACAATGTCACATTGTACCAACTTAGACAAGTACAAAATATTGCAAGTCACATCATACGACAACTTCTCATCTTAATTTAGGCTAGTCATAAATACAACACACAATCTTAGTGGAATTGAACCATGGTAGGAGAATATTACCACACTGTCTTGATCATGATTATATTAAGAATCTATATATTTGTCTAGTTCTATTAAATTAAGAATCTATATTTGTATAAATATTGTCTAGCTTCCGATTTGAAACACCAACTAATGCCAGGATCCCATTGTCTATGTTGCACTGACATTAGGAACAATCTATCATAGCAAGTGATCCTATGATCCCATATTTGAATTGGAGCTACAGTTTTCCAAATCCTTGTTGGAACCTTCATGAATATTTTCAATAGGAAAATGAACTCTACTTGTGCATCAATGCCATAAGTGACACCCAACTGAATCAAGTGGAACTTCCAAGTCCCACTATGCATACTGAATGCATCATGTGTTACCCATGGACATCTCTATTTCTATTCATAAGGTAGGAAAGTAAGAGATGCATCAATCAACTTTTTACTGAAGCATGCAAAACTCTTACCTCCATGTGTGTCCATCTCTAAGATGTATTTTTCCACCCAATCCATGGATTGATCAACATATTTATTGGTTGGTCAAAGTGGAGCGAATGTAGATACCTCCTCCAAAATAAAATATTACTCCCATAAGGGAAGCTCATAATCCTCCCGATGTGCAAGCACTTGGCCAACCTCCTCCATGACAATTCTCTTCCAAATAAAATTCATTTTGGATTTCTCTTCTTGATCACAAGATGTCCCAATGAATGAGCTGTCAAAGAATCTCTTACTAATGTGAGGAATACTGGTGTACCCTTGGATCTCCATCTCTGTTATGTACTCATCTACCCAATTATTCAAAACAAGTGCTTGACTAATGTCTTCAATATCATCTCCCTTCACAAACACCTACAAATAAAAATTTTCCTCATGTTTATCCTCCACATGAGGTTCCTCCATCAAACCCAAAGTGTCTCCTTCCATGTGCGCATGATAGTTTTCCATGTAGGATGGAGGATGTGCCATGCTAAGATCTCTATGAAGCTTATCAATCTGCAACCTTGATTCTTGAAGTGCCTCTTGGGTGCTCCTCAAAGAATCATATGTAGCCTTCAATTCTCTATCAAGCCTTTTTTATTCTCTTATTCCCTTCTAAGTGCATGATGATACATATCGGTCACCAAGAGAAGATGGTTATTGTATGTGAGCATGTTCATGTAGTTCACCTTCACTTGTGCCACTGATTCTCTTAGTGCTTCGAAATATTCCAAAAAGGGTTCTTTCTCCCAACCATCTCCTGAAGCTCTCTCACAACAACTTGACATCAAGAAATTGGTATCAAAAAATTTCTTCAAGGATTCCATGTGATTCTCTTGGTTCTCCTTTAGTGATCCACTCAAATTATGTGGCTCGCAAAGGAGTTTCTCCACTAAGGTTAATCCTTCCAATGGCTGACACCTTATATCATCTTTCTTGTGGAATAGATCAACAACACAGGTTTCATTCTTGACATGCAACTCTTCATTATAAGTTTTTGAAAAATCATTTATATGGTATTAAGTGGAAGGTTACTCAAAGTGACTTTTGTAAAAATAAAAAAATTGCATCATGTACATGTAGAATACTGGTGCTGGCATGCTCTTCCTCTGTGAGACTCACAAAAAGACTCTCAGGTGGTTTGCTCTATTCCAACTTTTCATTTGGTTCGAGTGAATATATGTGGAAGGAATAATTCTTGTCTTCAGGTGCTTCTGCTTCCATGCTATCCTCCTGGAAACTTGAGGCTTCTTCATCTTGAGTGGCATTAGGATTGGCAAGACTAGTAGGCTCATCCACATTGCTGGCTCCATTTTCCTGCAATTTTTGCTCCACTTCTTTGAACACTTTTCAACAATTTGTGCTACCATTCTTTCATTCTTGCCTATATTTATGACCTCTATTTCATAGTATAATCAGAAAGATATGAGTTCCTGTATTTATTCCTTCAATGCTTGATACCTTTGGAAGTACTCGAAAGAGTTAACTGGATTTGATGGTCTACTAGTCCAGTGGTAGTGAAGCATGTTTTTGCTTGCTGTACAACTTCTTTGTTCGGGTACACAGGGTACTACCAAAGGACCGAACACCAAGAGCTACCACTTCACACAAACAGATCACAGATCAACACACCGATGTTTTGACGTGGTTTAAACCCTCTTGAGGGAAACACTCCACGGCCCCGGCCAAATAGCTTCTACAGGACAATTTATTATGTAAAGAAAGAAAGTTACAAATGAGCTTCTCATAATCGATCAACTAAACAATGACCCTCCATGCCCTTTAAATAGAGATCATGGACCAATCGGGTGTTAAGCCACGGATCAAGGTTAGGTTTGATCTAAGAGAAGTTGAGCCGTCGGATCACTCTATGTCGGAAACATATCGTGACCGTCAGATTAAGTATTTACAAATGCATACTAATGCATACTAAAGAAACACACTATCCCTAACGGATATAATACACAAGTTGATCTTAACTAACTCCTAAGTGTCTAAATATCCTAACATCCCCCCTTAAGAACAACTTGGGATAGGATTGAAGGATTTACAAAAGTGACATAGATCAAAGTTTAGAAAACTTCACTTCTGTAAGAGACTTGGTGAAGATGTCTGCAACTTGATCATCTGTAGGGAAAAAGAGCACTTCAAGAACATGATCATGAACAAGATTTCTGATGAAGTGCATATGTAGCTCAATGTGTTTGCTGCGTTGACGTAGAACTGGATCTTTGGCAAGCTTGATGGCACTTTGATTGTTGCACCAAAGTGGAGTAGGCTGCTACTGCTTGAATCCAAACTCTGAAAGGATCTGTCGAAGCCATAAAGCTTCCTGACTGGCATTAACTGCTGCTCGATATTCTGCCTCTGCTGAAGAAAGAGTAAGAGCTTGTTGTTTCTTACAAGCCCAAGTAATAGGTCCAGATCCCAGACTGAAAACATAACCTGCAGTAGACTTTCGATCATCAGGATCGTCGGCCCAATCTGAATCAGTGAAACCAACCAGCAAAGGTTTCCCCCCTGTACTATAATGAATCCCAAACTGAACTGTACCTCGAATATATCGAAGTATTCTTTTAGCTGCTTTCCAGTGACTTTCATGAGGTGTCTGCATATAACGGGCAACTCGACCAACGGAAAAGGAAAGGTCAGGACGGGAATGAGTCAAGTATAAAAGACTACCAACAAGCTGACGATACAAGGTGGCATCTACTTCAGGTGAAGTACAAGTGGCAGAAAGTTTGACTCCAGACTGGAAGGGAGAAGGGGCTGGTGTACAATCTTCCATGTGAAAGCGACGAAAAAGGTCACAAGCATACTTAGACTGAGAAAGAAAGATTCCTTCTTTGGTTTGCAGAACTTGGAGACCAAGAAAATAATGCAAATGTCCTAAGTCTGACATTTCAAAAGTTTGTTTAAGACTGGATTTCACATGGGTTATAAGCTTAGGGTCACTACCAGTAAGAATAAGGTCATCAATATATAGAACAAGTATGATGAGATGGTTTCCTAATTTCTTGGTATAGACATTGGGGTCAGAATGGCATCTAGAAAAACTAGTGTCAAGGAGAAAGTTATCCATTTTGGCATACCAAGCTCTAGGAGCTTGCTTAAGGCCATATAAGGATTTCTTAAGGCGGCAGACAAGGCTAGAGTTATTCTGAACATAGCCAGGAGGTTGTTCCATGTAAATTTCCTCCTGTAAATCACCATGTAAGAAGGCAGACTTGAAATCCATTTGATGGACTTCCCAGTTGTGTAAGGCTGCAAGGGAAAGAACAAGGCGGATGGACTTCATTTTGGCGATGGGAGCAAAGGTTTCATTGTAGTCAATCCCTGCAACTTGGGAAAAACCTTTGGCAACTAACCTTGCCTTAAGTCTTTCAACACTTCCATCTGATGCATACTTAGTTCTGTAGACCCATTTACATCGGACAAGTTTTCTTCCTTTTGGAAGAGGTACAAGATCCCAAGTATCATCCGCCATTAAGGAACGATATTCTTCATCCATGACTGCATCCCAATCTGGATTCCCTGAAGCTTCTGCAAAAGTTTATGGATCATGATTCTCGGAAACTTGAGCCAAAAGAGAAGAGGCTCGCTGAAACTGAGAACGTGTTCGACGTTGATCTCTAGGATCACCGGCAAGATCACCAGCTGCTTCACATGTTGAACGGACCCATCGAGGAAGCACTTGTGCTGGTGCAACTGGAGGAACATGAGCAGGCGGAGGTGGATTTTCATCCTCACTGTCATCATCAGAAACTGGATTTGGAAACCTGTCAAGGAATTTGGAAGAAGAAGAAGAAGGCACAAACGCCGAATCAGGCTCGCAGGCCAAAGATGGCACACTCATCGAGTTAGGCTCGCAGGCCAAGATATTTTCATCAAATTTAACATCTCTTCTAATGATTATAGCATGAGAATGTGGTTGAAGAAGTCTATGACCTTTTACATCTTCAGAATATCCAACAAATATGCACTTTTCACTTTTAGGATGCAATGCTTTCCGTTTTTCATCCGGAATGTGAGCCCATGCTTCACTACCAAACACATGAAAGTGACTTACATCAGGTTTAATTTTACTCCATGCTTCTTCCGGTGTTATACCTTGTAATGCTTTTGTGGGGGTGCGATTAACTATGTAATTTGCACAATTTATGGCTTCAGCCCAAAATTGAAGACTTAGTCCCTTAGATTGGATCATACAATTAGCCATTTCTTTTAAAGTGCGGTTCTTCCGCTCAGCTAAACCATTTTGTCGTGGTGTATATGGAACAGTGTGCTGTTGTTGGATGCCTTGTTCAGTGCAGAAAGTAGTGAACTGTTTGTTAACATATTCTCCTTCATTGTCAGATCTTAACTTGATAATTTGATGACCAGATTGTTTTTCAACAAGGGCCTTGTAGGCCAAGAACATGTTAAATACTTCGCTCTTAAGTTTCAGGAAATAAACCCAAGTGCGTCTAGTGTAATCATCAATGAAAGTTAAGAAATATTTTAAACCAGAAAATGAAGCAGATGGAAGAGGACCACACAAGTCACTATGCACAAGCTCCAAGGGAACCGAGGCGTGCCAAGAGACACGTTTGTCAAAATTGTCCCGATGATGTTTTCCGAGTACACAACCGGAGCAAACACCATCTCTGCAAGATACCATCGGAAGACCTGTCACCATATTTTCTTTACATAGTTGTTGCAATGAGCGATAATTTAAGTGACCAAATCGCTCATGCCAAAGTTTGCTCAAGTTATCACTATGAGCAACAAAAACTGAAGGGAAAGGTGATGACCCAAAGTTGTTAAACTTGTACAACCTGGTAATATCATCAATAATTTCGGTAGCTAGGACCTGTTGAGGATCTTTAAAATCCTTGATTACAACTTGGTGAGGTGTAAAGGTCACAGTTTTACCTTCACCAGAATGAGTGATCTGATAGACTGATAACAAATTGCAGGAAATTCTTGGAACACATAGTACATCACTAAAATGACCATTATCTACTGGAACTGTTCCAGCTCCTACAACACTTAGAGATCTATCATCACCAACAAATATTTGTTTGGTGTTACATTCATGCATAGTAGAAAAGATGGCTTGATCCTTAGCCATATGATAAGATGCTCCAGAATCAATGAGCCATTAATTTGAAGTAGAAGAAGAAGATGAATTATAAGAATAACCAGAAGCACAAAGTGCATGTCCATGAGAGGTATATTCTGAAGACGAATCTAGGCTGATGTGGTGCTTCTTCATTGTTGCTTCCAAGGCTGCCATCTTCTTGAAACACTTAGATTCATCATGATTATCTTTCCCGCAATAGTTGCAATGACGCTCAGTCTTCTTGCCTTTTGGCTTGGATCCTTTGTCATTTTTTAAAGAAGGAGCTGACTGAGAGGGTTTTGGACCCTTGTTTGACTTATTATTGCGAAAATTTTGTTTCTTGGGAGGCTTGGACTTTTCTTTCTATTGGGACAATAAGGCTTTCCCAGATGTATCTGCATTGTTGATTATTCCAAGATGAATGAGTTTATCTTGTTCTCTATTCAAGGAATCACAAAAGGATTCAAGACTAGGCTCTTGATAGCTAGCTGCATTCAAGGATGCTTTCATGGAGTAAAATGTAGATACAAAAACAGAATATGCAGGTCCAAGTTTGGAAAGAATATGATAAATGCATTGTTTGTCTTCCCTCTCAATCTTACATTCTGCACATAAGAGTTTAAGAGTTTTGTACTTAGATAAATAATCTTGAATGCATGAAAAGTCACTTGGATTTAAAGAAATCAACTCATTTTCGATTTGGTGGCCTCGAATTTCATTGTGTTTACCAAACACAGTTTCCAACTTGTCCCAAGCAGTATTAGGTTCATCAATTCCAGATATGTGGAATCGCAAATTAGTAGAGATTGACATCCCAATCAATCCACGAGCTTCATCACATCTATTTGCCCATTTTATTTTCTTATCATCATCAGTGGGTTCTTTTTCTTTCCCTGTTGTAATTCTGAAAAGTCCCCTACTTCGTAGAACATCCTCCATACGAGATTTCCATGAGAAATAGTTGGAACTGTTAAGTAGAATATCAGAAAGGGCGGCCATATTTGTAAATTAATGGTTGTAAAAGTAGAAACCAATAGTCTGGATGTGAAGAGCTCGAAAAAATAGGCGGTTTCAAAAAAAATGGCACTGAAAACGGACTCTGTATGATGAAGTTATGCTTGAACAAAGAAACTGTTGAAGATGTCCCCAATAGTGACGTGGCAGCTAGAGAATGTCCAACAAAAAAGAACCCCCCTCTTCCCAAGGTGAACCTTTTGACAATCACTTTACAAAAAAGTTGCTTTAAGTGAATCACTTTTGTAAAATAAGTGATTTCACTTTTACAATGATATTACTTTTGAATAGTGCAACAATAAATAAAAAACTTAAGTGACTCACTTGTATTTTTATTTTTTATTATTTAAGTGAGATGCACTTTTACAATAAAGTAACTTGAAAATAGAAATTGCATGCACTTTTCTTTTAAAAGTAACTTCCTAAGACTTGAACTCAAGACCTATTAAGGAATAAAACAACTTTGAACCAAGTGAGCTAGATTAAAAGGTATGTAAAATATGGGAATGAGGAAGGGGTTTTTGTTTTGTTTTTGTTTTACTCTTCTTGCTCGGTTTGCGTGCTTGCCCTTTTTCCTGCAAAACAAACCACAAAACGAAACAAAAAAAACTTTTCCACACTCGTGGGGTTAGATATTGTTAGCTTGCCCGAAAAGTCTACGTTTTCTCTCTGTTTCTGATTTGCCGAGATCGCGCAAGGTGCACGGCAAAGAGCATACGCAGCCGAGAAAAACCCTTTCCCTTTCTGTTTCTGATTTGCCGAGATCGCTCAAGGTGCACGGCAAAGAGCATACGCAGACGGGAAAGCAACAATCCGAACCAAAAAAAAATCTAACAGTAAAAAAAGGATGAAATATGAGATTTTTTTCTTTTCAAAAAACGAAATAAAAAAAATGCGTCACTGTAACATTATACCTTCAGATCTGATGAAATACGCGTTTCTGGAGCAACCGGGAACTGTTTTCGATCAAACGAAAACTATTTCCCAATGGAAACGACGCTCCGAACACAATGGAACACCTCCCGCAGCCCAGAAATGCACATAAATACCAGAACTAGAAACCCTTTCAAGTTTCGGCAACATCAGTTCAAGATCTAGATCATAACCGGAAGCGACACTTCATAAAAGCTCTGATACCATGTTCGGGTACACAGGGTACTACCAAAGGACCGAACACCAAGAGCAACCACTTCACACAAACAGATCACAGATCAACACACCGATGTTTTGACGTGGTTTAAACCCTCTTGAGGGAAACACTCCACGGCCCCGGCCAAATAGCTTCTACGGGACAATTTATTATGCAAAGAAAGAAAGTTACAAATGAGCTTCTCATAATCGATCAACTAAACAATGACCCTCCATGCTCTTTAAATAGAGATCATGGACCAATCGGGTGTTAAGCCACATATCAAGGTTAGGTTTGATCTAAGAGAAGATGAGCCGTCGGATCACTCTATGTCGGAAACATATCGTGACCGTCGGATTAAGTATTTACAAATGCATACTAATGCATACTAAAGAAACACACTATCCCTAATGGATATATTACACAAGTTGATCTTAACTAACTCCTAAGTGTCTAAATATCCTAACATTCTTTCTATCTCCTCTAGTAATATCCTTGGAAGATTAAGCTCACTATCTTCACTGTATATTTGTGCACAAAAGTAACTATCCTCAACTCTTGGTAGGCCTCCATCGATATAGATGATTTATTCTTCTACATACTATTCAAATTAAACATCTTCAACTGGAACTAGCCTCATCTTGCAAAATTTTCTTCAAATGACTAATGGTAAGAATGTAGAGGTGCATAGGACCATGCTTTGATACCACTGTAATGTACCCAAACAAGATTTAAGCACACCAACTTGAATTTGGAAAACTAGGAGTAGAGTTTACAGATTTTTATCCAAACAGCACAAGATCTTCACTAAATTTTCCAAGAAGGGGTTCATGGGATTCTACAGACTCTAGGAAACCAAAATCACACAATAGATGGTTATAGACTTGACTTGGTGATTTTCTTCGACAACTTTCACATTCGAGACTGCATCACACCTGGGTAGGCCAAAACGACCTAAGGCATTAGAGAATTTTTGAGGTAAAAAATGGGTCTAAAAACAATAATATTGTATAACAAAAATCACCAATAGGATTCAAGATGACGATGTAAACCATGGGGGATGAATCACTTTTTTTGAGTAAAAGGTAAAAAGGGAAAAAGTGAAAAAGTGAAAAAAACTACTTTTTCAACTCGTATTTTCAACTTATCTCCATGTATATTCACCCAAATTTGGAGCAGGAGCACTTGTTGGATGGGGAATTTCATTATGCATCCAACAAGTACACACATCACATACTTTTCATGGACCCCACTCCTTGAAAAACAATAAAATCATGAAAAAATGTCAGCATCACGTTCTTTCATGAAATTTCTTGTTGTTCAAGGAGCAGGGTCCAGGAAACGTATGTCAAGTGGGTACTTGTTGGATTTGAAATGGAATTAGCCATCCAATGAGTGCTCCTTCTTGAAATTTGGGTGAATATAAATGAATATAAGTTGAAATTACAAGTTGAAAAGTAGTTTTCTTATTTTTTCCTTCAAAATTTGTTGAAAAATGCTAATATTATTTTATTATTTCCACTATTATTTTATAATTTTCCTTAGGAGGCCCATTTTAGACCTCAAAATTTCTTGAATGAAATGTCCCCAAGAATTATGTGGAAACATTGTTGCTTTGGGTGCAACTATATGGAAGAAACTACATGGTAGTATGGACTAATATTATAGATCTAAAAACTTAAACAACTTATTAAGTTCAGAACAATGGAAATACAAAGGATGGACTCACAACTAGGTGTTCAACTTCAAAGATTTGACTCCCAAAACTGTTTTCTTTCCAGATTCCCAAACACCACAGAACCATTTTGAATTTCTTCACTGACTCTTGGGATTGACCCTAACACAACCAAAATGAGATAGATTAACCACAAACTAATTTATGGAAGCATCTACAACTGAATTATGACACATAAAACAAGATTGTAATAGCATATTTTTACAAGGTGATTTAGCAATAACATTGAGACATAAACTATTGGAAAATAATAGTGGAATTTTATTATGAATTGATGGAAACATGATGAAAATTCATGGCTTCCCAAGCAGAGTAAAATCACAAGAAATTCTGATATGACATGAGCCAAGGGACTCATAAGATTTACAAAGAAGAGAGGATAGATAATTCCTCTCGAAAATGATTTCTTCTTCACAATTCTTGAACTTCCAAGCAGTAATTCGACCCAAAGTTGAGATTACACCTACAAAATACTTAAAAGGATGCATGGAATCTCCATGGAAATAATTTTGTGTTCTCTCCCTCAATCTCTAGCAGAAGGATCTCACACTCTCTCAATTAGATCACTAGTTTCAAAGGGGCATATCTCCCAATGCGAGCAAGGGGCACATCACCCAAGCTGTGAAAAGCACATAGCTCTTAAAGTCAATCAATAAAATGCTAAAATACTATTCATGGGGGATATCATACTCATTGTATAGATTTTGGTGGCTTATTTGGTAAGTTACATTGCATATGGACCATTTTCCTCATCAATTGTGCCCTCACTGGCTAAAATTAGGACTTGCATCTTTTCTTGAGATTCCTTCCTTGATTTCTTGTCTTTTATTCTTTAGGTTGCTTTCCCTGCTTTTAGTAAAAATTTGGAAACTTCTGCTTTCTTTGATTTTTTGTTGCTTTCATGCTTTTCATATTCTTTCATACTTTTCTTTTCTTTGTTTAGATTCCTTTGTGGGAGATAACTCATGAGGGTCCACACAACCTCCTATGCGCCCTATTGTGCCACCTACACATTTCCAACTCATTAAACAATTAATTAGCAATTAAATATTAAAATCCATGAACTACATCACTTCTTCTTGATTTATTTTAATTATACAAGATAAATATAGGCCAAAATTAATTCCGTAACTAATTTATTTAATTTCCGCTTGAACCCATGGAAATTGAATGTTAAATTTTGAGCATTAATTCACAATACTCTTGGATCTTTACTGAGAGAATAACATATACAGTATATCAATGCATAACAATCACAATAAGCATGGTAAGCATCACAAGAATCAAAAGCATGAGAGACAAGAGACACAGAGTCTCCGTGGGGAAAACCCTAAGGTGAAAAACCCCACAACTTCCTTAGAGATAGAGAGAGCAATGGCTCAACCAAAGTAAAACCAAAATACACTTGAGATAGTCTCCTAGAGAATATGATCCTCCTCCTCACTAGTGCGCCACTTTCTGAGTGAGAGAAGTGTGTCTTTCCAAATGATCCAAATAGAGATCTCCCGATCTCTATTTATACTTAACCTATTTTCCCAGTTACACTATGGGGTCGACTTGTCTATCTAGATACATCCACAATATAATATATATATCAGGGCCGACCCCACACATGGTGGTCTAATAACCCATTGGCAAGTGCACACACTTGCGACACTTGTCAATCCACATGACGACACTTTCTTATAGAGGAATAACACATCTCTAATAAGGGTACAATAAATATATATGAAATACATAGATGAAATACATTCCGAAGTTACATATACATCAACACTCCCTCTTAACTAGGAAGGTATTTCTCGACACAGATCTGCTAGACAAGTCTTCTTCTCGGGATCATCGACATCAGTGCATCGTCATCATCATCGTCACTGCTTCTGCTATCTCAACCAATCTCTAACTCTACTCGTCATAGGAAGTTCTACAGAGCCAGTCCTTTTTCATACTGGATGTAGGCCCACCACCTGCAGGTCTTCGTCATCACTGGCCATACTGTGGAAATCTCAGGACTTATTACGTGCGTCACAAAACCTTAAAAGAGTCTCTTGACTAACAAGAACTCTAAAGAGCATCTGAGGCCTTTTTCTTCCTGTCCAAATCTCCAGGACTTATCACATGTGACCCCACCACAAAACCTCTAAAGAGAATCCCAGGACTGATTACGAGCACAAGGCTCAACCTTTCGGATCTCCCAAGGCACAAATTACATGTGGTCACCACAAAACCTCGAAAGAGCATCCCAGGACTGATTACAAGCACAAGGCTCAACCTATCAGATCTCCCAGG
Organism: Larix kaempferi; assembly: GCA_027924585.1. NCBI lineage: Eukaryota > Viridiplantae > Streptophyta > Pinopsida > Pinales > Pinaceae > Larix > Larix kaempferi. The sequence continues at coordinate 9,054,448 of BSBM01000848.1, forward strand.
GCACAAATTACATGTGGTCATGGCAAAACCTCGAAGGAGCATCCCAAGACTGATTACGAGCACACGGCTCAACCTATCGGATCTCCCAGGGCACAAATTACATGCCATAGGACAAAACCTCGAAAGAGCATCTGCCAGATATCCTAGGGCACAAATTAAATGCCATAGGAAAAACCTCGAAAGACTATCTGCATATCTCCCAGGGCACAAATTATATGTCCTCCCAAGAAAAAACTCGAAAGAGCATTTGCCAAATATCCTAGGGTACAAATTACATGCCATAGGCAAAACCTTGAAAGACTATCTGCAAATATCCCACGGCACAAATTACATGCTTATCTGCACAACCTGTTGCATAGCCACAGAGTATCAACCTGATACTCACCATACATCATCCTGATGTACACATGATCATCCTGATCATCATCACTGCAACATCCTGCTGCATGTCATCTAGAGAAACATCCTGAAGCTCGTCATCCATGATCATCCTGATCATACAATGCATCTACCTGATGCATACCAAGTATCTACCTGATACATATCATCATACATGATCCACCTAATCACACGGTGTATCCACCTGATACAAATATAAATACATGATACATATCAACATACATGATCTACCTGATCATACAATGTATCCACCTGATACATATACATATACATGGTACAAGCATCCAACATGATGCATATACAAAATACATACACATGATCCAACCGATCATATCCAGCAGCAACATGATGCGTACATACATATAAATGATCCAACTGATCATATCCAGCATCCAACATGATGCATACATACATATACATAGAAATGATTCAACTAATCATATCCAACATCCAACATGATGCATACATACATATATAAATGATCCAACTGATCATACAAAGCAAAAACCAGAACATCATCCTGATGCTCATCATTCAGCACTTACATCCATAGCCATGTGAAGGATCCTCCTTCCAACATGCTTGGAATGGCTTCAAGAAATGTGACCATCACTTCTTCCTCGAAGTGTCATCAATTTGAAGAACGCCAAGCCTCTCCGTGAAGTACTCGAACTTCACCCTCGCTAGTGGCTTCGTCAGCACATCTGCAATCTGCTCGTCCGTCACAACATACAGGAGCTTCACAGCTCCTCTCTGCACCATATCACTGATATAGTGATATTTGATCTCTATGTGTTTCGATCCATCATGAAATATTGGGTTCTCGGACAGCTTCACACAACTCTAGTTGTCACAAAAGATACCAGTAGCATCCAATGGGAGATCAAATAACTCAGACAGTAGCTTCCATAGCCATACTGCCTCACAACTAGCTGAACAAGCTGCAACATACTCTACCTCAGCTGTACTCAGTGCTACACAGGACTGCTTCCTGCTAAACCAAGAGATCACACCTGATCCCAGACCGAAGCAACATCCAGATGTGCTCTTCCTATCTACAGCACTGCCAGCCCAATCTGAATCAACATAACCCTGCAAGTTAAACTTTTGATTCCCTTCATACTTGAGCCCATAATCCACTGTACCCTTCAGGTACCTCAGAACATGCTTTACAGCAACCAGGTGAACACTCCTCGGATTTGTCAGGAACTAGCTCAATGTGTTCACCGCAAAGCAAATATCTGGTCTCGTGTTCATCAGGTACATCAAGGACCCAATCATCTGACGATACATAGAGACATCAACTGGCTCAGATGATGCATCACATAGAAGCTTTAGATTAGATTCCATAGGTGTGGCCATGGCCTTGCAATCCATCATCCCGAATCTCTTTAGGATATCAATTGTCTACTTCCCTTGACCAAGGAATATCCCACCTGTATTCTACCACACCTCCATACCTAGGAAATAATGCATCATTCCCAAATATTTCATATCGAACTCGGTAGCAAGATTCCTTTTAGTATATGCAATCAATCTGTCATCTCATGTTACAAATAAGTCATCCACATACAAGAGTAGAATCACAGGATTCCCTTCCTCAACCTTTTAGTAAAGGTTGGAATCCGCTTTACTCTTGGTAAAGCCCAAGCTAGATAGGAAACTGTCCATCCTACCATACCAAGTTTTGGGAGCTTGCTTCAAGCCATACAAGGCTTTATTCAATCTGCACACATACGACTCCCTGTCATATATTTCGAAACCGAGTGGTTGCTCCACATATACTTCCTCTGTTGGTTGTGGAGCCAGATCTTCTAGTCTCATAGATGATATTGTATCAGCCATGTTTGTACCCCAGTTTTATATGATATGTAGGTGGACTATATGGTCACCCCAATGGGGATGGTTCGGGGGGCAACAGTCCCCTGGTGGGGGTTCAGGGGAAACGACCCTAAGAAATGGGGGTTTGGGGGCAATGGCCCCGAAGAAAAATTTTGGGGCTATTTTTCGCCAGCTGTTTTGCGGGCCCATGGTTTTGGGTATCCCGTGGTATTTTTCCATTGTATTTCCCTTATAAAATAAATACATTGCAATATGGCTAGGGATGATGATGATGTATTGGGGTTTTATTCATTGTAAAGATCTCTGAGATCATGAGAGAGACTATGAAACAGAGAAGAGGAAGTGCAACGATTGTGCTATAGGTTGTATCCCTTCACCTTGCTGGATGGTAATAATAATAAGGACTGGCAAATTCAGTGTGGACGTAGCCCAAGTTGGGTGAACCATAATATATCTGTGTCTCTCTTGTAATGTGTATGTGTGATTATATTTGCATTTATGTTTATTTTTATTGCTCTGTGATCCTGTTTTTCTGACATCCTCGTCAACTACACCATTCAAGAAAGCAGTCTTGACATCTATCTGGTGTATTTTCCATTTCATTGCTACAGCTAGGGCAAGTACTGTTCTGATGGAAGTATACCTGGCTACAGGTGCAAAAGTTTCTTCATAATCTATTCCCTCTTTCTGAGAGAAGCCACAAGCTACGAATCTTTCCTTGTATTTCTCTACACTGCCATCTGCAGCATGCTTAATTTTGTAGATCCATTTAGAAGTCACAACAGACTTCTCTTTAGGTCTTGGTACAACATCCCAAACATCATTCTTCATTATTGATTGGTAGTCCTCAACCATGGCATCCTTCGATTCTTTCTTTTCTGCTGCTTCTTCATAACTGGAAGGTTCTTTGTTCATAATGTCACAGAGTAAAGAAACATAGCTGGTATGTGATCTAGTTCTCTTCTTTGCTCTGTGTTCTTCTTCTAGAATACCAAATCTTTCTGCATCTTGAATGAGCTCTCTAGCCCACGCAGGTTTCCTCTTGTGAGAGTTATCCTCACGGGGTGGATCTACAGGTTCTTGCGGATCTTCAAACTCATGAACAACTTCTGGAATTGCTTTAGTCATGGTAGTGTCTTGAAATCTAGTTTCTTTAGGTTCTTCATCAACTTCGATAGGTGCCTTCCTTGATTTGATGAATGCGGAGTTTTCATCAAATGTTACATCCCTGCTGACATCAATCTTCTTGAACCCTGGAAAGTATATTCTGTAAGCCTTTGATCTTTCACTGTAACCCACAAAGATACCCTTCTTTCCTGAAGGATCTAGTTTGGTCCTCTTTTCCTTTGGGACATGAGTGTATACTGGACAACCAAATATTTTGAGATGGCTGACTTCAGGTTTCTTACCAGAAAAGACCTCTTCTGGATTTTTGTTGTCCAATATCTTGTGGGGTGTTCTGTTCTGCACATATACAACTGTTCTAGCTGCTTCTTCCCATAGATGCATAGGTAGATCCTGGTCATGCAGCGTTGCCCTTGCTGCTTCCATGATTGTTCTGTTCTTCCTTTCTGCAACTCCATTCTGTTGAGGATTATAAGGAGCAGTCAAATCCCTCCTAATCCCTGAATCACTGCAAAGCTTCTTGATGTCACCTGAGGTGAATTTTCCACCATTGTCAGATCTGAATGTTTTGATCTTCTTGTCAGTTTGATTCTCCATCAAGGTTTTGAATTCCTTGAACTTATCAAACACCTCATCTTTGTTCTTCAAAAAGTATACCCAAGTCTTCCTGGAGAAGTCATCAATAAACGATACATAGTAAACATACCCACTCAGAGAACTGGATGACATAGGACCACATACATCTAAGTGGATGATTTCTAGGATATCTTTTGCCTTGCTTTCACTGCTTGGGAAAGCCTTCTTAATGTTCTTACCTTTTGCAAATCCTTTGAAGGCACCTTCATGTTTGGTCTTGATTTCAGGAAGACCCTCTACAGCCTTTCTTGCAATTGGAAGTTCCCTATAGTGCATATGAGCAAGTCTTCTATGCCAAAGTTCACTTGGCTCCATGGATTCATGCACCATGGCATGTTCAAGTTGTCCCTTCAATATATACAAACCTCCCTCTTTCTCTCCAATCACTACTGCATCATCTATGGTCTTTCCCTTTGGCCACATTAGGACTTGGCCATCCACAAATACAACCCTCATACCTTTTGCATCCAATGCAGAGATGGAGAGTAAGTTCTTCTTGAGCCCAGGTACATAAATGACTTCTTTAATCTTCAAAGATTTTTCAGAATCTAGGTTGTAGGAGGCTTCACCACTTCCTTTGATTGGGTATTGATAATCATCCCCAAGTTTCACTTTATGGGGTGATTCATGTTCAGACAGATTTACAAAAGATTCTTTAAACCCAGTCATGTGTTTGGAAGCCCCACTGTCAATCAACCAATCATTACAACCATGGGAGATAGTACCTGTGAGAGCGGAAATTAGAACACTCTTCTTCACTTGATGAGTCATCATCACTATCACTTTCTTTGCTAGTCTTCTTCTTTGGGGGTTCATCATCTTCGGCAGCATGAGCATGATATCTTCTTTTGTTATTCTTCTTCTTCTTGTTGAAGTTGTTGTTGTCTTTCTTCTTCTTCGGACAATCTGAAGCAAAGTTTCCCTTATCATTGCAATTGAAGCATCTGAGATCTTTCTTATCTTTATGATAATGGTGGTGTGAGAATTTTCTGTTATGAGATGATTCCTTCTTGGACTTTCCTTTCCTGGCATGTGCTGTGAGAGCTTGATCTTCATTTCCCATCTTTTCTTCTCGGACCACAAGCCTATATTCTTCTTGAGAGCATTCTTCTCGCAATCTTTTGAAGGAGATCAACTTCTTCCTTGCACAAATTCCTTGAATAAAGGAATCCCGTGACCTAGGTAGGCCATTTAGAGTGGTCATCACCACTTCACCATTCTCCACCATTTCATCCACTGCTTCTAGTTGTTCCTTGATCTGGGAGACCCTTGAAAAATAAGATTGAATGGTTTCTCCATTCTAAAACTTTACTCCTTTCAATTGGTTCTGTAGGGTCATCTTCCGATTTATATTCTTCCCTTCAAATAGCTTGGTCAAAGAGTCAAACATCTACTTGGGTGTCTTTAGAGAAGACACACGGGGTATCAGATGGTCTTTGATAGAATCAACAATGATTCTCTTTGCTTTGACCAAGTTCTTCTTATGCAATACCTTAGCCTCTTCATCCTCTGGGATAGGGATGTCTTCTTGTACATATGAGTCCAACTCATTCTCTTCCAGGATTAACCCAATCCTATACTTCCAAGCTCAGAAGTTATCAGCTCCTTCAAGCTTATCCTCAAGCTTGGTGTGGTGAGACATCTTAAAGAGTACTTCAAATGGAAATAGAAAATATTTAGGTCTTACCACTTGAAATGCTGAAAACTAGATCTGGTCCCCGATTAGGGCTTGTCGAAAAAACCCTAAAAATTCAAAATGTGAATTTCAACTTTTTGAAAGGATAGAAAGATGTGCCTTGATGAGATGATCAGCCTGGTGCATTCAGAATTTGAGATCAACAAAGCTTTACCCTTCAGATTTTATTTTTTGTCCTCCCGGGTTCACTAGGGAGAGCCCTGAATTAGGGTTTGAGTTTCCCGGAGATCTACCCAGCCAAAAATCTCGATCCAAAGCTCTAAACTTTGATTTTTGCAAGGATCTTCCAGCTATGTCTTCAGATTTCAGAAATGCCTAGTTTTGTGGAAACCCTAATTTTTAGGGCCAAATCTGAAAATGCTCAGAATTGAATTCTGATTGGACAGATAGATTCTCCTTGATGAGTAGAGTCAATCTACTATACTTTTTTCCAAACTCTGTGGAGAGAAACCCAATAAACAAGAAACTCAAGTTTCTGTCACTGCAAAATGTCTTCTTCTCAGGTTAGCTCTGATACCATGTTAAATTTTGAGCATTAATTCACAATACTCTTGGATCTTTACTAAGAGAATAACATATATAGTATATCAATGCATAAAAATCACAATAAGCATGACAAGCATCACAGGAATCAAAAGCATGAGAGACAAGAGACACGAAGTTTCCGTGGGGAAAACCCTAAGGTGAAAAACCCCACAACTTTCTCAGAGATAGAGAGAGCAATGGCTCAACCAAAGTACAACCAAAATACAATTGAGATAGTATCCTAGAGCAGATGATCCTCCTCCTCACTAGTGCGCCACTTTCTGAGTGAGAGAAGTGTGTCTTTCTGAATGATCCAAATAGAGATCTCCCGATCTCAATTTATACTTAACCTGTTTTCCCAGTTACACTATGGGGCCGACTTGTCTATCTAGATACATCCACAATATAATATATATTTCAAGGCCGACCCCACACATGGTGGTCTAATAACCCATCGGCAAGTACACACACTTGCGAGACTTTTCAATCCACATGACGGCACTTCCTTATAGAGGAATAACACATCTCTAATAAGGGTACAATAAATATATATGAAATACATAGATGAAATACATTCCGAAGTTACATATACATCAACATTGAATGGGCTAGAGGGATGAGCATGGAGCCACTAAGTTGAGGACATTACACTCGTCCATGACTTATGCTACCAAAATTAATAATTAACATGAATTTATCAAATAAATTTTGACCAAGTTTAATTATTTAAATCAAAGGATTAAAATTAAAATTTGGGGACATGCCACTTGGATGTCAATAAGGAGGGAGAACACAATGTTGGCAATGATTGTTCTATATATTTGTTTCTAATGATATTTCTTTGAACATAGAATTTCATTTGTCTTGTTAGTTGCATAATTTATTTTAAACACACACAAACACACATGAGGTAGTGATTATGTGCGTTTTCAACCAATTACGTAAGTACCAAGTGAAATATATAAATGCATATATTGAGCCTCTTATCGACAATCTATTAAAGTTATGAGTTGGAATTACTATGTATGACATATATACTCCAATAGGGAGAATGAAATTTCAATTCCATCGAATAATTACATGAACAATTCATGATGCCCCATGGCTAACACATTTTTGTGGTATGTAGCACACTACTGCACTTTAATAGTATATAATTTTATGATAATATAATGCATGTTCTTAAATAATTCCTTGTTATATAACTAATACTGACATTAATCCATATTTTGCAGGTTTTCAAAAAAAGCATAAATTTGCATTCCCAATTTGTGGTCCTAGGCTGAAATCTTGTCGTTCAAGAAGTTTAGGAAAGGAGGTGTTTGATTAATATAGGAACTTCCTCCCTAAGAACCATAGGTATCGAACTACAAAAAAATTATTTTCAATGGGAATAAAGAGAATGCAATAAAACGATGAAGAATGACACCTCACGTACATAAGTTGGACTATAAGAGAAATATACTCAACAATTATGTCTCATCCTTCCAGTTTCAATATCCACCCCCTATTCTTGAATAAAATCCCTGAATTTTTGAATGGTTATTCCCTAGAACACATTGTCACTAAAAGGAACACACTATTATAATAAGGGAGAATTCAAAGGCTTGGAATCAAACAAAAAACCTAGTTTTTAGAATGAAAAGAGCCTAGGAACAGATTCAAAGCCTTTATGTGTGTTTAGCAATTTTCCTTCTTATATACCGTCTTTCAAATATCAAGGAAACTATAGAGAACATTCATTTATTAAATACTGTATACAATCTATCATAAAAAAAATGCATTCTCCTTTGTTAAATGAAAAAAAACATTATGAAACATGAGGAGGAAATAGATTTGGCATACCTAATGGTCAAACCTATTTTTTTTATGAAGGAAACCAATTGGTCACCTAGATGACGCAAACACCGTCAGAAGGAGGTGTAATGTAATATTCATAATTCACAACAATGCTCTATGTAATCCAAGGCTCCTCGTTGTTAATTTAGCCCAATTACTCATTATTGTCGTGAGGAGGGTTTTTCCCTATTACCTCAAGATACATCATCTACTACAAGAATATTCAAGAAACGATTGGAAAAAAAATTCTCTTCAATATTATTAGTTGTATATGAGGAATGAAAAACATGTGGAACATCAACAAAGCTTTTGATATAATGTTGTATAATTAGAATAAATTTTTTCAACAACTCGCATAGTTTCTCACCTTTACAACGATCAAAATTTATGAGAAGATTGAGGCATCAAATAGTATTTGAAAGAGATTCCAATATTTCTATACCATTTTTTTAGCCATATCACACTAGGTGTGGAGTGCAATAATATATATATATATATATATATAACAATATAAAACAAAAAATACTATACAAAAGTAAAACAATATACAATATAATTTAATGTACAATAAACAAAATAACATAAAATAACAAAAACAAATTAAAGAAGAACATAAAACAAAAGAGGTTGGTCAAGAGCATTGAGAGAAGACAATTTGGGGCATTTTGAGAATCTATATAGTGTGAGGAACAAAGGAGACCGACTCACCCATAGGAGACAACATTCTAGAGGAGACCAGTGCACCCATATGAGGCATTCTAGAGGAGATCAACACACCCAAACACTAGTACAAAATGAGATATAAATGACCCAAAAAATGACCAAAATCCGCATATAAATGACCACTTTTGAGTTGGTGACCACTAGTAGAAAATTAGCGGTCATTTATCACGCGGCCAAAAATTTCGTCAGATTTAGCTTGGTCATTTATAGCTTATCTTGTGGCCATATATTTGGTCGTATATTTGGTCATTAATTGTCACAATTAATGACCAAATTTATGACCACATTTTTTGTCACGTGATAAATGATTGCTAATTTCCTACCAACGATCGCCAACTCAAAAGTGGTCATTTATATGCATATTTTGGTCCTTTTTTTGGTCACTTATCTCTCATGTTGTACTGGTGGTTGTTTATATGCAAATTGTGGTCATTTTTTTAGTCATTTATCTCTTTTTAGTGGTTTCAGAATATGATATAGGGCACGGAAGAATCGAACCACCAAGCTCCTGCCTATAAGGCATGTGCTCTACCATTGAGCTAGCACCCTTAAATATAATTACTTATGGATTGATATGAGGATAAAATTTCCAACAATTAACACCATCTTGCAAAATTCTAGAAAAGGGTCACATAGCTAGGTAAGAAACAAATATCACCCAATAGTCACCAAAAAGGGTCATGTTAATGATAACCTTCTTTTGCCATAATATCTCAAAAATCAAGAATGTAGTTGTATGTCAATTTTTCTCCGAGTTGTACCAAATCAAAAATCACAATTTTCTTTTCCTAGAAAATTGTGACTAAGTGCTTGCTAGTAACTAACTCAGTGTGGAACTCATGGCAGGGTCGTAGCTATGTTCCTCCAAATTACATGTGTCATCAAACTGACATAAATCAAAGTATGAGAGCTGTCGATGTTGACTGGGTTATTGAGGTCGACCCTTTCCATCATTCTACGAGTGAAAAACTGATCTTTATCTTTTTCGAAATTTGAATTCCATTGAAAGCACTGATGTCATTGTGTTCCTGTTTCTGCAGGTCCACTGGGAATATGACCTCATGCTTGAGACTCTATTCCTGGCAATCAATCTTATGGACATATATCTTTCATCTCAAAGAGACTTAACAAGAACTGAGTTGCAGCTTGTTGGAATAGCTGGCATGCTTGTGGCATGTACCTATGAGGAGATCAATGTTTTTTGTGTTCAGGATTTTCTGAACATTTCTAATCATATTTATACAGAAAATGATGCTTTGAAGATGGTATGAAAACAAAATTAATGCATTACCTCAAATTCCAAAGAAGACTCGTGTTTTCTCTTTTACACTGGCTAAACAATAATAACTCCCCTATGATTGCAGGACAGCTCAATGCTTAGGGCCTTGGAATTTAATATCTCTGTACCAACTCCTTATGTCTTCTTGAATAGATTTCTCAAGGCAACTCAACCTGATACGAATGTATGTAAGCATCACCTCATTCATGTGTTTATAAGGCCTTCATTCCATGTATTATTTTCCAATTAGGAAACTGGCTTTAGGATACAGGTCACCCGGTTGATGTGTTAGCATCTCGTTTCACTCCGGTATTGACAATGCTAACAATTTTGGTGTGGTGCCGTGTGAACAATCTTTAGTTTGTGGGTTACATATTTGATGTCTACAATGATATATCTCATTGCACTGGCATATCCCTATATTTGGGTTTTGTTCTATGTCAATACTCTTATATGTTGTTGTGTAGCTACATGTTAATGTTTCATGAATATTATAACGTGACTCTTCTTTTGTGTTTCTGTAGCTGGAGATGGTGTCCTCCTTTCTAGTTGAATTGTGCCTCGTGGAATATGTAATGTTGAAATACCCTCCATCCATGCTAGCAGCTGTTGTAGTATATATTGGCCAACACACTTAGAAGGTTTCCTCTTTGGAACAGGACAATAGAGCATTACACTGCCTATACTGAAGACCAACTTCAGTGAGTTGAAATTTTTATTTCGTCTTTTCTTTCGATGTTTTGATTTGTTTTTTTTTGGCAACTTGAACGCTTCATACTTTTACCCTATTCTATTACTACTCTACTTTTACCTTGTTGGGGTTTTGCATGCTATGCAGAGAATGTGCCAAGTTGATGGTGGGTTTTCATCAAAATTTGTGGAAGGGAAAACTTATAGCTATGCATAAGAAGTACTCCGTGGATAAATTCAGCGGCGTAGCATAGTTGGTACCAGCCCCTTTCATTGCACAGAGACGCTTATAATGACAAACACTTGTCCATACCATTCTTAATTCATTTTGTCATACTTTGATCGTTTTATCTCAGGCTTATTGATTTACTACACTATAGAGCTAACTGAGATTTGATTGTATAATGCAACTCAACCTGAATTTGTTTTTCCATACTTTTGATCCTTTCATCTTTGGCTTATTGATTTACTACACTACAAAGCTGACTGAGAATAGTGCATCTCAGTCAGTAGTAGTTGGTCAGTTAGGCCTTGCTCATTGATTGACTACCCTACAGGGATGACTGAGATCCAATTATATAAAATCTCAGTTGCCTTTCATTGTTTGCATCACTTTTTGAATTTAATGTCTTTAGTTGAGAGCCTAAACTAAATTCCTCTCTCATGTTGAACTTAATATAAATGTGCATTGATATCGAGACTTCATGGAATTCATCGGTGCTGCAACAAGATTGTTGAATTATAATGAAATAATTGAATGACAAGGTTTCTCACAGAGTATATTGTCTTAATTTATCTTTGTATGACATTGTCATAAAAAAATGTCATAACTTGGGAACAAAACAACTAATCAACTCTCACAATTTTGCTAGGTCTCCTATCATATTGTTCAAAACTTTTATCATATTTTAAACTTGTTGAAGCTTGATTCTTAGTTCTGGATTGATCAACATCTATATTAGAGACTGTTTTCTATTTCCATGCTTTGTCACGGACATTGCCGCATGCAGTTCTTGTTTTATAATAAAGTTAATTGATAAGAGTGATGTATAGACATATAGTTACAATTAAGATAACTCTTTTTGTGAAGTTTGAGATATTCTACCTTTCTACATAAGATAGTTTTTTTGATGAAGTTTGTGGTGTTCTATATATCTTTTTTTTATTTAAAGTGGATATGGCTTTGAAGTTTCTCATCAAACTCACTAAGAGAAATGTGCACAAAACACTCTTATTCATGTATTGAGAGAGGAAAAGGGATATAGATGCACACTATTTTTTTTTTTTTTTAACCATGGGAACAACAACCTCCCAAGGGTATATCCAACAGCCCGCAAGCCAGATATACCAGAAACTTGTGACTCAGCAGGGGCCGAGACGTCCCGAGACCCTTTATCCCAAGGGAGAGCCTCTATCCCAGGGGTCGCCTACCCTTCGAGCCTTGTCACAGCGGGCCAATGAGTAACCCTACCCCCCGCCGGTTTTGAACCTGTGACCTCCTCAGAGATAACACATGTTCTTAACCATTAGGCCCACTCAGGTGCACACTATTTTTTTTTAACCATGAGAAGAACAACCTTCCAAGGGTATATCCAACAATTTTTTTTTAACCATGAGAAGAACAACCTTCCAAGGGTATATCCAACATTTTGTAAGTCATATATACGAGTAATTTGTGATCGAGGAGACTTAGCAGGGAACTAGACCTAGGGTGAGCCTCTATTCCAGGGGTCGCCTACCCTTTGAGCCTTGTCACAGGGGGCCAATGAGAAACCCTACCCCTCACCGGTTTTGAACCTATGACCTCCACCGAGATAACATATATTCTTAACCATTAGGCCCACTTAGGTGCTCCTTAAATGCACACAATTAAAAAAAATATCTTTGGATGTAAAGGTATGGCATATATAATAGGTATATGTACAGTCAAATTTGAACACATGCACATTTATTAGTAAGGGGACATTTGCATTTAATTTTTTTGTTGATTTATTGAGTATTTTGGTTTTAGGATTTTATCTTTTAAAAATAAGTTTAAAATTTTATCAAAAACAATTCTTGTGAGAATATTATAATTAAACTTGTAATTATGTAATTTTTAATAAAATTATGATTTTGTAAAAAATAATTATGTTATTTGAACTAAAATATATTTGAGTGGGATTAATTTCATTAAAATTATATTATAATCAAGATATAAATATAAAAATTGTAGATACTTAAAATCTGAAATGAAATAAGTACACGAGTTGTAACAGTCCATTACTAACTATTAGACACACACTTATGTTTTTATTTTGAAAGTTATAAATTCAAATTAAAAGAAAAATAGAATATGTACACACACGGAGGGGCATTAACAGCAGGAAAGGACGTTTGCTTAACTCAAACATAAAACAAAGAGCAGGTAATAAGCAACCCTTTTACTTCTCTTTTCTAGTTTTTGTGAAATGCGATCCATTGCATGCCCCCGGCTCCTCCATCCCTACTCCCTGCAGCTTCTCTTCTCCCTCTCTTCCTCTTGTGGCCCATGTGACCTACGGTCGATTCGTTCTCTGAAGTAGAAGCGACGGCGAGAGGGAAATTAACCAGAGCCTTGGCCCCTCGAATCTTGAACGCAGCGCGGTCATATGCGAGAGCGGCCTCTTCGGCGGTGTTAAAAGTGCCCAACCAAACTCGAGAGCGTTTCCTGGTGGGGTCTCTAATTTCTGCAGCAAACTTTCCAGACGGGCGGTGTATGACTCCTCGGTAGTGCCTGGCCCAGCTATGCTTCATCTTTCCATTCTCCTCCTCCTGTGGTTGTGGCTCTACATTTACATTCTCCTCCTCCTGTGGTTGTGGCTCTACATTTACAGAAGAAGAAGAGTTCTTTTCTGTAAGTGCAATCTCCTTGTCTTCTGATCTGCTGCTGTCATCTTGACATGAACCCCTGGTGAGGGTGGCATTGGGCTGTATATCATCATCGTCAGCAATATTAATAAAAACGGCGCTACCATTATAATCAAGATCCATATCGTCCTCTACTTCCAGCAAATGGTGGCGAAAGAACTCCAACATATTATTGATGCTCCAACTCGCTCCTGCAGCATCCATGGTGGTCTCAACTGTAGATCAATTAATTTTCGATTGATTTCCGTGGGAAGGAAGGCCGGCAAAGTTCGAATATAAAGCACTTTACTTTCGTCAAGTACATTGCATATTGCCCAAGCTGACTTTCTACTCGCCACATTTTGATGAGTAAATTCAACTATATTATTATTATTATTATATTTTGAATTAGAAAAATATTTTACTTTTTAGCAGTGTGCACTCACTGCATCCGTCATCATGCATTATTCGTTCTTATTTCCTGGATTGAAATAAGAGATATGTGGGAATTTAATGTGACAGTTACAAAGATAAATGATATTATGTATTAAATAGAGGGTTTCAATCCATTCAAAAACACCCACCCACGTCTTCTCTTTCCCAGTAGAAATCGTTGCAAATGGAACCTTTTTTATTAAAAAAATAAAATGGAACGAAATTGTCTGGCCATGTTTGAAGGAAAATTGAAGGGGTTCATGTAAATGCTAATAGGTTATTATTCATGAATGAATCAATAGCTAGTTATCAGTTTTTTTATATTCTTTTTTATATTCTTTTTTATAGTTGGAAAGTATATTTGTCTTATTTTCGGACAATCTAAAAAAAACATACTTAGTAGTCCATCCTAAATTCTAAAATATAAATATTTATAAACTATCAATATAAATATCACAACATAATACAATATGTTATATAAATTTTGATAAATTACCCATTATTTAAATGCTCCAAATTAATAAATAATAAACACATTGTGAGGAAACATTATTCAATTAATCATTATTGAAAAGATCATTTAACTCATATCACATTAATGCAGTGTGTAATTGAAACCAGCATAGATCCAAATCCTAGGCTTTATCAAGCGCCGAGAGGGATCAAATCTCCCGAGGTGCAAACCTCTTCTCAGATGTTATACAAGGAGATTTATTTTTTCCTTTTTATTTTTCCATTTTATTACGGACAATAATATGGACAAACATGGACAATATTATTACTTTTTACTTTTTATTATTACATTTGATTAATGGCCGACAATAATATGGACAAACGTTACAAGATCTCCCTCATATTATTACTTTTTACTTTTTATTTTTACATTAACGTTACAAGATCTCCCTCATATTATTACTTTTTACTTTTTATTATTACATTTTATTAATATGGACAAACATGAACCTCATATTATTATTTTGTACTTTTAATTATTACATTTTATTAATATGGACAAACATGGACAAACGTTACAAGATCTCCCTCATATTGAAGTGTAGAGCACCAACGCAATTATTGCCAGAAACATACACTTATACGTGATTTAATCATTTTTATTCAAAGAACATTGCCCATCTCACTCTTGAATAACACCGTTCATTTTAACCTAACCTTTCTTTGAGATAACAATTTACAAAATGTTAGATATGTTTTATTTTTCGCCCATCCCACTTTTGAATAACACCGTTCATTTTAGCCCAATCTTTCTTTGAGATAAGAATTTACAAAAATGTTAGATATGTTTTATTTTTCAAAAAGGATTTGATATGAGTGAACATTCTTGTGTTCATATCTATTTTGGACAATCTAAGAGCTCGCTTTAGATATGATTTCTTTAAAAGTCTAAAAGTTTTTAGATTCTTCGAGAAGATATTAAATTAATTGAGTAAATTGGTATTGTGGAGGTGAGAATCACTTCGACAAATATTGTGTGAAGAAGAACCAAGATCAAAGGCAATAGTATAAGCCTAAAGTGCAACAGAAAGATTATGAAGATAGAAGGGAATATCAAGTTGAAAGACACTGTTTTTTTGGCATTTGACTCCCAGAAACCAGAAAAATCAGCCTTGGCTTATTTTTATAAGGTGAATATACAACCTAAAAATGAATTTATTGACAGAGTGGGGTTATTTTCTTCTAATTATTATAAAGAATGGGTGCTATATTTTGGGTAATATGATCTTCTTTTCATGTGATCAGTGATAGATGAGTGTTGGCTGATTTTTTTGAGGAAAGGAAATTAGTCCAAGAAATTACTATTGCAAATAATGTGAATTAGAAGTTTTGAGCATTGACATACCTTGGAGGTAGCAATCCATCACTCTATGCTATGAGGTATTTATCAACTTTCATTGATGATTAAACCAGTATACATCCATCTTAAACTCGGATCTATCAAGCACAGAGAGGGATCCATCTTCTTGAGGTATAATTTTTGATATATATTAAAGTGAAGAAATTTGACTCCCCTCTTCTTGATAGATTTGGCTTTAAGTTTTAATTTTCTATTTTATAGATGAACATGGATTTTTTAATTATTGCACATAATTATTTTCTGAGCAGACATGGATTTTTTAAATTATTTTAATAATTTTTTTTATTTTATGAGCTGACATGAATTTTTTTAATTATGGTAACATTACGTAACGTTACAACAGCTCCCCCATACTCGGATGTAGAGCACCTCACTCCTCTTAGTGTAGATAGAAGAGTGTGGGTTTATTTTATTGAAAGAAAAAGTGAAGCATTTGATGTCTTTAAAAAATTCAAGCCCTTGGTTGAAAATAAAAATGGTAACAACTCCATATAATGTTCAACATATTGGGGTAGTTGAGCAAATGAATAGAACCTTGGATGCATGTTGCATTCTAAAAGTTTGCATAGCAAATTTTTGGGGTTTGGTTGTTTCTTGTGTAACATATATAATTAATAAGATTGAAATCTATTAAAAGCATGAACCGCAAGAAGCACAGAGTGGTAAGAAGCTACATATTGTTTATTTTAAAGACTATGGTTTCCTTATATGGTCACATATTCCACATTAAAGAGAGAAAAAGATCGAATTGAAAGGTCATTAAGTGCTTGTTTATGGTTTATAATGAATAATCAAAGGCTTATAGGTTGTATGATTTGGTGATCAGAAAGGTTCTCATCAGTAAAGATGTAAAATTTTGATGAAATTTCTCAACTCATGACTTCACATCTTCATTTTTCAACAACAGATTCCTCCTTGTTTTCAAATATATTGCAATAAATACCACTATTACTAATGATAATGATATGCAATATAGTGTTGCGGATTTGATAGATGAGCATAATAATGAAGGTATTTATAATTCCAATGACCAATCCACTTTTGCAAATGAAGCTCAAAGTGATGACAATGATGCACATTCTTACAAACAAAAAATGAAAAGTATTAGTGAAATTTATGCATGATAACATAGAAACCTGTATGGAAGTGCACTTATGACAAATGTATTACAAACCAAAGAACCAAACTCATTTGAGGAAGATAGAGGAAATAAAGATTGGGAACAAGCCATGCAAGTAGAATATGATACATTAATGAAGAACCTAATATCGGAGCTTGTGCTTCGTCCTAAAGGTATACATGTTATTGGTTGCAAAAGGGTTTATAAGACAAAATTTATTTCATATTTTTCCATAGAGAAATTCAAATCTAGATGGAAAACTAGAAGTACATGCAAGGATGTAGGGAAATCCTATTTGTAACCCATATTTCCAATTCTCTATAGCTCTTTATAGGAACCATGGTACTTGGGTGCTAATTTTTTGTGCTTCTTTTCTTGCTTGAGGGGCATCTAATTGTATGGTTGTAACTTCAAAAATAACCAATATCCTACTTCAAATATCCTCTCACTATGATTTGATATGATTGTTCTTTCATCATGTTTTGTGCTATAGCCAAGTTATCTTTCAATAGTTGAAGAACCTATTATTGATGCTCCATGTGATCCTCCACTGCTTGAACCTTAGCATTCTCTTTCAAGGATGATATGATGGAGGGAGGATGATATCCTTAAGTTATATAAATGATGAAATTTTTTATGAAGTATGGAAATATGTCTTGTATCACCATTCTATTAAGGGAAACAACTTTTAACTCATTATGTTTTCTTATCAAATGCTAATCAACAAAGATAACCTTCTATGAATTTATTCGCATTCTCAATTTAACCATCAAATTGAGGATGGTAAGAGAAGCTATGAGTCAACTGATTTCCCAAACAAGAAAATAGTTCCTTCCAAAAATTACAAGTAAAAAATGGATCTCTATCACTTACAATAATCTTAGGGATTTCATTTAGCTTCTGAATTGTTTGCATACATGGTGCAACTATTATAATTGCTTTAAAGAATGAGAAAGAGTGAATAAATGGGCATACTTTGTGACTCGATCCACTACTAACATGATGGGAATATTTCCTTTTGAATTTGGTAGATTCTAATAATATCCATCGAGACCTTGTCCCAACATTGACTTGGTATAGCTAATGGCCATAGAAGACGTAGTGTCTTGATTAGATCTCTCATTTTCTATGTTGGAAAAGTACACATTCTACAACAAAATTTTGGACATCAGTGGAAGGCCTTGAGAATGGAATCCTTAAAGGAACTTTTTGACAGAATTTACACCCTTTTTGGCTACCTTCTCAAGCCTTACTCGGTTCTAGGCATTGAGAAGAATAGTTTTTTATTTTCTGCAATTTACTTTCCATGTAGAGGGCTGGTGCAAGGTAATGATACCCAATTATGACACGTTAGTTGCAATGAAATACTGGAAAAACAGTAATATTATCATTAAAATGAATTATTAGAGGTACCTACAAAACTTTTTTGAACTAGGTGTAAAAAGATGAAACGTAGAAAAACGGATGACCTTCCGAAATATATAACTTTATTTATGGAAAAGTGATATAACCACCCCAAAATGTCATTATTTTAATATTGGTATGTTATTTTTTCTCTAAAACATAATGCACACGTTTTTGTTGGTCCACCTATTTTTTATGTAAATTGTCAATTTATGAGGAAACAAGTATGTAGAGGCGTAGGCAACAAACGAATATTGTGCGGGGATATTTTTCCAAAATTTTAAAAGTTAATTTTATATTTTTTTTAAATTACGAAATTCAGTGAAACCTTAAAACGACATGGTCAAGTGTTGGTCCACCATATCATGGTCTGAAAATAATCAATTTATTTATTTATTTTTAGCTTGCAGGTATTCTTGTTGTTAAAATTCAATATGCTAAGATAGAAAATAGTAGCATTACATTCCATTTCACAATAATAGCATATACAGGATCACTGAAGAAACAACAAGCATAGCATAAACACAAGAGACACGGATTTATCCTGGGAAACCCTCATGGGGTAGAAAACCCAGTAAAGCTTCCTCAATATAGATGACCGGCAATATACAAAGATGCAAACCAAAGATATGATCTCCTCCTCCACCATAGCAGACCTCTCCTCCACAAGTGCGCCTCTCTCTCAAGTGAGTGTGTGTGTCAAATGAGGAACACACCTCCTCTATTTATACACTACTCTGACATATCTTTTACACAAGTACACGTAGGCTCGTATTTAACCAATGGGTTAAATACCCCACTACAACTGACTGGGCCGACCCCTCTAGGGTGGTCTAATAACCCTTTGACCCACATAACACATACAGGGCCGACGCCCACTAGGGAAGTCTAATAACCCGAGTTACCACATTCCGACGGAGGAATAAACATCTCCGGATATACAATAAGATCTTCACGGAGGAATGAAACATCTCCAGAATAATAAAGTACAAATATAATATTCTTTGAAGTTACAATATCTCAACACTCCCCCTTAACAAGAAGGATATTATAACAGCATATGCACGAGCAAGGAGTCATCAACATCATACATGATACATCTATAAATCATTGGAAGCTTTCTCAACATCATCAGTAACTCAACCAGTTACTGGAACATCTTCAATACTGGAACATCAACATCTTCAGTACTGAGTCTTTATCTTCTGCAGCACTCGAACAACTACAATAACATCAACATTTATATCCTCACGATTATCAGCATCATCATCATAAGATCATCAGCATCGGGATCATCTCGATCTACAACATTTGGATCATCACGATCTACAGCATCTGGATCATCTCGATCTACAACATTTGGATCATCACGATCTACAGCATCTGGATCATCTGGATCATCAACATCGTCATCACACGATCATCTGTATCGTCATCACATGATCATCAGCATCGTCATCACATGATCATCAGCATCGTCATCACATGATCATCAGTGTCTTCATCACACGATCATCAGCATCGTCATCACACGATCATCAGCATTGTCATCACACGATCATCAGCATTGTCATCACACGATCATCAGCATCGTCATCACACGATCATTAGTTCTCTTTAGGACCTATGTCCAAGGATGATGCAATCCTGTCATGTACCTTTTGAACCGAAGTCCAAGGACGATCCAGTCCTGTCATGTACCTTTTGAAGTGAAGTCCAGGGACGATCCAGTCCTATCAATTCTCGGAGACCTCATGTCTACGGCTCAGTTCACAGGACCAAAATCCAAGGATGATCCAATCCTTACCGTACATTTAGGACCACGTCCAAGGATGAATTAATACTCAACCATACATTTAGGACTACGTCCAAGGATGACTTAATCGTCCACCGTACATTTAGGACTATGTCCAAGGATGACTTAATCCTCCACCGTACATTTAGAACCACGTCCAAGGATGAATTAATCCTCCACCGTACATTTAGGACCACGTCCAAGGATGACTTAATCCTCCACTGTACATTTAGGACTACGTCCAAGGATGACTTAATCCTCGACCGTACATTCAGGACCACGTCCAAGGATGACTTAATCCTCCACCGTACATTTAGGACCACGTCCAAGGATGACTTAATCCTCCACCGTACATTTAGGACCACGTCTAAGGATGACTTAATCCTCCACCGTACATTTAGGACCACGTCCAAGGATGACTTAATCCTCCACGGTACATTTAGGACTACATCCAAGGATGACTTAATCCTCCACCGTACATTTAGGACTACATCCAAGGATGACTTAATCCTCCACCGTACATGTAGGACTACGTCCAAGGATGACTTAATCCTCCACCGTACATTTAGGACCACGTCCAAGGATGACTTAATCCTCCACCGTACATTTAGGACTACGTCCAAGGATGACTTAATCCTCCACCGTACATTTAGGACTACGTCCAAGGATGACTTAATCCTCCACCGTACATTTAGGACCACGTCCAAGGATGACTTAATCCTCAACCGTACATTTAGGACCACGTCCAAGGATGACTTAATCCTCAACCGTACATTTACGACTACGTCCAAGGATGACTTAATCCTCAATCGTACATTTAGGACCACGTCCAAGGATGACTTAATCCTCCACCGTACATTTAGGACCACGTCCAAGGATGACTTAATCCTCCACCGTACATTTAGGACCACATCCAAGGATGACTTAATCCTCCACCGTACATTTAGGACTACGTCCAAGGATGACTTAATCCTCCATCGTACAATTAGGGCTACGTCCAAGGATGAATTAATCCTCCACCGTACATTTAAGACTACGTCCAAGCATGATTTAATCCTCCACCGTACATTTAGGACCACGTCCAAGGATGAGTTAATCCTCCACCGTACATTTAGGACCACGTCCAAGGATGACTTAATCCTCCACCATACATTTAGGACTACGTCCAAGGATCACTTAATCCTCCACCATACATTTAGGACTATGTCCAAGGATGAATTAATCCTCCACCATACATTTAGGACCACGTCCAAGGATGACTTAATCCTCAACCGTACATTTAGGACCACGTCCAAGGATGACTTAATCCTCAACCCTACATTTAGGACTACGTCCAAGGATGACTTAATCCTCCACCGTACATTTAGGACCACATCCAAGGATGACTTAATCCTCTACCGTACATTTAGGACCACGTCCAAGGATGAATTAATCCTCAACCGTCCACCAAGGACTTCATTCTCAAAGACATACGTCTACGGCTCTTCTTTCGGACTGAAGTCCAGCGATGATCCAATCCCCTCACATGTTCACCAAGAACTTCATTCTCGAAGACATACGTCTACGGCTTCTTCTTTTGGACTGAAGTCCAGGGATGATCCAATCCCCTCACATGTTCCCCAAGAACTTAATTCTTGAAGACATACGTCTACGGCTCTTCTTTCAGACTGAAGTCCAGGGATGATCCAATCCCCTCACATGTTCACGAAGAACTTCATTCTTGAAGACATACGTCTACGGCTCTTCTTTCAGACTGAATTCCAGCGATGATCCAATCCCATCACATGTTCACCAAGAACTTCATTCTCGAAGACATACGTCTACGGCTCTTCTTTCGGACTGAAGTCCAGGGATGATCCAATCGCCTCACATGTTCATCAAGAACTTCATTCTCGAAGACATACGTCTACGGCTCTTCTTTCGGACTGAAGTCCAGGGATGATCCAATCCCCTCACATGTTCACCAAGAACTTCATTCTCGAAGACATACGTCTACGGCTCTTCTTTCGGACTGAAGTCCAGGGATGATCCAATCCCCTCACATGTTCACCAAGAACTTCATTCTCGAAGACATACGTCTACGGCTCTTCTTTCGAACTGAAGTCCAGGGATGATCCAATCCCCTCAAGTCCACCAAGGACTTCATTTTCGGAGACATCATGTCTACGACTTCTTTTAGAATATATGTTCAAGGATGCAATCCTCTTGTCACCTTAGACCCTGTCTAAGGACCATCCACCAACCTCTCTGTCGGCATCACTAATATAGGTATCCTCATCATCGACCTCACTATCGATGCAGGAAATCTCATCATAAGTGATCACATCACTCCCCCTTTAGAGGAGGGTCCTTCTAAACTTTATTAAGTTTGTCTTGGAAAACTTTACTTGAGGTAGAGGTTTGGTTAGTACATCGGCAACTTGTTCTCTTGAGGTAGAGGTTTGGTTAGTACATCGGATCAGTAGAAGATTGGTTAGTATATTGGTAACTTGTTACAAATTCAAACTTTTAGTTCCTTTCTACACCTTATCTTGGAACACTAGATTCTTTGCCATCTTGATACAACTCTGTTTGTCACATAGGATCATAGTTGGGTTTATCTCTAAGTCAAACAATCCTGAAGCCATATTCAACCTTGTAGCAAAGATTGAGATCCACATCACCCATGATGATCATTAAGCTCATTAATTGACTACCAATCCTGGGTACCCATACAGAACCTGATTCACACTTCTTCTTTAATTACATCATTAAGAGAATGGTCTTATCTAGTCACTTGGAGCAAAACATCTCATCATGATTCTCTTCCTCTTTCTAAGAGAATCTTCTAGCCACAAGCTTTCTATAGTGTGTTTGATTTGTAAATATTTTGTTGAACATACATCGCTTGTTCAGTGTTCATCATTCATCATGATCTTTCCTACAAATCAAAATTAAGTACATGATTAGTAATACTTCATAATCATCAAATCATATTGACATGATAACCTATTATGCATACAGATATCATTTACATAGTTATGCAACTATTTTTACCAATACTTTGGCACAACACTTTCCCATATCCTGTATGCATACAGTGGCTTTCTAGATGCCTTCCATCTCTACCAGAACATACTATCGAGAGTGTGCACAGCTCTCAGGATGTCAGTAAAGAGGTTTCATTCTAGACGAGCAATAATGGAATGTTTGTCCAACTTACCAATCATATGCATATTAGTAGTATACTTTTCAATGCTTTATGAATGTTTACACTCAGCATGATATATTCTAGGAATACAAATATGCATACAAGCAATATCATTTACTATTTCTAATAACAAATCAAATACTTATCTTTTATGTTTGTGTGGTTGCCTACCGCTTGATCTTCTATATGTCTTTTGAACTTCTATTCATTCTGTACCACTGTGCATGCTCAAGTGTGCGCTAGTGTCATCCTCATGATATCATACACAAACATACATTCATTAGTATATTCTCAAAACATTCTAATTCTAAATAATCTTGAATATGTATAGTCATGATTATAGATAATATTCAAGGTTTCAGGGAAGTCTTCTTTTACTCATGCATATTCTTGTTTGTTCAAGTTAGTTAAATAATCAACCAAGATAAGAGACATAATATGCATAAACCCTTGATTACCAACTTTATGAATAAGCATAACCAATCATACCAAGTATACTTATATAAGGGATCCTAACATGACATAGGAAAACATACCTGGATTAGTATACCTGCTTAGTTATGTACAAAACAATCTCTTCAATGATTTAGAGATCCTGAGCTAGAACCTGCATGTCTCATAGGTTAAACATAATATAACAAATTCATACATACCTCGTAAGTAGAACAAAGATTATGGATGAGTCTTTGTCTTCATGATGTCATGGTCATGGAACTTGATTTGTCTTTTGTGATGTACCTGTTGAGACTTCTTGTAGTCTTCTTATGTAAGGCCTTAGCCTCAACTCCCCCTAAAACTTGATCTGGAGCTTGATTAGGGTTTGCTAGAGAATCCCTAAAAATTCAATCTTTGACTTTCACACTTCCGAATGAATGGAAGGATGTGTCTTGCTGAGCTTATCAAACTAGCAAACTTCAATTTTGAAATCTCCAAAATTTGACCCCTCAAAATTGCCTTTGAAACTTTTGGATCTTCTGGACATGATCCCGAAAAAGGGTTTGATGAAGCCCACCCTTCTGCTCAATCAAAAGGTTTGATCCAAGGCTCTAAACTCTTATTTTTCTGAGGAGCTTCCAGCCATGGTTACAGACTTAAAAAATTCCAACTTTTGTTGAAGCCCTAATTTTCCATCTTTCCGATCAAAATCCCGAGCTAGGGTTTTAATCAAGCCCGGTCTTCTACCCAACCACAAAATTCGATCTTGGTCTCTAAATTTTGATTTTCCTGCGTAGCATTCAGCCGTGGATTCCGATTCCAAAAATTCCAACTTTCTTCGAAACCCTAAATTCCGGAAGCCATGAATAAAGGTGCTCCAAAAATAATTCTGTTTTGACAGAAATATGTACCTGATTGTTTCTTCTATAACTCTGAAATTTTCACTCCACAGGGTCTGAAAACTGTTTCTACGGCAGCCTGACCTGTCGTCTTTCCATCCTGACAGGCCTGACCTCAATTGGATTTTCTGAGAGAGATTTATGCCAAATGTCGCAACGTGACCTGTTTTGGGATAATACAGGAGAGCGAACTTGTACGGCGTGCCACGTGTCACTGTTTGAACTTCAGCCTCTGAAAAATTTTCCTGAGATAGCTCGCCCTGTTATCTTTCCATCCTGATATGTCTGACCTCAATTGGACTCTCTGAGAGAGAGTTATTCCAAGTGTCGCAATGTGACCTGTTTATGGGATAAAACAGGAGAGCGAACTTCTATGCCGTGCCATGTGTCACTGGTTCAGTTTCGGCCTCTGAAAAAGTTTCCTGAGATAGTACAGTCTGTTTACTACCTGTCTCTTTTTATGAAATTTCATTTGGAGCTTCCTAGCCCAAGTTATGACCTTTTTTCCTAGGTCACCTGATTTTAACTGAGATCTAGAAGAGGCAGAAACCCTAACTTGTACTGATCATAACTTACAAAGTAAAACGAATCTGAGGGTGCCCTTTGGACACAAGATACCTAGAGATGTTATCTAAGACCTGTAAAGGTTTCTAATCCTGAACCTTCGCCAAAATGGATTTATACCGAAAGTTCCACGATGACTGGTTTTTGCTATGTAAAACCCTAACCTTCAAATTGTCGTAAGTGAAGCAAGTGTTATAAGTGCCATACCTTGCCTTCCTTCAGGTTAGCTCTGATACCATGTTAAAATTCAATATGCTAAAATAGAAAATAGAATCATTAAATTCCATTTCACAATAATAGCATATACAGGATCACTGAAGAAACAACAAGCATAGCATAAACACAAGAGACACAGATTTATCCTGGGAAACCCTCATGGGGTAGAAAACCCAGTAAAGCTTCCTCAATATAGATGACCAGCAATATACAAAGATGCAAACCAAAGATATTATCTCCTCCTCCACCATAGTAGACCTCTCCTCCACAAGTGCGCCTCTCTCTCAAGTGAGTGTGTGTGTCAAATTAGGAACACACCTCCTCTATTTATACACTACTCTGACATATATTTTACACAAGTACACGTAGGCTCGTATTTAACCAATGGGTTAAATACCCCACTACAACTGACTAGGCCGACCCCTCTAGGGTGGTCTAATAACCCTTTGACCCACATAACACATACAGGGCCGACCCCCACTAGGGAAGTCTAATAACCCGAGTTACCACATTCCGACGGAGGAATAAACATCTCCGGATATACAATAAGATCTTCACGGAGGAATGAAACATCTCCGGAATAATAAAGTACAAATATAATATTCTTTGAAGTTACAATATCTCAACACTTGTACTCTTGTTCGGGTTCTTTTCCGTTCTCGAAAGAGGTAAGCCAATCAAAAGTTATAGGAAAAATAAACGACCTGTGTTTTTTACAAATTTGACATGAGTGCAGTTAGAAATGAATTAAAAATAGAAAACAGCAACAGATCTATTCCAAAAATATATAGTTAGAATCTGCACACAGAGCTCAAAGTGTGTTCAATTTCATGTATAGTGCACTAGTGGAGCATATGCGAAACTAGGTGTGAAAAACATGAAGTTACAACATTTGATGTGTTATGCCATAAATCAGACCTAGCCTCAAGGTTTGGAAATCCGAAGCTAATTCCAAGCATGCAAGGGACCCAAAAACAATTTGAATCCAAACATGCGTGCATGCAAATGTGCACATGCGGAGAGGCGTGCACACGTTTCTAGGAGTGCGCACGTGTTTGTATGCGCACATGCGATGCTTCTATCTCTATAAAATCTAGTTTCCATTCCTAGACATAAAAGTTCCAAACTATTTTCATTCACTGTTTTTCTTGAATAAGATGAGATTGCCTCTAAGGTTGGGACCCTCGGCCTCTCTATAACCCCACCCCCTTCTCTTCCTATCCACCCAATCCCCCCACTCTCTTCCACTCTATCCACCCTTATCGTTGTGCCATCTCTGAAGCTAGGGTTTTGCTCAGTGAAGCAACTAGGGTTCACTGAGCAAAACCCTAGCTCCGAAATGGCACAATAACACCATTTATGGGGGTTGGAGGCACGCTGTGGGGTGGGGGGGGGATAGCTGAAACCCAGTGCCCAGGATCCATCGGAATCGACAGATTAGTGATCGGAGCCACAGTTTGGGTGTTGTGGGCATTTTGGTCCGGCACCTCGGGGCCATTCCGGGACACTTTCAGAAATTGCTCCAAGGGCATGGAACCCAAACCAACGATAGGAACAAGGTTTTGCAGTTCCCGCACTTGCGTATGGCCATTGGGGACGTGTCTACAATGGCCATGCATGCCTGGGAGCCTTCGGACGAGAAATGACCCCCTTAAGCAAGATTCGAAAGGCCTTCACTGAGAAAAACCCTAGCTCTGTAGATGGCACAATAACATTGTTTCTGAGGGTTGGAGGCATGCTTTGGGAGGGCCCCTAGCTAAAACCTGGCATATCGGATCCATCAAAATCGACAGATTCACGAGCGGAGCCACAGTTTGGGTGTTGTGGGAATCTTGGTCCGGCACCCCAGGGCCATTCAGGGACACTTTAGGGAATTGCTCCGGGGGAACAGAACGCAAACCAATGAGCAGACATGGGTTTTTTCATCTCCCACACGTGCATATGGCCATTGTGGACATTCCTACAGTCACCACGCATGCCTGGGATCCTTCGGACGAGAAATGCCCCCCCTTGAGCAATATTCGAAAGGCCTTCACTGAGCAAAACCCTAGCTCTGAAGATGGCACAATAAAAACCATCTTCGGGGGTTGGAGGCACGCTTTGGGGGGGCCCTAGTTGAAACCCGACATCCAGGATCCATCAGAATCGATGGATTCATGACCGGAGGCACGGTTTGGGTGTTGTGGACATCTTGGTCCGACACCTCGAGGCCATCTAGGGACATTTTGAGGAATTGCTCTAGGGGCTTGGAACCCAAACCGGCGATCGGACATGGGTTCTGTCATCTACCACATGTACGTATGGCCATTGTGGACATGTCTGCAAAGCCTTTGAACGAGAAACGATGCCCTTGATAAATATTCGAAAGGCCTTCATTGAGAAAAACCCTAGCTCTAGAGATGGCACAATAACACCGTTTCCGGGGGTTGGAGGCACGCTGTGGGGGGGGGGGGCGGCTAGCTAAAACCCGACGTCCTGGATCCATCGGAATTGATAGATTCGCGACCGGATCCACAGTTTGGGTGCTGCGGGCATCTTGGTCCGGCAACCTAGGGCCATTCAGGGGCCATTCAGGGACACTTTGAGGAATTGCTCTGGGGCACGGAACCCAAACCAACGAGTAGACTTCGGTTCCGTCAACTCCGACATGTGCATAAAGGAGGTTTCAAACTACCATATAAGACATGTCTTAGGGTTTTTTGGATCCTATAAAATATTCTCAAAATTCCACACTCAATTAACTTACATGCCTACCTAATATTATAGTGGTAAGTCCTCTTTGACAAGAATTTCCTTGCATTTGAATTGCCAATTGTGGATGGCTTGTAAGGTTTCAAATTATTAACATTCAATATTAAGAAAATGCGCATTCATATATGGATTTTCCTTAACATTGATATAGCCACCCCATAATAATAGTATTGGTTTTCCTTGTTAATAGCTACTAGTATATGGTTTTGCATGCATGGCCATATAAAGTTGTTTGCAACATAAATTTCATGTTTGATATTTTGTTACAATCATGAATTGAGATAGGGATCAATTGTAGTGGTCTAGAATTTATGAGTTGAAAGAAAAAAAACAGATTAAGACACCTTAGTGCAAGAATATTTACTATACCATATTAATCATAAAACATAGTAGAAGAATTCATTATTGATCCCATAACTAGTGTAAAGTGGTACATTTATAATCATATGGAATGATATAAGTGTTCATTGACATGTAATTATCACTTCCCCCCATATTTGACTAATAAATTATTTGAGTAGTTAAGGTGATCAAACCACTTCCATGCTTATGCTAATTTGGTTGCATCAATTACAACACCAATACATTAGTTCTTTAGTTCAATGAGATGTTTTATGTGTTTCTTTTTCCTCCACCTAGACCAATAGGAACACCATTTATATCTAGGAATTGTCACTACATTGTGAAAAACTCTAAGGAAAAATAGAAACATAGTGGACAAGCTTCCAAAAATTCAAGAACCTCATGCATCTAATGTCCTTCTTACCATAATTTTATCATGGGCTTCCCAAATACTCTCATATTTGAGACTGGGTGTACTCATACTACTACTCTTAGAACATGATATTAGATCAAACATATAAATAAACTAAAAAAAACTTATGAAATGTACACAATGGTTTTTTTAAGCATGATTTATAGTATCCCATCCTTGGAATCTTATAGCAACTCCCTAAGAGAATATGCACTTTTTGCATGATTGGGTCAAGTAATAAAACCCATAAACCTTGGGACTATGGGTGGTGTGTCCATGTCGAGCATGGAAAAACACACATGTGGGATCTTACGGAACTCAATTTTGATGCTCGGTTTAGTTTTTATCCCCTATTGACAAAATCACCAAGTGTCCATTTCCTAATGATCATCTTGCTCATGGATATAAAGAACTAGGGTTTTTCTTAGTAAGTGACTATGCACATATGTGTGATTGGGTTAAGTACTGAAACCCCTTGACCTTGGGACTGTGATGTATTCTTCAATGATATGAGAAACTATTTTTTTTCTTAGTTTCTCTTGAAAGGAGAAACTAGGATTAGCCTCATGTGACACGATGTTTGTTTGGAGACGGAATGAGCCATAGAATGACGACCGTGGCTCGGATCAACAAACCGTCGACTCCATTAGATTCAGGACATCGAGATAGTTCTAGGGGTGCACCTCTCCTCCGGTCCCATGGCCTAGGTGTCATCTTGTAAGTCCATTTTGGAAACTAGGGTTTTGTTGAGTAAGGGAGTGTGCAATTTTTGCACATTATGGTCAAATTTGCAAAATCGTCGACTGGGAACTTATGGATAGCGTTCCCAGCTGGAACCTTCCTAGACACACTTGAAGGACTCCCCAAAACCTGGTTTTGTTGCACGGTTTGAATTCTATGCCCCCGATAGGTATCCAGCAAGTGTCCCTAAAGGCCTTTTGGATGCGAGACAGAACGAGCCATAGAATGACGACCGTGGCTCAGATCGACAAACCGTCGACTCTGTTGGATTCAAGAAATCGAGATACTACGAGGGATTCCCCTCTCCTTCAATCCCATTGTTGCTTGGGTTTACACCCAAGCATGTGCTAATGAACACCTACTGACTTGTAGTAGCAGTTTCGATAAAAAAAATAAAAAACTAAAGTAAAAAAAATAGAATTAATCTAAGATATAAAAAAGCAAAGAGTTAATCTAGCATGTTCATGTAAAAACTTGAAAGTAAATGGTAAAGAACTTAGATCTATATGTAAAAAATTTCTTTATTTATGGAAAAAATAGCTTTACAATAATCATGTTACCTCAAATGGTGAGGATGGTTGAGCTTGAGCAGCTACAATGGTGAGGTGCTACAAAGCTCCAATGATCTCTTCTTCTCCAACATGCCAATGGAGATATTCAAACTCAAAAGGGAAGCAAGGGCTCTCAAGAAAGAATTTTGCAGCATAAGGATCGGATGAATGTGGATGTATAGTGAGGAGCCCCTATCACCTTTTTATAGTTTTTTGGTGATGGAGAATACCATTGTGGTTTAAGGAAACCAATGGTATTGATAAAAATGGTTTAGGTTTTTTTTTCCTCTTTTTCCCTCTTTTTCCTTTTTTGAATATATTTTATATTTTTATTCCCTTTTAATTGATTTTTTGGGAATTTTGGACCCTTTTTTAGGGTTTTTTGTATTTTTTGAGGAAAATTACATATTTTGAGGGGGAAAAGATGGATTTTGGTCTCTTGTTGACCGTTTGAAGGTTTTAGTGGCTCAAATGGTTGAAAAAGTGGACAAATGGGTCATGGAAATAGGGAAATCAACTAGTGAGCATTTTTTGGGTGTTAACAGATTGCCTCCAGATGTGTGAGGGCAGGAGCTCATCGTATGGCCGATAGACATCATATTTATTTTGTCTTTTTCATGGAGTTTGGAGGAGAGAAGAGACCGATTGGAGACTGGAACACTGAGCCCATGCAAAATGCACAAACTAAAAATACATGTCCTAAAAAATGAATGAGGAATAGTCTCTGATAATGGAAAAGGCGGGCATACCCATGCTCGTATCAGGACATATAAATAACAATGAGGCCCAAAAAATGAGACATTGAAGAATACATATAAACCTGCTGTGTACATCATAATGGTCCAGGGGGAACATAATGCTGAAACATACTCATGGTCATACCATGACTGATCTGAAGAATTGATATACTGGAAAAGAGAAACAATCGCTCTGAATAAGGTGTCAAAAGGGTTGATGAACTACTGAATCTGAAGGTATCCAACAACTATAGGGACTCATACCATGACTGATCTGAAGAACTGATATACTGGAAAAGAGAAACAATCGCTCTGAATAAGGTGTCAAAAGGGTTGATGAACTACTGAATCTGAAGGTATCCAACAACTATAGGGACTCAATAACTATGAGTCCACTTCTGAAGAGTATATGGAACTGTATACTCAAGGGAGTATAAAACTGGGGTACTTCTTAATACTGTCGGCAAGCACAGCCCGAATATCGAATAGGAACATCTAACTGGTTGTTTCCTCAAGTAGACTCACAAATGTGCTAGAGTCAGGTGACATCCGGGGTCTTCAACAAACAACTGAAAGGATCAATACCCTATATGAATCTCAACAATGTGATCAAAGTGTTGACGTCGAGCATGTGAGAAACAATCATTTGGAGAGGCACTAAGGACTCCTTTTAAAATGATCTGTAGGCACTCACCACTGATGGTGATGAGTCCAAGGCACAGGGACCTCTAAGTCTATCCTCTGGAATAGATTTGTTGACATCGACAGAGGGAGATCTACAACTATCAAGGCAATGATTTTTCCTTAATAGGAGCTTGAGGTGTACAACCAAGAGGTGATAGTACTGATAGTGGGACTTACATACTGTGGGGATGGGGAGCAACTGGGGTTTTAGAGTGGGGAGGGGAATCAAACTTTCTTTGTTCAGAGCATGATGACATGGTTGACCTAGAAGCATATGAAACTAACTTTAGGTATGGATATCATAGCTTTAAGGGATCAGGGGTAAGTACTGTAGACTGGAGTGACTCTGGGAGACAAGATGATGGATGATATCAAGAGACTCTTAGGGTGACATATTGCAGAATACTCTGAACAAAGGCGACCATAATGGGGAATCCGCCATGTGACTAGACATGTTCTGTTGTGTCGCCGATAGGAACCATTGGGGCCTTCTTCCTGGTTTTAATGATCTCCAAGAAGGGATAAAAATGTGCTAAAAAATGGTACTGTCCTGTGGATTTGTGCGAGCCCAGGACTGTTCATGCTCATGAGTGCTTTCATTTTTAAGGAGTCTGGAAATGATAAGAAGACGCTGGATTGGTGGAGGAGTACCGTCGTGTGGATTTATACGAGCCCAAGACAATGATTGCTCGTGGTTGCTTTCAATTTTAGAGACTCTGAAAGGTAAGTAGACTCCATTGGTGGTCTTTTTGTTGATGTATATGTAACTTCGGAATGTATTTCACCTATGTATATTGTACTCCTATAAAAATGTTATTATTCCTCTATACAAAAGTGTTGTCATTTGTATTGACAAGTGTCGCAAGTGTAGTAACTTGTTGTGATGGGATATTAGACCACTGAGTGTGGGGTCAATCCTAATTAGTATAACCATGGGTTATTAGACTAAGTTAGACAAGTCGGCCCTGCTAGGTTATTAGGCAGGTCAAGTCATGTATAAATAGAGTGCGGGTGGAACTTTATTTGATCATTCACTTTCTCACTTATACACTCATCGGAGAGTGGCGCACTAGTGGAGGAGGAGAAGCTGCTGCTAGGAGACTATCTCTTATGCTTGGGTTTTGTATCATTGCTCTATCTATCTCTGAGGAAGTTATTGGGTTTTTTCACCTTTATGGTTTTCTCCAAGGAAACTCTATGTGTCTATTGTCTCTCGTGTTTTCTTCTTGTGATTGATATGTTGTACATCTCTCAGTAAAGATCCTAGAGTATATTGAATTGATGCTAAAAAATTAACATGGTATCAGAGCTAACCTGAGAAGAAGACACTGTGCAGTTGCAGAAGCTAGAGATTCTTGTTTTTTGTGTTTCTCTCCACATATATTGAAAGGAAGGAGGCTAGATTGACTCTCCTCAGCAAGGTGCATCTTTCTGTCGAAACAGAATTCAATTATGAGCATTTTCAGATTTTGACCTAAAAATTAGGGTTTGCACAAAAAGTGGAATTTTTTAAATCTGAGACTATGGCTGGAAGCTCCTTGGAAAAATCAAAGTTTAGAGATTTGGATCAAACTTTTTGGTTGGGTGAAGCTCCAGCAAAATCAAACCCTAATTTGGGGTCCTGTCTAGTGAAGCCGAAAATGAGGGTTTTTGCAAAAGTTGGAATTTCTAAAATCTAAGACCATGGATTGAAGCTCCTTGGAAAAATCGAAGTTTAGAGCTTTGGATTGAACTTTTTGGTTGGGTGAAGCTCCAGGAAAATCAAACCCTAGTTTGGGGTCTTGTTTAATGAAGCTGAAAATTAGGGTTTCGGTAAAAGTTGGAATTTATGAAATCTGAGACCATGGCTGGAAGCTCCTCTGAAAAATAAAAGTTTAGAGACCAAGATCGAACTTTTTGGATGGGTGGAGATTTGGGAAAATCAAACCCTAAATCAGGGTCCTCCCTAGTGAATCCAGAAGTTTAACAATCATTTCTGAGGGGTGAAACTTTGCATTTTTCAAATTCTGAGTATACCAGCTTAATCAGCTCATGAAGACGCATCTTTCTATCCTTTCAAAATTTTGAAATTCAAAGTTTGAATTTTTAGGGTTTCTTTGACAAACCCTAATCTAGCACCAGATTCAGTTTTTAGCAAATCAAGTGGTAAGACCTAAATCTTTTCTATTTCCATTTGAAGTACTCTTTAAAGATGTCTCACCACACCAAGCTTGAGGATAAGCTTGAAGGGGCTTATAACTTCCAAGCCTGGAAGTATAGGATTGGGTTAATCCTAGAAGAGAATGAGTCAGACACTTACATAAGTGAAGAGATTCCAGTTCTAGAGGGAGAAGAGGCTAAGGCCTTACACAAGAGGAACTTGGTCAAGACTAAGAGGATCATTATTGATTCTATCAAATACCATCTCATACCACATGTGTCATCTCTAAAGACACCTAAGGAGATGTTTGATTCCTTGACCAGGTTATTTGAAGGGAAGAATATAGATCGAAAGATGACCTTGAGGAATCAATTGAATACGGAAACCATGTAGTCTTATGTCTCAAGGGTCTCCCAGATAAAAGAATAACTTGAAGTTGTGGGAGAAGATATAGAGAATAGAGAAGTGGTAATCACCACTCTTAATGGCCTTCCTAAGTCATGGGATTCCTTCATCCAAGGAATTTGTGCGAGGAAGAAACTTATCACATTTAGTAGGCTATGGGAAGAATGCTCATAGGAAGAAGCTTGGATTATAGCTCGAGAAGAAAATATGGGGAATGAAGATCAAGCTCTCACAACACATACCAAGGAGAGGACACTTTTCCTCAGATTGTCCTAAGAACAAAAGGAACAACAACAACAACTACTACAAGCAATCTGACAGGTATGACTTACAGGTATGTTTTGAAATCTGTTAATGATTAAGTTTATAATATGATTGTCCTCATGTTATTGAGTTTAGTAACAATCTTGTTTAGTTTTAGATTTGTCTTATCACCCTAGTAAAAGTATGAATGCATGATAGAAGACATTCATTGATTAGGGCTATGACACGTATGATTGTATTATGTTTGTACTAATGCACTGTGGTGGTGGATGAGGAGAATGTTATCTGCTAACATGAAAGATACAAATCAAGCTCTAGATCAAGACCATGATGACATGAAGACAAAGACTCATCCATAGTCATGGATCACATAGAGGTATGTATAATTTGGTTCTACAATGGTTAACTTATGAGTTATGCAGGTCATTGAAGAGAACAAGAAAAACATTGCTAGACATAACTAGCAAATATGATGACCAGGTATGTTTTTCCTATATCAAGTTAGAATCCTACCCTATGTAAGGATCTTATACTTTTATATGATTGATGATGATTACTCATGAAGTTATGAGTTTGAGTAATCCATGGTTTATGCATATTATGTGTCTTACCTTGATTAATGATATGACTAACCAAGAAGAGTTCTATGGTTTAATATAAATATGCATGAGTAAGAGAAGTCTTCTCTAAAACTTTGAATGCTAATGCTTATTATCTGTGTTTGAAATGATCATGACTATACATGTTTAAGATTATTGTGTTTTGATAGTATTAAGATTATACTAATGAATGTATGATTATGTATGAGATCTCGAGGATAACACAATGATGATACGAGTAGGCATGCATAGTGATCGAGGATGGATATAAGTTCAAGGATAGGTAATCCAGGAAGCAAAGATCAAGAGGGGGCACACTCTAGTAGTTCCTACAAGGAAGCAAAGATTGAGAGGGAGTGCACCCAACAAACAAACAAAGATAAGTATTTGAATTGTCATTTCTTGTATATTTGATTGTTCAAATAATACTGTTTAATGATGTATATACTTATGTTGCTAGACTTAGGTTGTGTACTATGCATATTAGAATAATTGCATTAATGAACAATATACTACTAATATGCATGTGATGGGTAAGTTTCCTATGGAATTGTACAACATACCATTACTACTTATCTAGAATGAAACCTCTTTGCTGACATTTTGGGAGTTGTGCACACTCTTAACAATGTTCCGGTAGAGATTGGAAGGCATCTAGAAAGTTACGGGATATGGATAAATGTTATATTGAAGCATTGGCTAAATTAATTGCATGACTATATGACATATTTCTTTATGTGTAAGAATTATGTAACTTCGGAATGTATTTCATCAGTATATTATATATATATTTATTGTACCCTTATAAGAGATGTGTTATTCCTCTATAAGGAAGTGTCGTCATGTGGATTGACAAGTGTCGCAAGTGTGTGTACTTGCCGATGGGTTATTAGACCACCTTATGGGGTCGGCCCTAATTAATATATAATATAATGTGGATGTACTCAAGTAGACAAGTCGGCCCCAGTAGGTCACTGGGCAAAAAGGTGAGTATAAATAGAGATAGGAGATCTCTATTTTACTCACTCGGAAAAGTATCTATCTCTCTCTCTGAAAAGTAGCGCACTAGTGAGGAGGAGGAGGATCATCTGCTAGGAGACTATCTCAGTGTTATTTGGTTGTATTTTGGTTGAGCCATTGCTCTCTCTATCTCTGAGGAAGTTGTGGGGTTTTTTCACCTTAGGGTTTTCCCCACGGAAACTCTGTGTCTCTTGTCTCTATGCTTTTGATTCTTGTGATGCTTGTGATGCTTGTCATATTATGATTGTCATGCATTGATATACTGTAGATGTTATTCTCTCAGCAAAGATCCTATAGTATTGTGATTTAATACTGAAAATTTAACATGGTATCAGAGCTTAACTGAGAAGAAGACATTTTGCAGTGACGGAAGCTTGTATTCTTTGTTTATTGGGTTTCTCTCCACATATTTTTGAAATTCAGTATAGTAGATTGGATCTACTCATCAAGGCGCATCTTTCTGTCCAATCAGATTTCAGTTCCGAGCATTTTCAGTTTTTGCCCTAAAAATTAGGGTTTCCACAAAAATAGGAATTTATGGAAACTGAAGGTACAGCTGGAAGCTCCTTGCAAAAATCGAAGGTTTGAGCTTTGGATCGAGATTTTTGGCTGGGTAGATCTCCGGGAAACTCAAACCCTAATTCAAGGCTCTCCCTAGTGAACCCGGGAGGACAAAAAGGCAATTTTGAAGGGCAAGACTTTGCTGATCTCAAATTCTGAATGTACTAGGCTGACCAGCTCTCCAAGGCGCATCTTTCTATCCTTTCGGAATTTTGAAATTCACATTTTGAATTTTTAGGGTTTCTCTGACAAACCCTAATCCGGGACCAGATCCAGTTTTCAGCACTTCAAGTGGTAAGTTCTAAATCTTTTCTATTTCCATTTGAAGTACTCTTAAAGATGTCTCTTCACACCAAGCTTGAGGATAAGCTTGAAGGGGCTGATAACTTCCAAGCCTGGAAGTATAGGATTGGGCTAATCCTGGAAGAAAATGAGTTGGACTCATATGTGAAAGAAGACATCCCTATCCCAGAGGATGAAGAGGCCAAGGTATTGCACAAGAAGAACTTGGTCAAGGCAAAGAGAATCATTGCTGATTCTATCAAAGATCATCTCATTCCCCATGTGTCTTCTCTCAAGACACCCAAAGAGATGTTTGAATCTTTGACCAAGCTATTTGAAGGAAAGAACATAAATCGGAACATGACCCTGCGGAACCAATTGAAAGCAGTGAAGTTTCAGAATGGAGAAACCATTCAATCTTACTTTTCAAGGGTCTCTCAGATCAAGGAACAACTAGAAGCAGTGGATGAAATGGTGGAGAATGGTGAAGTGGTGATGACCACTCTGAATGGCCTACCCAGGTCATGGGATTCCTTCATTCAAGGAATTTGCGCAAGGAAGAAGTTGATCTCTTTCAGTAGGCTTCGAGAAGAATGTTCTCAAGAAGAAGCTAGACTTATAGCTCGTGAGGAAAAGATGGGAGGTGAAGATCAAGCTCTTACAGCTCAAAAAGTAAATCCAAGAAGGAATCATCTCATAATAGAAGATTCTCTCACCATCATCATTATCATAAAGATAAGAAAGATCTCAGATGCTTCACTTGCAATGAGAAGGGACATTTTGCTTCAGATTGTCCCAAGAAGAAGAAAGACAACAACAACAACTTCAGTAAGAAGAAGAAGGGCAGCAAAAGAAGATTTCATGCTCATGCTGCCGAAGATGATGAACCCCCAAAGAAGAAGGCTAAGGCAGAAAGCAGTAGTGATGATGACTCATCAAGTGAAGAAGAGTATGTTTTAATCTCTGCACTCACTGGTACCATCTCCCATGGTTGTAATGATTGGTTGATTGATAGTGGGGCTTCCAAACACATGTCTGGGTTCAAGGAATCTTTTATGAACCTTTCTGAACATGAATCACCCCATAAGGTGAAACTTGGGGATGATTATCAATATCCAATCAAAGGAAGTGGTGAAGCTTCTTACAACCTAGATTCTAGAAAATCTCTGAAGGTGAAGGAAGTCCTCTATGTACCTGGACTCAAGAAGAACTTACTCTCCATCTCTGCTTTAGATGCAAAAGGTATGAGGGTTGCATTTGTTGATGGCCAAGTACTAATGTGGCCAAAGGGAAAGACCATGGATGATGCAGTAGTGATTGGAGAGCAAGAGGGAGGCTTGTATAAACTAAAGGGACAACCTGAACATGCCATGGTGACATAAATACAAAGATTCATCCATAGTCATGGATCACATAGAGGTATGTATAATTTGTTTCTGCAAAAGTTAACTAATGAGTTATGCAGGTCATTGAAGAGAACAAGAACACATTGCTAGACATAACTAGCAAATATGGTGACCAGGTATGTGTTTCTTATATCATAGGATCTATCATATAAGTATGCATGGCATGATGATTAATGATGATTGTTCATAAAGTCATAAGTTTGAATAATCATGGGCATATGCATATTATGTGTCTTACCTTAATTAATAATATGACTAACCAGAAGAGTCATAGGTTTGAATAATTATAGGTTTAGACATGTTATGATTTGACTAACCATAAGAATCCTACATAAACCTTGAATGCTAATGCTTATTATTTCTATTTGAAATAATCATGACTATACATGCTTGAGATTATGGTGTTTTAATAGTATACTAATGAATGTATGATTTTATATGAGATCACAAGGATAACACATTCATGATACTAATAAGCATGCATAGGGACCAAGAATGAATATGAGTTCAAGAACAGGTAATCCAGGAAGCAAAGATCAAGAGGGAGTACACTCTAGTGGTTTATGCAAGGATGCAAATATTCAGAGGGAGTTGTCCATCTCTCTACATTCCACAACAGAAAGGTGTAGAAGAAGCTACTTCAGATTAGGACTCCAGCAGCTCCTGCAAGGAAGCGAAGACTCAGAGGGAGTCCACCCAATGAACAAACAAAGATAAGTATTTTAATTATCATTTCTTACATATTTGTTTGTTTAAATAAAATTGTTCAATGATGTATATGCTCATGGTCTTAGACTTAGGATATGTATTGTGCATATTAGAATAATTACATTAATGAACAGTATACTACTAATATGCATGGGTAAGTAGCCTATGGCATTGTACAACATTCCATTGCTACTTATCTAGAATGAAACCTCTTTGCTGACATGTTGGGAGTTGTGCACACTCTTAACAGTGTTCAGGTAGAGATTGGAAGGCATCTAGAAAGTTACGGGATATGGATAAATGTTGTATTGAAGCATTGGCTAAGATAATTGCATGACTGTATGACATATCTATTTATGTGTAAGAATTTGTTCTGAAAACTATGAGATGTTTTCTAATCATGCAATTTAACTTGTTGTGTAGGAAAGATCGTATGCCATCTCCTACAAAAGAAGAACTACAACATTTGTTCAGCAACAAATTTATTTATTGAAGATATTGAAGTTCCCAGGATCTGGGATGAAGAAATGGAATGCCATGATCCGTCGATCATGAAGAATGATGTTTGGGATGTAATCCCAAGACATGAAGGGAAGTTTGCTATGACTTCCAAATAGAACTTTCAGATCAAGCATGTTGCAGGTGGCAGCATAAAGAAATATAAAAGTGATGAAATAGAAGATACACCAGATGGATTCAAGACAGCTTTCTTGAATGGTGTAGTTGAAGAAGAAGCAGCCACTTGATTCTGAGACACATGATAGGAAATCATATATGTGCAGAACTTGGTATGGTGAAGATAGATTGATTGCCGACACGCAGCGGAAGCTTACTACCGAGTTCGAGATGAAGAACTTGGGGATGATGCACTATTTGTTTTTGGCATGGAGGTGTGGCAGAGTGCAGAAGGAATCTTCCTTGAACAAGGGAAGTATGCAGTAGAGATCCTGAAGAGGTTCGGGATGATGGATTGCAAGGCCATGGCCACACCTATGGCATCAAATCTAAAGCTTCTATGTGATGCTTCATCTGAGCCGGTTGATGTCTCTTTGTATCATCAGATGATTGGGTCCTTGATGTACCTGACGAACACGAGACCAGACATTTGCTTTGCTGTGAACACATTGAGCCAGTTCCTGACGGATGCGAGAAGTGTTCACCTGGTTGCTGTAAAGCATGTTCTGAGGTACCTGAAGGGTACAGTGGATTATGGGCTCAGGTATGAGGCGAATCAAAAGTTTAACCTGCAGGGTTATGCTGATTCAGATTGGGCTGGCAGTGCTGCAGATAGGAAGAGCACATCTGAGTGTTGCTTCAGTATGGGATCAGATGTGATCTCTTGGTTTAGCAGGAAGCAGTCCTGCGTAGCACTGAATATAGCTGAGGCAGAGTATGTTGTAGCCTGCTCAGCTAGTTGTGAGGCAGTATGGCTACGGAAGCTACTGTCTGAGCTATTTGATCTCCCATTGGAAGCTACTGGTATCTTCTGTGATAACCAGAGTTGTGTGAAGCTGTACGAGAATCCAGTGTTTCATGACAGGTCGAAACACATAGAGATCAAATATCACTATATCAGGGATATGGTGCAGAGAGGAGCTATGAAGCTCCTATATGTTGTGACAGACGAGCATATTGCAGATGTGCTGACGAAGCCACTAGCCAGGGTGAAGTTCGAGTACTTCAGAGAGAGGCTTGGCGTTCTTCAGATCGAGGACACTTCGAGGAAGAAGTGATGGACACATTTGCGGAATCCATTCCAAGCATGTTGGAAGGAGGATCCTTCACATGGCTGTGGATGTAAGCGCTGGATGATGAGCATCAGAATGATGTTCTGGTTTCTGCCTTGATATGATCAGTTGGATCATTGTTATGTATGTATGTACGCATCATGTTGGATGCTGGATATGATCAGTTGGATCATTTTTATGTATGTATGTACGCATCATGTAGATGCTGGATGTGATCAGTTGGATCATGTGTATGTATTTTGTATATGCATCATGTTGGATGCTTGGACCATGTATCTGTATATGTATCAGATGGGTACATTGTATGATCAGGTGGATCATGTATGGTGATATGTATCATGTACTTGTATTTGTATCAGGTGGATACTTTGATGATCAGGAAGATCATGTATGATGATATGTATCAGGTAGATACTTGGTATGCATCAGGTAGATGCATTGATGATCAGGTGGATCAAGTATGATGACAT
This sequence comes from Larix kaempferi, assembly GCA_027924585.1. NCBI lineage: Eukaryota > Viridiplantae > Streptophyta > Pinopsida > Pinales > Pinaceae > Larix > Larix kaempferi. The sequence goes on from BSBM01000848.1 coordinate 9,095,822, forward strand.
GCAACAGGATGTTGCAGTGATGATCAGGATGATCATAGATGACGAGCTTCAGGATGTTGCTCCAGATGACATGCAGCAGGATGTTGCAGTGATGATCAGGATGATCATAGATGACGAGCTTCAGGATGTTGCTCCAGATGACATGCAGCAGGATGTTGCAGTGATGATCAGGATGATCATAGATGACGAGCTTCAGGATGTTGCTCCAGATGACATGCAGCAGGATGTTGCAGTGATGATCAGGATGATCATAGATGACGAGCTTCAGGATGTTGCTCCAGATGACATGCAGCAGGACGTTGCAGTGATGATGATCAGGATGATCGTGGATACATCAGGATGATGTATGGTGAGTATCAGGTTGATACTCTGTGGCCGTGGATCAGGTTGTGCAGATAAGCATGTAATTTGTGCCCTGGGAGATTTGCAGATGGTCTTTCAAGGTTTTGCCTATGGCATGTAATTTGTGCCCTGGGACATCTGGCAAATGCTCTTTCGAGGTTTTGCTTGGGAGGACATATAATTTGTGCCCTGGGAGATCTGCAGATAGTCTTTCGAGGTTTTGCCTATGGCATGTAATTTGTGCCCTGGGATATCTGGCAGATGCTCTTTCGAGGTTTTGTCCTATGGCATGTAATTTGTGCCCTGGGAGATTTCAGGTTGGAGTTGTGTACCCGTAACATCCTGAGATGCTCTTGCGAGGTTTTGCCATGACCACATGTAATTTGTGCCCTGGGAGATTTCAGGTCGGAGTTGTGTACCCGTAACATCCTGAGATGCTCTTGCTAGGTTTTGTGGTGGACCACATGTAATTTGTGCCCTGGGAGATTTCAGGTCGAAGTTGTGTACCCGTAACATCCTGAGATGCTCTTTTGAGGTTTTGTGGTGGGGTCACATGTAATAGCGCCCTGGGAGATCCTACAGGTTGGAGTTGTGTACCCGTAATATCCTGGGATGCTCTTTCGAGGTTTTGTGACGCACGTAATAAGTCCTGAGGATTCCACAGTATGGCCAGTGATGACGAAGACCTGCAGGTGGTGGGCCTACATCCAGTATGAAAAAGGACTGGCTCTGTAGAACTTCCTATGACGAGTAGAGACAGAAATTGGACGAGATAGCAGCAGCAGTGACGATGACGATGACGATGCATCGATGACGATGATCCAGAGAAGAAGACTTGTCTAGCAAATCTGTGTCGAGAAAATACCTTCCTAGTTAAGAGGGAGTGTTGATGTATATGTAACTTCGGAATGTATTTCATCAGTATATTATATATATATTTATTGTACCCTTATAAGAGATGTGTTATTCCTCTATAAGGAAGTGTCGTCATGTGGATTGACAAGTGTCGCAAGTGTGTGTACTTGCCGATGGGTTATTAGACCACCTTATGGGGTCGGCCCTAATTAATATATAATATAATGTGGATGTACTCAAGTAGACAAGTCGGCCCCAGTAGGTCACTGGGCAAAAAGGTGAGTATAAATAGAGATAGGAGATCTCTATTTTACTCACTCGGAAAAGTATCTATCTCTCTCTCTGAAAAGTAGCGCACTAGTGAGGAGGAGGAGGATCATCTGCTAGGAGACTATCTCAGTGTTATTTGGTTGTATTTTGGTTGAGCCATTTCTCTCTCTATCTCTGAGGAAGTTGTGGGGTTTTTTCACCTTAGGGTTTTCCCCACGGAAACTCTGTGTCTCTTGTCTCTATGCTTTTGATTCTTGTGATGCTTGTGATGCTTGTCATATTATGATTGTCATGCATTGATATACTGTAGATGTTATTCTCTCAGCAAAGATCCTATAGTATTGTGATTTAATACTGAAAATTTAACATGAAATGATCATGACTATACATGTTTAAGATTATTGTGTTTTGATAGTATTAAGATTATACTAATGAATGTATGATTATGTATGAGATCTCGAGGATAACACAATGATGATACGAGTAGGCATGCATAGTGATCGAGGATGGATATAAGTTCAAGGATAGGTAATCTAGGAAGCAAAGATCAAGAGGGGGCACACTCTAGTAGTTCCTACAAGGAAGCAAAGATTGAGAGGGAGTGCACCCAACAAACAAACAAAGATAAGTATTTGAATTGTCATTTCTTGTATATTTGATTGTTCAAATAATACTGTTTAATGATGTATATACTTATGTTGCTAGACTTAGGTTGTGTACTATGCATATTAGAATAATTGCATTAATGAACAATATACTACTAATATGCATGTGATGGGTAAGTTTCCTATGGAATTGTACAACATACCATTACTACTTATCTAGAATGAAACCTCTTTGCTGACATTTTGGGAGTTGTGCACACTCTTAACAATGTTCCGGTAGAGATTGGAAGGCATCTAGAAAGTTACGGGATATGGATAAATGTTATATTGAAGCATTGGCTAAATTAATTGCATGACTATATGACATATTTCTTTATGTGTAAGAATTTGTTCTAAAAACTATGAGATGTTTCTAATCATGCAATTTAACTTGTCTTGTAGGAAATATCGTGTACAATCACCTACAAAAGAAGGACTACAATATTTGTTCCAGCAACAAAGTTCAAGAAAACTATCTATTGAAAATATTGAAGAATCTGACGTTACCAGGATCCGGGATGCAGTAATGGAAGGATGCCATGATCGAGGAATACCATTCGATCATGAAGAATGATGCTTGGGATGTGGTCCCAAGACCTGAAGGGAATTCTGTTGTAAATTCCAAGTGGATCTATAAGATCAAGCATGCTGCGGATGGCAACATAGAGAAATACAAGGCCATGTTGTGGCTCGTGATTTTTGCTCCTATAGCCAGGTACACTTCCATCAGAGAAGTACTTGCTCTGGCTACAGTGATGAAGTGGAAGATACACTAGATGGATGTCAAGACAACTTTCTTGAATGGTGTAGTCGAAGAGGAAAGTGTATGTGGAGCAGCCACTCGGGGACTCATGTGTGAAAACTGAAGAAAGCCCTGTATGGTTTGAAATAGGGACCTAGGAACTAGTACAATAGGATAGATGGCTTCCTATCTAGTTTGGGCTTTACTAAAGGAAAAGCGGACTCCAACCTTTACTACAAGGCTGAGGAAGGCAATCCAGTGATACTACTTCTGTATGTGGATGACCTATTTGTTATAGGTGAGGATAGATTGATTGCGGATATAAAGAGGAAGCTTGTTGCTGAGTTCAAGATAAAGGACTTGGGTATGATGCACTACTTTCTAGGTATCGAGGTGTGGCAGAGCACAGATGGAATCTTCCTTGGAAAAGGGAAGTATGCAGAAAAGATCCTGAATAGGTTCGGGATGATGGACTGCAAGGCCATGGCCAAACCTATGGCATTGAACCTTAAGCTTCTATGTGATGCTTCATCTGAGTCTGTTAATGTCACGGTGTATCGTCAGATGATTGGGTCCTTGATGTACCTAACAAACACGAGACCAGATATTTGCTTTCTGGTGAACACATTGAGCCAGTTCCTGATGGATCCCATAAGTGTTCACTTGGTTGCTGTAAAGCATATTCTGAGGATCTGAAGGGTACAGTTGATTATGGGCTCAAGTATGATGTGAATCAAAAGGTTAACCTGGAGGGTTATGTTGATTTAGATTGGGCAGGCAGTGCTGCAAATAGGAAGAGCACTTCTAGGTGCTGCTTCAATATGGGATCAGGTATGATCTCTTTGTTTAGCAGGAAGCAGTCCTGCGTAGCACTAAGTACAACCAAAGCAAAGTATGTTGCAGCTTGTTCGACTAGTTGTGAGGCAGTATGGCTAAGGAAGCTACTGTCTGAGTTATTTGATCTCCATCTTTTGTGACAACCAGAGTTGTGTGAAGATGTATGATATCCCAGTGTTCCATGACAGGTAGAAGCACATTGAGATCAAAGATCACTATATCAAGGATATGGTGCAGAGAGGAGCAATGAAGCTCCTATATGTTGCAATGGACAAGCAAATAGCCGATTTGTTGACCAAGCCACTAGCCAGGGTGAAGTTTGAGTACTTCAGAGAGAGACTTGGTGTACTTTAGATCGAGATTCTTTCCAGGGGGAAGTGATGAGTCTGGAGACACAGATGAACATGAACCATTCTAGCATGGTTGAAGTGTGTCTTCCCATGGCTGAGATATAAAGGATGGGGCCATTCCGACATGGTTGAAGTGTGTCTTCACATGGTCATTAATGTAAGAGCTCTGCCATTTGAGCATTGCTGAAGTGTGTCTTCCCAGGGCTACGATATAAGTGCTGTGCCATTCGAGCATGGTTGAAGTGTGTCTTCCCATGGTTGTGATATATGTGTTGTGCCATTCCTAGCATGGTTTAAGTGTGTATTCCCATGGCTATAGATATAAGTGCTGAGCATTTCACGAATTGTTGAAGTATGTCTTCCCATGCCGGTGAATGTAAGTGCTGTGTGATGTGCATCTGGGTTGTGCTCCATGGACTATGAGGTGATTTGAAGATGATGATGTGATAGTAAGGTACATAGGTTTTGCAGAGGCATGTAATCAGTCCTGAGATGCTCTTGCAAGTTTTGCAGAGGCAGTGTAATCATTCCTGGGAGATCTTGCAGGTTTTGCAGAGGCAATGTAATCAGTCCTGAGGTGTACCTACTTGATGGCTTGCTTGCAGAGATGATGAAGACCTATAGGTGGTGGGCCTACATCCAGCATGAAAAAGGGCTGGCTCTGTAGATGTGATACATCCAACATGAAAAAGGGTTGGCTCTGTAGATGTGATACATCCAGCATGAAAAAGGGATGGCTCTGTAGAACTTCCTATGATGAGTAGATTTGAGATTGATTGAGATAGCAGCAGCAGTGATGATGACGATGATTTGATGATGATGATCCAGTGACGATGATCTAGAGAAGAAGACTTGTGCTAGTAGATCTGTGTCGAGAAATACCTTCCTAGTTAAGAAGGAGTGTTGATGTATATGTAACTTCGGAATGTATTTCACCTATGTATATTGTACTCCTATAGAGATGTTATTATTCCTCTCTACGGAAGTGTCGTCATTTGTATTGACAAGTGTCGCAAGTGTCATAACTTGTTGTGATGGGTTATTAGACCACCACGTGTGGGGTTGGCCCTGATTAGTATAACCATGGGTTATTAGACTGAGTTAGACAAGTCGGCCCTGCTAGGTTATTAGGCAGGTCAAGTCATGTATAAATAGAGTGCGGGAGGAGCTTTATTTGATCATTCACTTTCTCACTTATACACTCATTGGAGAGTGGTGCACTAGTGGAGGAGGAGAAGCTGCTGCTAGGAGACTATCTCTTATGCTTGGATTTTGTATCATTGCTCTATCTATCTTTGAGGAAGTTATTGAGGTTTTTCACCTTTATGGTTTTCCCCAAGGAAACTCTCTATGTCTATTGTCTCTTATGTTTGCTTCTTCTGATTGATATACTGTACATGTTATTCTCTCACTAAAGATCCTAGAGTATATTGAATTGATGCTAGAAAATTAACACTTTTTTGTATGTTAGTCTCCAAGGCCCGAAAAAGCATAAAATGATGCAAATGGGGAACTCTTCTAGCGATGTGACTAGAGAATTCCTTTTTCGTAATTAGTCTACAAGGTCCAGAAAAGGGGTAAACTTATACCAGGTAGATGCCCTTTCAGATACTTTTAGCAAGCATGAAAGGAAGCAAGATTTCTCGGCGATCTTTTCATTGTTTTAGGAGTTAGAAAAGAGCTTAACAAAACTCCCTAAGTGCGTTTTTCGTAAAACGATTGATCGTCCCGAAAAAGGGATAAAATTATACTGAACAAAAAATATTGGTGAGAGCGAGAAATGATCTCAAGCATCGTCACGAGCACGGAAAAATGAATCTGACGATATGAAGAATGTTTAAAACGGGTAACAACTGATGTGGCATGCAAACCGAGGCAATGAGGGGCATGGAAAAAATTCCCTAAAAATATGGTGGTGAGAGCAAGAAATTATCTCAAGCATCATTAGGAGCACGGAGAACTGAATCCGGTGATATAAAGAACGTAAAAAATGGACAATGGCCGATGTGGCACGCAAATCAAGGCAATGCGGGGCATGGAAAAAATGCCCAAAACTGATGTCAATGAAATCAAGAAACTGACTGGACTACTATGAAGGTCTCGCTACGTTGATTCCAATGGTATCAACGGTTTGGTGTTAGGAACCCATGTCAACCCTTCTCTTTACTATGTTAGTATATTGTTGTTGGACGCATATGCTTTGTAAGTCGTCCCGTAGTATTTGTTGATCCATAGTTTATATTAGCCCATAGTATTGACCCATAGTATTGGACGCATATGCTTTGTAAGTCATCCCATAGTATTATATGTCCCATGGTTTTGACCCATAGTATTGGGCATAGACTCAGTATATAAGTGTGTGTTGAGTTCATTGAAGGCACCGTGAAGTTAATTGTATTGAGCTTGCTCAAAGGAGGTTGCCCCCTCGAAGTGGCCTGTGATCAATATAAAAGTGATTTTGAGTTCTGTTATTTCTAGTATCTCGTGTATTTGCATTGATTAATTATTGCAGGTTCATCACATTTGGAGAACGGACTTCGTATGAATTCGTAATGGTCAAATGAAAATTGGTGAAATGTTTATAAATAGAAAATGGAGCTATAGTGACGCATGTCATTTTCACTATTGAGTTTGACAGGAGATTTGAGTTGTGCAGAGTATTTTCGTCAGTTGCGGGAGATTCGACTGTTCATTTTCCATTCCGTGAGTTCCAGGTAAGCCTATTACCCTTAATCTATAAGTTTATTTAATTTCGGGGGGGAATTGTTATATTTTAATCATTAATTCAATATGCTATAGGATATTCACTGAGAGAATAACATGTACAGTATATCAATGCATAACAATCATATCAAGCATGTCAAGCATCACAAGAATCAAAGGCATGAGACAATGGACACAAAAAAAATTTCGTGGGGAAAACCCTAAGGTGAAAAACCCCACAACTTCCTCAGAGATAGATAGAGCAATGGAGCAACCAAAGTACAACCAAATACAATAGATAGTCTCCTACTATGTAGCTGATCCTCCTCCTCCAATGTGTGCCACTTTCTGAGTGAGAGAAGAGTGAGTTCTAGGATGATCAAAATAGAGAATCCCGACTCTCTATTTATACTTGTCCTAACCTGCCTAATTACTTATGGGGCCGACTTGTATAACTCATCATAATAACCCCAGTTACATATATTCCGTGCCGACACCCACATCAGGTAGTCTAATAACCCATCGGTGATCCAGGTGGATATTGGTGGCCACCCACCTTTCCAACTGGCTCAAAACAGTTTTATGGCAATTTTGGTATTGTACTATTTTTAGCAGTTTTTCGGGTCCTGAACTTCCGGGGCCATTTTGAGGCTCTAAACGACGTTTTTTGGCAATTTGGGGGGCCAAATGGTTGCCACCGGCATGCATTTGGCCCCAGTCGAAAGTTTTAAATCTCGGATAGACCTTTCCAACGGGCTACCGAGCGCCCCAAACGGAGATCGTATGCAAAAGTTACGACCCCGGGAAGTTGATGTACTAACTTACCCAAACGGGGCCCACATGACTTTTGGCGCTTCATCTCCTAGGGCTAGGTTTTTGGATGTCTAGGGTTTTTGACATTCCTGTTTATTGTAAAAGGCCTTGAGAGCCTCATTGTAACCATCTTCTTGCAAAATGAGAGCAGCCGTCACATCTCTTCTCAGAGATAAGCCGCCACCATTCCAGCAAGCTTGTTTTCCGCTGCATTTTACAGTTCTAGCTTATTTCCTTATTGAATAGAAAACCAGTTTTACTGTATCTCTATTATTTTGTGTTAAGCATCTGATAATAATCTGTATTCATTTCGTTCTGCTCATAAAATCCGGATCAGTGGTATCCGAGCGGTCTGCTCCTTGTCGTCTTAATGCATGTCCCCAACGAGGTCAGGGTACAAAGAATTGGGTCTCGAGCTTGTTTCTCTTGAGGACAAAAGCTCTCGCACGCCCAAGCGACCTCTCATGGCAAGAGAAAAGAAAGATGATGGGACAGGAGATCCTATCAAAATGTTGCTTGAGGAAGCCCTCACGCAGCAGAGGAACGAGATGATGGATAATTTCGCGCAAATCCTTCGGCGACTACCAACAAGCGACGCATCTTCCTCGAGCGGAGGCGCCACCCCATTCAAGGTACAAATCAACTTTGATATCCCTATATTTGAAGGACAGATAGACGCAGATGCTGTAGATAAGTGGTTGAATCTACTAGAAGGGTATTTTTCTGTCCATAACTTTTCGAATAAAGAAAAGATTACTTTTGCGCTCCTCAAAGCCGTTCCCCATGTCAAAGATTGGTGGGAAACATTCTGCGAGCAAAAGGACACAGAAGAAGGCTCATTATTTTCAGTCACGGCCACCTGGGAATCCTTCAGGGATGCTATTAAGGAACAATACTACCCTGTTGGAAGTTATGACGATTTGTATACCAAATGGACCACACTGCGACAAGAAAGAGACCAAGCAGTGCCAGAGTTCACAAATATCTTCCATACCTTGCGCACCAAGCTGGGTATCAAAGATTCAGAGCGACATCTGGTGCTCAAGTATCGCGGTGGTTTGCATAGATACATCCAGACCGAAATGGAATTTCTAGACATCTCTTCCTTGGGCGCGGCCTACCGATATGCTGTCAAAATCGAGCAGAAGCTCAAACAAAAGACACGGCAATTTGGGCCTGGGAACCCTTCACAGCAAAAGACAGGAAAGGGCAGCCCCAACCCACAGAATAAAGGACAGAGCAAAGATGGACAGCATCAGGACAACCAGTCCAAGCCGCAAGCAAAGAAGGACACCGGAAAAACAAAGAAAGATACCGGGAAGTGGTGCGACTTCCATAAGAGCCCTTGGCATATTACTGCTGATTGCCGCTCAAAGCAGTCGCTGGTGGCCGAATTGAAAGCATCTGAATCAGATGCGGGTTCTGACTCTGAGTCCGAACCAGAAAGGGGACGACGGATCATTGACGCGGAACCCAGTGCCACCGTTGCCACCACCAAGCTCCATCCTGATGAACCAGACGAGCCAGAAGAAGGAGAACGCCTCTTCCATTCACAGATGTGGGTAAAAGGCACCCCGCTGCATTTCATCGTTGATAGCGGTAGCCAAAAGAATCTCATCTCAGCAGAGGTCGTCAAGCGCCTGGCCCTACCGACAACGCCGCACCCACAACCCTACACCATTGGATGGCTCCGCAAAGGAAGCGATCTCCGCGTCAGCCAACAGTGCCGACTGCCATACGGCATCAAGCCCTTCAAGGACGAGGTATTGTGTGATGTTGCTCCTCTCGAAGTTTCAGATGTTCTTTTGGGCCAACCTTATTTATGGAAACGTCATGCTGTATATGAGTCTAGGCCTCGTAGTGTTATTATTTCTTTGAACAGGAAGTTGTACAGGATACCCGAGGCAGTCCCTCCTAGCGCTATTTCCTTGATCTCTTCCAAGCAATGCAGGAAGGTCATCTCTCAGACCGGGAAATTTGTCTTCTTCGTGATTCGCTCTCAGAGTGAAAGAAAGATCGTAGTCACATCCCGGGCCTCCGCGACCGATCTATCCACACAACAGAAGCAAGTGGATAAGGTGGTGGAAGGATACTCAGATATCTTCTCCTCTCCGACCGGGGTACCTCTGCACTGCCAAGTCAAGCATCCCATCGATCTGACCCCAGGTGCACCGCTACCCAATGGGCCAGTCTATCGCCGCTCTCTGTTGGAAAACGAGGAGATCAAGAGGCAGATCCAAGAATTGCTCCACAAGGGGCACATCCGTCCCAGTTCATGACCTTGTGGGAGCCCAATCGTGCTGGTGCAGAAGAAAGATGGGACCTGGCGACTCTGCATTGATTACCGGGCCCTGAATAAAATCACAGTCCGTAACCGGTACCCGATTCCCCGAATCGACGACCTCCTTGATCAGCTCACGGGGGCCAAATACTTCAGTAAGATTGATCTGAAGTCGGGCTACCACCAGGTCCCAATAGAACAGACAGATGTATGGAAGACTGCCTTCAAGTCAAAAGAAGGTCTTTTTGAATGGCTGGTCATGCCTTTTGGTTTGACAAATGCTCCAGCAACTTTTATGAGGATGATGGACGATATCCTACGACCTTTCACCAACAATTTTGTAGTGGTGTATCTGGATGACATCCTCATCTATAGCAAGACTTGGGAGGAACACTTGCAGCATATTCAGTAGGTTCTGCACACCCTGCAGAAGCACAAACTATATGCAAACTTGGAAAAATTCTCCTTCGGCATGGACAGGGTCCATTACTTAGGCTACATCGTTGATCGACATGGTGTGCATGTGGATCCATCCAAGATCCAGGTCATCCGTGACTGGCCAGCCCCAACCACACTCACTGAACTTCGGAGCTTCTTGGGCCTCGCCAATTTCTATCGCCGGTTCGTGCTGGGATTCTCTCATATCGCATGGGCCCTCAGCCAAGTGACCAGGGGTGGTGGTAAGGAAAAATTTGTGTGGGGCTTGTCCCAACAACAAGCCTTCGATGACTTGAAGAAGCGTTTGTGCTCAGCGCCGGTACTCTCATTACCAAACCTGCAACATCCCTTTGAGATTGAGACAGATGCTTCAGATTATGCTGTGGGTGCCGTTCTCACTCAACACGGCCACCCCGTGGCATATCATAGTGAGACACTATCAGATGCTGTTCGCAAGTACCCTACCTATGACAAAGAAATGTAATCCATTGTACAAGCCTGCCGCCAGTGGAGACATTACATTCTTGGGAAGGAGACAGTCATCCACACTGATCACAAGCCACTACAGTTCATGCATACCCAAGGAAAGTTGCAGAATGACCGCCATCAGAAATGGTCAACATATTTACAGCAGTTCCACCTCAACATCAAATATAAAACAGGGAGTACCAACCGAGTTGCTAACTGCCTCAGTCGACCTCCAGTCGCGGCACTTACCACGGTGCTAGACTCTTGTGGCCACGAGACCTCCGGATGGCCTCACCTCTACGAGACAGACCCTGACTTCTCCGCCACCTATCAAATGTTGGGCACCAACTCAGTGGTTGCTAATTTCCATCTTCAGGACGGGTTGTTGTGTCATCTGGGCCATCTCTGCGTTCCATCAATCGAGCGTGCGAAGCTGATTTGGGAAGCTCACTATAGTCGGGTGGCAGGACACTTTGGCGTCGAAAAGACTGTGGCAGTGTTGCAGAAACATTTCTACTGGCCGAAACTTCGACAGGATGTCAGCAAGTATATCAGGTCCTGCACCGCTTGCGCTATTGCCAAACCGACCACTAAGAAACAGGGCCTATACACCCCTCTGCCTACTCCTGACAGGCCGTGGGAATCCATCTCAATGGACTACATGTCGGGCCTCCCGTCCACCAAGAGGGGAAACGACTGTGTTTTCGTGGTTGTTGATCGCTTTTCCAAGATGGCGATTCTAGCCGCTTGCAAGAAGAACATCACAGCAGAATCCACTGCCAAGCTCTTCTTTGAACGAGTATGGGTACATTTTGGGATCCCACAGACCATTATCTCAAACCGTGACAGTCGGTTCCTCAGCTCATTCTGGTCAAGCCTCTGGTCACTGCTGGATACCAAGCTCACCAAATCCACTGCCTTCCACCCCCAGACCGATGGACAAACGGAGGTCGTCAACCGGATGGTCGTACATATCCTGCGCATGTACAATTCAACACACCCCCGCACATGGGATGAGAGTCTCCCCTATGTCCAACATAGCTACAACCGAGCCTTGCATAGCTCAACTGGCCACAACCCCTTTCAGGTGGGGTTGGGATTCCAACCATTGGGCCCCATGGATGTTGCACTTCCCCTTGCGACCACCTCGGCCGACTCATCCCCAGAAGCTGACAAAGTCGCCCGGTTCATTGAACGGATCCAGCATATCCGCCAACAGGTTCAGGTTATTCTACAGAAGTCTAATGCCAAGTACAAGCAGCGCCATGATCAACATCGGGTGCCACATAAGTTTCAGGTGGGCGACAAAGTTTGGCTGCATTTGCAGAAAGAACGCCTTACAGGGCCCCATCGAAAGCTTCACCCACTCCGTTATGGGCCGTACACCATCACCAAGGCGGTGGGTGACAATGCTTTTGAGCTCAACATTCCCCCCTTTTTGGGTCTGCATCCAGTCTTCAACGTGGCTCTCCTTCGGCCATATTTCCCACCACTATTAGACACCTCAGAGATAGCAGAGAAGTTGACACCAATAGAGCTCAACCCTGACTTCCTACAACAAGCATCCAATGATCACATTGCAGACACACAGATCAAGGGCACTCGACATCAAAGGATCCAGCTTTATCGAGTTGTCAAAGCAGGGCAGCTCCTGCACCAAGGCAAGTGGCTCACCCAAGGCCAAATTCAGCAGAAATTTCCTCATCTAATGGGGGAACTCAACGCAATGGAGACCATTGCTTCCTAAGGAGGGAGGATTGATCCAGGTGGATATTGGTGGCCACCCACCTTTCCAACTGGCTCAAAACAGTTTTATGGCAATTTTGGTATTGTACTATTTTTAGCAGTTTTTCGGGTCCTGAACTTCCGGGGCCATTTTGAGGCCCTAAACGACCTTTTTTGGAAATTTGGGGGGCCAAATGGTTTCCTCCGGCATGCATTTTGCCCCAGTCGAAAGTTGTAAATCTTGGATAGACCTTTCCAACGGGCTACCGAGCGCCCCAAACGGAGATCGTATGCAAAAGTTACGACCCCGGGAAGTTGATGTACTAACTTACCCAAATGGGGCCCACATGACTTTTGGCGCTTCATCTCCTAGGGCTAGGTTTTTGGATGTCTAGGGTTTTTGACATTCCTGTTTATTGTAAAAGGCCTTGAGAGCCTCATTGTAACCATCTTCTTGCGAAATGAGAGCAGCCGTCACATCTCTTCTCAGAGATAAGCCGCCACCATTCCAGCAAGCTTGTTTTCCGCTGCATTTTACAGTTCTAGCTTATTTCCTTATTGAATAGAAAACCAGTTTTACTGTATCTCTGTTATTTTGTGCTAAGCATCTGATAATAATCTGTATTCATTTCGTTCTACTCATAAAATCCGGATCAATCGGCAAGTTAATCTACTTGCGACACTTGTCAATACAAATGGCGACACTTCCTTATAGAGGAATAACACATCTCTTATAAGGGTACAATAAATATATATATGAAATAAATTCCAAAGTTACATATACATCAACACTCCCTCTTAACTAGGAAGGTATTTCTCTACACAGATCATCGGGCACAAGTCTTCTTCTCAAGATCATCGTCATCGAATTGTCATCGTCACAGCTGTTGCTATCTCGTCCAATCTTTGAATCTACTCATCACAGGAAGTTCTACAGAGCCAGTCCTTTTTCATACTGGATGTAGGCCCACCACTTGTAGGTCTTCATCATCACTGGTCATACTGTGGAATCCTCATGACTCATCACGTGCATCTGCAGAACCTCGCAAGAGCATCCTAGGTCTTTTACGAGCACACAACTCAACCTATTGAATCTCTTAGGATCTTTTACATGCCACTGCACAACCTATCCACGACCACAGAGTATCAAACTGATAGTTCACCATACATTTGACTAATGTATATCATCACATGATCAATCAGATCATCATCATCATCTGCAAGCAAGCCATCAAGTAGGTACACCTTAGGACTTATTACACTGCCTCTGCAAAACCTGCAAGATCTCTCAGGACTGATTACACGGCCTCGGCAAAACCTGCAAGAGCATCTCAGGACTGATTATATGCCTCTACAAAACCTGTGTACCAAACTGTCACATCAATGTCTTCAGATCACCACAAAGTCCACGGAGCACAACCCAAATGCACATACACAGCACTTACACTCACCATGGGAGGACTAACCTGCCACCATGTGAAAGGCTCACAACACTTACACTCACCAGCATGGGAGGACCAACCTACTACCATTTGGGAAAGGCTAACATCACTTACATCAACGACCATGGGAGGACCATCCTACCACCATGTCGGAAAGGCACAGCACTTACAGCAACGACCATGGGAGGACCAACCTACCACCATGTTGGAAAGTCCCAACAATTACATCAACGACCATGAGAGGACCAACCTACTATCATGTCGGAAAGGCTTCAGCACTTATATCTCACCATAGGAGGACTAACCTTCCACTTTGTGAGAATGGCCCAACACTTACATCTCACCATGGGAGGAATAACCTGCCACCATGTGAGAATGGCCTAGCCCTTACATCTTACCATGGGAGGACCAACCTACCACCATGTAAGAATGGCTCAGCCCTTACATTCTGCCATGGGAGGACTAACCTACCACCATGCAAGAATGGCCTGGCCCTTACATCCTGCCATGGGAGGACTAACCTGCCACCATGCAAGAATGGCCAAGTGTGCATCTGTGTCTCCGAACTTCATCACTTCCCTCTGGAAGAAATCTCGATCTAAAGTACACGAAGTCTCCCTCTGAAGTATTCAAACTTCACTCTGGCAAGCATCTTGGTCAACACATCGGCTATCTGCTCCTATGTCGCAACATACAGGAGCTTCACAGCTCCCCTCTGCACCATATCCCTAATATAGTGGAACTTGATCTCAATGTGCTTCGACCTGTCAAGGAACACTGGGTTCTCTGAAAACTTCACACAACTCTGGTTGTCGCAATATAATTAGGTATCACTCAACTGGAGATCAAACAAATCAGACAGTATCTTCCTAAGCCATACTACCTCACAACTGGCTGAACAAGCTGTGACATACTCTGCATCAACTGTACTCAGTGCCGCATAGGACTGCTTCTTGCTAAACCAAGATATCACACCTGATCCCATACTGAAGCAACACCCCAAAGTGCTCTTCCGATCAATGTCACTACCTACCCAATCCAAATCAACATAATCCTCGAGGTTAAACTTTTGATTCTCCTCATACTTGAGCCCATAATCCATTGTACCCTTCAGGTACCTCAGAACATGCTTTGCAGCTATCAGGTGAACATGTCTTGGATCTGTCAAGTACTGGCTCAAGGTGTTCACCGAAAAGCAAATGTCTGGCCTTGTGTTCATCAGGTACATCAAGGATCCAATCATCTGATGATACATCGTAACATCAACCGACTCAGAAGAAGCATCACACAGAAGCTTTAGGTTCGATGCCATAGGTGTGGCCATGGCCTTGCAGTCCATCATCCCAAAACTCTTCAGGATCTTTACTGCATACTTCCCTTGTCCAAGGAAGATTCCATTTGCACTCTGCCACACCTCCATACCAAGAAAGTACTGCATCATACCCAAGTCCTTCATCTCGAACTCGGCAGCTAGCTTCCTCTTCATATCGGCAATCAGTCTATCCTCACCTGTCAAAAACAAGTCACCCACATACAATAGTAGAATCACTGGATTGACCTCCTCAACATTGTAGTAAAGGTTGGAATCCGCTTTACTCTTGGTAAAACCCAAACTGGATAGGAAGCCATCTATCCTGCCATACCAGGTCCTAGGTGCCTATTTCAAACCATACAGGGCTTTCTTCAGTTTGCACACATGTGTTCCTCTATCATGTGTCTCAAACCCAAGTGGCTGCTCCACGTACACTTCCTCTTCAACTACACCATTCAAGAAGGCTATCTTGACATCCATCTGGTGTACCTTCCATTTCATTACTGCAACCAGAGCAAGTATTGATCTAATGGAAGTGTATCTAGCCATAGGAGAAAAAGTCTCTTCATAATCAATTCCTTCTTTCTGGGAGAAGCCACGAGCTACAAACCTAGATTTGTATTTCTCGATGCTACCATCTGTAGCATGCTTGACCTTATAGATCCAATTGGAAGTTACCAAAGACTTCCCATCTGGTATTGGGACCACATCCCAAACAATATTTTTCATAATAGATTGGTATTCTTCGATCATAGCATCCTTCCATTCTTTCTTTTTTGCAGCTTCTTCATAACTGGAAGGTTCTTTATCCTTGATGTCACAGAGTAAAGCAACATAACTAGTATGTGACCTTGTACTTTTCCTTTCTATTTCTTCTTCTGGAATGCCAAATCTCTCTACATCTTGGATGAGCTCTCTAGCCCATGTAGGTTTCCTCTTGTGAGTATTCTTCTCACGAGGTGGATCCACAGGTTCTTGTGGATCTTCCATTTCTCGATCTTCTTCAAGAACTGCTTCATTCATTGTGGTGTCCTGAGTTCTAGATATTCTGGGTTCTTCATTGTCTTCAACAGGTGTCTTTCTCAATTTGTGATAAGCTGAACTTTCATCAAATGTTACATCTCTGTTGATGTCAATCTTCTTGAATCCAAGGAAATAGATTCTATAAGGTTTCGAGCTTTCACTGTAACCCACGAATATACCCTTCTTTCCTGAAGGATCCAACTTTGTCCTTTTCTCTTTTGGGATGTGAGTGTATACTGGACAACCAAATATTCTAAGATGGCTCACTTCTGGTTTCTTACCAGTAAACACTTCTTCTGGTTTTTTGTTGTCAAGTATCTTATGGGGTGTTCTGTTCTGCACATATACAGTTGTCCTTGCTGCTTCAGCCCATAGGTGCATAGGTAAGTCTTGGTCATGAAGCATTTCCCTTGCTGCTTCAATGATTGTTCTGTTATTCCTTTCGGCAACCCGATTCTGCTGTGGATTGTAAGGAGTAGTCAACTCCCTCTTAATCCCTGAATCACTGCATAACTTCTTGAAGTCTCCTGAAGTAAATTATCCGCCATTGTCAGATCTAAAGATCTTGATCTTCAAGTCAGTTTGGTTTTCTATCAAGGCTTTGAATTCCTTGAAATTGTTAAACACTTCATCTTTGTTCTTCAGGAAGTAGATCCAAGTCTTCCTAGAGAAGTCATCAATAAAACAGACATAGTATACATACCCACTCAGAGTACTGGATGACATGGGACCGCATACATCATAGTGGATAATCTCCAAGATTCCTTTTGCCTTTGCTTTCACTACTTGGAAATGTCTTCTTTGTATTCTTTCCCTTTGCACAACCTTTGCAAATGCCTTCATGCTTTGTCTGGATTTTAGGAAGACCTTCTACCGCTTTCGTTGCAATTGGTAATGCTCTATAATGCATGTGTGCAAGTCTTCTGTTCCAAAGTTCACTTGGCTCTACAGAATCATGGACCATGGCTTGTTCTGGATGGCCCTTCAATTTGTATAATCCTCCCTCTTGTTCTCCAATCACAACTGCATCATCTATAGTCTTACCCTTAGGCCACATTAGGACTTGGCCATCTATAAATGCAACCCTCATGCCTTTTGCATCTAATGCTGTAGCTAGGTTTTTACCCCTAGCTTGTGCAAATGAGCACCTACTAAGGAGAATGGACTCCTTAGTAGCAGTTCAGTAAATGTAAACAATTAAGCTAAAACAAAAAATAGAAACTACTCTAACACATGCATGAAACATAAACAACAAATTTAAATAATGATTTTTTGTATTGACATTACCTCCAATGTGGAGGTTGATGAAGCTCCTTGCAACGTCCAAGAGGGTTGCTCCAAGCTCCAATGTGCTCCTTCTCTTTCTCCAATGGTGGGAATGGGCCAAAAGTGGCTCTCAAGGTGAAAGTAGTTCAATGGAGAACTAGGGTTTCGAGAGAAATTTTGGCAGAGTAAGGGTGCTAGTGATTGTGGATATGAAAAAAGGGATCTCCATCACCTATTTATAGTTTTTTGGTGGTGGAGTGCTGACCCATGGTTTTAGGAAACACATGGTTTTGGGCAGCTGTATAGGGTTTTTTCCTCCTTTTCTTCATTATTTTATATTTTTTATTCCCTTTTTAGGGGATTTTGCTATTTTTGGAGGAAAAAGGGGGTTTTTTAGCCTTTTTGAGGCTATTTTGATGGTTTTGTGGTTTTTGGAGGCATTTTAGGCCTTTTGGAGGCTTTTTAATGGGATTTTTTGGGATTTTAAGGGAAATATGGTAGGAAAATGGACAAATGAGCCATATAATGTGGTAGATGAGGTAGTGAACACTTTTTGGGTGTTAACAGATTGCCCCCTGATGTGCGAGGGCAGGAGCTCATCGTATGGCCGATGGACATCATAAGTCATGAATGGTTTTCCTGGGGTGTGGAGAGAAGAGAAGAAACAAACTGAAGCCCGGAACGACGATCCCGAACAACTGCAAGAACTAAAAGTACATAAACTCAAGAATGGATGAGGAATCATCTGATCATATTGACGAGGCGGGCATTCCCATGCTCGTATCAGGATATAACATAACAATAACAATGGGGTCCAAAAAATGGGGACCTGAAATATACATGACCTCAAAAACTGAATGAGGAATAATCTCAATATATGGACGAGGCGGGCATACCCATGCTCGTATCAAGATACATAAACAGAACTGTGAGGCCCGAAAAGGGGGACATGTAAGATACATAGCCACTGTGTACATCATAAGAGTCCAGAGGGGACACAAAATCTGGTACATACTGCTAGGCGGACCATGTCTGAGCTGAAAAACTGATACACTGGAATAATCAACAGTGATACTGAGTGTGGTACCAAAGGGGCTGATGAGCTGCTGGACCAGAGTGACAAGGGGTACACTCACAATGGTACACGGAACGGGAACTGATCTGGAACTGAAACTGGGTACTCAAGGAAGCATGTAACTGGATGGCTTCCGAATACAAACGCCAACGCAGCCCGGACATCCACGGGAACATACAACTGGGCGTTCCGAAATGACTCACCAATGTGCTAGAGTCGGGGGAAATCCAGGGTCTTCGACTAAAAACTAATGGGAAATAATCCTACGCGATCCTCAACGATGCGATCAAGGTGCTGAAGTCGAGCATGTGAGAAACAACCACTCGGAGAGGCAATGATGACTCCTCTCAGAATGGTCCGTAGGCACTTACCACAGATGGTGATAAGTCCAAGGCGTAGGGACCTCTGGGCCTATCCTCTAGAATAGAGGGGCTGTCATCGACAGAGGGAGACCTGCAACTATCAAGGCAATGATGTTTCCTTGACAGGAGCGCGAGGTGAAGAACCGAAATGTGATGGTACTGATGGTAGGACGGATAAACTGGGAGGGAAAAACTGGGCAAGTAGAGTAGGTGGACTCAAACTTCCTTTGTTCAGAGTATGATAATGGGAGTGATCGGGCAGCATATGAAACTAACTGAGGGGAAAGGGATCATAGCTGTAAGGGATCTGGGAGGGTAACTAGGCTGAGGGAGACTCAAGCTGGGGTAAAATGGAAGGAGACTGCAGAATACTCTGAACAAAGGCGACCTGATTGGGGGTGCTGCCGAGATGATCGATCATAGTGCTAGGAGGCACGGGAGGAGACTTCTTCATGGGTTAAGCGACTAGAAGAAGTTTGTGTAAAATGATACTGTCATGTGGATTTTACGAGCCCGGGACAGTTCATGCTCGTGGTTGCTTTCAATTTTAAGGAGTCTGAAAGCGATAAGAAGACTCTGAAATGATGGAATGGTACTATCGTGTGGATTTTACGAGCCCAGGACAGTTCATGCTCATGGTTGCTTTCAATTTTAGAGAGTCTGAAAGCAAGTAAGAAGACTCCAGGGGGTTGCTTTTTCGTAGATTTAGTCTCCAAGGCCCAAAGAAGCATAAAAGGATGCAATGACGAACTCTTCTAGCCGGTGTGACTAGAGTATTCCTTTTTCGTAATTAGTCTACCAGGTCCGGAAAAGGGTTAAACTTATACTAGATAGACGCCCTTTCAGGTACTTTAACGAGCATGAAAGGAAGCAAGATTGCTCGGCGATCTTTTCATTGTTTTAGGAGTCAGAAAAGAGCTTAACAGAAACTCCCTAAGTGCCTTTTTCGTAAAGGACTTGTCCGGCCCGAAAAAGGGATAAAATTATACCGAACAAAAGGAATGGCCAGGCAAGGAGGAAGTGTTCAATCAAGGAGCATGTATGATGACCAAGAACAAGGGTGGGGGGAACACTGGCGGGCCTCCTTGCGGGGTAGATGAAATGGTGGCAAAATAACGAAACATTTGCAGTATGACAGGAGTGAATGGCTCATGTAAAAATGTGGAACAATCCGATAGCGGCCGATGTGGCTCGCAAACCGAGGCAGCAAGGTGTTTGGGACACAATGTTGAAATTGTACCAAGTGAGAGCGAGAAATGATCTCAAGCATCATCAAAAGCTCGGAAAAATGAATCCGGCGATATAAAGGGTGTCAAAAACGGGTAACGGCCGATGTGGCACGCATCCCGAGGCGACGAGGGCGTTTTGGAAAAATACCCAAAAAATTGGGGGGTGAGAGCGAGAAATGATCTCAAGCATCATCACCAGCTCGGAAAAATGAATCCGATGATATAAAATATGTGAAAAACGGAGAACGACCGATGTGGCACGTAAACCGAGGCGACTAGTGGCATCTGGAAAATGGGCAAAAAATGACGGTGTAAAAATAATGTAACGAGATGACCATCATGACGGTCTCGGCGTGCTGATTCAAATGGTGGAAAATATGTGTAAAACAAAAAGGAAGCAAACTGTACAATGCGGACCAATGGGGCCGCGAGTTATTTAAGGATAAAAGCGTTTAAGGTACAACCCGTTACGCGGGTTGTGCAAAGGACGGCCTTCGGAGTCAGCTAAGATGTATGCCCCCTGTTCGAGGGGGGAGGTGAAGATATCACGGAACTCGTGGAAGAGTTGTGTGTAGTCCGCAATCTCCTGCTCGCTGCAGGAGGCTCCTAAAGTGATGAGTTCAGGGGCACATCTTGGGAACTTTGAGGGAGGAATAGGACGTTGTTTCTGATGGACGGGGGGTACATCAGGCCATGTGTCAATGTGGTGCTCGATAATGGCGGGGTCAAGACCAGGAATTTCGGTATAGGACCAGGAAAAGACATCACGGAATTCTCTGAAAAGGGTTTGGTAGTCTTCAATCTCTTGTTTACTGCAGAATGCTCCTAAAGTAATGAGTTCAGGGGCACGTCCAGGGGCAGCGATATCAATTTGGATGACAGGTGAGATGTTAGCCGTGTTACCTTCCTCGAAGGCGTCAGGAGCAGGAATAGGGTCCTTGAACCAGTCGACCTTGGTGGGAAGGAAGTTTGTGGACTCAACTGTGAATTGGGTAGCTGTGCTAGAGGAGGAGTCTTCTGGGATGAAATAGGAACGGTGGTGCATATCATCCCAGGGATAATCCGGGGCGGTAAGGGTCTCAAAAATCTCCTCATCAGTACGGAAAGTTTGCGTCGTCAAATCGGTTGACGAGGGGGTAGTGGTTGAAGAGATCATGTAGATGATATTAACTTCTCCAGAAGGGGGAGAGACCGGGGGGTAGATCTCCTCCATAGTGGGTGGTGCCGTCTCAAGATCCAGATTGTTCATCTCATAGAGAGCTGCTCTGTAATCCGGGAGATCGGGACAATGATGGGAATAATGCCCGTAAACACCGCATATGGCACAGGGGTGGTTGGTACGCAGGGATTTATCTTTAGGCTTGGGAGTGGGGTTTAGTTCGACAGTTGGGATGTTGGGGTCATCGTCGAGCATCTGCATGTGCTTCTGCAATGCTAGTAACTGTGGGCATTGGTGTGTCGCATGGCCTAACTCGTCGCACAACGAGCATTTGGGGGGAGCACGAAATACTGGGGGGTTCTTGACTGTCTTGGGAGGTGGTACAGCAGTGTAAGGTTGGGGACCTCTGCCCCCAGTGGGTTTGGGAGTAGGAGGAGGAGTCGTGGAGGACGAAGGGGTAGAGACACCGGGAGGTGGCTGAGTGGTAGTAGCCATGGGTTGCACCGGTTGGAGGATGACGTCTGGTGTCGGCGGGTGAACGGGAGGTGAAAGATACCATACAGGTAATCCCAAAGTTAACCCAGGGAGGCTAAGGGTAGCCATGACCGGGGCGCTGACTACTCCCGATGGAGGGACTAGGAAGGGGATCGTATGGATGGGTGTAACACCAATGTGGCTAGGTACCAATGGTGGTTTAGGCAACAAGGGTGGTTGATTGTTAGGTGGTTGGTTGTCGTGGGACAAGGTACATAAGTCAGACACTTCGGGCGTAAATGACGGGGGAGGAATGGATTGAAAGGTGGAGGTCATCGGCGTGTCTGAGTAGACCCCAGGCCCCGTAGAGGAAACAAATGAGGTGGTGGCACGAGAAACAGGTTGTTCAACCATGGGGAGAACATTTTCAGGTGCAGCGGGAGCACTGGGATCATAGTAAGTAAGTTGGTCGATCTTGACCACGCGTCCATCATGGGGGAACATCATGGTACGAAAGACAGAGGAAGCGACCGCCCGCATAGCATACATGTAGCTGCGACCGAGTAAGAGGTTGTAATCAAGCTGGGCGTTGATGACCTCGATATCGATGAGGACGGTTTTACCACCTAACTGGACAGGGACATTGGCTAGGAGACCTTGTGGCTGAGCCGAACGTCCGTCGTAGGCGCGTAACGCAGTGGTGGACTGGTGGAGGGTAGGGGATCCCAACTTCTGCCATACGAATGTAGACATAACGCATGTGGAGGCACCCACATCGATGATGCATCGATGGATGACAAGATTCCGAACGGAAACAGAAACTTGGAATGCTAAGGTGGAAGGCAGGCGTGGTTCGGACTGGTCCAAATCAAATGCCATCAAATTCGAATCAGTTGGGTCGATAGCCCCAATGGCTGAGAGTAAAGTCTTGTGCTGGGAAGGGCAGTTCTTCAAGACTTCTAACGCAGACATGGCTGCGGGGGATTGGGCTAGGTCGTCTACAATGTTGTAGTTTGACGCAGCGCGCGCATTGGGGTTGTTGTTGATACGGCGAAGTGGGAAACGAGCTGCATTGGAAGCGCCATCGACCGGAGGGGGAGGGATGCGTAACGCTTGATCAGTGGGATGAGCGTTAGCGGTTTTATCAGCGGGAAGGGCTTCAGAGGTGGAGCCATATTGGTTCCGACGGGTCTGTAGGTTGACATCAGCGGAAGACATCATCAACAAGTGATGGGTACCTGAGTCAAACATGGGTTGATCAGGAGCGGCGTATGTGATCTGTTGTTGTTGGGGTTGCGCGTTAGCTTGAGGGGCCAACGGCTGAGTGTTCACGACGCCTTGGGTTGGTAAGGGGTTTTGCAGCACCAAAGGTTGCTGCTGAGGTTGTGGGGGGTTGGGCGGTGCTTGAGGAGCCGCATGCCCTTGGCGATGGGCATCATCAACCCAAAGTTGTCGAGCTCGCTCCAAATGTGGGCAAGTATGTGTGTAGTGGCCATAGACCCCGCAGATAGAACAAGGATGGTTTGTTCTCAAATTAGGGTTTTTAGCCTGCTTGGGCGGGCGATCAGGGTTTTGGTTAGTGGGGGCCGCGTTGTTGTTGTCTGGGGGATTAGCCTGTTGACCAGCTTGGTCTGCAGGTTGGTTGTTCCCACGATTACGGCCTTTGCCACGGTTCTGTTTGCCCTGGTTGCGTTGGTTGTTTTGGTTCTGCTGCGGATTTTGTTGGGCGTAGACTTTCCCTTGGGCAGCAGGTGGGTTCTGAGGTTGCGCAAGTGTGGGAGAACGCTTCGGGGGATGATATGCAGGTGGAGGCTGAGCAGGTGTAGCAACTTGAGGAGGTTGCTGATATGGCTGCGGAGCAAGTTGTGGGTTTTCCGCAGGGGCTGCCTGTGGCGGATAATAAGCGGGTTGGGCTTGTGAAGGCGTAGGAGCTGGGGCAGCCTGCTGGTGGTAGTAGGGCTGAGGTGCGACTGGGGGGGCATAAGCGGGAGTCGCATGACCGAAGCATTGAGGAGGACATGAGGGTCCATGGTAGTGGTGATGTGTCATAGGAGCATATGAGTTGGTGGCCCCAGACTGTGAGGTGGCCCGCGAAAGGTCGGGGCCCGGGGTAGGACGTGCTATGGAAAACGGTTGAGGATGCGAAGAAACATGACCAATGATGCTGTCTGCGGCATGGGATGCCCCCAGCGCATCGTGATGGGAGGACTCGCCGCGAGGGGCGTCAGGTATAATGGTATAGAGGTAACCCGACTGGGCGTAAATGAGGTCAAACTGTTGGGCCTTAAGGATGGCCTCTTCTTTAGACTGGGGTCTTTCTGAAGCTACATCCTTAGCAATAACAGGAAGAAGGGACTTGAGGAACCAATCTAGGAAGATACGGTCGTCTAATTTAATCTTGCATAAGCTACGGCGTCGACGCCATTCATGGATGTGGTCCGTGATATGGGTAGCCGTGTTTTGTCTGCAGGATAGGAGGATCTCAACGCCCGCGTCATAGTGGACAGGCAACTGGAAGAACTGCAAGAATGTCGAGGCAAGGGAAGTAAAGGTGGCATGGGTCCCATGAGGTTGCTCGATATACCATTTGGCTGCAGAGCCAGTGAAGGTGCGTTATAAGAGACGGAGGCGAACGGAGTCATCCACTATGGAGTTAGAGGAACACCATAGGTGGAAAGACATGATATGGTTTTGTGGGTCCTCACCGGCCTTGCCCTCGAACTTAGGGATGTCAGAGGGGAGCTTGGTAGGCATATGAGGCCACGTAGGGTCGTGTCGAATAGGGTCGTTGGTCAATCTGGCCAGGTCAGGTAGGTTGAGGCTAGCCATGAATGGCAAACTGGAAGAAGGATGTGACACAGTAGTGGGTTGGACCAAGTTGGGGCCAATGCCCCCAAGTGGGGGGACAGGATTTGGGATGGTGCCCCCAAGTGGGGGAACTAAGGTGGTGGAGGATGGTCCAGCACCACCATGGGTAGTGTGAGCCACTGATGTAGTGGTGGTATGTATGCCAGCTACGGGAATAGGAATGGTGACCGGGATGGTGGATGTGGCCCCCATCGAGGGCATTCCTAGAGCAGGTGTGGTAACTGGTGTAGTGGTGGATGTGCCACCAATGGTCCCTATAGAGAAAGGAGTGGAAGTTGCGCCAGCCATGGGGCTAGTAGGGGCAGTGTAAATAGGTTTCTCAGACTCTTCTTCAGAATCGGAGGTAAAGTAAGGGGCGTCAATGTCTGGTGACGGAGTCCTATGCCGTTGATGAGTGGAGTCAAGTGACAAGGCTCTAGATCTGTGATAAGTGGTATCAAGTGATGATGATCTGTGGCGATGACGTGTGGTGTCAAGAGAACCGTGCTGTGGGGGCTCGCCCCTGAGACGCCGAGAATGTCTCGGGGACTCAATGGTGACAGATGGTGTCGAAACTCTGTGGGTTGAGGTGAGTATAAAAACAGCTCAAAAAGGCCTAATGCAACCGAGTGTGCAGAAGGAGAGCTAAAAAACAAGGCACTCAGGCCAACAACCAACTCAAAACACCTACTGCAACAGCTGTGCTACAAAAGGTGGAGTATCAATAAAGATGGTCAGAATACCAACAAGCAGCAGGTTACCTAAAAATAAAAAATGGTGGACTCAATAGACCAAAGGGAGGTAAAGGAGCATGCAAACACCTAACTATAAGTATTCTGACTCAACTAAACCTATCCTCTGCAAGGTGATGAAATCCAAGTCAGACAATATGAGTAGAAAAGCCAAGTGGCTATGATATCCCCCTACCGGGAGGGACACCGGGTAGTCAATCCTAGAAGAATGGCAACTAAGATACCCCATTCATGACACGTCCAGAAAGGTGAATCTGTCGTTTAGTCTGTTTACCGCAATACCCCTATACAGGGATATCCCGCGAACCGCGAAAGGTAGCCCTTCGGTTACTGAATGGAGTGCAGTATTCCACTCAGGCATCCGGAACCAGTCTCCCGACTTCAACCCTCCTAAGGGAGAGGCCCTCTGATAAACTGGTCGTGACCGTGCCAAAAAGTACTAGGGGATTTTGGTTCCCTATTTGGACAACAACTATGTCTCAAGTGAAAGTAACCGAGGGGTGTTATTGGAAGCCTATCCCCCCGATCCTACCTAACTACAATGATTCTTTTGTGTTCCCCAAGTGGGGTTAGAATGT
The DNA here is from genome assembly GCA_027924585.1 of Larix kaempferi. Classification (NCBI taxonomy): domain Eukaryota; kingdom Viridiplantae; phylum Streptophyta; class Pinopsida; order Pinales; family Pinaceae; genus Larix; species Larix kaempferi. The sequence goes on from BSBM01000848.1 coordinate 9,121,809, forward strand.
TGGTTCAGTTAGGTACTTTTTAAGGCTCACTTGAATTATGTGACAGAGTGTGTGCACGTGAGGTGATGGACCCAAAATAGAAGTGCCACAAGGGGGGCAACCTCTAACTATCAATAATACTGAAATTGAAACTTTAACTTGCAAAATTTTCTGATTTAAAAATACTGAAATTTTAAAAGAATTCTGTAAAGGGAACAGAAATTATGTTGCAGGAAGGATGTAAGGAAGTGGGACTGTAGGTAGGACAGAGGGCTGTTCAGATGCAGAAAATATTGCAGCAAAAGGGGCTGGGCTCAAAACAGGAAAAATGCAGAAATCAGATCGCGGGTCGGTGGCGAATCAGAACAGGCAGACCGCGGGTTTTAGGGAAACAGACGCAGTCAGGTCGCGGTTTTCGGGCCAACAGACGCAGTCGAGACGCAGGAAACAGGGAAAAAGACACAGTCGGGTCGCGACAAAATGGCTAACAGACGCTGTCGGGACGCCGGAAAGGGGCTGAAATCCGCAGTCGGGACGCGGGAAAATGGCCGACAGGCGCAGTCAGATCGCAGCAAACAGGCTGATTAGCCACAGTCGGATCGCAGGTAACAGACTTGAATCCGCCGGCAGGGCGTCGGAAAAAGTCTGAGAGCCACGGTCGGGTTGCGGGTAAGGGCCTGAAAGACGCGGTCGGGACGCGACTGCAGAGGGAAAAAACGCGATGTACGGCGGCCGAAAGGGACAGCCGAAAGGGAAACAATTTAAAATGGAAACCAGAAATTCAAAATCTAGGGGAGTCGCCAAAACTGTAGCTAGGGTTTTACCCCTAGCTTGTGCAAATGAGCACCTACTAAGGAGAATGGACTCCTTAGTAGCAGTTCAGTAAATGTAAACAATTAAGCTAAAATAAAAAATAGAAACTACTCTAACACATGCATGAAACATAAACAACAAATTTAAATAATGATTTTTTGTATTGACATTACCTCCAATGTGGAGGTTGATGAAGCTCCTTGCAACGTCCAAGAGGGTTGCTCCAAGCTCCAATGTGATCCTTCTCTTTCTCCAATGGTGGGAATGGGCCAAAAGTGGCTCTCAAGGTGAAAGTAGTTCAATGGTGAACTAGGGTTTCGAGAGAGATTTTGGCAGAGTAAGGGTGCTAGTGATTGTGGATATGAAAAAAGGGATCTCCATCACCTATTTATAGTTTTTTGGTGGTGGAGTGCTGACCCATGGTTTTAGGAAACACATGGTTTTGGGCAGTTGTATAGGGTTTTTTCCTCCTTTTCCTCATTATTTTATATTTTTTATTCCCTTTTTAGGGGATTTTGCTATTTTTGGAGGAAAAAGGGGGTTTTTTAGCCTTTTTGAGGCTATTTTGATGGTTTTGTGGCCTTTTGGAGGCATTTTAGGCCCTTTGGAGGCTTTTTAATGGGATTTTTTGGGATTTTAAGGGAAATATGGTAGGAAAATGGACAAATGAGCCATATAATGTGGTAGATGAGGTAGTGAGCACTTTTTGGGTGTTAACAAATGTAGATATTGAGAGTAGATTCTTCTTGAGACATGGAACGTAGAGTACATCTTTCATCTTCATAGACTTTCCAGAGTCTAGTGTATAGGAGGAGTCACCACTCCCTTTTATGGGATACTGGTAGTCATCTCCAAGCTTCACCTTGTGGGGTGAATCACGTTCAAATAGATTCACAAAGGATTCTTTGAATGTTGTCATATGTTTGGAAGCCCCAGTATCTATGAGCCAATCATTACTTCCATGAGTAATGGTTCTGGTGAGAGTAGAAATCAAAACATATTCTTAATCACTTGAAGAATCTTCACTATCTTCTCTAGCTCTCTACCTGGGAGGTTCATCATCCTCTGCAGCATGAGCATGATGTCTTCTTTTCAAGTTCTTTTTCTTGTGAGTACCCTCTTTCTTATTCTTAGGGCAATCTCTGGCATAGTGTCCCTTATCATCACACGTATAGAAACAGACATGGGACATGTCCCTTCATGTCTGGGACTACCTCTTTGATTCTGATATTTTCCTTTCTTGCCATGATGGTGAGATTTCTTGTCACCATGTCTTTTGGAGTGAGTTGTGAGTGCTTGGTATTCACTCCCCATCTTCTCTTCTCTGGCTACAATTCGAGCTTCTTCCTGTGAGCATTCTTCCCACAGTCTACTGAAAGAGATAAGTTTCTTTCTAGCACAAATTCCTTGGATGAAGGAATCCCATGACCTAGGCAAGCCATTAAGAGTGGTCATCACCACTTCTCCATTTTCTATATCTTCACCCACAACTTCAAGTTGTTCTTTTATCTAGGAGACCCTTGAGAAATATGAATTCATAGTCTCTGCATTTTGGATCTTGATATTCTTCAATTGATTCCTTAGGGTCATCTTCTGATTTATGTTCTTTCCTTCAAATAGTTTCGTCAAGGAATCAAACATCTCTTTTGGTGTCTTTAGGGATGACACATGAGGGATGAGATGATCTTTAATAGAATCAACAATGTTCCTCTTTTCCTTAACCAAATTCCTCTTGTGAAGAGCCTTATCCTCCTCTCCCTCTGGGACAGGGACCTCTTCACTTATATAAGTATCCAACTCATTCTCTTCAAGGATTAACCCAATCCTGTACTTCCATGCTCAGAAGTTATCACCTCCTTCAAGCTTATCCTCAAGCTTGGTGTGGTGAGACATCTTAAAGAGTACTTCAAATGGAAATAGAAAAGATTTAGGTCTTACCACTTGATTGCTGAAAACTAGATATGATGCCGGATTAGGGTTTGTGTTTCCCGGAGATCTACACAACCACAAATCTTGATCCAAAGCTCCAACCTTCTGATTTTCATAGGCGCTTCCAACTATGTCTTTAGATTTCAGAAATTCCTATTTTTGAGGAAACCCTAATTTTTAGGGCCAAAACTGAAAGTGCTCAGAATTGAATTCTGATTGGACAGATAGATTCACCTTGCTGAGGAGAGTCAACCCATCATATTACATTTCCAAAATCTGTGGAGAAAAACCCAAAAACAAGAAGCCCTAGCTTCCGCAACTGCATAGTGTCTTCTTCTCAGGTTAGCTCTGATACCATGTTAGATTTTAAGCATTAATTCAATATGCTATAGGATCGTCATTGAGAGAATAACATGTACAGTATATCAATGCATAACAATCATATCAAGCATGTCAAGCATCACAAGAATCAAAAGCATGAGACAATGGACACACAGATTTTTTCGTGGGGAAAACCCTAAGGTGAAAAACCCCACAACTTCCTCAGAGATAGATAGAGAAATGGCTCAACCAAAGTACAACCAAAAATAATAGATAGTCTCCTACTATGCAGCTGATCCTCCTCCTCCAATGTGCGCCACTTTCTGAGTGAGAGAAGAGTGAGTTCTGAGATGATCAAAATAGAGAATCCCGACTCTCTATTTATACTTGTCCTGACCTGCCTAATTACTTATGGGGCCTACTTGTCTAACTCAGCCTAATAACCCCAGTTACATATATTCCGGGCCGACACCCACATCAGGTAGTCTAATAACCCATCAGCAAGTTAATCTACTTGCGACACTTGTCAATACAAATGACGACACTTCCTTATAGAGGAATAACACATCTCTTATAAGGGTACAATAAATATATATATGAAATACATTCCGAAGTTACATATACATCAACAGGAATTGGGTACTCAGGGGTAGTGCATTGGTCACGTTGAGTGATCAATGTGGAAATCGTGGGTCCTGAGCCCTTTTGCGTGATTCAGATCGCAGTTGAGAGCTCTACAGTCGCGATCTCAAATCACGGCTGTGAACTCTACAGTAGTGATCTAAATCGCTACTGTTGTCCTCACAATCGTGATCTAAATCACAGTTGTGGCTTTCACAGTCCCAATTTGGATCGCGGCTGTGGCCTCGACAGTTGCGATTTGGATCGCGGCTATTGGTCCCACAGCCGCGATTTAGATTGTTACTGGGGAAAAAAAATTGGTACAATTTTCTGAAATATTTTCTATGTCTTTTGGCAGGATTCTCAGAGTCTCGAGGCTTGTGTGGAGGGAGAGGGAGATGCCTGATGATATGATGGAGATTATAAATGGGGACCATGATGCTCATACTGCGTTGGCAGCGAGTGGACTGATGAAGTTTTCCCGGGTGCTTATTATGTGATCAGCACAGTTGTTGCTGACCAAGTTTGTTAGATTCTGGGATCTGACCATTTAGGCCTTCATGATTCAAGGTGAGAGGTTGGATATCACCTTGACGGATGTTTATTTTTCGACTAGTTTACCCCGATAAGGTGTGATAGGAGATACACAACCTAGGATAGCGGGGGATGTTGACATAGAGGATCTTCTAGAGAGATTTTGTCATCCGAGGTCACGAGTGCATGCGAATGCACTGTTAGTTAGTGATATAGAGGATATGGCTATGAGAGTGGTCGCGGCTTGCGTGCTGCGAGTACTTGGGTCACAGGTGCCTCACCGGTTATCGAGTGGGAAGATGATGTTGGTACAACGGCTTATGACAGGGACATACTATGCTTGGGGGAAGATGTTCCTAGCTTGTGTTGAGCGAAAGCTGAACGAGGTGAGTCAGTTTGGGGGTAACTTTAGTTATGCCTCCTTCTTATGTTGTTTTTTCTTCGAGCGGGTGCCAAGGGTTGTCTAACCAAGATGATGAATAAATGGTCATCAATTAGATCAGTATTGATAGCTGGTGATGACGATGACGATGGTAGGTCCATAATGAGTTGAGCGAGTGCTAAGGTTTTGGTTCTCTTTGGGGTTTTGAAAGTCAGGTCATATTCTTGTAGGATAATCACCCATTTAGCTACATGGCCTTGCAGAAGGCGACGATTCAAGAGAAATACCATTGGGTTGGAATTTGCGACAACTGTGGTATGCCTGATGAGAATGTAATGGCGCAACTTCTACACTGAAAAGACGATAGCGAGGGCCATTTTCTCTTCATGTGGGTAGTGCAGTGGTGGACCTAATAAGGTTTGGCTTACATAGTAAATGACATGCTCTTGACGAGTAGAGTCTTCTTGGACGAGTACTCTAGAAACGGCATAATCGGATTCCGAAACGTAAGGGATGAAGTCTCTTGTGAAATCCAGTGGAGAAATCAAGGGGGCATTAGTGAGTTCTTTCTTCAGGTCTGTGAAAGCTCCTTCTGCTTGGTCGTCCCATACAAAATGGGTATGAAGGCGTAGCAAATGAAGGAAACCATGAATTGTCATGGCATAATCGGGGACAAAGCGGTGGAGGAAGTTGGACCTCCCCTGAAGGCTTTGTAGCTGTCTTAGTGTACGAGGTGATGGTAGGTCCACAATGGCTTGGACCTTTAATGGGTCTACGGTGATTCATTTTTCTGAAATGATGAAACCCAACAAACGACCTGCTAGAATGAAAAAGACACACTTGAGTGGGTTCAAGCGGATTTGGTACTTGCGACAACGCAAGAAGACTTGTCGAAGGTCATCTAGATGGTTGGATCATTTCTTAGATCGAGCCATGAGGTCATCTAGGTAAACCATTATGATGTTAACCAAGTCATGAAAACAATAAGTCATGGCCTGCTGGAATGTGGCTCCAGCATTTTTGAGAACGAAGGGCATAACGCGATAGGAAAAAGTGCCCCATGGGGTAGTGAAAGCAGTTTTGTATTGATCTTCCTTGCAGATTTGGATTTGGTTATACCCAAACAAACCGTCGATGAAAGATAGTACCTCGTGCCCCGCACATGCATCGATTAGTTAGTCGATAAATGGAGTTGGGAAGTTGTCTTTGGGACAAGCTAGATTGAGGTCGGGGAAATCAGTACCGACACGAATGTGCCAACTTTTTTATTGACTGGAACTGGATTGGAGACCCAAGTGGTATAATCAATAGGGTATATGAACCCTGTTGCTCGAAGATTTTCAATTTCGGCCTTAACGACTGGAAGCTTAGATGGGTCAATGGGGCGTTGTTTCTGGCGGACAAGTGGTATGTTAGGCCAAGTGTCTATGTGATGTTCTACAATGGTAGGATCGAGACCAGGAAAAGACATCGCAAAACTCTTGGAAGAGTTTTTTATAGGCTTGAACTTCCTCTTCAGTGCATGATGCAGCTAAGGAGATAAGTTCAGGTTTTCCAGGTGTGGTAGATATGTCAATTTTTATGATAGGCGAAATGTTGGCCATATTACCTTCTTCAAAGGCATCTCGAGCTCGGATAGGATCTTTGAACCAATCGACATTGGTTGGTAAAAAATCCTTGGATTCGACGGACAGTTGGTTCGCCGTGGTGGAGGTAGATGCCTCAGGGATGAAGTATGACTGATGGTGCATATCATCCCAGGGGTAGTCAAGTGCAGTAAGTGTTCTAGGATTTCCTCGTCGCTACGGAAGTAGTGTGTCATCAAATCAATTGGTTGAGGCGCGTAGGTGGATGAAATCATATAAATAGTATTGATTTCTTTCGAAGAGGAAGACTTTGGGGGGTATATTTCCTCAATGAGAGGGGGGGATATCTCTAGGTTTAGGTCGGCATTATTGAATTCATATAGAGCTTCTCTATAATCTGGGAGATCAGAGCAGTGATGTGAGTAATGGCCGTAAATGCCGCATATCGCACAAGGGTGGTTGGTACACAGCGATTTATCGCGAGGGTGAGGGGGTAGTTCAAGTTTGACAACTAGAATGTTCGTGTCGTCATCCAACATTTGCATGTGTTCTTGAAGTGCCGGTAATTGTGGACATTGATGGGTAGCATGGCCTATATCATCCCACAAAGAGAACGTAGGGAGAACACGGATTGTTGGGGGATTCTTCACCAACTTGGGAGTCGGTGGGGCGGTGCGGGTTGTGGGTACAGTGGTGTAGGTTTGTGGGCCTCTTCCCCCATTGTAACAGAGTTGAGGGGGATCATTACTAGATGTTGATGCAGTGGTCCCAGTTGGAGGTGGTCGGTTTTGGATGTTTGCTACACCAAGTGGTGGACGGTTTGAAGTATTGATGGGTTGCACCGGTTGTAAAATGATATTCGGTGTTGGGGGAGGGGTTGGGGTAGGTAGGTACCACACAGGTAGTCCTAACATTAACCCTGGAAGATTTAGCATAGCCATTACTGGCATGCTGATGACTCCTGAAGGAGGAAATAAGAATGGGATAGTGTGAATCGGTGTTGCTCCGATATGACTAAGCACTGCAGTTGGTTGTGGTGGTAATGGTGGTTGTTGAGTATGTGGCTGTGTGTTGTGTGAAAGGGTGCACAAATCAGATATTTCAGTTATCCGCAAAGGGGGTGGGATAGATTGGAACGTGGAGGTCATGGGAGTATCTGAATATATCCTGGGTCCGACTGAGGAGACAAATGATGTGGGTGCACTCTGAATGGGTTGTTCAATCATAGGTAGAACATTTTCAGGTGCTGCGGGGGCATTAGTACTATAGTATGTTATCTGGTCGATTTTGACTACATGTCCTTCGTGGGGAAACATCATGATGCAGAAGACGGAAGAAGCAATAGCTTTCATTTTATACATGTAAGTTCCTCCTAATAGGAGGTTGTGATCAAGTTGGGTGTTGATGACCTTTATGTCTATAAGAACCGTTTTCCCCCTCAGCTGCATGGGTACATTTACTAACAGGCCATGCAGTTGAGCTAAACGACCATCGTAAGCTCATAATGCGGTAGTGGATGGCTGCAGTGTGGTGGATTCGAGTTTCTACCAGACAAAAGTCGACATTATACAAGTGGAGGCACCTTCATCGATGATGCATCGATTAATGACAAAGTTTCGAATGGATACGGAAACCTGAAAAGCTAGTGACAAAGGAAAACGTCGTTCGTCTTGGTTTATGTCAAATTCCATCATATGGAAGTCGTTTGATCCGAATTTTAGGGGGCATATGGTCTAAATTCGAATGGATAATCCATAAAAGCATTAAATTGAGAGGCCACCCTCTCCCATTTATCATAAAAGTATTAAATGGAGAGGCCACCCTCTCATATCCATAGTATTTGGTATCACATAGTTTTGTCCCATGGTATGGCCTCAAGACACATTGTAATAATGCTATATAAAGGCCTAGCAAGCCTTCTCATGATAACAAGTTACTCATTTGGTTTCTATCCTACATTTCTCTTATTTTATTGAGTTATTATTGAGGTATTGGTTCTTAGTGTCTTTCTTAGTATAGTTTGAGAGGTGAGGCTCAAAGAACCCTCTTTGAGCCTCACCCCTCCATGTGGCATATTTATTCTATGTTTGTCCATCTATGTTATTCATAGCTCAGATCTCACTACTTTGTCTTTCCCATAGCTTGTTCATTGTTCACTTGAGTTTTGAAGCTATCTCTTCTCCTCCTCTCTCGGCATTCAAGTCTTTCGGGTCTCAGCCCCCAAGATCCGGATCATTGGTATCAGAGTGGGTACGCTCTCCATCGGGACAATATTTTGAAGCATGATGCAGGTTCAACGGATGTTCCACAACCCATGCTTCTCTACAAACCCTTGGCATCTCTATACTCAACACTCTCACATTCAACAAACTTTGAACAGGTTCCATGGACTGCACAGGATGTTTCAGAGGCTCTACCATAGCTTATCGGAAAGGTATTTCCTTCCGCTCAAATGGGTATTTCATGGAATTTCATTTCGTTTCCTGGTTTGTGAGATATGCTTGCTTGAAGTAGCACATGTTTGTGCATAATGCGGCTGGACGTACAACAACTTTAAACAAGTGCTCCAGACTCCTCAGAATGTCTCACAAGCTCTACCATATCTCATTGGAAAGATATTTCTATCAGCTAAAATGGGTATTTCATGTAATTTCATTTCGTTTTCTGGTTTGTGAGATATGTTTGTTTGAAGTAGTACATGTTTGTGCACAATGCGGCCGGATGTACAACAACTGTAAACAAATGCTACATACTCCCAAAAATGTTTTAGAGGCTCTATAATAGCTCATTGGAAAGCTCTTTCCGTCAGCTAAAATGGGTATTTCGTGGTTTTCCATTTGGATTTCTGGTTTGAGAGATATCATCGATTGAAATAACATATGTCTGCAAAATAGTGTGTGCGCGTCTCTTAAACTTCAACAAACATTTTTTCAATCTCTGGGCCACCCCAAAGCAAGTATGTTATATGGATGTAAAGGCCTTTTCGAGATCTCAAATGGGTCTTCAATGGAATTCAATTTCAGTACATCCATCAGAAGCTATGAATGGATTTGCAACAAGACATCAACTACACCAAAGATCATGAATTTTCAATTTTTTTTAAATCTTAATGTAATCATGGTTATGGTTAACTACACAAACCCTATGGTTCTGGGTCAACCACAAAAAACCCATGGTTATGGGGGGGACCACACAAAACCCACATTTATGTATTGTAATCATGGTTATGGGTCAACCACACAAAACCCACAGTTATGTATTGTAATCATGGTTGTGGGTCAACCACACAAAACCCACAGTTATGGGTTAACCACACAAAACCCTTCTCTTCAGTGGAAACAAGCTTGTCATTGCCACCATGGTTATGGGTCAACCACATAAAACCCATGGTTATGGGTCAACCACACAAAACCCATGGTTCTGAGTCAACCACACAAAACTCTTCTCTTCATTGGAATCAAGCTTGCCATTGCCATCATGGTTATGGGTCAACCTCGCAAAACCCACGGTTATGGGTCAACCACACAAAACCCTTCTCTTCATTGGTAACTAGCACATTGTAATCATGGGTCTCATTTTAGCATGAAATGGTGGGGACCATTATTTTCTAAGGGGGGAGGAATGATACGAATTTTAGGGGGCATATGGTCTAAATTCGGTAAGCCATAAAATCATTAAATGGAGAGGCCACCCTCTCATATCCATAGTATTTGGTAGCACATAGTTTTGGCCCACGGTATGGCCTCAAGACACATTGTAATAATGCTATATAAAGGCCTAGCAAGCCTTCTCATGATAACAAGTTACTCATTTGGTTTCTATCCTACATTTCTCTTATTTTATTGAGTTATTATTGGGGTATTGCTTCTTAGTGTCTTTCTTAGTATAGTTTGAGAGGTGAGGCTCAAAGAACCCTCTTTGAGCCTCACCCCTCCATGTGGAATATTTATTCTATGTTTGTCCATCTATGTTATTCATAGCTCAGATCTCACTACTTTGTCTTTCCCACAACTTGTTCATTGTTCGCTTCAGTTTTGAAGCTATCTCTTGTCCTCCTCTCTCGGCATTCAAGTCTTCTGGATCTCATCCCCCAAGATCCGGATCATCGTTAGGGTCTATGGCGCCAATGGTGGATAACAATAATTTCCTCTGTGCAGGACAGTTTTTTAGGACTTCTAGAGTGGACATAGCAGCGGGGAACTGGGCTAAGTCTTCTACAATGTTATAGTTTGAAGCTGCACAAACATTAGGATTGTTGTTAATCCATCTTAGGGGGAAGCAAGGGGCTTTTGGACCCCCATCCATGGGAATATTAGGTATGTGTAATGGCTAATCAGTTGGGAGGGTGCTTGAGGATGGATCAGCAGGCATGGTTTCAGGGGTTGAGCCATATTGTTTTCGGCGAGTTTGAAGGTTGATATCGTTTGATGACATCATTAGTAGATGGTGAGTGATCGACTCTGTATGGTATTCATCAGTTGCAACATAGGTAATTTGTTGTTGTGGTGCAGCAGATCCTTGTGGGGGATCCATTGGATGGGTGTTTACAATTCCTTCGTTGGGTAGAGGATTATGCAATATCATGGGTTGCGGTTGAGGAGGTGGCACTGGCTATGCAACATGCCCTTTTCGTTGGGCATCATCGGCCCAAAGTTGACATGCTTTCTCTAAATGGGGGCAATTATGTGTGTAGTGGCCATATACCGAACAAAAGGAACATGGATGGTTTGTTCTTAAGTTAGGATTTTTACCCTGTTTCGGTGGTCGATCAGGGTTTTGGTTGGCGGGGGCAGCGTTATTATTATTTGGGGGATTAGGTGGCTGGCCGCCTTGGCTTTCAGGTTGATTATTTCCGCGGTTTTGTTGACCTCCCTGGTTACGCTGGTTGTTCTGGTTTTGGGGTTGGTTTTGTTGTGTTTATACTTTCCCTTGGGAAGTAGGGGGGTTTTGAGGTCATGCAGGTGCTGGAGTAGGATGTGGTGGATAATAAGCAGGAGGGTTCGGAGGTGGACCCGGTGCTTGTTTTGGTTGTTGGTAACCTTGAGCTATTGGAAGTGTTGGGGTAGAAGGCACTATCTATTAAGGGTAATAAGCCGATTGGGCTTGTGGTTGAACCGGGGTATGATTGGCATGTTGGTTATAATATGTAGGTGGTGCATAAGCTGAGGGTGATTTCCCATAACACTGTGGTGGACATGAGGTTCCATGAGTGTGGTGGGTGTGCATCATTGGAGCATACAAAGTTGTAGCTCCAGAATGAGATGTAGCCCTAAAAAGATCTGGGGTATTGTTGGTACTCATCATGGTGAAGGGTTTGTTTTGTGACGTGACTTGGACAATGATACCGTCGGCGGCATGGGATGCCCCCACCGCGTCGTTCTGGAATGGATCGCCATGCAGGGCGTCAGGTAATATGGTGTATAAATAGCCATACTAGGCGTAGATTAAGTCAAACTGTTGGGCTTTTAAAATGGTTTCTTCTTTCGACTGGGGTCGTTCAAAAGCTACATCCTTGGCTATGAGAGGAAGGAGATATTTCAGGAACCAATCCAGGAAAATACGGTCGTGAAGATTTATCTTGCAAAGACTACGACGTTTATGCCACTTATGGATGTGATCTGTGATATGGGTAGCCATGTTCTGTCTACAAGACAGTAGGATTTCCACTCCTACATCATAGCGGACGGGTAGTTGGAAGAATTGTAGGAAAGTTGAGGAAAGGGATGTAAACGTAGGGTGTGTCCCATGGGGTTGCTTGATATACCATTTGTATACCATTTGGTTGATGAGCCAGTAAAATTTCATTGTAACAAATGTAGACGAATGGAGTGATCTACTATAGAGTTTGAGGAACACCACAGATGGAAAGACATCATGTGGTTTTGTGAGTCTTCCCCAACCTTCCCTTCAAACTTGGGGATGTCAGATGGGAGTTTAGTTGGCATTTGGGGCCAAGTAGGATCATGTCTAATAGGATCATTTGTTAGTCTTTCCAGGTCTGGAAGGTTTAGACTAGCCATAAATGGCAGACTGGCAGAGGGGTGCAACATAGTCGCTAGGGCATAAGTGCTAGTAGTAGCATTATGGATCGGGCCACTGCCCACAAAGGGAATAATAGTTGTAAAAGATATGTGTCCCCCAACCACAAGTGTGTGGGAGGGGACTATGCCCCCAAGTGTAACATGAGTTACAGATGGGTTTGGATTGGGTATAGTAGACCCTAGGTTCGGTATGGTAGAAGTGGTTCCTGTCAAGGGCATACCTAGAGTGGGTGTAGGTCCCATGTTGGGTATCCCTAAAGTGGGTGTAGGTCCCATGTTGGCCATCTCTAAAGTGGGTGTAGGTCCCATGGTCGGCATACCAGTAGTAGTTGTGGTGGTGGTGGCTAATGTGGTATCTGGGGTGGTGGAGGATGTTCCACTAACAGTCCCTATGTTGAAAGGGTTGGAAGGAATACCAGCCATGGGGCTAGATGGTGCTGTGTATGTGGGATATTTAGATTCTGTGTTAGAATCGGATGCCGTATATGGGGCATCCAAATCGGGTGACAAGGCTCTATGCCAATGATGTGTGGAGTTGAGTGACAAAGCTCTACGTCTATGACGTGTGGTGTGAAGTGAACCGAACTGAGGGGGTTCACCCCTGAAACACTGAGAACGTCTTGGGGACTCAATGGTGACAGTCGTTTGGTAAAAATAATGTGGTGGTGAGTGAAAAGCTCAAAAACCCTAATGCAACCGTGTGTGCAAGAGGGGAGCGCAAAAAATAATGTCACTCAAGCCAACAACCAAACTCAAAAACACTTATTATAATATTTGTTCTATAGTAAGTGGAGTAATAAAAAAATGTAGTCAAAATACCAACAAGCAATTGGCTCTTAAAAAGTAAAAATGGTGTACTCAGTAACCAAGGGGAGCTAATAGAGCATGCAAACACCTAACTAATGTGGTATTATGGCTCAAAGCCTCACGTATCCTATGCAAGGTGATGAAATCCAAGTCATACAATAATGCAACATCGAACCAAAGGATATGATATCCCCCTACCGGGAGGGACACTGGGTAGACAATCCTAGAAGATAGGCCACTAAGATACCCCGTTCATGACACGTCCATAAATGTGAATCTGTAGCTCTTGTTCTATGACCGTTGAACTCCCACAAGGGTGGTACAATGAGAACAGGGAGTAGGTGTCCTTCGGTGAATGAATGGATTGTGGTAGTCCACTCAGGTCTCCAGAACCAGTCTGGATACTTCGACCCTCCTAAGGGAGAGGCCTTTCCGACAAATTTGTTTGAAACCGTGCCAACAAGTACTAGGGGATTTTGGTACCCTAAATGTCAACCACTATGTCTCAAAATGAAAGTGAGTGAGGGGTGTTATTTGGATACTTATCCCCTCGGACCTAGCTATCTACAATATTCTTTTGGTGTTCCCCAAGTGGGGTTAGAATGTTGAGTTAAGAGGATTTTAAGGCTCACTTTGATTTATTGTGATAGTCTGTGTGCATGTGTGGTTATGTACCAAAAAATGACATGCCTCACTTGGGCAAAAATTCACAAATTAAAATAATGATTTTAACTTGCAAATATGACAACAATTTAAATGTAAATATGAAAACAATTTAAATGTGAATGCTTTAACAAGTTTTCAAAAAATATGTGAAATTCTTTAAAATGTTAAGGTAAAGCAAATACCATAAAAAATGAGTGAATCTCTAATGCTGCAAAAAGAAAACAGTAGGCTATCCAAAAAATTGTAGGGGAGATGGCTAGAAAATGTGGGCCGAAATGAGCAAAACTTAGAAAAAACGAATCAGATGGTACAGGAAAAATCACGGTTGGCTAAGGTGAGAGTCGCGATCAAATCGTGGCTGAGGGTGTACACAGTCGCGCTCGGGACACAACAGAGCAAGGTTTCAAAATCATGACTATGGGGAAAAAAACCCATGATTAAATCGTGACTGAGGGTGTGCATAGTCACGCTTGGGACAAAATAGATCAAGGTAAAAAATCGCAACTGTGGGGCGAAAACCCGCAATTAAATCGTGGCTGAGGGGGTTGCACAGTCACGCTCGGGATGCAATAGACCGGGGTAAAAGAATCGCAAATGTGGGGCGAAAACCTGCGATTAAATCTCGATTGAGGGGGTTCACAGTCGTGCTCAGGATGCAAAAATCAGTTTTTTTAAATCACGGAAGAAGTCTAAACAGTCGCGATGGGATCGCAACTGTGGGTTCAGAAACCTGTGATTAACGAGACAACAAATGTCACCGGAAACGAAAACCGAAAATGAGATTTTTGGACTGTGTGGGCTGCAGAAAGCGCCAATGGCTAGGGTAGTGAGCTACGGGATTAGTAGTAGGCCAGATCTACAATATTAGAGTGAAATAACAACAAAATAATAAGAAATCTAGATCTAAAGCAACAAAGATTCGAAATACAGCAGAGTCGCCAAAAAGTGTTGCTTGGGTTTTCACCCAAGCATGTGCTGATGAGCACCTGCTAACTTGTAGTAGCCGTTTAGATCAAATAGTAAGAATAACTAAATGTAAAAAGTAAATCTTGATCTAACATATGCAAATAAACAATTCTAGAATAAAAAATTAAACAAAATAGATCCATGAGAGACTGAAACTGGAATATTTTCTATTACCTCAAAGGGTGAGGATGGTTGAGCTTGAGCAGCTACAATGGTGAGATGCTCCAAAGCTCCAATGATCTCTTCTTCTCCAAGATGCTAATGGGGGATCTTCAAACTCAAAAAGGAGGCAAGGTATCTCAAGAAAGAATTTGGCAGCATAAGGATAGGATGAATGTGGATGTATAGTGAGGAGCCCCTATCACATTTTTATAGTTTTTTGGTGTTGGAGAATACCATTGTGGTTTAAGGAAACCAATGGTATTGATAAAAATGGTTTAGGTTTCTTTTTCCTCTTTTTCCCTCTTTTTCTTTTTTTGAATATATTTTATATTTTTATTCCCTTTTAATTGATTTTTTGGGAATTTTGGACCCTTTTTGAGGGTTTTTGTATTTTTTGAGGAAAATTACATATTTTGAGGGGAAAAAGATGGATTTTGGTATCTTTGGTGACCTTTTGAAGGTTTTAGGGGCTCAAGTGGTGGAAAAAGTGGACAAATGGGTCATGGAAATAGGGAAATGAGCTAGTGAGCATTTTTTGGGTGTTAACATCCAAGGCCCAAGTGTCATCTTGTAGGTCCATTTTGGAAACTAGGGTTTTTCTCAGTAACGAAGTGTGCAATTTTTGCACATTGGGTCAAATTTGCAAAATCATCGACTGGGGACTTATGGCTAGAGTTCCCAGCTGGAACCTTCCTAGACACACTTGCATGACTCCCCGGAACACATTTTTGTTGCACGGTTGGAATTCTATGCCCCCGGTAGTTATCGAACAGGTGTCCCTGAAGGCCTTTTGGATGCGAGACAAAACGAGCCATAGCATGATGACCATGGTTCAGATCAACAAACCGTTGACTCCGTTGGATTCTGTACATCGGGATAGTGTTAGGGGTGCCCCTATCCTCCAACCCCATGGCCCTGGTGTCATCTTGTAGGTCCATTTTGGAAACTAGGGTTTTGCTCGGTAAGAGACTGTGCAATTTTTTCACATTGGGGTGAACTTTGCAAAATCATCGACCGAGGAATTATGGCTAGCGTTCCTAGCTAGAACCTTCCAAGACACACTTGCAGAACTCCCCAGAACCCATTTTTGTTGCACGGTTGGAATTCTATGCCCCGGGTAGGTATCCAACAGGTGTCCCTAAAGGCCTTTTGGATGCGAGACGGAACGAGCTATAAAATGATGATCGTGGCTCGGATCCACAAACCATTGAATCCGTTGGATTCAGGACATAGGGATAGTTCTAGGGGTGCCCCTCTCCTTTGGTCCCATGGCCCAGGTGTCATCTTCTAGGTCCATTTCAGAAACTAGGGTTTTGCTCAGTATTTTTCCAAAATTTTTGTTGTTTGGCTATTAATATAATTTATGCGGATTATATGTAGTTATTATTATCAATACTGATGTATTGCCTAGTATGGTTGAGATTGTAACTAGTTTTGGGGGGGTTTTGAAGCTAGATTGGACTTGATGTAACTTTCTCATTTTCCTTGATTCACAATAATAGCAAGAAAATGGTATTTTTTTTCTCTTGAAAAAAGTATATATATATTTATTTTAACTTTTTAATAAAACCAACTATTTTTTTTTTGAAAATATTAAATTTAATTCTTTTTCAATATCTAAATTTAAATAATTTTTTAAATCAAAATCTAGATCCTTATATGATCAAGAAAAAATTATCATGACTGCTGCAAGTGTTATTTTAGAGATAAGTATTACAAACTTGTCATGATTATTGGTCTATTAACGACTCTTCCACTTACCGTACACATCAGTGGTGGCACAGTTCTATTTGGCAATGGGAGGTGCCATTAAAAATACGATGTTTCTTGTGGATGGCTCTTCACAATAAACAAAGAGGTTAAATGGCCTAGACTCCATTGAGCATGATGGCGATAATGGTGACAATGAGCACAATGATGATGACGGTAATAATGAACGTGAGGATAGATATGGTGACAGTGACAATGGGACAAAGTGCATTAGGTTGATAGTGGATGATGGATGATTTATACCATATTTGAATTTCCACCTGTCAGCCAACTCATGGTCTCTCTCATGTAATAACATCAATTTTACTAATTGTTTATGGGGTAATCCTGTGACCTATTAAAATGATTTAATAGTTATGTTATTGATTGTATGTGATTCCACCATTTAAAAATAAAATAAAAAAATTAATGTTCTTAATGAATAAGTAAAGATGAATTGGAAGCACTTTGGCCCAATGTTGTTATGTGGGAGATAGAGGATGCCATGAAAAAGGTGTACCTAGTTCGGTTTTGATCTCAAGCTACATTGAAACCAATGTTATTACAAAGGGGATGAGATTCATGTAATAACTTGTTTTTGACACATAGAATGTGTTGTATCAAATTGTGTACATATCGTAAATGGGTTTGATCCATGTAAGCTAAAATAAATGACACCATGTGTAAATGTTGTAAATATGCATCTTAGGGCCAAGCCTCGACTAATGAATGGCTATTCATGTAGATGTTGTAAATACACTTGTATGAACGATGTGGTAGGATTACCACGATGAACTCAAAGCTATGAAAATATTAATGTTAGAATTTAATATATAGCAATCAAAGATGGTTGCAAAGACCACAGGATGGGTTGTGATTCCACTGGAGAAGAAACATAGAGGGATCTTATGAGAAATTAATCGTCCATTACCAAGTTTCATTCTAAGAACTCCCACCTTTTCATCATGTTCCTTCAATAAATTTCATCCACTTCCTTTACCTGTGAATCCAATCATAAATTCATGTGGATGTTGGTGAGGAAGTCTACCTTGTGTAGTTATGCAAGCTTGGGCAAAGTAAAATTAGTTTGTAGAAGTGTGAGGAGTACTTTATTCTCCTACCTCATTGGGGATCACTATCCCATTATTATCCAATTCTCAAGTTCATACTCTTTGCTCCTCATGTTGTATTCTATATATTTGATACCCATTAACAAAATTTGAAAATGACATAATTAGTAGTATAAAAGAGGAATTTGAAGATGTTGGGGGAGAGAGAGAGGGGTTGTAGATGAACATATTAAAGCTTAGGAAATGTAGAAATTATTCACCTGTTGGTTAATGCTTCTCATTGGTTGCTTAGGAAACAAGTTGTATTCTTTATCTAGTTATTTCCTAAAATAATTTATTCGATTTGATTGTTTCTACCTATACTAAAGACCATTGTAAGGGAACAATATCCCTAAGGGATTATTGAGTAGAGAAAGAGCATATATTAATTGTGTTAAGTAGGGTAGTGGAAGAGAGTGCTATGATTTTTTATGGTTGGATGAGTTGCTTGGCGTACTATGTAGTAAGAATATTAACTTAGTTCTGAGAGAACTTGTCTTGGATTCAAGTGAAGTTGATCTCTGAATAAAAAAATGGTCCTCCCAAAATCACCTTCGTTTTTATTCGGGGTTAAAATTACATCTTGTTTGAAATATTGGTCTTAATAATTGTTTTCGTTGCAATAAAAACCCTAAAATGGTGCTCTAGGTTTGATCCAAAATCACCATGACATACATTTCAATCCAAATCATTATACGCATATATAGAACAAAAATCGAACAAAACTATATATAAATCCATGAGATAAAACCATAGTGGAACAAAACGCGAAAAAATATATAAATTTTCAAGAAAATAGTGGAACATGGTTCCCAATGTACATACGTTGGAAACTCATGCCCTATACAAAATCCCAATGTACATACGATGGAAACTCGTGCCCTATACAAAATCCGACAACTCATGTCGTAGATCCAAAATACATGGCAACTAGTGCCCTATACAAAATCCAACAACTCGTGTTGTAGATCCAAAATACATGGAAACCCGTGTCGTAGATACAAAGTACACGGAAACTGGTGCCCAAAGGTGCCACATCGTGGCTAATGTAGATAACATGGCGTGTCAAGCATTGTGACCACCTCGATCACTCCCAGGTGCATCTCCAAAATCGATCTTTCTCTTCTTGGAGCTACTACTATCTCGGGTCTTCTTCCGTCTAGGAGTAGACCGTCTCTCCACGCTCTGAAGAAAATGATAAAATATACCACTAGTTTCAAGGATTTCTAACGTTTACCACATTTATAAAATGAATGCACAATAAAAATCTTAAATAATGCAGCGCTGATGCGAGTGGCAGACGAGAAGCAAGTGTCCTAGATCTATTGATCCTCTCAGCAATTCCGCCCTACAACATTTACAACAATCATTTCATTGAAAACTAATAATTGCTTTTAAATTAATTTTGGTTAATGCATCAAAACATTTTCATAAATTAACTTGATTCTCACCGTGAACACCTCCGACAATGGACATGGTTGGGCTTCTGGGCTAGCAGGTGGAGTAGTTGGCTGGACGACTTGCTCCAATGCAGTCATGGGGGGCGACACAAATGTAGATGGAGGAACTATGGGTGAGACCATAGTAGACACATGGGAAGATGATGGAACAGTAGTTGCCACAATAGTGGCGGGAACTGGAGATGATGTGGTGTAAGAGGACATGGTGGTATGGGGTGGATGAGGACATCGTGGATGATAAATCCCTACCGGCTATACAATAGGGGGTATCAACCGAAAAGGGATAGGAGAGATGTTGAGGTATGGTGAATGGGAGGTCGGTCCTGGATAGAGGGAGGAGGATGGATATAAGGGAGGTTGTGGACGAAGGGGAGAAGTTGGATGGAAGGGGGGGCGTGGAAGAATGGAGGAGGATGGATAAACGGGAGGGAGTGGATGAATGGGGGAGGATGTATAGATGGGGGAGGATGTATAGATGGGGGGACGTGGACGAATGGGGGAGGATGGACGGAGGGGGGATTATGGACGTGTCACCTACCCAAATTTTGAGACTATTTATTTTATTGCAAAAACATTATGTTAAATTATAATTACAAAGTTTTGTAATTATGACCAAATTTGGTCAAGGATGATTGTAATGACATATTATTATTATTTAATAAATTAAAATAGGAGACAAACACCAAGGGAACCATTGAATGAGTGTTCACTGACCCACTAGGATGAATGGAAGTTGTTAGAAGGCATGGGATAGGTGTCATCATTTCCACTCCACCACTAGCTGTTGGTTATGGGACAACTACCCCTAAATTTGTGGCATTATCCCCCAGGTGGGTGGAACAGAGATGTTAGCTCATTAATTACCAGGTTAACCACTAAAAAGGCCTAAGAAGCCTAGAGAAGGAAATTCGAATTGAGCAGGGAGCTCCATAATTATTTTCTGCAGAAATAATTCCTCAAGTGTATCAGGTGATCACTGAGAGATTCGTATAGGGAGTCTAAGTGGAAGTGCATTATGAGTCTGTTGAATTGATTTTGAAATGGAAACCAGAGGTGCTGGTGCAGGTATCTTTGATTGCTAAGTCTATATGACTGAATGATCTACATTATTGCTCCAAGTTGATGACCTAAAGCTTCTATTGATTCTTCTTCCTAGTGGTTCAGTGAACAGGCTCACTGGTCCTAAGGCAAGTAATTTGGCTATTTTCAGGAGTAGGTTGGGTGGAACAGGCCCCTTGGGTTGTTTGTTTCTTCTACATTCATCAGGTTCTATTGTTCTGTCTTGTTTATTTTCAGTTGAATGAACGGAATTATTTTATTTAACCTCTAACCCTTTTTCCTGGTTTGATAATGAAGACTTATTCACTAAATTGTTTAGATGAACTGTATATTCTGTTAAGTTAGGATAGGTTAGAATAGTTCTGTTTTCTGAATAAATAAATTACTTTTCTGTATTTTTCAATGTATCAGAGATGTCGTACTCTAGTACAGGAGGTGGAGAATTACATAGGATAATTAAAAGATGCAAGATAGAAAATAGCATTTCATAATACAGTCATTGTAATATTTTTCTTCTACCTACTATCAGAAAATAAATATCCCATTTCTGTATAAGAATCTAGGGTTCACACTTTAGATCATCTACTTCATTTCAAAATACACACACTATGCATTTTATTGTCATTTCATTCAAAAACTGTAAAGGACTATAAGCAACTTATGGTACTTAGGCTTTTTGAAAAATAGTTGTAATACCAACTTAGAATATCTATGATATTTCAATGCTATAGTCTTCTATATTATTATGCAACATTTTATTTAATTGAATCTAACTCATCCATGTATTCCAAATTCTTGCAGTAAGAATGTCTTATATGTTGAGGATTAGAATGTATTATCTTCTTTTGAATCCCTAGATACTAATTATCTTCTATAGAAAACATTTATCGTTCAGCAAAAGAATTTACAAGACTGATTTCAACAATAGCAGAGTTTGCAGACGTTTATAGTTTTTCGATTTAAAAACTCTAAGACTATCATACAGCTAGTTTAAGGCCAAGCACTTAAAAACGTAAACATCAAATCCTTACATTAGATTTCCAAAACCAAACGTATTCTATAGTTCAACTTTTACATTACGATATCTATCTTTTTGTACAAGACAAACTCAGACAAGGGTATTATTACTACCAAAAACCTGAGTCTCATCACCATTCCAACTTTAACTTAAACAACACGAACACAAGGTTTCTCTTTTGTGAAACAAGTTAGCCCATGGCTCTTGGCAAGAATCAACACTGTATTTCCTAGTAAAATTATCGATTTATATAAACATAGAAACCACTCAAAAACTATTTTTAAGTTTTCTTAAACACTGTATTTCCATTAAAATAACCGAGGGTTCATCCCTTAATAAATACATCTTCAACAAGTTTATATCTTCAACAAGATTTACAGTGAAACACAGCAGAGCAAAGTAACAAGACAAGCCGAGGATCCCAATCTCTGGACGCTTATCATTGGCTCTCAAAATCACAAGCACTGGCCAAAAACCTTTGCAAAGAATCAAACACCAAACTCTCATTAAACATCAAGCATAGGCCACACCGGGCCATGAGAACCTATGAGGAGAAAGAACCATGGAGGCTTACCGGTGGTCGAGTAGCATTCTTCCACTGAAATTCAAGCAAATAACTCTTCGATGAAGTAACACCTGCCACAAGAACCCATAAGAGGTTAAACAAAAAATTACAGAGATAATTATAGACACAACAGATAGAAGTAACACTTCAAGTTCGAAAACATTACCTGTCTAATGTAGCTCCAAGAGTAGACATGCCTGTAGAAAACGACGATGGAGCCATCTAGCAAACACAACGAAAATGGAAATCAATTTTGAGAATGAACCCTGGTCCAAACTTCACTCTCAAAGAAACTAACAGAAAAACCCTGAAAACTACTCCCTAAAAACATCATTGAAGGTTGTATTGTGGCTCGGCTCTACAAGAAACACAAAGCTTGGAACTAGTAAATTTTCTCTACAGGTCTAGAGATCGAAACTGAGGAAGGAGTCCTCCGAACATCAACTACCAAACCCTAAATTACTATAGGCAGTCTTTCTCTCCACCTTACCACCACCAAAGTAAAATGAAGGCCAAAGAACCACTTCAACGCTAAGCATAAAGAAGAACTAGGGTTTCATTCCAAAGCTTAAGAACATGTGAGATCAACGATGGAGAAGATGCCAACCAGGCACATCGAAGTTTGGGCAACAACCACATTAAATTCCATATTAATTATTTCATCCATTTCGAAATCCAACTCAGAAGACCTTACGTTAAAATGGCATAGCTCAGCATTGTGGTAGTAATATGTGAACTCCTTCACGTGACCTACAGCCACGAAGGCATCCACCCAATACTTCCACTAAACATAATAGGTAAACGAATTAAATTCCAAAGACCAGTTTCGATAGTTTGCCAGCACGATAGCACCAATACATTCAATGCCCTATCCTTATCACATTTCAATACAAAAAATTAGGGTTGCAATGTATACTCCATGTCATTTCTCAAGTATTGGTTATAGAATGCATAGTTAATACATGTTGCATATTTCTCAAATGACATAGGTCGCATTTTATAGAAGGCTTTCGATATTTAGTTTAGAGTTTAGAACTTTATGAAAATGCACATCGTTTACATTGCCACATTTGGATACAATGCTATATCATTAATAAACCATTGTATAAATATTAAACAAGGAATGATTAAAATCCTATAGTTTTATAATTTCATACGAAGTAATATCATATTCATGATGGATATAATATATCAAACGCTTGCTACAAGATTATGGATCTTCGTGTAATTATATATTGAGAAATGTATAAGCTTCTAAAGTTATATTGTGATTTCAAGTTAATCCACGTATTTAAAATAACATTTGGCTCTTGTTTCTATAATGTAGAGCAACATATAAGTTGAAAACATTCACGTAGTAAATATACATGATAATACCACTCTTTGCAAATGGATAAATGATAACAGGCACATAATAGCACTTATACATTATAATCTAGCACGTAATTGAGAATTCAGAGTGTACGTATCTTTCCTTTGACGATTCACTAAAGAGTCTAGTGTAAATATTAATGGTTATGACTTCTGCGACTTGTAATTATGGTCAAGCTAACACTTACAGAATTAGGACAGAGATCCATACCATTAATAACTCTCATGCAAGGAAGTACTTAGAGTTATCACAATGCATTTGACGGCTAACTGAAAATATAATTAAAACTTCTTAGAATGACGGGAGGTGGTGGAACATGTCGTAATACTCTTACCTGTGGATCTCCAAAAAGAAACAGGTTCAAATGCTTTAGATAACATAGCTAAGTAAACCTCAAGGTATTTCGTAGGACCCCTTCGTCATCATTGAAAAGAAATCTGTCAGTATTATGTCTAGATGATTGTATCGCAAGAGAATTTTAAATACAACATATAGACTTACAATTAACACGAGAAAAACTAATGTCGTATTTTGTGTTAAGAAGTATGAAGTGTCATTATCATAAATCGTTATTAGTTAAAAGGATTAGCATTTATTTTATTTCCGCATTAGCAAGTACACCATTAAATGCTACTTTAAAATTTTTAATTTTTGTGAAATTTACGGGATGTTACATGTGGTATCAGAGCTCATGTTTGAACTCTCAACCTGAAAAGGTCCAAAGAACACGCAACACAAAATTTTTTATGACAGCATAAATCTTTACTAATTCAAGTTAAATTATTTTGTTATACAAAAAATTGTTTTCGAAATTACAGGTATGGACGGATCAAATGAACACATGGAGGACGGATTTCGATCGAACAGTCATACCAAAAATATCACTAGACAACATTATGAATAAGAAGTCCATGGTGAATTGAATGACAATTCATCAGAATTGTTACGTTCATTTCAGGAGTTGAAAGCAGAAATAAGATCTGTTAAACAAGATAATGAGAGAATTTTGAAGGCACAAGAAGAACTGAACCAAGTACTGTTTGATCAGTGCCCAACTGATGAACAGGATAGAAAGGTTGAAAATACCGCCAAGGTTGAAGACTTACATCATCAGGACAAGGGTAACAAAGTGAAAACTGATGATAGCAGTAAAGGGGATTACAAACCAAAAAGAAAAATCCATAAATAGTATGAGCAGATTTCTGAGGACTTCAAGAAGATTAAACCCCCAACCTTCAATGGTGAGACTGAGAAAGGAGAGACAACTGAAGCATGGTTATCCAGCATAAGGAAATACTTTCAAATTTATGATTATTTAGAATCATTGAAAGCAAAGATGGCCATATACAACCTGATCGGGAAGGCATACATTTGGTGGCAGGACATCAAAAGAGTGAAGGGCATCAAGGACAAGGATGTGAATTGGAGCACTTTTAAATGGTACTTCAAGAAGAAGTTACTATCTGAGCAATATTACGAAGAAAAGTCTAAGGAATTTTATGATTTAAGACTGGGAACCATGAACATGAAAGAGTTGAACAGCAAATTTCTGAATTTTCTAAGGTATGTGCCATACCTTTTGGAGGATAAACCACAGATTGAGAGGTTTCTAAGTTGTCTACCTTTCAACATCAAGGACAGAATAGAGTATGACAATCCAAAGACCTCAGAAGAAGCCATGAGGAAATCAACTTTCTGCTATGAAGAGAACCGGAAAAAATGAGAGATATCTAACTGGAAAAATTATAAACCAACAACTTTGAGTTGAAGAAGAAGAATTTTAGGTTCAATGGAAATTTTGGTTTTCAAAAGAAAAACTTTCCAAATCAAAATTTCCAAGGAAACAGTCCCAAAAATAATCAACCACGGAATTTTACAGCTCTTAGAAATACACCCAATGGTACCAGAACTAATGACCAAAGGATACCTATAAAATGTTAAGAGTATCAAGGTCCTCATTATGCTTCAAACTATCCCAATAAGAAGAGGACAACCAATAATATTCACTCCATACAAGTTGAACCTACTGTGGGAGACTTGGCAAGAGAGATGCCCAGAATTAATGCAACTCTAGACAAAAGGCAAGCGGAGCATCAAGTCTCTATGGTAGAGATTGAAGGTATGCTACAAAATCACCCTGTTTCTATTTTGATTGATCCAGGCGCTATCCTGAGTTATATATCTCCAAATATTGCAGAAAAAATTAATCTGAGAATTTTTTTTTTTAATAAATCTTGGTTAGTTAGACTAGCAACAGGAACAAAAAGAAAAGTGTCTGGTTTTGTTGAAAGTTGTGTTTTATCTATGAATCAGTTAAAGACATGAACCAAGCTAAATGTTTT
This sequence comes from Larix kaempferi, assembly GCA_027924585.1. Taxonomy (NCBI): domain Eukaryota; kingdom Viridiplantae; phylum Streptophyta; class Pinopsida; order Pinales; family Pinaceae; genus Larix; species Larix kaempferi. The sequence goes on from BSBM01000848.1 coordinate 9,147,290, forward strand.
ACCTTTAGGATCTTATGACATCTTAATTGGAATGGACTGGTTAGAAGCACATCATGTTATTTTGAATTGTTATGAGAAAAGTTTTACCTATCTAAATGATGAAGGAGAAACAGTAGAAGTGAAGGGTATTCCTAGAAAGATATCACTTAGACATATTTCATCTATGCAAGTAAAAAGAGTAGTTAGAAAAGGATGTAAGATGTTCGCAGTGAATGTAGTACATGAGGAGTCAATTACAAAAGAGGACAAACTAAAACTAGAAGATATACCTATCCTAAAAGAATTCCTGGATGTTTTTTCCATAAGAGATTCCAGGATTACCCCCGAAGAGGGATCTAGATTTTACCACTGAGCTGAAACCGGGTGCGGTACTGAACTCCAAAGCTCCATATAGGATGAACATATTGGAATTAAATGAGTTAAAATCACAGTTGAAGGAACTAATTGATAAAAACTATATAAGACCTAGCGTGTCTCCTTGGGGAGCACCTGTTATTTTTGTTAAGAAGAAGGATGGCACTTTAAGTCTTTGCATAGATTATCACCAACTGAACAAGATGACAATCAAGAATCGATATATGTTTCCCCGCATCGATGATCTATTTGATCAGCTGCGTGGAGCAACAATATTTTCGAAGATTGATTTAAGGTCAAGATATCAACAAGTTCGTGTGAAGGATGAGGATATTTTTAAAACATCCTTTAGAACTCATTATGGACATTATGAGTTCGTGGTCATGCCATTTGGGTTGACTAATGCCCCAGCAGTATTTATGTGCTTAATGAATAAAATTCTGCACAAGTATTTGGATAAGTTCGTCATTGTATTCATAGATGAGATTCTAGTATATTCTAAAAGTAAGGAAGAACATGATGAACATCTGCATATTATTTTACAAGTACTGAGAGGTCATCAGTTATATGCTAAGTTTAGTAAGTGTGACTTTTACAAGGATAAGATTCACTATTTAGGTCACATAATCTCTACGGAAGGAATTTCGGTTGATCCCGATAAGATAAAAGCCATTAATGAATGGTCGGTTCCTAAGGATATGTCGAACGTACGATCGTTTATGGGGATTACAAGATATTATAGAAAATTCATTTTTTGAAGATTGCGAACCCCATAACCTCCTTACAGAAGAAGGGGAAGAAGTTTGTATGGGATCAAAAGTGTGCAGACAGTTTTAATAAGTTGAAGGAACTACTAACTACAACACCTATTCTCAGAATTGCAGATCCTAATAAAGATTTTATAGTATGCACCGACGCATGTAATGATGGACTCGGTGGAGTCCTAACACAAGAGGGACATGCTGTTGCATATGAGTCTCGAAAGCTGAAAATACATGAGAAAAAGTATTCTACATATGATATGGAATTATTAGCAGTAATGCACGCCTTAAAAATGTGGCGTCACCATCTTATTGGCAGAAAATTTACTTTGATGATAGATACCATGGGGCTGAAGTATTTACTAGATCAAATGAACTTGAATGCTAGACAAGATAGATGGCTAACCTTTCTAAGTGGGTATGATTTTGAAATTCATCATATAAAAGGTAAAGAGAACAAGGTTGCTGATGCTTTAAGTCATAATGCAAAGTTCAATTTTATTTCAACCATCAGTACATACACATCAGATTTTCGAAGGGATTAAAACTGGTGAAGAGTACAAAAATTTACATGAAAGACAATAGAAAGTAATTCTGAAAATTCTATGGCAGATTTCAAGTTAAAAGAAAATGGATTGCTGCTATACAAGAATAGATTATATGTGCCCAATGTACCAAAGATAAAATTCTGATTTTAGATGAAATGCACAAAAGTCATTATGCTAGTCATCCAGGTTATCAGAAAACCACAACTATGTTACAAAAAGATTATTATTGGCCCAGGATGAAGGATGAAGTAGCAAAATATATAGCTAAATGCATTGACTGTCAAAGAGTAAAAGTTGAACATCAGCATTCGGCTGGACTGTTACAGCCATTACCTATGCCTAGTTGGAAAAGGGAGATCATAAGCATAGATTTTATTACTGAACTACCCAAGAATCATAAAAAAATGATTCCATCATAGTGGTAGTGGATAAACTCAGCAAGGAAACACATTTTATACCAGTAAAAACTACTTATAAGGCTTCAGATATTGCAGAAATTTTCATGAAACAGATTTTTTGATTACATGGAATACCAAAAGCGATAGTTTCAGACTGTGATTCTAAGTTTACTGGAAACTTCTGGAGATGTTTGTTTAAAGAGTTGAATACAACCTTAAACTTCAGCACAACATTTCATCCACAAACGGATGGACAAACGGAAAGAGTAAATCAGATATTGGAAGACATGCTAAGGATGTATGTTAAGGACCAGCCTGGTAAGTGGGATGACTGCTTGCATTTACCAGAATTTGCATATAACAACCATTACCATGCATCAGCCAGGCTTAGCCCTTTTGAAATTCTTTATGGTAGGAATTGTAATACAATAGTTTCTTGGAATGATCTAGTTAATAGAGTTATTTTAGGACTTGAATTGTTACAGGAAATAGAACTTACTATGAAACAAGTACAAAGAAATCTTGACGCTGCCCAAGATAGGCAAAAGAGTCAACCATATCTTAAGAGGACTCATAAAGAGTTCCAGGTTGGTGAGCATGTTTTCATTAAGGTAAGACTGAATAAGAGCTCATTAAAATTGGGAAGTTGTGCCAAACTGGAACCCAGGTATTGTGGTGCTTTCAAAATTTTGTCAGGGGTTGGACCTGTGGCATACCAAATAGCTTTGCCACCAAATCTAAGAATACATAATGTTTTTCATATTTTAGTTTTAAAGAAATATGTACATGATGCTACTCATGTTATAAATTGGAATGATGTAGAGGTGGAAAAAGACGACAATTTTCAGGTGGAACCGGATTGTATCCTCGAAAGGAGGGAAACTCTACTTCGGAATCGCACCATTGGGAAGGTAAAGGTGCAATGGAATCACCTTAGCCCAAAAGAGGCAACCTGGGAGTTGGAGAGTAATATGCGGGTAGCATACCCAGCTCTATTTTAGAAACACACAGAAAATGAATGAACATCGAGGACGATGTTGAGACATAAGGGGGGTGTGTATGTCACCTACCCAAATTTTGAGACTATTTATTTTATTGCAAAAACATTATCTTAAATTATAATTACAAAGTTTTGTAATTATGACCAAATCTGGTCAAGGATGATTGTAATGACATATTATTATTATTTAATAAACTAAAACAGGAGACAAACACCAACGGAACTGTTGAATGAGTGTTCACTGACCCACTAGGAGGAATGGAAGTTGTTAGAAGGCATGGGACAGGTGTCAGCATTTGCACTCCACCACTAGCTGTTGGTTATGGGACAACTACCCCTAAATTTGTGGCATTATCCCCTGGGTGGGTGGAACAGAGCTGTTAGCTCATTAATGACTGGTTTAACCACTAAAAAGGCCTAGGCAGCTTAGAGAAGGCAATTTGAATTGAGCAGGGAGCTCCATAAATATTTTCTATGAAAATAACTCCTCAAGTGTATCGGGTGATCACTGAGAGATTCGAATAGGGAGGCTAAGTGGAAGTGCATTGTGAGTCTGTTGAATTGATTTTGAAAAGGAAACCAGAGGTGCTGGTGCAGGTCTCTTTTACTACCAAGTCTATATGACTGAATGATCTACATTGTTGCTGCAAGTTGATGACCTAAACCTTCTACAGATTCTTCTTCCTAGTGGTTCAGTGAACAGGCTCGGTGGTCCTAAGGCAAGTAATTTGGCTGTCTTCAGGAGTAGGCTCGGTGGAACAGGCCCCTTGGGTTGTTTTTTTCTCCTACATTCATCAGGTTCTACTGTTCTGTCTTGTTTATTTTCAGTTGAATGAATGAAATTGTTTTATTTAACCTCTGACCCTTTTCCCTGGTTTGATAATGAAGAATTATTCACTAAATTGTTTAGCTGAACTGTATATTCTGTTAAGTTAGGATAGGTTAGAATAGTTCTATTTTCCGAATAAATAAATTACTTTTCTATATTTTTCAACGTATCAGAGATGTCGTACTCTAGTACAGGAGGTGGGGAATTAAATAAGATAATTAAAAGATGCAGGATAAAAAATAGCATTTCATAATACAGTCATTGTAATATTTTTCTTCTACCTACTATCAGAAAATAAATATCCCATTTCTGTATAAGAATCTAGGGTTTACACTTTAGATAATCTACTTCATTTAAAAATACACATACTATGCATTTTATTGTCATTTCATTAAAAAACTATAAAGGACTATAAGAAAAAACATTCATCACAGTCTCGTAAAACTTTTCATTTTCTCTCCTTATGGTACTTAGGCTTTTTGAAAAATAGTTGTAATATCAACTTAGAATATCTATGATATTTCAATGCTATAGTATTCTATATTATTACGTAGAATTTTATTTAATTGAATTTAACTCTTCCATGTATTCCAAATTCTTGTAGTAAGAATGTCTTTTATGTTAAGGATCAGAATGTATTATCTTCTTTTGAATCCCTAGATACTAATTATCTTCTATAGAAAACATTTATCGTTCTACAAAAGAATTTACAAAACTGATTTCAACAATAGCAGAGTTTGCAGACATTTACAGTTTTTCGATTTAAAAACTCTAAGACTATCATACAACCAGTTTAAGTCCAAGCACTTAAAAACATAAACATCAAATCCTTACATCAGATTTCGAAAACCAAACGTATTCTATAGTTCAACCTCTACATTACGATATCTATCTTTTTGTACAAGACAAACTCAGACAAGGGTATTATTACTACCAAAAGCTGAGTCTCATCACTATTCCAACTTTAACTTAAACAGCACGGACACAAGGTTTCTCTTTTGTGAAACAAGTTACCCCACGACTCTCAGCTAGAATCAACACTGTATTTCCTAGTCAAATTATTGATTTATATCAACATAGAAACCACTCAAAAACTATTTTAAGTTTTCTTAAACACTATATTTTCCATTAAAATAACCGAGGGTTCATCCCTTCATAAATACATTTTCAACAAGTTTATATTTTCAACAAGAGTTACAGTGAAACGCTGTAGAGAAGAGTAACAAGAAAAGCCAAGGTTCCCAAACTCTGGACACTTATAATTGGCTCTCAAAATCACAAACACTGGCCAAAAACCTTTTCCAAGAATCAAACACCAAACTCTCATCAAACATCAAGCATTGGCCACACCGAGCCAGGAGAACCTATGAGGAGAAAGAAACACCGAGGCTTATCGGTGGTCAAGCAACATTCTTCCACTGAACTTCAAGCAAGTAACCTTTCAACGAAGTAAGACCTGCCACAAGAAGCCATAAGAGGTTAAATGAGAAATTATAGAGATAATTAGAGACACAACAAATAGCAGTAACAATTCAAGTTCGAAAACATTACCTGTGTAATGTCGCTCCAAGAGTAGACATGCCTGTAGCAAACGACGACGGAGCCATCTAGAAAATGCAGCGAAAATGGAAATCAATTCTAAGAATCAACCCTAGTCCAAACTTCACTCTCAAAGAAACTAACAGAAAAACCCTGAAAACTAGTCCCTAAAAACATCATCAAACGCTGTATTGTGGCTCAGCTCTACAAGAAACACAAAGCCTAGAACTAGTAAGTTTTCCCTACAGGTCCAAAGATTGAAATTGAGGAAGGGGTCCTTCGAACATTGTTGGGAACACTATATGTTAGTTAATTAAAGCTAACACACAGAGTGATCAATATAAATTGTCAAACCCAGGAAGGTCTTTTATTTCAAAGCTAATAAGCACAATCTATGCATAAACAGATTAAGCAGTTGATTAATGAATATAAGTAATGATCCTGCCTAGATGATCAACCAGCTCATCCCCTAAGCAACTAATCTAATTCACACATCTACAAATCCCAATTGAAACAATCCTTCTTACAGAATCAATCAAGAATGTTAATGATCTAATAATGAAATGAAATGAAATTACTTTTGCAAGAAGTTAAATCCTTATGATCATCAAACTACAACATTCAACCTTTACCAAAATGATCTATCTAGTGACTACTATAACTCCAACATTATCTGTCTAATCTATGTATGCAATTAAAGATACAACAACAACCAGAATTGAAATACATGCTTGAACTCTACTGATGATTACTGGAAGTCCTAGCAAGCATAAATAACAACCAATTGATTGGGATCGAGCTTGGTTGCTATAGCTGATTAAAACACACATGCAATTTAATTGAATTGTTCTACACAGTCGACTATCACACCACTTTGCTACAGCTATTCAAGATGCAATTTTAAACTACCAGCAAGGAAGCTAATCTCTATTACAGCTATCAGCAATGGTTGCAACTTTCAACACCACACAACAGAAATGAAACTAAACTATTCTCTGTTACAGCTATCAGCAATGTCTGTAACATTCCACACCACACAACAAAAATGAAATTAAACTATTCTACCTACTTAAATCGGTTATCTCTGTGAGAAGGCGGGCCCTGGCCTTCTAACAGAGACCCCAAGAGTCACAACTAATTAAATCTCAGAAATGAAGGACTTTGCTCTCATATTATTAATGGAAGATCATGAGCTTCAATGCTATGTTACAACTTACACCAGTAATGATTGTCCAACCCTAGGCTACGAGAGCCTTCTGGGATTTATACAAAAAGAAAGACAATTTCAAATCCACAAAAATAGCGCAGCAATGAATATCTATGATCTTCATGCTGCGTAGTTACAACTAACAGATACACTGTGTTGAATAGTGTTGTTAATGCCGAAGGATGTTGCTGTCTCGATGGAAATTGGATCAACAGACTTGACAGCTGGAATGCCACTTGTCTGTTGTAGCTAAACTCTCCTTCAATGGGATCTATTACAGTGGAAATCTGTTACAGCTCGCGTGGAGGATGCGCTGTCACTTAGAATATAAGGAGCTAACGTTGAAGAGTCACAGCTGGCATTGCTGGGCTAATGCACCTGGGCTAAATAAAGTCACATAAATTAGCATAAACCAAGGACTAAGATCCATAATATTTAACAGTCTTAGGCATAAAAACAACTAAAGTAATAGCAAATTATACCTATCAATGTTATAGGTTGATCTGGAAAGACATGGATATAGCTCATGAAAATAGGATGGAATTAGTGCAAAAAGATGTAATAGAGGTATCCAAAAATGGGCATTTCCTAAACCCAACATCTCCCCCCAACTATCCAATTGCATGTCCTCATGCAACAACCTCCTTTAATCTGAATCTGAATCTGAATCTGAGTGAAATCTGTGGAGATTGGTGATGTTATAAGCAAATTCTGGTGCCTCCCCTCGAGGAACAAACCCATAACAGTATACCCAATGCTCCCACTAACTCTCTTCTTCTTCTAATGTTAGAGCGTAATTGATTCTGTAAGAATTGCTTATAGGCTACCAAATGAGGGGGAACTTAAATTTTAAACCAATCCACCAAGGTCCACACCTCTACATGCACTGCACATATCTAGGCACCCTAGTGAAGGTTTGTTTGAAATTTGTGAAGCCATATGGATCCATTTCCTTCAGAGATGAGGATGAGTATAGCCATCTATATTCACTGCCTTCCAGGGCATCCTGCTGCATATTAAGAATCATTGGGAAACATGTAGTAAGGATTTTATATCGCAGGCTCTCAAAATATTGAGCAATTGTAGGAACCCTGAGGGATTTAGCATGGCTGGCCATGAATGCTGGTGGATTCTGAGGTTCCTCCCTAATCCAGAGAGTAGAATTCTCCTCATTCCTGAGGATGGTTTGGAAGGCATCCTTCCATCTTACATGGTTAATGACAAAGGATGAAAATTCCCTCAGCTGAACATCCCCAAGAATAGGTAAAGGGTCAGATGGAACGGTATTATAGCAAGCCCTATCATGCAAATATAACTCACATAACAAATGCTGATCCTCAAAGTCACTCTTCAGAAAAGTCTCCAAAAATTGATCAGTTGTTGGGCCCAACTCAAATGATCTTCCATACTTGAGAACCTTCAATTTAAATAAGGTTGTCTGCTCATAGAGGAAGACAAGATAAGAGGGGGATGGAGCTCTGCAACTCATCAATTCTATAGAAAGATTATACATTTGGTTTTTGTCCTGCTGTAGGGACTCAAGCTTCTTCAAACCTTCCAGTTTATCTTGAATTTTCTCCCACTGGAGATTCTGGAAGAATAGCTCCTCAACCCATTTTTCTCTTAGTCCTTTAATGACATTCCTATGCTCCTAGAGAGGGATCATACCTTCTTTGAACGGTTCAATCCATTTGAGCCATTTATCCAGTTCAAGGTTTAACCAGAGAATTTTCTTCTCTAGTCGTTGAATATTTCTGTCTTCTACCTCCTTTTCATCATCAGAATCTAGATGAATGACTTCCTTGTCTTGCCTCAGCACTGTGATAGATTCATCTTCTATCGGGATTGCAATGGTCTGTGCATGTGGTGCAGTATCATCCATGGGGTCTAAGGATGCTATTTCTTGTGTAACAGCATTCTTCATATCCATATCCATCTCAGCTTCCTCTGCCAGTGTTACAGTCTCAGTTAGTATTTTTAGGGTTGCTGGTTCTTGTGTAACAACACCCAAGTCTTTCATTTCAATATCAGCCATCTCAGTTTTTGTTGCCACTGTAGCAAATGATTTTGGAAACACTGGTTCTTGTGTAGCAGTGTTTCCCTCCTGATTCTCCACATCAAATGCTGCTATCTGAGTTGCAGATTTAAACATTCTCAAGGGTATTGGTTCTTGTGTAACAGTCCCCTGTTCCTCCATTTCTTTAAACTGCTGAGATTGTTTCTGATTTTTATCAGATCCTTCTGACTGGTAAGACTGGTCCTGAAGGAGATCAATATCCCTTGATGGCTGGGACTGTACCATTTCTTCCTCTAAATTCAAATCAGGGATTTCTTCCATTCTTGGCTCATTCTCCTCTATCAATTCGATCCCTGGCATTCCTTCTTCCACCTCCTTTATCTGTACATGACTCTGGGGTGAAAGTCCCAACACAATAACTCTGTGTCCTACTGAAGCAAATATATCTCCACATTTTGGGAAAATAGTCTCCCCATACTTCTCATTTTCAAATTCAAAAGATGGGTTTTCCAGCAAATTTGCAGCGTTTGCTAATGTATCCAAATTTTTCTCTGCTTGTCTTCCAGCTGCTCCCTTCCACTTTTCAAATTCTTTTCTTAATGTCTGCACTTCCTCCTTTAATAATTCATTTTCAAATAGGAGGTTTTCAATTTGGGGTTCTTCCCTAGAGGGTTCATGTGTAGTAGTAGGCAATTTGGGGTTCAAAATAGTAAACTCTATATCTGCCCCTACTGTATGTGCTTCTTCTAATGCAGGTGACCCCCTATTCCCTTTAACTACTCCTGTCATCTCTGATAGGGGTGTTCCACTGTTACCCCCAACAATATTCACTATATCAGCTTCTGCTGCTGTCCCTGTTAATTTTGCTGCCATTACAGTTACTTCTACTGCTGCCACTGTTAATTCTGCTGCCATTACAGTTACTTCTCCTGCTGCCACTGTCACAGCTGCTTCCGCTGCTGCTGCTGACCGAGTTCTTCTTTTCCTCATCAATCCCACTGGGTGTTCCTCACCACTTGCTTCTACTGATGATTTGACAGTCCCACTCTTTTTTTCTCTTTGCTGCCATGGGCGTATAACCCCTGTTCCTTGATTATATTCTTCGTTTCTTTGACACAGGGGTGTTTACCTTGGTTTCTTTTTCTTCAATAATGGTGCCCCTTATTTACGAATAGGACTCCACTTCCAAGACTTCCACAGTCCCCTCTGCTACTGTTTCTGGACGATATCCTTCCTTCTGAATCCCTACTTCTACCATTGCAGCTTCAACTGTCGCAGCTTCAACAGCTGCTCTAGTTTCAGCTTCTTTCAATTGAGTACTTGACTTTGCAATTACAGATTCCAATTTTTCTACCTCCTGCTCCAGGGTTTCCATCACACTTCCTTCAATTATAGGGTTTTCTGCTACTCCAGCCTCTTCTATACTTACTTCCCCTTCATTATTGACCTGACTTTCTGTTACTCCAACCTCCCCCCCAACTGGGTTTGAGGAACTTCGGTCCTCACTATCCTCAACAACACCTCCCTCTTCGAATACAGGTTGTCTGATTGGTGCATCCCCAACAAAAAATTGCTCCCAGGTTAAATGATGACTTGCAATGGCTCTTAGGACCAATAATTTAATTAAACCATGATTAGTGAGGGAGGAAACTGGGTGTTGGGCAGTTCTTGCATAGCCAGCCATGGTTTGTAGGGATTTAAATAGATAGAATGGTATATTTACTAAGATACCATGTTGTAAATGAGACAGTAAGGGAAGTTCAGAAAATGAAACAACTTGGTACCTACCTCCACAAGAAATATATCTCTTCACAAAGACTGCAACTTGATTCCAGGGTGGTGGTAAGGATGCCAGTTCCATCCCATGGAGCTTTGGAATAACCTGTTCTCCTACTGACAGAAATTCCCTCACTACATTCGCATTATGTACTTTCCACCCAAATGACTTCTTTCCCACCATGGGAAAACCAGTTACCTCAGCTATGATTTCTTCCATAACATCCACGTGCAGTCCTCTAACCTCGGCATGAGTATCAGTCAGGCTGAGGGAGAATTGCAATGCGGTTTCAGTATGAAAACCATTCAACCGTTTGAAATAATCCATCCATCCTGCTACCATAAAAATATTGAGAACCTTTGCATTGGCACACACAGCGTCTGTATTCATAGGTTCGTGCCTGACTGGATTTCCCATTTTAACCTCTCCTCAAGGTTCAAACCACAACAATTTCTGGTTTAGAAATGGAGAGTTGCAGCTTACGAACATGCAAAGGGTCGATAGGGTTCAAGAATTAGGTTTCAGGCTAGTCTATGACAGTATGAACATTCTATGGAAGTGACGAGGTTGGCAGATAGGAGTAACAGGTGCGAAATCAGGTAAGGTGACGAAAAAAATAATCACAATTATGACCTTTAACTTAATATTTAATGTGTGATTCAATTCGATTCATTGATCGAGGGTTATGACAGGACATAATTGTTATTACTGTATTAATTCTCTGCCAAATCATGTAAAAGATAGGACCCATACCTTGCGTTTATGAATTTAAGCCATGAATTAATCATTGCAGCTGGCCATCATCCGGGCGGATGTAAATGCACATGTGCCGAAGTACATGGCCATTGCCACCCAAGCTGACAGCTACTCAAGGCATCCAAATTGTCCTTCGTGGTGGATCATGGTTGGACCATGTGGAGAAAGCGCCAAAACTAATGCCTAGTCACATCATTATGGGCATCATTAATCGGAGAGAAGACAAACTGGCGGAGTATCAGTTACGAAATATAGCAAAATAAACAAAAAATGGAGGAGTCGCAGCTGTGAATTTGGCAGAATGAGCAAATGTAGCGGAGTCGCAGCTGCGAATTTTCCATAATGAGAAAATGTAGTGGAGTCACAGCTGCGAATTTTGGGCAGAATAGGTAAATGTATGGTAGAATGGGCAAATGTGGCGGAGTCACAGCTGCGAATTTGGCAGAATGGGAAAATGTAGCGGAGTCGCAGCTGCGAATTTGGAAGAATGAAAAAATGTAGCGGAGTCGCAGCTGCAAATTTGGAAGAATGGGCAAATGTAGCGGAGTCGCAGCTGCAAATTTGGCAGAATGGGAAAATGTAGCAGAGTCGCAGCTATGAATTTCGCAGAATGGGCAAATGTGGCGGAGTCGCAGCTGCGTCCAACTATAGTATAAGCAAATTTTATTTGTGAAAGACCATGAAATATCCATCTTCTTCAAAGAGATTTATTAGATCAAGAACAAATATGGGGTGTCTGCAGTCATCTGGCCCAGTCACGGCTGTTGTTCCTCCAATAAGTTCCTGCACACAGTTCTTTAAAACAAACCGATCAAGTGTAAGAAAAATTAAAAAAAAATAGATAAAATACAGAATGAAAGAAAAACTGATTATTTATGTACAAAAATATGTGTGGAAACTGCAACTTTTAGGAATTTACAGGGTTTAAAAATCCTTTCCCTGACATTAACTGATACTCTGGATCAGATGCAACTTGTGAAATAAAAGCCTCCCTTGAGATTGGCCCATGATAGAGTCGCAGCCGATGACCATTTGCGAATAATGGTACTTTGTTCTCATCAATGGTGATCAATCGAACTGTTCCATTATCAAATACCCGATCTATCTGATAAGGTCCCAACCAACGGGTGCGCAATTTTCCTTTAAAATCCCTCTTAAACCGTGAATCGTACAACAGGGACCAGTCTCCTTCTTGGAAGACACTTTTCTTTATAAATATGTCATGCCATCTAGAGCGTTGTTGTTGGATTAAGGCTGTATGATGCACTACAGCTATGCATTTCTCATCCAATTCATTAAGTTGATTCAGTCGATTCCTCTGAGCCTCTGATAAATCCAGATTTGCTTCAACAGCTGTTTTCAACGTTCTGATTTCAAATTCAATTTGGAAAACAACGTTCTTGCCATATACCAGCTCATATGGGGAAAAACCAGTGGTGTTACGCCAGGTAGTACGATAGGCCCACAGTGCCTCTGGAAGTCTTTCAGCCCAATCCTTACGATGGCTCTTCATTGTTTTTGTCAAAATAACCTCAATAACCTTGTTTGTGCTCTCCACCTGCCCATTGGCCTATGGATGATAAGGTGAGGTTATTCTATGCTGAATATGAAATTTCTGTAATAGTGCCTCCAGCTTGTGAGTTACAAAATGTGGTCCACCATCTGTAATGATCTCCTTGGGTACTCCAAAGCGAGTAAAAATTCCTTCATACATGAAATCAATCACAGCTTAATCATTGGCCTTAACCAAGGCTACAGCTTCCACCCATTTAGTCATATAGTCTGTGCAAACCAAGATATGAGATTTCTACTTTGAGGGAGGGTTGATAGGCCCTACAAAATCTAGATCCCACCCATCAAATGGTTCAACCACAAGCTGTGGCTGTAAAGGCATCTCATCTAATCTGTTGGGTTGGCCCATCCTTTGGCAGCTATCACATGACTGAACATACTTCTTTGCATCCCTGAATAATGTAGGCAAGAAATAGCCCATTCTCAAAACTTTATGACCTGTCCTCTTACTTAGATATAGAAAGAGAAGCCATTGCACAGGATTAACTCACACAAACATAGATTGTATTACACTGAATAAACATAGATACATCAGGGATATATAGTTGGAGTGAGATCCAACTTATTCCACTATTTGAGGGAGAGGTTGAGAGAATATCTCAACTTCCTCCAGCTAACCCAATCCGATCCCTAAACTCTAGGATGCATCATTAATGAGGCATTATCTCTAACACCCCCCTTTAATGCCTACATTACAAAACATAACAAAACATTGCAACACAAATTTTGTCATGTCGGTCTCACTGGTCCTCATATGCAGTTACACCCATCTCTGAACTTCATAGACATGCTCTTTCTCTCCCATCATCTTCGAGCTACCACTTCATACAGCACAAATACAACCACTTCCAACCATCTTTGAAGTATCTATAGGATCGACGATTCTAAACTACCCCCAAAAATAGTCTCGATACTGAAACATTCAGTAATCGATCTTACAAAATGACCTTTACACACTCACCAACACAATGATAACCCTTAACTGATTATCTTGGAGCACCAAAGTACAACAAGAACTTCCAATATTTAACAGACTTGCTGACATACTCAAACTAGTAATTCATTCTTGTAGCACCGAAGCACTCAAGAACTACAAGCTTTAATTACATCACTCTGTTCTATATTTGGTTCTTCATAATCATATAAGTTTACAAATTACAAACTGCACACCAAAATAAAAAACATTGAATACTACACACAGATCCAAGAACATTATAGACATCTTTTACTATAATACCAAATAGATGCTCAAACCCAATTGAAACATCGACTTCAGCTCTTGTTAATTTGTTCCTTTGACGGCTGGTGGATCTATGAATCTCTGAAATGGCTCAATTTCTGAGGTGATGTCTTCAGTTTCAGATCAGATGTTGAGGCACTGGTCAGATGCACCCTTGCAATTTTCTGGCAGTGAATCTCCTGCGATCTATGGCTTTGACCATACGTGCTCGAAAGATATCGCTCCTTCACCTCATAAACTCGGCTACACCTCGTAAACTCGGTTTCGCTCCTTGCTTTTGTCCAATGGGCATCGAACAATCGGAATGACTGCAACAAGCCAGACGGTAGAAGGCAGGGTAGAATCTCTGGACTGAGAACGTCCGTTGTGCAATGGAGGCTGAACGTTTCAATCCAAGTTCGAACCACAGGCACTGCGTTCAATGGACAGCTGTGGCAGCAATCTCCCCAAATGATTTGCAGCGATCCTTCAAGGAAGATCTGGGCTCCACCAGCAAATCTTTCATAGCAATGGCGGCTTCTTCATGGCAACATCCACACACATCAATCACGTCACGAAATCTTACACTAGACAGAGGCAGTGCAAGCAAACTAATCACACAGTCACACGAAAATATTCACACAAAAGAAATCTACTCTCACACACCTATGTATAGTGAATCAGATTCAATAGCTATCACATCTTTCTGGGCACTCCCATGAGGGATTAATCCCAGCCAAGCTCTGATACCAACTTAGATATAGAAAGAGAAGCCATTGCACAGGATTAACTCACACAAACATAGATTGTATTACACTGAATAAACATAGATACATCAGGGATATATAGTTGTAGTGAGATCCAACTTATTCCACTATTTGAGGGAGAGGTTGAGAGAATATATCAACTTCCTCCAGCTAACCCAATCCAATCCCTAAACTCTAGGATGCATCATTAATGAGGCATTATCTCTAACACTCTTGTCCGCAAAATGTCCCCCATAGGGCTCATCATGGAAAGCTTTAAGAATGCTAAAGATTTCATCCTCTCTAACACATCTTCTGATTTCTAAATCAAGCCCAATGTAGAAAAGATGGCCATCAATCCAGCAGTACCTAGCACTCTGTTGTATGATTTTATTTCTTTCCCTCTTCGGCAGATGTGCTGGTAGCTTACCTGCAGCCAAAAAGTTAGCAATATCTGCATACCATGGGGAATGAGCTGATACTGCGAACAAATGTTCGTCAGGGAAGGAATCTTCGACTGGTAAATTGTCATTACTGTTAGTAAGTCAAGATAAGAAATCGAAAACAACATTTTCCTTTCCTGGTCTATCAATAATTGTGATATCAAATTCCTGTAGCAGTACTAGCCATCTAGTAACTCTAGCATTTGTGATTGGTTTATTGATTAAATACTTGATGGCAGAATGATTAGTGTGAAAAAAAGTAGGATATCCAGTAATATAATGCCTAAACTTATTGATGTCATAAATAATGGAGATAAATTCTTTTTCTGTGACAGTATAATTCAGTTTAGCAGGAGACAGATTTTTACTAATATAATAAATAGCATAAGGAGCATTACCTTCCTGCTGTCCCAAAACTGCTCCAATGGCAGTGTCTGAAGCATCTAAAGAAATATGGAAAGGCAGAGCCCAATTGGGTCCTCTTAAGATGGGTGCTATGGACAGCCTCCTTTTTAGGTCAGTGAATGTTGTTTGGCATGCATCATTCCAGATAAACTATGCATCCTTCATTAACAAAGTGAACAAAGGAGAAGCCAGTTTGGAAAAAATTTCTATGAATCTTCTGTAATAACTAGCATGCCCCAAGAAGCTACGCACATCCTTCTGAGTTCCAGGAGTTGGTATGTTTTTTATTACCTTGATTTTAGATGGGTCTACATGGGTACCAGCAGAAGAGATGAAGTGCCCTAACACTATTCCTTCACTCATCATCATGTGGCACTTTTCAGTGCTCAAAGAGAGTTGACTTTGCTCACAATGTTTCAACACCTTTTCTAAGTTCTTCAATGCTTCTTCATAGCTGTCACCATATGGAGTAAAGTCATCCATAAATATTTCCATGCAATCATTCACCATTTCTGAAAAGATTCCAATCACTGCCCTCTGAAATGTAGCTGGTGCGTTGCACAACCCAAAAGGAAGTACTCGGTATGCAAAAGTCCCCCAGGGACAAGTGAAAGTGGTTTTGTCTTGATCTTCTGGAGCAATCTGAATCTGGTTGTAGCCACTAAAGCCATCCAGAAAAGAGAAATACTTCTTCCCAGAAAAGGTATCAAGAACTTGATCAATGAAAGGTAAGGGGAAATGGTCTTTCTGCGTTGCCTTGTTCAACTCTCTATAATCCACACAGACCGTCCATTTACCATTTTTCTTTGGCACAATCACAAGTGGAGAAACCCACTCACTGTCTGAGATTGGATATATGAATCCAGCTTCCAACAGTTTCTGGATTTCCTCTTTCACTATGTCTCTCAGGTTCGGGTTCATCCTTTGTTGGGGTTGGCATACAGGCCTGGAGTCACTTTTAATATAGATGTGATGAGTGCACAAATGAGAAGGAATTCCCTTCATATATGTGTTCTCCCAAGCAAAATCTCCCCTACGCTATTTCAGCGGAGTGATTAGCTGTTCCAGCTCGCTAGGTGCCAGATTAGGATTAATATTCAATTTTTTTCCTAGCTCAACCTCCACTGGAACACTCTTCAAATTCTTAAGTACTGGAATTTCATTGTCATCACCAATCAGAGTTTCTTCTATAATATTTTCTTGTTCTGTTGTAGCTAAAGTACTGTCCAAGATCTGATAAACATTCTTATTGACTGATGTGGGCTCACTGATGAAACTATTAATGGCATCATCCTCTATTTCATATTTAAATGTCAAGTCTCTCCCTATGGTTAATAGTGGCTGAACTCCCTCTTCCTCCTCCAAATCTACCCATAATGGAGTATCAGCTTTTGTGCTTGGTCGAGATGGAGGGTATAGGATTCGATTCTTGATCTCAGTCCCGTCTGAAATGGTCATAGAACCTTATCGAAAGATGATATAGGCATCAGCTGTGGCCAACCATGGTCTTCCCAAGATCAATGGGTGTCCCCACAACTGAGATTTTGGATGTAACACCAAAAAGTCTGCAGGATATTCCCTCGAGTCCACTGAGATTACAAGGTCATCTAGAATTCCTTTAGGATTGATCATTGATCTATCAGCAAGTTCCAAAATAGTAGGGGTTGGCCGAAGATTAGTGAGTCCCAATTCCCTCACAGTTTCTATGGTCATAACATTAATAGTTGCGCCCAAATCCACCAAGACATTTGGAATCCGTGTGTTCTTTATGTGTGCTGTAACAGTCGGGTTCCCAGGGTCATCATACTTTTCCATAGGAGCCTTTCCCATTATTAATTCTGACAGTTTTCCCAGCACGTGGACAGTGGGAGGATCCCTGGGCCTTCTTCCTGGTTTCTTAACACACAGATCTTTAATTGTCTTAGCATAAATAGGCACATTGTGAAGGGCCTGTAACAGTGGAATTTTAACATATAAATTCTTCAACTCTCCCACAAGATCAAATTGGGGCTGTTCCATTGTCTTCTGCAGCTGTAATCGTTCAGGATATGGTGGTTCTATGTTCAACTGTGTAGGCTGTGGCAGATTGTGTGTTGCTTCCTGAGTTTCAGCTGCTGCTTTAGTAGGAGTATCAGCATCCTCAATAATGGGGCTTGTTGAATAGTGTTGATTTACTCCAGCTTCAGTCACTGGGGATGATAGATCCTCAGTGATAATAGGCTCCACTACCCTCCCTGATCATAATTGTATATCATTGTAGGGAATCCGAGTAATGGAGTATGCAGGCATGTTGGTGGTCTCAAACTGATGGACTACTTTATTGTTTGGGTTCAGGTTAGGTTGTGCAGGTAGCTAGGGTCGAAGTGGTGCATTCATGGGTGCGACATTGTTCTGGAAAGGGATTTTTGGTTGCTGATACTACCGGTGCTGATAGTGTTGAGGAGGGTATTGTTGATACTGATTCTGATGATGGGGAAAGTTATTTCCTTGGTAAGGGTTCGTCTAGTTGGAATTCCAAGGAGCTTGGTTTGACTGCTGCGGCCAAGGTGTCCAAGAATTAGGATTTTGCATTGGGTTCTGAGATGGATGCCACTGGTTGTTGGAAAAATGTGAAGGGAATTGTGTATTCATATTATGCATGTTGTTCATTCCATTCATATTATGTAGAAAAAATGTTGGATCTGGATTCATACCTTGGTTTCTGGGTTGCCATGGTTTCTTCTGTGCCATAAAGTATGCTGGATCTACATCAGGAATAGACGTCTGCAGGACTACTTTAACCTTAGGTCATGAAGGACACTCTTTAGTTTCATGCTCGAGTTCACATATCCTACATACCTCCGCTTTGTCCAATGGGAACTCCTTCAGTGGATGCTTCTTTCTACATTTGGGACAGAATACTCCAAGTGTAAGATATTCTATTACTTGTTTTTGTTTTGCCTTCATGGCATCCAGTTCTGAGGACAAGGAACTCATCATATCCGTTTTAAATTTCTCCAGTAGGTTTCCTATTTCTGCTCGAGTGGCCCCTCCACTAGATGACTTCTAAGTCCTAGTGAAAACTTCCTGATCTCAATCCTTATCTCATTTGCTGGTTCTGGAAGATCCCCTGGAGTACCTTCGGCATAATTCAACAATTTTTTCAAAAGGTTCCTTCGAGATATCCCCTTTACCAAAAAGATTCAACATGTCAAGGCAATCTTCCCTGATTCCTCTTAGCAAGATGATCTTGAGCACATCCTTGCCAATCTCAGCATGACCAGATCTTTGCAAATTGTACAGTAATCTCTCCACAAAGTCTTCCAAACTCTCTTCATCCTTTTGAACCATTTTGAACAACTCTTCCTTTCTATCTCTAGTTCTGCAATATTCTTGATATTTAGAAAGGAAGGTGTTCTTCATTTGGTCCCAAGTAGTAATGGTCTTATGAACCAAACTCATGAACCAGTGCAGAGCATTTCCTTTCAAGGTGGCTAGGAATAGCTTCAGATTCTAAGCACTGGAGGTGTAATCATAGCTACAACAGAGAATACCAAAATCAAAAAGAAATTCATCAGGATCCTCAGAGGACTTACCGTGGAAATTAGGGAGGACTGATGGTAAGATATTCTTCATAGGAGCTGCTCCAGGTGTCTGAAGGATAGGAAATTCTAATGTAGCCACAGTATTACCAGGATGATTATTTTCTCCTTCTTCCTCCCGATGGTCCTCATGTTCATTCTCACCCCCCTGTTCTCTATCATCCATGGTTCTGGTCCAAAATTCAATAGTCTCTTTTATGTGTTCTTCTTCTGCTTTAGCTTCTTCCTCTTTTCTCCTCTCTTCTTTTTGCCTTCTTTCTTCTTCTGCTATTCTGCGAGTCTCCAACCACACCTCTTTAGTAACTCTGGTTCCGTCAATATGATAAATATCCTCTCTATTTGGTGCACCTACAACACTTCCCTTATCTTCAGGAGGTTTACTTTATGCAACAGGAGTTGAAGGTCCTGTTGTATTCTCCACTGTGGATGCTAAATGTTCAAGGTTAGGAGGAACAGAATTTCCCCTGCCTGTAGAGTTCCGCTGTGGTCTAGTGGAAGAATCAACTCTAGCAATTATCTCATCAATATAGGTGTGTCTCCCCTGACCTAAATAACGACCTCGACCTCTTCCACCTGCGATGTTAGTATTCAAAGGGGGTTCCCGATTTGTTTTTCTTGTATTCATGCATGCCGTAAAAACATTGAACTAAAGTAAAATCAAATGAAACCAACTACTAAATCTGTCTATCTATTACCATCCCCGGCAATGGCGCCAAAAAGTTGGGCACCCTATATGTCAATTAATTAAAGCTAACACACAGAGTGATCAATATAAATTGTCAAACCCAGCAAGGTTTTTTATTTCAAAGGTAATAAGCACAATCTATGCATAAATAGATTAAGCAGTTGATTAATGAATATAAGTAATGATCCTGCCTAGATGCTCAGCCAACTCATTCCCTGAGCAACTAATCTAATTCACACATCTACAAATCCCAATTGAAACAATCCTTCTTATAGAATCAATCCAGAAAGTTAATGATCTAATAATGAAATGAAATGAAATTACTTTTGCAAGAAGTTAAATCCTTATGATCATCAAACTACAGCATTCAACCTTAACCAAAATGAGCTATCCAGTGACTACTGTAACTCCAACATTATCTGTCTAATCTATGTATGCAATTAAAGATACAACAGCAACCATAATTGAAATACATGCTTGAACTCTACTGATGATTACTGGAAGTCCTAGCAAACATAAATAACTACCAATTGATTGGGATAGAGCTTGGCTATTACAGCTGATTAAAACAAACATGCAATTTAATTGAATTGTTCTACACAATCGACTGTCACACCACTCTGCTACAACTATTCAAGATGCAATTGTAAACTACCAGCAAGGAAGCTAATCTCTATTACAGCTATCAGCAATGGTTGCAACTTTCAACACCACACAACAGAAATGAAACTAAACTATTCTCTGTTACAGCTATCAGCAATGTCTGTAACATTCCACACCACACAACAAAAATGAAATTAAACTTTTATACCTACTTAAATCGGCTATCTCTGTGAGAAGGTGGGCCCTGGCCTTCTAACAGAGACACCGAGAGTCACAGCTGATTAAAACTCAGAAATGAAGGACTCTGCTCTCATATTATTAATGGAAGATCATGAGCTTCAATTTTCTGTTACAGCTTACACTAGTAATGATTGTCCAACCCCAGGCTACGAGAGCCTTCTGGGATTTATACAAAAAGAAAGACAGTTTCAGATCCACAAAAATAGCGCAGCAATGAAGATCTATGATCTTCATGCTACGCAGTTATAGCTAACAGATACAACATGTTGAATAGTGTTGTTAATGCCGAAGGATGTTGCTGTCTCGATGGAAATTGGATCAACAGACTTGATAGCTGGAATGCCACTTGTCTGTTGCAGCTAAACTCTCCTTCAATGGGATCTGTTACAGTGGAAATCTGTTACAGCTCGCGTGGAGGATGCGTTGTCACTTAGAATATAAGGAGCTGACGTTGAAGAGTCAAAACTAGAACTGTTGGGCTGATGCACCTGCGCTTTTAGACCTTAGCTAAATAAAGTCACATAAATTAGTATAAACCAAGGACTAAGATCCATAATCTTTAACAGTATTAGGCATAAAAACAAATAAAGTAATAGCAAATTATACCTGTCAATGTTATAGGTTGATCTGGAAAGACATGGATATAGCTCATCAAAATATGATGGAATTAGGGCAAAAAGGTGTAATAGAGGTAGCCAAAAAGGTGCATTTCCTGAACCCAACAAACATCAACTACCAAACCGTACATTACCGCAGGCGTTCGGCCTCTCCACCTTACCACCACCAAAGTAAAATGAAGGCCAAATAACCACTTCAACGCTAAGCATAACGAAGAACTAGGTTTTCATTCCAAATCCCCAGACATGTGATATCAACGATGGAGAAGATCCCAACCAGGCACGTCGAAGTTCGGGCAACAAACACATTAAATTCCATATTAATTATTTCATCCACTGCGAAATCCAACTCAGAAGACCTTACATTAAAAATGGCACAGCTCAGCATCGTGGTAATAATATGTGAACTCCTTCACGTGACCTACAGCCACGAAAGCATCCACCCAAGACTTCCACTAAACATAGCAGGTAAACGACTTAAATGCCAAAGACCGGTTTCGATAGTCTGCCAGCACGATAGCACCAATACATTCAATGCCCTATCCTTATCACATTTCAATACAAAAAATTAGGGTTGCAATGCATACTCCATGTCATTTCTAAAGTATTGGTTATAGAATGCATAGTTAATACATGTTGCATATTTCTCAAATGACATAGGTCACATTTTGTAGAAGGCTTTCAATACTTAGTTTATAGTTTAGAACTTTATAAAAATGCACATCTTTTACATTGCCACGTTTGGATACAATGCTATATCATTAATAAACCATTGTATAAATATTAAACAAGGAATGATTAAAATCCTATAGTTTTATAATTTCATACTAAGTAATATCATATTCATGATGGATATAATATATCAAACCCTTGCTACAAGATTACGGACCTTCATGTAATTATGTATTGAGAAATGTTTAAGCTGCTAAAGTTATATTATGATTTCAAGTTAATCCACGTATTTAAAATAACATTTGGCTCTTGTTTCTATAATGTAGAGGAACATATAAGTTGAAAACATTCACATAGTAAATATACATGATAATACCACTCTTTGCAAATGGAGAAATGATAACAGGATCATAATAGCACTTATACATTATAATGTAGCACGTAATTGAGAATTCATAGTGTAAATATTAATGGTTACGACTTCTGTGACTTGTAAGTATGGTCAAGGTAACACTTACAGAAATAGGACATAGATCCATACCATTAATAACTCTCATGCAAGGAAGTACTTAGAGTTATCACAATGCATTTGACGGCTAACTGAAAATATAATTAAAACTTCTTAGAATTACGGGAAGTGCTAGAACATGTCGTAATACTCTTACCTGTGGATCTGCGAAAAGAAACAAGTTCAAATGCTTTAGATAACATAGCTAAGTAAACCTCAGGGTACCTCGTAGGACCCCTTCGTCATCATCCAAAAGCAAACTGTCAGTATTATGTCTAGATGATTGTTTCGCAAGAGAATTTTAAATACAGCATATAGATTTACAATTAACACGACCAAAACTAATGTCATATTTTGTGTTAAGAAGTACGAAGTGTTGTTATCATAAATCGCTATTAGTTAAAAGGATTAGGATTTATTTTATTTCCACATTAGCATGTACAGCATTAAATGCTACTTTAAAATTTTTAATTTTTGTGAAATTTACGGGAGGGGGGATGGAACGGAGGGGCTGGACGGAGGGAGGGGTCTGGATGGAGCCAAGGGTGGCGATTCATGGGAGAGGGTGGAAACATGGGACTAAAGAGGCCTACAACTGTTGGCGGCCCCTGCATACAAATTTATAATATCATAGTTTAGTGAATAAAAAACAAATTAAACCATAGTATGTCGTAACATTTCAAATTAAAATAGTGCTTTTAAATACACATTGGACCTGTCTATATGGTGATATTCTGACCCCTAGCAGAGATGGCTAGTCATCATAATACGTGTATACCTGTGGAAACCAAAACGCATGCACGTTATAAACAAATTAAACCAGTAATTATTCCGTCCATCAAAATATTAAAAATATTGTACAAACTATCATCATGTATGTCATAAATATAAATAAATAAAAATAGAAATTCCATAAGTAATAACAATATTGTGTGGGGTACTGAAAATACATCTGTGTGAGGTGCCGCAATCTCAGTTGCATCTTCCATTGCTGCATTTAGGTTGGGAGATGTTGCGTTCTCCCTTGATGGTGTCTTAGCTCTAAATAGTTGTACATTTGAAATAATAGTTTATGTCAAGCACAAATACTTTAAAATTACTTTACAAATTATCAAGTGATGATTGAAAACACATTACAAAAAGTGTTAACCTGCCCCATATATCAACCCTCGATCGGAGCACGGAAAGTGTGCCCGTAATGGGGACAAAGATGTGGCATTGTCCCCTTGGAACTAGAAGGCCCAACATGACTACCACTGGTCACAGGTCTATCCTGACTCTGTCTGGAAGGCCCTGCACCTGTGTCTCTATCAGGGTCATCCCGTCTCTCCACTGCAGTAGCTTCTACAAAGGCAGTGTGTCTAAGCAGTCCACGTGCAACACTCCTCATAGTGTCGTTGATCTGATCAAATTTGTGGGGTAAATGAGGAAACTGGGGAGAAGTTTTGGGCTCGAGCCTAGGAGCTGGTGGCCCTCTCAGTGGGTTCCTCCTTGTAGCAGATCGATCTTGGGCAGAGCCACGCCCAACACCCTGGAACTCAGTTATGTCAAAATAGTTTACATGTAAACCGAGGGAAAACTCAACCCACAGTTACCGAAGGGAGTACTGTGGAACCTCCCTATTATTGTAGGGAGGTTTATCATAAACCATGAACCACCTTTGCATCTAGTTGTCCCTCCATGGTTGGAAATGATACCAATCCATGCAAACACGTGGCTTTTTAATGTCCGGTGGTTGTTGTGTTCTTGGATCGGTGAACATACTGTACAATTGCGCCTTTGTAATATTCAAATCTTTTATTTCCTCCATGGAAATGCCCATGGAATAATACTCCCGCATCCTAGCTCTATATTCAGTAATGTCAGTCAATTGGTGATGTGCATGGATGATGGAGTCAATTGAGATCTCAATTTAGGTGCAAGGGACACTCGAGATGGTTCCCCTTTGTTTCTCAGTTCTCGAGTGTGCACTGTCATCTCATTTACATAATGGTTCAAGTCATCTTGGTCAAAATTTTGTTGGGGGTTTTGATTTTCTTGGGCATTTGGATTTTGTTGAGGGTTTTCATTGGTTCCATCGGATGCCATGTTAACATTTTGTTCACTCATTGTGTGGGTTTACACTCTGCAATTGAAAAAATCTCTATTATTTTAATAATTTGGGGATTATTACAAATTTAATAAACAAACAAAAATTAATAAAATGACAAAAAAAATTAATAAAATGACAAAAACAATGAAAAAAATGAAAAAAACAATGGCATTTACCTATCCAATGCACTTGCTTGGATGTATCTCCGCACACGCGGTGGTTGATTCACGTTCGGTCGGAATTTGAATCTAGGGTGCGTGTGTGTATTTGTCCGCACACACACTAGGAATGCACACGTGCCCTGGTTCCGTACCGAACCTAATGGCGTGTGCGCACTACCTTAGGTGCGTGCGCGGATTTGTTTTTTCCCCGCTAGCGCGATCTTGTTGCAACACTTTTGGGGAGCAACTTTGTGTGCTCTTCCTAGAGTATAGTGTGAATTTCCTTTCAAGTATAGTGTGATTTTATTTCCATTAGATTCTTTCAAGTACATTGTGATTTTATTTCTTCTAATTCCTTTCAAGCATAGTCTGATTTTAATTTCAACAATTCCTTTCAAGTACACTATCTTTTTTATTTCTAGTGATTCCTTCTAATTTAGTATAGATTTATCATTCTACAATTTATATTTATGTTAATTAATTTAATTCCTTGCACTTTATCTTACCTTCTCGTCTCTTGCCAAGATCTATTGACTATCTACACCAATGTTAAAAGTAATATTATGAGATACAACTTCATAATAGAAAAAATCATGCAAAAAAGAGTTGTGACCTGCACATACATTGCACAGTAACTTGCAAGTCACCATAGATCCCCGTGTTGACAATTTAATGCACATATGATCTATTTTCCATGCTATAAATTAGAATTTTTTTTAAAATCTCATCATTTTGGGATCGCTGCTAGGGAGATACCACATCCACATTAGGATCAAGTGTCTTGCATTGGCTTTAGGAATCTCTCCATGCATACATAAGAAGGAAACATGAACAATTTTACCTTCGGAAATATGCATTTAATAACAAAAATAAAGTACAAAATATTAACATTGTCAAGTGAAGTATTTTGGCTCCTCTAGGGCAGCATAAAATATCAACACTATTAATTGAAGTACAAAATCCGTTTTACACTTGTTGCGGACATGTGAAATCCACACTAGAATTTTCATTCGGCTATATTAAAATAAAACAAGAAGAATCCGTTCCCTTGAATATATGGATAGTTCACATATTCGAGAGTTGGGATTTACCTATACTTAAAAAACAATTGATTAGCTATAGGGAAATAGATATTTTACTAGCTTGGTTGGAGGCAATTTTCTATAGCTTTTGTTGGGACAAGTGATTAATAAGCAGAAGAGATATATTAATACAAAATAGCGGTGGTGTCTAAAGACACCTTTTCACTTAAGTAGAATTAGCCAAGATCTAATGTCATGGCTATGCACACTCTAGTGATAGATCGATCCAAAAGGGACCATCTATAAATAGGTTTGGGTAGGATCCCCAACCAGTAACAACTAGACCACGTAGGTCATAAATGTCTATAAAAAGTGGACCTGAGATCCTAAAGTGGAAATAAGCTAACAAGATGAGGGTACAACAAACCATAGGTTCCAACACCCCCTTCCCCCCCCACCCGCCCGTGAACTCAACTTGAAGAAAAGAACAAATTATATAATATTCCCCCCTTAATTTGATATAAACTACAAACACTAATCAACCTTGGTACAATAACACTCCTTAAAGAATTATAAAACACTGTCACCTGCTTCATTAAGCTTAATGCAATTTCCCAAAATAGAATGCAATATTCTTGTCCAAATACAGTTCCAGTCATTCAAATGACTAGACAACAAACCAACACAAACTAGTCTAGTAGTCGACTAGCCACCAACACAAAAGTATAGGAAGCCTTTGTCTAGCAATATAGTTTCTATCCATCCAGTAATTTGGTATTTGAAATAGTACTCAATCAGACCTCCCAAATAATAATCCATTCGAACATAATTCAGTCAGACCAATCGATTCAACAAGAAATAGTCAAGTCAACAATGATTGGGTTTACCTCATAGCAAGGTCTTCAAATGTTAACCCTTAAAATACAACTAGGGGATAATCAGTAGAAAAACACAACAATAATAGTTGAAACTCAATTGACAAAAAATCTAGTTGAACTAAGGGATAATAAATAGAAAAACACAACAATAATAGTCGAAACTCAGTCAACAAATAATCCGGTCGAAACAAAATTGGACAATCACTATTTATCATCACTTGGTAGAGTCTCAATTGACCATTCTTCAATCAATACCAGTTGAGCATCTTAGCCAGAAATTTCCAGTCAATAGTTATCTCTGATTGAGCCATCTATCGACAACCATATTCAATCAAGCTTCATTCGACCACTTTCAAAGAAATCAAAATCCTTGCGAGGATCATTTTATGTCAGTACAATCAAATATTCACATATGTGTAACATCCACAAGCATCTGTTTAAATTATTCCATGACCATTCCTTAATCCAACCACACTCTATCCTAGTAGTCAGCACTAGTCTGTGATTATGTCTTTCATGTCCTTTCTACAATGTTTTGAAATCATAGTTGCCACCTTTCCAATAATTTTTATTACTAAGAAAATTCCTCCAATTCTTTTGATGAGGATGTTTATATGGCACAAATTTCTATTATGATGAAATAGGGGATGCAAGTTCGAGTTTTGGTTCACTGACAGGAATAAAATAACCCTACACATCAACAATAATTTCATCTGCAAATGATAAGAAACTCACAATACAAGAGATACCTGCAAGGATTATTCATTGAATATTTTTTTCAAACCATAGTCGATCAAATGCCAAATAGTTGATCAGATGCTAAGTCGGAGACATTTACAAGTCAACAACTCCAAGCTGCAAGTCTTACATCTAGTTGATTTATCATCTCGTCAAACCCTCCAGTCAACCAAAATAATTTTCTAAAGAAACACAAGCTATACTAAAGCATCGAATATTATGTCAGTTACATCGTGAGGTAGCCAATCGATCATATACAATATCATCTCCAGTCGAATAAACTGTCACTAGTTGATATTCCATCAACCACAAGTCAATACACCTTAGAAGTCAAGCATCACACCTGATCAAATAACAATCCTCTGCCAGAAAATATAGGGCATCATAAGTGTGGAAACATAACACTCAAGACATTTCTAGATCTCATAATATAGGGCACACCACTATTCCCCATCCACCTGGCCGTTGTATCTTCATTTGAAGCATAAAATATTCTTATTACACTCGTAAATTTTTTAAAAGGCCCATAGGCAATCTGAATCCCACATTTTAGTAAATAATAATAGATATTGATATATGATAAGATAATAAGATGATTACAATGTAATGAGAGGCCCCGTATAAATACAATTCCAAAGGGTACCTCTAATGGTTGTTCACAAGCGTTATGTCCCTTCGATAATTATTGTTAATTACTATTATTACTATTATTATTTAATATCTATATACTATTATTACTATTATTATTTAATATCTATATGTTTTAGGTTTGTTACATTGTCTTCCCCTTAAGGGAAGCTTTGTCCTCAAAGCTTTGTTGAAGACAAGGGTTATGTCTGATTTTTTTTTTGAACTGTCATCTCTAGATCCTTTCTTTTAGTATTTGCGACACTTGAGGAAATGAGGCGATACGAGTTACGAATTCCATAGAAGAACTATCGCATCGTTTCTGATGTGGTCCATCTGAGATCTATTTTTATTGGAGCTATTTGATCACTTTGTGGGATGGGTCTTTTCGTTTGTTGCTTACTATGTTGATTCGATGTACTTGCTTGTCTGACATCATAATTCCTCTGTATATGTTCATTTTGACCCTGTCGTTGGTCAAAATGACGTTTATAATTGGGGTGTCGGTAAGGAGTCCCTATTGTTTGTTTTTCTGTTGGATTGACTTCTTTTTGAATTGTGTTGAGGACTGAATTTATCTCCTCAACTTGAATTTGTTTTCCGGAGGGTCTGGATGCTTCCTCCTGGATTTGCGCTAATTTGCTCTCTAATAGATTGGTATTATTCTGAATTTTCTTGAACCTTTCGTCTTGTGAATTTTTGTCCTCTTTAAACTTCTCAATTTGTTTATCGAGTTCTTGATTATGATTTTTCAGATGATGGTTTTATTCTTGTTGTTCTAGTATTTTTCCTTCTAGGTCTTCATTGGAGTTTTCCATCTTCTTACTATGTTTCAACTTTTTGATTTTCATAAGTAATGTTTTGTTATGAATTCTTAGTCGAAATAGTTATTCGGTATTGCTTGCTAATATGTCATTGATTTTCTTAATTTCCACTTTGTGCGCCTTTTTAGTAGTGTCGTACGTCTGCTAGAGTTCCTTATTCTTTTTTTGTTGCTGACCTATGTCTGATTCTTAACTTTGTAGCTTCCTTTGTACTTGCATCAATTTATCATCTTTGTCCATGACGAGCTGGTTTAAACGCTTTATTTCTTCTTCTAAATCATTATCGCTTCCATCTGGTGACTTGTCATCATTTTTTGACTTTCTGATCTGGTCTTCTAGCTTTGGATTGTGGATTTTTAAATAGGATATTTCTTTATCCTGATCAGATAAAATTTTCTTGGTATCTCTTATGGCTCATTCTAGCTATCGATTTTGATTCCATAAGCGATGATTCTCATCGTCTTTCCACTCTTTCAAAAACTTCTACTTCTCAACCTTAGATTGTAGATGTTTATTGATCACCTTATATTGCTCTAATTTGTCTAGTGCTGCTTGTGACTGCGATGTCATTTCTGATTTTGAATTCGCCATAATTCATGACTTTGCTTCAAGTTCTTCTTTGACTTGGTCTTCTTTGATGATATTGGTCTCGACTTTGACAATAATTAGTCTTCATTGACTTGAATTCTTGATAAGGGAGTCTTCCTTGATTTTGTCTTCTTCCCTTTCGAATTTTGGAAAGAATCCTCCTTGAATTTATTTATTTATTTTTATAACAATGTTCAATATGATTCTTCTTGTAAAAATTATTTGTGTTGGTGCTCTTCTAATTTAATTTCCCGTTAATTTTTGTAAAATGGTGTAGAATGGGTGGTTGGGAGGAATGATTGTTACCTTCCCCATCCAAGTTTGAATCTCACTTTAGGTTTGTTGTTAGGGAATAAAACCAAACCCACTTCTCACAAAACCATGTGCGGTTTTACTTCTTCTTCTTTTTTTACTTTGTTTTTTTCTTTTTTCTTTTCTTTTCTTTTCTTTTTCTTTTTAATTTTTATTTTCTTTTTTGGACAAGATTCTATTTTTAGGGAACCCCTAATCTTATGGTTAAAAACCA
Organism: Larix kaempferi; assembly: GCA_027924585.1. Classification (NCBI taxonomy): domain Eukaryota; kingdom Viridiplantae; phylum Streptophyta; class Pinopsida; order Pinales; family Pinaceae; genus Larix; species Larix kaempferi. The sequence goes on from BSBM01000848.1 coordinate 9,177,223, forward strand.
AGGGAAAGCCAAAGGCTAGAAATCAAGCATGAGGCTCTGATACCACTGAAGCGTAAAAGCTTCTTATTACGCTCGTAATTTTTTTAAAAGGCCCATAGGAAATCTGAATCCCACATTTTAGTAAATAATAGTAGATATTGATAGATGATAATATAATAAGATGATTACAATGTAAGGAGAGGCCCTGTATAAATACAATTCCAAAGGGCACGTCTAATGGTTGTTCACAAGGGTTATGTCCCTTCGATAATTATTGTTAATTACTATTATTACTATTATTATTTAATATCTATATATTTTAGGTTTGTTACATCATTCCCATAGAAGTTGTATCACCTGATTAGTAAGCACTTCAACAATGCATCGAACATAAAATACCCAAATAATTCAAATCATGCCAAAGTTAGGATATGATGGTCGAATTTAGTGGTTCACCATTCTCCTCAACCCAATAAGTGCAGCTCATCAAACCACCAACATCTAGTGGAACTCATTCAATTTGAAAAAACCTTAATCATGCCAAAACCATAATCTTTGATACCATGTTGGGACAAGTAATTAATCAACATAAGATAAAATATTTCTAGCAAAACAATGGTGGTGTCTCAAGACACCTTTTCACTTAAGAACAATGAGCCAAGATGCAATGTGATGGCTATGCGCACTCTAGCAATAGACCGATCCAAGAAGGACCATATATAAATAGGTTTCGGTAGGATACCAAACTAATAAAAACTGGACCACATCAGTTATAACTATTCATAACAAGTGGATTTGAGATCCTAAAGTGGACACAAGCCGACAAGATGAGGGTACAAAGGACCAAAGGTCTAACACTTTTCTATCTATCAAAGATAGTTTTGAGATTTAATGAGATGTTGATCATACATTTCAATAGAATCCATTGCTAAGCCACACAAAAAACAAATCCACAATCACCAAATAACAAACCAAACAACTCCACGTCCTAAACAACTCCAAGTCCACCAAACATCAAGTCGAACAACTCCATGTCCACTGAACAACTACATTATAGATCGGGTGACTGAATGAAGGGCAGTGAGATATATTGAAGGGTGGACAGATGGATTTAAGGGTGGTGAAGGGTGGAAAAATGTGCAAACATACAAAATGATTGACAATGACAGTTATAGTCACAATATATAAATAACTTTTCGGCCAAAAACTTGTTCGACCGGAAAACTTTTTCAGACGAATAGTTTTCAGCCAAAAGTGTTTTTCAGCTGTACATTTGATTGCTTGACCAAAAAATTTACCTAATCGTCAAGCACCTAGGCATACATAATGAGAACTCAGTTAAATTTAACTTTCGGTCTATTCTTTTTCGGCTGAAATTTTTTTCAAATTTTTCAACCAAAAATATAAATTGTTTTGACTAAAAAAATAATTAATTTAATAAAAAATGTTTTGATTGTGAATTTTGTTTCCTGATTCTCACTAAACAAACACCCATTTTAATGATTTTACCTTCACAAAAAAAATATTTTATATGATGAAACAATCCTCACATGGTATAGAAAGAATCATGGAAATGAATTGAACTAGGCAACGGTTATTTGGCTATAGTTCCTCAATCTTTCACACCATCTGCTCTAATATGGTTCTCCCACCTTCAAAAATTCACATGATATTATACCAACACAGACTGCAATCTCAGGATCAAGCTCTCACCTTTAATATTTCTCTAATACCACTTTTTAAGAATCATGATCCCATACATAGAAACTTGTAGTGAATGGAAATTCAAAATGCATGCAGAAAAAAAACAATAGAAATCAGATAGTACACAATATTTTATACTATAAAACCTTGACAACGTGTCAAGGAAACATCCATGAGGCAAGATCAATATTTGTATTGATCAATGATGGAGATTACAATACTTCCACCCAAATTTCCTCCAGGGCTACACAAATAGATATAATACCTAATTATAACTATTACATGAACTTTTATATCCAATATGGAAAACCATATCCATTATGATAATTGTATGTATTGAGATGAATTCCCAAAAATAGTTAGGTTAATTAGTTCTCACATTTTAAGATTTTTTCTAAGGGAATGAATTTGAATAGAATTAGATGGAGAGCGCTCGCCTTGAAGAAAAGGGATCTAAATTTGAATTGAAAGTTTCTCATACATATAGAAAAGATATGCATAACACAAATAGTTGATGGAAAAACTCCAGGATTGATTGATTTTATTGAAGGCAGATAAGTTATTTATACACTGGGAGAGATGACCTTTGGACTTTCATATGCCAAGGTATGCATATTTTTCATTTGTAACTAAAAATAGATTTAGAATTTAAAAAAAAACCTAACCCTATGGTTTAGGTTTTCAACATTACCCCCTTAATCCAAAGCATTGTTCATGAGTCCGAGAAGCCTAATGAACTTGTAAGTCTTTCTCTTTGTAATGCTTTGGTAGAGATGTCTACAATTTGTTCATTGGCAGAACAATGTCTCAAGTGGGTTGTCTTTGTGTCTACATTATATCAAATCATATGATACTACATGTTGATGTGATTGGTTCCATCATGGAATCACGGATTCTTGGTCGACTTAATTTCATAAGCGTTGTCAATCAGTAGAAGAGTAGAATTCACCTATTTATCCTACAAATATTAAAGTATTTTACTGCACCACAAAATTTATTTTGTTTCTTCTACAACAACCACATATTCTTCCTTTGTTATGGAATCACCTGAAATTGATTGTTTGCATGATATCCAGGAGACAGCTTCTGATTCAAGACTCATGAGGTATCCTAAAGTAGACAATCCAGTCTCTTTGTCACCATCAAATTCTAAATCAGAATACCCAACCAGGTTGAATTAATCCACCTTACAATACTTGAGTCCAAAATCTTGAGTCCCCTTCAAGTATTTTAGAACTCTTTTGGCATCAGACCAATGTCCTTCACAAGGTTTTTGCATGAACTAAGAAAGGACCCCAATGATGAATAAGATATACGATTTGGTGGTGCTAAGGTAGATAATACTCCCTACAAGTTGTATGTACTTGTTTTCAACCTCAAATTCATTCCCTTCATTTGATGTGAGCTTCAAGTTATGTTCCATTGGAGTGGAGAGAGTATTGCATTGCATCATGCCAAATATATTCGACATCTCTCCAACGTACTTATTATGGGAGATGAATATGTACTTAGGATTTTGAGTTACTTCAATTCCAATGTAGTAGTGAATGTGTCCACACTACTATGTATGGTGTCAATATTCGACAGAATATTATGACGATTAGGATAAAATTGATTGTATAGTCGAAAATTACTTCAAAATTTGATATTGTTTCCCTGGGTGCACTAACGCTCATCGTATGTATGACAAATTTGATACACTATCAGTTGTACGACTTAAGTTCATCGTAAGTCCAACAAGAATTTACACACATGAGAAATGTTATATATCCATTTGAGAGATAATAATGGTTGTTGACTATTGTTTTTCTCAACTTTGACCATGGTAAATTTTTGTCATAATTTTGACAATGGTGACTCTATAAATATTTATACTCAAGAGATATTTCAACAAATTTGTTGCAATTGTGACATGTTTTCTAGTCGTTGTTTGAGGCATGAAATAGTCATTTTTATATTAGTTACTTGTTTAACAAATCCAATTCTTGATCTACATATATAGGTCATATTTTAGACTTTGAAGGTTAGTTATTTTTAAATTTTATTTGTCTCCTTTAATATTTTTATATCCCTAGCATACTTATTCCATAGCAAGATCATTCATGAGATGATAAATTAAATTGCTAAATCACTTTAGTATAAATACAACTTGTAAATGGGCATACTATATCATGACTTTAGTGACTAAACCCCTTATGCATAACCTAAGGAATCACCACTTCTCAAATCTATATTAAAGATTTAAAAAATTTCTGTTTTAATTTAGATTTAATTTATAACTTAAAAAATTATAAGGTATCTTTTCAAACTTATATTGACTATCTATTAAATAAAAGGAAATAGAAAATACTGCAAGGACACATTTTACCATCTTAGGGAAGTACAATGTCACATTGTACCAATTTAGGGAAGTACAATGTCACATTGTACCAACTTAGACAAGTACAAAATATTGCAAGTCACATCATACGACAACTTCTCATCTTAATTTAGGCTAGTCATAAATACAACACACAATTTTAGTGGAATTGAACCATGGTAGGAGAATATTACCACACTGTCTTGATCATGATTATATTAAGAATCTATATATTTGTCTAGTTCTATTAAATTAAGAATCTATATTTGTATAAATATTGTCTAGCTTCCGATTTGAAACACCAACTAATGCCAGGATCCCATTGTCTATGTTGCACTGACATTAGGAACAATCTATCATAGCAAGTGATCCTATGATCCCATATTTGAATTGGAGCTACACTTTTCCAAATCCTTGTTGGAACCTTCATGAATATTTTCAATAGGAAAATGAACTCTACTTGTGCATCAATGCCATAAGTGACACCCAACTGAATCAAGTGGAACTTCCAAGTCCCACTATGCATACTGAATGCATCATGTGTTACCCATGGACATCTCTATTTCTATTCATAAGGTAGGAAAGTAAGAGATGCATCAATCAACTTTTTACTGAAGCATGCAAAACTCTTACCTCCATGTGTGTCCATCTCTAAGATGTATTTTTCCACCCAATCCATGGATTGATCAACATATTTATTGGTTGGTCAAAGTGGAGCGAATGTAGATACCTCCTCCAAAATAAAATATTACTCCCATAAGGGAAGCTCATAATCCTCCCGATGTGCAAGCACTTGGCCAACCTCCTCCATGACAATTCTCTTCCAAATAAAATTCATTTTGGATTTCTCTTCTTGATCACAAGATGTCCCAATGAATGAGCTGTCAAAGAATCTCTTACTAATGTGAGGAATACTGGTGTACCCTTGGATCTCCATCTCTGTTATGTACTCATCTACCCAATTATTCAAAAGAAGTGCTTGACTAATGTCTTCAATATCATCTCCCTTCACAAACACCTACAAATAAAAATTTTCCTCATGTTTATCCTCCACATGAGGTTCCTCCATCAAACCCAAAGTGTCTCCTTCCATGTGCGCATGATAGTTTTCCATGTAGGATGGAGGATGTGCCATGCTAAGATCTCTATGAAGCTTATCAATCTGCAACCTTGATTCTTGAAGTGCCTCTTGGGTGCTCCTCAAAGAATCATATGTAGCCTTCAATTCTCTATCAAGCCTTTTTTATTCTCTTATTCCCTTCTAAGTGCATGATGATACATATCGGTCACCAAGAGAAGATGGTTATTGTATGTGAGCATGTTCATGTAGTTCACCTTCACTTGTGCCACTGATTCTCTTAGTGCTTCGAAATATTCCAAAAAGGGTTCTTTCTCCCAACCATCTCCTGAAGCTCTCTCACAACAACTTGACATCAAGAAATTGGTATCAAAAAATTTCTTCAAGGATTCCATGTGATTCTCTTGGTTCTCCTTTAGTGATCCACTCAAATTATGTGGCTCGCAAAGGAGTTTCTCCACTAAGGTTAATCCTTCCAATGGCTGACACCTTATATCATCTTTCTTGTGGAATAGATCAACAACACAGGTTTCATTCTTGACATGCAACTCTTCATTATAAGTTTTTGAAAAATCATTTCTATGGTATTAAGTGGAAGGTTACTCAAAGTGACTTTTGTAAAAATAAAAAAATTGCATCATGTACATGTAGAATACTGGTGCTAGCATGCTCTTCCTCTGTGAGACTCACAAAAAGACTCTCAGGTGGTTTGCTCTATTCCAACTTTTCATTTGGTTCGAGTGAATATATGTGGAAGGAATAATTCTTGTCTTCAGGTGCTTCTGCTTCCATGCTATCCTCCTGGAAACTTGAGGCTTCTTCATCTTGAGTGGCATTAGGATTGGCAAGACTAGTAGGCTCATCCACATTGCTGGCTCCATTTTCCTGCAATTTCTGCTCCACTTCTTTGAACACTTTTCAACAATTTGTGCTACCATTCTTTCATTCTTGCCTATATTTATGACCTCTATTTCATAGTATAATCAGAAAGATATGAGTTCTTGTATTTATTCCTTCAATGCTTGATACCTTTGGAAGTACTCGAAAGAGTTAACTGGATTTGATGGTCTACTAGTCCAGTGGTAGTGAAGCATGTTTTTGCTTGCTGTACAACTTCTTTGTTCGGGTACACAGGGTACTACCAAAGGACCGAACACCAAGAGCTACCACTTCACACAAACAGATCACAGATCAACAAACCGATGTTTTGACGTGGTTTAAACCCTCTTGAGGGAAACACTCCACGGCCCCGGCCAAATAGCTTCTACAGGACAATTTATTATGTAAAGAAAGAAAGTTACAAATGAGCTTCTCATAATCGATCAACTAAACAATGACCCTCCATGCTCTTTAAATAGAGATCATGGACCAATCGGGTGTTAAGCCACGGATCAAGGTTAGGTTTGATCTAAGAGAAGTTGAGCCGTCGGATCACTCTATGTCGGAAACATATCGTGACCGTCAGATTAAGTATTTACAAATGCATACTAATGCATACTAAAGAAACACACTATCCCTAACGGATATATTACACAAGTTGATCTTAACTAACTCCTAAGTGTCTAAATATCCTAACATCCCCCCTTAAGAAAAACTTGGGATAGGATTGAAGGATTTACAAAAGTGACATAGATCGAAGTTTAGAAAACTTCACTTCTGTAAGAGACTTGGTGAAGATGTCTGCAACTTGATCATCTGTAGGGAAAAAGAGCACTTCAAGAACATGATCATGAACAAGATTTCTGATGAAGTGCATATGTAGCTCAATGTGTTTGCTGCGTTGATGTAGAACTGGATCTTTGGCAAGCTTGATGGCACTTTGATTGTCGCACCAAAGTGGAGTAGGCTGCTACTGCTTGAATCCAAACTCTGAAAGGATCTGTCGAAGCCATAAAGCTTCCTGACTGGCATTAACTGCTGCTCGATATTCTACCTCTGCTGAAGAAAGAGTAAGAGCTTGTTGTTTCTTACAAGCCCAAGTAATAGGTCCAGATCCCAGACTGAAAACATAACCTGCAGTAGACTTTCGATCATCAGGATCGTCGGCCCAATCTGAATCAGTGAAACCAACCAGCAAAGGTTTCCCCCCTGTACTATAATGAATCCCAAACTGAACTGTACCTCGAATATATCGAAGTATTCTTTTAGCTGCTTTCCAGTGACTTTCATGAGGTGTCTGCATATAACGGGCAACTCGACCAACGGAAAAGGAAAGGTCAGGATGGGAATGACTCAAGTATAAAAGACTACCAACAAGCTGACGATACAAGGTGGCATCTACTTCAGGTGAAGTACAAGTGGCAGAAAGTTTGACTCCAGACTGGAAGGGAGAAGGGGCTGGTGTACAATCTTCCATGTGAAAGCGACGAAAAAGGTCACAAGCATACTTAGACTAAGAAAGAAAGATTCCTTCTTTGGTTTGCAGAACTTGGAGACCAAGAAAATAATGCAAATGTCCTAAGTCTGACATTTCAAAAGTTTGTTTAAGAATGGATTTCACATGGGTTATAAGCTTAGGGTCACTACCATTAAGAATAAGGTCATCAATATATAGAACAAGTATGATGAGATGGTTTCCTAATTTCTTGGTATAGACATTGGGGTCAGAATGGCATCTAGAAAAACTAGTGTCAAGGAGAAAGTTATCCATTTTGGAATACCAAGCTCTAGGAGCTTGCTTAAGGCCATATAAGGATTTCTTAAGGCGGCAGACAAGGCTAGAGTTATTCTAAACATAGCCAGGAGGTTGTTCCATGTAAATTTCCTCCTGTAAATCACCATGTAAGAAGGCAGACTTGAAATCCATTTGATGGACTTCCCAGTTGTGTAAGGCTGCAAGGGAAAGAACAAGGCGGATGGACTTCATTTTGGCGATGGGAGCAAAGGTTTCATTGTAGTCAATCCCTGCAACTTGGGAAAAACCTTTGGCAACTAACCTTGCCTTAAGTCTTTCAACACTTCCATCTGATGCATACTTAGTTCTGTAGACCCATTTACATCGGACAAGTTTTCTTCCTTTTGGAAGAGGTACAAGATCCCAAGTATCATCCGCCATTAAGGAACGATATTCTTCATCCATGACTGCATCCCAATTTGGATTCCCTGAAGCTTCTGCAAAAGTTTATGGATCATGATTCTCGGAAACTTGAGCCAAAAGAGAAGAGGCTCGCTGAAACTGAGAACGTGTTCGATGTTGATCTCTAGGATCACCGGCAAGATCACCAGCTGCTTCACATGTTGAATGGACCCATCGAGGAAGCACTTGTGCTGGTGCAACTGGAGGAACATGAGCAGGCGGAGGTGGATTTTCATCCTCACTGTCATCATCAGAAACTGGATTTGGAAACCTGTCAAGGAATTTGGAAGAAGAAGAAGAAGGCACAAACGCCGAATCAGGCTCGCAGGCCAAAGATGGCACACTCATCGAGTTAGGCTCGCAGGCCAAGATATTTTCATCAAATTTAACATCTCTTCTAATGATTATAGCATGAGAATGTGGTTGAAGAAGTCTATGACCTTTTACATCTTCAGAATATCCAACAAATATGCACTTTTCACTTTTAGGATGCAATGCTTTCCGTTTTTCATCCGGAATGTGAGCCCATGCTTCACTACCAAACACATGAAAGTGACTTACATCAGGTTTAATTTTACTCCATGCTTCTTCCGGTGTTATACCTTGTAATGCTTTTGTGGGGGTGCGATTAACTATGTAATTTGCACAATTTATGGCTTCAGCCCAAAATTGAAGACTTAGTCCCTTAGATTGGATCATACAATTAGCCATTTCTTTTAAAGTGCGGTTCTTCCGCTCAGCTACACCATTTTGTCGTGGTGTATATGGAACAGTGTGCTGTTGTTGGATGCCTTGTTCAGTGCAGAAAGTAGTGAACTGTTTGTTAACATATTCTCCTCCATTGTCAGATCTTAACTTGATAATTTGATGACCAGATTGTTTTTCAACAAGGGCCTTGTAGGCCAAGAACATGTTAAATACTTCGCTCTTAAGTTTTAGGAAATAAACCCAAGTGCGTCTAGTGTAATCATCAATGAAAGTTAAGAAATATTTGAAACCAGAAAAGGAAGCAGATGGAAGAGGACCACACAAGTCACTATGCACAAGCTCCAAGGGAACCGAGGCGTGCCAAGAGGCACGTTTGTCAAAATTGTCCCGATGATGTTTTCCGAGTACACAACCGGAGCAAACACCATCTCTGCAAGATACCATCGGAAGACCTGTCACCATATTTTCTTTACATAGTTGTTGCAATGAGCGATAATTTAAGTGACCAAATCGCTCATGCCAAAGTTTGCTCAAGTTATCACTATGAGCAACAAAAACTGAAGGGAAAGGTGATGACCCAAAGTTGTTAAACTTGTACAACCTGGTAATATCATCAATAATTTCGGTAGCTAGGACCTATTGAGGATCTTTAAAATCCTTGATTACAACTTGGTGAGGTGTAAAGGTCATAGTTTTACCTTCACCAGAATGAGTGATCTGATAGACTGATAACAAATTGCAGGAAATTCTTGGAACACATAGTACATCACTAAAATGACCATTATCTACTGGAACTGTTCCAGCTCCTACAACACTTAGAGATCTATCATCACCAACAAATATTTGTTTGGTGTTACATTCATGCATAGTAGAAAAGATGGCTTGATCCTTAGCCATATGATAAGATGCTCCAGAATCAATGAGCCATTCATTTGAAGTAGAAGAAGAAGATGAATTATAAGAATAACCAGAAGCACAAAGTGCATGTCCATGAGAGGTATATTCTGAAGACGAATCTAGGCTGATGTGGTGCTTCTTCATTGTTGCTTCCAAGGCTGCCATCTTCTTGAAACACTTAGATTCATCATGATTATCTTTCCCGCAATAGTTGCAATGACGCTCAGTCTTCTTGCCTTTTGGCTTGGATCCTTTGTCATTTTTTAAAGAAGGAGCTGACTGAGAGGGTTTTGGACCCTTGTTTGACTTATTATTGCGAAAATTTTGTTTCTTGGGAGGCTTGGACTTTTCTTTCTATTGGGACAATAAGGCTTTCCCAGATGTATCTGCATTGTTGATTATTCCAAGATGAATGAGTTTATCTTGTTCTCTATTCAAGGAATCACAAAAGGATTCAAGACTAGGCTCTTGATAGCTAGCTGCATTCAAGGATGCTTTCATGGAGTAAAATGTAGATACAAAAATAGAATATGCAGGTCCAAGTTTGGAAAGAATATGATAAATGCATTGTTTGTCTTCCCTCTCAATATTACATTCTGCACATAAGAGTTTAAGAGTTTTGTACTTAGATAAATAATCTTGAATGCATGAAAAGTCACTTGGATTTAAAGAAATCAACTCATTTTCGATTTGGTGGCCTCGAATTTCATTGTGTTTACCAAACACAGTTTCCAACTTGTCCCAAGCAGTATTAGGTTCATCAATTCCAGATATGTGGAATCGCAAATTAGTAGAGATTGACATCCCAATCAATCCACGAGCTTCATCACATCTATTTGCCCATTTTATTTTCTTATCATCATCAGTGGGTTCTTTTTCTTTCCCTGTTGTAATTCTGAAAAGTCCCCTACTTCGTAGAACATCCTCCATACGAGATTTCCATGAGAAATAGTTGGCACTGTTAAGTAGAATATCACAAAGGGCGGCCATATTTGTAAATTAATGGTTGTAAAAGTAGAAACCAATAGTCTGGATGTGAAGATCTCGAAAAAATAGGCGGTTTCAAAAAAAATGGCACTGAAAACGGACTCTGTATGATGAAGTTATGCTTGAACAAAGAAACTGTTGAAGATGTCCCCAATAGTGACGTGGCAGCTAGAGAATGTCCAACAAAAAAGAACCCCCCTCTTCCCAAGGTGAACCTTTTGACAATCACTTTACAAAAAAGTTGCTTTAAGTGAATCACTTTTGTAAAATAAGTGATTTCACTTTTACAATGATATTACTTTTGAATAGTGCAACAATAAATAAAAAACTTAAGTGACTCACTTGTATTTTTATTTTTTATTATTTAAGTGAGATGCACTTTTACAATAAAGTAACTTGAAAATAGAAATTGCATGCACTTTTCTTTTAAAAGTAACTTCCTAAGACTTGAACTCAAGACCTATTAAGGAATAAAACAACTTTGAACCAAGTGAGCTAGATTAAAAGATATGTAAAATATGGGAATGAGGAAGGGGTTTTTTTTTGTTTTTGTTTTACTCTTCTTGCTCGGTTTGCGTGCTTGCCCTTTTTCCTGCAAAACAAACCACAAAACGAAACAAAAAAAACTTTTCCACACTAGTGGGGTTAGATCTTGTTAGCTTGCCCGGAAAGTCTACGTTTTCTCTCTGTTTCTGATTTGCCGAGATCGCGCAAGGTGCACGGCAAAGAGCATACGCAGCCGAGAAAAACCCTTTCCCTTTCTGTTTCTGATTTGCCGAGATCGCTCAAGGTGCAAGGCAAAGAGCATACGCAGACGGGAAAGCAACAATCCGAACCAAAAAAAAATCTAACAGTAAAAAAAGGATGAAATATGAGATTTTTTTCTTTTCAAAAAACGAAATAAAAAAAATGCGTCACTGTAACATTATACCTTCAGATCTGATGAAATACGCGTTTCTGGAGCAACCGGGAACCGTTTTCGATCAAACGAAAACTATTTCCCAATGGAAACGACGCTCCGAACACAATGGAACACCTCCCGCAGCCCAGAAATGCACAGAAATACTAGAACTAGAAACCCTTTCAAGTTTCGACAACATCAGTTCAAGATCTAGATCATAACCGGAAGCGACACTTCATAAAAGCTCTGATACCATGTTCGGGTACACAGGGTACTACCAAAGGACCGAACACCAAGAGCAACCACTTCACACAAACAGATCACAGATCAACACACCGATGTTTTGACGTGGTTTAAACCCTCTTGAGGGAAACACTCCACGGCCCCGGCCAAATAGCTTCTACGGGACAATTTATTATGCAAAGAAAGAAAGTTACAAATGAGCTTCTCATAATCGATCAACTAAACAATGACCCTCCATGCTCTTTAAATAGAGATCATGGACCAATCGGGTGTTAAGCCACAGATCAAGGTTAGGTTTGATCTAAGAGAAGTTGAGCCGTCGGATCACTCTATGTCGGAAACATATCGTGACCATCGGATTAAGTATTTACAAATGCATACTAATGCATACTAAAGAAACACACTATCCCTAATGGATATATTACACAAGTTGATCTTAACTAACTCCTAAGTGTCTAAATATCCTAACATTCTTTCTATCTCCTCTAGTAATATCCTTGGAAGATTAAGCTCACTATCTTCACTGTATATTTGCGCACAAAAGTAACTATCCTCAACTCTTGGTAGGCCTCCATCGATATAGATGATTTATTCTTCTACATACTATTCAAATTAAACATCTTCAACTGGAACTAGCCTCATCTTGCAAAATTTTCTTCAAATGACTAATGGTAAGAATGTAGAGGTGCATAGGACCATGCTTTGATACCACTGTAATGTACCCAAACAAGATTTAAGCACACCAACTTGAATTTGGAAAACTAGGAGTAGAGTTTACAGATTTTTATCCAAACATCACAAGATCTTCACTAAATTTTCCAAGAAGGGGTTCATGGGATTCTACAGACTCTAGGAAACCAAAATCACACAATAGATGGTTATAGACTTGACTTGGTGATTTTCTTCGACAACTTTCACATTCGAGACTGCATCACACCTGGGTAGGCCAAAACGACCTAAGGCATTAGAGAATTTTTGAGGTAAAAAATGGGTCTAAAAACAATAATATTGTATAACAAAAATCACCAATAGGATTCAAGATGACGATGTAAACCATGGGGGATGAATCACTTTTTTTGAGTAAAAGGTAAAAAGGGAAAAAAGTGAAAAAGTGAAAAAACTACTTTTTCAACTCGTATTTTCAACTTATCTCCATGTATATTCACCCAAATTTGGAGCAGGAGCACTTGTTGGATGGGGAATTTCATTATGCATCCAACAAGTACACACATCACATACTTTTCATGGACCCCACTCCTTGAAAAACAATAAAATCATGAAAAAATGTCAGCATCACGTTCTTTCATGAAATTTCTTGTTGTTCAAGGAGCAGGGTCCAGGAAACGTATGTCAAGTGGGTACTTGTTGGATTTGAAATGGAATTAGCCATCCAATGAGTGCTACTTCTTGAAATTTGGGTGAATATAAATGAATATAAGTTGAAATTAGAAGTTGAAAAGTAGTTTTCTTATTTTTTCCTTCAAAATTTGTTGAAAAATGCTAATATTATTTTATTATTTCCACTATTATTTTATAATTTTCCTTAGGAGGCCCATTTTAGACCTCAAAATTTCTTGAATGAAATGTCCCCAAGAATTATGTGGAAACATTGTTGCTTTGGGTGCAACTATATGGAAGAAACTACATGGTAGTATGGACTAATATTATAGATCTAAAAACTTAAACAACTTATTAAGTTCAGAACAATGGAAATACAAAGGATGGACTCACAACTAGGTGTTCAACTTCAAAGATTTGACTCCCAAAACTGTTTTCTTTCCAGATTCCCAAACACCACAGAACCATTTTGAATTTCTTCACTGACTCTTGGGATTGACCCTAACACAACCAAAATGAGATAGATTAACCACAAACTAATTTATGGAAGCATCTACAACTGAATTATGACACATAAAACAAGATTGTAATAGCATATTTTTACAAGGTGATTTAGCAATAACATTGAGACATAAACTATTGGAAAATAATAGTGAAATTTTATTATGAATTGATGGAAACATGATGAAAATTCATGGCTTCCCAAGCAGAGTAAAATCAGAAGAAATTCTGATATGACATGAGCCAAGGGACTCATAAGATTTACAAAGAAGAGAGGATAGATAATTCCTCTCGAAAATGATTTCTTCTTCACAATTCTTGAACTTCCAAGCAGTAATTCGACCCAAAGTTGAGATTACACCTACAAAATACTTAAAAGGATGCATGGAATCTCCATGGAAATAATTTTGTGTTCTCTCCCTCAATCTCTATCAGAAGGATCTCACACTCTCTCAATTAGATCACTAGTTTCAAAGGGGCATATCTCCCAATGCGAGCAAGGGGCACATCACCCAAGCTGTGAAAAGCACATAGCTCTTAAAGTCAATCAATAAAATACTAAAATACTATTCATGGGGGATATCATACTCATTGTATAGATTTTGGTGGCTTATTTGGTAAGTTACATTGCATATGGACCATTTTCCTCATCAATTGTGCCCTCACTGGCTAAAATTAGGACTTGCATCTTTTCTTGAGATTCCTTCCTTGATTTCTTGTCTTTTATTCTTTAGGTTGCTTTCCCTGCTTTTAGTAAAAATTTGGAAACTTCTGCTTTCTTTGATTTTTTGTTGCTTTCATGCTTTTCATATTCTTTCATACTTTTCTTTTCTTTGTTTAGATTCCTTTGTGGGAGATAACTCATGAGGGTCCACACAACCTCCTATGCGCCCTATTGTGCCACCTACACATTTCCAACTCATTAAACAATTAATTAGCAATTAAATATTAAAATCCATGAACTACATCACTTCTTCTTGATTTATTTTAATTATACAAGATAAATATAGGCCAAAATTAATTCCGTAACTAATTTATTTAATTTCCGCTTGAACCCATGGAAATTGAATGTTAAATTTTGAGCATTAATTCACAATACTCTTGGATCTTTACTGAGAGAATAACATATACAGTATATCAATGCATAACAATCACAATAAGCATGGTAAGCATCACAAGAATCAAAAGCATGAGAGACAAGAGACACAGAGTCTCCGTGGGGAAAACCCTAAGGTGAAAAACCCCACAACTTCCTTAGAGATAGAGAGAGCAATGGCTCAACCAAAGTAAAACCAAAATACACTTGAGATAGTCTCCTAGAGAAGATGATCCTCCTCCTCACTAGTGCGCCACTTTCTGAGTGAGAGAAGTGTGTCTTTCCAAATGATCCAAATAGAGATCTCCCGATCTCTATTTATACTTAACCTATTTTCCCAGTTACACTATGGGGTCGACTTGTCTATCTAGATACATCCACAATATAATATATATATCAGGGCTGACCCCACACAAGGTGGTCTAATAACCCATTGGCAAGTGCACACACTTGCGACACTTGTCAATCCACATGACGACACTTTCTTATAGAGGAATAACACATCTCTAATAAGGGTACAATAAATATATATGAAATACATAGATGAAATACATTCCGAAGTTACATATACATCAACACTCCCTCTTAACTAGGAAGGTATTTCTCGACACAGATCTGCTAGACAAGTCTTCTTCTCGGGATCATCGACATCAGTGCATCGTCATCATCATCGTCACTGCTTCTGCTATCTCAACCAATCTCTAACTCTACTCGTCATAGGAAGTTCTACTGAGCCAGTCCTTTTTCATACTAGATGTAGGCCCACCACCTGCAGGTCTTCGTCATCACTGGCCATACTGTGGAAATCTCAGGACTTATTACGTGCGTCACAAAACCTTAAAAGAGTCTCTTGACTAACAAGAACTCTAAAGAGCATCTGAGGCCTTTTTCTTCCTGTCCAAATCTCCAGGACTTATCACATGTGACCCCACCACAAAACCTCTAAAGAGAATCCCAGGACTAATTACGAGCACAAGGCTCAACCTATCGGATCTCCCAAGGCACAAATTACATGTGGTCACCACAAAACCTCGAAAGAGCATCCCAGGACTGATTACAAGCACAAGGCTCAACCTATCAGATCTCCCAGGGCACAAATTACATGTGGTCATGGCAAAACCTCGAAGGAGCATCCCAAGACTGATTACGAGCACACGGCTCAACCTATCAGATCTCCCAGGGCACAAATTACATGCCATAGGACAAAACCTCGAAAGAGCATCTGCCAGATATCCTAGGGCACAAATTAAATGCCATAGGAAAAACCTCGAAAGACTATCTGCATATCTCCCAGGGCACAAATTATATGTCCTCCCAAGAAAAAACTCGAAAGATCATTTGCCAAATATCCTAGGGTACAAATTACATGCCATAGGAAAAACCTCGAAAGACTATCTGCAAATCTCCCACGGCACAAATTACATGCTTATCTGCACAACCTGTTGCATAGCCACAGAGTATCAACCTGATACTCACCATACATCATCCTGATGTACACATGATCATCCTGATCATCATCACTGCAACATCCTGCTGCATGTCATCTAGAGAAACATCCTGAAGCTCGTCATCCATGATCATCCTGATCATACAATGCATCTACCTGATGCATACCAAGTATCTACCTGATACATATCATCATACATGATCCACCTAATCACACGGTGTATCCACCCGATACAAATATAAATACATGATACATATCAACATACATGATCTACCTGATCATACAATGTATCCACCTGATACATATACATATACATGGTACAAGCATCCAACATGATGCATATACAAAATACATACACATGATCCAACCGATCATATCCAGCAGCAACATGATGCGTACATACATATAAATGATCCAACTGATCATATCCAGCATCCAACATGATGCATACATACATATACATAGAAATGATTCAACTAATCATATCCAACATCCAACATGATGCATACATACATATATAAATGATCCAACTGATCATACAAAGCAAAAACCAGAACATCATCCTGATGCTCATCATTCAGCACTTACATCCATAGCCATGTGAAGGATCCTCCTTCCAACATGCTTGGAATGGCTTCAACAAATGCGACCATCACTTCTTCCTCGAAGTGTCATCAATTTGAAGAATGCCAAGCCTCTCCGTGAAGTACTCGAACTTCACCCTCGCTAGTGGCTTCGTCAGCACATCTGCAATCTGCTCGTCCGTCACAACATACAGGAGCTTCACAGCTCCTCTCTGCACCATATCACTGATATAGTGATATTTGATCTCTATGTGTTTCGATCCATCATGAAATACTGGGTTCTCGGACAGCTTCACACAACTCTAGTTGTCACAAAAGATACCAGTAGCATCCAATGGGAGATCAAATAACTCAGACAGTAGCTTCCATAGCCATACTGCCTCACAACTAGCTGAACAGGCTGCAACATACTCTACCTCAGCTGTACTCAGTGCTACACAGGACTGCTTCCTGCTAAACCAAGAGATCACACCTGATCCCAGACCGAAGCAGCATCCAGATGTGCTCTTCCTATCTACAGCACTGCCAGCCCAATCTGAATCAACATAACCCTGCAAGTTAAACTTTTGATTCCCTTCATACTTGAGCCCATAATCCACTGTACCCTTCAGGTACCTCAGAACATGCTTTACAGCAACCAGGTGAACACTCCTCGGATTTGTCAGGAACTAGATCAATGTGTTCACCGCAAAGCAAATATCTGGTCTCGTGTTCATCAGGTACATCAAGGACCCAATCATCTGACGATACATAGAGACATCAACTGGCTCAGATGATGCATCACATAGAATCTTTAGACTAGATTCCATAGGTGTGGCCATGGCCTTGCAATCCATCATCCCGAATCTCTTTAGGATATCAATTGTCTACTTCCCTTGACCAAGGAATATCCCACCTGTATTCTACCACACCTCCATACCTAGGAAATAATGCATCATTCCCAAATATTTCATATCGAACTCGGTAGCAAGATTCCTTTTAGTATATGCAATCAATCTGTCATCTCCTGTTACAAATAAGTCATCCACATACAAGAGTAGAATCACAGGATTCCCTTCCTCAACCTTTTAGTAAAGGTTGGAATCCGCTTTACTCTTGGTAAAGCCCAAGCTAGATAGGAAACTGTCCATCCTACCATACCAAGTTTTGGGAGCTTGCTTCAAGCCATACAAGGCTTTATTCAATCTGCACACATACGACTCCCTGTCATATATTTCGAAACCGAGTGGTTGCTCCACATATACTTCCTCTGTTGGTTGTGGAGCCAGATCTTCTAGTCTCATAGATGATATTGTATCAGCCATGTTTGTACCCCAGTTTTATATGATATGTAGGTGGACTATATGGTCACCCCAATGGGGATGGTTCAGGGGGCAACAGTCCCCTGGTGGGGGTTCAGGGGAAACGACCCTAAGAAATGGGGGTTTGGGGGCAACGGCCCCGAAGAAAATTTTTGGGGCTATTTTTCGCCAGCTGTTTTGCGTGCCCATGGTTTTGGGTATCCCGTGGTATTTTTCCATTGTATTTCCCTTATAAAATAAATACATTGCAATATGGCTAGGGATGATGATGATGTATTGGGGTTTTATTCATTGTAAAGATCTCTGAGATCATGAGAGAGACTATGAAACAGAGAAGAGGAAGTGCAACGATTGTGCTATAGGTTGTATCCCTTCACCTTGCTGGATGGTAATAATAATAAGGACTGGCAAATTCAGTGTGGACGTAGCCCAAGTTGGGTGAACCATGATATATCTGTGTCTCTCTTGTAATGTGTATGTGTGATTATATTTGCATTTATGTTTATTTTTATTGCTCTGTGATCCTGTTTTTCTGACATCCTCGTCAACTACACCATTCAAGAAAGTAGTCTTGACATCTATCTGGTGTATTTTCCATTTCATTGCTACAGCTAGGGCAAGTACTGTTCTGATGGAAGTATACCTGGCTACAGGTACAAAAGTTTCTTCATAATCTATTCCCTCTTTCTGAGAGAAGCCACAAGCTACGAATCTTTCCTTGTATTTCTCTACACTGCCATCTGCAGCATGCTTAATTTTGTAGATCCATTTAGAAGTCACAACAGACTTCTCTTTAGGTCTTGGTACAACATCCCAAACATCATTCTTCATTATTGATTGGTAGTCCTCAACCATGGCATCCTTCGATTCTTTCTTTTCTGCTGCTTCTTCATAACTGGAAGGTTCTTTGTTCATAATGTCACAGAGTAAAGAAACATAGCTGGTATGTGATCTAGTTCTCTTCTTTGCTCTGTGTTATTCTTCTAGAATACCAAATCTTTCTGCATCTTGAATGAGCTCTCTAGCCCACGCAGGTTTCCTCTTGTGAGAGTTATCCTCACGGGGTGGATCTACAGGTTCTTGTGGATCTTCAAACTCATGAACAACTTCTGGAATTGCTTTAGTCATGGTAGTGTCTTGAAATCTAGTTTCTTTAGGTTCTTCATCAACTTCGATAGGTGCCTTCCTTGATTTGATGAATGCGGAGTTTTCATCAAATGTTACATCCCTGCTGACATCAATCTTCTTGAACCCTGGAAAGTATATTCTGTAAGCCTTTGATCTTTCACTGTAACCCACAAAGATACCCTTCTTTCCTGAAGGATCTAGTTTGGTCCTCTTTTCCTTTGGGACATGAGTGTATACTGGACAACCAAATATTTTGAGATGGCTGACTTCAAGTTTCTTACCAGAAAAGACCTCTTCTGGATTTTTGTTGTCCAATATCTTGTGGGGTGTTCTGTTCTGCACATATACAACTGTTCTAGCTGCTTCTTCCCATAGATGCATAGGTAGATCCTGGTCATGCAGCATTGCCCTTGCTGCTTCCATGATTGTTCTGTTCTTCCTTTCTGCAACTCCATTCTGTTGAGGATTATAAGGAGCAGTCAACTCCCTCCTAATCCCTGAATCACTGCAAAGCTTCTTGATGTCACCTGAGGTGAATTTTCCACCATTGTCAGATCTGAATGTTTTGATCTTCTTGTCAGTTTGATTCTCCATCAAGGTTTTGAATTCCTTGAACTTATCAAACACCTCATCTTTGTTCTTCAAAAAGTATACCCAAGTCTTCCTGGAGAAGTCATCAATAAACGATACATAGTAAACATACCCACTCAGAGAACTGGATGACATAGGACCACATACATCTAAGTGGATGATTTCTAGGATATCTTTTGCCTTGCTTTCACTGCTTGGGAAAGCCTTCTTAATGTTCTTACCTTTTGCAAATCCTTTGAAGGCACCTTCATGTTTGGTCTTGATTTCAGGAAGACCGTCTACATCCTTTCTTGCAATTGGAAGTTCCCTATAGTGCATATGAGCAAGTCTTCTATGCCAAAGTTCACTTGGCTCCATGGATTCATGCACCATGGCATGTTCAAGTTGTCCCTTCAATATATACAAACCTCCCTCTTTCTCTCCAATCACTACTGCATCATCTATGGTCTTTCCCTTTGGCCACATTAGGACTTGGCCATCCAAAAATACAACCCTCATACCTTTTGCATCCAATGCAGAGATGGAGAGTAAGTTCTTCTTGAGCCCAGGTACATAAATGACTTCTTTAATCTTCAAAGATTTTTCAGAATCTAGGTTGTAGGAGGCTTCACCACTTCCTTTGATTGGGTATTGATAATCATCCCCAAGTTTCACTTTATGGGGTGATTCATGTTCAGACAGATTTACAAAAGATTCTTTAAACCCAGTCATGTGTTTGGAAGCCCCACTGTCAATCAACCAATCATTACAACCATGGGAGATAGTACCTGTGAGAGCGGAAATTAGAACACTCTTCTTCACTTGATGAGTCATCATCACTATCACTTTCTTTGCTAGTCTTCTTCTTTGGGGGTTCATCATCTTCGGCAGCATGAGCATGATATCTTCTTTTGTTATTCTTCTTCTTCTTGTTGAAGTTGTTGTTGTCTTTCTTCTTCTTCGGACAATCTGAAGCAAAGTTTCCCTTATCATTGCAATTGAAGCATCTGAGATCTTTCTTATCTTTATGATAATGGTGGTGTGAGAATTTTCTGTTATGAGATGATTCCTTCTTGGACTTTCCTTTCCTGGCATGTGCTGTGAGAGCTTGATCTTCATTTCCCATCTTTTCTTCTCGGACCACAAGCCTATATTCTTCTTGAGAGCATTCTTCTCGCAATCTTTTGAAGGAGATCAACTTCTTCCTTGCACAAATTCCTTGAATAAAGGAATCCCGTGACCTAGGTAGGCCATTTAGAGTGGTCATCACCACTTCACCATTCTCCACCATTTCATCCACTGCTTCTAGTTGTTCCTTGATCTGGGAGACCCTTGAAAAATAAGATTGAATGGTTTCTCCATTCTAAAACTTTACTCCTTTCAATTGGTTCTGTAGGGTCATCTTCCGATTTATATTCTTCCCTTCAAATAGCTTGGTCAAAGAGTCAAACATCTCCTTGGGTGTCTTTAGAGAAGACACACGGGGTATCAGATGGTCTTTGATAGAATCAACAATGATTCTCTTTGCTTTGACCAAGTTCTTCTTATGCAATACCTTAGCCTCTTCATCCTCTGGGATAGGGATGTCTTCTTGTACATATGAGTCCAACTCATTCTCTTCCAGGATTAACCCAATCCTATACTTCCAAGCTCAGAAGTTATCAGCTCCTTCAAGCTTATCCTCAAGCTTGGTGTGGTGAGACATCTTAAAGAGTACTTCAAATGGAAATAGAAAATATTTAGGTCTTACCACTTGAAATGCTGAAAACTAGATCTGGTCCCCGATTAGGGCTTGTCGAAAAAACCCTAAAAATTCAAAATGTGAATTTCAACTTTTTGAAAGGATAGAAAGATGTGCCTTGATGAGATGATCAGCCTGGTGCATTCAGAATTTGAGATCAACAAATCTTTACCCTTCAGATTTTATTTTTTGTCCTCCCGGGTTCACTAGGGAGAGCCCTGAATTAGGGTTTGAGTTTCCCGGAGATCTACCCAACCAAAAATCTCGATCCAAAGCTCTAAACTTCGATTTTTGCAAGGATCTTCCAGCTATGTCTTCAGATTTCAGAAATGCCTAGTTTTGTCGAAACCCTAATTTTTAGGGCCAAATCTGAAAATGCTCAGAATTGAATTCTGATTGGACAGATAGATTCTCCTTGATGAGTAGAGTCAATCTACTATACTTTTTTCCAAACTCTGTGGAGAGAAACCCAATAAACAAGAAACTCAAGTTTCTGTCACTGCAAAATGTCTTCTTCTCAGGTTAGCTCTGATACCATGTTAAATTTTGAGCATTAATTCACAATACTCTTGGATCTTTACTAAGAGAATAACATATATAGTATATCAATGCATAAAAATCACAATAAGCATGACAAGCATCACAGGAATCAAAAGCATGAGAGACAAGAGACACGAAGTTTCCGTGGGGAAAACCCTAAGGTGAAAAACCCCACAACTTTCTCAGAGATAGAGAGAGCAATGGCTCAACCAAAGTACAACCAAAATACAATTGAGATAGTATCCTAGAGCAGATGATCCTCCTCCTCACTAGTGCGCCACTTTCTGAGTGAGAGAAGTGTGTCTTTCTGAATGATCCAAATAGAGATCTCCCGATCTCAATTTATACTTAACCTGTTTTCCCAGTTACACTATGGGGCCGACTTGTCTATCTAGATACATCCACAATATAATATATATTTCAAGGCCGACCCCACACATGGTGGTCTAATAACCCATCGGCAAGTACACACACTTGCGAGACTTTTCAATCCACATGACGGCACTTCCTTATAGAGGAATAACACATCTCTAATAAGGGTACAATAAATATATATGAAATACATAGATGAAATACATTCCGAAGTTACATATACATCAACATTGAATGGGCTAGAGGGATGAGCATGGAGCCACTAAGTTGAGGACATTACACTCGTCCATGACTTATGCTACCAAAATTAATAATTAACATGAATTTATCAAATAAATTTTGACCAAGTTTAATTATTTAAATCAAAGGATTAAAATTAAAATTTGGGGACATGCCACTTGGATGTCAATAAGGAGGGAGAACACAATGTTGGCAATGATTGTTCTATATATTTGTTTCTAATGATATTTCTTTGAACATAGAATTTCATTTGTCTTGTTAGTTGCATAATTTATTTTAAACACACACAAACACACATGAGGTAGTGATTATGTGCGTTTTCAACCAATTACGTAAGTACCAAGTGAAATATATAAATGCATATATTGAGCCTCTTATCGACAATCTATTAAAGTTATGAGTTGGAATTACTATGTATGACATATATACTCCAATAGGGAGAATGAAATTTCAATTCCATCGAATAATTACATGAACAATTCATGATGCCCCATGGCTAACACATTTTTGTGGTATGTAGCACACTACTGCACTTTAATAGTATATAATTTTATGATAATATAATGCATGTTCTTAAATAATTCCTTGTTATATAACTAATACTGACATTAATCCATATTTTGCAGGTTTTCAAAAAAAGCATAAATTTGCATTCCCAATTTGTGGTCCTAGGCTGAAATCTTGTCGTTCAAGAAGTTTAGGAAAGGAGGTGTTTGATTAATATAGGAACTTCCTCCCTAAGAACCATAGGTATCGAACTACAAAAAAATTATTTTCAATGGGAATAAAGAGAATGCAATAAAACGATGAAGAATGACACCTCACGTACATAAGTTGGACTATAAGAGAAATATACTCAACAATTATGTCTCATCCTTCCAGTTTCAATATCCACCCCCTATTCTTGAATAAAATCCCTGAATTTTTGAATGGTTATTCCCTAGAACACATTGTCACTAAAAGGAACACACTATTATAATAAGGGAGAATTCAAAGGCTTGGAATCAAACAAAAAACCTAGTTTTTAGAATGAAAAGAGCCTAGGAACAGATTCAAAGCCTTTATGTGTGTTTAGCAATTTTCCTTCTTATATACCGTCTTTCAAATATCAAGGAAACTATAGAGAACATTCATTTATTAAATACTGTATACAATCTAACATAAAAAAAATGCATTCTCCTTTGTTAAATGAAAAAAAACATTATGAAACATGAGGAGGAAATAGATTTGGCATACCTAATGGTCAAACCTATTTTTTTTATGAAGGAAACCAATTGGTCACCTAGATGACGCAAACACCGTCAGAAGGAGGTGTAATGTAATATTCATAATTCACAACAATGCTCTATGTAATCCAAGGCTCCTCGTTGTTAATTTAGCCCAATTACTCATTATTGTCGTGAGGAGGGTTTTTCCCTATTACCTCAAGATACATCATCTACTACAAGAATATTCAAGAAACGATTGGAAAAAAAATTCTCTTCAATATTATTAGTTGTATATGAGGAATGAAAAACATGTGGAACATCAACAAAGCTTTTGATATAATGTTGTATAATTAGAATAAATTTTTTCAACAACTCGCATAGTTTCTCACCTTTACAACGATCAAAATTTATGAGAAGATTGAGGCATCAAATAGTATTTGAAAGAGATTCCAATATTTCTATACCATTTTTTTAGCCATATCACACTAGGTGTGGAGTGCAATAATATATATATATATATATATAACAATATAAAACAAAAAATACTATACAAAAGTAAAACAATATACAATATAATTTAATGTACAATAAACAAAATAACATAAAATAACAAAAACAAATTAAAGAAGAACATAAAACAAAAGAGGTTGGTCAAGAGCATTGAGAGAAGACAATTTGGGGCATTTTGAGAATCTATATAGTGTGAGGAACAAAGGAGACCGACTCACCCATAGGAGACAACATTCTAGAGGAGACCAGTGCACCCATATGAGGCATTCTAGAGGAGATCAACACACCCAAACACTAGTACAAAATGAGATATAAATGACCCAAAAAATGACCAAAATCCGCATATAAATGACCACTTTTGAGTTGGTGACCACTAGTAGAAAATTAGCGGTCATTTATCACGCGACCAAAAATTTCGTCAGATTTAGCTTGGTCATTTATAGCTTATCTTGTGGCCATATATTTGGTCGTATATTTGGTTGTATATTTGGTCATTAATTGTCACAATTAATGACCAAATTTATGACCACATTTTTTGTCACGTGATAAATGATTGCTAATTTCCTACCAACGATCGCCAACTCAAAAGTGGTCATTTATATGCATATTTTGGTCCTTTTTTTGGTCACTTATCTCTCATGTTGTACTGGTGGTTGTTTATATGCAAATTGTGGTCATTTTTTTAGTCATTTATCTCTTTTTAGTGGTTTCAGAATATGATATAGGGCACGGAAGAATCGAACCACCAAGCTCCTGCCTATAAGGCATGTGCTCTACCATTGAGCTAGCACCCTTAAATAGAATTACTTATGGATTGATATGAGGATAAAATTTCCAACAATTAACACCATCTTGCAAAATTCTAGAAAAGGGTCACATAGCTAGGTAAGAAACAAATATCACCCAATAGTCACCAAAAAGGGTCATGTTAATGATAACCTTCTTTTGCCATAATATCTCAAAAATCAAGAATGTAGTTGTATTGTCAATTTTTCTCCGAGTTGTACCAAATCAAAAATCACAATTTTCTTTTCCTAGAAAATTGTGACTAAGTGCTTGCTAGTAACTAACTCAGTGTGGAACTCATGGCAGGGTCGTAGCTATGTTCCTCCAAATTACATGTGTCATCAAACTGACATAAATCAAAGTATGAGAGCTGTCGATGTTGACTGGGTTATTGAGGTCGACCCTTTCCATCATTCTACGAGTGAAAAACTGATCTTTATCTTTTTCGAAATTTGAATTCCATTGAAAGCACTGATGTCATTGTGTTCCTGTTTCTGCAGGTCCACTGGGAATATGACCTCATGCTTGAGACTCTATTCCTGGCAATCAATCTTATGGACATATATCTTTCATCTCAAAGAGACTTAACAAGAACTGAGTTGCAGCTTGTTGGAATAGCTGCCATGCTTGTGGCATGTACCTATGAGGAGATCAATGTTTTTTGTGTTCAGGATTTTCTGAACATTTCTAATCATATTTATACAGAAAATGATGCTTTGAAGATGGTATGAAAACAAAATTAATGCATTACCTCAAATTCCAAAGAAGACTCGTGTTTTCTCTTTTACACTGGCTAAACAATAATAACTCCCCTATGATTGCAGGACAGCTCAATGCTTAGGGCCTTGGAATTTAATATCTCTGTACCAACTCCTTATGTCTTCTTGAATAGATTTCTCAAGGCAACTCAACCTGATACGAATGTATGTAAGCATCACCTCATTCATGTGTTTATAAGGCCTTCATTCCATGTATTATTTTCCAATTAGGAAACTGGCTTTAGGATACAGGTCACCCGGTTGATGTGTTAGCATCTCGTTTCACTCCGGTATTGACAATGCTAACAATTTTGGTGTGGTGCCGTGTGAACAATCTTTAGTTTGTGGGTTACATATTTGATGTCTACAATGATATATCTCATTGCACTGGCATATCCCTATATTTGGGTTTTGTTCTATGTCAATACTCTTATATGTTGTTGTGTAGCTACATGTTAATGTTTCATGAATATTATAACGTGACTCTTCTTTTGTGTTTCTGTAGCTGGAGATGGTGTCCTCCTTTCTAGTTGAATTGTGCCTCGTGGAATATGTAATGTTGAAATACCCTCCATCCATGCTAGCAGCTGTTGTAGTATATATTGGCCAACACACTTAGAAGGTTTCCTCTTTGGAACAGGACAATAGAGCATTACACTGCCTATACTGAAGACCAACTTCAGTGAGTTGAAACTTTTATTTCGTCTTTTCTTTCAATGTTTTGATTTGTTTTTTTTTGGCAACTTGAACGCTTCATACTTTTACCCTATTCTATTACTACTCTACTTTTACCTTGTTGGGGTTTTGCATGCTATGCAGAGAATGTGCCAAGTTGATGGTGGGTTTTCATCAAAATTTGTGGAAGGGAAAACTTATAGCTATGCACAAGAAGTACTCCGTGGATAAATTCAGCGGCGTAGCATAGTTGGTACCAGCCCCTTTCATTGCACAGAGACGCTTATAATGACAAACACTTGTCCATACCATTCTTAATTCATTTTGTCATACTTTGATCGTTTTATCTCAGGCTTATTGATTTACTACACTATAGAGCTAACTGAGATTTGATTGTATAATGCAACTCAACCTGAATTTGTTTTTCCATACTTTTGATCCTTTCATCTTTGGCTTATTGATTTACTACACTACAAAGCTGACTGAGAATAGTGCATCTCAGTCAGTAATAGTTGGTCAGTTAGGCCTTGCTCATTGATTGACTACCCTACAGGGATGACTGAGATCCAATTATATAAAATCTCAGTTGCCTTTCATTGTTTGCATCACTTTTTGAATTTAATGTCTTTAGTTGAGAGCCTAAACTAAATTCCTCTCTCATGTTGAACTTAATATAAATGTGCATTGATATCGAGACTTCATGGAATTCATCGGTGCTGCAACAAGATTGTTGAATTATAATGAAATAATTGAATGACAAGGTTTCTCACAGAGTGTATTGTCTTAATTTATCTTTGTATGACATTGTCATAAAAAAATGTCATAACTTGGGAACAAAACAACTAATCAACTCTCACAATTTTGCTAGGTCTCCTATCATATTGTTCACAACTTTTATCATATTTTAAACTTGTTGAAGCTTGATTCTTAGTTCTGGATTGATCAACATCTATATTAGAGACTGTTTTCTATTTCCATGCTTTGTCACGGACATTGCCGCATGCAGTTCTTGTTTTATAATAAAGTTAATTGATAAGAGTGATGTATAGACATATAGCTACAATTAAGATAACTCTTTTTGTGAAGTTTGAGATATTCTACCTTTCTACATAAGATAGTTTTTTTGATGAAGTTTGTGGTGTTCTATATATCTTTTTTTTATTTAAAGTGGATATGGCTTTGAAGTTTCTCATCAAACTCACTAAGAGAAATGTGCACAAAACACTCTTATTCATGTATTGAGAGAGGAAAAGGGATATAGATGCACACTATTTTTTTTTTTTTTTAACCATGGGAACAACAACCTCCCAAGGGTATATCCAACAGCCCGCAAGCCAGATATACCAGAAACTTGTGACTCAGCAGGGGCCGAGACGTCCCGAGACCCTTTATCCCAAGGGAGAGCCTCTATCCCAGGGGTCGCCTACCCTTCGAGCCTTGTCACAGCGGGCCAATGAGTAACCCTACCCCCCGCCGGTTTTGAACCTGTGACCTCCTCAGAGATAACACATGTTCTTAACCATTAGGCCCACTCAGGTGCACACTATTTTTTTTTAACCATGAGAAGAACAACCTTCCAAGGGTATATCCAACAATTTTTTTTTAACCATGAGAAGAACAACCTTCCAAGGGTATATCCAACATTTTGTAAGTCATATATACGAGTAATTTGTGATCGAGGAGACTTAGCAGGGAACTAGACCTAGGGTGAGCCTCTATTCCAGGGGTCGCCTACCCTTTGAGCCTTGTCACAGGGGGCCAATGAGAAACCCTACCCCTCACCGGTTTTGAACCTATGACCTCCACCGAGATAACATATATTCTTAACCATTAGGCCCACTTAGGTGCTCCTTAAATGCACACAATTAAAAAAAATATCTTTGGATGTAAAGGTATGGCATATATAATAGGTATATGTACAGTCAAATTTGAACACATGCACATTTATTAGTAAGGGGACATTTGCATTTAATTTTTTTGTTGATTTATTGAGTATTTTGGTTTTAGGATTTTATCTTTTAAAAATAAGTTTAAAATTTTATCAAAAACAATTCTTGTGAGAATATTATAATTAAACTTGTAATTATGTAATTTTTAATAAAATTATGATTTTGTAAAAAATAATTATGTTATTTGAACTAAAATATATTTGAGTGGGATTAATTTTATTAAAATTATATTATAATCAAGATATAAATATAAAAATTGTAGATACTTAAAATCTGAAATGAAATAAGTACACGAGTTGTAACAGTCCATTACTAACTATTAGACACACACTTATGTTTTTATTTTGAAAGTTATAAATTCAAATTAAAAGAAAAATAGAATATGTACACACACGGAGGGGCATTAACAGCAGGAAAGGACGTTTGCTTAACTCAAACATAAAACAAAGAGCAGATAATAAGCAACCCTTTTACTTCTCTTTTCTAGTTTTTGTGAAATGCGATCCATTGCATGCCCCCGGCTCCTCCATCCCTACTCCCTGCAGCTTCTCTTCTCCCTCTCTTCCTCTTGTGGCCCATGTGACCTACGGTCGATTCGTTCTCTGAAGTAGAAGCGACGGCGAGAGGGAAATTAACCAGAGCCTTGGCCCCTCGAATCTTGAACGCAGCGCGGTCATATGCGAGAGCGGCCTCTTCGGCGGTGTTAAAAGTGCCCAACCAAACTCGAGAGCGTTTCCTGGTGGGGTCTCTAATTTCTGCAGCAAACTTTCCAGACGGGCGGTGTATGACTCCTCGGTAGTGCCTGGCCCAGCTATGCTTCATCTTTCCATTCTCCTCCTCCTGTGGTTGTGGCTCTACATTTACATTCTCCTCCTCCTGTGGTTGTGGCTCTACATTTACAGAAGAAGAAGAGTTCTTTTCTGTAAGTGCAATCTCCTTGTCTTCTGATCTGCTGCTGTCATCTTGACATGAACCCCTGGTGAGGGTGGCATTGGGCTGTATATCATCATCGTCAGCAATATTAATAAAAACGGCGCTACCATTATAATCAAGATCCATATCGTCCTCTACTTCCAGCAAATGGTGGCGAAAGAACTCCAACATATTATTGATGCTCCAACTCGCTCCTGCAGCATCCATGGTGGTCTCAACTGTAGATCAATTAATTTTCGATTGATTTCCGTGGGAAGGAAGGCCGGCAAAGTTCGAATATAAAGCACTTTACTTTCGTCAAGTACATTGCATATTGCCCAAGCTGACTTTCTACTCGCCACATTTTCATGAGTAAATTCAACTATATTATTATTATTATATTTTGAATTAGAAAAATATTTTACTTTTTAGCAGTGTGCACTCACTGCATCCGTCATCATGCATTATTCGTTCTTATTTCCTGGATCGAAATAAGAGATATGTGGGAGTTTAATGTGACAGTTACAAAGATAAATGATATTATGTATTAAATAGAGGGTTTCAATCCATTCAAAAACACCCACCCACGTCTTCTCTTTCCCAGTAGAAATCGTTGCAAATGGAACCTTTTTTATTAAAAAAATAAAATGGAACGAAATTGTCTGGCCATGTTTGAAGGAAAATTGAAGGGGTTCATGTAAATGCTAATAGGTTATTATTCATGAATGAATCAATAGCTAGTTATCATTTTTTTTATATTCTTTTTTATAGTTGGAAAGTATATTTGTCTTATTTTCGAACAATCTAAAAAAGCATACTTAGTAGTCCATCCTAAATTCTAAAATATAAATATCTATAAACTATCAATATAAATATCACATCATAATACAATATGTTATATAAATTTTGATAAATTACCCATTATTTAAATGCTCCAATTTAATAAATAATAAACACATTGTAAGGAAACATTATTCAATTAATTATTATTGAAAAGATCAAACTCATATCACATTAATGCAGTGTGTAATTGAAACCAGCATAGATCCAAATCCTAGGCTTTATCAAGCGCTGAGAGGGATCAAATCTCCCGAGGTGCAAACCTCTTCTCAGATGTTATACAAGGAGATTTATTTTTTCCTTTTTATTTTTCCATTTTATTACCGGCAATAATATGGACAAACATGAACAAACGTTACAAGATCTCCCTCATATTATTACTTTTTACTTTTTATTATTACATTTTATTAATGACAGACAATAATATGGACAAACATGGACAAACCTTACAACATCTCCCTCATATTATTACTTTTTACTTTTTATTATTACATTTTATTAATATGGACAAACATGAACCTCATATTATTATTTTGTACTTTTTATTATTACATTTTATTAGTATGGACAAATGTTACAAGATCTCCCTCATATTGAAGTGTAGAGCACCGAGGCAATTATTGCCAGAAACATACACTTATGCATGATTTAATCATTTTTATTCAAAGAACATTGCCCATCTCACTCTTGAATAACCCCGTTCATTTTAACCTAACCTTTCTTTGAGATAAGAATTTACAAAATGTTAGATATGTTTTATTTTTCACCCATCCCACTTTTGAATAACACCGTTCATTTTAGCCCAATCTTTCTTTGAGATAAGAATTTACAAAAATGTTAGATATGTTTTATTTTTCAAAAAGGATTTGATATGAGTGAACATTCTTATGTTCATATCTATTTTCGACAATCTAAGAGCTCGCTTTAGATATGAAAGCTTTTAGATTCTTCGAGAAGATATTAAATTAATTGAGTAAATTGGTATTGTGGAGGTGAGAATCACTTCGACAAATATTGTGTGAAGAAGAACCAAGATCAAATGCAATAGTATAAGCCTAAAGTGCAACAGAAAGATTATGAAGGTAGAAGGGAATATCAAGTTGAAAGACACTGTTTTTTTGGCATTTGACTCCCAAAAGCCAGAAAAATCAGCCTTGGGTTATTATTATAAGGTGAATATACAACCTAAAAATGAATTTATTTACAGAGTGGGGTTATTTTCTTCTAATTGTTATAAAGAATGGGTGCTAGATTTTGGGTAATATGATCTTCTTTTCATGTGATCAATGATAGATTAGTGTTTGCTGATTTTTTTGAGGAAAGGAAATTAGTCCAAGAAATTACTATTGCAAATAATGTGAATTAGAAGTTTTGAGCATTGACATACCTTGGAGGTAGCAATCCATCACTCTATGCTATGAGGTATCTATCAACTTTCATTGATGATTACACCAGTATACATCCATCTTCTTGAGGTATAATTTTTTATATATATTAAACTGAAGAAATTTGACTCCCCTCTTCTTGATAGATTTGGCTTTAAGTTTTAATTTTCTATTTTATAGATGAACATGGATTTTTTAAATTATTTTCATAATTTTATTATTTTATGAGCTGACATGAATTTTTTTTAATTATGGTAACATTACGTAACATTACAACAGCTCCCCCATACTCGGATGTAGAGCACCTCACTCCTCTCGGTGTAGATAGAAGAGTGTGGGTTTATTTTATTGAAAGAAAAAGTGAAGCATTTGATGTCTTTAAAAAATTCAAGCCCTTGGTTGAAGATAAAAATGGTAACAACTCCATATAATCTTCAACATATTGGGGTAATTGAGCAAATGAATAGAACCTTGGATGCATGTTGCATTCTAAAAGTTTGCATAGCAAATTTTTGGGGTTTGGTTGTTTCTTGTGTAACATATATAATTAATAAGATTGAAATCTATTAAAAGCATGAACTGCAAGAAGCACAGAGTGGTAAGAAGCTACATATTGTTTATTTTAAAGACTATGGTTTCCTTATATGGTCACATATTCCACATTAAAGAGAGAAAAAGATCGAATTGAAAGAACATTAAGTGCTTGTTTATGGTTTATAATGAATAATCAAAGGCTTATAGGTTGTATGATTTGGTGATCAGAAAGGTTCTCATCAGTAAAGATGTAAAATTTTGATGAAATTTCTCAACTCATGACTTCACATATTCATTTTTCAACAACAGATTCCTCCTTGTTTTCAAATATATTGCAATAAATACCACTATTACTAATGATAATGATATGCAATATAGTGTTGCGGATTTGATAGATGAGCATAATAATGAAGGTATTTATAATTCCAATGACCAATCCACTTTTGCAAATGAAGCTCAAAGTGATGACAATGATGCACATTCTTACAAACAAAAAATGAAAAGTATTAGTGAAATTTATGCATGATAACATAGAAACTTGTATGGAAGTGCACTTATGACAAATGTATTACAAACCAAAGAACCAAACTCATTTGAGGAAGATAGAGGAAATAAAGATTGGGAACAAGCCATGCAAGTAGAATATGATACATTAATGAAGAACCTAATATCGGAGCTTGTGCTTCGTCCTAAAGGTATACATGTTATTGGTTGCAAAAGGGTTTATAAGACAAAATTTACTTCATATTTTTCCATAGAGAAATTCAAATCTAGATGGAAAATTGGAAGTACATGCGAGGATGTAGGGAAATCCTATTTGTAACCCATATTTCCAATTCTCTATAGCTCTTTATAAGAACCATGGTACTTGGGTGCTAATTTTTTGTCCTTCTTTTCTTGCTTGAGGGTCATCTAATTGTATGGTTGTAACTTCAAAAATAACCAATATCCTACTTCAAATATCCTCTCACTATGATTTGATATGATTGTTGTTTCATCATGTTTTGTGCTATAGCCAAGTTATCTTTCAATAGTTGAAGAACCTATTATTGATGCTCCATGTGATCCTCCACTGCTTGAACCTTAGCATTCTCTTTCAAGGATGATATGATGGAGGGAGGATGATATCCTTAAGTTATATAAATGATGACATTTTTTATGAAGTATGGAAATATGTCTTGTATCACCATTCTATTAAGGGAAACAACTTTTAACTCATTATGTTTTCTTATCAAATGCTAATCAACAAAGATAACCTTCTATGAATTTATTCGCATTCTCAATTTAACCATCAAATTGAGGATGGTAAGAGAAGCTATGAGTCAACTGATTTCCCAAACAAGAAAATAGTTCCTTCCAAAAATTACAAGTAAAAAATGGATCTCTATCACTTACAATAATCTTAGGGATTTCATTTAGCTTCTCAATTGTTTGCATACATGGTGCAACTATTATAATTGCTTTAAAGAATGAGAAATAGTGAAGAAATGGGCATACTTTGTGACTCGATCCACTACTAACATGATGGGAATATTTCCTTTTGAATTTGGTAGATTCTAATAATATCCATCGAGACCTTGTCCCAACATTGACTTGGTATAGCTAATGGCCATAGAAGACATAGTGTCTTGATTAGATCTCTCATTTTCTATGTTGGAAAAGTACACATTCTACAACAAAATTTTTGACATCAGTGGAAGGCCTTGAGAATGGAATCCTTAAAGGAACTTTTTGACAGAATTTACACCCTTTTTGGCTACCTTCTCAAGCCTTACTTATCCTTTCTAGCATCTAGATGACAACTTTTGGTATGAGGTATATTGGTTCGAATTTTATTGCATTTTGTTGATTATTTGATGATAAGTAAGGATAAACTTATGGACACCTATAGGAGCATTTCATAATTTATGTTGCAAGATGTTGCGAAAGTATCTATGTTGTAGAAGTATTTGTGCTGCAAAAGTATCCGCACTATAGAATATTCTATACTACGAAACCATTGGTGTTGCAGAAATGAGTGTTCCAAAATATCTATAAAAGTTGTATAAGATATTATAGAAT
This sequence comes from Larix kaempferi, assembly GCA_027924585.1. Taxonomy (NCBI): domain Eukaryota; kingdom Viridiplantae; phylum Streptophyta; class Pinopsida; order Pinales; family Pinaceae; genus Larix; species Larix kaempferi. The sequence goes on from BSBM01000848.1 coordinate 9,211,631, forward strand.
CTCTATATAAGTTGCAAAAGCTCTTGCAGAAGCTCTATAGAAGTTGTAAAATCTCAACAAAATTTGAAGAATTTCTATAGGAATATTGCATAAATGCTACAGGAATCATGTAGAAATCTATGGAGAAGTTGCAGATCCATCCTTACCAAGATCCAATGGATCTCAATCCTTGTACCTAGGACCCACATGGAAAAATAAAAAAACTAGATAAGGGTTAAGATTCCTAATAAGAGGTTTCATTACAATGAACTATTGGCATGCATATGTTTTGATTTGGTTCATAGTTATAATGGTTAAAACAAAATTCAAGTTTAGCAGCAAGACCATTGGCATGTCAATTGAGCAAACAAATGCATGAATTTGGATATCTATTTTTTTTTATTACTAGATAATTATGAAGAAAAATTGAGAGTTGTTGCTTCTCCAGCTTGTCCAAAATAGTTTATTAATTTCATATTTCCTAGGGATGCTACAAATATAGATCCCCATCGCTTGTAGAGATAGCCAATGGTTGAGTGAAAGAATGAAACTGAAATTTCTATAATAGGCTATTAACTTAATTGAATCTGTGAAGTTTGGTTGATTTCTCTCTTATGTGTGCATGAGCTAATTTAAATTCTTTTGTAGGATACTTCCAACACCTTATATGAGGAGGTAGGACCAAATCCAATAGATAGGTATTATTGTATTTTAACTAGTAGGATTAAGTGCAGGTGTAATTTATTCAATTACATTTAGAACTAGTTTAGCTTTGTTTTATGATCGATTTCTATTTCCTATACATTTCACTTGTGTTCATAAAACAATTTTTACTTCTTTTGAAATTAGAGTTACCATTCCCTTCTAAACTATCATCTTTAACTTGCATTCTTCCTAATTAGCATAGTTTGTTGTACTTAGTCTTATTTAAATTAGATTTCACTTTGGATTTGAAGTTGTTTGGATTATGGTTAATGTGATTTGTAGTGAAAATATCCAATTTCCAAACATCTTTATTTGTTACATTCGGTTCTAGGCATTGAGAAGAATAGTTTTTTATTTTCTGCAATTTACTTTCCATGTAGAGGGCTGGTGCAAGGTAATGATACCCAATTATGACACGTTAGTTGCAATGACATACTGGAAAAACAGAAATATTATCATTAAAATGAATTATTAGAGGTACCTACAAAACTTTTTTGAACTAGGTGTAAAAAGATGAAACGTAGAAAAACGGATGACCTTCCGAAATATATAACTTTTATTTATGGAAAACTGATATAACCACCCCAAAATGTCATTATTTTAATATTGGTATGTTATTTTTTCTCTAAAACATAATGCACACGTTTTTGTTGGTCCACCTGTTTTTTATGTAAATTGTCAATTTATGAGGAAACAAGTATGTAGAGGCGTAGGCAACAAATGAATATTGTGCGGGGATATTTTTCCAAAATTTTAAAAGTTAATTTTATATTTTTTTTAAATTACGAAATTCAGTGAAGCCTTAAAACGACATGGTCAAGTGTTGGTCCACCATATCATGGTCTGAAAATAATCAATTTATTTATTTATTTTTAGCTTGTAGGTATTCTTGTACTCTTGTTCGGGTTCTTTTCCGTTCTCGAAAGAGGTAAGCCAATCAAAAGTTATAGGAAAAATAAACGACCTGTGTTTTTTACAAATTTGACATGAGTGTAGTTAGAAATGAATTAAAAATAGAAAACAACAACAGATCTATTCCAAAAATATATAGTTAGAATATGCACACAGAGCTCAAAGTGTGTTCGATTTCATCTATAGTGCACTAGTGGAGCATATGCAAAACTAGGTGTGAAAAACATGAAGTTACAACATTTGATGTGTTATGCCATAAATCAGACCTAGCCTCGAGGTTTGGAAATCCGAAGCTAATTCCAAGCATGTAAGGGCACCAAAAACAATTTGAATCCAAACATGCGTGCATGCAAATGTGCACATGCGGAGAGGCGTGCGCACGTTTCTAGGAGTGCGCACGTGTTTGTATGCGCACATGTAATGCTTCTATCTCTATAAAATCTAGTTTCCATTCCTAGACATAAAAGTTCCAAACTATTTTCATTCATTGTTTTTGTTGAATAAGATGAGATTGCCTCTAAGGTTGGGAACCCCCGCCTCTCTATAACCCCACCCCCTTCTCTTCCTATCCACCCAATCCCCCAACTCTCTTCCACTCTATCCACCCTTATCGTTGTGCCATCTCTGAAGCTAGGGTTTTGCTCAGTGAAGCACCTAGGGTTCACTGATCAAAACCCTAGCTCTGAAGATGGCACAATAACACCATTTATGGGGGTTGGAGGCACGCTGTGGGGTGGGGGGGGCTAGCTAAAACCCAGCTCCTGGGATCCATCGGAATCGACGGATTAGTGATCGGAGCCACAGTTTGGGTGCTGTGGGCATTTTGGTCCGACACCCCGGGGCCATTCCGGGACACTTTCAGAAATTGCTCCAAGGGCATGGAACCCAAACCGACGATAGGAACGGGGTTTTGTAGTTCCCGCACTTGCGTATGGCCATTGGGGATGTGTCTACAATGGCCACGCATGCCCGGGAGCCTTCGGACGAGAAATGACCCCCTTGAGCAAGATTCAAAAGGCCTTCACTGAGCAAAACCCTAGCTCCGTAGATGGCACAATAACATTGTTTTTGAGTGTTGAAGGCATGCTTTGGGAGGGCTCCTAGATAAAACCTGGCATATCGGATCCATCAAAATCGACGGATTCATGAGCGGAGCCACAATTTGGGTGTTGTGGGAATCTTGGTCCGGCACCCCAGGGCCATTCAGGGACACTTTAGGGAATTGCTTCGGGGGAACAAAACACAAACCAATGAGCGGACATGGGTTTTTTCATCTCCCACACGTGCATATGGCCATTGTGTACATTCCTACGGTCGCCACGCATGCCTAGGAGCCTTCGGACGAGAAATGCCCCCCCTTGAGCAATATTCGAAAGGCCTTCACTGAGCAAAACCCTAGCTCTGAATATGGCACAATAAAACCATCTCCGGGGGTTGGAGGCATGCTTTGGGGGGGCCCTAGTTGAAACCCTACATCCAGGATCCATCAGAATCGATGGATTCATGACCGAAGGCATGGTTTGGGTGTTATGGGCATCTTGGTCCGTCACCTCGAGGCCATTTAGGGACATTTTGAGGAATTGCTCTAGGGGCTTGGAACCCAAACCGGTGATCGGACATGGGTTCTGTCATCTACCGCATGTACGTATGGCCATTGTGGATGTGTCTGCGGAGCCTTCGAATGAGAAACAACGCCCTTGATAAATATTCGAAAGCCCTTCATTGAGAAAAACCCTAGCTCTGGAGATGGCACAATAACACCGTTTTCAGGGGTTGGAGGCACGCTGTGGGGGGGGGGGCTAGCTAAAAACCGACGTCCTGGATCCATCGGAATTGATAGATTCACGACCGGATCCACAGTTTGGGTGCTGCGGGCATCTTGGTCCGGCAACCTAGGGCCATTCAGGGGCCATTCAGGGACACTTTGAGGAATTTCTCTGGGGCACGGAACCCAAACCGATGAGTAGAATTCGTTTCCGTCAGCTCCGACATGTGCATAAAGGAGGTTTCAAACTACCATATAAGACATGTCTTAGGGTTTTTTGGATCCTATAAAATATTCTCAAAATTCCACACTCAATTAACTTACATGCCTACCTAATATTATAGTGGTAAGTCCTCTTTGACAAGAATTTCCTTGCATTTGAATTGCCAATTGTGGATGGCTTGTAAGGTTTCAAATTATTAACATTCAATATTAAGAAAATGCACATTCATATATGGATTTTCCTTAACATTGATATAGCCACCCCATAATAATATTATTGGTTTTCCTTGTTAATAGCTACTAGTATATGGTTTTGCATGCATGGCCATATAAAGTTGTTTGCAACATAAATTTCATGTTTGATATTTTCTTACAATCATGAATTGAGATAGGGATCAATTGTAGTGGTCTAGAATTTATGAGTTGAAAGAAAAAAAACAGATTAAGACACCTTAGTGCAAGAATATTTACTATACCATATTAATCATAAAACATAGTAGAAGAATTCATTATTGATCCCATAACTAGTGTAAAGTGGTACATTTATAATCATATGGAATGATATAAGTGTTCATTGACATGTAATTATCACTTCCCCCCATATTTGACTAATAAATTGTTTTAGTAGTTAAGGTGATCAAACCACTTCCGTGCTTATGCTAATTTGGTTGCATCAATTACAACACCAATACATTAGTTCTTTAGTTCAATGAGATGTTTTATGTGTTTCTTTTTCCTCCACCTAGACCAATAGGAACGCCATTTATATCTAGGAATTGTCACTACATTGTGAAAAACTCTAAGGAAAATAGAAACATAGTGGACAAGCTTCCAACAATTCAAGAACCTCATGCATCTAATGTCCTTCTTACCATAATTTTATCACGGGCTTCCCAAATACTCTCATATTTGAGACTAGGTGTACTCATACTACTACTCTTAGAACATGATATTAGATCAAACATATAAATAAACTAAAAAACACTTATGAAATGTATACAATGGTTTTTTTAAGCATGATTTATAGTATCCCATCCTTGGAATCTTATAACAACTCCCTAAGAGAATATGCACTTTTTGCATGATTGGGTCAAGTACTAAAACCCATAAACCTTGGGACTATGGGTGGTGTGTCCATGTCGAGCATGGAAAAACACACATGTGGGATCTTACGGAACTCAATTTTGATGCTCGGTTTAGTTTTTATCCCTAATGACAAAATCACCAAGTGTCCATTTCCTAATGATCATCTTGCTCATGGATATAAAGAACTAGGGTTTTTCTTAGTAAGTGACTATGCACTTATGTGTGATTGGGTTAAGTACTGAAACCCCTTGACCTTGGGACTGTGATGTATTCTTCAATGATATGAGAAACTATTTTTTTTCTTAGTTTCTCTTGAAAGGAGCAACTAGGATTAGCCTCATGTGACACGATGTTTGTTTGGAGACGGAATGAGCCATAGAATGACGACCGTGGCTCGGATCAACAAATTGTCGACTCCATTAGATTCAGGACATCAGGATAGTGCTAGGGGTTCACCTCTCCTCTTGTCCCATGGCCTAGGTGTCATCTTGTAAGTCCATTTTGAAAACTAGGGTTTTATTCAGTAAGGGAGTGTGCAATTTTTGCACATTATGGTCAAATTTGCAAAATCGTCGACCGGGCACTTATGGATAGCGTTCCCAGCTGAAACCTTCCTAGACACACTTGAAGGACTCCCCAAAACTTGGTTTTGTTGCACGGTTTGAATTCTATGCCCCCGGTAGGTATCCAGTAGGTGTCCCTAAAGGCCTTTTGGATGCGAGACAGAACGAGCCATAGAATGATGACCGTGGCTCAGATTGACAAACCGTCGACTCTGTTGGATTCAAGACATCGAGATACTGCGAGGGGTTCCCCTCTCCTTTGGTCCCATTGTTGCTTGGGTTTACACCCAAGCATGTGCTGATGAGCACCTACTAACTTGTAGTAGCAGTTTCGATAAAAACAATAAAAAACTAAAGTAAAAAAATAGAATTAATCTAAGATATAAAAAAGCAAAGAGTTAATCTAGCATGTTCATGTAAAAACTTGAAAGTAAATGGTAAAGAACTTAGATCTATATCTAAAAAAATTCTTTATTTATGGAAAAAATAGCTTTACAATAATCATGTTACCTCAAATGGTAAGGATGGTTGAGCTTGAGAAGCTACAATGGTGAGGTGCTACAAAGCTCCAATGATCTCTTCTTCTCCAACATGCTAATGGAGATCTTCAAATTCAAAAGGGAGGCAAGGGCTCTCAAGAAAGAATTTGGCAGCATAAGGATCGGATGAATGTGGATGTATAGTGAGGAGCCCCTATCACCTTTTTATAGTTTTTTGGTGATGGAGAATACCATTGTGGTTTAAGGAAACCAATGGTATTGATAAAAATGGTTTAGTTTTTTTTTTCCTCTTTTTCCCTCTTTTTCTTTTTTTGAATATATTTTATATTTTTATTCCCTTTTAATTGATTTTTTGGGAATTTTGGACCATTTTTTAGGGTTTTTTGGATTTTTTGAGGAAAATTACATATTTTGAGGGGGAAAAGATGGATTTTGGTCTCTTTGGTGACCGTTTGAAGGTTTTAGTGACTCAAATGGTTGAAAAAGTGGACAAATGGGTCATGGAAATATGGAAATCAACTAGTGAGCATTTTTTGGGTGTTAACAGATTGCCTCCGGATGTGTGAGGGCAGGAGCTCATCGTATGGCCGATAGACATCATATTTATTTTGTCTTTTTCATGGGGTTTGGAGGAGAGAAGAGATCGATTGGAGACTGGAACACCGAGCCCATGCAAAATGCACAAACTAAAAATACATGTCCTAAAAAATGAATGAGGAATAGTCTCTAATAATGGACAAGGAGGGCATACCCATGCTCGTATCAGGACATATAAATAACAATGAGGCCCAAAAAACGAGACATTGAAGAATACATATAAACCTGCTGTGTACATCATAATGGTCCAGGGGGGACATAATGCTGAGACATACTCATGGTCATACCATGACTAATCTGAAGAACTGATATACTGGAAAAGAGAAACAATCATTTTGAATAAGGTGTCAAAAGGGTTGATGAACTGCTGAATCTGAAGGTATCCAACAACTATAGGGACTCAATAACTATGAGTCCACTTCTGAAGAGTATATGGAACTGTATACTCAAGGGAGTATAAAATTGGGGTACTTCTTAATACTGTCGCCAAGCACAGCCTGAATATCGAATAGGAACATGTAACTGGTTGTTTCCTCAAGTAGACTCACAAATGTGGTAGAGTCAGGTGACATCTGGGGTCTTCAACAAACAACTGAAAGGATTGATACCTTGTATGAATCTCAACAATGTGATCAAAGTGTTGACGTCGAGCATGTGAGAAACAATCTTTTGGAGAGGCACTAATGACTCCTTTCAAAATGATCTGTAGGCACTCACCACTAATGGTGATGAGTCCAAGGAACAGGGACCTCTAAGTCTATCCTCTGGAATAGATTTGTTGACATCGACAGAGGGAGATCTACAACTATCAAGGCAATGATGTTTCCTTAATAGGAGCTCGAGCTGTACAACCAAGAGGTGATAGTACTGATAGTGGGACTTACATACTGTGGGGATGGGGAGTAACTGGGGTTTTAGAGTGGGGGGGGGACTCAAACTTCCTTTGTTCAAATCATGATGACATGGTTGACCTAGAAGCATATGAAACTAACTTTAGGTATGGATATCATAGCTTTAAGGGATCAGGGGTAAGTACTGTAGACTGGAGTGACTCTGGGAGACAAGATGATGGATGATATCAAGAGACTCTTAGGGTGACATATTGCAGAATACTCTGAACAAAGGCGACCATAATGGGGAAGCTGCCATGTGACTATACATGTTCTGTTGTGTCGCCGATAGGCACCGTTGGGGCCTTCTTCCTGGTTTTAGTGATCTCCAAGAAGGGATAAAAATGTGCTAAAAAATGGTACTATCCTGTGGATTTGTGCGAGCCCAGGACTGTTCATGCTCGTGCGTGCTTTCATTTTTAAGGAGTCTGGAAATGATAAGGAGATGTTGGATTGGTGGAGGAGTACCGTCGTGTGGATTTATACGAGCCCAAGACAATGATTGCTCGTGGTTACTTTCAATTTTAGAGAGTCTGAAAGCGGTAATTAGACTCCATTGGTGGTCTTTTTGTTGATGTATATGTAACTTTGGAATGTATTTCACTTATGTATATTGTACTCATATAGAAATGTTGTTATTCCTCTATACGGAAGTGTTGTCATTTGTATTGACAAGTGTCGCAAGTGTAGTAACTTGTTGTGATGGGATATTAGACCACTGAGTGTGGGGTCGACCCTAATTAGTATAACCATGGGTTATTAGACTGAGTTAGACAAGTCGGCCTTGCTAGGTTATTAGGCAAGTCAAGTCATGTATAAATAGAGTGCGGGAGGAACTTTATTTGATCATTCACTTTCTCACTTATACACTCATTGGAGAGTGGCGCACTAGTGGAGGAGGAGAAGCTGCTGCTAGGAGACTATCTCTTATGCTTGGGTTTTGTATCATTGCTCTATCTATCTCTGAGGAAGTTATTGGGTTTTTTCACCTTTATGGTTTTCCCCAAGGAAACTCTATGTGTCTATTGTCTCTCGTGTTTTCTTCTTGTGATTGATATGTTGTACATCTCTCAGTAAAGATCCTATAGTATATTGAATTGATGCTAAAAAATTAACATGGTATCAGAGCTAACCTGAGAAGAAGACACTATGCAGTTGTAGAAGCTAGAGCTTCTTGTTTTTTGTGTTTCTCTCCACATATATTGAAAGGAAGGAGGCTAGATTGACTCTCCTCAGCAAGGTGCATCTTTCTGTCTAAACAGAATTCAATTCTGAGCATTTCAGATTTTGACCTAAAAATTAGGGTTTCCACAAAAAGTGGAATTTTTTAAAGCTGAGACTATGGCTGGAAGCTCCTTGGAAAAATCGAATTTTAGAGATTTGGATCAAACTTTTTGGTTGGGTGAAGCTCCAGCAAAATCAAACCCTAATTTGGGATCCTGTCTAGTGAAGCCAAAAATGAGGGTTTTTGCAAAAGTTGGAATTTCTAAAATCTAAGACCATGGATTGAAGCTCCTTATAAAAATCGAAGTTTAGAGCTTTGGATCAAACATTTTGGTTGGGTGAAGCTCCAGGAAAATCAAACCCTGGTTTGGGGTCTTATTTAGTGAAGCCAAAAATTAGGGTTTCGGTAAAAGTTGGAATTTCTGAAATCTGAGACCATGGCTGGACGCTCCTCTGAAAAATTGAAGTTTAGAGACCAAGATAAAACTTTTTGGATGGGTGGAGCTTTGGGAAAATCAAACCCTAATTCAGGGTCCTCCCTAGTGAATCCAGAAGTTTAACAATCATTTCTGAGGGGTGAAACTTTGTAGTTTTCAAATTCTGAGTATACCAGCTTAATTAGCTCATCAAGACGCATCTTTCTATCCTTTCAAAATTTTGAAATTCAAAGTTTGAATTTTTAGGGTTTCTTTGACAAACCCTAATCTAGCACCAGATTCAGTTTTTAGCAAATCAAGTGGTAAGACCTAAATCTTTTCTATTTCCATTTGAAGTACTCTTTAAAGATGTCTCACCACACCAAGCTTGAGGATAAGCTTGAAGGGGCTGATAACTTCCAAGCCTGGAAGTATAGGATTGGGTTAATCCTAGAGGAGAATGAGTCAGACACTTACATAAGTGAAGAGATTCCAGTTCTAGAGGGAGAAGAGGCTAAGGCCTTACACAAGAGGAACTTGGTCAAGACTAAGAGGATCATTATTGATTCTATCAAAGACCATCTCATACCAAATGTGTCATCTCTGAAGACACCTAAGGAGATGTTTGATTCCTTGACCAGGCTATTTGAAGGGAAGAATATAGATCGGAAGATGACCTTGAGGAATCAATTGAATACGGAAACCATGTAGTCTTATGTCTCAAGGGTCTCCCAGATAAAAGAATAACTTGAAGTTGTGGGAGAAGATATAGAGAATGGAGAAGTGGTAATCACCACTCTTAATGGCCTTCCTAAGTCACGGGATTCCTTCATCCAAGGAATTTGTGCCAAGAAGAAACTTATCACATCCAGTAGGCTATGGGAAGAATGCTCATAGGAAGAAGCTCGAATTATAGTTCGAGAAGAAAATATGGGGAATGAAGATCAAGTGCTCACAACACATACCAAGGAGAAGACACTTTTCCTTAGATTGTCCTAAGAACAAAAGGAACAACAACAACTACTACTACAAGCAATTTGACAGGTATGACTTACAAGTATGTTTTGAAATCTGTTCATGATTAAGTTTATAATATGATTGTCCTCATGTTATTGAGTTTAGTAACAATCTTGTTTAATTTTAGATTTTTCTTATCACCCTAGTAAAAGTATGAATGCATGATAGAAGACATTCATTGATTAGGGCTATGACACTTATGATTGTATTATGTTTGTACTAATGCATTGTGGTGTTGGATGAGGAGAATGTTATATGCTAACATGAAAGATGAAAATCAAGCAGTAGATCAAGACCATGATGACATGAAGAAAAAGACTCATCCATAGTCATGGATCACATAGAGGTATGTATAATTTGATTCTACAATGGTTAACTTATGAGTTATGCAGGTCATTGAAGAGAACAAGAAAAACATTGCTAGACATAACTAGCAAATATGATGACCATGTATGTTTTTCCTATATCAAGTTAGAATCCTACCCTATGTAAGGATATTATACTTTTATATGATTGATGATGATTACTCATGAAGTTACGAGTTTGAGTAATCCAGGGTTTATGCATATTATGTCTCTTACCTTGATTAATGATATGACTAACCAAGAAGAGTTCTATGGTTTAATATAAATATGCATGAGTAAGAGAAGTCTTCTCTAAAACTTTGAATGCTAATGCTTATTACCTGTGTTTGAAATGATCGTGACTATACATGTTAAAGATTATTGTGTTTTGATAATATTAAGATTATACTGATGAATGTATGATTATGTATGAGATCTTGAGGATAACACAATGATGATACGAGTAGGCATGCATAGTGATCGAGGATGGATATAATTTCAAGGATAGGTAATCCAGGAAGCAAAGATCAAGAGGGAGCACACTCCAGTAGTTCCTACAAGGAAGCAAAGATTGAGAGGGAGTGCACCCAACAAACAAACAAAGATAAGTATTTGAATTGTCATTTCTTGTATATTTGATTGTTCAAATAATATTGTTTAATGATGTATATACTTATGTTGCTAGACTTAGGTTGTGTACTATGCATATTAGAATAATTGCATTAATGAAAAATATACTACTGATATGCATGTGATGGGTAAGTGTCCTATGGCATTGTACAACATTCCATTACTACTTATCTAGAATGAAACCTCTTTGCTAACATTTTGGGAGTTGTGCACACTCTTAACAATGTTCCGGTAGAGATTGGAAGGCATCTAGAAAGTTACAGGATATGGATAAATGTTATATTGAAGCATTGGCTAAATTAATTGCATGACTATATGACATATTTCTTTATGTGTAAGAATTTGTTCTAAAAACTATGAGATGTTTCTAATCATGCAATTTAACTTGTCTTGTAGGAAAGATCGTGTACAATCACCTACAAAAGAAGGACTACAACATTTGTTCTAGCAACGAAGTTCAAGAAAACTATCTATTGAAAATATTGAAGAATCTAAAGTTACCAAGATCCGGGATGCAGTAATGGAAGGATTCCATGATCGAGGAATACCATTCGATCATGAAGAATGATGCTTGGGATGTGATCCCAAGACCTGAAGGGAAGTCTATTGTAACTTGCAAGTGGATCTATAAGATCAAGCATGCTGCGGATGGCAGCATAGAGAAATACAAGGCCAGCTTGTGGCTCGTGATTTTTGCTCCTATAGCCACGTACACTTCCATCAGAGCAGTACTTGCTCTGGCTACAGTGATGAAGTGGAAGATACACTAGATGGATGTCAAGACAACTTTCTTGAATGGTGTAGTCGAAGAGGAAAGTGTATGTGGAGCAGCCACTCAGGGACTCATGTGTGCAAACTGAAGAAAGCCTTGTATGGTTTGAAATAGGGACCTAGGAACTAGTACAATAGGATAGATGGCTTCCTATCTAGTTTGGGATTTACTAAAAGTAAAGCGGACTCCAACCTTTACTACAAGGTTGAGGAAGGAAATCCAGTGATACTACTTCTGTATGTGGATGACTTGTTTGTTATAGGTGAGGATAGATTGATTGCGGATATAAAGAGGAAGCTTGTTGCCGAGTTCGAGATAAAGGATTTGTGTATGATGCACTACTTTCTAGGTATCGAGGTGTGGCAAAGCACAGATGGAATCTTCCTTGGAAAAGGGAAGTATGCATAAGAGATCCTGAAGAGGTTCGGGATGATGGACTGCAAGGCCATGGCCACACCTATAGCATTGAACCTTAAGCTTCTGTGTGATGCTTCATCTGAGTCAGTTAATGTCACGGTGTATCGTCAGATGATTGGGTCCTTGATGTACCTAACAAACACGAGACCAGATATTTGCTTTCCGGTGAACACATTGAGCCAGTTCCTGATGGATCCCATAAGTGTTCACTTGGTTGCTGTAAAGCATATTTTGAGGATCTGAAGGGTACAGTTGATTATGGGCTCAAGTATGATGTGAATCAAAAGGTTAACCTGGAGGTTTATGTTGATTTAGATTGGGCAGGCAGTGCTACAGATAGGAAGAGCACTTCTAGGTGCTGTTTCAATATGGGATCAGGTATGATCTCTTTGTTTAGCAAGAAGCAGTCCTGCGTAGCACTAAGTACAACCAAAGAAAAGTATGTTGCAACTTGTGCAGCTAGTTGTGAGGCAGTATGGCTAAGGAAGCTACTGTCTGAGTTATTTGATATCCATCTTTTGTGACAACCAGAGTTGTGTGAAGATGTCTTATATCCCAGTGTTCCATGACAGGTCGAAGCACATTGAGATCAAAGATCACTATATCAGGGATATGGTGCAGCGAGGAGCAATGAAGCTCCTATATGTTGCAATGGACAAGCAAATAGCCGATTTGTTGACCAAGCCACTAGCCAGGGTGAAGTTTAAGTACTTCAGAGAGAGACTTGGTGTACTTCAGATCGAGATTCTTTCCAGGGGGAAGTGATGAGGCTGGAGACATAGATGAACATGAGCCATTCTAGCATGGTTGAAGTGTGTCTTCCCATGGCTGATATATAAAGGCTGGGGCCATTCCGACATGGTTGAAGTGTGTCTTCCCATGGTCATTAATGTAAGAGCTCTGCCATTTGAGCATTGTTGAAGTGTGTCTTCCCAGGGCTACGATATAAGTGTTGTGCCATTCGAGCATGGTTGAAGTGTGTCTTCCCATGGCTGTGATATAAGTGTTGTGCCATTCCTAGCATGGTTGAAGTGTGTATTCCCATGGCTATAGATATAAGTGCTGAGCATTTCACGAATTGTTGAAGTATGTCTTCCCATGCCGGTGAATGTAAGTGCTATGTGATGTGCATCTAGGTTGTGCTCCATGGACTATGAGGTGATCTGAAGACGATTATGTGATAGTAGGGTACATAGGTTTTGCAGAGGCATGTAATCAGTCCTAAGATGCTCTTGTAGGTTTTGCAGAGGCAGTGTAATCATTCCTGGGAGATTTTGCAGGTTTTGCAGAGGCAGTGTAATCATTCCTGGGAGATTTTGCAGGTTTTGCAGAGGCAATGTAGTCAGTCCTGAGGTGTACTTACTTGATGGCTTGCTTGCAGAGATGATGAAGACCTACAGGTGGTGGGCCTACATCCAGCATTGAAAAGGGCTGGTTCTGTAGATGTGATACATCCAACATGAAAAAGGGTTGGCTCTGTAGATGTGATACATCCAGCATGAAAAAGGATGGCTCTGTAGAACTTCCTATGATGAGTAGATTTGAGATTGATTGAGATAGCAGCAGTAGTGATGATGACGATGATTTGATGACGATGATCTAGTGACGATGATCTAGAGAAGAAGACTTGTGCTAGTAGATCTGTGTCGAGAAATACCTTCCTAGTTAAGAAGGAGTGTTGATGTATATGTAACTTCAGAATGTATTTCACCTATGTATATTGTACTCCTATAGAGATGTTATTATTCCTCTCTACGGAAGTGTCGTCATTTGTATTGACAAGTGTCGCAAGTGTCATAACTTGTTGTGATGGGTTATTAGACCACCACGTGTGGGGTCGGCCCTGATTAGTATAACCATGGGTTATTAGACTGAGTTAGACAAGTCGGCCCTGCTAGGTTATTAGGCAGGTCAAGTCATGTATAAATAGAGTGTGGGAGGAGCTTTATTTGATCATTCACTTTCTCACTTATACACTGATTGGAGAGTGGTGCACTAGTGGAGGAGGAGAAGCTGCTACTAGGAGACTATCTCTTATGCTTGGGTTTTTCATCATTGCTCTATCTATCTCTGGGGAAGTTATTGGGGTTTTTCACCTTTATGGTTTTCCCCAAGGAAACTCTCTGTGTCTATTGTCTCTTATGTTTGCTTCTTTTGATTGATATACTGTACATGTTATTCTCTCACTAAAGATCCTAGAGTATATTGAATTGATGCTAAAAAATTAACACTTTTTCGTATGTTAGTCTCCAAGGCCCGAAAAAGCATAAAATGATGCAAATGGGAACTCTTCTAGCGATGTGACTAGAGAATTCCTTTTTCGTAATTAGTCTACAAGGTCTAGAAAAGGGGTACACTTATACCAGGTAGATGCCCTTTCAGATACTTTTAGCGAGCATGAAAGGAAGAAAGATTTCTCAGCGATCTTTTCATTGTTTTAGGATTCAGAAAAGAGCTTAACAAAACTCCCCAAGTGCCTTTCTCGTAAAACGATTGATCGGCCCGAAAAAGGGATAAAATTATACCGAACAAAAAATATTGTTGAGAGCGAGAAATGATCTCAAGCATCGTCACGAGAACGAAAAAATGAATCCGACGATATGAAGAATGTTTAAAATGGGTAACAACTGATGTGGCATGCAAACCGAGGCAATGAGGGGCATGGAAAAAATGCCCTAAAAATATGGTGGTGAGAGCAAGAAATTATCTCAAGCATCATTAGGAGCGCGGAGAACTGAATCCGGTGATATAAAGAATGTAAAAAATGGACAATGGCCGATGTGGCACGCAAATCAAGGCGATGCGGGGCATGGAAAAAATGTCCAAAACTGATGTCAATGAAATCAAGAAACTGACTCGACTACTATGAAGGTCTCTCTACGTTGATTCCAATGCTATCAACGGTTTGGTGTTAGGAACCCATGTCAACCCTTCTCTTTACTATGTTAGTATATTGTTGTTGGACGCATATGCTTTGTCAGTCGTCCCGTAGTATTTGTTGATCCATAGTTTATATTAGCCCATAGTATTGACCCATAGTATTGGACGCATATGCTTTGTAAGTCGTCCCATAGTATTATATGTCCCATGGTTTTGACCCATAGTATTGGGCATAGACTTAGTATATAAGTGTGTGTTGAGGTCATTGAAGGCACTGTGAAGTTAATTGTATTGAGCTTGCTCAAAGGAGGTTTCCCCCTCGAAGTGGCCTGTGATCAATATAAAAGTGATTATGAGTTCTGTTATTTCTGATATCTCATGTATTTGCATTGATTAATTATTGCAGGTTCATCACATTTGGAGAATGGACTTCGTATGACTCCGTAATGGTCAAATGAAAATTGGTGAAATGTTTATAAATAGAAAATGGAGCTATAGTGACACATGTCATTTTCACTATTGAGATTGACAGGAGATTTGAGTTGTGCAGAGTATTTTTGTCAGTTGCAGGAGATTCGGCTGTTCATTTTCCATTCCGTGAGTTCTAGGTAAGCCTATTAGCCTTAATCTATGAGTTTATTTAATTTCGAGGGGGAATTGTTATATTTTAATCATTAATTCAATATGCTATAGGATATTCACTGGGAGAATAACATGTACAGTATATGAATGCATAACAATCATATCAATCATGTCAAGCATCATAAGAATCAAAGGCATGAGACAATGGACACATAAATTTTTTCGTGGGAAAAACCCTAAGGGGAAAAACCCCACAACTTCCTCAGAGATAGATAGAGCAATGGAGCAACCAAAGTACAACCAAATAGAATAGATAGTCTCCTACTATGCAGCTGATCCTCCTCCTCCAATGTGTGCCACTTTCTGAGTGAGAGAAGAGTGAGTTCTAAGATGATCAAAATAGAGAATCCCGACTCTCTATTTATACTTGTCATGACCTGCCTAATTACTTATGGGGCCGACTTGTATAACTCATCCTAATAACCCCAGTTACATATATTCCGTGCCGACACCAACATCAGGTAGTCTAATAACCCATCGGCAAGTTAATCTACTTGCGACACTTGTCAATACAAATGGCAACACTTCCTTATAGAGGAATAACACATCTCTTATAAGGGTACAATAAATATATATATGAAATAAATTCCAAAGTTACATATACATCAACACTCCCTCTTAACTAGGAAGGTATTTCTCTACACAGATCATCGAGCACAAGTCTTCTTCTCTGGATCATCGTCATCAAATCGTCATCGTCACAGTTGTTGCTATCTCGTCCAATCTTTGAATCTACTCGTCACAGGAAGTTCTACAGAGCCAGTCCTTTTTCATATTGGATGTAGGCCCACCACTTGTAGGTCTTCATCATCACTGGTCATACTGTGGAATCCTCATGACTCATCACGTGCGTCTGCAGAACCTCGCAAGAGCATCCCAGGCCTTTTACGAGCACACAAATCAACCTCTCGAATCTCTTAGGATCTTTTACATGCCACTGCACAACCTGTCCACGACCATAGAGTATCAAACTGATACTTCACCATACATCTGACTGATTTATATCATCACATGATCAATCAGATCATCATCATCATCTACGAGCAAGCCATCAAGTAGGTACACCTCAGGACTTATTACACTACCTCTGCAAAACCTGCAAGATCTCTCAGGACTGATTACACTGCCTCGGCAAAACCTGCAAGAGCATCTCAGGACTGATTATATGCCTCTACAAAACCTGTGTACCAAACTGTCACATCAATGTCTTCAGATCACCACAAAGTCCACAGAGCACAACCCAAATGCACACACACAACACTTACACTCACCATGGGAGGACTAACCTGCCACCATGTGAAAGGCTCACAACACTTACACTCACGAGCATGGGAGGACCAACATACTACCATTTGGGAAAGGCTAACAACACTTACATCAACCACCATGGGAGGACCAACCTACCACCATGTCGGAAAGGCACAACACTTACATCAACAACCATGGGAGGACCAACCTACCACCATGTTGGAAAGGACCGGCACTTACATCAACGACCATGAGAGGACCAACCTACTATCATGTCGGAAAGGCTTCAGCACTTATATCTCACCATAGGAGGACTAACCTTCCACTATGTGAGAATCGCCCAGCACTTACATCTCACCATGGGAGGAATAACCTGCCACCATGTGAGAATGGCCCAGCCCTTACATCTTACCATGGGAGGACCAACCTACCACCATGTAAGAATGGCTCAGCCCTTACATTCTGCCATGGGAGGACTAACCTACCACCATGCAAGAATGGACTGGCCCTTACATCCTGCCATGGGAGGACTAACCTGCCACCATGCAAGAATGGCCTAGTGTGCATCTGTGTCTTCGAACTTCATCACTTCCCTCTAGAAGAAATATCGATCTAAAGTACACCAAGTCTCCCTCTGAAGTATTCAAACTTCACTCTGGAAAGCAGCTTGGTCAACACATCGGCTATCTGCTCCTATGTCGCAACATACAGGAGCTTCACAGCTCCCCTCTGCACCATATCCCTAGTATAGTGGAACTTGATCTCAATGTGCTTCGACCTGTCATGGAACACTGGGTTCTCTGACAAATTCACACAACTCTTGTTGTCTCAATATAATTAGGCAGCACTCAACTGAAGATCAAACAAATCAGACGGTAGCTTCCTAAGCCATACTGCCTCACAACTAGCTGCGACATACTCTGCATCAGCTATACTCAGTGCCGCACCAAGATATCACACATGATCCCATACTGAAGCAGCACCCCAAAGTGCTCTTCCGATCAATGGCACTGCCTACCCAATCCGAATCAACATAATCCTCCAGGTTAAAATTTTGATTTGCCTCATACTTGAGCCCATAATCCATTGTACCCTTCACGTACCTCAGAACATGCTTTGCAGCTATCAGGTGAACATGTCTCGGATCTTTCAAGTACTGGATCAAGGTGTTCACCGAAAAGAAAATGTTTGGCCTTGTGTTCATCAGGTACATCAAGGAACCAATCATCTGATGATACATCGTAGCATCAACCGACTCAGAAGAAGCATCACACAGAAGCTTCAGGTTCGATGCCATAGGTGTGGCCATGGCCTTGCAGTCCATCATCCCAAAAATCTTTAGGATCTTTACTGCATACTTCCCTTGTCCAAGGAAGATTCCATTTGCACTCTGCCACACCTCCATACCAAGAAATTAGTGCATCATACCCAAGTCCTTCATCTCAAACTCGGCAGCCAGCTTCCTCTTCGTATCGGCAATCAGTCTATCCGCACCTGTCAAAAACAAGTCACTCACATACAATAGTAGAATCACTGGATTGGCCTCCTCAACCTTGTAGTAAAGGTTGGAATCCGCTTTACTCTTGGTAAAACCCAAATTGGATAGGAAGCCATCTATCCTGCCATACCAGGTCCTGGGTGCCTATTTCAAACCATACAGGGATTTCTTCAGTTTGCACACATGTGTTCCTCTATCATGTGTCTCAAACCCGAGTGGCTGCTCCACGTACACTTCCTCTTCAACTACACCATTCAAGAAGGCTATCTTGACATCCATCTGGTGTACCTTCCATTTCATTACTGCAACCAGAGCAAGTACTGATCTAATGGAAGTGTATCTAGCCATAGGAGCAAAAGTCTCTTCATAATCAATTCCTTCTTTCTGGGAGAAGCCACGAGCTACAAACCTAGATTTGTATTTCTCGATGCTACCATCTATAGCATGCTTGACCTTATAGATCCAATTGGAAGTTACCAAAGACTTCCCATCTGGTCTTGGGACCACATCCCAAACAATATTTTTCATAATAGATTGGTATTCTTCGATCATAGCATCCTTCCATTCTTTCTTTTTTGCATCTTCTTCATAACTGGAAGGTTCTTTATCCTTGATGTCACAAAGTAAAGCAACATAACTAGTATGTGACCTTGTACTTTTCCTTTCTCTGTGTTCTTCTGGAATGCCAAATCTCTGTACATCTTGGATGAGCTCTCTAGCCCATGTAGGTTTCCTCTTGTGATAATTCTTCTCACGAGGTGGATCCACAGGTTCTTGTGGATCTTCCATTTCTCGATCTTCTTCAAGAACTGCTTCATTCATTGTGGTGTCCTGAGTTCTAGATATTCTGGGTTCTTCATTGTCTTCAATAGGTGTCTTTCTCAATTTGTGATAAGATGAACTTTCATCAAATGTTACATCTCTGCTGATGTCAATCTTCTTGAATCCAAGGAAATAGATTCTATAAGCTTTCGAGCTTTCACTATAACCCACGAATATACCCTTTTTTCCTGAAGGATCCAACTTTGTCCTTTTCTCTTTTGGGATGTGAGTGTATACTGGACAACTAAATATTCTAAGATGGCTCACTTCTGGTTTCTTACCAGTAAACACTTCTTCTGGTGTTTTGTTGTCAAGTATCTTATGGGGTGTTCTGTTCTGCACATATACAATTGTCCTTGCTGCTTCAGCCCATAGGTGCATAGGTAAGTCTTGGTCATGAAGCATTTCCCTTGCTGCTTCAATGATTGTTCTGTTCTTCCTTTCGGCAACCCCATTCTGCTGTGGATTGTAAGGAGCAGTCAACTCCCTCTTAATCCCTGAATCACTGCATAACTTCTTGAAGTCTCCCGAAATAAATTCTCCGCCATTGTCAGATCTAAAGATCTTGATCTTCAAGTCAGTTTGGTTTTCTATCAAGGATTTGAATTCCTTGAAATTGTTAAACACTTCATCTTTGTTCTTCAAGAAGTAGATCCAAGTCTTCCTAGAGAAGTCATCAATAAAACAGACATAGTATACATACCCACTCAGAGAACTGGATGACATGGGACCGCATACATCAGAGTGGATAATCTCCAAGATTCCTTTTGCCTTACTTTCACTACTTGGAAATGTCTTCTTTGTATTCTTTCCCTTTGCACAACCTTTGCAAATGCCTTCATGCTTTGTCTGGATTTCAGGAAGACCTTCTACCGCTTTCCTTGCAATTGGTAATGATCTATAATGCATGTGTGCAAGTCTTCTGTGCCAAAGTTCACTTGGCTCTACAGAATCATGGACCATGGCTTGCTCTGGATGGCTCTTCAATTTGTATAATCCTCCCTCTTGTTCTCCAATCACAACTGCATCATCTATAGTCTTACCCTTAGGCCACATTAGGACTTGGCCATCTATAAATGCAACCCTCATGCCTTTTGCATCTAATGCAGATATTGAGAGTAGATTCTTCTTGAGACATGGAACATAGAGTACATCTTTCATCTTCATAGACTTTCCAGAGTCTAGTGTATATGAGGATTCACCACTCCCTTTTATGGGATACTGGTAGTCATCTCCAAGCTTCACCTTGTGGGGTGAATCATGTCCAGATAGATTCACAAAGGATTCTTTGAATCTTGTCATATGTTTGGAAGCCCCAGTATCTATGAGCCAATCATTACTTCCATAAGTAATGGTTCCGGTGAGAGTAGAAATCAAAACATATTCTTAATCACTTGAAGAATCTTCACTATCTTCTCTATCCCTCTTCCTGGGAGGTTCATCATCCTCTAAAGCATGAGCATGATGTCTTCTTTTCAAGTTCTTTTTCTTGTGAGTACCCTCTTTCTTATTCTTAGGGCAATCTCTGGCATAGTGTCCCTTATCATCACACGTATAGCAACAGACATGGGACATGTCCCTTCATGTATGGGACTACCTCTTTGATTCTGATATTTTCCTTTCGTGCCATGATGATGAGATTTCTTGTCACCGTGTCTTTTGGAGTGAGCTGTGAGTGCTTGGTCTTCACTCCCCATCTTCTCTTCTCTGGCTACAATTTGAGCTTCTTCCTGTGAGCATTCTTCCCACAGTCTACTGAAAGAGATAAGTTTCTTTCTAGCAGAAAGTCCTTGGATGAAGGAATCCCATGACCTAGGCAAGCCATTAAGAGTGGTCATCACCACTTCTCCATTTTCTATATCTTCACCCACAGCTTCAAGTTGTTCTTTTATCTAGGAGACCCTTGAGAAATATGACTTCATAGTCTTTTCATTTTGGATCTTGATATTCTTCAGTTGATTCCTTAGGGTCATCTTCCGATTTATGTTCTTTCCTTAAAATAGTTTGGTGAAGGAATAAAACATCTCTTTTGGTGTCTTTAGAGATGACACATGAGGGATGAGATGATCTTTAATAGAATCAACAATGGTCCTCTTTTCCTTAACCAAATTCCTCTTGTGAAGAGCCTTAGCCTCCTCTCCCTCTGGGACAAGGACCTCTTCACTTATATAAGTATCCAACTCATTCTCTTCAAGGATTAACCCAATCCTGTACTTCCATGCTCGGAAGTTATCAACTCCTTCAAGCTTATCCTTAAGCTTGGTGTGGTGAGACATCTTAAAGAGTACTTCAAATGGAAATAGAAAAGATTTAGGTCTTACCACTTGATTGCTGAAAACTGGATATGATGCCGGATTAGGGTTTGCATTTCCCGGAGATCTACACAACCACAAATCTTGATCCAAGGCTCCAACCTTCTGATTTTCCAAGGAGCTTCCAACTATGTCTTCAGATTTCAGAAATTCCTATTTTTGAGGAAACCCTAATTTTGAGGGCCAAAACTGAAAGTGCTCAGAATTGAATTCTGATTGGACAGATAGATTCACCTTGCTGAGGAGAGTCAACCCATCATATTACGTTTCCAAAATTTGTGGAGAGAAACCCAAAAACAAGAAGCCCTAGCTTCCACAACTGCATAGTGTCTTTTTCTCAGGTTAGCTCTGATACCATGTTAGATTTTAAGCATTAATTCAATATGCTATAGGATCTTCACAGAGAGAATAACATGTACAGTATATCAATGCATAACAATCATATCAAGCATGTCAAGCATCACAAAAATCAAAAGTATGAGACAATGGACACAGATTTTTTCATGGGGAAAACCCTAAGGTGAAAAACCCCACAACTTCGTCAGAGATAGATAGAGCAATGGCTCAACCAAAGTACAACCAAATATAATAGATAGTCTCCTACTATGCAGCTGATCCTCCTCCTCCAATGTGCACCACTTTTTGAGTGAGAGAAGAGTGAGTTCTGAGATGATCAAAATAGAGAATCCTGAATCTCTATTTATACTTGTCCTGACCTGCCTAATTACTTATGGGGCCTACTTGTCTAACTCAGCCTAATAACCCCAGTTACATATATTCCGGGCCGACACCCACATCAGGTAGTCTAATAACCCATCGGCAAGTTAATCTACTTGCGACACTTGTCAATACAAATGACGACACTTCCTTATAGAGGAATAACACATCTCTTATAAGGGTACAATAAATATATATATGAAATACATTTCGAAATTACATATACATCAACAGGAATTGGGTACTCATGGGTAGTGCATTGGTCACTTTGAGTGATCAATGGGGAAATCGCGGGTCCTGGGCCCTTTTGCGTGATTCAGATCGTGGTTGAGAGCTCTACAGTCGCGATCTCGAATCGCGGTTGTGAACTCTACAGTAGTGATCTAAATCGCTACTGCGGTCCTCACAATCGTGATCTAAATCACAGCTGTGGCCTTCACAGTCCCAATTTGGATTGTGGCTGTGGCCTCAACAGTCGCAATTTGGATTGCGGCTGTTGGTCCCACAGCCACGATTTAGATTGTTACTGGGGAAAAAATTTTGGTACAATTTTCTGAAATATTTTCTATGTCTTTTGGCAGGATTCTCAGAGTCCCGAGGCTTGTGTGGAGGGAGAGGGAGATGCCTGATGATATGATGGAGATTACAAATTGGGACCATGATGCTCAGACTGCGTTGGCAGCGGGTGGACTGATGAAGTTTTCCCGGGTGCCTATTATGCGATCAACACAGTTGTTGCTGACCAAGTTTGTCAGATTCTGGGATCTGGCCATTCAGGCCTTCATGATTCAAGGTGAGAGGTTGGATATCACCTTGACGGATGTTTATTTTTTGACTGGTTTACCCCGCTAAGGTGTGATAGGAGATACACAACCTAGGATAGCAGGGGATGTTGACATAGAGGATCTTCTAGAGAGATTTCGTCGTCCGAGGTCCCGAGTGCATGCGAATGCACTGTTAGTTAGTGATATAGAGGATCTGGCTATGAGAGTGGTCGCGGCTTGCGTGCTGTGAGTATTTGGGTCACAGGCACCTCACCGGTTATCGGGTGGGAAGATGATGGTTGTACAACGGCTTACGACAAGGACATACTATGCTTGGGGGAAGATGTTCCTAGCTTGTGTTCAACGAAAGCTGAACGAGGTGAGTCAGTTTGGGGGTAACTTTAGTTATGCCTCCTTCTTATGTTGTTTTTTCTTCGAGCGGGTGCCTACTTTATGGCCCCGTATTCCGGTTCACGATGGTGGTATCCATGAGCCGTGGATGGTGCGGTAGGGCGAGATGATTCCTCGCTGTGGTGGTGGGGAGGCGGGATAGTTTTTAACTACTGAGATGCACCGACAGTGGGAGAAGATGTCGGTTCTATTTGATGATTTTCCATACCGTGGCATGGACTTTCATCGTGATATCGAGAGGCCATGAGCTGCAGGACAGGCCTAGGAGATGGATGGTATGTATATGTTTTTGTTTTCTACATCATGTTTATATATTTATTGGTTTTGTCCATTATGATAGTTCGGGTAGTTCTTACGATGCTGAATTCTCGGAGTGTTGGTTATCGTAGATGTGGGTCTGAGGCCTCCACCAAGGCATCCGATTCACAGAGGTCATGTGGTGGTGGCACCTCGATTACCTCCTCCACTTGCACGAGGGGCCATACGTTTCCGTGGCGATGCTGGGGGGAAGATGATATATGGGCTACCATCAAGGGATTACTGGATGGTGTGGTAGATGATGGATGGAGGGAGTGGAGATCAATTCTAAGGTGGATCTTTGTGCTGGCAATGGAGAGGAAGGCTAGGACCAGTTTGATCCAAAGGATGAGGAGTAGGTTGTCTACTACCTGCCCCCAAATGCTGATGAGCATATGGGGACATTTTTTGTTGATACATATTATGTACGACTATGTATTTTTGTATATGTGGGTGTTGAGGGCACTCTTTTGACATTATGACTATATGATGATATATATATTTATGCACATGGATGCGTTTTTTATTCTACAGTTGTGTATGCATGTGGATGCACATATTGTCTTTTGATTTTATGTCTTGTTGCACGTGGATGCAATTATATGTGTTTTGTTTTCCCATGGAGGCACATTCTATGCACGTGGATGCAATACTATGGTTTTTGTATGCCCGTGGAGGCACATTTTATGCACGTGGATACAATAATATGATGGTTTCATTTGTTTATTTGTTTGATTTTGGCAATGTTTGACTTCTATGATGCAATCAGTAAATAATGAGGGCCAAAAATAACCTGTGCAGATTTCCTTTTGGGCAGTGGCCATTCTAGAGAAGTGGCCGCCGCAGGCACCGCTATGACAGTCATTAAGGACTTGTTCTGCTTCTTCTAGAGAAAGGAAATGTCATAGGATTGTGTCGACACCACGTCGATAGAGGACATCGCCTAAGAGGAGATAAAAGAGAGCATGGTGGCGGATGCGACGATGTCTGTCACAATCAATATTGGGTCGAAACCTTTGTGTACGGAGGTAAACCAAAATGTCACTGTACCGAGGGTCGTCTAACAAGATGATGAATAAATGGTCATCAATTAGATCAGTATTGATAGCTAGTGATGACGATGAGGATGGTAGGTCCATAATGAGTTGAGCGAGTGCTAAGGCTTTGGTTCTCTTTGGGGTTTTGAAAGTCAGGTCATATTCTTGTAGGATAATCACCCATTTAGCTACGCGGCCTTGCAGAAGGCGATGATTCAAGAGAAATACCATTGGGTTGGAATTTGCGACAACTGTGGTATGGCTAATAAGAATGTAATGGCACATCTTCTACACTGAAAAGACGACGGCGAGGGCCATTTTCTCTTCATGTGGGTAGTGCAGTGGTGGACATAATAAGGTTTGGCTTACATAGTAAATGACATGCTCTTGACGAGTAGAGTCTTCTTGGATGAGTACTCTAGAAACGACATAATCGGATGCCGAAACGTAAGGGATGAAGTCTCTTGTGAAATCCAGAGGAGAAATCAAGGGGGCATTAGTGAGTTCTTTCTTCAGGTCTATGAAAGCTCCTTCTGCTTGGTCATCCCATACAAAACGGGTATGAAGGCGTAGAAAATGAACGAAACCATGAATTATCATGGCATAATCGGGGACAAAGCGGCGAAGGAGGTTGGACCTCCCCTGAAGGCTTTGTAGCTGTCTTAGTGTACGAGGTGATGCTAGGTCCACAATGGCTTGGACCTTTAATGGGTCTGCGGTGATTCCTTTTTCTGAAATGATGAAACCCAACAAACAACCTGCTAAAATGAAAAAGACACACTTGAGTGGGTTCAAGTGGATTTGGTACTTGCGACAACGCAAGAAGACTTGTCGAAGGTTGTCTAGATGGTTGGATCATTTCTTAGATCGAGCCGTGAGGTCATCTAGGTAAACCATTATGATGTTAACCAAGTCATGAAAACAATAAGTCATGGCCTGCTAGAATGTGGCTCTAGCATTTTTGAGAACGAATGGCATAACGCGATAGGAAAAAGTGCCCCATGGGGTAGTGAAAGTAGTTTTGTATTGATCTTCCTTGCGGATTTGGATTTGGTTATACCCAAACAAATCGTTAATGAAAGATAGTACCTCATGCCCCGCACATGCATCGATTAGTTGGTCGATAAATGGTGTTGGGAAGTTGTCTTTGGGACAATCTAGATTGAGGTCGGGGAAATCAGTACCGACACGAATGTGCCAACTTTTTTATTGACTGGAACTGGATTGGAGACCCAAGTGGTATAAGCAATAGGGTATATGAACCCTGTTGCTCAAAGCTTTTCAATTTCGGCCTTAACGGCTGGAAGCTTAGATGGGTGAATGGGGCATTGTTTCTAGCGGATAGGTGGTATGTTAGGCCAAGTGTCTATGTGATGTTCTACAATGGTAGGATCGAGACCAGGAAAAGACATCGCAAAACTATTGGAAGAGTTTTTTATAGGCTTGAGCTTCCTCTTCAGTGCATGATGCAACTAAGGAGATAAGTTCAGGTTTTCCAGGTGTGGTAGAGATGTCAATTTTTATGATAGGCGAAATGTTGGCCATATTACCTTCTTCAAAGGCATCTCGAGCTGGGATAGGATATTTGAACCAATCAACATTGGTTGGTAAAAAATCCTTGGATTCGACGGACAGTTGGTTCGCCGTGGTGGAGGTAGATGCCTCAGGGATAAAGTATGACTGATGGTGCATATCATCCCAGGGGTAGTCAAGTGCAGTAAGTGTTCTAGGATTTCCTCATCGCTACGGAAGTAGTGTGTCATCAAATCAATTGGTTGCGGCGCGTAGGTGGATAAAATCATATAAATAGTATTGATTTCTTCCAAAGAGGAAGACTTTGGTGGGTATATTTCCTCAATGAGAGGGGGGGATATCTCTACGTCGGCATTATTAAATTCATATAGAGTTTCTCTATAATCTGGGAGATCAGAGCAGTGATGTGAGTAATGGTCGTAAATGCTGCATATCGCACAAGGGTGGTTGGTATGCAACGATTTATCGCGAGGCTGAGGGAGTAGTTCAAGTTTGACAACTAGAATGTTCGTGTCATCATCCAACATTTGCATGTGTTCTTGAAGTGCCAGTAATTGTGGACATTGATGGGTAGCATGGCCTATATCATCCCACAAAGAGCACGTTGGGGGAACACAGATTGTTGGGGGATTATTCACCAACTTGGGAGTCGGTGGGGTGGTGCGGGTTGTGGGTACGGTGGTGTAGGTTTGTGGGCCTCTTCCCCCATTGTAACAGAGTTGAGGGGGATCATTACTAGATGTTGATGTAGTGGTCCCAGTTGGAGGTGGTTGGTTTTGGATGTTCGCTACACCAAGTGGTGGACGGTTTGAAGTATTGATGGGTTGCACCGGTTGTAAAATGATATTCAGTGTCGGGGGAGGGGTTGGGGCAGGTAGGTACCACACAGGTAGTCCTAACATTAACCCTGGAAGATTTAGCATAGCCATTACTGGCATGCTGATGACTCCTGAAGGAGGAAATAAGCATGAGATAGTGTGAATCAGTGTTGGTCTGATATGACTAAGCACTGCCGTTGGTTATGGTGGTAATGGTGGCTGTTAAGTATGTGGCTGTGTGTTGTGTGAAAGGGTGCACAAATCAGATATTTTAGTTATCCGCAAAGGGGGTGGGATAGATTGGAACGTGAAGGTCATGGGAGTATCTGAATATATCCTGGGTCCGAATGAGGAGACAAACGATGTGGGTGCACTCTGAATGGGTTTTTCAATCATAGGTAGAACGTTTTCAGGTGCTGCGGGGGCATTAGTATCGTAGTATGTTATCTGGTTGATTTTGACTACATGTCCTTCATGGGGAAACATCATGAGGCGAAAGATGGAAGAAGCAATAGCTTTTATTTTATACATGTAAGTTCCTCCTAATAGGAGGTTGTAATCAAGCTGGGCGTTGATGACCTTTATGTCTATAAGAACCGTTTTCCCCCCCAACTGCATGGGTACATTTACTAACAGGCCCTGCAGTTGAGCTAAACGACCATCGTAAGCTCATAATGCGGTAGTGGATGGCTGCAGTGTGGGGGATCCGAGTTTCTACCAGACAAAAGTCGTCATTATACAGGTGGAGGCACCTTCATCGATGATGCATCAATTAATGACAAAGTTTCGAATGGATACGGAAACCTGAAAAGCTAGTGACAAAGGAAAACGTCGTTCGTCTTGGTTTATGTCAAATGCCATCATATGGGAGTCGTTTGATCTGCATTTTAGGGGGCATATGGTCTAAATTCGGATGGATAATCCATAAAAGCATTAAATTGAGAGGCCAACCTCTCCCATTTATCATAAAAGCATTAAATGTAGAGGCCACCCTCTCATATCCATAGTATTTGGTAGCACATAGTTTTGGCCCATGGTATGGCCTCAAGACACATTGTAATAATTCTATATAAAGGCCTAGCAAGCCTTCTCATGATAACAAGTTACTCATTTGGTTTCTATCCTACATTTCTCTTATTTTATTGAGTTATTATTGGGGTATTGGTTCTTAGTGTCTTTCTTAGTATAGTTTGAGAGGTGAGGCTCAAAGAAACCTCTTTGAGCCTCACCCCTCCATGTGGCATATTTATTCTATGTTTTTCCATCTATGTTATTCATAGCTCAGATCTCACTACTTTGTCTTTCCCATAGCTTGTTCATTGTTCACTTCAGTTTTGAAGCCATCTCTTCTCCTCCTCTCTCGGCATTCAAGTCTTTCAGGTCTCATTCCCCAAGATCTGGATCAGTGGTATCAGAGCGGGTATGCTCTCTATCGGGACAATATTTTGAAGCATGATGCTGGTTCAACGGATGTTCCACAACCTCTACAACAACCCATGCTTCTCTACAAACCCTTGGCATCTCTATACTCAACACTCTCACATTCAGCAAACTTTGAACAGGTTCCATGGACTGCACATGATATTTCAGAGGCTCTACCATAGCTTATCGGAAAGGTATTTCCTTCCGTTCAAATGGGTATTTCATGGAATTTCATTTCGTTTCCTGGTTTGTGAGATATGCTTGCTTGAAGTAGCACATGTTTGTGCATAATGCGACTGGACGTACAACAACTTTAAACAAGTGCTCCAGACTCCACAAAATGTCTCATAGGCTCTACCATATCTCATTGGAAATATATTTCTATCAGCTAAAATGGGTATTTCACGTAATTTCATTTCGTTTTCTGGTTTGTGAGATATGTTTGTTTGAAGTAGTACATGTTTGTACACAATGCGGACGGATGTACAACAACTGTAAACAAATTCTACATACTTCAAAAATGTTTCAGAGGCTTTATAATATCTCATTGGAAATCTCTTTCCGTCAGCTAAAATGGGTATTTTGTGGTTTTCCATTTGGATTTCTGGTTTGAGAGATATCATCGATTGAAGTAACATATGTCTGCAAAATAGTGTGCGCGCGTCTCTTAAACTTCAACAAACATTTTTTCAAACTCTGGGCCACCCCAAAGCAAGTATGTTATATGGATGTAAAGGTCTTTTCGATATCTCAAATGGGTCTTCAATGGAATTCAATTTCAGTACATGCATCAGAAGCTATGAATGGATTTGTAGCAAGACATCAACTACACCAAAGATCATGAATTTTCAATTTTTTTTAAATCTTAATGTAATCATGCTTATGGTTAACTACAAAAACCCTATGGTTCTGGGTCAACCACAAAAAACCCATGGTTATGGGGGGGACCACACAAAATGCACATTTATGTATTGTAATCACGGTTATGGGTCAACCACACAAAACCCACAGTTATGTATTGTAATCATGGTTGTGGGTCAACCACACAAAACCCACAGTTATGGGTTAACCACACAAAACCCTTCTCTTCAGTGGAAACAAGCTTGTCATTTCCACCATGGTTATGGGTCAACAACATAAAACCCATGGTTATGGGTCAACCACACAAAACCCATGGTTCTGAGTTAATCACACAAAACTCTTCTCTTCATTGGAATCAAGCTTGCCATTGCCATCATGGTTATGGGTCAACCTAGCAAAACCCACGGTTATGGGTCAACCACACAAAACCCTTCTATTCATTGGTAACTAGCACATTGTAATCATGGGTCTCTTTTTAGCATGAAATGGTGGGGACCATCATTTTCTAAGGGGGGAGGAATGATCCGAATTTTAGGGGGCATATGGTCTAAATTCGGATGGATAAGCCATAAAATCATTAAATGGAGAGGCCACCCTCTCCCATTTATCATAAAAGCATCAAATGGAGAGGCCACCCTCTCATATCCATAGTATTTGGTAGCACATAGTTTTGGCCCACGGTATGGCCTCAAGACACATTGTAATAATGCTATATAAAGGCCTAGAAAGCCTTCTCATGAGGTTGCGGTTGAGGAGGTGGCACTGGCTATGCAGCATGCCCTTTTCGTTGGGCATCATCGGCCCAAAGTTGACATGCTTTCTCTAAATGGGGGCAATTATGTGTGTAGTGGCCATATACCGAACAAAAGGAACATGGATGATTTGTTCTTAAGTTAGGATTTTTACCCTGTTTCGGTGGTCGATCAGGGTTTTGGTTGGCGGGGGCAGCGTTATTATTATTCGGGGGATTAGGTGGCTAGCCGCCTTGGTTTTGAGGTTGATTATTTCCGCGGTTTTTGTTGACCTCCTTGGTTACGCTGGTTGTTCTGGTTTTGGGGTTGGTTTTGTTGTGTTTATACTTTCCCTTGGGAAGTAGGGGGGTTTTGTGGTCATGCAGGTGCTGGAGTAGGATGCGGTGGATAATAAGCAGGAGGGTTCGGAGGTGGACCCGGTGCTTGTTTTGGTTATTGGTAACCTTGAGCTATTGGAAGTGTTGGGGAAGAAGGCAGTATCTATTGAGGGTAATAAGCCGATTGGGCTTATGAGTGAACCGGGGTATGATTGGCATGTTGGTTATAATATGTAGGTGGTGCATAAGCTGAGGGTGATTTACCATAACACTGTGGTGGACATGAGGTTCCATGAGTGTGGTGGGTGTGCATCATTGGAGCATACAAAGTTGTAGCTCCAGAATGAGATGTAGCCCTAAAAAGATCTGGGGCATTGTTGGTACTCATCATGGTGAAGGGTTTGTTTTGTGACGTGACTTGGACAATGATACCGTCGGCGGCATGGGATGCCCCCACCGCGTTGTTCTGGGATGGATCGCCATGCGGGGTGTCAGGTAATATGGTGTATAAATAGCCATACTAGGCGTAGATTAAGTCAAACTATTGGGCTTTTAAAATGGTTTCTTCTTTCGACTGGGGTCGTTCAAAAGCTACATCCTTGGCTATGAGAGGAAGGATATATTTCAGGAACCAATCCAAGAAAAAAATGGTTGTGAAACTTTATCTTGCAAAGACTACGACATTTATGCCACTCATGGATGTGATCTGTGATATGGGTAGCCATGTTTTGTCTACAAGACAGTAGGATTTCCACTCCTACATCATAGGGGACAGGTAGTTGGAAGAACTGTAGGAAAGTTGAGGCAAGGGATGTAAACGTAGGGTGTGTCCCATGGGGTTCCTTGATATACCATTTGTATACCATTTGGCTGATGAGCCAGTAAAATTTCATTGTAACAAATGTAGACGAATGGAGTGATCTACTATAGAGTTTGAGGAACACCACATATGGAAAGACATCATGTGGTTTTGTGAGTCTTCCCCAACCTTCCCTTCAAACTTGGGGATGTCGGATGGGAGTTTAGTTGGCATTTGGGGCCAAGTAGGATCATGTCTAATAGGATCATTTGTTAGTCTTTCCAGGTCTGGAAGGTTTAGACTAGCCATAAATGGCAGACTAGCAGAGGGGTGCGACATAGTCGCTAGGGAATAAGTGCTAGTAGTAGCATTATGGATCGGGCCACTTCCCACAAAGGGAATAATAGTTGTAAAAGATATGTGTCCCCCAACCACAGGTGTGTGGGAGGGGCCTGCGCCCCCAAGTGTAACATGAGTTACAGATGGGTTTGGATTGGGTATAGTAGACCCTAGGTCCGGTATGGTAGAAGTGGTTCCTGTCAAGGGCATACCTAAAGTGGGTGTAGGTCCCATGTTGGGTATGCCTAAAGTGGGTCTAGGTCCCATGTTGGGCATCTCTAAAGTGGGTGTAGGTTCCATGGTCGGAATACCAGTAGTAGTTGTGGTGGTGGTGGCTAATGTGGTATCCGGGGTGGTGGAGGATGTTCTACTAACAGTCCCTACGTTGAAAGGGTTGGAAGGAATACCAGCCATGGGGCTAGATGGTGCTGTGTATGTGGGATATTCAGATTCTGTGTCAGAATTGGATGCCGTATATGGGGCATCCAAATCGGGTGACAAGGCTCTATGCCAATGACGTGTGGAGTTGAGTGACAAAGCTCTACGTCTATGACGTGTGGTGTGAAGTGAACTGAACTGAGGGGGTTCACCCCTGAAACGCTGAGAACGTCTTGGGGACTCAATGGTGACAGTCGTTTGGTAAAAATAATGTGGTGGTGAGTGAAAAGCTCGAAAACCCTAATGCAATCGTGTGTGAAAGAGGGGAGCGCAAAAAATAATGTCACTCAAGCCAACAACCAAACTCAAAAACACTTATTATAATATTTGTTCTATAGTAAGTGGAGTAATAAAAAAATGTAGTCAAAATACCAACAAGCAATCGACTCTTAAAAAGTAAAAATGGTGTACTCAGTAACCAAGGGGAGGTAATAGAGCATGCAAACACCTAACTAATGTGGTATTATGGCTCAAAGCCTCAAGTATCCTATGCAAGGTAATGAAATCCAAGTCAGACAATAATGCAACATCGAACCAAAGGATATGATATCCCCCTACCGGGAGGGACACTGGGTAGACAATCCTAGAAGATAGGCCACTAAGATACCCCGTTCATGACACGTCCAGAAATGTGAATCTGTAGCTCTTGTTCTATCACCCTTGTACTCCCACAAGGGTGGTACAATGAGAACATGGAGTAGGTGTCCTTCGGTGACTGAATGGATTGCGGTAGTCCACTCAAGTCTCTGGAACCAGTCTGGATACTTCGACCCTCCTAAGGGAGAGGCCTTTCCGACAAATTGGTTTGAAACCGTGCCAAGAAGTACTAGGGGATTTTGGTACCCTAAATGTCAACCACTATGTCTCAAAATGAAAGTGAGTGAGGGGTGTTATTTGGATACTTATCCCCTCGGTCCTAGCTATCTACAATATTCTTTTGGTGTTCCCCAAGTGGGATTAGAATGTTGAGTTAAGAAGATTTTAAGGCTCAATTTGATTTATTGTGATAGTTTGTGTGCATGTGTGGTTATGTACCAAAAAATGACATGCCTCAATTGGGCAAAAATTCACAAATTAAAATAATGATTTTAACTTGCAAATATGACAACAATTTAAATGTAAATACGAAAACAATTTAAATGTGAATGCTTTAACAACTTTTCAAAAAATATGTGAAATTCTTTAAAATGTTAAGGTAAAGCAAATACCATAAAAAATGAGTGAATCTCTAATGCTGCAAAAAGAAAACAGTAGGCTGTCAAAAAAATTGTAGGGGAGATGGCTAGAAAATGTGGGCCGAAATGAGCAAAACTTAGAAAAAACGAATCAGATGGTACAGGCAAAATCACGGTTGGCTAAGGTGAGAGTCACGATCAAATCGTGGATGAGGGTGTACACAGTCGCACTCGAGACACAACAGAGCAAGGTTTCAAAATCGTGACTATGGGGCAAAAAACCCGTGATTAAATCGCGACTGAGGGCATGCATAGTCGCGCTTGGGACGAAATAGATCAAGGTAAAAAATCGCAACTTTGGGGAGAAAACCCACAATTAAATCACGGCTGAGGGGGTTGCATAGTCACGCTCGAGACGCAATAGACCGGGGTAAAAAAATCGCAACTGTGGGGCGAAAACCTGCGATTAAATCTCGACTGAGGGGGTGCACAGTCATGCTCAGGACGCAAAAATCAGATTTTTAAAATCACAGAAGAAGTCTAAACAGTCACGATGGGATCGCAACTGTGGGTTCAAAAACCTGTGATTAACGAGACAACAAATGTCACCAGAAACGAAAACCGAAAATGAGATTTTTGGACTGTGTGGGCTGCAGAAAGGGCCAATGGCTAGGGCAGTGAGCTACGGGATTAGTAGTAGGCTAGATCTACAATATTAAAGTGAAATAACAACAAAATAATAAGAAATCTAGATCTAAAGCAACAAAGATTCGAAATACAGCAGAGTCGCCAAAAAGTGTTGCTTGGGTTTTCACCCAAGCATGTTCTGATGAGCACCTTCTAACTTGTAGTAGCAGTTTAGTTTAAATAGTAAGAATAACTAAATGTAAAAAGTAAATCTTGATCTAACATATGCAAATAAACAATTCTATAATAAAAAATTAAACAAAATAGATCCATGAGAGACTGAAACTGGAATATTTTCTATTACCTCAAAGGGTGAGGATGGTTGAGCTTGAGCAGCTACAATGGTGAGGTGCTCCAAAGCTCCAACGATCTCTTCTTCTCCAAGATGCTAATGGGGGATCTACAAACTCAAAAAGGAGGCAAGGTATCTCAAGAAAGAATTTGGCAGCATAAGGATAGGATGAATGTGGATGTATAGTGAAGAACCCCTATCACATTTTTATAGTTTTTTGGTGTTGGAGAATACCATTGTGGTTTAAGGAAACCAATGGTATTGATAAAAATGGTTTAGGTTTCTTTTTCCTCTTTTTCCCTCTTTTTCTTTTTTTGAATATATTTTATATTTTTATTCCTTTTTAATTGATTTTTTGGGAATTTTGGACCCTTTTTTAGGGTTTTTTGTATTTTTTTGAGGAAAATTACATATTTTGAGGGGAAAAAGATGGATTTTGGTATCTTTGGTGACCTCTTGAAGGTTTTAGGGGCTCAAATGGTGGAAAACGTGGACAAATGGGTCATGGAAATAGGGAAATGAGCTAGTGAGCAATTTTTGGGTGTTAACATCCAAGGCCCAAGTGTCATCTTGTAGGTCCATTTTTGAAACTAGGGTTTTTCTCAGTAACGAAGTGTGCAATTTTTGCATATTGCGTCAAATTTGCAAAATCATCGACTGGAGACTTATGGCTAGCGTTCCCAGCTGGAAACTTCCTAGACACACTTTTAGGACTCCCCGGAACACATTTTTGTTGCACGGTTGGAATTCTATGCCCCCGGTAGGTATCCAGTAGGTGTCCCTGAAGTCCTTTTGGATGCGAGACAGAACGAGCCATAGCATGATGACCATGGTTCATATCAACAAACCGTCGACTCCGTTGGATTCTATACATCAGGATAGTGTTAGGGGTTCCCCTATCCTTCGACCCCATGGCCCATGTGTCATCTTGTAGGTCCATTTTGGAAACCAGGGTTTTGCTCAGTAAGAGAGTGTGCAATTTTTTCACATTGGGGTCAACTTTGAAAAATCATCGACCGAGGACTTATGGCTAGCGTTCCCAGCTGGAACCTTCCAAGACACACTTGCAGGACTCCTCAGAACCCATTTTTGTTGCACGGTTGGAATTCTATGCCCCGGGTAGGTATCCAGCAGGTGTCCCTAAAGGCCTTTTGGATGCGAGACGGAACGAGCTATAAAATGATGACCGTGGCTCGGATCGACAAACCGTTGACTCCGTTGGATTCAAGACATAGGGATAGTTCTAGGGATGCCCCTCTCCTTTGGTCCCATGGCCCAGGTGTCATCTTCTAGGTCCATTTCAGAAACTAGGGTTTTGCTCAGTATTTTTCCAAAATTTTTGTTGTTTGGCTATTAATATAATTTATGCGGATTATATGCAGTTATTATTATCAGTACTGATGTATTTCCTAGTATGGCTGAGATTGTAACTAGTTTTGGGGGGGTTTTGAAGCTAGATTGGACTTGATGTAACTTTCTCATTTTCCTTGATTCACAATAATAGCAAGAAAATGGTATTTTTTTTCTCTTGAAAAAAATATATATATATTTATTTTAACTTTTTAATAAAACCAACTATTTTTTTTTTGAAAATATTAAATTTAATTCTTTTTCAATATCTAAATTTAAATAATTTTTTAAATCAAATTTAATTCTTTAAATCAAAATCTAGATCCTTGTATGATCAAGAAAAAATTATCATGACTGCTGCAAGTGTTATTTTAGAGATAAGTATTACAAACTTGTCATGATTATTGGTCTATTGATGACTCTTCCACTTACCGTACACATCAGTGGTGGCACAGTTCTATTTGGCAATGGGAGGTGCCATTAAAAATACGATGTTTCTTGGGGATGGCTCTTCACAATAAACAAAGAGGCTAAATGGCCTAGACTCCATTGAGCATGATGGCGATAATGGTGACAATGAGCACAATGATGATGATGGTAATAATGAACGTGAGGATAGATATGGTGACGATGACAATGAGACAAAGTGCATTAGGTTGATGGTGGATGACGGATGATTTATACCATATTTGAATTTCCACCTGTCAGCCAACTCACGTGCTCTCTTATGTAATAACATCAATTTTACTAATTGTTTATGGGGTAATCCTGTGACCTATTAAAATGATTTAATAGTTATGTTATTGATTGTATGTGATTCCACCATTTAAAAAAAAAATAAAAAATTAATGTTCTTAATGAATAAGTAAAGATGAATTGGAAGCACTTTGGCCCAATGTTGTTATGTGGGAGATAGAGGATGCCATGAAAAAGGTGTACCTAGTTCGGTTTTGATCTCAAGCTACATTGAAACCAATGTTATTACAAAGGGGATGAGATTCATGTAATAACTTGTTTTTGACACATAGAATGTGTTGTATCAAATTGTGTACATATCATAAATGGGTTTGATCCATGTAAGCTAAAATAAATGAAACCATGTGTAAATGTTGTAAATATGCATCTTAGAGCCAAGCCTCAACTAATGAATGGCTATTCATGTAGATGTTGTAAATACACTTGTATGAACGATGTGGTAGGATTACCACGATGAACTCAAAGCTATGAAAATATTAATGTTAGAATTTAATATATAGCAATCAAAGATGGTTGCAAAGACCATAGGATGGGTTGTGATTCCATTGGAGAAGAAACATAGAGGGATCTTATGAGAAATTAATCGTCCATTACCAAGTTTCATTCTAAGAATTCCCACCTTTTCATCACGTTCCTTCAATAAATTTCATCCACTTCCTTTACCTGTGAATCCAATCATAAATTCATGTGGATGTTGGTGAGGAAGTCTACCTTGTGTAGTTATGCAAGCTTGGGAAAAGTAAAATTAGTTTGTAGAAGTGTGAGGAGTACTTTATTCTCCTACCTCATTGGGGATCATTATCCCATTATTCTCCAATTCTCAAGTTCATACTCTCTGCTCCTCATGTTGTATTCTATATATTTGATACCCATTAACAAAATTTGAAAATGACAGAATTAGTAGTATAAAAGAGGAATTTGAAGATGTTGGGGGAGAGAGAGAGGGGTTGTAGATGAACATATTAAAGCTTAGGAAATGTAGAAATTCTTCACCTGTTGGTTAATGTTTCTCATTGGTTGCTTAGGAAACAAGTTGTATTCTTTATCTAGTTATTTCCTAAAATAATTTATTCGATTTGATTGTTTCTACCTATACTAAAAACCATTGTAAGGGAACAATATCCCTAAGGGATTATTGAGTAGAGAAAGAGCATATATTCATTGTGTTAAGTAGGGTAGTGGAAGAGAGTGCTATGATTTTTTATGGTTGGATGAGTTGCCTGGCGTACTATGTAGTAAGAATATTAACTTAGTTGTGAGAGAACTTGTCTTGGATTCAAGTGAACTTGATCTCCGAATAAAAAAATGGTCCTCCCAAAATCACCTTCGTTTTTATTCGGGGTTAAAATTACATCTTGTTTGAAATATTGGCCTTAATAATTGTTTTCGTGGCAATAAAAACCCTAAAATGGTGCTCTAGGTTTGATCCAAAATCACCATGACATACATTTCAATCCAAATCATTATACGCATATATAGAACAAAACTCGAACAAAACTATATATAAATCCATGAGATAAAACCATAGTGGAACAAAACTCGAAAAAATATATAAATTTTCAGGAAAATAGTGGAACATGGTTCCCAATGTACATACGTTGGAAACTCATGCCCTATACAAAATCCCAATGTACATACGATGGAAACTCGTGCCCTACACAAAATCCAACAACTCATGTCGTAGATCCAAAATACATGGCAACTAGTGCCCTATACAAAATCCAACAACTCATGCCGTAGATCCAAAATACATGGCAACCCGTGTCGTAGATACAAAGTACACGGCAACTGGTTCCCAAAGGTGCCACATCGTGGCTAATGTACATAACATGGCGTGTCAAGCATTGTGACCACCCCGATCACTCCCAGGTGCATCTCCAAAATCGATCTTTCTCTTCTTGGAGATACTACTATCTCGGGTCTTCTTCCGTCTAGGAGTAGACCGTCTCTCCACGCTCTGAAAAAAATGATAAAATATACCACTAGTTTCAAGGATTTCTAACGTTTACTACATTTATAAAATGAATGTACAATAAAAATCTTAAATAATGCAGCGCTGATGCGAGTGGCAGACAAGAAGCAAGTGTCCTAGATCTACTGATCCTCTTAGCAATTCCGCCCTACAACATTTATAACAATCATTTCATTGAAAACTAATAATTGCTTTTAAATTAATTTTGGTTAATGCATCAAAACATTTTCATAAATTAACTTGATTCTCACCGTGAACACCTCCGACAATGGACATGGTTGGGCTTTTGGGCTAGCAGGTGGAGTAGTTGGCTAGACAACTTGCTCCAATGCAGTCATGGGGGGCGACACAAATGTAGATGGAGGAACTATGGGTGAGACCACAGTAGACACATGCGAAGATGATGGAATAGTAGTTGCCACAATAGTGGCGGGAACTGGAGATGATGTGGTGTAAGAGGACATGGTGGTATGGGGTGGATGAGGACATCGTGGACGATAAAGCCCTACCAGCTATACAATAGGGGGTATCAACCGAAAAGGGATAGGGGGGATGTTGAGGTATGGTGAATGGGAGGTCGGTCCTGGATAGAGGGAGGAGGATGGATATAAGGGAGGTTGTGGACAAAGGGGAGAAGTTGGATGGAAGGGGGGGTGTGGAAGAATGGAGGAGGATGGATAAACAGGAGGGAGTGGATGAATGGGGGAGGATGTATAGATGGGGGGGCATGGACGAATGGGGGAGGATGGACGGAGGGGGGATTATGGACGTGTCACCTACCCAAATTTTGAGACTATTTATTTTATTGCAAAAACATTATGTTAAATTATAATTACAAAGTTTTGTAATTATGACCAAATTTGGTCAAGGATGATTGTAATGACATATTATTATTATTTAATAAATTAAAATAGGAGACAAACACCAAGGGAACCATTGAATGAGTGTTCACTGACCCACTAGGATGAATGTAAGTTGTTAGAAGGCATGGGATAGGTGTCAGCATTTCCACTCCACCACTAGCTGTTGGTTATGGGACAACTACCCCTAAATTTGAGGCACTATCCCCCAGGTGGGTGGAACAGAGATGTTAGCTCATTAATGACCAAGTTAACCACTAAAAAGGCCTAAGAAGCCTAGAGAAGGAAATTCGAATTGAGCAGGGAGCTCCATAATTATTTTCTGCAGAAATAATTCCTCAAGTGTATCAGGTGATCACTGAGAGATTCGTATAGGGAGGCTATGTGGAAGTGCATTAGGAGTCTGCTGAATTGATTTTGAAATGGAAACCAGAGGTGCTGGTGCAGGTATCTTTGATTGCTAAGTCTATATGACTGAATGATCTACATTATTGCTCCAAGTTGATGACCTAAATATTCTAATGATTCTTCTTCCTAGTGGTTCAGTGAACATGCTCAGTGGTCCTAAGGCAAGTAATTTGGCTGTTTTCAGGAGTAGGTTGGGTGGAACAGGCCCCTTGGGTTGTTTGTTTCTTCTACATTCATCAGGTTCTACTGTTCTTTCTTGTTTATTTTCAATTGAATGAACGGAATTATTTTATTTAACCTCTAACCCTTTTTCCTGGTTTGATAATGAAGACTTATTCACTAAATTGTTTAGCTGAAATATATACGCTGTTAAGTTAGGATAGGTTAGAATAGTTCTATTTTCTGAATAAATAAATTACTTTTCTGTATTTTCAATGTATCAGAGATGTCGTACTCTAGTACAGGAGATGGAGAATTAAATAGGATAATTAAAAGATGCAAGATAGAAAATAACATTTCATAATACAGTCATTGTAATATTTTTCTTCTACCTACTATCAGAAAATAAATATCCCATTTCTGTATAAGAATCTAGGGTTCACACTTTAGATCATCTACTTCATTTCAAAATACACATACTATGCATTTTATTGTCATTTCATTCAAAAAATGTAAAGGACTATAAGCAAAAAAAATTATCACAGTCTCGTAACACGTTTCATTTTCTGTCCTTACGGTACTTAGGCTTTTTGAAAAATAGTTGTAATACCAACTTAGAATATCTATGATATTTCAATGCTATAGTCTTCTATATTATTATGCAACATTTTATTTAATTGAATCTAACTCATCCATGTATTCCAAATTCTTGCAGTAAGAATGTCTTGTATGTTGAGGATCAGAATGTATTATCTTCTTTTGAATCCCTAGATACTAATTATCTTCTATAGAAAACATTTATCGTTCTGCAAAAGAATTTACAAGACTAATTTCAACAATAGCAGAGTTTGCAGACGTTTATAGTTTTTCGATTTAAAAACTCTAAGACTATCATACAGCTAGTTTAAGGCCAAGCACTTAAAAATGTAAACATCAAATCCTTATATTAGATTTCCAAAACCAAACGTATTCTATAGTTCAACTTTTACAATACGATATCTATCTTTTTGTACAAGACAAACTCAGACAAGGGTATTATTACTACCAAAAAACTGAGTCTCATCACCATTCCAACTTTAACTTAAACAACGCGGACACAAGGTTTCTCTTTTGTGAAACAAGTTAGCCCACGGCTCTTGGCAAGAATCAACATTGTATTTCCTAGTAAAATTATCGATTTATATAAACATAGAAACCACTCAAAAACTATTTTTAAGTTTTCTTAAACACTATATTTTCCATTAAAATAACCGAGGGTTCATCCCTTAATAAATACATCTTCAACAAGTTTATATTTTCAACAATATTTACAGCGAAACATAGCAGAGCAGAGTAACAAGACAAGCCGAGGATCCCAATCTCTGGACACTTATCATTGGCTCTCAAAATCACAAGCACTGGCCAAAAACCTTTTCCAAGAATCAAACACCAAACTCTCATAAAATATTAAGCATAGGCCACACCAAGCCATGAGAACCTATGAGGAGAAAGAACCATGGAGGCTTACCGGTGGTCGAGTAGCATTCTTCCACTGAAATTCAATCAAATAACCCTTCGATGAAGTAACACCTGCCACAAGAACCCATAAGAGGTTAAACAAAAAATTACAGAGATAATTATAGACACAACAGATAGAAGTAACACTTCAATTTTGAAAACATTACATGTCTAATGTAGCTCTAAGAGTAGACATGCCTGTAGAAAATGACGATGGAGCCATCTAGCAAACACAGCGAAAATGGGAATCAATTTTGAGAATGAACCCTGGTCCAAACTTCACTCTCAAAGAAACTAATAGAAAAACCCTGAAAACTACTCCCTAAAAACATCATTGAAGGTTGTATTGCTGCTCAGCTATACAAGAAACACAAATCCTGGAACTAGTAAATTTTCTCTACAGGTCTAGAGATCGAAACTGAGGAAGGAGTCCTTCAAACATTAACTACCAAACCCTAAATTACTACAGGCAGTATTTCTCTCCACCTTACCACCACCAAAGTAAAATTAAGGTCAAAGAACCACTTCAACGCTAATCATAACGAAGAACTAGGGTTTCATTCCAAAGCCCAAGAACATGTGAGATCAATGATGGATAAGATGCCAACCAGGCACATCGAAGTTCAGGCAACAACCACATTAAATTCCATATTAATTATTTCATCCATTTTGAAATCCAACTCAGAAGACCTTACCTTAAAAATGGCATAGCTCAGCTTCATGGTAGTAATATGTGAACTCCTTCACGTGACCTACAACCACGAAGGCATCCACCCAATACTTCCACTAAACATAACAGGTAAACGACTTAAATGCCAAAGACCGGTTTCAATAGTTTGCCACGACGATAGCACCAATACATTCAATGCCCTATCCTTATCACATTTCAATACAAAAAGTTAGGGTTGCAATGTATACTCCATGTCATTTCTCAAGTATTGGTTATAGAATGCATAGTTAATACATGTTGCATATTTCTCAAATGACATAGGTCGCATTTTATAGAAGGCTTTCGATATTTAGTTTAGAGTTTAGAACTTTATGAAAATGCACATCGTTTACATTGCCACATTTGAATACAATGCTATAT
This sequence comes from Larix kaempferi, assembly GCA_027924585.1. NCBI lineage: Eukaryota > Viridiplantae > Streptophyta > Pinopsida > Pinales > Pinaceae > Larix > Larix kaempferi. The sequence goes on from BSBM01000848.1 coordinate 9,253,823, forward strand.
CATTAATAAACCATTGTATAAATATTAAACAAGGAATGATTAAAATCCTATAGTTTTATAATTTCATACTAAGTAATATCATATTCATGATGGATATAATATATCAAACGCTTGCTACAAGATTATGGATCTTCGTGTAATTATATATTGAGAAATGTATAAGCTTCTAAAGTTATATTGTGATTTCAAGTTAATCCACGTATTTAAAATAACATTTGGCTCTTGTTTCTATAATGTAGAGCAACATATAAGTTGAAAACATTCACGTAGTAAATATACATGATAATACCACTCTTTGCAAATGGAGAAATGATAACAGGCGCATAATAGCACTTATACATTATAATCTAGCACGTAATTGAGAATTCAGAGTGTACACATCTCTCCTTTGACGATTCACTAAAGAGTCTAGTGTAAATATTAATGGTTATGACTTCTGCGACTTGTAAGTATGGTCAATATAACACTTACAGAATTAGGACAGAGATCCATACCATTAATAACTCTCATGCAAGGAAGTACTTAGAGTTATCACAATGCATTTGATGGCTAACTGAAAATATAATTAAAACTTCTTAGAATTACGGGAGGTGCTGGAACATGTCGTAATACTCTTACCTATGGATCTGCAAAAAGAAACAAGTTCAAATGCTTTAGCTAACATAGCTAAGTAAACCTCAAGGTACCTCGTAGGACCCCTTCGTCATCATTGAAAAGCAAACTGTCAGTATTATGTCTAGATGATTGTATCGCAAGAGAATTTTAAATACAACATATAGACTTACAATTAACATGAGAAAACTAATGTCGTATTTTGTGTTAAGAAGTATGAAGTGTCGTTATCATAAATCATTATTAGTTAAAAGGATTAGCATTTATTTTATTTCCGCATTAGCAAGTACAACATTAAATGCTACTTGAAAATTTTTAATTTTTGTAAAATTTACGGGATGTTACATGTGGTATCAGAGCTCATGTTTGAACTCTCGACCTGAAAAGGTCCAAAGAACACACAACACAAAAAATTTTATGACAACATAAATCTTTACTAATTCAAGTTAAATTATTTTGTTATACAGAAAATTGTTTTCGAAATTACAGGTATGGATGGATCAGATGAACACATGGAGGACGGATTTCGACTGAACAGTCATACCAAAAATATCACTAGACAACATTATGAATAAGAAGTCCCTGGTGAATTGAATGACCATTCATGAGAATTGTTGCGTGCATTTCAGGAATTGAAAGCAGAAATAAGATCTGTTAAACAAGATAATGAGAGAATTTTGAAGGCACAAGAAGAACTGAACCAAGTACTGTTTGATCAGTGCCCAACTGATGAACAAGATAGAAAGGTTGAAAATACCGCCAAGGTTGAAGACTTACATCATCAGGACAAGGGTAAGAAAGTGAAAACTAATGATAGCAGTTGAACATCACCAAGAGCTTCCATAGAGATACATAAAAGGAAACATAATTATTCGAATGATAGCAACAAAGGGGATTACAAACCAAAAATAAAAATCCATAAACAGTATGAGCAGATTTCTGAGGAGTTCAAGAAGATTAAACCCCCAACCGTCAATGGTGAAACTGAGAAAGGAGAGACAGCTGAAGCATGGTTATCCAACATAAAGAAATACTTTCAAATTTATGATTATTTAGAATCATTGAAAGCAAAGATGGCCATACACAACCTGATCGGGAAGGCATACATTTGGTGGCAGGACATCAAAAGAGTGAAGGGCATCAAGGACAAGGATTTGAATTGGAGCACTTTTAAATGGTACTTCAAGAAGAAGTTACTATCTGAACAATATTATGAAGAAAAGTCTAAGGAATTTTATGATTTAAGACTGGGAACCATGAACATGAAAGAGTTGAACAACAAATTTCTGAATTTTCTAAGGTATGTGCCATACCTTGTGGAGGAGAAACCAAAGATTGAGAGGTTTCTAAGTTGTCTACCTTTCAACATCAAGGACAGAATAGAGTATGACAATCCAAAGACCTCAGAAGAAGCCATGAGGAAAGCAACTTTCTGCTATGAAGAGAACTGGAAAAAATGAGGGATATCTAACTGGAAAAATTATAAACCCAACAACTTTGAGTTGAATAAGAAGAATTTTAGGTTCAATGGAAATTTTGGTTTTCAAAAGAAAAAATTTCCAAATCGAAATTTCCAAGGAAACAGTCCCACAAATAATCAACCATGGAATTTTACAGCTCTTAGAAATACACCCAATGGTACCAGAACTAATGACCAAAGGACACCTATAAAATGTTAAGAGTATCAAGGTCCTCATTATGCTTCAAACTATCCCAATAAGAAGAGGACAACCAATAATATTCACTCCATACAAGTTGAACCTACTGTGGGAGACTTGGAAAGAGAGATGCCCAGAATTAATGCAGCTCTAGACAAAAGGCAAGCAGAGCATCAAGTCTCTATGGTAGAGATTGAAGGTATGCTACAAAATCACCCTGTTTCAATTTTGATTGATCTAGGCGCTAGCCTGAGTTATATATCTCCAAATATTGCAGAAAAATTTAATCTGAGAATAGAAAAATTTAATAAATATTGGTTAGTTAGACTAGCAACAAGAACAAAAAGAAAAGTGTCTGGTTTTGTTGAAAGTTGTGTTTTATCTATGAATCAGTTAAAGACACGAACCAAGCTAAATGTTTTACCTTTAGGATCTTATGACATCTTAATTGGAATGGACTGGTTAGAAGCACATCATGTTATTTTGAATTGTTATGAGAAAAGTTTTACCTATCTAAATGATGAAGGAGAAACAGTAGAAGTGAAGGGTATTCCTAGAAAGATATCTCTTAGACAGATTTCATCTATGCAAGTAAAAAGAGTAGTTAGAAAAGGATGTAAGATGTTCGCAGTGAATGTAGTACATGAGGAGTCAATTACAAAAGAGGACAAACTAAAACTAGAAGATATACCTATACTAAAAGAATTCCTGGATGTTTTTTCCATAAGAGATTCCAGGATTACCCTCGAAGAGGGATCTATATTTTACCACTGAGATGAAACCGGGTGCGGTACTGAACTCCAAAGCTCCATATAGGATGAACATATTGGAATTAAATGAGTTAAAATCACAGTTGAAGGAACTAATTGATAAAAACTATATAAGACCTAGCGTGTCTCCTTGGGGAGCACCTGTTATTTTTGTTAAGAAGAAGGATGGCACTTTAAGTCTTTGCATAGATTATCACCAACTGAAAAAGATGACAATCAGGAATCGATATATGTTTCCCCGCATCGACGATCTATTTGATCAGCTGCGTGGAGCAACAATATTTTCGAAGATTGATTTAAGGTCAAGATATCAACAAGTTCGTGTGAAGGATGAGGATATTTTTAAAACATCCTTTAGAACTCGTTATGGACATTATGAGTTCGTGGTCATGCCATTTGGGTTGACTAATGCCCCAATAGTATTTATGTGCTTAATGAATAATATTCTGCACAAGTATTTGGATAAGTCCGTCATTGTATTCATAAATGAGATTCTAGTATATTATAAAAGTAAGGAAGAACATGATGAACATCTACATATTATTTTACAAGTACTGAGAGGTCATCAGTTATATGCTAAGTTTAGTAAGTGTGACTTTTACAAGGATAAGATTCAGTATTTAGGTCACATAATCTCTACGAAAGGAATTTCGGTTGATCCCGATAAGATAAAAGCCATTAATGAATGGTCAGTTCCTAAGGATATGTCGAACGTACGATCGTTTATGGGGATTACAAGATATTATAGAAAATTCATTTTTTGAAGATTGCGAACCCCATAACCTCCTTACAGAAGAAGGGGAAGAAGTTTGTATGGGATCAAAAGTGTGCAGACAGTTTTAAGAAGTTGAAGGAATTACTAACTACAGCACCTATTTTCAGAATTGCAGATCCTAATAAATATTTTATAGTATGCACCGACGCATGTAATGATGGACTCGGTGGAGTCCTAACACAAGAGGGACATTATTTTGCATATGAGTCTTGAAAGCTGAAAATACATGAGAAAAATTATTCTACATATGATATGGAATTATTAGCAGTAATGCACACCTTAAAAATGTGGCGTCACCATCTTATTGGCAGAAAATTTACTTTGATGATAGATAACATGGGGCTGAAGTTTTTACTAGATCAAATGAACTTGAATGCTAGACAAGATAGATGGCTAACCTTTCTAAGTGGGTATGATTTTGAAATTCATCATATAAAAGGTAAAGAGAACAAGGTTGCTGATGCTTTAAGTCATAATGCAAAGTTAAATTTTATTTCAGCCATCAGTACATACACATCAGATTTTCGAAGGGATTAAACTGATGAAGAGTACAAAAATTTACATGAAAGACAATAGAAAGTAATTCTGAAAATTCTATGGCAGATTTCAAGTTAAAAGAAAATGGATTGCTGCTATACAAGAACAGATTATATGTGCCCAACGTACCAAAGATAAAATTCTGATTTTAGATGAAATGCACAAAAGTCATTATGCTAGACATCTAGGTTATCAGAAAACCATAACTATGTTACAAAAAGATTATTATTGGCCCAAGATGAAGGATGAAGTAGCAGAATATATAGCTAAATGAATTGACTGTCAAAGAGTAAAGGTTGAACATCAGCATTCGGCTGGACTGTTACAGCCATTACCTATACCTAGTTGGAAAAGGGAGATCATAAGCATAGATTTTATTACCGAACTACCCAAGAATCATAAAAAAATGATTCCATCATAGTGGTAGTGGATAAACTCAGCAAGGAAACACATTTTATACCAGTAAAAAATACTTATAAGGCTTCAGATATTGCAGAAATTTTCATGAAACAGATTTTTTGATTACATGGAATACCAAAAGTGATAGTTTCAGACTGTGATTCTAAGTTTACTGGAAACTTCTGGAGATGTTTGTTTAAAGAGTTGAATACAACCTTAAACTTCAACACAACATTTCATCCACAAACGGATGGCCAAACGAAAAGAGTAAATCAAATATTGGAAGACATGCTAAGGATGGATGTTAATGACCAGCCTGGTAAGTGGGAGGACTGCATGTATTTACCAGAATTTGCATATAACAACCATTACCATGCATCAGCCAGGCTTATCCCTTTTGAAATTCTTTATGGTAGGAATTGTAATACACTAGTTTCTTGGAATGATCCAGTTAATAGAGTTATTTTAGGACCTGAATTGTTACAGGAAATAGAACTTACTATGAAACAAGTATAAAGAAATCTTGAAGCTTCCCAAGATAGGCAAAAGAGTCAACCATTTCTTAAGAGGACTCATAAAGAGTTCCAGGTTGGTGAGCATGTTTTCATTAAGGTAATACCGAATAAGAGCTCATTAAAATTGGGAAGTTGTGCCAAACTGGCACTTAGGTATTGTGGTCCTTTCAAAATTTTGTTAGGGGTTGGACCTGTGGCATACCAAATAGATTTGCCACCAAATCTAAGAATACATAATGTTTTTCATATTTCAGTTTTAAAGAAATATGTACATGATGCTACTCGTGTTATAAATTGGAATGATGTAGAGGTGGAACAAGACGACGATTTTCAGGTGGAGTCGGATTGTATCCTTGAAAGGAGGGAAACTCTACTTCGGAATCGCACCATTGGGAAGGTAAAGGTGCAATGGAAGCACCTTATCCCAACAGAGGCCACCTGGGAGTTGGAGAGTAATATGCGGGTAGCATACCCAGTTCTATTTTAGGAACACACAGAAAATGAATGAACATCGAGGACGATGTTGAGACTTAAGCGGGTGTGTATGTCACCTACCCAAATTTTGAGACTATTTATTTTATTGCAAAAAATTATGTTAAATTATAATTACAAAGTTTTGTAATTATGACCAAATCTGGTCAAGGATGATTGTAATGACATATTATTATTATTTAATAAACTAAAACAGGAAACAAACACCAAGGGAACTGTTGAATGAGTGTTCGCTGACCCACTAGGAGGAATGGAAGCTGTTAGAAGGAATGAGATAGGTGTCAGCATTTGCACTCCACCACTAGCTGTTGGTTATGGGACAACTACCCCTAAATTTGTGGCATTATCCCCTGGGTGGGTGGAACAGAGCTGTTAGCTCATTAATGACTAGGTTAACCACTAAAAAGGCCTAGGCAGCTTAGAGAAGGCAATTCGAATTGAGCAGGGAGCTCCATAAATATTTTATGCGGAAATAATTCCTCAAGTGTATCGGGTGATCGCTGAGAGATTCAAATAGGGAGGCTAAGTGGAAGTGCATTGTGAGTCTGTTGAATTGATTTTGAAAAGGAAACCAGAGGTGCTGGTGCAGGTCTCTTTGACTACCAAGTCTATATGACTGAATGATCTACATTGTTGCTGCAAGTTGATGACCTAAACCTTCTACAGATTCTTCTTCCTAGTGGTTCAGTGAACAGGCTCGGTGGTCCTAAGGCAAGTAATTTGGCTGTCTTCAGGAGTAGGTTGGGTGGAACAGGCCCCTTGGGTTGTTTTTTTCTCCTACATTCATTAGGTTCTACTGTTATGTCTTGTTTATTTTCAGTTGAATGAATGAAATTGTTTTATTTAACCTCTAACCCTTTTCCCTCGTTTGATAGTGAAGACTTATTCACTAAATTATTTAGCTAAACTATATATTCTGTTAAGTTAGGATAGGTTAGAATAGTTCTATTTTCTGAATAAATAAATTACTTTTCTATATTTTTCAACGTATCAGAGATGTCGTACTCTAGTACAGGAGGTGGGGAATTAAATAAGATAATTAAAAGATGCAGGATAAAAAATAGCATTTCATAATACAGTCATTGTAATATTTTTCTTCTACCTACTATCAGAAAATAAATATCCCATTTCTGTATAAGAATCTAGGGTTTACACTTTAGATAATCTACTTCATTTAAAAATACACATACTATGCATTTTACTGTCATTTCATTCAAAAACTGTAAACGACTATAAGAAAAAACATTCATCACAGTCTCGTAAAACTTTACATTTTCTCTCCTTATGGTACTTAGGCTTTTTGAAAAATAGTTGTAATATCAACTTAGAATATCTATGATATTTCAATGCTATAGTCTTCTATATTATTACGTAGAATTTTATTTAATTGAATTTAACTCTTCCATGTATTCCAAATTCTTGTAGTAAGAATGTCTTTTATGTTAAGGATCATAATGTATTATCTTCTTTTGAATCCCTAGATACTAATTATCTTCTATAGAAAACATTTATCGTTCTACAAAAGATTTTACAAGACTGATTTCAACAATAGCAGAGTTTGCAGACATTTACAGTTTTTCGATTTAAAAACTCTAAGACTATCATGCAACAAGTTTAAGGCCAAGCACTTAAAAACATAAACATGAAATCCTTACATCAGATTTTGAAAACCAAGCATATTCTATAGTTCAACTTCTACATTACGATATCTATCTTTTTGTACAAGACAAACTCGGACAAGGGTATTATTACTCAAAAGCTGAGTCTCATCACTATTCCAACTTTAACTTAAACAGCACGAACATAGGGTTTCTCTTTTGTGAAACAAGTTACCCCACGGCTCTCAGCTTGAATCAACACTGTATTTCCTAGTCAAATTATTGATTTATATAAACATAGAAACCACTCAAAAACTATTTTAAGTTTTCTTAAACACTATATTTTCCATTAAAATAACCGAGGGTTCATCCCTTCATAAATACATTTTCAACAAGTTTATATTTTCAACAAGAGTTACAGTGAAACGCTGTAGAGAAGAGTAACAAGAAAAGCCGAGGATCCCAAACTATGGACACTTATCATTGGCTCTCAAAATCACAAACACTGGCCAAAAACCTTTTCCAAGAATCAAACACCAAACTCTCATCAAACATCAAGCATCGGCCACATCGGGCCAGGAGAACCTATGAGGAGAAAGAACCACCGAGGCTTACCGGTGGTCAAGCAACATTCTTCCACTGAACTTCAAGTAAGTAACCCTTCGACAAAGTAACACTTGCCACAAGAACCCATAAGAGGTTAAACGAGAAATTACAGAGATAATTATAGACACAATAAATAGCAGTAACAATTCAAGTTTCCAAAACATTACCTGTGTAATGTAGCTCCAAGAGTAGACATGCCAGTAGCAAACGACGACGGAGCCATCTAGCAAACGCAGCGAAAATGGAAATCAATTCTAAGAATCAACCCTAGTCAAACTTCACTCTCAAAGAAGCTAACAGAAAAACCATGAAAACTAGTCCCTAAAAACATCATCGAACGCTATATTGTGGCTCAGCTCTACAAGAAACACAAAGCCTGGAACTAGTAAGTTTTCCCTACAGGTCCAAAGATTGAAATTGAGGAAGGGGTCCTTCAAACATTGTTGGGCACCCTATATGTTAGTTAATTAAAGCTAACACACAGAGTGATCAATATAAATTGTCAAACCCAGGAAGGTCTTTTATTTCAAAGCTAATAAGCACAATCTATGCATAAATAGATTAAGCAGTTGATTAATGAATATAAGTAATGATCCTGCCTAGATGCTCAGCCAGCTCATTCCCTAAGCAACTAATCTAATTCACACATCTACAAATCCCAATTGAAACAATCCTTCTTACAGAATCAATCCAGAATGTTAATGATCTAATAATGAAATGAAATGAAATTACTTTTGCAAGAAGTTAAATCCTTATGATCATCAAACTACAGCATTCAACCTTTACCAAAATGATCTATCCAGTGACTACTATAACTCCAACATTATCTGTCTAATCTATGTATGCAATTAAAGATACAACAACATCTCCCCCCAACTATCCAATTGCATGTCCTCATGCAACAACCTCCTTTAATATGAATCTAAATCTGAGTGAAATCTGTGGAGATTGGTGATGTTATAAGCAAATTCTGGTGCCTCCCCTCGAGGAACAAACCCATAGCAGTATACCCAATGCTCCCACCAACTCTCTTCTTCTTCTAATGTTAGAGCATAATTGATTCTGTAAGAATTGCTTATAAGCTACCAAATGAGGGGGAACTTAAATTTTAAACCAATCCACCAAGGTCCACACCTCTACATGCACTGCACATATCTAGGCCCCCTAGTGAAGGTTTGTTTGAAATTTTCGAAGCCATATGGATCCATTTCCTTCAGAGATGAGGATGAGTATAGCCATCTATATTCAATGCCTTCCAGGGCATCCTGCTGCATATTAAGAATCATTGGTAAACATGTAGTAAGGAGTTTACCTCGTAGGCTCTCAAAATATTGAGCAATTGAAGGAACCCTGAGGGATTTAGCATGGCTGGCCATGAATGCTAGTGGATTTTGAGGTTCCTCCCTAATCCAAAGAGTAGAATTGTCCTCATTCCCGAGGATGGTTTGGAAGGCATCCTTCCATCTTACATGGTTAATGACAAAGGAGGAAAATTCCCTCAACTGAACATCCCCAAGAATAGGTAAAGGTTCAGATGGAACGGTATTATAGCAAGCCCTATCATGCAAATATAACTCACATAACAAATGCTGATCCTCAAAGTCACTCTTCAGAAAAGTCTCCAGAAATTGATCAGTTGTTGCCAACTCAAATGATCTTCCATCCTTGAGAGCCTTCAATTTAAATAAGGTTGTTTGCTCATAGAGGAAGATAAGATAAGAGGGGGATGGAGCTCTGCAACTCATCAATTCTATAGAAATATTATACATTTGGTTTTTGTCCTACTGTAGGGACTCAAGCTTCTTCAAACCTTCCAGTTTATCTTGAATTTTCTCCCACTGGAGTTTCTGGGAGAATAGCTCCTCATCCCATTTTTCTCTTAGTCCTTTAATGACATTCCTATGCTCCTAGAGAGGGATCATACCTTCTTTGAACGGTTCAATCCATTTGAGCCATTTAACCAGTTCAAGGTTTAACCAGAGAATTTTCTTCTCTAGTCGTTGAATCTTTTTGTCTTCTACCTCCTTTTCATCATCAAAATCTAGATGAATGACTTCCTTGTCTTGCCTCAGCACTGTGACAACTTCATCTTCTATTGGGATTGCAATGGTCTGTGCATGTGGTGCAGTATCATCCATGGTGTCTAAGGATGCTAGTTCTTGTGTAACAACATTCTTCATATCCATATCCATCTCAGCTTCCTCGGCCAGTGTTACAGTCTCAGTTAGTATTTTTAGGGTTGCTGGTTCTTGTGTAACAGCACCCAAGTCTTTCATTTCAATCTCAACCATCTTAGTTTGTGTTGCCACTGTAGCAAATGATTTTGGAAACACTGGTTCTTGTGTAGCAGTGTTTCCCTCCTGATTCTCCACATCAAATGTTGCTATCTGAGTTGCAGATTTAAACATTCTCAAGGGTATTAGTTCTTGTGTAACAGTCCCCTGTTCCTCCATTTATTTAAACTGCTGAGATTGTTTCTGATTTTTATCAGATCCTTCTGACTGGTAAGACTGGTCCTGAAGGAGATCAGTATCCCTTGATGGCTGGGACTGTACCATTTCATCCTCTAAATTCAAATCAGGGATTTCTTCCATTCCTGGCTCATTCTCCTCTATCAATTCGATCCCTGGCATTCCTTCTTCCACCTCCTTTATTTGTACATGACTCTGGGGTGCAAGTCCCAACACAACAACTCTGTGTCCTACTGAAGCAAATATATATCCACATTCTGGGAAAATAGTCTCCCCATACTTCTCATTTTCAAATTCAAAAGATGGGTTTTCCAGCAAATTTGCAGCGTTTGCTAATGTATCCAAATTTTTCTCTGCTTGTATTCCAGCTGCTCCCTTCCACTTTTCCAATTCTTTTCTTAATGTCTGCACTTCCTCCTTTAATAATTCATTTTCAAACAGGAGGTTTTCAATTTGGGGTTCTTCCCTAGAGGGTTCATGTGTAGCAGTAGGCAATTTGGGGTTCAAAATAGTAAACTCTATATCTACCCCTACTGTATGTGCTTCTTCTAATGCAGGTGACCCCCTATTCCCTTTAACTACTCCTGTCATCTCTGATAGGGGTGTTCCACTACTACCCCCAAAAATATTCATTGTATCACCTTCTGCTACTGTCCCTGTTAATTCTGCTGCCATTACAGTTACTTCTGCTGCTGCCACTGTTAATTCTTTTGCCATTACAGTTACTTCTACTGCTGCCACTGTCATAACTGCTTCCGCTGCTGCTGTTGACCGATTTCTTCTTTTCCTCATCAATCCCACTGGGTGTTCCTCACCACTTACTGCTACTGATGATTTGAGAGTCCCACTCTTCTTTCTCTTTGTTGCCATGGGTGTATAACCCCTGTTCCTTGATTCTATTCTTCGTTTCTTTGACACAGGGGTGTTCACCTTGGTTTCTTCTTCTTCAATAATGGTGCCCCTTATTTACGAATAGGACTCCACTTCCAAGACTTACATAGTCCCTTCTGCTACTGTTTATGGCCGATATCCTTCCTTCTGAATCCCTACTTCTATCATTACAGATTCAACTGTCGCAGCTTCAACAGCTGCTCCAGTTTCAGCTTCTTTCAATTGAGTACTTGACTTTGCAATTACAGATTCCAATTTTTCTACCTCCTGCTCCAGGGTTTGCATCACACTTCCTTCAATTACAGGGTTTTCTGCTACTCCAGCCTCTTCTATACTTACTTCCCCTTCATTATTGACCTGACTTTCTATTACTCCAACCTCCCCCCCAACTGGGTTTGAGGAACTTCGGTCCTCACTATCCTCAACATCACCTCCCTCTTCGAATATAGGTTGTCTGATTGGTGCATCCACAGCAAAAAATTGCTCCCAGGTTAAATGACGACTTGCAATGGCTCTTAGGACCAATAATTTAATTAAACCATGATTAGTGAGGAAGGAAACTTGGTGTTGGGCAGTTCTTGCATAGCCAGCCATGGTTTGTAGGGATTTAAATAGATAGAATGGTATATTTACTAAGATACCATGTTGTAAATGAGACAGTAAGGGAAGTTCAGAAAATGAAACAACTTGGTACCTACCTCCACAAGAAATATATCTCTTCACAAAGACTGCAACTTGATTCCAGGGTGGTGGTAAGGATGCCAGTTCCATCCCATGGAGCTTTGGAATAACTTGTTCTCCTACTGATAGAAATTCCCTCACTACATTCGCATTATGTACTTTCCACCCAAATGACTTCTTTCCCACCATGGGAAAACCAGTTACCTCAACTATGATTTCTTCCATAACATCCACGCATAGTCCTCTGACCTCGACATGAGTATCAGTCAGGCTGAGGGCGAATTGCAATGCGGTTTCAGTATGAAAACCATTCAACAGTTTGAAATCATCCATCCATCCTGCTACCATAAAAATATTGAGAACCTTTGCATTGGCACGCACAGCGTCTGTATTCATAGGTTCGTGCCTGACTGGATTTCCCATTTTAACCTCTCCTCAAGGTTCAAACCACAACAATTTCTGGTTTAGAAATGGAGAGTTGCAGCTTACGAACATGCAAAGGGTCGCTGGGGTTCAAGAATCAGGTTTCAGGCTAGTCTATGACAATATGAACATTCTATGGAAGTGACGAGGTTGGCAGATAGGAGTAACAGGTGTGAAATCAGGTAAGGTGACAGAAAAAAAATCACAATTATGACCTTTAACTTAATATTTAAAGTGTGATTCAATTCGATTCATTGATCGAGGGTTATGACAGGACATAATCGTTATTACCGTATTAATTCTCTTCCAAATCATGTAAAAGATAGGACCCATACCTTGCGTTTATGAATTTAAGCCATGAATTAATCATTGCAGCTGGCCATCATCCGGGCGGATGTAAATGCACATGTGCTGAAGTACGTGGCCCTTGCCACCCAAGCTGACAACTACTCAAGGCATCCAAATTGTCCTTTGTGGTGGATCATGGTTGGACCATGTGGAGCAAGTGCTAAAACTGACGCCTAGTCACATCATTATGGGAATCATTAATCGGAGAGCAGAGAAACTAGCGGAGTATCAGCTACGAAATCTAGCAAAATAACTGAAAAATGGCAGAGTCGCAGCTGTGAATTTGGAAGAATGAGCAAATGTAGCAGAGTTGCAGCTGCGAATTTTGCAGAACAAGCAAATGTAGCAGAGTCACAGCTGTGAATTTTGGGCAGAACAGGCAAATGTATGGTAGAATGGGCAAATGTGGCGGAGTCACAGCTGCGAATTTGGCAGAATGGGAAAATGTAGCGTAGTCACAGCTGCGAATTTGGCAGAATGGACAAATGTAGCGGAGTCACGGATGCGAATTTGGAAGAATGGGAAAATGTAGCGGAGTCCCAGCTGCGAATTTGGCAGAATGGGAAAATGTAGCGGAGTCGCAGCTGCAAATTTGGAAGAATGGGAAAATGTGGTGGAGTCGCAGCTGCGTCCAACTGTAGTATAAGCAAATTTTATTTGTGAAAGACCATGAAATATCCATCTTCTTCAAATAGCTTTATTAGATCAGGAACAAATATGGGGTGTCTGTAGTCATCTGGCCCAGTCACGGCTGTTGTTCCTCCAATAAGTTCCTGCACACAGTTCTTTAAAACAAACCGATCAAGTGCAAGAAAAATTAAAAAAAATAGATAAAATACAGAATGAAAGAAAAACCGATTATTTATGTACAAAAATATGTGTGGAAACTGCAACTTTTAGGAATTTACAGGGTTTAAAAATCCTTTCCCTGACATTAACTGATACTTTGGATCAGATGCAACTTGTGAAATAAAAGCCTCCCTTGAGAATGGCCTATGATACAGTCGCAACCGATGACCATTTGCGAATAATTGTACTTTGTTCTCATCAATGGTGATCAATCGAACTATTCCATTATCAAATACCCGATCTATCTGATAAGGTCCCAACCAATGGGTGCGCAATTTGCCTTTAAAATCCCTCTTAAACCGTGAATCGTACAACAGGGCCCAGTCTCCTTCTTGGAAGACACTTTTCTTTATAAATATGTCATGCCATCTAGAGCGTTGTTGTTGGATTAAGGCTGTATGATGCACTGCAGCTGTGCGTTTCTCATCTAATTCATTGAGCTGATTCAGTCGATTCCTCTGAGCCTCTGATAAATCCAGATTTGCTTCAACAACTGTTTTCAACATTCTGATTTGAAATTCAATTTGGAAAACAATGTTCTTTCCATATGCCAGCTCATATGGGAAAAAACCAGTGGTGTTACGCCAGGTAGTACGATAGGCCCACAGTGCCTCTGGAAGTCTTTTAGCCCAATCTTTACGATGGCTCTTCATTGTTTTTGTCAAAATAGCCTCAATAACCTTGTTTGTTCTCTCCACCTGCCCATTGGCCTATGGATTATATGGTGAGGTTATTCTATGTTGAATATGAAATTTCTGCAATAGTGCCTCCAACTTGTGAGATACAAAATGTGGTCCACCATCTGTAATGATCTCCTTGGGTACTCCAAAGCGAGTAAAAATTCCTTCATACAGGAAATCAATCACAACCTAATCATTGGCCTTAACCAATGCTACAACTTCCACCCATTTAGTCATATAGTCTGTGCAAACCAAGATATGAGATTTCTACTTTGAGGGAGGGTTGATAGGCCCTACAAAATCTAGATCCCACCCATCAAATGGTTCAACCACAAGCTGTGGCTGTAAAGGCATCTCATCTAATCTGTTGGGTTGGCCCATCCTTTGGCAGCTATCACATGCCTGAACATTGTGAGTATTTTGATCATAGAAGATCTAGGAGCTATGGAGAACCTCACAAAATCGAATTAATTTGCAAAACTAGTGGAAAAACTTGAAAAAGAAGATAATTTTACACACAATCTATGCTGAATCTCTTGATTAACTGACTGTCTAACATGTGAAAATGTTAGTAACAGGTTTTTATTACATCCATGAGAAATTTGAGAGCATTAGGTGGCTCAAGCTGAGTGTACAAGTCAACAATGCCAAATTGGCCTCAATCCCCCCTAGGTGGGTCCAACTCAATCCCAATCACCCCAAACAGTCATGAATTCTGGTGTGGAGGTGGCTGAAGCATGCTGGGTCATTAATGAGCTCAAGGCAGGCGTGGGTGAGCAAGTAGAGGAGTTTGGGGGTCCCAAGGGAGCATTAAATGCTCCAAATCTAGCCAAAAATGGGCAAAATCCACCCTAGCGCCCTTGGTCAACTGAAATTCCCCAAAACAAGGAGAGAGGGCGCACCAGCAATTAATGAGGGTGCACTTGTGGACAAAACAGGAGGCTGGGTGAACTGGTTTGCTTGGAAGTGGGTGTGAACACTCTCAAAAGTGGGTATTTGACCAACTATAGTCACCTAGTCCAACCTATGGTTTAATTAAGCACATGAGCAATAAAATTTATGGATTATGGTACTAAGTGTGGATTATAGTTCTAACACCCCACCTTAACCAGAACTTAGTACAACTCATGAAAGATAAGTGGGAGGCCTTGGCAACAAAGGCTCAAGTGACCTCATTACAAACAGAAATTTTATTTGTCCATATGAACCGAGGAAAAGAAGTAAAACCTCATGGGATAAAACTTCCCTCTAAAATGGACATGGGGATGAACATGCAATTAAATTGCAGCAATCACCATCCATCACTCACTCCAAGCAAAGCTCTCAAGTGAGTGAAGGTCTTCTCAGTAAAGCACTTGGTGAAAATATCTGCAGTTTGCTCGGTGGATGGGCAATACTGCAATGAAATCACCCTGTCATGCACCAAGCATCGAATGTAATGCATGTGGATCTCAATGTGCTTTGTTCTTTGCCTCTGTACTGGATCAGTAGATATCTTGATGGCACTTTGATTATCCACCCAAATATTGGTTGGAGAATCAATAGCAACACCAAACTCCCGAAGAATGCCTTGCAACCAAACACACTGTGTGGCTGCGTTCACTGCTACCCTGTACTCGGCCTCTGCTGATGAAAGATAAATTGTATGTTGTTTCTTACTTGACCAGCAAATGGGACCTTCAGCAAACATAAACACAAAACCTGAAGTGGACTTTCTATCGATGGGATCTCCCGCCCAATCGGAATCAGAAAATCCAGCTAGTTGAAGTGAAGAACCAGCTGCATAGTGTACCCCAAAGCTCTTTGTTCCTTGGACATATTGAAGGATCCTTTTGGCTGCCTTCCAATGTATCTCATGTGGCTACGGCATATACCTTGCTACAGCACTTACAACATAAGACAAATCAGGTCTTGTATGTGTAAGGTACAGCAAACTTCCAACTAGCTTCCTGTAGAGAGTGCAATCCACCAATGGAGAGTCTTCAAATTCACCTAGTTTTATGCCTGAAAGGAATGGGCACTTGGCTGCCTTACATTCAGCCATTTTAAACTTGAATAACAAGTCTGAAGCATACTTAGGTTGACTCAGCAATATACCTCTCAGATTGCTCAATTTCCAAACCCAAAAATTGCCTTAGCAATCCTAGGTCGCTCATGGCAAATTCACTGCACAAAGAAGCTTTAATTGAGCCAATTTGTTTGGTGCAGCTCTCTGTAATTAAGAGATCATCAACATACAGTACAATGACCTGCAAATTATCATCACAATGCTGCAAATAAACATTTGGATCAGACTTCTTCAACCTGCAAACAAGTGTGGGATCCTCTTGGAATCCTTCAGGTTGCTGCATATATATCTCTTCCTGTAGCTCACCATGCAAGAATGCACTTTTAACATCCATGTGGTGAACTTCCCAACCTTTACTAGCTGCCATGGCTAGAGCTAGTCTAATTGAGTCCATCTTTGCAACCGGTGCAAAGGTCTCTGTATAATCCACACCATGGATTTGAGAGTAGCCCTTGGCCACTAACCTAGCCTTGTACTTCAGATCAGAACCATCAGCAACAAGTTTGGCTCGGAAAATCCACTTACATTGCACAAGTTTCCTCTTGGGAGGAAGAGGCACCAAATCCCATGTTTTGTTCTCTTGGAGAGACTGGAATTCTTCTTGCATTGCTGCTCTCCACCTTGGATCATGATGAGCTTCCTGATATGATGTTGGATCAGATCCAATCATCATATAACAGTGATCAGCAAGTTCACTTTCATTTGCAAAGGAAGCATTGATTGTTTGGGATCTAGTCTTCCTAGGCTCTTGGGGATTGCCTGCCAATTCACCTGCAGCTTGTATGATTTTTTCAGCCCACTTGGGCCTTGATGGTGACTCATGTACATAAATGTCATCTTCAGCCATGTCATCTTCAGCAATATCAGAAAAATCAGAGGTGGAATCATCACTAATTTCATTAAGGTGTGGAGGAGAGGAGCTTTCCCCCGGTGCAAGCTCAAAATCTGGAATTGGTTCTTCTTCGAATTGCACACTTCTCTCAATGAAATTTTTGAGTGTGGATGTGTCAAAGAGCTTGTAGCCCTTTGTGTCCTCACCATATCCAACCATGATACATTCCCTGCTCTGTGGCTCCAAAGCCTTCCTCTTTTCTGATGGAATTCGAGCCCATGCTCTAGACCCAAAAATCCTGAATTTGACACATTTGGTTTTTGGCCAAACCATGCCTCATAGGGGGTTTTTCCTTTGACTGATTTGTGAAAGGCTCTGTTCTGAATATGAGCAGCACAATTGATGGCTTCATCCCATAGCTTAGGGCTTAGATCCGTAGCTTCAATCATGCAAGTAGCCATCTCCTTGAGAGATCTGTTTTTCCTCTCTGCCACACCATTTTGCTGAGGTGTGTAGGGGATTGAATGTTGCATTTGGATGCCACATTCCTCACAAAGATGCTGAATGTTATTATTCACATATTCCTTTCCATTATCAGTCCTAAGGATCTTTATCTTATGACCACTATGATTCTCCACTAGGGCTTTCCAAATCTTCAATTTCTCAAACACTTTTGACTTCAATTTAAGGAAGTAAACCCAGCAGAATCGAGAGTAGTCATCTATGAATGTAAGTACATACCTTGATCCACCATATGATGGAGTGGGAAGAGGACCAATGAGGTCTGAATGTACCAATCCAAGTGGTTGAGTGGCTCTCCTTGCCATTCCCTTCTCATAGCTGCGCTCAGGATGCTTTCCAACTACACACCCAATGCATGCACCATTTGAATATCTGATTTCTGGAAGCCCTTCCACCATCTCGTCCTTGTGCAATTGCTGGAGATACTTGTAGTTCATGTGGCCAAATCTTTCATGCCACAAATTGGAGGTCTCGTTGGAATGAGAGACAAGAGCATGGTCACTAGAATTTGGAATGAAATTCGAGAATTTGTACATTCTCTCATCATGATCAGCATACCCTACTGCCACAACTTGATTTGAGGAAATTTCTGAGATTTCTACCAAATCTGGAGTAAATGTTACTCTCTTGGCTTCTCCTGTATGGGTCATTTGATAAACTGATAGAAAATTTGCAGCCAATGAAGGTACATAGAGCACATCACTGAAATAGCCATGCTCCATGTCAATCCTACCAATCCCCTTGGTCTGGATTTCTGAATCATCTCCCATTCGAACTGTTGGGCCACCATTCGAATGCATAGAGGAGAAGAGCTCTCTGGATGAAACCATATGTCTGGAAGCTCCTGAATCAATGATAAAGGATGAGGGATTCGAAATACCTGCTACCAAAGCATGACACTTCTCCTTATTGTCAGGATTTGAGGTGCTCTCTTTCTTCCTTGCGCCCTCAGGGACTGGGATGTTGTTCTTCTCTCGCAGCTGCGCCATTGAATCAATGGTTTTCTTCATGCACGAGCTCTGTAGATGCCATCCCCTATGACAATAGGTGCATTTGGTCTTTTCCTTTCCCTTCTTTTCCTTCTCCTTTGACAGATTCGAACCCCCATCTACAGACTTGGTCTTGTCAAACTTCCTCTTCTCTTGCTGCTTCGAATTCTTGGCTTTCTGCTTGCCTTTGTTGGCATTTGAAACACCCATTTCCAATGCTTGGTCCTTTCATTTTATGGTGCCCATCTGAACTAGTTTGTCCTGCTCCTGAGTGAGACACTCCATGAAGGTAGCTAGTGATGGCATTTTCCAATTTCGAAGAGTCATTTTGGCTGAGTGAAATGTGCTAACAAATACAGAGAATTCTGGGCCTAGATTTGAAAGGATGGACAGAATCAGTTGTTCCTCCTTCTTAACAATTCCACATTGTTGTAGTTGAAGCACCAGTGACTTGAATTTCGTGAAGAACTCCTAGATGGTTTCAAAATGCGCTGGGCTCAAGCTAATGAGCTCATTTTCAAGCTGGTGGCCTCTCAGTTCATCAGTTTTCCCAAAGAGTGATTCTAGCTTCACCCATACTTCATTGGGGGTTGTCAAACTGTCTGTATGAAACAAGAGTTCCCTTGAAATGCTCAGGCATAGCAATCCATAAGCTTCATCAAGTCGATTGTAGTACTTTGCTTTCTCCACAGCAGAGTTTGGCTCCACTTCTGTGCCCATGGTCACTCTATAGAGACCCTTAGAGATCTCAGCTCGATGACCATCTCAGCCTTCCAATCAAAAAAATTGAAGGGTGTGAGCAACATTTGGTTTGCTTCTATGACTGCTGCGTTAATGGTGAGAAAATTACTGAAACACCTGCAAAAAACACTCAATTTTTATCTGGAAATCCTCTCTAGAATGCAGTTCAATGCTCAATATTGACCTGCAACTCACTAACTACACGATGGCTCTGATACCATGTGATTATTTTGATCACAGAAGATCTAGGAGCTATGGAGAACCTCACAAAATCGAATTAATTTGCAAAACTAGTGGAAAAACTTGAAAAATAAGATAATTTTACACACAATGTATGCTGAATCTCTTGATTAACTGACTGTCTAACATGTGAAAATGTTAGTAACAGGTTTTTATTACATCCATGAGAAATTCGAGAGCATTAGGTGGCTCAAGCTGAGTGTACAAGTCAACAATGCCAAATTGGCCTCAATCCCCCCTAGGTGGGTCCAACTCAATCCCAATCACCCCAAACAGTCACAAATTCTGGTGTGGAGGTGGCTGAAGCATGCTGGGTCATTAATGAGCTCAAGGCAGGCGTGGGTGAGCAAGTAGAGGAGTTTGGGGGTCCCAAGGGAGCATTAAATGCTCCAAATCTAGCCAAAAATGGGAAAAATCCACCCTAGTGCCCTTGGTCAACTGAAATTCCCCAAAACAAGGAGAGAGGGTGCACCAGCAATTAATGAGGGTGCACTTGTGGACAAAACAGGAGGCTGGGTGAACTGGTTTGCTTGGAAGTGGGTGTGAACACTCTCAAAAGTGGGTATTTGACCAACTATAGTCACCTAGTCCAACCTATGGTTTAATTAAGCACATGAGCAATAAAATTTATGGATTATGGTACTAAGTGTGGATTATAGTTCTAAAAAACATACTTCTTTGCATCCCTGAATAATGTAGGCCAGAAATAGCCCAATCTCAAAACTTTATGACCTGTCCTCTTGTCAGCAAAATGTCCCCCACATGGCTCATCATGGAAAGCTTTAAGAATGCTGAAGATTTCATCCTCTCTAACACATCTTCTGATTTCTAAATCAAGCCCAGTGTAGAAAAGATGGCCATCAATCTAGCAGTACTAGCACTCTGTTGTATGATTTTCTTTCTTTCCCTCTTCGGCAGATGTGCTGGCAGCTTACCTGCAGCCAAAAAGTTAGCAATATCTGCATACCATGGGGAATGAGCTAATACTACGAACAAATGTTCGTCAGGGAAGGAATCTTCAACTGGTAAATTGTCATCACTGTTAGTAAGTCAAGATAAGAAATCAGCAACAACATTTTCCTTTCCTGTTCTATCAATAATTGTGATATCAAATTCTTGTAGCAGTAACAACCATCTAGTAACGCTAGCATTTGTGATTGGTTTATTCATTAAATACTTGATGACAGAATGATCAGTGTGAAAAAAAGTAGGATATCCAGTAATATAATGCCTAAACTTATTGATGGCATAAACAATGGAAAGAAATTCTTTTTCTGTGACAGTATAATTCAGTTCAGTAGGAGACAGATTTTTACTAATATAATAAATAGCATAAGGAGCATTACCTTCCTGCTGTCCCAAAACTGCTCCAATGGCAGTGTCTGAAACATCTGAAGAAATGTGGAAAGGCAGAGCCCAATTGGTTCCTCTTAAGATGGGTGATATGGAAAACCTCCTTTTCAGCTCAGTGAATGCTGTTTGGCATGCATCATTCCAGATAAACTATGCATCCTTAATTAACAAAGTGAACAAAGGAGAATCCAGTTTGGAAAAAAATTCTATGAATCTTCTGTAATAACCAGCATGCCCCAAGAAGCTACGCACATCCTTCTGAGTTCTAGGAGTTGGTATGTTTTTTATTACCTTGATTTTATATGGGTCTACCTAGGTACCAGCAGAAGAGATGAAGTGCCCTAGCACTATTCCTTCACTCATCATCATGTGGCACTTTTCAGTGCTCAAAGAGAGTTGACTTTGCTCACAGTGTTTCAACACCTTTTCTAAGTTCTTCAATGCTTCTTCATAGCTATCACCATATGGAGTAAAGTCATCCATAAATATTTCCATGCAATCATTCACCATTTCTGAAAAGATTCCAATCACTGCCCTTTGAAATGTAGCTGGTGCGTTGCACAACCCAAAAGGAAGTACTCGGTATGCAAAAGTCCCTCAGGGACAAGTGAAAGTGGTTTTGTCCTGATCTTCTGGAGCGATCTGAATCTAGTTGTAGCCACTAAAGCCATCCAGAAAAGAGAAATACTTCTTCCTAAACAAGGTATCAAGAACTTGATCAATGAAAGGTAAGGGGAAATGGTCATTCTATGTTGCCTTGTTCAACTCTCTGTAATCCACATAGACCATCCATTTACCATTTTTCTTTGGCACAATCACAAGTGGAGAAACCCACTCATTGTCTGAGATTGGATATATGAATCCAGCTTCCAACAGTTTCTGGATTTCCTCTTTCACTGTGTCTCTCAGGTTCGGGTTCATACTTTTTTGGGGTTGGCATACAGGCCTGGAGTCACTTTTAATATAGATGTGATGAGTGCACAGATGAGAAGGAATTCCCTTAATATTTGTGTACTCCCAAGCAAAATATCCCCTACGTTGTTTCAGCAGAGTGACTAGCTATTCCAGCTCGCTAGGTGCCAGATTAGGATTAATATTCAATGTTTTTCCTGGCTCAACCTCCACTGGAACACTCTTCGAATTCTTAAGTACTGGAATTTCATTGTCATCACCAATCAGAGTTTCTTCTATAGTATTTTCTTGTTCTGTTGCAGCTAAAGTACTGTACAAGAGCTGATAAACATTCTTATTGACTGATGTGGGCTCACTGATGAAACCATTAATGGAATCATCCTCTGTTTCATCTTTAAATGTCAAGTCTCTCCCTATGGTTAATAGTGGTTGAACTCCCTCTTCCTCCTCCAAATCTACCCATAATGGAGTATCAGCTTTTGTGCTTGGTCGAGCTGGAGGGTATAGGATTAGATTCTTGATCTCAGTCTCATCTGAAATGGTCATAGAACCTTACCGAAAGCTGATACAGGTATCAGATGTGGCCAACCATGGTCTTCCCAAAATCAGTGGGTGTCCCCCCAACTGAGATTTTGGCTGTAACACCAAAAAGTCTGCAGGATATTCCCCCGAGTCCACTGAGATTACAAGGTCATCTAGAATTCCTTTAGGCTTGATCATTGATCTATCAGCAAGTTCCAAAACAGTAGGGGTTGGCCGAAGATTAGTGAGTCCCAATTCCCTCACAGTTTCTATGGTCATAACATTAATAGCTGCGCCCAAATCCACCAAGACATTTGGAATCGGTGTGTTCCTTATGTGTGCTGTAACAGTTGGGTTCCCAGGGTCATCATACTTTGCCACAGGAGCCTTTCCCATTATTAATTCTGTCAGTTTTCCCAGCACGTGGACAGTGGGAGGATCCTTGGGCCTTCTTCCTGGTTTCTTAACACACAGATCTTTAATTGTCTTAGCATAAATAGGCACATTGTGAAGGGCCTGTAATAGTGGAATTTTAACATATAAATTCTTCAACTCTCCCACAAGATCAAATTGGGGCTGTTCCATTGTCTTCTGCAGCTGTAATCGTTCAGGATATGGTGGTTCTATGTTCAACTGTGTAGGCTATGGCAGATTGTGTGTTGCTACCTGAGTTTCAGCTGCTGCTTTAGTAGGAGTATCAGCATCCTCAATAATGGGGCTTGTTGAATAGTGTTGATTTACTCCAGCTTCAGTCACTGGGGATGATAGATCCTCAGTGATAATAGGCTCCACTACCCTCCTTGATCATAATTGTATATCATTGTAGGGAATCCGAGTAATGGATTATGCAGGCATGTTGGCGGTCTCAAACTGATGGACTGCTTTATTGTTTGGGTTCAGGTTAGGTTGTGCAGGTAGCTGGGGTCAAAGTGGTGCATTCATGGGTGCGGCATTGTTCTGGAAAGGGAGTTTTGGTTGCTGATACTATTGGTGCTGATAGTGTTGAGGAGGCTATTGTTGATACTGATTCTGATGATGGGGAAAGTTATTTCCTTGGTAAGGGTTTTCCTAGTTGGAAGGAGCTTGGTTTGACTGCTGTGGCCAAGGTGTCCATGAATTAGTATTTTGCATTGGGTTCTGAGATGGATGCCACTGGTTGTTGGAAAAATGTGAAGGGAATTGTGTATTCATATTATGCATGTTGTTCATTCCATTCATATTATGTAGAAAAAATGTTGGATCTGGATTCATACCTTGGTTTCTGGGCTGCCATGGTTTCTTCTATGCCATAAAGTATGCTGGATCTACATCACGAATAGACGTCTGCAGGATGACTTTAACCTTAGGTAATGAAGGACACTCTTTAGTTTCATGCTCAAGTTCACATATCCTACATACCTCCGCTTTGTCCAATGAGAACTCCTTCAGTGGATTCTTCTTTGTACATTTGGGACAGAATACTCCAAGTGTAATATCTTCTATTACTTGTTTATGTTTTGCCTTCATGGCATCCAGTTCTAAGGACAAGGAACTCATCATATATGTTTTAAATTTCTCCAGTAGGTTTCCTATTTCTGCTCGAGTGGCACCTCCACTAGCTGACTTCTGAGTCATAGTGAAAACTTCCTGATCTCAATCCTTATCTCGTTTGTTGGTTCTGGAAGATCCCCTGAAGTACCTTCAGCATAATTCAACAATTTTTTCAAAAGGTTCCTTCGAGATATCCCCTTTACCAAGAAGATTCAACATGTCAAGGAAATATTCCCTGAGTCCTCTTAGAAAGATGATCTTGAGCACATCCTTGCCAATCTCAGCATGACCAGATCTTTGCAAATTGTACAGTAATCTCTGCACAAAGTCTTCCAAACTCTCTTCATCCTTTTGAACCATTTTGAACAACTCTTCCTTTCTATCTCTAGTTCTGCAATATTCTTGATATTTAGAAAGGAAGGTGTTCTTCATTTGGTCCCAAGTAGTAATGGTCTTACGAACAAAACTCATGAACCAGTGCAGAGCATTTCCTTTCAAGGTGGATGGGAATAGCTTCAGCTTCTAAGCACTGGAGGTGTAATCATAGCTGCAACAGAGAATATAAAAATCAAAAAGAAACTCATCAGGATCCTCCAAGGACGTACCATGGAAATTAGGGAGGACTGATGGTAAGATATTCTTCATAGGAGCTGCTCTAGGTGTTTGAAGGATAGGGAATTCTAATGTAGCCATAGTATTACCAGGATGATTATTTTCTCCTTCTTCCTCCTGATGGTCCTCATGTTCATTCTCACCCCCCTGTTCTCTATCATCCATGGTTCTGGTCCAAAATTCAATAGTCTCTTTTATGTGTTCTTCTTCTGCTTTAGCTTCTTCCTCTTTTCTCCTCTCTTCTTTTTTCCTTCTTTCTTCTTCTGCTATTCTGTGAGTCTCCAACCACACCTCTTTAGTAACTCTGGTTCTGTCAATATGATAAATATCCTCTCTATTTGGTGCACCTACAACACTTCCCTTATCTTCAGGAGGTTTACTTTCTGCAACAGGAGTTGAAGGTCCTGTTGTATTCTCCAATGTGGATGCTAAATGTTCAAGGTTAGGAGGAACATAATTTCGCCTTCTTGTAGAGTTCCGTTGTGGTCTAGTGGAAGAATTAGCTCTAGCAATTATCTCATCAATATAGGTGTGTCTCCCCTGACCTATATAACGACCTCGACCTCTTCCACCTACGATGTTAGTATTCAAAGGGGGTTCCAAATTTGTTTTTCTTGTATTCATGCATGCCGTAAAAATATTGAACTAAAGTAAAATCAAATGAAACCAACTACTAAATCTTTCTATCTATTACCATCCCTGACAATGGCGCCAAAATGTTGGGCACCCTATATGTCAATTAATTAAAGCTAACACATAGAGTGATCAATATAAATTGTCAAACCCAGGAAGGTTTTTTATTTCAAAGGTAATAAGCACAATCTATGCATAAATAGATTAAGCAGTTGATTAATGAATATAAGTAATGATCCTGCCTAGATGCTCAGCCAGCTCATTCCCTAAGCAACTAATCTAATTCACACCTCTACAAAACCCAATTGAAACAATCCTTCTGACAGAATCAATCCAGAAAGTTAATGATCTAATAATGAAATGAAATGAAATTACTTTTGCAAGAAGTTAAATCCTTATGATCATCAAACTATAGCATTCAACCTTAACCAAAATGAGCTATCCAGTGACTGCTGTAACTCCAACATTATCTGTCTAATCTATGTATGCAATTAAAGATACAACAGCAACCAGAATTGAAATACATGCTTGAACTCTACTGATGATTACTGGAAGTCCTAGCAAGCATAAATAACTACCAATTGATTGGGATAGAGCTTGGCTATTACAGCTGATTAAAACAAACATGCAATTTAATTGAATTGTTCTACACAATCGACTGTCACACCACTCTGCTACAGCTATTCAAGATGCAATTGTAAACTACCAGCAAGGAAGCTAATCTCTATTACAGCTATCAGCAATGGTTGCAACTTTCCACACCACACAACAGAAATGAAACTAAACTATTCTCTGTTACAGCTATCAGCAATGTCTGTAACATTCCACACCACACAACAAAAATGAAATTAAACTATTATACCTACTTAAATCGGCTATCTCTGTGAGAAGGCGGGCCCTAGCATTCTAACAGAGACACCGAGAGTCACAGCTAATTAAAACTCAGAAATGAAGGACTCTGCTCTCATATTATTAATGGAAGATCATGAGCTTAAATTTTCTGTTACAGCTTACACCAGTAATGATTGTCCAACCCCAGGCTACGAGAGCCTTCTGGGATTTATACAAAAAGAAACACAGTTTCAGATCCACAAAAATAGCGCAGCAATGAAGATCTATGATCTTCATGCTATGCAGTTATAGCTAACAGATACAGCATGTTGAATAGTGCTGTTAATGCCGAAGGATGTTGCTGTCTCGATGGAAATTGGATCAACAGACTTGACAGCTGGAATGCCACTTGTCTGTTGCAGCTAAACTCTCCTTCAATGGGATCTGTTACAGTGGAAATCTGTTACAGCTCGCGTGGAGGATGCATTGTCACTTATAATACAAGGAGCTGACGTTGAAGAGTCACAACTGGAACTGCTGGGCTGATGCACCTGCGCTTTTAGACCTTGTCTAAATAAAGTCACATAAATTAGTATAAACCAAGGACTGAGATCCATAATCTTTAACAGTCTTAGGCATAAAAACAAATAAAGTAATAGCAAATTATACCTGTCAATGTTATAGGTTGATCTGGAAAGACATGGATATAGCTCATCAAAATAAGATGGAATTAGGGAAAAAAGGTGTAATAGTGGTAGCCAAAAAGGGGCATTTCCTTAACCCAACAAACATCAACTACCAAACCCTACATTACTGCAAGCATTCGGCCTCTACACCTTACCACCACCAAAGTAAAATGAAGGCCAAATAATCACTTCGACGCTAAGCATAACGAAGAACTAGGTTTTCATTCCAAATCCCAAGACATGTGAGATCAACGATGGAGAAGATCCCAACCAAGCACGTAGAAGTTCAAGCAACAAACACATTAAATTCCATATTAATTATTTCATCCACTGCGAAATCCAACTCATAAGACCTTACATTAAAAATGGCACAACTCAGCATCGTGGTAGTAATATGTGAACTCCTTGTAGTAATATGTGAACTCCTTCACGTGACCTACAGCCACGAAAGCATCCACCCAAGACTTCCACTAAACATAACAGGTAAACGATTTAAATGCCAAAGACCCATTTCGATAGTCTGCTAGCACGATAGCACCAATACATTCAATGCCCTGTCCTTATCACATTTCAATACAAAAAATTAGGGTTGCAACGCATACTCCATGTCATTTCTAAAGTATTGGTTATAGAATGCATAGTTAATACATGTTGCATATTTCTCAAATGACATAGGTCACATTTTGTAGAAGGCTTTCAATACTTAGTTTATAGTTTAGAACTTTATAAAAATGCACATCTTTTACATTGCCACATTTGGATACAATGCTATATCATTAATAAACCATTGTATAAATATTAAACAAGGAATGATTAAAATCCTATAGTTTTATAATTTCATACTAAGTAATATCATATTCATGATGGATATAATATATCAAACCCTTGCTACAAGATTACAGACCTTCATGTAATTATGTATTGAGAAATGTTTAAGCTTCTAAAGTTATATTATGATTTCAAGTGAATCCACGTATTTAAAATAACATTTGGCTCTTGTTTCTATAATCTAGAGGAACATATAAGTTGAAAACATTCACGTAGTAAATATACATGATAATACCACTCTTTGCAAATGGAGAAATGATAACAGGATCATAATAGCACTTATACATTATAATGTAGCACGTAATTGAGAATTCATAGTGTAAGCATCTCTCCTTTGACGATTCACTAAAGAGTCTAGTGTAAATATTAATGGTTACGACTTCTGTGACTTGTAAGTATGGTCAAGGTAACACTTATAGAAATAGGACAGAGATCCATACCATTAATAACTCTCATGCAAGGAAGTACTTAGAGTTATCACAATGCATTTGACGGTTAACTGAAAATATAATTAAAACTTCTTAGAATTACAGGAAGTGCTGGAACATGTCGTAATACTCTTACCTATGGATTTGCGAAAAGAAACAAGTTCAAATGCTTTAGATAACATAGCTAAGTAAACCTCAGGGTACCTCGTAGGACCCCTTCGTCATCATCCAAAAGCAAACTGTCAATATTATGTCTAGATGATTGTATCGCAAGAGAATTTTAAATACAGCATATAGATTTACAATTAACACGACCAAAACTAATGTCATATTTTGTGTTAAGAAGTACGAAGTGTTGTTATCATAAATCGCTATTAGTTAAAAGGATTAGTATTTATTTTATTTCCACATTAGCAAGTACAACATTAAATGCTACTTTAAAATTTTTAATTTTTGTGAAATTTATGGGAGGGGGGATGGAAGGGAGGGGCTGGACGGAGGGAGGGGTCTGGATGGAGGTGAGGGTGGCGATTCATGGGAGAGGATGGAAATATGGGACTAAAGAGGCCTGCAACTGTTGGTGGCCCCTGCATACAAATTTATAATATCATAGTTTAGTGAATAAAAAACAAATTAAACCATAGTATGTCGTAACATTTCAAATTAAAATCGTGCTTTTAACTACACATTGGACCTGTCTATATGGTGATATTCTGACCCCTAGCAGAGATGGCTAGTCATCGTAATATGTGTATACCTGTGGAAACCAAAACGCATGCACGTTATAAACAAATTAAACCATTAATTATTCAGTCCATCAAAATATTAAAAATATTGTACAAACTATCATCATGTATGTCATAAATATAAATACATAAAAATAGAAATTCCATAAGTAATAACAATATTGTGTGGGGTACTGAAAATACATCTGTGTGGGGTACTGAAAATACATCTATGTGAGGTGCCGCAATCTCAGTTGCAACTTCCATTGCTGCATTTAGGTTGGGAGATGTTGCGTTCTCCCTTGATGGTGTCTCAGCTCTAAATAGTTTTACATTTGAAATAATAGTTTATGTCAAGCAAAAATACTTTAAAATTACTTGACAAATTATCAAGTGATGATTGAAAACACATTACAAAAAGTGCTAACCTACTCCATATATCAACCCTCGATCGGACCACGGAAAGTGTGCCCGCAATGGGGACAAAGATGTGGAATTGTCCCCTTGGAACTAGAAGGCCCAACATGGCTACCACCGGTCACAGGTCTATCCTGACTCTGTCTGGAAGGCCCTGCACCTGTGTCTCTATCAGGGTCATCCTGTCTCTCCATTGCAGTAGCTTCTACAAAGGCAGTGTGTCTAAGAAGTCCACGTGCAACACTCCTCATAGTGTCATCGATCTGATCAAATTTGTGGGGTAAATGAGGAAACTAGGGAGAAGTTTTGGGCTCGAGCCTAGGAGCTGGTGGCCCTCTCAGTGGGTTCCTCCTTGTAGCAGGTCGATCTTGGGCAGAGCCATGCCCAACACCCTGGATCTCAGTTATGTCAAAATAGTTTACATGTAAACCGAGGGAAAACTCAACCCATAGTTACCGAAGGGAGTACTGTGGAACCTCCCTATTATTGCAGGGAGGTTTATCATAAACCATGAACCACCATTGCATCTAGTTGTCCCTCCATGGTTGGAAATGATACCAATCCATGCAAACACGTGGCTTTTTAATGTCCGGTGGTTGATTTGTTCTTGGATCGGTGAACATACTGTACAATTGCGCCTTTGTAATATTCAAATCTTTTATTTGCTCCTTGGAAATGCCCATGGAATAATACTCCCGCATCCTAGCTCTATATTCAATAATGTCAGTCAATTGGTGATGTGCATGGATGATGGAGTCAGTTGAGATCTCAATTGAGGTGCAAGGGACACTCGAGATGGTTCCCCTTTGTTTCTCAGTTATCGAGTGTGCACTCTCATCTCATTTACATAATGGTTCAAGTCATCTTGGTCAAAATTTTGTTGGGGGTTTTGATTTTCTTGGGCATTTGGATTTTGTTGAGGGTTTTCGTGTTAAATTTTGAGCATTAATTCATTATACTCTAGGATCTTTGCTGAGAGAATAACATCTACAATATATCAATGCATGACAATCATAATATGACAAGCATCACAAGCATCACAAGAATCAAAAGCATAGAGACAAGAGACACAGAGTTTCCGTGGGGAAAACCCTAAGGTGAAAAACCCCACAACTTCCTCAGAGATAGAGAGAGCAATGGCTCAACCAAAATACAACCAAATAACACTGAGATAGTCTCCTAGCAGATGATCCGCCTCCTCCTCACAAGTGCACCACTTTCCAGAGAGAGAGTGAGTTACTTTTCTGAGTGAGTAGAATAGAGATCTCCTATCTCTATTTATACTTACCTTTTTTTGCCCAGTGACCTACTGGGGCCGACTTGTCTACTTAGATACATCCACATTATATTATATATAATTCCGGGCCGACCCCAAATGGTGGTCTAATAACCCATCGGCAAGTACACACACTTGCGACACTTGTCAATCCACATGACGACACTTCCTTATAGAGGAATGACACATCTCTTATAAGGGTACAATAAATATATATAAAATATACTGATGAAATACATTCCAAAGTTACATATACATCAACACTCCCTCTTAACTAGGAAGGTATTTCTCGACACAGATCTGCTAGACAAGTCTTCTTCTCTGGATCATCGTCATCGATGCATCGTCATCATCATCGTCACTGCTGCTGCTATCTCAACCAATCTCTGACTCTACTCGTCATAGGATGTTCTACAGAGCCATTCCTTTTTCATACTGGATGTAGGCCCGCCATCTGCAGGTCTTCATCATCACTGGCCATACTGTGGAATCCTCAGGACTCATTACGTGCGTCACAAAACCTGGCTGCAGCATCCCAGGCTATTACGAGCACACAGCTCTACCTGTAGGATCTCCCAGGAGCACATTACATGTGACCCATCACAAAACCTGGCTGAAGCATCCCAGGCTATTACGAGCACGCGGCTCTACCTGTCGGATCTCCCAGGAGCACATTACATGTGATCTCACCACAAAACCTGGCTAAAGCATCTGAGGCCTTTTTCATCCTGTCCAGATCTCCCAGGAGCAAATTACATGTGGTCATGGCAAAACCTGGCTGAAGCATCTGAGGCCTTTTTCATCCTGTCCAGATCTCCCAGGAGCAAATTACATGCCATAGGACAAAACCTCGCAAGAGCATCTCAGGATGTTACGGGTACACAACTCCGACCTGAAATCTCCTAGGGCACAAATTACATGTCCTCCCAAGAAAAACCTCGCAAG
Source organism: Larix kaempferi (assembly GCA_027924585.1). NCBI lineage: Eukaryota > Viridiplantae > Streptophyta > Pinopsida > Pinales > Pinaceae > Larix > Larix kaempferi. The sequence goes on from BSBM01000848.1 coordinate 9,285,218, forward strand.
AGCATTTTCCAGATGTCCCAAGGCACTGAATTACATGCCATAGGCAAAACCTTGAAAGACCATCTGCAAATCTCCCAGGGCACAAATTACATGCTTTCCTGCACAACCTGATCCACGGCCACAAAGTATCATCTGATACTCATCAAACATCATCCTGATGTACACATGATCATCCTGATCATAATCACTACAACATCCTGCTGCATGTCATCTGGAGAAACTCGTCATCCACGATCATCCAAGTATCCACCTGATACATACATAGATACATGATCCACACAATGTATCCATCAACATACATGATCCACCTGATCATACAAAGATACATGATCCACACAATGTATCCATCATCATGCATGATCTACCTGATCATACAAAGATACATGATCCACACAATGTATCCATCAGCATACATGATCTACCTGATCATACAAAGATACATGATCCACACAATGTATCCATCAACATACATGATCTACCTGATCATACAAAGATACATGATCCACACAATGTATCCATCAGCATCCAACATGATGCGTTCATACAAAATACATACACATGATCCATCCGATCATATCCAGCATCCAACATGATGCATATACAAAATACATACACATGATCCAACCGATCATATCCATCATCCAACATGATGCATTCATACATACATATAATGATCCAACTGATCATATCCAGCATCCAACATGATGCATACACAAAATACATATAATGATCCAACTGATCATATCCAAGCAGAAACCAGAACATCCTTCTGATGTTCATTATTCAGCGCTTACATCCACAGCCATGTGAAGGATCCCCCTTCCAACATGCTTGGAATGGCTTCAGCAAATGTGTTCATCACTTCTTCCTCGAAGTGTCCTCGATCTGAAGCACGCCAAGCCTCTCTCTGAAGTACTCGAACTTCACCCTGGCTAGTGGCTTCGTCAGCACATCTGCAATCTGCTCGTCCGTCGCAACATACAGGAGCTTCACAGCTCCTCTCTGTACCATATCCCTGATATAGTGATATTTGATCTCTATGTGTTTCGACCTGTCATGAAACATTGGGTTCTCGGATAGCTTCACACAACTCTAGTTATCACAGAAGATACCAGTAGCATCCAGCGGGAGATCAAATAGCTCAGACAGTAACTTCTGTAGTCATACTGCCTCACAACTAGCTGAACAGGCTGCAACATACTCAGCCTCTGCTGTACTCAGTGCTACACAGGACTGCTTCCTGCTAAACCAAGAGATCACACCTGATCCCATATTGAAGCAACACCCAGATGTGCTCTTCCTATCTGCAGCACTGCCAGCCCAATCTGAATCAACATAACCCTGTAGGTTAAACTTTTGATTCGCTTCATACCTGAGCCCATAATCCACTGTACCCTTCAGGTACCTCAGAATATGCTTTACAGCAACCAGGTGAACACTCCTCGGATCCGTCAGGAACTGGCTCAATGTGTTCACAGCAAAGAAAATGTCTGGTCTCGTGTTCGTCAGGTACATCAAGGACCCAATCATCTGGCGATACATAGAGACATCAATCGGCTCAGATGAAGCATCACATAGAAGCTTCAGATTCGATGCCATAGGTGTGGCCATGGCCTTGCAATCCATCATCCCAAATCTCTTCAGGATATCTAATTCTGCGGCAAGCTTCCTTTTAGTATCTGCAATCAGACTGTCATCTCCTGTTACAAATAAGTCATCCACATACAGGAGTAGAATCACAGGATTCCCTTCCTCAACCTTGTAGTAAAGGTTGGAATCCGCTTTACTCTTGGTAAAGCCCAAACTAGATAGGAAACTGTCCATCCTACCATACCAAGTTCTGGGAGCTTGCTTCAAGCCATACAAGGCTTTCTTCAATCTGCATACATATCACTCCCTGTCAGGTCTTGGGACTGCATCCCAAACATCTTCTTCATGATCTTCGGATCATGGCATTCTATTTCTTCATCCCAGATCCTGGGAACTTCAATATCTTCAATAGATATCTTTCTTGCTGGAACAAATGTTGTAGTCCTTTTGTAGGTGAAGATATACGGTCTTTCCTACAAAACAAGTTAAATTGTATGATTAGAAACATCTCATAATTTTCAGAACAAATTCTTTACACATAAAGAAATATGTCATGCAGTCATGCAGTTATCTTAGCCAATGATTCAATACAACATTTATCCATGTTCCACAAATTTCTAGATGCCTTCCAGTCTCTACCAGAACATTGTTAAGAGTTTGCACTACTCCCAACATGTCAGCAAAGAGGTTTCATTCTAGATAAGTAGCACTGGAATGTTGTACAGTGCCATAATCCACTTACCCATCACATGCATATTAGTAGTATATTGTTCATTAATGCAATCATTCAAATATGCACAATACATCTACTAAGTCTAGGAACACAAGCATAATATTATTAAACAAACAAAATAGGTAAGAAATGATAATTGAAATACTTATCTTTGTTTGTTTGTTTGGGTGGACTCCCTCTGAGTCTTTGCTTCCTGGTATGAGCTGCTGAAGTAGCTTCTTCTACACCTTTCTGTTGTGGAATGTAGGAAGATGGTCAACTCCCTCTGAAGATCTGCATCCTTACAGGAGCTGTTGGAGTGTGCTCCCTTTTGATCTTTGCTTCCTGGATTACCTGTCCTTATATTCATCTTTGTTGACATCAATATTCTTGAATCCAGAAAAGTATACTCTGTAAGCCTTCGAGCTTTCACTGTAACCCACAAAAATACCCTTCTTTCCTGAAGGATCTAGTTTAGTTCTCTTTTCCTTTGGGACATGAGTGTACACTGGACAACCAAATATTCTGAGATGACTAACTTCAGGTTTCTTACCAGAAAAGACCTCTTCTGGTGTCTTGTTGTCCAATATCTTGTGGGGTGTTCTGTTCTGCACATATACAGCTGTTCTAGCTGCTTCTGCTCATAGATGCATAGGAAGATCCTGGTCATGCAACATTTCCCTTGCTGCTTCCATGATAGTTCTGTTCTTTCTTTCTGCAGCACCATTCTGTTGAGGATTATAAGGAGCAGTCAACTCCCTCTTAATCCCTGAATTACTGCAAAGCTTCTTGAAGTCATTTGAGGTGAATTCTCCACCATTGTTGGATCTGAATGTTTTGATCTTCTTGTCAATTTGATTCTCCATCAAGGTTTTGAATTCCTTGAATTTATCAAGCACCTTATCTTTGCCCTTCAAGAAGTATACCCAAGTCTTCCTGGAGAAGTCATCAATAAATGAGACATAGTAAACATACCCACTTAGGGAACTGGATGACATAGGACCACATACATCTGAGTGGATGATTTCCAGGATGTTTTTTGCCTTGCTTTCACTGCTTGGGAAAGCCTTCTTAATATTCTTACCTTTTGCACATCCTTTGCAAACACCTTCATTTTTGGTCTTGATTTCAGGAAGACCCTCTACTTCCTTGCTTGCAATTGGAAGTGCTCTATAGTGCATGTGAGCAAGTCTTCTATGCCAAAGTTCACTTGGCTCCATGGATTCATGCACCATGGCATGTTCAGGTTGTCCCTTCAATTTATACAAGCCTCCCTCTTGCTCTCCAATTACTACTGCATCATCTATGGTCTTTCCCTTTGGCCACATTAGGACTTGGCCATCCACAAATGCAACCCTCATACCTTTTGCATCTAATGCAGAAATGGAGAGTAAGTTCTTCTTGAGCCCAGGTACATAAAGTACTTCCTTCATCTTCAGATATTTTCTAGAATCTAGGTTGTAGGAGGCTTCACCACTTCCTTTGATTGGGTATTGATAATCATCCCCAAGTTTCACCTTATGGGGTGATTCATGTTCAGATAGGTTCACAAAAGATTCTTTGAACCCAGTCATGTGTTTGGAAGCCCCACTATCAATCAACCAATCATCAACCATGGGAGATGGTACCTGTGAGAGCAGAGATCAGAACATACTCTTCTTCACTTGATGAGTCATCATTACTATCACTTTCTTCCCTAGCCTTCTTCTTTGGAGGTTCATCATCTTCGGCAGCATGAGCATGAAACCTTCTTTTGCCACCCTTCTTCTTCTTATTTGAGATGTTGTTGTCCTTCTTGTTCTTGCGACAATTTATGGCAATATGTCCTTTCTCATCACAGGTGAAGCATACTCTTCTTTCTTTGAATTGATGTGAAGATCTCTTGGAGTGAGATGGCTCTTTCTTGAACTTTCCTTTCCTGGTGTGGGCTGCAAGAGCTTGATCTTCACCTCCCATCTTTTCTTCACGAGCTTTAAGTCTAGCTTCTTCTTGAGAGCATTCTTCCCGAAGTCTACTGAAGGAGATCAACTTCTTCCTTGCACAAATTCCTTGAATAAAGGAATCCCATGACCTGGGTAGGCCATTTAGAGTGGTCATCACCACTTCACCATTCTCCACCATTTCATCTACTGCTTCTAATTGTTCCTTGATCTGGGAGACCCTTAAAAAGTAAGATTGAATGGTTTCTCCATTCTGAAACTTCACTGCTTTCAATTGGTTCCGCAGGGTCATCTTCCGATTTATGTTCTTTCCTTTAAATAGCTTGGTCAAAGATTCAAACATCTCCTTGGGTGTCTTAAGAGAAGACACATGGGGTATGAGATGGTCTTTGATAGAATCAGCAATGATTCTCTTTGCCTTGACCAAGTTCTTCTTGTGTAATGCCTTGGCTTCTTCATCCTCTGGGATAGGGATGTCTTCTTTCACATATGAGTCCAACTCATTCTCTTCCAGGATTAACCCAATCCTATACTTCTAGGCTCGGAAGTTATCAGCCCCTTCAAGCTTATCCTCAAGCTTAGTGTGGAGAGACATCTTTAAGAGTACTTCAAATGGAAATAGAAAAGATTTAGGACTTACCACTTGAAGTGCTGAAAACTGGATCTGGTCCCGGATTAGGGTTTGTTAGAGAAACCCTAAAAATTCAAAATGTGAATTTCAAAATTCCAAAAGGATAGAAAGAAGCGCCTTGGAGAGCTGATCAGCCTAGTACATTCAGAATTTGAGATCAGCAAAGTCTTGCCCTTCAAAATTGCCTTTTTGTCCTCCCGGGTTCACTGGGGAGGGCCCTGAATTAGGGTTTGAGTTTCCCGGAGATCTACCCAGCCACAAATATTGATCCAAAGCTCTAACCTTCGATTTTTGCAAGGAGCTTCCAGTTGTGCCTTCAGTTTTCAGAAATTCCTATTTTTGTGGAAACCCTAATTTTTAGGGCCAAATCTGAAAATGCTCGGAACTGAATTCTGATTGGACAGATAGATGCGCCTTGATGAGTAGATCCAATCTACTATACTAAATTTCAAAAATCTATGGAGAGAAATCCAATAAACAAGGAACACAAGCTTCCGTCACTGCAAAATGTCTTCTTCTCAGGTTAGCTCTGATACCATGTTAAATTTTGAGCATTAATTCATTATACTCTAGGATCTTTGCTGAGAGAATAACATCTACAGTATATCAATGCATGACAATCATAATATGACAAGCATCACAAGCATCACAAGAATCAAAAGCATAGAGACAAGAGACACAGAGTTTCCGTGGGGAAAACCCTAAGGTGAAAAACCCCACAACTTCCTCAGAGATAGAGAGAGAAATGGCTCAACCAAAATACAACCAAATAACACTGAGATAGTCTCCTAGCAGATGATCCTCCTCCTCCTCACAAGTGCGCCACTTTCCAGAGAGAGAGTGAGTTACTTTTCCGAGTGAGTAGAATAGAGATCTCCTATCTCTATTTATACTTACCTTTTTTTTGCCCAGTGACCTAATGGGGCCGACTTGTCTACTTAGATACATCCACATTATATTATATATAATTCTGGGCCGACCCCAAATGGTGGTCTAATAACCCATCGGCAAGTACACACACTTGCGACACTTGTCAATCCACATGACGACACTTCCTTATAGAGGAATGGCACATCTCTTATAAGGGTACAATAAATATATAAAAAATATACAGATGAAATACATTCCGAAGTTACATATACATCAACATTTCGTTGGTTCCATCGGACTCCATGTTAACATTTTGTTCATTCATTGTGTGGGTTTACACTCTGCAATTGAAAAATTCTCTATTATTTTAATAATTTGGGGATTATTACAAATTTAATAAACAAACAAAAATGAATAAAATGACAAAAAAAATTAATAAAATGACAAAAACAATGAAAAAAATGAAAAAAACAATGGCATTTACCTATCCAATGCACTTGCTTGTATGTATCTCCACACACGCGGTGGTTGATTCACGTTCAGCCAGAATTTGAACCTAGGGTGCGTGTGTGTATTTGTCCGCACACACGCTAGGAATGCACATGCGCCCTAGTTCGGTACCGAACCTAATGGCGTGTGCGCACTACCTTAGGTGCGTGTGCGGATTTGTTTTTTCCCCGCTAGCGCGATCTTGTTGCAACACTTTTGGGGAGAAACTTTGTGTGCTCTTCCTAGAGTATAGTGTGAATTTACTTTCAAGTATAGTGTGATTTTGTTTCCATTAATTTCTTTCAAGTACATTGTGATTTTATTTCTTGTAATTCCTTTCAAGCATAGTCTGATTTTAATTTCAACAATTCATTTCAAGTACACTATCTTTTTTATTTCTAGTGATTCCTTCTAATTTAGTATAGATTTATCATTCTACAATTTATATTTCTGTTAATTAATTTAATTCCTTGCACTTTATCTTACCTTCTAGTCTCTTGCCAAGATCTATTGACTATCTACACCAATGTTAAAAGTAATATTATGAGATACAACTTCATAATAGAAAAAATCATGCAAAAAAGAGTTGTGACCTGCACATACATTGCACAGTAACTTGCAAGTCACCATAGATCCCCGTGTTGACAATTTAATGCACATATGATCTATTTTCCATGCTATAAATTAGATTTTTTTTTAAAATCTCATCATTTTGGGATCGCTGCTAGGGAGATAACACATCCACATTAGGATCAAGTGTCTTGCATTGGCTTTAGGAATCTCTCCATGCATAGATAAGAAGGAAACATGAACAATTTTACCTTTGGAAATATGCATTTAATAACAAAAATAAAGTACAAATATTAACATTGTCAAGTGAAGTATTTTGGCTCCACTAGGACAGCAGAAAATATCAACACTATTAATTGAAGTACAAAATCCGTTTTACACTTGTTGCGGACATGTGAAATCCACACTAGACTTTTCATTCGGCTATATTAAAATAAAACAACAAGAATCCATTCCCTTGAATATATGGATAGTTCACATATTCGAGAGTTGGGATTTACCTATACTTAAAAAACAATTGATTAGCTATAGGGAAATAGATATTTTACTAGCTTGGTTGGAAGCAATTTTCTATAGCTTTTGTTGGGACAAGTGATTAATAAGCAGAAGAGATATATTAATAGAAAATAATGGTGGTGTCTAAAGACACCTTCTCACTTAAGTAGAATTATCCAAGATCTAATGTCATGGCTATGCACACTCTAGTGATAGATCGATCCAAAAAGGACCATCTATAAATAGGTTTGGGTAGGATCCCCAACCAGTAACAACTAGACCATGTAGGTCATAAATGTCTATAAAAAGTGGACCTGAGATCCTAAAGTGGAAATAAGCTAACAAGATGAGGGTACAACAAACCATAGGTTCCAACACCCCCTTCCCCCCCCACCCGCCCGTGAACTCAACTTGAAGAAAAGAACAAATTATATAACATTCCCCCCTTAATTTGATATAAACTACAAACACTAATCAACGTTGGTACAATAACACTCCTTAAAGAATTATAAAACACTGTCACCTGTTTCATTAAGCTTAATGCAATTTCCCAAAATAGAATGCAATACTCTTGTCCAAATATAGTTCTAGTCATTCAAATGACTAGACAACAAACCAACACAAACTAGTCTAGTAGTCGACTAGCCACCAACACAAAAGTATAGGAATAATTTGTCTAGCAATATAGTTTCTATCCGTCCAGTAATTTGGTATTTGAAATAGTACTCAATCAGACCTCCCAAATAATAATCCATTCGAACATAATTCAGTCAGACCAATCGATTCAACAAGAAATAGTCAAGTCAACAATGATTGGGTTTACCTCATAGAAAGGTCTTCAAATGTTAACCCTTAAAATACAACTAGGGGATAATCAATAGAAAAACACAACAATAATAGTTGAAACTCAATTGAAAAAAAATCCAGTTGAACTAAGGGATAATAAATAGAAAAACACAACAATAATAGTCGAAACTCAGTTGACAAACAATCCGGTCGAAGCAAAATTGGACAATCACTATTTATCATCACTTGGTAGAGTCTCAATTGACCATTCTTCAATCAATACCAGTTGAGCATCTTAGCCAGAAATTTCCAGTCAATAGTTATCTCTGATTGAGCCATCTATCGACAACCATATTCAATCAAGCCTCATTCGACCACTTTCAAAGAAATCAAAATCCTTGCGAGGATCATTTTATGTCAGTACAATCAAATATTCACATATGTGTAACATCCACAAGCATCTGTTTAAATTATTCCATGACCATTCCTTAATCCAACCACACTCTATCCTAGTAGTCGGCACTAGTCTGTGATTATGTCTTTCATGTCCTTTCTACAATGTTTTGAAATCATAGTTGCCACCTTTCCAATAATTTTTATTACTAAGAAAAATCCTCCAATTCTTTTGATGAGGATGTTTATATGGCACAAATTTCTATTATGATGAAATAGGGGATGCAGGTTCGAGTTTTGGTTCACTGACAGGAATAAAATAACCCTACACATCAACAATAATTTCATCTGCAAATGATAAGAAACTCACAATACAAGAGATACCTGCAAGGATTATTCATTGAATATTTTTTTCAAACCATAGTCGATCAAATGCCAAATAGTTGATCAGATGCTAAGTCGGAGACATTTACAAGTCAACAACTCCAAGATGCAAGTCATACATCCAGTTGATTTATCATCTCGTCAAACCCTCCAGTCAACCAAAATAATTTTCTAAAGAAACACAAGCTATACTAAAGCATCGAATATTATGTCAGTTACATCGTGAGGTAGCCAATCGATCATATACAATATCATCTCCAGTCGAATAAACTGTCACTGGTTGATATTCCATCAACCACAAGTCAATACACCTTAGAAGTCAAGCATCACACCTGATCAAATAACAATCCTCTGCTAGAAAATATAGGGCATCATAAGTGTGGAAACATAACACTCAAGACATTTATAGATCTCATAATATAGGGCACACCACTATTCCCCATCCACCTGGACGTTGTATCTTCATTTGAAGCATAAAATCTTCTTATTACACTCGTAAATTTTTTAAAAGGTCCATAGGCAATCTGAATCCCACATTTTAGTAAATAATAATAGATATTGATATATGATAAGATAATAAGATGATTATAGTGTAATGAGAGGCCCCGTATAAATACAATTCCAAAGGGTACCTCTAATGGTTGTTCACAAGCATTATGTCCCTTCGATAATTATTGTTAATTACTATTATTACTATTATTATTTAATATCTATATACTATTATCACTATTATTATTTAATATCTATATGTTTTAGGTTTGTTACATTGTCTTCCCCTTAAGGGAAGCTTTGTCCTCAAAGCTTTGTTGAAGACAAGGGTTATGTCTGATTTTTTTTTTTGAACTGTCATCTCTAAATCCTTTCTCTTAGTATTTGCGACACTTGAGGAAATGAGGCGATACAAGTTACGAATTCCATAGAAGAACTGTCGCGTCGTTTCTGATGTGGTCCATCTGAGATCTATTTTTATTGGAGCTATTTGATCACTTTGTGGGATGGGTCTTTTCGTTTGTTGCTTACTATGTTGATTCGATGTACTTGGTTGTCTGACATCATAATTCCTCTGTATATGTTCATTTTGACCCTGTCGTTGGTCAAAATGACGTTTATAATTGGGGTGTCGGTAAGGAGTCCCTATTGTTTGTTTTTCTGTTGGAATGACTTCTTTTTCAATTGTGTTGAGGACTGAATTTATCTCCTCAACTTGAATTTGTTTTCCGGAGGGTCTAGATGCTTCCTCCTAGATTTGCGCTAATTTGCTCTCTAATAGATTGGTATTATTCAGAATTTTCTTGAACCTTTCATCTTGTGAATTTTTGTCCTCTTTAAACTTCTCAATTTGTTTATTGAGTTATTGATTATGATTTTTCAGATGATGGTTTTCTTCTTGTTGTTCTAGTATTTTTCCTTCTAGGTCTTCATTGGAGTGTTCCATCTTCTTACTATGTTTCAACTTTTTGATTTTCATAAGTAATGTTTTGTTATGAATTCTTAGTCGAAATAGTTATTCGGTATTGCTTGCTAATATGTCATTGATTTTCTTAATTTCCACTTTGTGCGCCTTTTTAGTAGTGTTGTACGTCTGCTAGAGTTCCTTATTCTTTTTTTGTTGTTGACCTATGTCTGATTCATGACTTTGTAGCTTCCTCTGGACTTGCGTCAATTTATCATTTTTGTCCATGACGAGCTGATTTAAACGCTTTATTTCTTCTTCTAAATCATTATCGCTTCCATCTGGTGACTTGTCATCATTTTTTGACTTTCTGATTTGGTCTTCTAGCTTTGGATTGTGGATTTTTAAATAGGATATTTCTTTATCCTGATCAGATAACATTTTCTTGTGATCTCTTATGGCTCGTTCTAGCTATCGATTTTGATTCCATAAGCGATGATTCTCATCGTCTTTCCACTCTTTCAAAAACTTCTGCTTCTCAACCTTAGCTTGTAGATGTTTATTGATTGCCTTATATTGCTCTAATTTGTCTAGTGCTTCTTGTGACTGCGATGTCATTTCTAATTTTGAATTCGCCATAATTCATGACTTCGCCTTTGCTTTAAGTTCTTCTTTGATGATATTGGTCTCGACTTTGACAATAATTAGTCTTCATTGACTCGACTTCTTGATAAGGGAGTCTTCCTTGATTTTGTCTTCTTCCCTTTTGAATTTTGGAAAGAATCCTCGAATTTTTTTATTTTTTTTATAACAATGTTCAATATGATTCTTCTTGTAAAAATTATTTGTGTTGGTGCTCTTCTAATTTAATTTCCCCTTAATTTTTGTAAAATGGTGTAGAAAGGGTGGTTGGGAGAAATTATTGTTACCTTCCCCATCCAAGTTTGAATCTCACTTTAGGTTTGTTGTTAGGGAATAAAACCAAACTCACTTCTCACAAAACCATGTGCGGTTTTACTTCTTCTTCTTTTTTTAATTGGTTTTTTTCTTTTTTCTTTTTTTACTTTTACTTTTTTCTTTTCTTTTCTTTTCTTTTTTCTTTTTTTACTTTTACTTTTTTCTTTTTTTACTTTTACTTTTTTCTTTTCTTTTCTTTTCTTTTTCTTTTTACTTTTTCTTTTCTTTTTTGGACAAGATCCTATTTTTAGGGAACCCCTAATCTTATGGTTAAAAACCAAGGGAAAGCCAAAGGCTGGAAATCAAGCACGAGGCTCTAATACCACTGAAGCGTAAAAGCTTCTTATGACGCTCGTAATTTTTTTAAAAGGCCCATAGGCAATCTGAATCCCACATTTTAGTAAATAATAATAGATATTGATAGATGATAAGATAATAAGATGATTACAATGTAAGGAGAGGCCCTGTATAAATACAATTCCAAAGGGCACCTCTAATGGTTGTTCACAAGGGTTATGTCCCTTCGATAATTATTGTTAATTACTATTATTATTTAATATCTATATATTTTAGGTTTGTTACATCATTCCCATAGAAGTTGTATCGCCTGATTAGTAAGCACTTCAACAATGCATCGAACCTAAAATACCCAAATAATTCAAATCATGCCAAAGTTAGGATATGATGGTCGAATTTAGCGGTTCACCATTCTCCTCAACCCAATAAGTGCAGCTCATCAAACCACCAACATCTAGTGGAACTCATTCAATTTGAAAAAACCTTAATCATGCCAAAACCATAATCTTTGATACCATGTTGGGACAAGTAATTAATCATCATAAGATAAAATATTTCTAGCAAAACAATGGTGATGTCTCAAGACACCTTTTCACTTAAGAACAATGAGCCAAGATGCAATGTGATGGCTATGCGCACTCTAGCAATAGACCAATCCAAGAAGGACCATATATAAATAGGTTTGGGTAGGATACCAAACTAATAAAAACTGGACCACATCAGTTATAACTATTCATAACAAGTGGATTTGAGATCCTAAAGTGGACACAAGCCGACAAGATGAGGGTACAAAGGACCAAAGGTCTAACACTTTTCTATCTATCAAAGATAGTTTTGAGATTTAATGAGATGTTGATCATACATTTCAATAGAAACCATTGCTAAGCCACACAAAAAACAAATCCACAATCACCAAATAACAAACCAAACAACTCCACGTCCTAAACAACTCCAAGTCCACCAAACATCAAGTCGAACAACTCCATGTCCACTGAACAAATACATTATAGATCGAGTGACTGAATGAAGGGCAGTGAGATATATTGAAGGGTGGACAAATGGATTTAAGGGTGGTGAAGGGTGGAAAAATGTGCAAACATACAAAATGAGTGACAGTGACAGTTATAGTCACAATATATAAATTACTTTTCGGCCAAAAACTTGTTCGGTTGGAAAACGTTTTCAGACGAATAGTTTTCAGCCAAAAGCGTTTTTCAGCTGTACATTTGATTGCTTGACCAAAAAATTTACCTAATCGTCAAGCACCTAGGCATACATAATGAGAACTCAGTTAAATTTAACTTTCGGTCTATTCTTTTTCGGCTGAATTTTTTTTCAAAATTTTCAACCAAAAATATAAATTGTTTTGACTGAAAAAATAATTAATTTAATAAAAAAAATTTTGATTGTGAATTTTGTTTCCTGATTCTCACTAAACAAACACACATTTTAATGATTTTACCTTCACAAAAAAAATATTTTATATGATGAAACAATCCTCACATGGTATAGAAAGAATCATGGAAATGAATTGAACTAGGCAACGATTATTTGGCTATAGTTCCTCAATCTTTCACACCATCTGCTCTAATATGGTTCTCCCACCTTCGAAAATTCACATGATATTCTGTTAATATTCAATATGCTAAGATAGAAAATAGCAGCATTACATTCCATTTCACAATAATAGCATATACAGGATCACTGAAGAAACAACAAGCATAGCATAAACACAAGAGACCGAGATTTATCCTGGGAAACCCTCATGGGGTAGAAAACCCAGCAAAGCTTCCTCAATATAGATGACCAGCAATATACAAAGATGCAAAACCCTGAGCATAAGCTCCTTCTCCTCCATAGCAGACCTCTCCTCCACAAATGCGCCTTTCTCAAGTGAGTGAGTGTGTGTATAATGAGGAACACACCTCCTCTATTTATACACTTCTCTGATATGTATTTTACACAAGTACATGTAGGCTCGTATTTAACCATTAGGTTAAATACCCCATTATAACTGACTGGGCCGACCCCTATAGGGTGGTCTAATAACCCTTTGACCCACATAACACAATTAGGGCCGACCCCCACTAGGGAAGTCTAATAACCCGAGTTACCACATTCCGACGGAGGAATAAACATCTCCGGATATACAATAAGATCTTCACGGAGGAATGAATCATCTCCGGAATAATAAAGTACAAATATAATATTCTTTGAAGTTACAATATCTAAACACTCCCCCTTAACGAGAAGGATATTATAACAGCATCTGCCCGAGCAAGGAGTCATCAACATCATACATGATACATCTATAAATCACTGGAAGCTTTCTCAACATCATCAGTAACTCAAGCAGTTACTGGAACATCACTGTCAACATCAATCATCAACATCACGATCTTTAGCATCGTCTTCATACGATCAGCAGCATCGTCATCACACGATCAGCAGCATCGTCATCACACGATCAGCAGCATCGTCATCACACGATCAGCAGCATCGTCATCACACGATCAACAGCATCGTCATCACACGATCAGCAGCATTGTCATCACATGATCAGCAGCATCGTCATCACACGATCAGCAGCATCGTCATCACACGATCAGCAGCATCGTCATCACACGATCAACAGCATCGTCATCACACGATCATCAGCATCATCATCACATGATCAGCAGCATCGTCATCACACGATCAGCAGCATCGTCATCACACGATCAGCAGTATCGTCATCACATGATTAGCAGCATCGTCATCGCATGATCAGCAGCATCGTCATCACACGATCAGCAGCATCGTCATCACACGATCATCAGCATCATCATCACACGATCATCAGCATCGTCAAGGAATGATATAAACCAGTCATGTACCTTTTGAACCGAAGTCTAGGGACGATCCAGTCCTATCTTTATCGAAGACATACGTCTACGGCTCTTCTTTCGGACTTAAGTCCAGGAATGATCCAATCCCTTCATTATCGGAGACATACATCTACGGCTCTTCTTTCGGACCGAAGTCCAGGAATGATCCCAATCCCTTCATTATCGGAGACATACGTCTACGGCTCTTCTTTCGGACCGAAGTCCAGGAATGATCCCAATCCCTTCATTATCGGAGACATACGTCTACGGCTCTTCTTTCGGACCGAAGTCCAGGAATGATCCCAATCCCTTCATTATCGGAGACATACGTCTACGGCTCTTCTTTCGGACCGAAGTCCAGGAATGATCCCAATCCCTTCATTATCGGAGACATACGTCTACGGCTCTTCTTTCGGATCGAAGTCCAGGAATGATCCCAATCCCTTCATTATCGGAGACATACGTCTACGGCTCTTCTTTCGGACCGAAGTCCAGGAATGATCCCAATCCCTTCATTATCGGAGACATACATCTATGGCTCTTCTTTCAGACCGAAGTACAGGAATGATCCCAATCCCTTCATTATCGGAGACATACGTCTATGGCTCTTCTTTCGGACCGAAGTCCAGGAATGATCCCAATCCCTTCATTATCGGAGACATACGTCTACGGCTCTTCTTTCGGACCGAAGTCCAGGAATGATCCCAATCCCTTCATTATCGGAGACATTACGTCTACGGCTCTCTTTAGGACTTGAAAGTCCAAGGATGATCCAATCCCCTCAAGTCCACCAAGGACTTCATTCTCGGAGACCTCACGTCTACGGCTCTCTTTAGGACTGAAAGTCCAGGGATGATCCAATCCCTTTCTGTATTATCATCTATACAAGAGCAGTTATCACATTAGCATGTATTCTCACCAATACATCAAAACATGTATACATCACACCAAAACATGTATACATCACAACTAGCATGTATTCTTACTAATACATCAAAACATGTATACATCACATCTAGCATGTATTCTTACTAATACATCTAACATCAAAACATGTATACATCACAACTAGCATGTATTCGTAAAGCTAAGTATTCTAAGTATAAGAGTCCTAAATCTAAATATTTCTAAGTAACTGGGTGAAGAGAACAAGTTACCTCATCAACGACCTTGTGTTTGATGAGACAATCTCATCAGTAGTGACTATACTACTCCCCCTTTCGAGGAGGGTCCTTTTGAACTACACCAAGCTTGTCTCGAAAGTATTCAAATTTCACTCGAGACAGAGGCTTGGTTAGTATGACGGTAACCTGTTACAAATTCAAACTTTTAGAGTTCCTTTCTGTGTCATATCTTGTTAGTTCCCTATGTTCTTTGACTTATCATGGAACACTAGATTCTATGTCATCTTGATACAACTCTAATTATCACATAGGATCTCAGTTGGTTCTATCTCTAAGTCAAACAATCCTAAAGCCAAACTTCTTCACAACTAGCAGAGCAAGCAGCCATAAATTCCGCTTGTGCTGAGAGCCACACTAGACTGCTTCCAGCTAAACCACGAGATCATGGCTAATCCCAGACAATAACATCCTCTCGATGTGTTCTTCTTGTCTGATACACTTCCTGCCCAAACAGAATCTGAATAGCCATCTGAAG